>JBBDGP010001605.1:632500-1862500 GCA_037952835.1 Lithobates septentrionalis | reverse complement strand
TAGGTGCCTGTATAGAGGGAAAAGAGTCAATGAAGGGCCATCCCAGTAGTGGAACCCTGGAAGAACTCATGTTAAAGGATTCCTGGGGCACCACCCACTGCTCCAGGGGGATAAAATTTACATTTGTTGCCACACTGCAAACTTCCCAAGTATGAATAAAAGTGTAAAGTCAGGGATCCAGAAGGTGCATACACCTCATTACGCTTAACTATATCCTATCCAGCAGATTTTAAATAAACATTTTTTTCTGGAGTTCTTCTTTAAATATATGAGATACATCTTAAATGCATTGCAAGAGATTAAATGGGAAGAAGGCTGGGTTTTAAGTACATAAGAAGTGCTTTTGTATTAACAATTGATCATTCATGAGAATGATTGTATGGCAGTCAAACATGCACTGGTGCAGAAAGGTATTTTAACATGGGAGAAGATAGATTTCACATTGAATAGTATCCGATTTGCACTGCCACATTACTGAATCACGACTGATGACTCATTGTTCCTCCAGAAGGTTGGCACAGGCATGGGTAAGAGGTTCACACCCAGCTTTGCTTACTTTTTTGATATAGCCACTCTGGAGAAATATTTACAATGCAATTTGGTCCCAAGGGACTATTTTGCATTGTGAATATTTCTCTATAGTGGCTACATGCCGCAGGTTTCTTGTTTCCTGTATGATGTATTTTTTCACAATTTTCTTAAATCTTGTAGGGTTAATATCAGATCCATTATAAATATGATGAATACTCTCCATCTAACTTTTACCCCTTCCTCTAGCAACAGCTGCAACCCTAACACTCTAATTATGATTACCTTGCTTCCAAGAAGCAGTCCCTTATTCCCAGGTGCCCTCTGTTAATATGATTTGTAGCTAGCTCACATAGGCCAGTGACTTTTATCTTCAATTCTTTTAACTTTAATTGCTGTTACTGAAACCTGGCTTTACGTATCTGATTGAAAAAGGAGAGGGTGGTGTGGTTGACCAACAGACTGGCCTACATCCCAACAAGTCTAGAAAGCGGAGAAGGAACTGTAAAATGTGTACAATTAGTAGTACACAAAAAAATATAAAAATAAGTATACAAAGTTTTTTAGAAAAGAGATAAAATTGATCAATAAGTGGCTATAGACATATTAGATGCATATATATGGCAAAACAAAAAAAATGCAGCTCTGGAAGGGTCTAAGAGCTACCGTGATCAGATCACCACAGCAGGACATACGGATCACACCCAACGCATTTCAGAAACCTCTTTCTTCAGGGGTGTATAGAACAGTTTTACTTCTATATTTAAGAACAAACAAAAAATGATGATAGATAACATGCACAGACAAACATATGTATAGACATGTATACAGAATATAAAATCATTTGTTGTTCAAAAAGAGAATATCAAAATAAGGGTGTACAAGAAAAAAACACACTTACATGTTGCCAAAATAGATACAAGTACTTGTCACAGCCACAGAGTGATTTTTGTAAAAACCAGACAGACATATCCCAACCAGGGACAAAGAGGTTTCTGAAACGCGTCAAATGTGGTCCGTAAGTCCTGCCGTGGTGATCTGATCACAATAGCTCTTATACCCTTTCAGAGCTGCATTATTTGCCATGTATATGTATCTAATATGTCTATAGCCACTTATTGATCAATTTTATCTATTTTATAAAAAACATTGTATACCTCTTTTTATATATTTTTTTGTGTACCAATAATTGGGCCATTAAAGTCCCGTAAGGGGAAATTCCTTCTCCACTTTCTACATATCTGACTCTGCCTCCCTAGCTGCCCTATCCCATGGTGGCCTCACCACTCACATCATCGCATCACTCACTCAGACACAGTGAACAAATAGGAGGTAAATTGTGACTCTTTTTATCCCCACAGACCACTTGTCAAGTTCTTCCTTGTCCTTTCTCACTGTCCTTCTCCTATTTTGAAGTTCACACTTTTTTTCTAGTTTCTCTAGAGATTTCTATGGTTTATCGATTTCCTGGACCAGTGTCACACTTCCTTAAAGACTTCTTTGCCCAGTTAATGTTAACACCACAGCTGTCTCTCTACTCCTTAACCTGACCTCTTCTTTTGACCCAATGTAATGGAGGTAGGCTTCTATTCACTCTGATGTCATCACCCTCCACTCGTGTCTAGTGGACCAATGCACCACATCTCTCGTACAGCTCTTGCCATAGCTGTTAATAAAACTAAGATATATTCCCCACATTAACATCATGTCTGGAAGACCTAAAGGGAGGTGGCAGAAGTTCCTGTGCAGCTATCAGAGGGTAAGCAGCTTTTGTATCCAAGTGTAGGCTGCAACAATATCTGATTCTGCCAAGCCCACTCTGCCATCTCCAGCTTTAGCACTGAGCAGGCAGGTTTCTCTGTGCGGGCTTCTGAAGCAAAAGAAAAAGTACACCTCAGGCCACCCCCATCTTCTCAATATCATTTACTGTGTAGTTTTTGCTATTCCAGCTGGTGGAGTCTGCCCCCTTCCATGAATCTCTGACCTGTGCTGTATCCCAGTGGCAGGTTCCCATAAAGGCCATCCCTATCCTTCTTCATCACATGGAAGGTAATGTCACCATGTCACTGGACCTGCTATAGGTTTGATATGACCACAGACAAGAGTTACAGAAATTATGAGCAGGGATGCTACATCTTGTTCACAGTCCATTGCGTCGCTTTGCTTGTAGCTGGGAAAGAATGGTGACAGAGCAGCATCTCTACCTCCTCGTTCTCCCACCTCAAATACCATTTTGGGTGCATTGTCCTTAGTACTATTAGACCCTCCAAGTGTTCAAGAGGCCATGCAACAACTCAGACAAAATGCTGTCTTTTGCTCTCCCCCCCCCCTATAATGTCATGTTAATTCTGTTTAACCATAGGCGGTTAACAGTCTGTTGATATCTCTATTATTTTAGCTCTGGGTATTTCATGTTGGAAAGTATGTCACATCCTTTCTAGTAGATGGCAGTATTCCAAGGCATATATAAGGCTGTTATCAGCCAAAGTCTCATTAGTTTGACAAAGGAGCACGTCCTGAGTCCCATCTACCAGTGCGCATGCTCCGAAACGCCGTTGCAACCCTCCAGTGATGTCATCACGCGTGGGGCCGCATTCCAGCCCTCACCATCGGCCTGATCCAAGCCTCGGTTTCATCGCCATGGTCCCAGAGATCTTGCTGGCTAGGATTCCCCCCCCCCAGGCCAGAAAAATCCGCTGTTCAGAATGCCGCTCTGCAGTGAACGCCACGCCAGTGTGGATGGACTCGTGCCTTACTTCCTTAACCTCCATGTAAGTGGAAAATGCACCTGTATCTCATTAAAATGTTTACAGTTCTAACCTAGAGGCGTCTGTGTTTCTCTTCTCATTTGCATATCTGGAGTCTGCTTTCAACTCTCCCCTCAAAGACTGCCAAGGTTGTTTTGGATTGCTAAAGTAATCTATACAGGTCTCTCCTCTTCATCTCTCCCTTTCCACACATACTGAGTATCCACTTCAGGGACTTATTGATGGACTAATGTTATAAATCTCATATTATTTATCAGTGCCACTACCCATTTTTTTGTCAGACAAAATTCTGGCATGCAGTTTTACAGCTGGTATGCCAAGAGGACAGGAGAGGCACTGAGGCAGATATTCAGATATCAGCTTGGTGGTGGTTGGTTAACCTCATGCCATCTTGTGTCACAAAAGGTTATGTGTGAATGGCACCAACCTGCTGTCTGTAATTGGCAGGGAAAGTTCAAACATGTACCTTCTCTAGCTCAAGTACTCAACCCGGGGGTGCAGCAGTTCCTGGTTAGATACCCAGTCTTACAGCATCTTTTGAGGCAGGCCGGAAGAGTTTGCAGCCATTTCAGGTGGTCATGCCCAGCCAGTGTTCAGCTGGGTGAAATTCAGGGTGAACTTCCACTGCCTGCAAACTGTTATATGTGATGGGCCCCCCCGATGGAACTCTATCTTAGCCATGCTACAGTGGCTGTACATGCATCAGCAGACCATAAATGAGGACCAGTGGGAATATGGCACAAGAACAGGCTGGGGGGAATTTAGGTTTTTTTCCCCTTATGTCAATGCCTCCTCTCTCAACATGAATGAAGAGCCAGGACAATACAGGCATTAACATCACTTGAGCCACAGCAGCAGGAGGAAGAGGGGACTTCCTGGTGTCTCAGGGTCTACTTTATTCAAACTGAGGCCACCACAGGCACAGGAAGAGCATGGGGAGGAGAAGTATGGTTGCCATGGGGGTGTTTAGTAAGTGGAGAACATGAGGCAGGCTTCCTCACAGAAGGAGTAAAAGATTAACACCTGGCGGATATTCTGTGAGAAAAACTAATAACCTGCTTTCCAAAGACTGCAGTATATGATTTCAGGGGCAAGTGGCTTGGAGCCTCGTATCTGTGAAAGGAGAAGCAGTAGTAGCAGAAGCAGGGATTTCAAAATATTCTTCTCTACTTAGAGAAGAAGGGCTGTCTGATTCCAGCAGCTATAGGCAGTGGCTGGATCATATGCTGGCCAATTGTATGGGATCAAGAGTAGATGTTGACCCCTCTCCAAAAGACAACTCCTCTTTAATTATTGGGTATTGAAGATAGACCGCTAGCCAAAGCTTGCTCAGTATGTAGTTAAACTGCTGAGCTGCCCTGTATCCAGCCTGCTTACAGAATCTACATACAGCTCTCTAGGGGCTTTGTAATAGAAAACTGTACTGTATGTTTCACAGAGGAGAAGTATAGCTTTAGAGCTAGTCTGTTGGAAAGACTCAATTTAGGCGCCACATCCCTTATTGCAAGAATAACATAGAAGGAGAGAAATTGGGACTTTTAAAGCGCACACATATACAAAGTTTAGAAAAATAGAAAATATTTATTGAATTAAAAATACATATGTGAAAAAAGGGTAAAACCACAGTACATCAGTAACAAATATCAACAGAAGTAAATTGTCTCTCTACATGTTTCGCTGTTCACGGCTTCTTCAGGAGATTCTGTTACAATAAACTCTGTGTGTATAGACTGTTAACTTCAAAATTTCAAAAATACGGTCATCAATAGTGGAGGAAGGGCAAGAAAACAGAAAGTTCATCTCAATAAATTTTTGAGCCAGTCAAGATCTTGATAGCAACAGCAGGTTATATTTGCTCCATTTGCAAGCAAGGGAAAAAATAGACCATTCCATAGGTTCGGTCCATGGAAGGAGGTATGCTGCCTAGGGCTTCAGAAATTACCAGGGAATTTTGGAATACTTTGAGAATCTTTTTGATTCAAAAAGTCTATTTTTCCCTTGCTTACAAATGGAGCAAATATAACCTGTTGCTATCAAGATCTTGACTGGCTCAAAAATGTATTGAGATGGACTTTCTGCTCTTCCCAGTCTATTAGCCCTCTCAATGATGCTCCCAATTGGCCCTGCTTGCCCTTCCTCCACTATTGATGACTGATCACTTTTGAAAGTGATCAGTCTATACAAGTTACAAAGCCATCCACAACTCTGCCCCCAGCTATATCACTAGCCTAGTCTCAAAATACCAACCTAATCGCCCTCTCCGTTCCTGCCAAGACCTCCTGCTCTCTAGCTCCCTCCTCACCTCCTCCCATATCCGCCTCCAGGACTTCTCTCGAGCCTCGCCCATCCTCTGGAATTCCCTACCCCAATCTGTCAGACTGTTTCCAAATTTATCCACTTTTAGGCGATCCCTGAAAACTTTCCTCTTCAGAGAAGCCTATCTTGCCTCCATCTAACAACTGCACTATTTTCTCCATTAGCTCATCCCCCACAGCTATTACCCTTTTGTATAACTTGACCCTCCCTCCTAGATTGTAAGCTCTAATGAGCAGGGCCCTCTGATTCCTCCTGTATTGAATTGTATTGTACTTGTACTGTCTGCCCTAATGTTGTAAAGCGCTGCGTAAACTGTTGGCGCTATATAAATCCTGTATAATAATAAATAATATACACACAGAATTTATTGTAACAGAACTCCTGAAGAAGCCGTGAACGGCGAAACATGTAGAGAGACAATTTACTTCTGTTGATATTTGTTACTGATGTACTGTGGTTTTACCCTTTTTCACATATGTATTTTTAATTCAATAAATATTTTCTATTTTTCCAGATTTTGTACATGTGTGCGCTTTAAAAGTCCCAATTTCTCTCTTTCTTTGTTATTCTTTTACTGTATGTTTCTTTAGTTTAGTTTTTAATCTTCAGATGCAATCTGTCTGTTCTTTATTAGGGATGAGCTTCTCTTTTCGAGCCGAACATTAGTTGAACATTAGTTCAACTCAAACATCGGCTGTTCGATCATTCGACAAAGATTGAACATTATGGGGCGTTCGCGCCAAATTCGAGCAGAGTGTCACGCCCCATAATGCACTGTGTCATCGCAGTGCATTGCTGGCTGATGATTGGCCAAGCATGCACTATGACCACATGCTTTGGCCAATCACAGCGCCGTCAGCAAAGAGACCCATAATTGGCCAAAGGCCAGGTGCCTTTGGCCAATTATGGCTCAGGGGGTTAAGTCCATGCCCCACGCTATATAAGGCCACCTGCACGTCGGCCCTGTGTAGTGTGTTATTTATAGGTTAAAAGTCTGCACTCAGGAAAAAGGAAGGCTGCAGCCTCCTCCTAATTAGTTCCCACTGGGAGCTATAACCGTATATGAAGAAAAATGGGGAAAATTGGCGCTGCCCTATTGTAACACAGTGTTTAAATTACAAAAAAGGAATAAAATAAAAATAAAAAATGAACACACTAAAGATAATCGTGCAATTCCTGTGCAATTAACAAATATAAAGATAAGTACCATATACATGCATAAAGGTGAATTGCGCTTACAGTATGCACACTAATTATAAAAGACCTTACGTTTGTATAAAAATAAAAAATGAACGCACTAAAGATAATCGTGCAATTCCTGTGCAATACACAAATGTGAAATTAAATACCATATACATGCGTAAAAGTGAATAGAGCTTACAGTATACACACTAATTATAAAAGACCTTAAGTTTGTGACAGTGTATCACCCCTATAGGGCAAGCAACAGTGGTAAAAAAATATTACTTATAATGTATCAGCAACGTGTGTATTAAATCCCATGTATACTGTTTCTAATAAGGTGGACAATGAATTCCTGAGACTTCATGTTATCATATGTTGAGTCCCACTTAGACTCATGCGATGTATAAACAAGATCTGTACAAACAATCCAGACCATATATGTATACAGTTAAGTGATTGCTATTAATCTCTTATAAGCTGTATGTGCCAAAAAACAAAGTCTCTGTGAAAAACAAACAGGCAAAACAAAGTCTCTATGAAAAAACAGGAGTTCTATAGAAACTGGGATCCAGCCATATGCAATCCAGAAGATACCAAAGACAAAAAAACGGTGACTTCCGTGCTCATACAAACTGGTGACTTCAAGTGCTCCCCCCCGTGTTCCCCCACTCACCAGAAGCAGTCACTCCTGTAGGGGTATTGGGCATAGAGTGGGTGTCTTGGGATGGATGTCTCTGTAAATGTCCCGCTTGTACTCCGCTCCTCCGTGGGATCACACCAGCAATCGGATTTTTATACAAACGTAAGGTCTTTTATAATTAGTGTGCATACTGCAAGCTCAATTCACCTTTATGCATGTATATGGTACTTATCTTTATATTTGTTAATTGCACAGGAATTGCACGATAATCTTTAGTGTGTTCATTTTTTATTTTTATTTTATTCCTTTTTTGTAATTTAAAAACACTGTGTTACAATAGGGCAGCGCCAATTTTCCCCATTTTTCTTCATATACTGTGTAGTGTGTTGCTGGCGTTAGATTGAGCAGGCAGTCTATTCCTGGTGTACTGTTTCTAATCTACATCAGGCAGGCAGGTGATTCAGTTAGCTGAAGTGTATTTAATATATATATATACAGTCAGACTGGTATACATATATATATCCACTGTATCCAGTTTAGCTAGATTTCACTGCAGTCCGTTCCTGGTGTACTGTTTCTAATCTACTTCAGGCAGGCAGTTTATTCAGTTAGCTGCAGTGTACTTAGTATATATATATACACATCCCGGCTTTGTATATATATATATATATATATATATATATATATATATATATATATATATATATATATGTAGCGGTCACTACCTTAAGGTAGGTGATCTTTCTCTGTTTAAATGACAGGGCACAGTTTCAGGTAAATTTAGGCAGGTCTGTATTAGTATCTCAGGTCTGGTTGTTTATTTTGGGAACTGGGAGTGTCAGTGTAGTGCAGAGTGTGGCCACCTGTACTTGGATCCAGAGATGCCTCCTTGTACTTTCAGTGGAAATGGTTCTGGAAGAAAGGTGGGACTTGGGATCTGAGTGGCAGGCAGCTCATTTGTGGAGTTCTGGCCAATCATTAATTTGTTTGGCAGGAGGCGGGACTCCCATATAAGCTGGGGTCACATGCTGGTTAGGGAGTTCAGAAGAGAGAGATCAGAGAAAGAGCCCCCCTGCTGGGAGGGGGGGGACCAGGCCACATGGAGCAGAGGAGTTAGAGACACTGCACAGCATGTAGTCGCTGGTGTCGCTGGACGCCCCCTGCGGGGAGGGGAGTGTGCCAGACTGGAGAGGAGGGGTGGAGGAACCATCAGGAAGAAGTAGCAACTAAGCGGAAGAAGACTGGGCGATCAACCGTTTGTGAGTGGCACATGGACTGTTGATCAAGTGAGTGAAAGCCCAGGGGAGCAGTACTACCAGAGGCTGAGGGATGTTGGTACAAAAGTCAGTGAGACAGGTGACAACGGCTTGTGACTTTTGGTTCAACAATGCCCCAGGAATCCAATCGGTCAGGCGGGAGGAATTATTCAGAGTAATGTCTTCTTTAGCCAAACTTGGAAGTACTGTACAGACGGGAAGTAGTGGTCAAAAGGCGGAGGTAGAGCTCCGAGCATAAATAGAGATACCGATTGTTCTAAAAAGGTTTACAGGTGAAGTAGTTATTCAAAGTGACTCTTTGCTACAACAGCCTATGTATTCTCTAAAGTAAATCTACCAAAGCCTATATGCAAAGAGTTATTCAGAGTGGCTCTTTGCTATTCACTTTAATTATTCTTAGATGACCATACTACTCCAGTTTTCCCATGAGAAGTTATTCAGAAGGACTGTTCATTATCCGCATTTGTTCTAAGTATTTGCATGGGAAGGCAAAGGAAAGATTACGAAGAAGTAAAAAGAGCATCTCAGAAACCCTTTCCCTGTCCCAGTTCAAGTTATGTAAATAAAAGCAAGAGAAAAAGTACAATATGGACTGTTTCTATTTCTATGGGCTGCAATGTGCTTGGTGGTGAATGTGATTTACAGATATTACACAAAAATAGCAGCTCCTACGGGGGTAGTGCGAGTGAGATATGATAGGCCACCACAGGACCAATATGGAGTACCGGTCCACAACAGCTACCAACCCTTGCAAGATAACTCAGATTATTATCCAGATGCCTCTTCTTCTTTTTTAGAGATGAACCGGGTGGAGTCCACCCGGGAGGGAGAAAACCCAGAAAAAGAGGAGGAAGAGCTGGACGAAGGCTACAGCAAAAAAAGGAGAAGGGAAGATTAGGGGAGGGTATTTACAATTTAAGTGGTGTTGAGTTGTCAAGGGAAGAATTAGTAACCCTTGATAAGGGTATAAAGTTTGCACCCAGAAAGGGACTTAACAAATTTGAAACCTATATAGGAGTACAAAAATTCATTAGGAAATTAAATATCAAAAAATATTATGCTCTTAACCCAGTCGAGAGAAGTGTCACTGACAATAAGTTTACTATTCTCAGGAATAACTCGGTGTTCAATCCCCACATAGCTAACAACAAACATGTGGACCTCTTTAAGAGAGACTTGTTACTACGGAATTGGAACAGTTACCAATTAAGAAGGTATATGAACAAAGGGATCTAAAGAAAGGCCTTGAGACATTGAAGAAGAGGACCGACATAGTGATTCGTCCAGCTGACAAAGGGGGGGTATTGTGGTGCTTTCCTTGGATCAGTATAAGGGGGAAATGAAGAGGTTACTAGATGATAGTGATACTTATAAGCTGCTAAATTCTAATCCCTCTAAGAATGTTAGAGAAGAACTTGAACGGATTATGCAATATGGTATTGATAATAAACTGCTCAATAGAAATGAAGCTGAATATCTAGTTCCCACGTTCAGCAAAATTCCAGTAATTTATTATTTACCAAAAATCCACAAGAACAGTACAAATCCCTCCGGAAGACCAATAGTATGTGGGATTGATTCGTTAACATCCAGGTTGGGGGAATACATTGATCTTCATCTGCAACCCTTAGTGAGAAAAACTCAAGCTTTTCTCAGAGACACTAAGCATACGTTACAACTATTGAGGGAATGTGCAATAAGCAAAGACACTATTATGGCCACAGGTGATGTGGCGAGTCTGTATACCAATATCGACCACAAAGGAGCCATGGATGCCGTCAGATGGGCCCTTGAAAATGATGATAATATGACTGAAGAGGATCTATGTATATTTATTTTAATGTGTCTGGAATTCTGTTTACAGCACAACTTTTTTTGGTAAGACAACAAATTTTATTTGCAAGTCAAGGGTGTCGCTGTGGGCGCTAAGTTCGCCCCTAGTGTAGCAAACCTGTATATGGCCAAGTGGGAGGCAGAGGAGGTTCTGAATGGTACCCATACGGGGATTTTGTTATACAGGGGATTCATAGATGATTTATTGATCATCTGGAATCACAATGTGGAATCTCCTATGGAATTATTGACATCCATGAATAATAACTATCGTAACATAACTCTCACTTGGGATATTAGTAAGGACAAAATACATTTCCTTGACTTCGAAATATGCAATACCACACAAGGTATCGTTACCAGGACATTTTTTAAAACGACCGACTGGAATTCATACATTCCTACAAATAGTTGTCACTTTAAACCATGGCTGAACAACATACCTAGTGGTCAGTTCATGAGGATTAGGAAAAATTGCACATTGGATGAAGACTTTGAGGATCAATCTAATAAGCTTAGTGAGATGCTCATGAATAAAGGATACCACAAGGAATTTTTGGACAAAGAAAGAACTAGGGTCAAAGATTACAATAGGGAACATTTGCTGGAGGAAAAATCTGTGAATAGGGATGTTGATGAAGATAGAGTTACCTGTTTAGTATTGGATTACAATATACAAAACAAGGAGGTGGAAAGGATCATACACAGATACTGGAATGTGTTGAAACAAGATATCCACCTCAAAGATTGTTTACCAGAGAAGCCAAGGATTGTCTATAGACGAGCCCCCAATCTGCGAGATAGGCTAGTGCATAATGTTGTGGAGCCACCCCCTTCGGAACCAAAAATGTTTTGGGATACAAAGGGGTTTTACAGCTGTGGGAGGTGCTACAGTTGCATGAGAGTTCCAGCCAACATGAGGAAAGCTAAGGAATTCAAAAACCCCCAAACTGATCAAATATATATCATTAAGGATTTCATTTATTCTGACAAATAGGGGTTGTATATGCGGTAAAATACCCCTGTAATTTATTGTATATTGGCCGCACCATTAGAGCGCTGAAGGATGGTATGGAAGAACATGTCAGAAACATACACAAGGGATTTGATAAACATTACCTGTCCATATATTTTAGGGATGTTCATGGTCAGAGTACGAAGGGAATGCAGTTTTGGGGCATAGAGGCACCCAAGCATCATTGGAGGGGCTGTAATTACACTAGGGAAATTAGTCAGCGAGAATCTTGGTGGATACACCAACTGGGCTCTTGGTTTCCGGGGGGGTTGAATAGGGAGTTCGACTTAGGTTGTTTTCTGAGTAATAATTAAAGTTATTTCTTACTTCCGGCATCCACCGTTTGTGGTATTGCCCCTAATATGGTTATACTGATGTCCAATCGGGTTGGTATGTTTTTAATTTAAAATTTACATTTGTTTGGATTTGATCTGTAGCTTGATATGCACATTAACATCTGATTTGTGCATACGGTAATTATTCTGCAGTGCACATTTAGGATGGGGGGGATCCCCTACTCTTAGGTAGACGAATCGGGATGTTTACCTACACCACCCGTGTGGGTTGTTGTCACTATCCTGCTGGTTCAATGGAATATTTACATAAATTATACAGTATATTTTATTTTTTATTTTAATTTAAGATAATTTTTTTTAATATTATATATTTTTTGTATTATTTAAATATTTGTATCAAATTTATTGGATCTACTCCTATTTTTTATATAGATGTGTTTTTTATATATTTTAAATATATTCATTAAAGATTGGACTATGTATTCAATTTTCCCATACACATGATGTCATTGGTAGACATGGTGTGTTGTAAGAGGGATCTATTCAAAAGTAATCACTTGGATGCATTAATTTTAGATTTGGATAATTTGGATTTATATGTTGTCAGAACTAGTTTGTATTCTTTTGAGATGTATCTATGCAACCGAATATCATGTAACGTGTTCCAGTGATGGATATGGTGCAGCATCCATTAACCTCCGACCCGGATAATTAGATACTGATCTTATGCCTTTTAGATTTATCATATCCTTTCTTTGTTTGTAAGAGGGATATTGAGATATGTTATATTTATAAACTGGCTTATTTTGGCCAGCTAGAAGTTGTTTTCAGAACATGATTAAAGTTTTATCTACAACCCAGCACTAGAGTGTCCGCGGACCACGGCATGATGGCCGCCGGCACTATATTTAAATGACAGAGCAACCGTACAATTACATTCCCCCTGATGATGACACGTATGCCCTGTGTCAAAGACGCGTAGGGGAGGGGCTAGGATGGAGTGTTAGGCAGCGGCAGCTGTCGGTGTTGGGACGGACGCCATATCCTTACTGCTTTAATCATCTACATGCTTGTTTAGAGTGGTGCACTGACGCACCCTTAGAATGTGAGTACCCCATTTGGGGGAGAGTTTTGTCTGACTTTGAATAAATATTTTAAATGATATTACACTATATGGTCCTTTTTCCCATCTATTGTTTATTGCTGTGCTGAAGCCTGTGATCCTGTGACCCACACAGAGCCCTGGGCGGCTCAAAAGCGTTTTCTGACTTTGTCTAACGACTTAGTCACATTCTCTAAAGGTGAGCGGATTACCTGGGGGGGGGGGGGGGGGGGTCACTTATGTTGCACCATTGCATGGCCTGTGGCACATGGAGATTTAAGTACATTTGAATATATTACCATTGAAGATCACACACCAGCACTTTTTTTGCAGGACTTGTTTGCTCATTATATATCCATGTAGTTCATGATGGACTAGTATGTACATGCATTGTGGGGCACTTAACACTTTTGTTTGGCACATGACACTTTTTGGCATCCATTTGCACTTATGTATTATACTGTATTTGAAGCAAAACTGTTTATTTGATTATTATTATTATTTATATGCCAATTGTACTGTTCACTTGTGCACATTATGTTTTTGCGATTTTATTTGTACTGGGGTATACACATTTGTACCCATTTGTATATGCACTATAATATTTTTTTGTGCCGTGATAGGGCACATCTAGCACACTTTAGCGCATCATTATTTATTTATTATAAAAATGCATTACAAGACGTGGTTCATGCATGCGGCTGTGTAGTGCTTATATTTAGCACTAGGTTCATTTTGGCTTGTAGGATTTTTTTCTTTTATTTATATATATATATATATATATATATATATATATATATATATATTATATACACTGTATCCTGTGTAGCTAGATCTCACTGCAGACCTTCCTGGTGTATTGTTTCTAATATATTTCAGGCAGGCAGTTGATTCCGTTAGCTGCAGTGTATTTAGTATATATATTCATTCCGGCTTTGTGTATATATATATATATATATATATATATATATATATATATATATATATATATACACACACACACTGTATCCTGTGTAGCTAGATCTCACTGCAGACCGTTCCTGGTGTACTGTTTTTAATATACTTCAGGCACGCAGTTGATTGAGTTAGCTGCAGTGTATTTAGTATATATATATACATCCCGGCTTTGTATATATATATATATATATATATATATATATATATGTGTGTGTATATATATATATATTAGGCGTGCACACAGGGTGTGCCAGGTGTGCCTGGGCACACCCTAATCGCCTTGTGTGTTGCATATTCCCCCCTGTTTAGACCACTGATATTTCATCCCCCCAAAAAATGTTACAAAATAACAAAATAAACTAATTTATTTAAAAATAAAATAAAACTAATGACACTGTCCATTGCCCTACTGACACCATCAGTACATATACACATGCATATGTATTTGAGCTTTGGGGTGCACACCCTAATGCAAGAGGCTGCGCACACCTATGATATATATATGTATATATATATACACACACTGTATCCTGTGTAGCTAGATCTGACTGCAGGCCATTCCAGGTGTACGTATTCAAATACACTTTCAGGCAGGCAGGAAGGCAAGGCAGGTTATTCAGTGATCTGCAGTGCATAAAATATATATACTGTCTCCTACATATATATCCACTGCATTCTAGTCTAGCCAAGCCTATATCTGACTGCAGGCCATTGCTGGTGTACGTTTTCAAATACACTTTCAGGCAGGCAGGCAAGTGATTCAGTGATCTGCAGTGCAATAAATATATATACTGTCTCCAACATATATATATCCACTGCATTCCAGTCTAGCCAAGCCTATATCTGACTGCAGGCCATTGCTGGTGTATGTTTTCAAACACACTTTCGGGCAGGCAGGCAAGTGATTCAGTGATCTGTAGTGCATTAAATATATATACAGTCTCCAACATATATATATCCACTGCATTCCAGTCTAGCCAAGCCTATATCTGACTGCAGGCCATTGCTGGTGCATGTTTTCAAATACACTTTCAGGCAGGTAGGCAAGTGATTCAGTGATCTGCAGTGCATAAAATATATATACAGTCTCCTACATATATATCCAATGCATTCTAGTCTAGCCAAGCCTATACCTGACTGCAGGCAGTTCCTGGTGTAATTTTTCTAGTAAACTTCAGGCAGTGTTTTGCTAATCCAATTTTACAGCATGTCTGGAAGGCCACCAAGGAAAGGCAGATGCTCACAGGCCACTAAAAGAGGGCAAGCAGGCTCTGTGTCTACAGCCAACAGTGCTGGTCATGGACATGGTGCATCCTCAGCACGTGGCCATGGGGCAAGCTTGTCCTTTTTTTCGACAGCTGGCCGTGTTGAGCCACAACATGCAGAAGAGTTGGTAGAGTGGATCAGAAAGCCATCCTCATCCTTCTCGTCCTCTGTCACCCAGGCTTCTCATCCTCTGTCAAGCAGCCTATTCCATCGGCTCAACGGCATCAGTCATTCCTTCCTTAGCCCCACCATCATGTCCTGAGAAGTCCCCCGAACTGTTCGACCACAGTGTCGGGTATATGCTGCAGGAGGATGTGCAGCGTTTTGAAGGCTCCGATGATGGTACCCAGGTTGAGGATGAAGGCAGTAACGTGAGCCCAGAGAGAGGGGGTGCCCAAAAAGGACAAGAAACTGGCAGTCATGTTGCCCCAGCTGCAGCATACTGCCAAGTTTGCTCCAGTGGCGAGGAGGGAGGGGATGATGAGGTCACTGACTCTACGTGGGTGCCTGATAGAAGAGAGGAGGAGGCACATCTCCAACGAGGCAGGATGCCCTCCAGGGGCCAGCTTAAGGACAGCCAACTGACTGCATCATACCGCAGAGCTCCGCATGTGCAGGGTGCTGCTGACTCCGCGCGTTTTTTCAAAGGTTCTTTGGTGTGGGCCTTTTGAGACATGTGCAGCAGATCACACAGTTGCTGTTTGCAACATATGTCTGAAGCTTATCAAGTGTGGCCAAAACAGCAGCCACTTGGGCACCACATGCTTGACCAGACATATGTCGAGCTCCCATGCAGTCCGTTGGCAACAGTACTTAAAAGACCCACACCAAAGAACAAGGCAGACCTCTCCTTGCTCCTCATCAGCTGGGATCTCCAACCCCACTATACCTTCAGTCCTCTCAGAGACCTGCACTGAGAGGAATGAAGGTGTAGAATTAGGTGTCCTAAGCACTTGCGGGCAATCTGCTAGCAGTACACCTAAATCCGATTGTAGCAGGCAAATTTCCCTACCCCAGTTGCTAAACCGTCAAAAGAAATTTGATCCCAGCCATCCACATGCTCAGCGGCTGAATGATAGTTTGATTAAATTGCTAGCACTCCAACTGCTGCCTTTTTAGCTGGTAGACTCTGCCCCTTTCGAGAATTTGTGGAATGCGCGGTACCTCAGTGGCAGGTTCCCAAACGCCATTTTTTTCCTCGGAAGGCCATTCTGGTTCTCTACCAGCATGTGGAAGGCAATGTCTTGGCCTCGTTGGACAGGGCGGTCAGCGGTAAGGTGCATATTACCGCTGACTCATGGTCCAGCAGGCATGGAACGGGACGTTACCTTTCTTTCACGGCGCACTGGGTAACCCTGCTGGCAGCTGGGAAGGATGCAGGACAGGGTGCAGTAATGTTTGAGCTTGTTCCGCCACCACGCCTCCAAAATGCTGGTAGTGGTGATACTGCCACATCTCTCTCCTCCACTCCCTCTTCTTCTTCTTCCTCTATAGCCTCTTCCTGTGCAGATTTGACCTCAGGACCAGCGGTGCTCCGTAGGTGTTCTAGGGGCTACGCAAGCACTCAGGCAAAAAGATGTCATGCGGTGCTTGAGTTGGTCAGCTTAGGGGACAGGAGCCACACTGGGGCAGAGATTCTGGCAGCTCTGCAGTGGCAGGTTCAGAGGTGGTTGACACCACGCCAGCTTCAGGCAGGAATGGTGGTTTGCGACAATGGCACCCACCTACTCTCTGCCCTCTGTCAGGGACACTTGACCGATGTTCCCCGTTTGGCTCACGTCCTTAATTTGGTGGTGCAGCGGTTCTTGTGCAGGTACCCGGGCTTACAGGATCTCCTGAGGCAGGCCAGGAAAGTCTGTGGGCATTTCAGCTGGTCATATAATGCCAGTGCTCAGCTGGCCGACCTTTAAAAGGAATGCAACCTGCCCAAGAACCGCCTCATCTGTGACATGCCCACCAGGTGAAACTCAACGTTGGCAATGCTGCAGCGGCTGCACATGCAGCAGAGGGCCATCAATGAGAACCTGGGTGAGTATGGCACCAGGACAGGGTCAGGGGAGCTTGACTTTTTTTCGCCATGCCAGTGGCTAATGATCAAGGATGCATGCACTGTCCTGTCACCATTTTGAGGAGGCCACGAGGATGGTGAGCAGTGACAGTGCATGCATCAGTGATACTGTCCCTCTTGTCTTCCTGTTGGAGCACACGCTGCATGGAATAATGGACAGGGCACTTGAGGCAGAACAGAGGGAGGAAGAGGAGTACTTCCTTACTTCTCAAGGCCCCCTTTATTCAGACAGTATTCCTGCAGGCCCGCCTATCACATAGGAAGGGGAGGAGGAGGAGGATTGTGTCAGCATGAAGGTGGAGCCTGGCACTCAGCATCAGCAGCAGTCTTCAAGGGATCGTTTTCAGTCCCCAGAAGCCATAGACTTGTACGTGGCTGGGAGAAGGTGGCTGCGGATCATGTCGTCATGCCTCAGCAAACCTACGCTGCATGGCCTCCCTGATCCTGCAAAGTCTGCGAAAGAACTCTTGGATTCATGGTATCAAGGAGAGGGATCAGTACTGGCTGGCAACCCTTCTTTATCCATGTTACAAGGGTAAGGTTGCGGAACTTATCCAGCCTTCGCAGAGGGAGCAGAGGATGAAACATCTTTGGGAGGCCTTGCAGAAAGATTTATGCATTTCCAGAGCCTCGGAGGTTGCAATTTCCTGGTCCTCCTGGACAATGTGTTGCTGAGGCTTCGGTCAGTCACAGAAGGAGCGGTGGAGAAGGTGGCCCTCTGACCGATGCATTCAGACAATTTTTCAGTCCGCAGCCCCAAGGTCTGATCGGTTCCAGCAACCATCGCCAGCGTCTGATTTACATGGTGCAGGAATACCCTGGGGCAAGATCAGACTTGGAGACCTTTCTAACTGAAAATCCACTGGGTTACTGGGTCTTGAGAATGGATCACTGGCCAGAGCTTGCACAGTATGCAATTGAGCTACTGGCCTGTCCTGCAGCCAGCGTTCTATCTGAACGCACATTCAGTGCTGCTGGAGGCTTTGTAACCGATCACAGAGTGCGCCTGTCCACAGACTCGGTTGATCGGCCCACCTTCATAAAAATGAATCAGTCTTGGATCACCAGCTACCAAGCACCTGATGCTGATGTAACCGATTATTTTTTTTATGAATGTGAGATCCCTTCAAGACTGCCTATGCTGATGCTGAGTGACTATTCTGTTATGCTGAGTGACTATCCTATTCCTCCTCAATGTTCAGGTTGATAGCTTCTAAGAACATTTTTGGTTCTGGGCACCACCACCAGTGCCTAAAGCCCAATTTTTCTGCCCCTGTTTAACAGGGGCACGCAATTACAATTTTTGCTGTAATATTTTGCAGCAGGGCTTGTTCCTGCACTCAACTAGAGTATCTGTGAGGGGTTGCAGTGTCTTGGCACCAGCACCAGTGCCTAAAGCCCAGTTTTTTTGCTCTGTTTAACAGGGGCGTGTAATTACAATTTTTGCTGTAATATTTTGCAGCAGGGCCCGTTCCTGCACTCAACAAGAGTATCTGTGAGTCTTTACAGTGTTGTGTCACCACCACCGCCTAAGGCCCAATTTTTCTGCCCCTGTGTAACAGAGGCACCTAATTACAATTTTTGATCTAATATTTCACAGCAGGGCTCGTTCCTGATCTCAACAACAGAATCTGTGAGGGGTTACAGTGCTGTGGCACCACCACCACTGCCTAGGACCCAATTTTTCTGCCCCTGTTTAACAGGGGCGTGTAATTCCAATTTTTGATCTAATATTTCATAACAGGGCCCGTTCCTGCACCCACCAAGAGTAACTGTGAGGGCTTACAGTGTTGTGGCAACACCACCACATCACCACCACACCACCACCAAAAGCCCAATTTTTCTGACCCTGTTCAACAGGGGCATGTTATTACAATTTTTGATCTAATATTTCACAGCAGGGCCGGTTCCTGCGCCCACCAAGAGTAACTGTGAGGGCTT
Organism: Lithobates septentrionalis; assembly: GCA_037952835.1. Classification (NCBI taxonomy): domain Eukaryota; kingdom Metazoa; phylum Chordata; class Amphibia; order Anura; family Ranidae; genus Lithobates; species Lithobates septentrionalis. Next base: position 1,843,308 of record JBBDGP010001605.1, on the reverse strand, counting down.
ACAGTGTTGTGGCAACACCACAACACCACCAAAGGCCCAATATTTCTGACCCTGTTCAACAAGGACATGTAATTACAATTCTTGATATAATATTTCACAGCAGGGCCCACCAAGAGTAACTGTGAGGGCTTACAGTGTTCTGGTACCACCAACACCTAAGGCCCAAATTTCTGCAGAGTATATAGGGCAGGCCGTATAGAATATACAGGCGGACCCCTACTTTCAAACATCCGACTTACAAACGACTCCTACTTACAAACGGAGGGAGACAACAGGAAGTGAGAGGAAATCTACCCCTAGCAAGGGAAATTCTCTCCTGTAAGAGTTAATATGGGAAAAAGGTGTCTCCACTGATGCTTTATTATCATCAATTCTTGTTTCCCTAAAAAACTTAAAGTGGTTGTATAGTGTTTTTTTTTAACTTTTACCTACAGGTAAGCCTATAATAAGGCTTACCTGTAGGTAAAAAAAATATCTCCTAAACCTTTACGGTTTAGGAGATATTCCCCTTGCTATGCGCTGCTGACTGCAGGGGCGCATGCGCACAGGGGATTCTCGGCTGAAGGCCCGGCAACTGCCGGACCTTGCCGGGTAAGAGATCTCCTGCGCGCATGCGCGGGAGTGATGAAATCGCGGCTCCAGCCACTCACAGCGCTGGAACCGCGATACCCGGAAGACACGCAGAGGCAACATGACAGCTCCCTCGGCGTGGACCAGGTAAGATACCGATGCCTTGTTCTAAGGTAAGTATTTCATAATGAGCGAGTATGCGATGCATACTCGCTCATTATGCCTTTTGCTTTACAGGGGAAAAAAAAAAAATTTCAGCGGGTATACAACCGCTTTAAATTTTTAAAATCCAATTGTCATTTGGACAGAAAGTGAGGTGAAATCTTCTGAACAGGGGCACAGACAGCAAAACAAATGTTACAGGGGTGATGATAACCCTTCCCTATGTAATCCAAAAAGCTTAAAAATAGATTTTTTGGCTGGAGCTACACTTAAAAAATGTACCTGTTCCAAATTACGAACAGATTCAACTTAAGAACAAACCTACAATCCCTGTCTTGTTTGGATTGCCTGTATACTGCTGTTCAGAGTATATAGGGCCTGGGGGCCCCACGCCTTTTCTTTGTTAATTTGGGTGTGGGGTTCCCCTTAATATCCATACAAGACCCAAAGGGCCTGGTAATGGGCTGGGGGGGGGGTGCCCATGCCGTTTTACTCAATAATTTTCATCCCTATTGCCGAGACCCAACATTACATTACACCCGCAAGCAGTTTTAAATGACTTTTATTCCTTTAGAAATGTCAATTTGTGCAGGGACTGTTTTAAACACGGAAAACATGCGCCACTTTACAGGCATACTATAGACACCCCCCAGGTATGATATTTAACCACTTGCTTACTGGGCACTTAAACCCCCCTCCTGCCCAGACCAATTTTGAGCTTCCAGCGCTGTCGCACTTTGAATGACAATTGCGCGGTCATACAACACTGTACCCAAATGAAATTTTTATCATTTTTTTCCCACAAATAGAGCTTTCTTTTGGTGGTATTTAATCACAGCTGGGGTTTTTATTTTTTGCTAAACAAACAAAAAAAGATGGAAAATTTTGAAAAAAAAAAAAATCATGTTTAATAGTTTGTTATAAAATTTTGCAAACAGGTAATTTTTCTCCTTCATTGATATGCGCTGATGAGGCGGCACTGGTGGGCACTGATAGGCTGCACTGATGGGCACAGATAGGCACAGATAAGGCGGCACTGATAGGCACAGTTAAGGCGGCACTGATAGGCACAGTTAAGGCGGCACTGATGGGGACAGATAAGGCGGTACTGATGGGCACAGATAAGGCGGCACTGATGGCCACGGATGGGCGGCACGGATAGGTGGCACGGATAGGTGGCACGGATAGGTGGCACAGATAGGTGGCACAGATAGGTGGCACAGATAGGTGGCACTGATGGGGGGGCACTGATGGGGGGGCACTGATGGGGGGCACTGATGGGGGGCACTGATGGGGGGCACTGATGGGTGGCACTGATGGGCAGTGATGGGCGGCACTGATGGGCATTTATGGGCACTGGTAGGTGACACTGATGGGCACTGATAGGTTGCACTGATGTGGGTGCTGATGGGTGGCACTGATGTGGGTGCTGATGGGTGGCACTGATGGGTGGCACTGTGGGCACTGATGGATGGCACTGTGGGCACTGATGGGTGGCACTGTGGGCACTGATGGGTGGCGCTGATTGATGGCACTGTGGGCACTGATGGGTTAATCTGGTGGGCACTGGTAGGCAGCACTGCTGCCTATTGCTTTGTGACAGATGATCGCCGTGATCGGGACTGATGTCCCGATCACGGCCGCCGGTGATCGGGTTTTTTTTTCCTCCTCACGCTGTCAGCGCGAGGAGAAAAAATAGCCGATTACCGGCTCTGTTTACATCACATGATCAGCTGTCATTGGCTGACAGCTGATCATGTGGTAAGGGGTTGGGACCAACCCCTTACTCTGATCTGTGATCAGGCGAGTCTCATAGACTCGCTGATCACCGAGCGCGCCGCGCGCGCCCTGCAGGGGGCGCGCAGGCCGCTCGTGCACGGGACGACGTCAATGGACGTAGTCCCGGCAATTTAGATCCGCGCTGTTGCCGTCATTTGGCAATGGCCCGGATCTGAAGCAGTTAAAGGAATATTTCACTTATATTTTTTCACTTTAAACATCATTAAAATCACTGCTCCCGAAAAAACGGCCATTTTTTAAAACTTTCTTTTGCATTGATACATGTCCCCTGGGGCAGGACCCAGGTCCCCAAACCCTTTTTAGGACAATAACTTCTATATTAGCCTTTAAAATTCGCACTTTTGATTTCTCACGTTTGAGTCCCTTAGTCTTTAACGGTGTTCGAATGTTCGCGCAAACTTTTGGTCCGTTCGCATGTTCTGGATGCAAACCGAACCGGGGGGTGTTCGGCTCATCCCTACCAATTGGGAAGCAGCCACGTCTAGCTTGTAATGCTTAATGAAAGTATTAGAACTCCAGTTTGCCACCTTACAGACCACATCTGCTGATACCTTGCATCAGGCCACCCAGGAGGACGAGACTGCTCTGGTCGAATGTGCACGAATTTCCTGTGGAGGGGAGAGGCCTTCTAGTGAATATGCTGTCTGAATTGTTTTCACCACCCATGACGAAATGACTATTGGGGAGGCACGCATGCCCCTCCTGGGGCCACTTGGATAGTTAAAGAGAGCCTCAGACTTTCAGAACGCCTCTGTTCTCTCCAAAGGTCTTCAGGTCCAACTTGTGCAATTCTGACCCCTTCTGAAATTTGGAGAAGGACGTAACATGACTCCCTCTGGGAAAAACATGCAATACAGCTCTTTACAGGAAAATGCGGCAATATCTGAAACTCGCCTAGCCAAAAGCACTGCTGTCAGGAATACCATCTTCAAAGTTAGAAAATATATGGAGCTGGTCGAATCCGGAAACAATGGTGACTTCAGTAACCCCTTCAGTACCAATGGTAAGTTCTACCTTTGAAATATGGAACAATAGATAAGGGGTCCGATTCTTTTCTAGTATTCCGTGTGTGATTTGTCCCATGTGAGTAACAACCAAACATTTGAATAATACTGATATCTACAAAATTATATGAAAAATCATGTAAAAAGTGCCCAATATAACTTACAATACATAAATGGACCTGGTAATAAAGTGCATAAACAGGAAAGTGCTTAGTGGAAAAAAAAGGGGGGGGGGGGGGTTAGCAGATTAATAAAGTGACTTGTGCTCAAAACAATAAAAGCCAGTGCTTGCTGGAAAAACAATATTGCTTTAAAAAGTATTTTTGCGTGCGCAAATGGTTTTGTGCTTAGAAAGAATTAATTCCTCTAGAAAAACAATATTGTTAAAAGTAGATCTTCTTGTTCCAGTGCTGGCTTGGTGATGGTGCTGCTTATTCGTGCTCCTAATGTGCTTACACTCACCGAATAGCCTCACCCCTACAGGGTGAGGCTACTGACCACCAGTACACAGCCTGTATTCCGTTCTGGCCACTCCCCCCACTTTCTCCTATATAATTCTTACAACTGGTCCCCGCCAACCAGCTTGAAAAAGGAGAGCGGCCATCACGCCATTCACGGCCAGCCGGCTCGAGAAACACGTTGCATATTCTGTGATGTCATCATCCCTCGCCTGGATTACAGCTTGCTTCCCAAGCCTCACTCTGATGTTCACACATCGCTGTCGGCCGGACAACATCCAGCGTACTCATAGATGAACACAGAGGACACACATCCATGGCTATTAGGGACTGACCTCACTGATGACCGTGGTTGCCCTTGGGAACATTTTATGCTTATTTTGCTCTGCTAAAATGTGAGTCTACATCTTTGCTCCATTTTTTTTAAATTAAAGTTGTTACACAGTCTGCACTCAGAGGCGCCTCCGTCTTCTTGTCTTTTTCAGTGTCTTCTATATGAATATGGGTTCTGCTCCCAATGGACGGCTGTCGTGAGGGTGGACTTTCCTTACCATCCCTACTTCCCCCCTTCCCCATACTTCCCCTCCTCTGTCCGTTCCATTTGTATTGCTATTTAGTAGATTGTGCCTATATTTGCCACTGTGCACCAATTATGGACTTCATTATACTGTATTTACCCACAATTGTTATACATAACAGATCTGTTTTGTATCTTTACATTCCTTTGCATTTGCTGTCTACATCATTATGGGATTATTGCTTTTAGTTTTTGCGCCAAATACTTGTTTGAATTGTTCCACGAGCACAAAGGCCTCACATTGTCCCACCGAGCCGGTACCCTCTAATTACAGTTCCCGGGTGAGTGGGAAAAAAACTCTTTGATAGAATATTATGATTATATATATATATATATATATATATATATATATATATATATACACACACACACATTCTCTTTTCCTTCCTATACAAAACCACAGCATTACCTGTTTAAACATTTAACAGTATAGAGTTGATCACTGCTTAACCACACACATTGACTAGCATCGCCATACACACCCCTCGTGAACTGATAATGCAGCTATTTTTGTCTGTTGAATACTTTATAAAACATCCAGATCTGTTTAGTAAACATTGTTAACAATTTCTCATTAAACACATACCTTTGTATAAATTTATGCATCAATGTTTATATACATTTTATATTCTAGCCCTCACTGATGTAACACTGAAAATCTATGCAATATTAATTGATGTTCTATTTGTAGAATCTACACGTGATCGCATTGTGCCATTCTCAAAGGCCCTGACGAAGGAGCCTCGTCCGCGAAACGCGTAGGCCATAACTCTGTTAAAATCGGATTTGCACACCCTGAATCCATTTCAACCGTATTAACTGTAATGTATTATTAACTGTTTTTCTACTGAATAAAATAAAATAATGTATTTTCTCATTAATTATTTTTCATCTATACTTCTTAGAGGCACAATTAAAGTCCCATTCAGTTCTATATACCTTTTTAGGAACATATTTGCATACTATTGCCAAGACCTTCTCCTCTATGATCTTCAGTAATGACCTGAGAATTAGAGCCGTCGGAGGGAATATGTATACCCAACTGAAATTCCATTCCTGGGAGAGAGCATTAATTGTGAAACTTCACAATTGTCTGGTGTTGCCATAAGGTCCACCTCAGGTATCCCCCACCGATTGAAGCTATCCTTGAGATATTTCGTGTTCAACCTCCACTTCGTGCTGCTGACAAAGTTGCGACTGACGCAGTCCGCCAAGGTGTTCTGTACCCCTGGGAGATATGCTGCTGCGAGATCTAACAGGTGATTTTCTTTAAACCCGAAGATCTCCATTGCTATCTGGAGCAGGCGTAGACTTCTTGTTCCTCTCTGCTTCATGACATAAGAAACAGCTGTCTTGTTGTCCATTAGTAGTTTGACCCTCTTGCCTTGAATGATGGGAAGAAAAGCCTTTAGAGCTTCCCTGGCCACTGCGAGTTCCAGTAGGTTTGATGAACAGGGGACCTAAGGAGGCCATCTCCCTTGAGCATGCAGTCCCTGGCAATGAGCATCCCAACCCTGGAGACTCGCATCCTATGTGATCGTAACCCAGCACCCAGGGTTGATGGGCTTGCCCCGGGCTAGGTTGTCTCTTCTGCTCCACCACTGCAGATCGTTGACAATAAAGACCAGAATGTGCATTTTCTGATGTAGCGAATCATGACTCCATTGGCTGAGAAGAGCGAATTGGAATCTTCTCGTGAGCCATTGTGCCCATGGGACTGCTGGGATACAGGCCATCAGGCTCCCTAAAAAACTCATCCCTCTGTGCACCATGATCATAGGAGAGGCTCCCATCTTCAAGGATTCTGTTAAAATGCAAACTATCTTGTCTTGTGTAAGGAACACTTTGTATTGGAGCGTGTCGAAAGACATGCCCAAACAAACTAAGGTCTGACATGGAGTGAGCTGGCTTTTTTGCGGTATTTATCATCCATCCGAACTGCATTAAGGTGGTAAGAACTTGATCTCGGTGCCGCAGCAAAAGATCTTCGGATTGAGCAAGAAAAATTCAGTTCAGGTTTCTTAAATCTAAGACAGGACGCCTTTTTCCTGATACTGGAAGAGAAAAAGAAGGGAATGCACCCCCTGACCTTGTTCTTCCTCCAGTACAATAGCGTGAAGAGCGAGTAACTCTGATGTACACCTCCAGTGATGCCCGCTTCTCTGATGAAGTGGAAACTTTGGTTAAAACAAAGAATCTTATTGGAGGAGAACTTTGGAACTGAAGATGAAGGCCATTCCGAACTACTTTCAGGACCCAGGAATCTGTTATCCTCTCCGCCCAGGTACCGCTGTAGATAGTCAGTCTTGCCCCTACTGGCGGCCCCGGGGTGGGCCGCTGTTCAAAAAGACTTAGCTGTGGATTTAGAAGCTTGAGGAGCTTTAGAATAGGAGTTAATCGGCAAAGGTGCTGCGAGATTGCCATGAAATGCGCAAAAACTCTCTACCTGGCCAATAGGACCTGGCCACTTTGAACTGACCCCGGGTCTTCTATTCATCCGAACCGACTGCAGATGACGCTTCCGATCCTGGGGGAGAAGACCAGAGTTCCCTCAGTCACCTGGCGAATTGCCTCTTCTAGCATTTTACCAAAGAGAGTGCTCCCTGAGAAGGGATGGAACATAAAGTTTGTTTTGAGGCAGAATCTGCGGACCAGTGTTTGACCCAAAGAGCCCACCTAGTCATGACCGAGTGGGCCATAATACGGGAGGTGAACCTGACCAATTCCACCGCTGCCTCCGCCATGAACTCAGCCAACAATTAAAAAAAAAAAACTTGAGCTGCAAAATGGCTAATTGGGCCCAATTTGGACATTTTCACTTAGGGGTGTACTCACTTTTGTTGCCAGCAGTTTAGACATTAATGGCTGTGTTTTGAGGGGACAGCAAATTTACACAGTTATACAAGCTGTACACTCACAACTTTACATTGTAGCAAAGTGTAATTTCTTCAGTGTTGTCACATTAAAATATATAATAAAATATTTACAAAAATGTGAGGGGTGTACTCACTTTTCTGAGATACTCTATATGCAAAAATTTAACAGGTATTTAACCTTTTATAGTATTTTCAAAAGTGTCCCGAAAGTATCAACTGTTTTATCTTATAAAATATCGAAATACACATAATTTCTTTCCCTGACTTTAGGACATTTGCAGAAAGATTCCAGCATGTTGATTTTTGGTTAATAATTTCCATAGTGTTCTTCAGTTGTCCTCAAGACCCAGCAATGGAAATTTCTGTTAGTAAGATATATAGACGGGTAAACAGATTTTGTTTGCTTAAGGCTGCATTTACACCAAGGCAATGTGCGATTTGACATTTTACCAGAGCATTTTGAAATCACAGGCGGAATTGTGGCAATTCTGCCCGCGATTTTAAAATGCTCTGGTAAAATGACAAATCACACAACGTGTATATCAAATGCCATTCATTTTAATGGCACCCAAAAATGTGGTGCGGTTCTGCCATGATTGTCACGTCATAAATTGCGCTGCAATCTCAACAAACGGCATCACCGGCATGAAGCTTGCCACCCAAAAGTAGCTCTTGAATTCTTTTTGGTTCTGCTCGCGATTCAAAACACCCAGGTGTAAATGCAGCTAGGGATTCCAATTTTTAAAATACCTGTCTCCCCTTCCTTAACACTGCACCCTCTCTCCTAATTTTAGTTTGCCTCACCTGCCAGCTGCAGTAGCCAGTGAGTAGCCAAAATTGGTGAATGTAAAACCACGTACCCCCATTACACATTGCATATGGGGGTAAAGAGTTGCTTTGTGGAGAGGGGGGGGGGCACAGGCGGATGGTTGGGAGGGGGGCAGCAAAACACACCTTATCCCTGTATAGACAAAAATCCTTGCACCGGCCTTGGCCTCATTTGCTAAACCACATCCCTCGTAGCTTTGGAGGACAAAACAATTTAAAGTTTATATTTTTCACAAAAAAAATAAAAGCAATATGGTACTCACTACGCACATTGGAGTGAGGGCAATAATATTAGCCGCAAAGCTGATGCATAACTAAACTGATGACCTGTAGGAGCTTTTAAAGGATTGCCTGTGAAAAAATATAGGGTACTGAAGTTTTTTGCTGTTTCATGGGCGCACACAATTTTAAGGTTTGACAAGCTGGGTATCTACAGTATTTACTTGGCACAGCCTCTTCTTTTATATTCCACCAGAAAATGGGATAAATTTTAAGTTTCATAAACTGTTGCGCTAATATTGTGCAACACAAAAAGATTGGAAATACCATGTTATTCTCCAGGGTGTCCGCTTTCAGAAAATTATGTTTTTTGTGGGTTTTAATTAATCTTCAAGCCTAAAATTATTTTTAAAACATATTAAAAAATGTAAAAAATGGCTTTGGGACTCCAATGTTTAAAATACCTATCTTCCAAACCTTAACACAGCACCCTCTCTCCTACCGGGCGCAGCTTGGAAGATTTTGTTTGCCACACCTGCCAGCTGCCCATAGTCAATGAGTGTAAGCGGGGAATGCACAACCCCTTGAGGGGGCTCATTACACACTGCATTATGGAGGGGAGGAGGGTGGTGGGCAGACGGTGGGGGGCAAAATCCACCTTCGCCTAAGTATCCAAAAATTCTTGCACCGGCCCTGCTCATGTGTTCTTCTTTGTACCATGCCGCTACTTTGGGGAACGGACTCCTAGCTACCGGAGGACCTGTCACACTCGCCAGGTACCACGTTTTATGACCAGCTGCTATACACTCCTCACCAGTTCTTGGTTACCCATGGCAACTGCTTTCCAATTCCAACTCCTGCTAAGTTAACCTTCCATAGAGGCCTTGCTTCGTACCCCATATTCTACAATGCATCCCTTTTACATAATTTCCTGTTGCCAAATATAAAACTTTAATATCAACAAAAGCTTAAACAGAAAATTTACCTGTTTGGCTATATGACAGCAATAAAAACACATAATGCGATAGACATATGCAATAGATTTCACATACATGAAGAGCAAATGAGTGAACAATAGATGAAAAAAAAAAAATAAAATAAAAGTAAAATAAAAATAAAATTGAATATAAAAAAATTAAAATAAATAAAAAAACATTTAAAAAAACTGAAAATAAGATAAAAATGAAAATAAAATTTAAATAAAAATAAAATTAAAGATAAAAATGAAAATAGAAATAAAGAAATAAATAAAAATACTAATAAAATAAAAATAAAAGTAAAATCTCTCAAATAATATTACCAGTTGTACAAAAAACAATTGAGATCTAATTCAATTTTAAGACCATAGGGACTCAAAGTCCAGAGCCTATGGATCCATTGGGTCTCATTCTGTGAGATAGCTCTCTTGAGATTGGAACCTCTCCAATGTTCCTCCACCCTGTCTATCCTGCAGAATTTGAGACCCCCTGGATCCCTATTGTGGAACAATCTGAAATGGTTGGACAGGCCATGATGCTTATAGCCCTTTTTGGATTCTATTAACATGCTCCCTAAGCCTTACCCCTAATTTTATCGTGGTCCTGCCCACATATTGTAGACCACAGGGACAAGACAAGAGGTAACATGTGTGGTCCCACAAGTGATATATTTTTTATTTCAAAAGTCCTACCCTCAGAAAAAGAGCTGAAGTGGGTAGTTTTCCTTTTCCTATGTTTGGGGGTTTTACACATCACACATTTACCACAACTGAAAAAAACAGTTTGACCAAAAAAGGTAAATAGCTTCTTGGAAGGATTAATGACATTGCGTGCTAGTTTAAGCCTAAGTGTTGGCGGTTTCGTATAAATAAACCTGGGCTGTGTGGGTGAGACATTTTTAAGCTCTCTGTCTTCCAATAGCAGAGGCCAGTGTTCCCTAATTATTTTTTCAAACTGTTTATATTGTCGGTTATATCCAGTCAAAAAAGCCACACCATAATCTTTCTTCTTTTTAGCTTTCTTTTGAAAAAAATTTCCCTATCTCACCAATTGCTTCTTTAGTTCTCTTTAGATCTTTTAGATTGTACCCCTTTTCGTTAAATTGTTCCAAAATCAATTTTCACTTGAGTGTCAAAATCTTTTTTGTTGCAATTTCTTCTTTCTCTCAACATCTGGCTTTTAGGGATGCCACCCAGCCATCTAGGATGGTGGCAATGGGATCTAGACATTTCTGTCTACATCCTTGAAGAAAGTCTAATGCCGCGTACACACGAGCGGACTTTACGGCAGACTTTGCCCGGCGGACTTTTCGACGTACTTTACGACGGACTTTCTGAATGAACGGACTTGCCTACACACAATCCACCAAAGTCCGTTGAATTCCTACGTGATGACGTACGACCGGACTAAAACAAGGAAGTTCATAGCCAGTAGCCAATAGCTACCCTAGCGTGGCTTTATGTCCATCGAACTAGCATACAGACGGCGGACTTTTTGACCGGACTCGATTTCGACGGATTAATTTAAAACATGTTTCAAATCTAAGTCTGTCCAACTTTTGAGAAAACAAAGTCCGCTGGAGCCCACACACGATCGAATTGTCCGAATAAATCCCATCCGCTGGGCAAAGTCTGCCGTAAAGTCCGCTCGTGTGTACGCGGCATTAGTAAATAGTTTTCCATTTTCTTTATATATATAGTGAGATCTAGAAAATGTACCATATGGGGATGATAGGTTTCTGAGAAAGAGATACCATAGGAGTTGTACCCATCTTCTCCAGAAAACTACAGAACGATTCCTGCGATCTTCCTGGGGGTCTATGTGGATTCTTATGCATTTTGGGTAACTGGTAAATGACCGGAACTTTAGGTGTATCTGGAATAAGATATCTTGCTTCTTTCTTTTTTAAAATACCATCCTTCTGTGCTCCTTTAATTAGCTTCTTCAATTTGGCTCTAAATTTATTAGTAGGATTCTCCTTTATTAATTGTCTCTCATCTATCCAACTCTTCCAAATAGTCAGCTTTATTTAGAATAACAAGACCCCCCCCCCCCCAACCTTTGTCAGCTGGTCTAATAACTATGCCCTTTTTCTTTTCTAACAGCTGTGTTTGAGGGGGATTCCTCCCAGGACCCACCTCTTTCTAAATCTGTATTTCGTCTACTCGGACGAATGTTCAATTTGTCCAGATCTTGCTCAACCAAAGACTTAAATACTCCCACAAAGTGGTTATTGGTGATTTTGGAATTGAAAATAGAATTGTTCTTTAAGGAAGTATGCTGATATTCCTAACTAGATTTATCCACTGGTGAATTACTATTTGCATAAAACTTTTTAATGTTAATTTTTATTATACATTTTTGGAAATCAATAAAAACATCAAATTTGTTTAAAGTTCCTGTCTAATGCATATTTAAGACCTAATTCTAAAACTTTGAGCTCATCTTCTGAAAAGATAACATCGCTCAAATTAAAAATTCCTTCCATTATGATTCTCTTTTTCTTTTGCCTTTTACCTCCCCTGCATCCTCTTGTCCTTCTCTTCTTTACCAGTTACCCAAAATGCATAAGAATCCACTTTGCCAGTGTTGATGTAAACTCCCTTTATACCAATATCCAGCAGCACCATGCATTAAAGGCTGTTGACTGGGCATTGGGAAGTATGAATATTAAACAGAAACAGAAGTTATTTCTCTTATGCCGCGTACACACGATCGGAAATTCGGCCAGCAAAAGACCGATAAGAGCTTTGGGTTGGAAAATGCGACCGTGTGTATGCTCCATCGGACTTTTACTGGCGGAATTCCCGCCAGCAAAAGATTGAGAGCAGGTTCTCAATTTTTCAGTCGGAAAAAGTTCCTATCCGAAAATGTGATCGTCTGTACAAATCCTGCCGCGCAAAATTCCTACGCATGCTCGGAAACAAATTCGACACATGCTCGGTAGCATTGAACTTCAGTGCAGCGGGTGTGCGCGCACGCCTGCTATCCCGGCTTAAAGGGCCGACGTACAGCTATGATGGTTCATGGAAACATGCTGACCTGCCGCAGTATAATGACAGCAGCTATTCGGCAAGTGGTTAAACAGCAGCAAACTTACATTTAAAGATACAGTAATCAGCTTCACATAAAATGAAAACTTCTGGTCTCGGCCGTGACCAGAAGTGACGTCACCGGGCTCCTCCCGACCTGTTGTGTCACAGATCACGTGATAAAGGGGTACACTTTAACAGTTTCCTGTAAAGATCGGAGGTTCAGAAAAGCAGCACTTAGAAAGCAGGAGCTGGCAGCATTGAGACCCCTTTCACACTGAAGGCATTTTCAGGCTTTTTAGTGCTAAAAATAGCACCTGCAAAGTGCCTGAAAAACGCCTCCCATGCCTCCCCAGTGTTAAAGCCCAAATGCTTTTACACTGGGGCAGTGTGTTTGCGGGACATTCTTAAAAGTCCTGCAAGCAGCATCTTTGGGGCGGCTTGGGAGTGTTGTATACAGCACTCCCAAAACACCCTGCTCATTGAAATGAATGGGCAGCGCTGCCGAAGCTTCTGCAAAGCGCTTTGCATCGCCGCAACACGGCTCTTTTAACCCTTTATTTGGCCGCAGCGGGGGTTAAAAGCTAGCTAGCGGCCCAAAAGCGCCGTTAAAAAGACAGTAAAGCACCGCTATCGTGACGCAGCTCCAGTGTGAAAGGGGTCTAACAGTTGTAAACTGCATGTGTAAAATGCAGAAGTTTTAATACTACTTTGAGGCTGGGTTCACACCTAATACCGATGCGGCTGACAGCGTCCCTGTTCTCCATTTCAGGGACAAATCAAGCCTGAATTTTTGCCTGAATTCGGAGCTGAAAAGCAGCCAAAAACGCGCAGGACCCCTGTGCAATTCGCTCCGCGGTCGCCCCGGAGAGGTGTGAACCGGCTTCGTTGAGAGCCGGTCATAATCTCCTGTCATTCAAAATTATAGCTCACAACTGTCCCTGATTTCGAGGGACTGTCCCTGATTTGGAACAAAGTCCCTCTGTCCCTCATTCCTCCTCATTTGTCCCTCATTTTGGTCTGATCTATATTGCTGTATATAAAATGCAATATTTATCTTTCAAAAAGTGTTTCACAGTGCCAAACCTTTCATCCAATTTATAAATTGCTGCATTTGTTAATTTGGAAAGCCAATATAGAGGAATAGTAGTGGTTAAAAAAAGGACTTGTGGGTTTAACTAATTTTTTTGGTATAATTTTCCTTTAAGAGGGCGTGGCATGGGGTGTGTCCTGTGCCTACATACTATTGCTAGTAGGTGTCCCTCATTCCCATCTCAAAAAGTTGGGAGGTATGCAAACTAGATGTGGGGAAACCCACATCCAATTCGCACTAGTGTGAACCCATATAAAAGTCAGCAGCTACAAAAAGTGTAGCTGCTGACTTTTATTAATCAGACACTCACCTGTCCCACGGTCCAGGGATGTGGGCATATGAAGCCCCGCTCCTCTCCGCCTCCTCTGCGGCGCTGGCATTGTCATATTGTTCACAGCCGGGCACACACTACGCATGCACGAGGCGCGCTACGACTGTGACGTGTCCCCGATGATTGCCGAGAGGGAGGGAGGAGAGGGGAACCTGCTTCCGGTGCCGCGGAGCCCCAAGAGAAAGTGGGAGCTGGGTGCCTCTAAAAAAAGGGTATCCACCCCCCCCCCCCCCCAAAAAAAAATTACATGCCAAATATCAGGGGGCCACCTTGACTTAAAGCGGAAGTTCCATTTTTGGGTGGAACTCCGCTTTAAATATACAGAAAATATACATAACACTGTGAATACCGCATTGCTGTGCAGATCACATGTAATGTCTGTGCGATGCAAATTCAGCCATACAGATTGTATGACTGAATTTGCATCGCATTCGGACTAAGATGGTGCAGGACCCTTTTTTTGGTCCGCACTGGAATCGGATCGCATGGATGTTCACACCCATGCGATCCGATTCCTGCACCACCTAACAGTTTGCACTGTGATCTGCGAACCGATCTGGGGGGTGTCATTAACTTTGTACTGACACCCGCAGTGGTTCGCATAGGGCAGTGCGAACTGCCTGCCAGAGACCTGCAATGCGGGTACCCACACAGGAATCGCACTGGTTCCCGCATCGCATATGTGTGAATTGACCCTTTTTTCTATGATGTCACTCTATCTATTCTTCCTCACTGGGGAATGAGACTTTGCAGCATTTTGGCCAGCAAAGAAAAGATTTTGGTAAGGCATAATAGCATTGCATTTTGGTGTTCCCAACAGCAGAACTAGCAGTGTCACAAAGCCCCAACAAATGTCAATCACGGATGTATTAAAGCAAACAGTTCACTGTCAGCACAATTAGAGACTAATCAGTAGATGTTTAGTTATGTGCCTGCCCACTGTAACACCTCCCATGTCTGCTCACCAGGCGGAACATCAACTCATCAGTCCAGAAGGCAGCATCAGTGACAGCAGGTACAGCACACAGCTCTGACAATGTATTGCTACCATACTCTTTAATGTGTGTATTCACCTCTGTGCATGTACATGGAACGCTTATTTCTGTGTGTCTCTGTCCACACTTTTGTGTTTACTTTATGGGTTTGCTTTTATCTCCTCTCTTTTTTCCCTCCTATCCTCTTTTCTGTGATGATATCATTTTATTTAGTCCAACCAGCATTTTGAATGAAAAAAAAAAGACTCAGTTTCCCCATCCACACATTTAATGTGGATGGGGGGAATCCTCCCCACGGAGCCTTTATATTCTGACAGAGGGGAGGCTCTCCCACCATCAGAAAACATTGATCAGCGATGCTGACTATAGCCTACAGCGTTGATTAAGTGGGGAAAACATGACAAGGTGATTGTAGATAAAAAAAATAAGAGATCCATCTATGGTCAGATTTTTTCTTTTCCGATCTATCTTTCCTTTTTCCTTTTTCTGTTTTTTACTCTTTCCCCTCTTCTCCTTAGTATATCTCAGCCTACATCTTTTGCTCTCTCTCCTCAGTGTTTTCCATGTTCTTTCCCTTCAGTAGTATGTGGCCATCAGATATCGCATATCATGGTGGTGGATGGGGTGTCCATTACACTTACAGTATATGACTACTTTCTCCTCTCATGTAGTTCCTCTGTTCTCTCTCTCCCCCCTATCTCCTCTCTCTCTCTCTCTCGCTCTCCCTAGCTCGCTCCCCCTCTCTCTCCCTCCTCTCCCTCCTCTCTCTCTCTTATTCTCTCTACCTCTCTTGTTCGCTCCTTCTCTCTCCCTCCCTCTCCTTCCCCCTCTCTCTCCCCCTCTCTCTCTCCTTCCCTCCCTCTCTCTCTCCCTCATTCTCTCTCCCTCTCTTGCTTGCTCCCCCTCCCTCCCCCTTCCTTTCTCTCTCTCTCCCTCTATTTCTCTCTCTCTTTCTCCCCTCTCTCTCTCTCTTTTTTGCCCTCTTTCTCTTCAATATTTTCCATGTTCTTTCCCTTCTATAGTATGTGGCCAACTGATATCGCATATCATGGTGGTGGATGGGGTGTCCATTACAGTTACAATATATGACTACTTTGTCCTCTCATGTAATTCCTGTCGCCCTCTCTCTCTCCTTCCCCCTCTCTCTCCCTCTCCCCTAGTTCCCCCTCTCTGTCTCTCCCCCTCTCTCTCCTTCTCTATCCCTCCCCCTCTCTCCCACTCCTCTCTCCTCTCTTTCTCTCTCATTCTCCTCTCTCTCTCCCTCCTCTCTTTCTCTCTTGCCCCCTCCCTCTCTCGCTCCCTCTCTCCTTCTCTCTCCATCCCTCTCTCACTCCCTCTCTCTCTTCCTTATTCTCTTTCCCTCTCTTGCTCCCTCCCCCACCCTCTCTCCCTCCCTTCCTCTCTCTCTATCCCTCCCTCTCTCTCCCTTTTTCTCTCTCCCTCTCCCCTCCTCTCTCGCTCTCCCTCTCCCCCCTCTCTCTCGCTCCCTCTCTCCCCTTCCCTTTTGCTCCTTCTGTCTTCCCTTCTCTCTCCCCCCTCTCTCTCTCCCACCCCCTCTCTCTCTTACCCCCTACTCTCTCTCTCCCTCTCCCCCCTCTCTCTCGCTCCCTCTCTCCCCCTCCTCTCTCTCCCCCTCTCTCCCCTTCCCTTTTGCTCCTTCTGTCTTCCCTTCTCTCTATCGCCCCCACCCCCTCTCTCTCTTACCCCCCTCTTCTCTCTCTCCCTCTCTCTTTCTCTCTCTCCCCTCTATCCCTCCCCTCTCTCTCACCCTCCTCTCTCTCTCCCCCCGCCTCTCTCTCCCTCCGCCTCTCTCTCCCCTCTTCTCTCTTTCTCTCCCCCTCCTCTCTCTCTCTCTCACTCTTCTTCTCTCTTCCCTTCTCTCTCTTGCCCCCTCCCTTTTTCCTCCCTCTCTCTCTCCCCCTCTCTCTCCCTCCCTCTTCTTCACCCCCCCTCCCTCTCTCCCTCCCTTCCTCTCTCTCTCCCCCACCCTCTCTCCCTCCCTCCCTTCCCCTCTCTCCCTCCCCCTTCCCCTCTCTCCCTCTCCCTTATTCTCTCAATCCTGTCTCTCTCTCCCCCTCTCTCTCCCTTATTTTCTCTCCATTCTTCTCTCTCTCCCTCTCTTGCTCGCTCCTTCTCTCTCTATCCCACTCTTTCCCCCTCTCTCTCCCTCTCTCCCTCTCTCTCCTTCTCTCCCTCTCTCTCTCCCTCATTCTCTCTCCCTCTCTTGCTTGCTCCCCCTCCCTCCCTCTTTCCTTTCTCTCTCTCCCTTATTTTCTCTCCATCCTTCCCTCTCTCTCTCCCCCCCTCTCTCTCTCTCCCCTCTTCTCTCTTTCTCCCCCCTTCTCTCTCTCTCCTCTCTCTCTATCTCCCACCCTTCTTCTCTCTTACCTTCTCTCTCTTGCCCCCTCCCTTTTTCCCTCCCTCTCTCTCCCTCCCTCCCTCTTGCTCACTCCCCCTCCCTCCTTTCCTCGCTCTCTCTCTCTCTCTCTCTCTCTCTCCCCCTTATTCTCTCTCCCTCCCTCTCTCTCTCCCTCCCTTCCTCTCTCTCTCTCTCTCTCTCTCTCTCATTTTCTCTCCCTTATTCTCTCTCCATTATTCTCTCCCTCCCTCTCTCTCACTCCATCATTCTCTCTCCCTCTCTAGCTCGCTCCCCCTCTCTCTCCCTCCTCTCTCTCTCTTATTCTCTCTCCCTCTCTTGTTCGCTCCTTCTCTCTCCCTCCCTCTCCTTCCCCCTCTCTCTCTCTCCTTCCCTCCCTCTCTCTCTCCCTCATTCTCTCTCCCTCTCTTGCTTGCTCCCCCTCCCTCCCCCTTCCTTTCTCTCTCTCTCCCTCTATTTCTCTCTCTCTTTCTCCCCCTCTCTCTCTCCCTCCTCTCTCTCTCTCTCTCTCCCTCCTTCTCCCCCCCTCTCTCCCCTCCTTCTCCCCCCTCTCTCTATCCCCCCTCTCTCTCTCCCTCCTTCTCCCCCCCCTCTCTCCCTCCTCTTTGTCTCTGTGTCTGTCTCTGTCTCTCTCTCTCTCTCTCCTTCTCCCCCTCTCTCTCTCCCTCCTTCCCCCCCCCCTCTCTCTCTCTCTCGCTGGTAGTATTTCCTTAAAATTTCCAATGCAAATTCTTTTGTTCAATATTCATGAAATCGTCAGATTGACATTCATCTTAAACCGCAGTGGTGAGAAAGTTTGAAGGAGTAGAATGGAACATTTTTCTATGAATGAATGAAAACCACATACACTTTTCGAAATTCACTCAGTAAAGTCCATTCATTACAAAATCAAATCTTAAAATCAAACAAAATCTTTAAAACTACAAACAAATATTCTTTCGTACAAATTTTCCTAAGACATTTGAAATTCTATCCCTCTATGACCAGCTTTACCTTCACTCCAACGCTGCGCTGTCCAGGAGCTCCCCGCCAGCCGCTGTCATCTTTGGCCAGGCCGCATCCGAGTACCAATTTCCGGCCATTTTAATTGGCTGGGCCACAGTGACATAAATCCTGTGCATGTGTGGGAGATCAGTCAGCTCGGCATTGCTGAAATTGTGCACTGAGCTGCGCATGCGCATCTCGATGTACAGCAGTGGATAGGCAGGTAAGAAACTTTAGGGATAGTTCACATAGGATTGGACAGCTGCCGAAGCCCTTTATCTGTCCATTCCCGGCTGCGGTAGAGGGCAGTGTGATGCGCAACTCCGAGCATCACATGGCTCCTTTTTTTTTCTGTATTTGTACAAACTTTATACAAAAGTACACTTCATTCAGTGACATGTGATCCTGTACAGTGTGCTGCAACAAAATGCAGCATGTCTGCATTTTATCACAGAACACTGCCGTGCAGCCCTGTACTGAGTTGCAGTGTGAATGGGATACACAGGAAACAACTATTTTCTGTGTGTCCTTGCGGTGACAGCCTTTATGCAGAAGAGACATAGTATGTAGCAGGGAAAACTTCCCCTCTACCTCCGACCACAGCTGCTTCTCTGGCCAGCAGAACTGTTGCTTCTGGTTGGACTGCAACCCGCAGTCCCAACTCTACACTGCTCTCTTGCTTCTGGATAGGCCCTCAGACAGCCTAGCAGCCAGATGTCCCCGGGATAGGCCCAAGGCTTATGGCCTAGCAGCCTGGGGCATTACAACACACATCCACCCAGACAGCCATCCAGGTGGCACAGAACCCCGATCCCCTGACTCCACCCAAATAAATAGGCTCTCCCAGAAGGCCAAGGGACCCAAGAAAATCCCTGCCCATTGCCTGAGACACCCCATTTATTCCTAATCTGTACTTGCAATGCACTTGTCTTATCTAATGTCACCAGATACCCGGCCATCTAGTGACAGAAGAGAGAAGTGCAGCAATTCCAGAATTGGGGTGAAATCAATTGACCTCCTATCAATTGGCAAATAAATTTGATAGCAGCCCTGCCTAAACATCAGGGTGCTACACTTTATTTTATTTATTACAGGTACTTATGTAGCGCCATCAATTTACACAGCAATTTACATATATATTGTAAATTCACATAAGTCCCTGCAGAGCTTACAATCTAAGGTCCCTAAGGCCTGGTCCACACCTATGCACATTTTAGTGCATTTTCAGTTTTGCAGAAACACACTACAGTCCATGTAACATGGTTTCCTATAGATGTAGTTCACATCTGTGCATTTTATGGAAAGGGCCAGGGTTTTTTTTCTGGCTTTTGGTTCCATAGACTTCAATGGTTTAAAGATGTGTATTGAAAAATGCAAAATGCACCCGGAATATGCAAACTGCAATTTACATAGGTGGGAATCAGGCCTAACTCAGTATACTTGTGTCTGTTCCCTATTTCCTCTTTCATGTTATCTTTCTTGTGTCCTCTCTCCTTTTGTTATATTTCCAGTTTGTAAGGTCCTCACTCCCTATTTATTATTCACTCTCAGTTTCCCACCCCTCCCTCTTTTCAGTCAATATGTCATCTACATTCTTATAACATGGTCATGCTTTACACGTCATACTTATTTTTGTATAAGTATAAGGTTATGGATTAAACACCACTGCTTGTCTCTAACCCCTTCATGATGGAGGATAAAACAGATTTTAATGCCTGAATAGAGTTTTTCACACTTTGGCATGTGCTATGTGTTATATATTAGGAAAATAGTAAATAAAACCATCATTTTTTCAAATGTAGCTGTATATTTCTTGCTATTGCCATGACCTACCACCAAAGACTAACCCAAAGTACCATATACACTATATCATTAAAGTTATTGGGACACCTGCCTTTACACACACATGAACTTTAATGGCATCCCAGTCTTAGTCCGTAGGGTTCAATATTGAGTTGGCCCACCCTTTAACAGCTTCAACTCTTCTGGGAACGCTGTGCACAAGGTTTAGGAGGGTGTCTATGGGAATGTTTAATCATTCTGCCAGAAGCGCATTTGTTAGGTCAGGCACTGATGTTGAACGAGATTCCACTTATGGAACTTGCTTTCTGCACTGGTGCGCAGTCATGTTAGAACAGGAAGGGGCCATCCCGAAACTGTTCCCAGAAGGTTGGGAGCATGAAATTGTCCAAAATGTCTTGGTATGCTGATGTCTTAAGAGTTCCCTTCACTGGAACTAAAAGGCCAAGCTCAAGTCCTAAAAAACAGCCCCACACCTTAATCCCCCCTCCACCAAATGATTTGAACCAGTGCACAAAGCAAGGTCCATAAAGACATGGATGAGCGAGTTTGGGGTGAAGGAACTTGACTGGCCCACACAGAGTCCTGACCTGAACCCGATAGAACACCTTTGGGGTGAATTAGAGCGGAGACTGTGAGCCAGGCCTTCTAATCCACATCAGTGCCTGACCTCACAAATGCGCTTCTGGAAGAATGGTCACACATTCCCATAGACACACTCCTAAACCTTGTGGACAGAATTCCCAGAAGAGTTGAAGCTGCTATAGCTGCAAAGGGTGGGCCAACTCAATCTTGAATTTGGTTGTCACGACATCATGTGAGTGCCGTTGAGACGACGAGAAACGAGTACCGCGGCATCTATCTTTACTGAGGCACGCAGAGATACCATCTTAATACCTAATCCGGACGAGCGGCCATCGCTGACAACCCCGAGCGAGACCTGAGCTACAACTCCTGGACTTCATGTCTATCCGATGTTAGACACAGAAGAGACAAGCCCCCGCAGGATGGTAAAGACATGAACCTGCAGTGCTCCTGGTCCGGTGAGCGAACCAGCTGGTCCTTGGTTTATTTACAGCTCTATGCCTTTTACCTCACAGTGAAGCCTCAATGGTTATTTGCACAACCTTTACCATCTCATTACCTTTGGTCCATTGCTGACAATATTGAGAACTTTACGATAACTACATGGCCCCATCGCATACACGCCCACATACCACACCTGAATCAGGAACTTTCTGGGTCATGTTTATTAGCTACAAGTGTCTTCTCACAAAGTGCCTATTCAATACCATGCAATGCTCTCAGGAACACTCAGTGAACTGCACAGTCCATACCTGCCAGCTGGGACCCCGCCATCTGGGTACTTTTTCTATTCCAGTGGATCTGGAAAGTGAGGCCTGGAAAGAAGAGAAAGAAGAAAGTAGTGCAGGGCTGGGCATCACAGTGTGAAGAGGGGAGACAACAAATGGTTAATCAGGAAAGTGTGAAAGGAAGGGGATGTCACAGAGAGAAGAAAGAGTGGGAGGAGCGGTATTTATTAAAGGGGGAGCCGGAACTTCCGGGCAGCAGAGGAAGGGGCAGAAAGGAGGAAGCAGTTTGTACACACACTGCTGCCCTCCACCATCATGGCCGACATAGACCTCATCTTAGCCTGGTTGCGGGCGGCTGCAGCGACCAGGGGATCGGAGTGGCTGCACAGCCATGTGTCCTCCCTCATCGAGGATCAGGCCTTGGGGTTGGCAGCAGGAGGTGAGGTGTCCCCACGTGCTCGGAGGTCTAGGCCTCCGCAGTGTTTTTCACAAGGGCCCTCCCCCAGAGCTTTGCGCCACACTAGGAGCCCTCCACGGACCCGTCGGGTCCCCCCGGCGATGCGACCATCGGCTTCCGCCGGTGCGGGGCCTGGCCGGATTGCTCGCCGCCGGCGGAGCTCGGTGGGCAGGGCTACAGGCCGACATAGCACCTCTTCCCCGCCCATGCATCGCATGTGTCAGGGGCAAGCGGTCTCCCCCCTCAGCGGTTCCCACACGGGGGAGGCTCAGCGAGGGAGGAGTGCAGCCATGGCCAACAGGCCATCACCTCCACTGTGCAGCTCGTTTTGGGGTCCCTTGGTGGCTCTCGCGGCTCCTCCTTACATCAGATAACCCCCTAGGAGAAGCGCCCGGGAGATTACCTTGCGGGCGCGCTCCCGAGTCCAGCATTCGGCGTCCATAGACTGGAAAGCCGGACGCGGCCCTGCCCACCTGGCGCCCATGTCATTGGATTTGATTGACAGCAGCGGGATCCAATGGCTGCGCTGCTATCAATCTATCCAATCAAGAGCCGGGACCCCGTGCAGAGAGGGACAGCGCATCTCCGCCAAGGGAAATACGGGGCTCAGGTAAGTAAAAGGGGGGGGGCTGGTGGAGCCGGTGACTGCCAGAAGTTTTTTCACCTTCATGCATAGGATGCATGAAGGTGAAAAAATAAAAAATATGAGGGTTTACAACCCCTTTTTTATTATTACATTTTTTCTCTTTACACAGTTTTCTCCCATGGCAAGGAGAAAAGGATACAGTGGGGAATATTTAGGCTGCATTCAAGCAAAGCATTCAACAAGCAAAATAATATTCACTTCAATGGCACCTGTTCACGTCTGAGCTTTTTGTCACCTGAAGCAAAACGCCTAAACGCCTTAAGCTCAAAAAGGAACATGAGCTTTTTTGGGCAGATTACAGGTGTTTTTCTGCTTTTTACATTGGTGACCTGTACAAAATTGCAGCAAAAAAAAAAGGGATAAAAATTGCAGTAAAAGCGCGACTTTGAAACGCTCAGGTGTGAATGCAGCCTCACTAAAAATGTTGCACACACAATCTGGTGCAGTGGTGTATATTAACCAATCAGCTTCTACGTTTTATTGGCAAAGCTTAATTGAACAAGCTGAAGCTGATTGGTAGACATGTGCAGAATGAAAACATTTGTTTTGTTTCGATTTGTTATTTATATAAATTTGTCTCGTTAAATTAATTTTCGGAATTCGTTTTGTTTATTCGTATTCAAATAGATTCAAATATTCAAATTGAGATCAATTCGAAAAATTTTGGAAAATAAATAGTTTTTGAATCTGAATAGTTTTCCAATTTCCAAAGTGAATAAAATGAAGTAGAAAATAAAGGAATAGAATATAAAAAAATAGAATAGAAAAGAATATAAAAGAATAGAATATAATAGAGTAAAACAGAACAAAATAGGATAGAAGATAAAAGAACAGAATAAAACGGAATAGAATAAAATAAAAAAAGAATATGATTAAATAGATTATAACCATCTTCTGAAATTCGAATAGAAAAGAATAGACTTAAAAAAAAACCCAATATAATAGAATAGAAATAATATAACCATTTTCCAAAATTCAAATAGAATCAATTCAAATTTGAATAGAATAGAAAAGAATAGAGTAGAATAGAATAGAAAATAACACAATAGTATAGAAAAAACAACAGAATAGAAAAGAATGAATATATCCATCTTCCTATTCTAATCGATTCTTTTCTATTCTATTCAAATTAGAATTGATTCTGTTTGGATTTTGGGAAATGGTTATATTCTTTCTATTCTTCTGTTTTTTTATTGTATTATTTTTCTATTTATTTATTCTATTCTATTTTCTATTCTATTTTTTTCTACTCTATTCTATTCTTTTCTATTCAAATTTATTCTATTCGAAATTCAAATTTCGGAAGATGGTTCTATTCTATTCTATTCTGTTGTTTTTTTCGATACTATTCTGTTATTGTCTATTCTAATCTATTCTTTTCTAATAATTGTAATTTTATTTAAACACTAAAGTAACAACAGATGAGAAAAACAAAACAGCTTCCTTTTTGCACAGGCTGTCACCCTGCTAATGCAAACAAACATACAGATCACTCCCGGACACTTGTCTTTATCAGACCTCTCTTTTGCCTGACACATAGATTGCCGACATTATGGTATTATTGGGTTTGCTTATCTTTAGACCCATTCACACACGTGAATGCCAGCGGGTAAACGGAGGGCAATGGTGACTTGCTTGCATTGCACTTGCTTCACAGTACAATACTATGAATGGATTTGTATAAAAACACAAATCCATTCATACATGTTAAAAAAAAAAATGCAAAAAAAAAAAAACTTTACTAAAAAAAATTAAAAAATTGCAGCTTTAAAAATGTAAAGAAACGTTAACATAAGCATGCACCTAGTGTTAAAAAAGCAGAAGTTACACATTTTTCCTCCTTTTTATTCTTTTTTTTTTTTTGCTAATGTATTAAAGCAGAACTTTAATCTGCTTCTCAGCTGGCTACCCCCCCCCCCCTCCTTCCCTGTGCCTCCATTATGGCATATGCACAGATGTGCCAATGGGCTCTGTTCGGCGTTAGGTTCCTGGCAGAGCTTGTAAGCATATCTGCAAGTGGTTTTCCACACATGCGCAAGGATGGGAAAGGATTGGGACTTCACTGTTAGCCCTCTGCGCAGGGATTTTGCATGTGCATGTGCAGATAGTCAGGGAAACCAGTGCATGCACAGCTATGCTGCAGGGCTCTCTCGGTTTCCACAGCCCTGTGGCACATCTGCACAGGCGCAGGGATTAAAAAAATATTTTTCACCTAGGCAAGAAATGCAGAAATGTTGCTTTGCAGCTAAAATAAATTACTTAGTTAAAAAAAAAAGATTTCCAATTGTAACACAGGGAGGGGGAGGAGGCAGGAAAGCATGACATGACCTTTAACTGTCATGCACTAAATCAGAGGTCTCCAAACTGCGGCCTGAGGGCCAGATGTGGCCTTTATCCGGCCCTTGGGGCACTATTCCTTCCATTGATTTGAGGCACTATTCCTCCCACTGACACCAACAAGGGGGCACTATTTCTTCCACTGATACCAATGATGGGATACTATTCCTCTTACTAATAGGGGCACCACCAATCCTTCTACTGACCACCAACCCTGAGATCATATTTATTCTCACTAATGCTGGGCCTGGGACATTATCTGCCTCCGGTGGTCACAATCAGGCCCTCCTAAAGTCTGAAGGACAACAAACTGGCCCTTGGTTTAAAAAATTTGAAGACCCCTGCACTAGATCCACTTTATCTAACTTTAATAATAACAAAATACACAAATTAATAAGCAAATACAACAAAAGGAAAATTACAACATTTTTACAACTATAAGGGCTGTTGCAGTTTTTCTTTTTTACATTTATTTCTACAATTTTAGAGCTGGTGCACTTTCTTGTTTTTTCCCCACTGTGGTTCACCAAGGACCCTTTGGGTTTTTATTGGTGGCCATATTTGGCTTACTGTTGGTGGAATTTCATAAGCCCCCGGCTTGGCGGGTGTGAAATGTGATTGCATTCTAAATACTAAAAATCTGTGGAATTTATATTTAATGTATGCTGTATGAATCATGTAACTATTTTGACATATTTATTGTCCATATGACACATCTTTTCCTTGTGTATATCTTCCCGATGACACCTATAGAGAAACACATTGAAGAATTCTTTTTTTTTTTTTTTTTTTTTTTTTGCCGTTACAATATGTTTTTATTTTAAAATATTCACCAAAATACAGAGTAAAGATCAATCAAATAGCTGGCCCAACAAAGGCCTAAACAGCAAGAGTTGCATAAATTTATGAGCTTTGAACATCTATTCTTTTCTAATCTATTTAAATTTGAATTGATCCTATTTAAATTTTGGGAAATGGATATATTCTGTTTTTATTCTTTTCTATTCTATATCTTTTTTGTTTCTTTTCTATTCTATTCTTTTTTTATGTATTCAAATTCAATTTTCTTCTATTTGAAATTCGAATTTCAGAAGATGGTTATATTCTTTCTATGTTATTCGATTCTATTCTATTTGTTTCTATTATGTTCTAGGCTATTCTGTGCTTTTATTTTCTATTCTATTTTGTTTTGTTTTACTCTATTATATTCTATTCTTTTATTTTCTGTTATATTCTTTTCTATTCTATTATTTTTTTTCTATTCAATTATTTTATTTTCTATTCTATTTTATTCTCTTTGGAAATTCGAAAACTATTTAAATTCGAAAACTATTGAATTCGAAAACTAGTCGAATTCGAAAACTATTCGAAAAATTTTCAAAAACGATTCGGATTCAAATTTTGTCTGAATTTTCTTTTTTCATTATTTTGGATTAGTTTAAATTTGGTACTATTGTAATTCGGAAATTCAGAATAAAACGAACCGCACATGTCTACTGATTGGTTGCTATGCACAACTACACCGGATTCTGTGTGCAACCGTTGTAGTTAACCCCCCCCCCCCCCCCATGTGTCTTGCAAACATTGATCAAAAGTGCTTCAAACACATTTTTGGAGTGAATGCAATTTCCTGAACAAAAAAAAACACATACAGTGTTAATAATTTGTTCATTCAAGAAAAATGCTCTATCCTGGTCTTTTGAATATTCTCATCACTGGGATCAAATACGATTATCAATATGGCCACACTAATGATTATAAGTCTAATGAACATTCTTAAAACAAAAATGTTCATACAAAATTGGCCAGGTAAACAGTATATATGTTTTTTTCTTCAGAAGAGTCCATTTACTTCAAAATTGAATGCTAAAAGCAAATGTTTTCAACCACTTGACCTGCAGAAGGTTTTATCCCCCTTATGACCAGGGCATTTTTTGCTATGCAGCACTGCGCTACTTTAACTGGCAATTGCGCGGTCATGCAACACTGTACACAAATGAAATTTATATCATTTTTTTTCACACAAATATGGCTTTCTTTTGATGGTATTTGATCGCCACTGGATTTTTTTTATTATATAAATAAAAAAGACAGAAAATTTAAAAAAAAAAAAAGAAAATGATCTTTTTTTTTTTTCTGTTATAAAACATATCGAACAAGAAAAATCATAAAATCACATTTCGTGATACGTTGAGGCCAAAGTCTTTGGTTAAATAAATCCCAATAAGTGTATAAACATTGGTTTGTGCAAAAGTTATTGCATCTACAAACTTTGGTGTATATACTGGAATTTACACAGCTATAGGTGCTATACTGTAATAGTGGTAATCAGCGACTTATAGTGGGATTGTGATAGGGTGGCAGGCAATCTGGCGCTAACAGACACTGGCGGGGAGGGACACTAAAGCCTCGTACACATGATCAAAAAAAAAAAACGAGCATTTTTTTTGTTGCATGCTAGTCTCATGTCGAAAGTGAAGAGGTTACTCACCAATACAAAAATTCTCGTACGACAGAAGACAACTTCAGACGTGACGTCATGTGTTGAATAGTTTTGTATGTGTTCTTTCGTTTCTGAGCATGCGCAGTCTTGCTTTTACGATTTATTTTCAGACGAAAACTGTACTAATTAAATGAAAATCGGACGTTGTGTTCACATCCGACAAAAATGTTATAGTCTGCACATCCAACTTATGTTATACGAAAAATCAGAATCGGCTGTCGAAAGCACCGTACTAATGATCCAAAAATCGTCAGATCTTTCATAGGATGAAATTTTATTTCTGATTTTCGGATCGTGTGTACGGGCCTTAACTGACACTGCTGGCGCTAGTGACACTTATACAGTGATCTGTTATAATACTGTACACTGACACTGTACTAATGGCACTGGCTTTGAAGGGGTTAACGTCAGGGCCGATCAAAGGGTTAACGACGTGCCTAGCAATATGTGCTGCTTTTTTACATTATAATTTGGATGTTTTTTTTCTCCCTGCTTTTCAGCCAGATCGCTGTACACAGAGTTTTGTGTTTTTGTAACCACAAAACTCTGTATGTGATTGGACACAGCTGATCAGTAGGTTTCAGCCAACATTATTGGCTGAAATCTGCTGCCAAACTCGTGCTGTGTCCAATCACAGCACGGGTTGACAGGGGGGCACGTGTATGCGCGCTTCAAATCCGAAAGAAGGCCGGTCATGTGCATATACGTGACTATGTCTCTACCTGCCGCCTGCTCGCAATATATTTACTGTGAGTGGTAGGCAGGTGGTGAACCACTTGCCGACCAGTCACCGCAGTTGTACTGCGGCAGAATGGCACGGCTGGGCAAAACAACGTTACGTCGCTTCTCCCCGTGGCCACTAGGGGCGCGCGCACCTGCTGCTCACCCCCGGAGCCGATGCGAGTGCCCAGCGGTCACGATCACCAATGGGCTCCCGCGATCGCTGCTGACACACACCAAGAACCAGGATCTGTGTGTGTAAACACACAGATCCCGGTTCTCTGAGAGGAGAACAGACAGATTGTCTGTTATACAGAGTATGAACAGCGATCTGTCATCTCCCCTACACAGTCCCCCCCCCCTTTAGTTAGAACACAACTAACCCCTTGATCGCCCCTTAGTGTTAACCCTTTCCCTGCCAGTGACATTTTTACAGTAATCAATGCAGTTTTATAGCACTGATCGCTGTATAAATGCCAATGGTCCCAAAATAGTGTCAAAATTGTCCGATGTGTCCGCCATAATGTCGCAGATCGCCATCATTACTTGTAAAAAAAAAAATGAATAATAAAAATGCCATAAAACTATTCCCTATTTTGTAGACGCTATAACATTTGCACAAACCAATCAATATACGCTTATTGCAATTTTTTTTTACTAAACATATGTAGAAGAATACATATTGGCCTAAACTGAGGAACACAATTGTTTTTTTATATATTTTTGGGGGATATTAATTATAGCAAAAATTAAAAAATATTGCGGTTTTTTTTTCAAAATTGTCGCTCTTTTTTTGATTATAGCGCAAAAAAAAAACAAACGCAAAAAAACACCAAAAGAAAGCTCTATTTGTGGGAAAAAAAATTACGTAAATTTTGTTTGGGTGCAACGTCGCACGACCGCGCAATTGTCAGTTAAAGCGACGCAGTGCCGAATGGCAAAAAGTGCTCTGATCAGGAAGTGGGTAAAATCTCCAGCTTGGCATGGCAAGCTGACCAAGATTGCACCTCACTGCACATGTGCGAGATTGGCAGGTGCATACTGGGTAGCCAGCATGCACGGAATCCAGGAAGAAGGACACTGTGGCTTCAGATGCCCACACTGGAGATGGCCGCGCTGTGCAGGAACTTCACAAAGTAAGAAAATGATGCTGCAAAAGTAGAAATCTGGGCATAGTTTACAGCATACCTTTGTTACAGTGCATGAGGCATGAGTATTCTAGAGGCATTTTTATCTTAAAAGTCATATTTCTGCCGGAACTCCGCTTTAAGGAGCCTGGACTTATCCATCAGTTCAGCTATCCACAGACTGTCCAGTGTGCCCACCCCTCTGTTTAGTGCTGTACATAACACATGGACCCGGTGTTTATGACATTGGCATTGTGGCAAGATTAGGTTATGTACCGAGTCCATTGTGATTCGGGTTTAGTGCACTGAACCTTATTCTCTGGTTCTGTGCTCGCCACACTGCCGTGTCCCTTCCAGATATTGGTGGTCATATATACACTGTTTCCATGCGTTTATTGCTCAAATGTAGTTTTATTGCATACGATTGAATTGTGTGTGAGTGTGAGTCTTGTCGTCTGGCACATTTTTATTGATTATTAGACAATGTTGTCTTTTTATTGGTGATGGCGGGTAGTTTCTTTTTACATTTTTTAGTTTCATTTGTTTTGCATTGAACTATTTTTGTTTTCAATACAATTTATACCATTTTCCTGATTATCTTTGTTAAATTTTGTTTCAGTAATCATACTCCGGTGGCTCAAAGGTTATAGTCCTTAGGCAGTCATGCTTATCTGCCTTTTCTTTTTTATGCTATGTTTGTTGGCCATAGAGCCCCACTATACTATAGTGAGTGGGTAGGTTACTAGAGGTTGTATGCTAAGGCTCGTTTCACACTTGTGCGACTTGTCCTGCGACTTAGGACTGCAAAGTCGCAGGACAAGTCGTACCCCATGATTTCCAATGAGTACCATTTATATCTGTGCGACTTCAAGTCACACCAACTTCAAAGTAGTCCCTGTACTACTTTGGTCCGTCTTTGATGAGTTGAGGTCCATAGACCTCAAGTTTACAAAGGCATTCCCTGTAATCGCATCCAAGTCGCGGCAGTGTGAAAGCGGTCTAGACCTCTTAATTTGGGTGATTCTCAACCCCCTGTGTTTCTATTAAAGCGGAGCTAAACTTAGGGTTTGACACCTCATCCCTTTAAGCCGGAACACATATTAATTACACCGGTTCTGTAGCTGATTAAGGTGGTAATTAAACTATTTTAGTGCCTTATTTGCATTAAATTAGCCTCAGAACCTGTGTAATTAATGTGTTCGGTTTAAAGGGACGAGGTGGCAACCCTAGCTAAACTACTTACCTATCCTTCAACAGTCTGCCATTCCTCACTGGTGCCAGAGTCTTCTGGGTGCCGACCTGCAGCTGTCTTCATTGACCATGGAGGGACCTGTTGGTATCCTCCTACCTGACATTAACCAGGTGAACAAATGTTGACCCAACAGTGGCTGCCTCCAATCAGACACAGCTGGTGTTTGGGTATTCTGACATTCATAGGTGCTGGCTGTCAGAATACAATAGCTGGCAGGAGAAAATCATCCATCCATGCCGTTTTTTTGTGGATGAAGATATGGAGTGGGGGTGAGAGATAAGATAGCAGGAAAGAAGGAGCAGTTAAAAAAAAAAATTCAGATGAGTGAGATTGCAGGAAAAAATCCTGAAAGGCTGGTTATACTGAAGTCGATTTATAGATAAGCACTTCCTGCTCTATAGAAAACGGATGTAAGGATGTAATTTTTTTTTTTTTGATGTCGCAATGGTTTTACTTCTCTGTCTATGGCTAGGTCATATGACTACTGTTTCTGTCAAAGTAGAAGTGAGGTTTTAAAAAGTCATTGACAGGTTTAACCTGTTAGTCGTTAAAGATAATTAAATTAAAAGATAATATAAAAGGTTGGCGCTAATTCAAGTGAATGTACATAAATATATAACAATTCATTTAGAATCACATCATAATTGGGTGAATAAATAAAATAAAATTCAAAAAATCTTTAAAGGAACCTCCATACACCAAAGGAAGGAATTCTATATACAGAAATTGGTGTGATTGAAAGTGTCCTGAGTGATCTGTGCTCCTCCATCACTCGTGCAGGAGAATAACAAACTCACCAGATAACTGAAAAACGATGGCTAATACAAAATCAGTTCCTTAAGAGGTAGGGATACCAGGAGGGAAGGTCCTCATAACTTAACACCGTCAGCTGGTGTATCCTTGGACTTGTGCAAAGACAGGAGCTCAAAAAAAGCAAAGTTCATGGCAATACAGCCTATAAAGTTTGGAAGCCAAATTGCCAGGTAATGCCCTTACATTTGTGGGTGCTAATAACCTAGCACTAACATGTACGGCCAAACAGCAGGGATCCACGCCGTTCCTGAAGCTTTGGGGGTGCGCTCCAACACACCAGAGATAGGAACCAGGCGTACCAGAAGTTCAGTGCGGGCGAGCGAGCAGCCTCAATGCATTTCGTGTTTCCACAGCATCAGGAAGCTTGCCAAGGCAACCATCTAGATGAGGTGAAGGGCGACTTGCTGAAGTTCAAATCGAGCATCAGAATAGGGAAGAGGATTTAGGTGACTTTGAACGTGGCACGGTTGTTGGTGCCAGAGTATTTAAAAAAACTGCTGATCTACTGGGATTTTCACACACAACCATGTCTAGGGTTTACAGAGAATGGTCCGAAAAAGAGAAAATATCCAGTGAGTGGCAGTTGTGTGGATGAAAATGCCTTGTTGATGTCAGAGGAAAATGGGCAGACTGGTTTGAGGGTATAGAAAGGCAACAGTAGTTCAAATAACCACTTGTAACAACCAAGGTATGCAGAATACCATCTCTGAACACACAACACATCGAACTATGAAGCAGATGGGCTACAGCAGCAGAAGACCACATTGGGTGCCACTCCTGTCAGCTAAGAACAGGAAACTGAGGCTACAATTCACACAGTCTGACCAAAATTGGACAATAGAAGATTGGAAAAATGTTGCCTGGTCTGATAAGTCTTGATTTCAGCTGACATTCAGATGGTAGGGACAGAATTTGGTGTAAACAACATGAAAGCATGGATCCATCCTGCCTTGTATCAACTGTTCAGGCTTGTGCCCCTTAGTACCAATTGAGCATTGTATAAAGCCATGGCCTACCTGAGTATTTTTGCTGACCATGTCCATCCCTTTATGACTACAGTGTACTCATCTTCTGATGGCTCCTTCCAGCAGGATAGAGCATCAGGGCCGTCTTTAATATTGATTGGACCCTGGGCAAACATTTTTTTGGGCCCCCCCTCTACATACAATTTCGCTCTCCACCTGCTCTGAGACATACAATAAATAGCAGCTAGACTTAAAATTAGTTTACTGTATCAGATTAGGCATCGATTATGATTGGTTGCCAGAGGTTACAGCATATCATTGCTGCTTACTGACATTGCTAGAGGTTACAGCACACATTAAGGCTCACTGATTAGTTGCTAGAGGTTACAGCACATGATTTCTGCTTACTGGTTGGTTGCTAGAGATTACTGTACAGTAATAATGCTCACTGATTGGTTGCTATAGGTTACAGCACATCTTCTCCTCACTGCAGGGGAGCATGATATACATATGAATGCTGCCTTTATTTACATATCAATGTCGTCAGCCTTAACTATTTACATATGAATGCAGCTCCCATTTACATATGAATGCTGTCATTATTTACATATTAATGATGAAGGCCTCTTGAGCCCCTTTAGGGAGAGAGAGCCTTGACTGATGGGGGCATGGCCAGGGGTGGTACAAGGTGGCTGAGTGGTCACTAAGGATTGGTTGTTAGGGGGGATGGGGCTGGGCCTGAGCTCAAGAAAAGTTTTGCCCCAGAGAATTCTGGGTCTTTCAAGGAATGTTTGGAAGAGCTGGTGAGCTGACCACTGACCCTGTCCCTCAGCCATGGACACCGAGCTCCTCCTGGCCAGGGTCCATGAACTGGCCCTGCAAGGTCAGACAGACTGGCTCTTCTCCCTTCTCTCCCCTGAGGTGGCTTCCTCTCCCCCCTCTCCTCCACCTGCGGTACCTGCAGCGGGATCCTCGGCTCCCAGCGCCCGGCGGAGGACCCGCCCCCCATCCCGTTTGAGCCCCAGTCCTTCCAGGGCATCTTACAGGCCAGCCTGTCCTCCCTCCTCTCCTGACGCCACTGCGGCCCCATGTGGCAGCTCTCCCCCTCCTAGCAGGCCTGAGAATCCTGCCCCCCGTCGCCGGGGTTCCTCCCGGCGGGCCCCCCCCGCCAGTATCCTCCGCGGCTCGGGCCCCCCCTCACCTCCCCCGTTCATGGAGCCCCAGAGTCACGCTCCGCTCCTCCCGGGCTCCCACTGCTATCACTTCCCCTGGCTGCCTCCATATGCCCAGCCGGGCGGATGCTTCCTCCATACCTGGGCCCGCCCCCCCCGGTCCGCGGCAGAAGGGATGCTTGAGGACTTCCGCACCGTTCTTCCCGGGGGTCCGCTGCCAGGTCTAACCATCCCAGTGATCATCCTCCAGGAGCCTCCGGCGCATCCCCTCCGGCTGCTGGATCTCTCCATCTGTCGGTGAACTCCGCGGCTCGCCCTGTGTCAGCGCTGCTGCCCCCAGTGGCCACTTCTCTCCCTGCGCCCAGCAGAGCGGGAGATTTAAGTGTGCCAGTGCAATCTACACATTTTAGGCTGTCTGCCCTTAATCTCCCTGCACCCGGCCGGGTGGGAGATCACGCTGCTCCGCATGTTGCTCCCCCAGCGTTCCTGTCTCCTGATTGCCCAGGTCTCCCTGCGCCCGGATGGGCGGGAGATGGCCGCGCTGCACCAGCCACTCACCTCGCCCAGCTGACCCATGCACATACACATCTCCCTGCGCCCAGCAGGGCGGGAGATGGTTCATCTGCCCCAGCCGCCCTCCCCGGTCCGTGGCCTTCAGTGTATCCGCACCCCCCTGCGCCCGGCTGGGCGGGAGGTTCCCGCGGGCTGCCCGCCACCACAACCCAGCCTCGTCTCCCTGCGCCCGGCAGGGCGGGAGACTACTACTCCAGTCCCGGAAGGTCTTCTGCTCCCGCTTCGGGTCCTGGAGTCCACGTTTGCTCCTGTTGCCGCTCAGCTGCTGTCCTTGGCCACCCAGGATCCTCAGGGTCGGTGGTCGGACCCCTCCCCCTGGACCTCTCCTTCAGTCAGCACTCTCTTGCCTCGCCAGGTGCCACCGTTCCTCCAGGGGATGGACATCTCAGGCATCTGCCAGCTACCACGGTTGATCCTGCTCCGGAAGTTCCGCCTGGACCGGCTGCTGGTCGTCCTTCGTCAGCTCTTCCTCCGCGCATCAGTGAGTATGACTGTGATTTAACTTGGGGTAGGTCCAATGACGCTCCCGTATCAGGCCCACCAGACGAACGCATAGCGTCGGTTGTCCAATCGGTCCTTACTCGGATGGGGGTGTCGGGTCCATCAGCGGGTTCGGGTTCCACTTCCGGCGGCGCGTTGTGGGCGGTTTCACCTACTGGCATGCACCTGACGGAGGAGGTTAAGGTCAAGATCTGGCGTCGCGAATTTATCGATTTTCTCTCGCTCGTCCCTCCTGATCGGGAGACGATCGACAAATCACGTCGGGTTGACGTCTCTGCGCAGGGCGACAAATCAAAACAGCTTCCTCGGACGTTCGGGAATTGGCTTCAAGGGTTCTGCGCTTACGCGGGAGTGCTTTGTGAGCAGTTCCTGGAGTTGGCAGCATCGCTCTTTTGCTACTTAGACCTTATTTGGGGTGCCAATAAGGTGTACGGGGGCCAGTGTTGGTTTCATTACGACACCCAGTTTCGCCAAAAGATGGCGGCAAGTAAGTAGTTTCGTTTTGATTGCCAAGACGTTAGCCTCTGGTTGTTGCTTATGTGCCCCCACAGGCCTTCGTCCTTTCAGTCCGCAGCCGGCGTTCCCTCCGGAGCGTCGGCTGCCCCAAAAAAGGGTATTTGCTGGCTGTTCAATGAGAGCCACTGCAAATGGTACACCGCGTGCCGTTTTAAGCACGAGTGCTCCAGTTGCGGGGGTGCTCACCCCGCCAGCCGGTGCTTCAGGAGGGGTAAACAACCACTCGCCAGACCGGGCGCCAAGCCCGACCTTTCTAAACCAGAGGACGCCAGTGAACGTCTTAGAGATGCTTCCCTGGTTAGACCAGTACCCCCTTCATAGGGAGGCCTTGATCTTAAGGGACGGCCTGGACCGTGGTTTTTGGATTCCCTTCACTCCTTCAGATGTGCCTACCATGGCGCCTAATTTGAAATCCGCGATTGAATTAGAGTCCGTCGTGGCCGAGAAGCTTCAGAAGGAACTAGAGATGGGGCGTATGGCAGGCCCATTTGATTTTCCCCCTTACCACAACCTGAGGGTGTCCCCCCTCGGTGTGGTCCCCAAAAAGGCAGAGGGAAAATTTCGCCTGATTCACCACCTGTCCTACCCTTCTGGCTCCTCGGTCAATGACGGCATCGATAAGGAGGAGTCCAGGGTCCACTACGCCTCTTTCGACAAGGCGCTTCATTTGGTTAGGGCTGCCGGTCAGTCGGCTTTGTTGGCGAAGGCGGACATTGAGTCTGCCTTCCGCCTCCTCCCAGTCCACCCGGAGTGTTTCCACCTCCTGGGCTGCTTTTTTCAGGAAAGCTACTTTTTTGACATGTGCCTCCCCATGGGCTGCGCCATATCATGTTATTTCTTTGAGCTTTTCAGCAGCTTCCTGGAATGGGTAGTCGCCCAGGAGGCTGGTTTTCAGTCCATACTACACTATTTAGACGATTTCCTCTTTGTAGGCCCGGCGGAGAGTGATTGGTGTCAGCATCTCCTCACTGTTTTTCAGGACACCTGAGGACGGTTTGCTATCCCACTGTCCGTGGACAAGACTGAGGGCCCAGTGACGGTTTTGGCCTTTTTGGGCATAGAAATAGACACGGTGGAGATGGTTTTTCGGCTGCCCAGCGACAAGCTGGCCAGGCTCCTCTCTCTGGTCCGCTTGGCGAAAGGAGCTAGGAAATTGCAATTAAAACAACTGCAGTCATTGCTGGGTGACTTGGTCTTTGCTTGCAGAGTCATCCGCATGGGGAGAGCTTTCTGTAGACGCCTGGCTTGGGCCATGAAAGGGGTGGCTGCCCCCCACCACTATGTCTGTATAACCAAGCCCATGCGGGACGACTTGGGGATATGGTTGACTTTTCTCCAGTCCTACAATGGCCAGTCTTGTTGGCTGGGGGGAGGAGGTACCGAACTCACAGCTGGAGCTGTATACTGATGCGGCAGGCTCCTGTGGTTTCGGCGCCTTCTTCCAAGGGGATTGGTCTGCTGAGTGTTGGCCGGCCTCATGGGCCCGCATGGATTTGTTGCGCAATCTCACCCTGCTGGAGCTTTTCCCGATCATCGTCGCTCTTGAGCTGTGGGGTGAACGGTTGCGCAACCACCAAGTAGTTTTCTGGTCCGACAACATGAGTGTGGTGCAGGTGGTTAACAAACAGTCAGCTAGTTCCCCTCCCGTCTTATCGCTATTGCGTTTTTTGGTTTTAAAGTGTTTGCAGTTTAATATTTGTTTTAGAGCAGGGCATGTTCCCGGGACTGCTAATGATATCGCTGATGCTCTCTCCCGTCTACAGATCGATCGCTTTCGCTCCCTGGCTCCTTCAGCTTTCTGGGAGGGCCTCCCCTGCCCGTCCCATTTGTGGAACCTCGTTTCCGACGCCTGTTAGACCTCCTCCGGGCTTCACTGTCCCCGCAAACGTGGGCATCGTATCGTCGTGTGTGGGATGAATGGGTTCAAGTGTTGGGCGGTGAGTTTTCAATCTCTTCTCCATATGACAGATACATGGCTTTGTTCACCTACCTAGGCTATTTGCAGCAGAAAGGGGTTTCGGGTTCCACGGTTTCGTCTACCATTTCTGCGTTGTCCTTTTGGTTCCAGCTCCTGGGGTGGGAAGATACCACAAAAGCATTTCCTGTCCGGCGGGTGTTACGGGGCTGGAGACGTGCTACCCACTTTCCTGATTCTCGGCGCCCGGTTTCCCTTCATATTCTATCCGGTATCCTTTCCCTGTTGCCGTCCGTGTGCTCTTCTCCATTTGAGACCCTTCTTTTTCAAGTTGCCTTCTCCTGGGCGTTTTTCGGTGCCTTTCGCATTGGCGAACTGGTTTCTAAATCCACGACCTCGTCGGGCGGCATTCGGACGGAGGATGTCTCCTTCTCTGAGTGCTGCGTGACGGTGTTTTTGCATACCTCGAAGACTGACAGCTTTGGCAAGGGCAGAAGAGTTGTTCTGCATCCTTGTGGTGGCCCCTTTTGCCCTGTGTCGCTAGCCTCCCCTTTTCTGTCCGCGCGCCCCCCGTCCCCTGTCTTTTTTGTTCACGCTGATTCCTCTTCCCTTAGCAGGTTTCAATTTTTACGGGTTTTCCGTCGTTGCCTTGAGCTCATGGGCCTCCCTTCGCGCAATTTCGCTACCCACTCGTTTCGCATCGGCGCTGCCACCGCTGCGTCTGGCATGGGTTTCTCTGATACGGAACTTCAGCGTCTGGGTAGGTGGGAATCTTCTCGTTTTTCGCTGTACGTCCGCCCACATCTGCTGTTTTAATTTCAGGTTGTTACCCGGCGCAAATATGGATAATTGGAGATTCTTTCATCTACTGGGCCGCTCGTCGGAGCTACGGCCCCAGCTTCTACCGGAATGTTTGCACCTTCGTGCTCATGTTTCTGGCCCTGTCATTTTAGTTCTCCATGCTGGAGGGAATGACGCTGGTTATACACGTTCCGTGGATTTAATTTCTGCTATCAAGCGAGACATCGCCCAGTGTTATGCTGTTTTTACCAACTTGATTCTCATTTGGTCTGAAATAGTGCCTCGTTTGCTTTGGGCTCGGGAGATACCTGGCCCATGCCTGGAACGCTTCCGTCGCAAAGTTAACTCCCAAGTGTCCAAGTTTGTTCGGCAGATCGGGGGTTTTGTTGTCCGGCATAAGGATTTGGAAGGTGCTAATGGTGATTTGCTGAGATCGGATGGCGTTCACCTTAACGACATCGGTTTGGATATCTTTAATCTTGGCCTTCAGCACGGCGTTGAACAGGTGCTGGCGGCGGTGGGGCGCCCGTCAGTTATCCACTGACTGTCAGGTGGCGGTTTCTTGACCTTGCCAGCATATAATGGATGTAATGGGCTATGCCCTGGATTAAAATCGGAATTAGGCGGCCTGTCCAGCACTTATGGTAAGGACAGGCCCCCCCTTCCTCACTGGCGGAATTATGTGCTCACAGTACAACTGTGACTGGCACTAGTTGAATAAGTGTTCACATGTTATGTTTGGATTTAATAAAGCTGTGGCCTTGCCCTTTCCAACCTATTGGTTGTAAGTGTGTTTATTTAATGGATTGAGGGGGCAAGGGGGGGAGTAGAGGTTTTGTCTATACCTCTATGTTACAGTAATTGGACCTGGGCCCATTGCGCCTCAGCAGTCATAGTTATTTGCATGTAACCACAGGGTCTGCAGGTGAGTCATCTGTACACAACAATAGGAAAGAGCTGGGCAGCATTAGTAGCAGAGTTCACACTGAGATATCGGGAGACAACACAGAACTAAAACTTCAAGGGACAAGGGAATTTAAAATGGGATAGTTGTGTGGTGGAGATTTTGCAAACCATATTTTGCAAAAATATTTATATCTTATGGGGAACTCTCTAATAAAAGGACTATATTTTGTGATATCAGGTTGAGCCGAGCTTAGATTTTTCCTGGTTCTCAAAAGCTGTTGAATGTAATGTTTAGGCAGGTGATAATTCACCACCTGGTTGGGGGGTCTTTTGACATGCTAATTGTCTGAAGTGGTTATATTGTGTTCAAACAGAGTTAACTGGTTTAAGGCAGACTCAGAGGCACCAGAGAGTCTAATGTTTAAGCTTGATGTTCAACAGGGCTTGAAATTACAGCCAATCAGAAGTTAAGCCAACCTAACCAATGAACTTTAGGCTTCAGGGGTAGCCAATCAGGATTCAATGCCTCTTCTGAACCAATGAGGTGACCCTGAGTTCTGATTGGTGGGAGTGGGTTCTAACAACATAAAACCAAAAAACCTAGAGAGGCTAGTGCTCTCTCTTGGGCTTACAGTCTAGATGGAAGATGGCCACACGTAAGACTGCTCTATACAATGTATCTGTATTATCTCTGATGTATCTTTTCTTCCCTAACCTTTTCTATCATAGTATTTGGCCTTAATACATTATTAATCTCTTGATAGCATGGGTATGACCATTATAGCAATATTTAGTATCATTGGTAACATTGTTGTTTTTAAGGTTGTATCATTTGTTATAGTTGCTAATCTCATATTAATACAAGTTTCTTTTCTGTACAATAGTAAGTTTAAATAAATTAGATTGTTACCCTTTTCGAACAGGTATCATTCGTCCTTAATTTCATGGGTTGATTCCAGGGGCGGACTGACCATTCGGGCACGGACCGAGGGCCCGCGGGGTCAGGGGGGCCCCATGAGAGGCTCAGTCTGCCCCTGGAGGTGCCCGCAGTTTATCATGCAGATTGACTGATCCCCCCCCCCCCCCCCCGGAGCAGTGAACTAAATCCTTGCTTGCCGAGAGGAGCGAGCTGGCCGGGATGGATCAGAGAGTGAAAGAGCAATCACGGAGCCATCAGTGGCAGGGGATTAATGCAGACTAAGACAGGCGCGCCTCCGGCCACCTCTCCCCCTGGGGAACTCAGCTGAGGGGCGGAGCCATATCTCAATGCCGCGGGGGACTGTTGTGTCAGTAAGGGAGCTGGAGGCTACAGTGCAGAGTGCACACAGATCGGACAGACAGCGAAGCGGAGTCTAATCATCGCATTGGCCACCCACACTGACCTGCCTTGTGTGCAGCAGCAGGTCAGTGTTATAATAACAGACAGCACAGCAGTTGTATGCATTATGTTTTTCTAAGAACTTGCCCTGGCCCATGATACTCTCCTGGTCCCCCCACCCCCACAGTGTCCCCCTGTGTGTGCTGCCTCTCCAGTGTCCCCCTGTGTGTGCTGCCTCTCCAGTGTCCCCCTGTGTGTGTGCTCTCCCTCCAGTGTCCCCCTGTGTGTGCTGCCTCTCCAGTGTCCCCCTGTGTGTGTGCGTTCTCCCTCCAGTGTCCCCCTGTGTGTGTGCGTTCTCCCTCCAGTGTCCCCCTGTGTGTGTGCTCTCTCTCCAGTGTCCCCCTGTGTGTGTGCTCTCTCTCCAGTGTCCCCCTGTGTGTGTGCTCTCCCTCCAGTGTCCCCCTGTGTGTGTGCTCTCCCTCCAGTGTCCCCCTGTGTGTGTGCTCTCCCTCCAGTGTCCCCCTGTGTGTGTGCTCTCCCTCCAGTGTCCCCCTGTGTGTGTGCTCTCCCTCCAGTGTCCCCCTGTGTGTGTGCTCTCCCTCCAGTGTCCCCCTGTGTGTGTGCTCTCTCTAGTGTCCCCCTGTGTGCTCTCCCCCCCGTGTCTCCCTGTGCAGGTGTGGCTTGAGTGTGGGGACACAGGGGGCCCCATGATCTTCTATTGCCCGGGGGCCCCATGAGTTCTCAGTCCGCCCCTGGTTGATTCATATATAGATAAAAGGTTTTAATCACTTATGTATCATTAAGTATATAAGTGAGGTATGTATATTTCCAAAACATATGTATACTATACATATGTATATCTCTTTTTTTTTTTTTTTTTCTTTCTTTCTAACCTTTTTTGTATCCTAGGATTTGTCTTATGACTTTGTATATCTTGTATATGTCCACTGCAAACGTTTATCAGTTCGGCCTAAATTAACTTTGCAGCCTAGAGCAAACACTGTACTTATGCCATCACTGGAGATATATGATAAATTCTAATTATTCTAACTTTCTTTTCTGTGTAAATAAATGTAATTGTTTATCTTTTTCCCTGTTTTCGCTCGTTTTTATTCTTATATAGACAAAGGTTTAATCACTTATATTTGTATCGTTAATCGTTTAAGTGAGGTATAAATATTTCCAAAACAGTTAGCAAGTATGAGGCAGCTGCTTTGGGCCCCACAACAATGACAGGGCCCAGGGCAGCTGCCCCTTTTGCCCCGCCTTAAAGACGGCCCTGTAGAGTACCATGTCGCAAAGCTCAAATCATCTCACCACTGGTCTCTTGAACGTGACAATGAGGTCACTGTACTCCACTGGCCTCCACAGTCACTAGATCTCAATCCAATAGACCACCTTTGGGATGTGGTGGAACGGGAGATTCGCATCATGGATATGCAGCTGACAACTTTGCAGCAACTGCGTGATGCTATCATGTCAATATGGACCAAAATCTCTGAGGAATATTTCTAACATCTTATTGAATCTATGCCACGAAGAATGAAGGCAGTTCTGAAGGCAAAAGGGGGTCCAACCCGGTACTAGCAAGGTGTACCTAATAAAGGGGCAGGTGGGATATATATACATATACACAGTATCCTTTTCAGGCTATTTTCAGTATATACAGTATCTCACAAAAGTGAGTACACCCTTCACATTTTTTTTTTACATTTTTGTAAATCATGTGACAACACTGAAGAAGTGACACTTTGCTACAATGTAAAGTAGTGAGTGTACAGCTATATAATAGTGTAAATATGCTGTCCTCTCACAATAACTCAACACACAGCCATTAATGTCTAAACCGCTGGCAACAAAAGTGAGTACACCCCTAAGTGAAAATGTCCAAATTGGGCCCAAAGTGTCAACATTTTGTGTGGCCACCAATATTTTTCAGCACTGCTCTTAACCCTCTTGGGCATGGAGTTCACCAGAGCTTCACAGGTTGCCACCGGAGTCCTCTTCCCCTCCTCCATGACGATATCACAGAGCTGGTGGATGTTGGAGACCTTGCTCTCCTCCACCTTCCGTTTGAATATGCCCCACAGATGCTCAATAGGGTTTAGGTCTGGAGACATGCTTGGCCAGTCCATCACCTTTACCCTCAGCTTCTTTAGCAAGGCAGTGGTCGTCTTGGAGGTGTGTTTGGGGTCGTTATTTTTGAATACAGCCCTGCGGCCCTATCTCCGAAGGGAGGGGATCATGCTCTGCTTCAGTATGTCACAGTACATGTTGGCATTCATGGTTCCCTCAATGAACTGTAGCTCCCCAGTGCCGGCAGCACT
The DNA here is from genome assembly GCA_037952835.1 of Lithobates septentrionalis. Taxonomy (NCBI): domain Eukaryota; kingdom Metazoa; phylum Chordata; class Amphibia; order Anura; family Ranidae; genus Lithobates; species Lithobates septentrionalis. Next base: position 1,801,063 of record JBBDGP010001605.1, on the reverse strand, counting down.
CATGCAGCCCCAGACCATGACACTCCCACCACCATGCTTGACTGTAGGCAAGACACACTTGTCTTTGTACTCCTCACCTAGTTGCCGCCACACACGCTTGACACCATCTGAACCAAATAAGTTTATCTTGGTCTCATCAGATCACAGGACATGGTTCCAGTAATCCATGTCCTTAGTCTGCTTGTCTTCAGTAAACTGTTTGTGGGCTTTCTTGTGCATCATATTTAAAAGAGGCTTCCTTCTGGGATGACAGCCATGCAGACCAATTTGATGCAGTGTGCGGCGTATAATCTGAGCACTGACAGGCTGATCCCCCCCCCCCCCCACCCCTTCAACCTCTGCAGCAATGCTGGCAGCACTCGTATGTCTATTTCCCAAAGACAATCTCTGGATATCAGCAGCACCATGCATTAAAGGCTGTTGAGTGGGCATTGAGAAGTACGAATATTAAACCGAAACTGAAGTTATTTCTCTTAGAGGCTCTTGATCTGGCAATGATCCACAATTTCTTCTGCGCAAAAGTTATAGCGTCTACAAAATAAGGGAAAGATTTATGGCATTTTTATTATTATTTTTTTTACTAGTAATGGCGGTGATCAGCGATTTTTATCGAGACTGCGACATTATGGCGGACACATCGGACACTTTTAACACATTTTTGAAACCATTAACAATTATAGAGCGATCAGTGCTATAAAAATGCACTGGTTACTGTGTAAATGTCACTGGCAGGGAAGGGGTTAACACTAGGGGGCGATCAAGGGGTTAACTGTGTTCCCCCGTGTGTGTGTGTGTTCTAACTGTAGGGGGATGGGACTGACTAGAGGAGAAGACAGATCGTTGTTTCTAGCCAGTAGGAACACACGATCTGTCTCTTCTCTCCTCACAGAACAGGAATTTGTGTACTTACACACAGGTCTCTGTTCTGGCTCTCGTGCTCACGATTGCGTTTGGCTGGCGATGATTGTGACTGCATCAACGCGCATCGGCACCCCCGCAGTGCAGCAGGTGTGCGCGCGCCTGGTATCCCGGCTTAAAGGGCCGACGTACAGCTATGGTGGTTCGCGCGAACATGCTGACCTGCGGCTATTCGGCAAGTGGTTAAACAGCAGCAAACTTACATTTAAAATTGCAGTAATCAGCTTCACATAAAATGGAAACTTCTGGTCTCGGCCGGGACCGGAAGTGACGTCACCCGGCTCCTCCCGACCTGTTGCGTCACACATGTGATAAAGGGGTACACTTTAACAGTTTACTGTAAAGATCGGAGGTTCAAAAAAGCAGCACTTAGAAAGCAGGAGCCCGCAGCATTGAGACCCCTTTCACACTGAAGGCGTTTTTCAGGCGTTTTAGTGCTAAAAATAGCGCCTGTAAAGTGCCTGAAAAACGCCTCCCATGTGTGAAAGCCTGAGTGCTTTCACACTGGGGCAGTGCGCTTGCGGGATGTTCTAAAAAGTCCTGCAAGCAGCATCTTTGGGGCGGCTTGGGAGCGTTGTATACAGCGCTCCCAAAACACCCTGCTCATTGAAATGAATGGGCAGCGCTGCTGAAGTGCCTGCAAAGCGCTTCACAGTGCCACAACACGGGCTCTTTTAACCCTTTATTCAGATCGCTAGAGGACGAAAAGCGCCGCTAAAACGACGGTAAAGCGCCGCTGTCGCGGCGCAGCTCCAGTGTGAAAGGGGTCTAAAAGTTGTAAACTGAATGTGCTGCTGTAAGAATTTTAACAAATGGTTTACTGAGAGATGTTTATCCTATTGTGCTTAATGTGTTAAGCTAAAAAATAAAAAATACAGAAGTTTTAATATTACTTTGAGGCTGGGTTTACACCTAATACTGATGTGGCTGACTGCGTCCCTGTTCCCCATTTCAGGAACAAATCATGCCTGAATTTTTGCCTGAACTCGGAGCTGAAAAGCAGCCAAAAATGCCGGTCATAATCTCCTGTAATGCAAATTCATAGCTCCCAACTGTCCCTGATTTCGAGGGACTGTCCCTGATTTGGAACAAAGTCCCTCTGTCCCTCATTTGTCCCTCATTTTGGTCTGATCTATATTGCTGTATATAAAATGCAATATTTTTCTTTCAAAAAGTGTTTCACAGTGCCAAACCTTTCATTCCAATTTCTAAATTGCTGCATTTGTTATTTTGGAAAGCCATTTTAAAGGAATAGTAGTGGTTAAAAAACTGACTTGTGGGTTTAACTAACCTTTTTTTGGTATAAGTCTCCTTTAAGAGGGCGTGGCAGGGGGTGTGTCCTGTGCCTAAATACTATTGCTAGTAGGTGTACCTCATTCATCTCAAAAAGTTGGGAGGCATGCAAATTGGATGTGGCGAAACCCACTAGTGTGAACCCATATAAAAGTCAGCAGCTACAAAAAGTGTAGCTGCTGACTTTTATTAATCAGACACTCACCTGTCCCACGGACCAGTGATGTGAGCGTATGAAGCCCCGCTCCTCTCCGCCTCCTCTCTGCAATGCTGGCATTGTCACTGTGAGCGCACGGCTGCGGCTTCACGGGTGGGCACGCACTGCGCATGCGCGAGCCGCGCTGCGACTGTGACTAGCCAGGCAATCATCTGGGACCTGTGACGTGTCCCCGATGATTGCCGAGAGGGAGAGAGGAGAGAAGAACTTGCTTCCGGCACCGCGGAGCCCCAGGAGAAAGTGGGAGCTGGGTGCCTCTAAAAAGAGGGTATCCACCCCCCCCCCCCAAAAAAAGACATGCCAAATATCAGGGGGTCACCTTGACTTAAAGCGGAAGTTCCATTTTTGGGTGGAACTCTGCTTTAAATATACAGAAAATATATATATAACACTGTGAATACCGCATTGCTGTGCAGATCACATGTAATGTCTGTGCGATGCAAATTCAGCCATACAGATTGTATGACTGAATTTGCATCGCATTCGGACTAAAATGGTGTAGGACCCTTTTTTGGTCCGCACTGGAATCAGATCGCATGGATGTTCACACCCATGCGATCCGATTCCTGCACCAGTTCACAGTTTGCACTGCGATCTGCGAACCGTTCTGGGGGTGTCATTAACTTTGTATTGACACCCGCAGTGGTTCGCATAGGGCAGTGCGAACTGCCTGCCAGAGACATGCAATGCGGGTACCGCACAGGAATCACACTGGTTTCCCGCATCGCATGTGTGTGAACCAAGCCTTTTTTCTATGACGTCACTCTATCTATTCTTCCTCACTGGGGAATGATACTTTGCAGCATTTTGACCAGCAAAGAAAAGATTTTTGTAAGGAAAGTAGAATTGCATTTTGGTGTTCCCAACAGCAGAACTAGCAGTGTCACAAAGCCCCAACAACTGTCAATCACTGATGTAATAAAGCAAACAGTTCACTGTCAGCACAATTAGAGACTAATCAGTAGATGTTTAGTTATGTGCCTGCCCACTGTAACACCTCCCATGTCTGCTCACCAGGCGGAACATCAACTCATCAGTCCAGAAGGCAGCATCAGTGACAGCAGGTACAGCACACAGCTCTGACAATGTATTGCTACCATACTCTTTAATGTGTGTATTCACCTCTGTGCATGTACATGGAACGCTTATTTCTGTGTGTCTCTGTCCACACTTTTGTGTTTACTTTATGGGTTTGCTTTTATCTCATCTCTTTTTTCCCTCCTATCCTCTTTTCTGTGATGATATCATTTTATTTAGTCCAACCAGCATGTTGAATGAAAAAAAAACTCAATTTCCCCATCCACACAATTAATGTGGATGGGGGGAATACTCCCCACTGAGCCTTTATATTCTGACAGAGGGGAGGCTCCCTCACCATCAGAAAACACTGATCAGCGATGCTGGCTATAGCCTACAGTGTTGATTAAGCGGGGAAAATATGACAAGGTGGTTGTAGATAAAAAAATAAGAGATCCATCTATGTTCAGCTTTATTCTTTTCTGATCTCTTTCCTTTTTCCTTTTTCTCTTTTTTACTCTTTCCCCTCTTCTCCTTAGTATATCTCAGCCTACATCTTTTGCTCTCTCTCTCCTCAGTGTTTTCCATGTTCTTTCCCTTCTGTAGTATGTGGCCATCAGATATGGCATATCATGGTGGTGGACTGGGTGTCCATTACAGTTACAATATATGACTACTTTGTCCTCTCATGTAGTTTCTCTGTCTTTTTTTTTTTTTTCTCTCTCCCTCCCCCTCTCCTCTCTCTCGCCCTCTCCTCTCTCTCGCCCTCTCCCCTCTCTCTCGCCCTCTCTCCTCTCTCTCGCCCTCTCTCCTCTCTCTCGCCCTCTCTCTCTCTCTCTCTCTCTCTCTCTCTCTCTCTCTCTCTCTCTCTCTCTCTCTCTCTCTCTCTCTCTCTCTCTCTCTCTCTCTCTCTCTCTCTCTCTCTCTCTCTCTCTCTCTCTCTCTCTCTCTCTCTCTCTCTCTCTCTCTCTCTCTCTCTCTCTCTCTCTCTCTCTCTCTCTCTCTCTCTCTCTCTTAGTAGATGCTTAAAATTTCCAATGTAAATTCTAATGAAAAGAAAGTTTGTTCAATAATCATGCAATCGTCAGATTGACATTCATTTTAAATCGCAGTGGTGAGAAAGTTTGAAGGAGTAGAATGGAACATTTTTCTTTGAATGAAAACCACATACACTTTTCAAAATTCACTCAGTAAAGTCCATTCATTACAAAATCTTTCAAACTACAAACAAATATTCTTTCGTACAAATTTTCCTAAGACATTTGAAATTCTATTCCTCTATGACCAGCTTTACCTTCATTCCAACGCTGCGCTGTCCAGGAGCTCCCCGCCAGCCGCTGTCATCTTTGGCCAGGCCACATCCGAGTATAAATTTCCAGCCATTTTATTGGCTGGTCTACAGTGACGTAAATCATGTGCATGTGTGGGAGATCAGTAAGCTCGGCATTGCTGAAATTGTGCACTGAGCTGCGCATGCGCATCTCGATGTACAGCGGTGGGCAGGCAGATAAGAAACTTTAGGGATAGTTCACATAGGATTGGACAGCTGCCGAAGCCCTTTATCTGTCCATTCCCGGCTGCGGTAGAGGGCAGTGTGGTGCGCAACTCCGAGCATCAAATGGCTCCTTTTTTTTTCTGTATTTGTACAAACTTTATACAAACGTACACTTCATTCAGTGACATGTGATCCTGTACAGTGTGCTGCAACAAAATGCAGCATGTCTGCATTTTATCACAGCACACTGCAGCGCAGCCCTGTACTGAGTTGCAGTGTGAATGGGATACACAGGAAACAACTATTTTCTGTGTGTCCTTGCGGTGACAGCCTTTATGCAGAAGAGACATAGTATGTAGCAGGGAAAACTTCCCCTCTACCTCCGACCACAGCTGCTTCTCTGGCCAGCAGAACCGTTGCTTCTGGTTAGACTGCAAGCCGCAGTCCCATACGCTGCTCTCTTGCTTCTGGATAGGCCCTCAGACAGCCTAGCAGCCAGATGTCCCCGGGATAGGCCCAAGGCTTATGGCCTAGCAGCCTGGGGCATTACAACACACGTCCACCCAGACAGCCGTCCAGGTGGCACAGAACCCCCGATCCCCTGACTCCACTCAAATAAATAGGCTCTCCCAGCAGGCCAAAGGACCCAAGAAAATCCCTGCCCATTGGCTGAGACACCCCATGTATTCCTAATCTGTACTTGCAATGCCTTTGTCTTATCTAATGTCACCAGATACCCGGCCATCTAGTGACAGAAGAGAGAAGTGCAGCAATTCCAGAATTGGGGTGAAATCAATTGACCTCCTATCATTTGGCAAATAAATTTGATAGCAGCCCTGCCTAAACATCAGGGTGCTACACTTTATTTTATTTATTTATTACAGGTACTTATGTAGCGCCGTCACTTTACATATATATTGTACATTCACATAAGTCCCTGCAGAGCTTACAATCTAAGGTACCTGGTAACCTAAGGCCTGGTCCACACCTATGCACATTTTAGTGCATTTTCAGTTTTTCAGAAACACACTACAGTCCATGTAACATGGTTTCCTATGGATGTAGTTCACATCTGTGCATTTTATGGAAAGGGCCGGGGTTTTTTTTTTCTGGTTTTTGGTTCCATCGACTTCAATGGTTTAAAGATGTGTATTGAAAAATGCAAAATGCACCTGGAAAATACAAACTGCAATCTGCATAGGTGGGAATCAGGCCTAACTCAGTATACTTGTGTCTGTTCCCTATTTCCTCTTTCATGTTATCTTGTGTCCTCTCTCCTTTTGTTATATTTCCAGTTTGTAAGGTCCTCACTCCCTGTTTATTATTCACTCTCAGTTTCCCACCCTTCCCTCCTTTTGATTCAATATGTCATCTACATTCTTATAACATGACCATACTTTACATGTCAGTTTGCATAATTTGTATGACTCAGAGAGTTGGCTGTGTCATTGCCATCATCCCTCAAAAGTTTAAAACTAGAAAAGTACCTCGAAAAGTGGGATTTTAAGGGCAATGTAATGATTGGAAGTATTGAAATATCATTAAAAAGTAGTTTATTTATACAAAAACAAAATAAATATACATGAGCATACACATTGATCTATAATTGAAAATATTAAAAAATATCAAACATGTGACAGTGTATGATGCATCCTACTGCTAATTTGACAAATATCACCCCCGATAGGTGTGAGGCGTCCTGATAGCAGATTTCCAACGCGTTTCAACTTATTGTAAGAATAAAGTCTTCCTCAGGGAGGGACTGCATCACATTCTAGAATTTTAAGTAACAACATGATTACTAGTATATGTTTAAATATTTTTTTGTTGCATAAATCTACAAAACATCGCATCTGCACCAAAATAGTATATGCGACTTACGTTTGCATCTGGCTGTGAAAAATCGCTTTCCCAGTGCTGGCCGGGGTCCTAACACGTAATTGTCAGTACTGCTCAGATATCCTCTACGGGATGGCCTGGTATATTTGTAAAAAGACCAGTATTTGGCAGTCGTGATATTTAAACAACTGAAAAACATGAGTGGTATGGGAAAAGTATTAGTAGAATTAAATCTCACAGAGGTCATGCCCTTAAAATCCCACTTTTCGAGGTACTTTTCTAGTTTTATACTTTACATGTCATACTTATTTTTTGCATAAGGTTATGGGTTAAACACCACTGCTTGTCTTTAACTCCTTCATGATGGAGGATAAAACAGATTTTAATGCCTGAATGGAGTTTTGCCACTTTGGCATGTGCTATGTGGTATATATTAGGAAAATAGTAAATAAAACCATAATGTTTTCAAATGTAGCTGTATATTTCTTGCTATTGCCATGACCTACCACCAAAGACTAACCCAAATTAAATGTTCCTGCTCATAACGATCGCTGCAGTACCATATACACTATATTGTTAAAGTTATTGGGACGCCTGCCTTTATACGCACATGAACTTTAATGGCATCCCAGTCTTATGCCCTGTACACACGGTCGGATTTTCCGACGGAAAATGTGTGATAGGACCTTGTTGTTGGAAATTCCGACCGTGTGTGGGCTCCATCACACATTTTCCATTGGATTTTCCGACACACAAAGTTTGAGAGCAGGATATAAAATTTTACGACCACAAAATCCGTTGTCGGAAATTCCGATCGTGTGTACACAAATCCGACGCACAAAGTGCCACGCATGCTCAGAATAAATAAAGAGATGAAAGCTATTGGCCACTGCCCCGTTTATAGTCCCGACGTACGTGTTTTACGTCACCGCGTTCAGAACGATCAGATTTTCCGACAACTTTGTGTGACCGTGTGTATGCAAGACAAGTTTGAGCCAACATCCGTCTGAAAAAATCCTAGGATTTTGTTGTCGGAATGTCCGAACAAAGTCCGACCATGTGTACGGGGCATTAGTCTGTAGGGTTCAATATTGAGTTGGTCCACCCTTTGCAGCTATAACGGCTTCAACTCTTCTGGGAAGGCTGTCCACAAGGTTTAGGAGTGTGTCTATGGGAATGTTTGATCATTCTGCCAGAAGCGCATTTGTGAGGTCAGGAACTGATGTTGGACGAGAAGGCCTGGCCCACAGTCTCTGCTCTAATTCATCCCAAAGGAGTTCTATCGGGTTGAGGTCAGGATTCAGTGCAGTCAAGTTCCTCCACCCCAAACTCACTCATCCATGTCTTAATGGAACTTGCTTTCTGCACTAGTACGCAGTCATGTTAGAACAGGAAGGGGCCATCCCGAAACTGTTCCCAGAAGGTTGGGAGCCTGAAATTGTCCAAAATGTCTTGGTATGCTGATGTCTTAGGAGTTCCCTTCAGTGGAACTAAAAGGCCAAGCTCAAGTCCTAAAAAACAGCCCCACACCTTAATCCCCCCTCCAGCAAATGATTTGAACCAGTGCACAAAGCAAGGTCCATAAAGACATGGATGAGCGAGTTTGGGGTGGAGGAACTTGACTGGCCCGCACAGAGTCCTGACCTGAACCCGATAGAACACCTTTGGGGTGAATTAGAGCGGAGACTGTGAGCCTGGCCTTCTCCTCCACATCAGTGCCTGACCTCACAAATGCGCTTCTGGAAGAATGGTCAGACATTCCCATAGACACACTCCTATTATTATTATTATTATACAGGATTTATATAGCGCCGACAGTTTAGGCAGCGCTTTACAACATTGGGGCAGACAGTACAAGTACAATACAATTCAATACAGGAGGAATCAGAGGGCCCTGCTCGTTAGAGCTTACAATCTAGGAGGGAGGGTCAAGTTATACAAAAGGGTAATAGCTGTGGGGGATGAGCTAATGGAGAAAATAGTGCAGTTGTTAGATGGAGGCAGGATAGGCTTCTCTGAAGAGGAAAGTTTTCAGGGATCGCCTAAAAGTGGATAAAGTTGGAGACAGTCTGACAGATTGGGGTAGGGAATTCCAGAGGATGGGCGAGGCTCGGGAGAAGTCCTGGAGGCGGATATGGGAGGAGGTGATGAGGGAGCTAGAGAGCAAGAGGTCTTGGGAGGAACGGAGATGGCGATTAGGTTGGTATTTTGAGACTAGGTTAGTGATGTAGCTGGGGGCAGAGTTGTGGATGGTTTTGTAACTTATTGTTAGTATTTTGAATTTAATTTGTTGGGCGAGTGGCAGCCAATGGAGGGATTGGCAGAGAGGGGTAGCAGACACTGAGCGGTTTGTAAGGGGGATGAGTCTGGCAGCAGCATTCATGATAGACTGAAAGGGGGGATAGTCTATTTAAAGGTAAGCCGAAAAGGAGGGAGTTGCAGTAGTCGAGGCGAGAGATAACCAGGGAGTGAATCAGGAGCTTTGTGGTTTCATTGGTTAGAAAGGGACGTAGTTTAGAGATGTTGCGAAGGTCGAGGCAGCAAGCTTTGGAAAGTGATTGGATGTGGGGCCGAAAGGAGAGTTCAGAATCCAGGATAACACCTAGTACCCTGACATGTGGGGACGGGTGGATGGTTGTGCCATTGCTCTTGACAGAGAAGTCAGGGGAAGAGGCACGTGGGGGAGGAAATATTATAAGCTCGGTTTTGGACAAGTTGAGTTTGAGGAAGTGGTGTGACATCCATACAGATATGTCGGTTAGTAAGTTAGTGATGCGTGAGGAGACTGATGGAGTGAGTTGAGGGGTGGAGAGATAGATTTGTGTGTCATCAGCATAGAAATGATATTGAAAGCCGTGAGAGGCTATCAGCTGACCCAGGGAAGAGGTGTAGATTGAAACCTTGTGGACAAAATTCCCAGAAGAGTTGAAGCTGTTATAGCTGCAAAGGGTGGGCCAAGTCAATCTTGAATTTGGTTGTCACGACATCATGTGAGTGCCACTGAGACGACGAGAAACGAGTACCGCGGCATCTATCTTTACTGAGGCACGCAGAGATACCATCTTAAAACCTAATCCGGACGAGCGGCCATCGCTGACAACCCCGAGCGAGACCTGAGCTACAACTCCTGGACTTCATGTCTATCCGATGTTAGACACAGAAGAGACAAGCCCCCGCAAGATGGTATAGACACGAACCTACAGTGCTCCTGGTCCGGTGAGCGGACCAGCTGGTCCTTGGTTTATTTACAGCTCTATGCCTTTTACCTCACAGTGAAGCCTCAATGGTTATTTGCACAACCTTTACCATCTCATTACCTTTGGGCCATTGCTGGCAATATTGAGAACTTTACGATAACTACATGGCCCCATCGCATACACGCCCACATACCACACCCGAGTCAGGAACTTTCTGGGTCATGTTTATTAGCAACAAGTGTCTTCTCACAAAGTGCCTATTCAATACCATGCAATGCTCTCAAGAACACTCAGTGAACTGTACAGTCCATACCTGCCAGCTGGGACCCCGCCATCTGGGTACTTTTTCTATTCCAGTGGATCTGGAAAGTGAGGCCTGGAAAGGAAAGAGAAAGTCATCACAGTGTGTAGAGGGGAGACAACAAATGGTTAATCAGGAAAGTGTGAAAGGAAGGGGATGGCACGTCATCGCACCTCTTCTCCGCCCACGCGTCGCATGTGTCAGGGGCAAGCTGTCTCCCCCTCCTCAGCGGCTCCCATGCAGGGGGAGGCTCAGCGAGGGAGGGGTGCAACCATTGCTGACGGGCCGTCGCCTCCACTGTGCAGCTCGTTTTGCACAGAGTGGCCCCGAACATCTGCTTCTGGGGTCCCCCAGTGGCTCTCGTGGCTCCTCCCCACATCAGATAACCCCCTAGGAGAAGCGCTCCCCTGGGGGTTATCTTGCGGGCACGCTCCCGAGTCCAGCATTCGGCATCCATAGACACAAATGCTGGACTAGGCCCCGCCCCCCCTGGTGCCCGCATCTTCAGATTTGATTGACAGCAGCGGGAGCCAATGGCTGCGCTGCTATCAATCTATCCAATCAAGAGCTGGGACCCCGCCAAGGGAAATACGGGGCTCAGGTAAGTAAAATGGGGGGGCGGACTGCCAGATGTTTTTTCACCTTAAAGTGGATGTAAACCCAATGTCATCCTTTCTAAACTACTGCCATAGAGGTTATCTATAAGGATATACCGTATTTATCGGTGTATAACACGCACTTTTTTCCCCTTAAAATCAGGGGAAAGTCGCAGGTGCGTGTTATACGCCGATCCCCTGTGATCCCGAGCTGTCAAAACTTCAAAATCGCCGACCGCGATTTGAAAATGGCGCCGCCGGCGCCGAAATACACAGAGCCGGTCCTCGGCTCTTTCCGGCGGCTCTCGTTCACTTTCGGCTCCACTCGTAGTCCCGAGCGGAGCTATCCGAACCTAGCCGAGTAGGTTCAGATAGCTCCGCTCGGGACTACGAGTGGAGCTGAAAGTGAACGAGAGCCGCCGGAAAGAGCCGAGGACTGGCTCTGTGTATTTCGGCGCCGGCGGCGCCATTTTCAAATCGCGGTCGGCGATTTTGAAGCCCAGGATGGCAGGGACAGGGGATCGAAGGCTGCACTCGGGCAAGGCTGCACTGGGGCAAGGCTGCACTGGGGCAAGGCTGCACTGGGGCAAGGCTGCACTGGGGCAAGGCTGCACTGGGGCAAGGCTGCACTGACATGGCTGCACTGACATGGCTGCACTGACAAGGCTGCACTGACAAGGCTGCACTGACATGGCTGCACTGACATGGCTGCACTGACATGGCTGCACTGACATGGCTGCACTGACATGGCTGCACTGACATGGCTACACTGGGGAAGGCTGCACTGACAAGGCTGCACTGACATGGCTGCACTGAGAAGACTGCAATGATGGGCATTTAAATGTAAGGTTTTTTTTTTTCCCTTCAACTTCCCTTCTAAAAGTTTTTTCTCCTTAAAATTCCCTCCTAAATTGGGGTGCGTGTTATACGCCGATAAATACGGTACATGCCTCCTGCATGTATCTTTACCTCAAATGTCTCCCCTCTGTCTGTTATGAGACCCGAAAAACTGCATATTCTGTGGGTGGGTCTGTTGTCTGGAGCTCGGTGGGTGGAGTTGTGATGTCAGTAGACTCCCCGCCCACCTCTACACTCCCCTTGTCAATATTCATTTTCTCCTGTGTATCTCTAACACTGAACTTCTGCTGAACTTCTGCTATGATCTCTAACATCCAGTGAAAAGACAGGAAAGTAACCACATGACTTCAGCATGCCAAATCATGCTGAGGTGTGGAACAGCCAATCCTTGCAGAGCTGCTGAAGAAAGGAGTGGGGGAGGGAATTAAAAAATACTGCATGTCTTAGGCTAGTGCACGAGATATGTAAATCACCTGTCACTCACAGCAAGGGGGAGGATTTGACAAAGTTTTTCTCAGTTTGTCAAGAATTGTCTCACTGAACAATAAAAGAGGATTGCTCAGAGATGGATTAACTCTGTGTGGCAAGACTGGGCTCAAATGATAGGAAATCTTATACTCTACAGTATGATATAAAAAAAAAAAATACATTCGGGGTTTACATTCACTTTAACGCATAGGATGCATTAAGGTGAAAAAACACGAGAGTTTAACAACCCTTTTTTATTATTACATTTTTTCTTTTTACACAGTTTTCTCCCATGGCAAGGAAAAAAGGATACAGTGGGGAAGATTTAGGCTCCTTTCACACCTGAGGGTTTTCAGCTCATAAAACGTAAAACGCCCGAAAAACTCCCAACAAGCAAAATCCTATTCATTTCAATGGCACCTGTTCACATCTGAGCGTTTTGTCACCTGAAGCAAAACGCCTAAACGCCTTAAGCTCAAAAAGAAACATGAGCTTCTTTGGGGCAGATTACAGGCGTTTTTCTGCTTTTTACATTGGTGACCTGTACAAAATCGTGACAAAAATGCGGCAAAAAGAAACTTCTGTTTTTTCTATACTATTCTGTTATTTTCTATTCTAATCTATTCTTTTCTAATCTATTCGAATTGATTCTATTTAAATTTTGGGAAATGGTTATATTTTTGTTTCTATTCTATTCTTTTGCATTCTATTATTTTCTTATGTATTCAAATTCAAATTACTTCTATTTGAAATTCGAATTTCAAGAAGATTCAGAAGAATTTCAGAAGATAGAAAGAATATAACTATGTTATTCGATTCTATTCTATTTGTTTCTATTATATTCTAGGCTATTATGTTCTTTTATTTTGTATTCTATTTTGTTCTGTTTTACTCTATTATATTCTATTCTTTTATTTTCTGTTATATTCTTTTGTATTCTATTTTTTTTCTATTCAATTCCTTTATTTTCTATTCTATTTTATCCTCTTTTGGAAATTCGAAAACTATTTGAATTCGAAAACTATTTGAATTCGAAAACTATTTGAATTCGAAAACTATTTGAATTCGAAAACTATTTGAATTCGAAAACTATTTGAAACATTTTCAAAAACTATTCAGATTCGAATTTCGTCTGATTTTTTTTTTTTCCCTATTTTGGATTTGTTTAAATTCGGTACCATTGTAATTCGGAAATTCAGAATGAAAGGAACCGCACATGTCTACTGATTGGTTGCTATGCACAACTACATCAGATTCTGTGTGCAACAGTTTTAGTTAATTAAATGAAAATCGGACGTTGTGTTCACATCCGACAAAAATGTTATAGTCTGCACATCCAGCTTATGTCGTACGAAAAATCGGAATCGGCTGTCAAAAGCACCGTACTAACGATCTGAAAATCGTCAGATCGTTCGTCGCTACTTCCGATTTCCGTATCGTGTGTACGGGCCTTAACTGACACTGCTGACGCTAGTGACACTAATACAGTGATCTGTTATAATACTGTACACTGACACTGTACTAATGGCACTGGCTTTGGTGCTGCTTTTTTACATTATAATTTGGATGTTTTTTTCTCCCTGCTTTTCAGCCAGATCGCTGTACACAGAGTTTTGTGGTTTTGTAACCACAAAACTCTGCATGTGATTGGACACAGCTGATCAGTAGGTTTCAGCCAAAATTATTGGCTGAAATCTGCTGCCAAGCTCGTGCTGTGTCCAATCACAGCATGGGTTGACAGGGGGGCACGTGCATGTGCGCTTCAAACCCGAAAGAAGGCCGGTCATGTGCATGTACATGACTGTGTCTCTACCTGCCTCCTGCTCACAGTATATTTACTGTGAGCGGTAGGCAGGTGGTGAACCACTTGCCGACCAGTTGTACTGCGGCAGAAGGGCACGGCTAGGCGAAATGACGTTAATTTGCTTCTCCCCGTGGCCACTAGGGGCGCGAGCGCACCCGCTGCTCGCCCCCGGAGCCGATGTGAGTGCCCGTGATCGCTGCTGACACACACCGAGAACCGGGATCTGTGTGTGTAAACACACAGATCCCGGTTCTCTGAGGGGAAAAGAGACAGATCGTCTGTTCATACAGAGTATGAACAGCGATCTGTCATCTCCCCTACACAGTTCCCTCCCCCCATTCAGTTAGAACACCTCCCTAGGGAACACAACTAACCCCTTGATCGCCCCCTAGTGTTAACCCCTTCCCTGCCAGTGACATTTTTACAGTAAATCAATACATTTTTATAGCACTGATCGCTGTATAAATGCCAATGGTCCCAAAATAGTGTCAAAATTGTCCGATGTGTCCGCCATAATGTCGCAGTCCGATAAAAATCGCAGATCGCCACCATTACTTTTTAAAAAAAAAATAATAATAATGCCATAAAACTATCCTCTATTTTGTAGACGCTATAACATTTGCGCAAACCAATCAATATATGCTTATTGCGATTTTTTTTACCAAAAATATGTAGAAGAATACATATCGGCCTAAACTGAGGAAAAAAATTGTTTTTTTAAATATTTTTGAGGGATATTTATTATAACAAAAATTAAAAAATATTGCGTTTTTTTTTTTCAAAATTGTCGCTCTATTTTTGTTTATACAACAAATAAATAAAAACCGCAAAAAACAAAAGAAAGCTCTATTTGTGGGAAAAAAAGGACGTCAATCTTGTTTGGGTGCAACATCGCACGACCGCGCAATTGTCAGTTAAAGCGACGCAGTGCCGAATTGCAAAAAGTGCTCTGGTCAGGAAGGGGGTAAAATCTCCAGCTTGGCATGGCAAGCTGACCGGTATTGCACCGCTCTGCACATGTGCGAGATCAACAGGTGCATACTGGGTAGCCAGCATGCACGGAATCCAGGAAGAAGGACACTGTGGCTTCAGATGCCCACACTGGAGATGGCCGCGTTGTGCAGGAACTTCACAAAGTAAGAAAACGATGCTGCACAAATAGAAATCTGGGCATAGTTTACAGCATACCTTTGTTACATTGAGGGATGAGTATTCTAGAGGTATTTTTATCTTAAAAGCCATATTTCTGCCGGAACTCCACTTTACGGAGCCTGGACTTATCCATCAGTTCAGCTATCCACGGACTGTCCAGTGTACCCACCCCTCTGTTTAGTGCTGTACATAACACATGGACCCGGTGTTTATGACTTTGGCATTGTGGCAAGATTAGGTTATGTACCAAATCCATTGTGATTTGGGTTCAGTGCACTGAACCTTATATTCTGGTTCTGTGCTTGCCACACTGCCGTGTCCCTTCCAGATATTGGTGGTCATATATACACTGTTTCCATGCGTTTATTGCTCAAATGTAGTTTTATTGCATATGATTGAACTGTGTGTGAGTGAGAGTCTTGACGTCTGGCGCATTTTTATTGATTTTTAGACAATGTTGTCTTTTTATTGGTGATGGCGGGTAGTTTCTTTTTACATTTTTCAGTTTCACTTGTTTTGCATTGAACTATTTTTGTATTCAATAAAATTTATACCATTTTCCTGATTATCTTTGTTAAATTCAGTTTCCGTAATCATACTCCGGTAGCTCAAAGGTTATAGTCCTTAGGCATATATGTAGATAACTCCTGCGCTGTCAAAAGGGTTTGTACTAAGGGACACTGCTGCAAAAACCTATGATTCTGATCCGAACAGAAAATAGACAAATGTGAAATAGTGATGGTATTTGTGCTGTAAAAAAAAGGGAAAGGAAATGTGGGAGGGGCTAAAATAGGATGTGATGGTGGAACCTAAAACAGTATGTGATAAATGCAACCAAGTGCACATACATCAAATAAAATAGTAACAAACAATGCCTGGTGAAATAAAAAAAAAAATATGAAAATAGACACGTGTAAACAAAGAGAATATATATAGCAAGCATATGTGTCATATAACTAGATGATCACTGATATGAAAAAAGTCCAGGAAGGCTATCACAATATATGAAAAAATGACAGAAAAAATAATATATATATAATAAAGCAGTCCGTGTAAAGTGAAAAATGGATCAATCCCACCACCAGAAACATTTGTGTACCAAATGAACTCTTCAGTGATAACACCTCTGTGTCTGCAAGCAGCTCACCTTACTGCTATAAGGTATACAGCATAGACAGGTCACAAATCACTGGTAAGGCTGGTGGATGTAAAGGAATATCCCATATGTTGCTTAGACGGTCCCAGTGGTGAATGTTAAGGTCGATATGAAAAAAATATAGAAGATATATAGCGTAACACCGCAATGAACACAGTAGGACAGGGATAGATCAGAAAGCAATGCACTCACTTTTAACAAAAATGAGCATAGGCATCAATCCACGAACGCCGAGTTTGTATGCCCTTGTTGATAAAACTTCAGTCGGTACCTGCTCCCCGGTGCTCATCAGACTCGGTGGATGTTAGCAAAGTATACAGAGAGAATGTACATAGCATAATCCCGTATTTAAACGCCAGTTTATTGAAAAAGTTAAAAAAAAAACACACATGTAAGATCGTATACAGAGCGGAGCATCCACGAGCGCCGAGCTCGTCTCCTGCCGTCAGACTGTGAGTGTACCCAGTGCTCCAATCCCGACGCGTATCGTCACATCACGTGACCTCATCAGGGGATAACACAGGGTAAGGGTACATGTCTTTAAATAGTCTGCAGTTGATGGACGCCTGGCGGCCATTTTACCGAAGCCCGCCAGGCGTTTTTTCATATCAGTGATCATCTAGTTATATGACACATATGCTTGCTATATATATTCTCTTTGTTTACACGTGTCTATTTTCACATATTTTTTTTATTTCACCAGGCATTGTTTGTTACTATTTTATTTGATGTACAGTGGCGATGGAAAGTATTCAGACCCCCTTCAATTTTTCACTCTTTGTTATATTGCAGCCATTTGCTAAAATCATTTGTTATTTTTTTTTTCCTCATTTATGTACACACAGCACCCCATATTGACAGAAAAACACAGAATTGTTGACATTTTTGCAGATTTATTAAAAAAGAAAAACTGAAATATCACATGGTCCTAAGTATTCAGACCCTTTGCTGTGACACTCATATATTTAACTCAGGTGCTGTCCATTTCTTCTGATCATCCTTCAGATGGTTCTACACCTTCATTTGAGTCCAGCTGTGTTTGATTATACTGATTGGACTTGATTAGGAAAACCACACACCTGTCTATATAAGACCTTACAGCTCACAGTGCATGTCAGAGCAAATGAGAATCATGAGGTCAAAGGAACTGCCTGAAGAGCTCAGAGACAGAATTGTGGCAAGGCACAGATCTGGCCAAGGTTACAAAAAACTTTCTGCTGCACTTAAGGTTCCTAAGAGCACAGTGGCCTCCATAATCTTTAAATGGAAGACGTTTGGGATGACCAGAACCCTTCCTAGAGCTGGCTGTCAGGCCACACTGAGCTATCGGGGGAGAAGAGCCTTGGTGAGAGAGGTAAAGAAGAACCCAAAGATCACTGTGGCCGAGCTCCAGAGATGCAGTTGGGAGATGGGAGAAAGTTGTAGAAAGTCAACCATCACTGCAGCCCTCCACCAGTCGGGGCTTTATGGCAGAGTGGCCCAACGGAAGCCTCTCCTCAGTGCAAGACACATGAAAGCCTGCACGGAGTTTGCTAAAAAAAACACCTGAAGGACTCCAAGATGGTGAGAAATAAGATTCTCTGGTCTGATGAGACCAAGATAGAACTTTTTGGCCTTAATTCTAAGTGATATGGGTGGAGAAAACCAGGCACTGCTCATCACCTGTCCAATACAGTCCCAACAGTGAAGCATGGTGGTGGCAGCATCATGCTGTGGGGGTATTTTTCAGCTGCAGGGACAGGACGACTGGTTGCAATCGAGAGAAAGATGAATGAGGCCAAGTACAGGGATATCCTGGATGAAAACCTTCTCCAGAGTGCTCAGGACCTCAGACTGGGCCGAAGGTTTACCTTCCAACAAGACAATGACCCTAAGCACACAGCTAAAATAACGAAGGAGTGGCTTCACAACAACTCCGTGACTGTTCTTGAATGGCCCAGCCAGAGCCCTGACTTAAATCCAATTGAGCATCTCTGGAGAGATCTAAAAATGGCTGTCCACCAACGTTTACCATCCAACCGGACAGAACTGGAGAGGATCTGCAAGGAGGAATGGCAGAGGATCCCCAAATCCAGGTGTAAAAAACTTGTTGCATCTTTCCCAAAAAGACTCATGGCTGTATTAGATCAAAAGGGTGCTTCTACTAAATACTGAGCAAAGGGTCTGAATACTTAGGACCATGTGATATTTCAGTTTTTCTTTTTTAATAAATCTGCAAAAATGTCAACAATTCTGTGTTTTTCTGTCAATATGGGGTGCTGTGTGTACATTAATGAGGGAAAAAAATGGACTTAAATGATTTTAGCAAATGGCTGCAATATAACAAATAGTGAAAAATTTAAGGGGGTCTGAATACTTTTCCGTCCCCACTGTGTGTAAATGCACTTTGTTGCATTTATCACATACTGTTTTAGGTTCCACCATCACATCCTTTTTTAGCCCCTCCCACATTTCCTTTCCTTTTTTTTCACAGCGCAAATTCCATCACTATTTCACATATAGTCCTTAGGCAGTCATGCTTATCTGCCTTTTCTTTTTTATGCTATGCTTGTTGGCCATAGAGCCCCACTATACTATAGTGAGTGGGTAGGTTACTAGAGGTTGTATGCTAAGGCTCCTTTCACACTTGTGCGACTTGTCCTGCGACTTGGGACTGCAAAGTCGCAGGACAAGTTATACCCCATGATTTCCAATGAGTACCATTTATATCTGTGTGACTTCAAGTTGCACCGACTTCAAAGTAGTCCCTGTACTACTTTGGTCTGACTTTGATGCGAGTTGAGGTCCATAGACCTCAAGATTACAAAGGCATTCCCTGAAATCGCGTCCAAGTCGCGGCAGTGTGAAAGGGGTCTAAACCTCTTTAATTTGGGTGATTCACAACCCCCTGTGTTTCTATTAAAGCGGAGCTAAACTTAGGGTTGCCACCTCATCCCTTTAGGCCGGAACACATATTAATTACAAAAGTTCTGTGGCTGATTAAGGTGGTAATTAAACTTTCTTAGTGCCTTATCTGCATTAAATTAGCCTCAGAACCTGTGTAATTAATGTGTTCGGTTTAAAGGGATGAGGTGGCAACCCTAGCTAAACAACTTACCTATCCTTCAACAGTCTGCCGTCCCTCGCTGGTGCCAGAATCTTCTGGGTGCCGACCTGCAGCTGTCTTCATTGACTATGGAGGGACCTGTTGGTATCCTCCTACCTGACATCCTTCGATCTAAAACCCAAATGAAGCAGGTGAAAAATTGTTGACCCAACAGTGGCTTCGTCCAATCAGACCCAGCTGGTGTTTGGGTATTCCGACATTCATAGGTGCTGGCTGTCAGAATACAATAGCTTGCAGGAGAAACTCATCCATCTATGCTGTTTATTGTGGATGAAGGTGTGGAGTGGGAGTGAGAGATAAGATAGCAGGAAAGAAGGAGCAGCAAAAAAAAAAAAAATTTCAGATGAGTGAGATTGCAGGAAAAAACCCGGAAAGGATGGTTATACTAAAGTCGATTTATAGATAAGCACTTCCTGCTCTATAGAAAATGTGGATTTAAGTTTTGATCCTCTTAGTTACAAGGAGATTCAATCACCTGTGTAGCCATGAGGTAGGGTGGTTTCATTCTTAAGCTTTCAATGACTAGATTGAATGGATCTCCGAAGAAGTACCGGTATATGCCATCTGGTAACTCCTAAGCTAAGGATGTAATTTTTTTTTTCGATGTCGCAATGGTTTTACTTCTCTGTCTATGGCTAGGTCATATGACTACTGTTTCTGTCAAAGTAGAAGTGAGGTTTTAAAAAGTCATTGACAGGTTTAATCTGTTAGTCGTTAAAGATAATTAAATTAAAAGATAATATAAAAGGCTGGCGCTAATTTAAGTGAATGTACATAAACATAACACACTTCATTTAGAATCACATCATAATTGGGTGAATAAATAAAATAAAATTCAGAAAATCTTTAAAGAAACCTCCATACACCAAAGGAAAGAATTCTATATAAAGAAATTGGTGTGATTGAAAGTGTCTTGAGTGATCTGTGCTCCTCCATCACTCGTGCAGGAGAATAATAAACTCACCAGATAACTGAAAAACGATGGCTAATACAAAATCAATTCCTTAAGAGGTGGGGATACCAGGAGGGAAGGTCCTCATAACTTACCACCGTCAGCTGGGGTATCCTTGGACTTGTGCAAAGACAGGAGCTCAAAAAAAGCAAAGTTCATCGCAATACAGCCTATAAAGATTAGAAGCCAAATTGCCAGGTAATGCCCTTACATTTGTGGGTGCTAATAACCTAGCACTAGCATGTACGGCCAAACAGCAGGGATCCACGCCGTTCCTGAAGCTTTCGGCGTGCAATACCCAACACACCAGAGATAGGAACCAGGCGTACCAGAAGTGACTTCAGTGCAGGCGAACGAGCAGCCTCAATGCATTTCATGTTTCCACGTAATCAGGAAGCTTGCCAAGTCGCACCGACTTCAAAGTAGTCCCTGTACTCCTTTGGTCCGACTTTGATGCAAGTTGAGGTCCATATACCTCAAGATTACAAAGGCATTCCCTGAAATTGCGTCCAAGTCGTGGCAGTGTGAAAGGGGTCTAAACCTCTTTAATTTGGGTGATTCACAACTCCCTGTGTTTCTATTAAAGCGGAGCTAAACTTAGGGTTGCCACCTCATCCCTTTAGGCCGGAACACATATTATTTACACAGGTTCTGTGGCTGATTAAGGTGGTAATTAAACTCTCTTACTGCCTTATCTGCATTAAATTAGCCTCAGAACCTGTGTAATTAATGTGTTCGGTTTAAAGGGATGAGGTGGCAACCCTAGCTAAACTACTTACCTATCCTTCAACAGTCTGCCGTCCCTCGCTGGTGCCAGAATCTTCTGGGTGCCGACCTGCAGCTGTCTTCATTGACTATGGAGGGACCTGTTGGTATCCTCCTACCTGACATCCTTCGATCTAAAACCCAAATGAAGCAGGTGAAAAATTGTTGACCCAACAGTGGCTTCGTCCAATCAGACCCAGCTGGTGTTTGGGTATTCCGACATTTATAGGTGCTGGCTGTCAGAATACAATAGCTTGCAGGAGAAACTCATCCATCTATGCTGTTTATTGTGGATGAAGGTATGGAGTGGGAGTGAGAGATAAGATAGCAGGAAAGAAGGAGCAGCAAAAAAAAAAAAAAAAATTTCAGATGAGTGAGATTGCAGGAAAAAAAACGGAAAGGCTGCTTATACTGAAGTCGATTTATAGATAAGCACTTCCTGCTCTATAGAAAATGTGGATTTAAGTTTTGATCCTCTTAGTTACAAAGAGATTCAATCACCTGTGTAGCCATACGGTAGGGCAGTTTCATTCTTAAGCTTTTAAAGTGAGACCCATAGGAGAGAATGGACGCAGGGGCTGCATGACTATGGGAGGAACAGGGGTCAAGTAACGGTCAGTCAGGTCAGTGGTGGGGGCAAGAAGTCATCTCTTACCTGATTGGAGGTAGAAAGCAGATGGGGCAGGGTCCAGAGGCTTGGGGTCCGGTGTAGGGGGTGGATTCTTCATCATTCAGAGAAGTTGGAGAGGAGACATCTTCTAGGGACACCCTTGCTGATCACCTGCAGGTTAGAGAAATAGGGAGATAAGTGATCTTGATGCCTTGCTGGCTCAGGTCAGGGCCGCAGCGGTCGAGCGGGGCCCTCAGTGGCTGCAACAGCAGCTATCTGATGTGCTCGGGGGGTCGGGAGCTTCCCCCTCACCTGCCCCTTCTCCCCCAGGGCGAAAACGAGCCAGGAAGGTGCGCCCTCCGGAGCGCCTGAGCCCATCTCCTGTCCCACGGGCTCAACAGGCTAGAAGGAGCCCCTATCCCAGGGACCCTCCAGGGCTGGCTGCCGGGCTGCATCCTATCAGTTCCGGTGGGGGCCCTGGGAGGAATCCTACCCCCCAGCACTCTCCAGTGGCTCGCAACACAGGCCGGAGCAGGCGGCAGCCATCCCCCCCCCCCCCCCCCCCCGCATGGATGTCACGGTGGGGAGGACGGCTCGGCGTGGGAGAAGCAGCGGTGTCAGCAGTGGGGGGCGGACTTACCCCTCAGCTGCTCCGAGCGATGTAGAGCCACAGGACCGGAGGCATATCACTGGGGGGGTGCCGCCATCGTCCCCCGCCAGCCGCAGACGCAGGGCTCCGGAGCGTTCGGCTCCCTCCACGGCCGCTGCACAGAAGAGGTTTCTGCATCAGAAAGGAACTGACACGAACGGCAGGGGGTTGGAGCGCCCTCTGCTGGTTCGCCAGCGGGATCGCAGGCCGGGAGCTGTACAAGTCTTCAAGCTGGGGGACACGCCCCCTTAAAGAGACAGCGCGTCCCTGCTGCAGCTGGGGGTACTACAGTGCCCAGCAGCTCTTCGGGGGTGAGAACTGTGCCTGGGACTGAAGAGGAGGCTTCCGGGAGCCCAGATGAGGAGTCGTCGGTGCGAGGGAGGCAGGGGACGTCGCCGTGGCAAGATTCTTCGGCTGAGTCCGGTGAGATTACCAGCGCGGATGATGATGATGATCGGTCAGTCGGGAGGCGTCCTGCCTTGAAGAGTCAGCTGGGATCCGGACAGACGGCTAGTCGTGTGGCGGTGCGGCTGCAGCCTGGTAAGTCGCCAATTTTACCTATACTTAATAGTCAGGTGGGGGGGTGCAGTGGGGGTTTCTGCGGGGGCTGGTACAGGTGGATCAGGAATTGTGGGGGGAGATGCGGGTGCAGCGCCGGTTTTGGCCGCATTTTTTGCAGGTTTTCGGGATTTGTTGGCTCGTTTTGACCCGGCGGGAACTCCTAGCACATCTCAAGGGCCTGTTGGGGCATGGGCTCCGGCTGCCTGGGGCGGGATCTCTAGTTTTCCTACCACGGTTCCCTCAACGGTGGCGTCCCCCGGTGATAGCGTAACAGCCGCGTCGCTGACAGAAGTGTCTGGGGCGGCCGCGAGTAAAGGGAAGGAGGCTGCTGAGGATAAGGTTCGGTTGGCGGATGCGGCGAAGTGCGAAATCTACGTGTGCTTCGAGGACCCACTGGGGGTGCATTTGAAGCCAGACGTACGGGAAAAAATTTGGAAAGGGGAATATGTTGAAATATTCTCTCTTTTGCCATTGGAAAAATTTAATATTGACAAAGGGATGGCAGACGAAAGCAAGAAGGAGGAGGAAGAGAAGCGTCGCTGGAGGCTTATTCCGCGTACTTTTGCGAATTGGCTTCAGGCGTTTGCCATCTTGGCTAGCGTGATTGGCGAATGAGCGCCGGAGAATTGTTCTCCACTTTTTTGTTATCTGGATGCCATTGGGGAGGCTTATCGGGTTTATGGGGGTGTTGCTTGGTTGCGTTATGACAAGCAATTCCGACAGCGCAAAGCTTTGCGTCCGGGCTTGCGTTGGGATCATAAGGACATTGGGCTTTGGATGAAGCTTATGTCCCAAGCACGGGTGTCGGGACAGCCCTTTCTTGGGGGGGCCGGCGGTTCAGGTACCGCTGGACAGTCGGCCTCACAACGGAAAGGAATTTGTTGGCAGTATAACGAGGGGTCGTGCCGTTTTGGCACGAACTGTCGCTTCCGTCACGAGTGCTCTGGTTGCGGGGGCTCCCACAGTTATGTCAAGTGTTTTAGGAAGGAAAAGTCCCAACCCGTCGAGTCGGCTTCAAAAAGGGAAGACGCCGGTAAACCTCCCCGCGATCGTGCCGTATCTAGATAGGTATCCGCGGAGGGAGGCGGCACGTTTTTTGGCTGATGGTTTTGCACATGGTTTTCGGATCCCGTGTTCGGGGCCAGTGACCCCGTCGCCTCGGCACCAAAACTTAAAATCAACCCGCCAATTTCCACAGGTTGTTTCTGCCAAATTGGCGAAGGAGGTGGAACTTGGGAGAATGGCTGGACCATTCGAGCCCCCCCCCCCGTGTCGTCTTTACACCTGTCCCCCTTGGGGGTTGTCCCCAAAAAAGGGAATCCGCTTTTCGCTTGCTACCGGTGCACCCAGACAGTCAGCATTTGCTGGGTTGTCGTTGGGAGGGGCAGTTTTATCTTGACCGGTGTCTTCCGATGGGGTTCCATTTCTTGCGCATATTTTGAGGTTTTCAGCACCTTCGTGGAATGGGTGGTTCGGGAAGAGACTCAGTTGGGGTCGGTGCTGCACTATCTCGATGATTTCCTCTGCATTGGTCCTCCGGATTTTTCAGTCTGCTCAGTAATGTTGCACACTTTGGAATCTATTGCGACCCGTTTTGGGATTCCCTTGGCGCCGGGTGAAACGGAAGGTCCTTCCACGGTCATACAATTTTTGGGCATTATCATTGACACGCGTCTCATGGAATGTCGGCTCCCGAGCGACAAACTGGAAGACTTGCGTCGGGGGGTGGCTGAGGCGCTGGCGGCAAAGAAGGTGAGGCTTAGGCGGTTGCAGTCGTTATTGGGTAAGCTTAATTTCGCCTGCCGCATCATGCCTATGGGACGCATCTTTAGTCGTCGTCCCTGTGCTGTTACCGCAGGGGTTCTTATGCCGCATCACTTCATTAGGCTTTCAAGGGAACTGAAGGCTGACCTGAGGGTTTGGGAAAATATTTTGGTCACGTATAATGGCAGGTCATTATGGATGGCCTCTGTTGTGGCTGCTTCCGACATTGACATTTTCACGCATGCGGCGGGTAGTTGGGGCTTTTTTGCCAAGGGGCTTGGTGCGCGGCGGCGTGGCCCAAGGAGTGGAGTGTGGCGGGGTTCTTGCGTAATTTAGTGTTGCTGGAACTATTTCCGATTGTGGTGGCGGTTGAGATTTGGGGCTCCAAATTTCGGGACCGGCGGGTCTGTTTTCATTGCGACAACTTGGGGGTGGTGGAGGTAATATTGAGCTTGTCAGCTTCTTCGCCGCCGGTGGTGCGATTGCTGCGTCACTTGGTTTTACGGTGTTTAAGTTTGAATTGTCTTGTACAAGCTGTTCATGTCCCGGGTGTTTTGAATTCCATTGCCGATTCTTTGTCTCGTTTTCAGTGGACAAGGTTTCGAAGGTTGGCGCCGGAGTCGGAGCAACTGGGGGTTCCTTGTCCAGACAGGCTGTGGAGACTGGCATTGGAGTAACGGAGGAGCTGTTACGTCGATCGGTGACCGGGGGTACATGGGCAGCGTACTCGTCGGTGTGGGGTGAGTGGTCTAACCTGGTAAGTTCGGTGGGGAGGAATGTTTCACAACAGGAGTATTTGGCTTTGCTGCTGTACTTTATTGGGAATGGGTTTGCGCTGGGCACATCGGTGTCGAAAATCAACAAGAGTTTAGCTGCCTTAGCCTTTTTCTTTCGGAGTCGAGGCCTGACGGATGTGACAAAGGATTTTAGGGTGCGCCAGGCCATGAAGGGGTTCCGGAAGGGGCGAGTGCATCTGGATTCTAGGCACCCGGTCTCGTTTGACTTGCTTCAGGAGTTGGTTGGGCTGTTGCCAGGGGTTTGTACTTCCAATTATGAGGTGAGGCTGTTCACGGTGGCTTTTTCATTAGCATTTTTCGGGGCGTTGCGTATTGGGGAGCTGGTGAGCAAGAACAGGTCAGGGGCCGGGGGGTTACAATTGAACGACGTGACAATGTCAGGGGAGTGTGTTCAGATTCATATTAGTAAGTCTAAAAGGGATCAGTTGGGAAAAGGAGTTTCTGTGTCATTGTTTCGGGTACTGCCGGCATCTGTTTGTCCGGTTTCTTTGGTGCAACGGTATCTTGAAGCGAGAGGGTTGGGGTCGGGGACCTTTTTATTGCACGAAGATGGTTCATCTCTGTCGCGTTTTCAATTTTTGTCCGTTTTCCGGCGTTGTTTAAAGCAGGCGGGTAGGGAGGTTTCACAGTTTAATACTCACTCCTTTCGTGTGGGGGCAGCCACAGAAGCGGCCAGGTGGGGTTTGGATTCCCGGGTAGTGAGACGGATAGGGAGGTGGGAGTCAGATCGTTTTAAGATTTATGTTCGCCCTCATCTGCTTTGAAGTGTCATTGTATGTTGTGCATGGTTCTATGTTCCTTTTTGTTTCCTTTCAGGTCTTCCTACTGGTCTGGGGTGGATCCTGGGGGATTCATATGTTTTCTGGGGGGCTGTTCGGGCAGATGTCCGACCGGATGGGAGACAACTGGGCATTTCACGGAGTGAGGCTGTCCTAAAATGGTTAGGGATTCGTGGAATGATGTGGGGCCAGGTTATCCCGGAATTTCATTAATTTGCCAGAGTTGACAGGCCACCGAATGTGGTAGTTCTCCAGGCAGGGGGCAATGATTTAGGGGTGCGTGCAGCCAGGGATTTGGCGAGGGATATAAAGTTTGATGTTTTGCGCCTTTTGCGTGATTTCCCTGGCTGCATCATAGTATGGTCCGATATTGTGGCGAGAAAGAGGTTGCGTTTCGCCCGCTCCGTAGTTCAAATGAACAAAGCCAGAACCAAGTTGAACCGGGAGATTGGGAAGTTTGTGGCCAGGTTGTGAGGTATAGTGGTCCGACACAGGGAGTTGGAGGATCAGTCTGTTCGCTATTGGAGAGATGACGGTGTTCATTTAAATGCTGTGGGTATAGACATCTGGTCCCTTGGCCTTCAGGAAGGGGTGGTTCGGGCTTTGCAGGTGTGGAGGGATTCGCTTGAATGAGGTTTTCAATCAAGCTCATGTGGCGGTTCAAGGGGTCTTTGGGGGGTCAGTGAAAATTTTGCATGGTCACAGGATTAGTGGGACCCATCTAAGGATGGCGCTTTCCTTTGGTTAGCGGTGGTTCTCCCAGGAGATAAGTCCCCTGGGGGAAGGAAATATGGAAGTTGGTGTGATGTCCGAGCGTCCTCGAGCCAGTTGGGGCACAGCTGAGGATATAGACCATTAAAGTCATTAAAGTGTGCCTTTTTAATACACCCAAAGACCTCTTGCTGTTGGATATTATTTTTGTTCTTACGGGTATGTGTTACGTGTTTTCACGTTATGTTATTTATTATTTGGTTAATAAATGGGGCTGCTGTGGCCTTTTAAAACCCATGTCACGCGGTCTGTGTCTTTAATCTAATGGTAAGGACCCAAGGTTGACGAATCCTTTAGTCATGACTAGATTGAATGGATCTCCAAGGAAGAAGTATATGCCATCTGGTAACTCCTAGGCTAAGGATGTAATTTTTTTTTCGATGTCGCAATGGTTTTACTTCTCTGTCTATGGCTAGGTCATATGACTACTGTTTCTGTCAAAGTAGAAGTGAGGTTTTAAAAAGTAATTGACAGGTTTAATCTGTTAGTCGTTAAAGATAATTAAATTAAAAGATAATATAAAAGGCTGGCGCTAATTTAAGTGAATGTACATAAACATAACACACTTCATTTAGAATCACATCATAATTGGGTGAATAAATAAAATAAAATTCAGAAAATCTTTAAAGAAACCTCCATACACCAAAGGAAAGAATTCTATATAAAGAAATTGGTGTGATTGAAAGTGTCCTGAGTTATCTGTGCTCCTCCATCACTCGTGCAGGAGAATAACAAACTCACCAGATAACTGAAAAATGATGGCTAATACAAAATCAATTCCTTAAGAGGTGGGGATACCAGGAGGGAAGGTCCTCATAACTTAACACCGTCAGCTGGTTTATCCTTGGACTTGTGCAAAGACAGGAGCTCAAAAAAAGCAAAGTTCATCGCAATACAGCCTATAAAGATTAGAAGCCAAATTGCCAGGTAATGCCCTTACATTTGTGGGTGCTAATAACCTAGCACTAGCATGTACGGCCAAACAGCAGGGATCCACGCCGTTCCTGAAGCTTTCGGCGTGCAATACCCAACACACCAGAGATAGGAACCAGGCGTACCAGAAGTGACTTCAGTGCAGGCGAACGAGCAGCCTCAATGCATTTCATGTTTCCACGTAATCAGGAAGCTTGCCAAGTCGCACCGACTTCAAAGTAGTCCCTGTACTCCTTTGGTCCGACTTTGATGCAAGTTGAGGTCCATATACCTCAAGATTACAAAGGCATTCCCGTCCAAGTCGCGGCAGTGTGAAAGGGGTCTAAACCTCTTTAATTTGGGTGATTCACAACCCCCTGTGTTTCTATTAAAGCGGAGCTAAACTTAGGGTTGCCACCTCATCCCTTTAGGCCGGAACACATATTATTTACACAGGTTCTGTGGCTGATTAAGGCGGTAATTAAACTCTCTTAGTGCCTTATCTGCATTAAATAGCCTCAGAACCTGTGTAATTAATGTGTTCGGTTTAAAGGGATGAGGTGGCAACCCTAGCTAAACTACTTACCTATCCTTCAACAGTCTGCCGTCCCTCGCTGGTGCCAGAATCTTCTGGGTGCCGACCTGCAGCTGTCTTCATTGACTATGGAGGGACCTGTTGGTATCCTCCTACCTGACATCCTTCGATCTAAAACCCAAATGAACCAGGTGAAAAATTGTTCACCCAACAGTGGCTTCGTCCAATCAGACACAGCTGGTGTTTGGGTATTCTGACATTCATAGGTGCTGGCTGTCAGAATACAATAGCTGGCAGGAGAAAATCATCCATCTATGCTGTTTATTGTGGATGAAGGTATGGCGTGGGAGTGAGAGATAAGATAGCAGGAAAGAAGGAGGAGCAAAAAAAAATAAAAATTTCAGATGAGTGAGATTGCAGGAAATAAACCCGAAAGGCTGGTTATACTGAAGTTGATTTATAGATAAGCACTTCCTGCTGTATTTAAGTTTTGATCCTCTTAGTTACAAGGAGATTCAATCACCTGTGTAGCCATAGGGTAGGGCGGTTTAATTCTTAAGCTTTCAATGACTGGATTGAATGGATCTCCAGGGAAGAAGTATATGCCATCTGGTAACTCCTAAGCTAAGGATGTCATTTTTTTTTCCCCCAATGTCGCAATGGTTTTACTTCTCTGTCTATGGCTAGGTCATGTGACTACTGTTTCTGTCAAAGTAGAAGTGATGTTTTAAAAAGTCATTGACAGGTTTAATCTGTTAGTCGTTAAAGATAATTAAATTAAAAGATAATATAAAAGGTTGTCACTAATTTAAGTGAATGTACATAAACACAATTCATTTAGAATCACATCATAATTGGGTGAATAAATAAAATAAAATTCAGAAAATCTTTAAAGAAACCTCCATACACCAAAGGAAAGAATTCTATATAAAGAAATTGGTGTGATTGAAAGTGTTATCTGTGCTCCACCATCACTCGTGCAGGAGAATAATAATCTCACCAGATAACTGAAAAACGATGGCTAATACAAAATCAGTTCCTTAAGAGGTAGGTATACCAGGAGGGAAGGTCCTCATAACATACTGTCCCTGTTTTTTTTTTTTTTTTAATTCTTTATTTATTATTTTGTATAAATATAACAATACAAACCCCGTGGGGAAGAGTCATCGGACAAAACCGCTGTAAAATTTATAAACAAAACTCAATATCCCCTCTTACCCCACAACCCATCCTCCCTACCCCCCCCCCCCCCCCCAGGACCGTGCTAGTGCAATGGAGTATAAATCCATATACCTTCGCTTATGATAAATCTGTAATCTCCTTCAGATAATCCCAAGTCCCTTTGAACTTGGTCCAGGCGGCCCATCTCCCTGCTTGCTCTTCTTCTTTAGGTTCAGTTCCTCCCTTATCTAACTGTTCGATGTTATATATATCATTGAGACTAATCAACCAATCTCGAGTACGAGGCCTCGAGACATTCATCCAGTTCAAAGATATCTGTCTCTTGGCTTCGTCCAACAAAATAGGGACTAGGGAAGACTTATAGTTTTTTACCGAGTCCGAGGTCTTGTGGAGAAGACAGACCCATGGGTCCTCGTCTATTGTTATTCCAGTAATGACTTTTATTAAACTTAGTACTTTTCCCCAGAAGGTTTTTATAACGGGACACTCCCACCAGATATGGGCCATTGTTCCTAAAACTGGGCAGCCTCTCCAGCAGGTGTTTGGTTTAGTCCTGTCCATTTTACTGACCCTATGTCAGGGTGATAACCGTAGGACGGGTAATTCTGCCAGTATTCCTCATGGTGGCGCCCTTCTGCCTATTTAAGCCTGCTGCTGGTTCATGCTGGTTGCTGGATTATCATCAGCTTCCTGTTTTCCTTGTTCCTGTGTTCCTGGTTCCTGTTGTGATATCTGCTTCCTGTTACTACTCGGCTTGCCTGACTGCTCCAGTATTCCGCCTGCATTGACCCCGGCTTGTATCTGACTATTCTTCGGCTCCGCATTTGTACCTTGATCGTCCTCCTGTGTTTGACCCCCGGCTCGGCTACCTTCTCTGTTCCTGATTATCCTGCTGTACCTCACCTTGGACTGATTCCTGTGCTGAATGACCATTGGCCTGGCTCTGACTCCGCTCCTGGTTGCTCCACGGCTCCATACCTGGAATCCCTCCTTGCACGGTTGCCCTTCAACCTTACCAGCGCACCCTAGCAGCTCCCTGCTATCTGCTACTCAGCAACTGCGATCTGGCAACCCGTGCACCTTTGGGCACCGTACTCCCTGTCTCACTCCCAGGGTTACGCTGCACTTAGCCGCAAGGGGCGCCCCCTCTGCAATTCGGCCTCACATCCAGGACTCTGACAGTATAATCCAGCCATGACTGAGGCCGGCAGAGGTGCGTCCCCAATAGAGACTTTATGCCAACAGGCCGCTACCCTTACACGAGTGGTCCAAGTTCTTCAGGAAAGATACCTTCAATTAGAAGGAAAACTCCAACATTTTATGCTACCATCTGCCTTTTTGGATCCTGGTTCCTCCTCCACCAATCTCCCTGCTACGGCCTCTTCGGTACTGACTTTGCCCCCAGAACCGCGGGTACCTACCCCTGAACGTTTCTCTGGAGACCGGCAGAAATTCAGATCCTTCAAGAATGCCTGCCTGTTATATCTGGCTCTGCAACCCCGTACCTTTTCCACTGAGACTGTCAAAGTTGGCTTTCTTATCTCCCTGCTGACCAATGAACCCCAGGCATGGGCCCACAGGTTATGGGAACAGAAGGACCCAGCTACTAGTTCAGTGGAAACGTTCTTTACGGCCCTGTCGCAATTGTATGATGACCCCCAGCGTACAGCCACCGCTGAGGCCGCTCTGCATTCTCTTCAACAGAAACGGCGCCCGGTGGAAGACTATGCTGTGGACTTCCGCCGGTGGTCTGCCGATACAGACTGGAATGAGGCTGCGTTGAAATACCAGTTTCGCCTGGGGCTTTCTGAATCCCTTAAGGACGAGTTGGCCAGGGTCGGCATCCCTGCTACCCTCGAGGGGCTCATTCAACTATCCATCCAGTTGGATAGACGCCTTCGAGAGCGCCAGGCTGAACGTTCTCAGACTCCCAAGGTGCAGGGACCAGAGATTGGCGCTATGCCTGTTGGTTTGGTGCGATCCGCACTGACTCCCGAGGAAAAGCAGCGTCGGCGTCAAGCCAATCTCTGTCTCTATTGTGGCCGAAAAGGACATTTCCTGAGCAACTGCCCCATAAGGCCCAGCAAGGTACCCAAGAACTCTCCAGTGTACTTCCAGATGTCCGGAACTTCCACTTCTCACCTTATCCTTTCCATCACGCTACAGTTGGCCGACAAGGGGGTTCAGCTTCAGGCCATAGTCGACTCCGGGGCATGCAGTTGTTTCTTGGACTTGGACTTAGCACTAAAGCTCGGTCTGGCCCTTCTTCCCAAGAACCGTAGATTGGAAGTCCTCCTGGCTGATGGCACCCTGCCTAGTTCCGGTCCTGTGACACAAGAGACCACTCCTCTTTTGGTTACTACTCCTGATGGTCATCAGGAATTCATACGTTTCGACATTCTAAGCTCACCTATGTTCCCTGTCATCTTGGGTACCCCATGGCTCCAAGCCCACAACCCCCAGATCAACTGGATCAGGAAAGAAATTTCATTCACTTCACCTTATTGCCTACAGCACTGTCTTGCCCCTGAAACCAGTAATGTAGCCAGTTGCCTGTCAGTCCAACCTGTACCTGTCAACAACCAGAGTATTCCACCGGCCTATCAGGAGTTTGCAGATGTCTTTGACAAGAAAAAGGCTGATGTCCTGCCACCACACCGGTCATACGATTGTCCAATTGAATTACTCCCAGGAGCCGAAATCCCATTCGGTCGCATATTCCCCCTCTCGGAGGTGGAACTAGGAACATTGCGACAATACATTGATGAAAACCTGGAGAAAGGCTTCATCCGTTCCTCCTCTTCTCCTGCTGGAGCCGGAATCTTTTTTGTCGAAAAAAGGGACAAATCCCTAAGACCATGTGTGGATTACAGGGAGCTCAATAAAATCACTATAAAAAACCGTTACCCTCTTCCTCTAGTTCCGGAACTTTTCCAGAGACTCCGTACTGCCCGAATATTTACTAAGCTTGACCTTCGAGGAGCCTACAATCTCGTTCGCATCCGAGAGGGTGACGAATGGAAGACAGCATTTAGAACTCGCTTTGGACATTTCGAGTACTTAGTGATGCCATTTGGATTGTGCAACGCCCCGGCCACATTCCAACATTTTGTAAACGATATCTTTCGAGAATTTCTGGATTACTTCGTCATCATCTACCTGGATGATATCCTGATATTTTCAACCACCCTGGAGCTCCATCGTACACATGTAAGGACAGTTCTGCACACTCTACGTAAGCACAAACTCTATGTAAAAGCAGAGAAGTGTGATTTTGAAAAAGAGTCAATACAATTCCTGGGGCTAATTATCTCAACTGGTGGTGTTGCCATGGACCCGCAAAAGGTACAGGCAATCTTGGACTGGCCAACTCCATCGGATAAAAAGGGAGTACAAAGATTCGTGGGGTTTGCAAACTTTTATAGGAGGTTTATAAAGAACTTTTCCTCCATCATCTCACCAATCACCCAAGTTACCCGTTTACATACTCGGTTCCTGTGGTCTTCAGAAGCCCAATCAGCTTTTGATAAGCTCAAATCCCTCTTTACCTCCGCACCTATCCTGCAACATCCTGATCCGGCCCTCCCTTACATCTTAGAGGTTGACGCCTCTGAAGTTGCCACAGGAGCAGTCTTATCCCAACGTCAGGGTTCTAAGTCGTTACTCCATCCTGTGGCCTTCTCCTCGCGGAAGATGAGTCCGTCTGAAAGGAATTATGATGTGGGAGATCGAGAGCTCTTGGCTATTAAAACTGCCCTGGAGGAATGGCGGTACCTCCTTGAAGGTGCTCAGCATCCCATCATGATATTCACGGATCACAGAAACCTGGAGTATCTTCGCACGGCTAAACGATTGAGACCCCGACAAGCTCGATGGGCCTTGTTTTTTGCCAGATTCAATTTTCATATATCCTTCCGCCCGGGGTCTAAGAACGGGAAGGCCGATGCCTTGTCCCGGATGTTTCCTGACACTCCCGAAGAAATTACTCCTAGCACTATATTATCTCCACAGAACTTTCTCATGATTCAGACCGACCTGAGTTCCTCACTGAAACAAGCTTCCTCCCAATGCTCTGAACCAGAAGCACTGTCTTTAAGAAACCAGGAAGGTTTTCTTTGGTATCAGAACAAAATTTTTGTTCCGCAACAAGCCAGAGCCCAGGTCCTAAAGACTTTACATGACCACCAACTTGCTGGTCACTTCGGGGTAAGAAAGACTTTGGAGCTTGTTCAACGATCTTTTTGGTGGCCCACTCTAAAGCCTGACTGCAGGGAATATGTCAGTTCCTGCACCATTTGTCAACGTAACAAGGGGTCTAACGTCAGATCTTGGGGTCTACTACGCCCATTGCCTGTGCCGGAGCAACCATGGAAAGAAATATCTATGGATTTCATAGTAGAGTTACCACCCTCGGAGAAATTTACAACCATCTTGGTAGTCGTTGACCGCCTGTCCAAGATGGCGCATTTCTTGCCCATGATGGGTACACCATCTGCTGCTGACACGGCGAAGATATTCATAAAGGAGATAGTCAGACTTCACGGCCTACCGAGCAACATTGTGTCCGACAGAGGGGTGCAATTCACCTCTAAGTTCTGGAAGAAGCTCTGCAAAACGCTTTCCATTAGAGTGTGCCTATCTTCAGCTTACCATCCTCAGAGCAACGGCCAAACCGAAAGAACTAATCAAACTTTAGAACAGTACTTACGTTGCTTCTGCTCCTTCTCCCAGGATGACTGGTCCTTGCTACTCCCGTGTGCGGAGTTTGCATACAACAACTCAATCCACGCTTCCACCAATCAGTCACCTTTCTGGGCCAACTACGGTTTCCATCCCTCATTCTTGCCTAATGTTATACCAGAGACCTCAGTCCCCGCAGTCCAGGACAGGATAAACGCCATTCAGGCTAATTTCCTAACTCTCCAGGCAACTATGCAGAAAGCCCAAGAGAATTATAAGAAACATTATGACAAGGGGAGGAGAGATCCCGTCTTTAAGGTTGGAGATAGAGTGTGGCTTTCCTCAACAAATCTTAAGCTGCCTTGCCCCTCCCGGAAGTTAGGACCAAGGTTTATCGGTCCATTCACAATTAAGAAGGAAATTAACCCAGTGGCATTTGAATTGTCTTTACCAAGTTCCTATAAAATTCACCCAGTGTTCCATGTTTCTTTATTAAAATCTGTTGTCTCCAGTCCTTTTCCAGGGAGAGAAGAAGCTCCGCCCCCTCCAATCTTGGTGGACAATGAAACAGAATACGAAGTAGAAGCCATTCTGGACTGCCGTCGGAGAGGTAGGACTGTTCAATTTCTTGTTAAATGGAAAGGTTACTCTGTAGAAGATAATTCTTGGGAACCAGCAGATAACATTCATGCCCCTAGACTGTTGCAGAGGTTTCAAGCCCGATACCCTGAAAAATGGGCCAGATTGGGCATCCGGAGGCTGCCCCTAGGGGGGGGGCACTGTCAGGGTGATAACCGTAGGACGGGTAATTCTGCCAGTATTCCTCATGGTGGCGCCCTTCTGCCTATTTAAGCCTGCTGCTGGTTCATGCTGGTTGCTGGATTATCATCAGCTTCCTGTTTTCCTTGTTCCTGTGTTCCTGGTTCCTGTTGTGATATCTGCTTCCTGTTACTACTCGGCTTGCCTGACTGCTCCAGTATTCCGCCTGCATTGACCCCGGCTTGTATCTGACTATTCTTCGGCTCCGCATTTGTACCTTGATCGTCCTCCTGTGTTTGACCCCCGGCTCGGCTACCTTCTCTGTTCCTGATTATCCTGCTGTACCTCACCTTGGACTGATTCCTGTGCTGAATGACCATTGGCCTGGCTCTGACTCCGCTCCTGGTTGCTCCACGGCTCCATACCTGGAATCCCTCCTTGCACGGTTGCCCTTCAACCTTACCAGCGCACCCTAGCAGCTCCCTGCTATCTGCTACTCAGCAACTGCGATCTGGCAACCCGTGCACCTTTGGGCACCGTACTCCCTGTCTCACTCCCAGGGTTACGCTGCACTTAGCCGCAAGGGGCGCCCCCTCTGCAATTCGGCCTCACATCCAGGACTCTGACACCCTATCTGGGGTAGCGTACCATCTCGCGAGGCATTTAAAATGGCTTTCTGTTCTTCTGGTGTCTGTTGCTACATAGTGGGCCACCCTCAGGATCTTTTCTATCCCCACTTCGCTGCATTGAGACCCCAATTCCAGTTCCCACTTTTTGATGTAGGGGGGTGTCTCCAATTCCTCCTCAGTTCCCAAGATCTTATAAATTTGTGTTATTGCCCTTCCTGTCTGTTCCTTTATACAGAGCTGCTCAAAAGGTCTAAGTTCTTCCATACTCCTAAGTGGCTTGGGAAGTCTCTCTATGAAATGGGAGAGCTGAAGAAACCTCCATCTGTTCATTACCCAAAGATTAGATTCTGTACTTAGTTCTGAAAATGTGCGAATTTGCCCCTTGTGTAAAAAGTGTTTCAATTGAACCGTGTCACCCTTTAGCCAGTTTCCTCCTACCTCCCTCCTCCCTGGCTCGAAAAAAATATTATCTTTCATGTGTATCAGTGGTGAGTTGTATGACCATTTATTCTTAGTGTATCCTATCCCAATGTTTAAATGTGTTTTGTGTTAGTTGTGATGTGTGGGTGCTCAGTGTTCTAAATTTTGGGGGATTCCAAAGTGCCTGTCCTAAGTTTGTGTTGCTCAAAAAGTGTTCAATGTGAACCCAACGTTTGTCTGTATCTTTTTTGTTCCATTCCGTGATCCTAGATAGCACTACTGCGCTGTAATATCTGTTAAAATCCGGTAAAGCAATTCCCCCTTTTTTCTTCCCCCTGCTAAGAACTGTGTAGGCAATGCGTGGTTTTTTACCCCCCCAAACTGCTCCACTTATTAGCCTCCTAAGGGCCTTCAGAAAATACCCGGGTAGAGGGATGGGCAGCATTTGAAATTTAAACAGGATCTTGGGTGTTAGACTCATTTTTATCGCATTGACTCGCCCAAGCCACGAGAGAGGTCTGGTCTGGAGTCTTCTCGCTTCTCGTCTGGTATCGTCAAGCATAGGTAAAAAATTTTTTACAAAAATTCTATTGAAGGAGTTGGCAAGTTTTATCCCCAGATATTCCATCTCCTCTTTCCATGGGAAAGGGAAAACTGCAGCCAAGTGGCTTTCTTCTTGTTTGCTTATGTTTATATTTAAACATTCGGATTTACTGGAATTAATTTTGAAATTCGAAACTTCTCCATATTTTTTAATAATGTGGAGTAAATTGGGAAGAGTTATTCTAGGGTTGGTAACGAAGAATACAATATCGTCAGCGAAAGCCGCTAGTTTGTGCTCCTCCGTTCCAACCCTTACTCCTCCACAGTCCACATTTTTGCGGATGGTAGACAGCAGCGGTTCAAGGGTCAGGACGAACAAGAGAGGGGACAGGGGGCAGCCCTGCCTTGTTCCGTTGAGCATCCTGAACGGCTTAGAAGTAGTCCCGTTTACTCTCACCGTCCCTGCCGGGTTACTGTATAAAGCCCTGACCCAGGAGATGAACCTCTGACCAAACCCTAGGGCCTCTAGAGTGTTTAACATGAACCCCCAGTCTACCCTGTCAAAAGCTTTTTCAGCGTCGATTGACAGGAATAGAGCTGGGGGTCCACCTTGTTTACATACTTCTGATAGGAGCACCGCCCTGACCCCATTGTCCCTGCACTGTCTCCCTTTGACAAATCCTGCCTGGTCCGGGTGCACAAGATCTGTCATTTTTTCTTTAAGCCTGTTTGCTAAAACTTTTGCGTAGAGCTTGACATCTGCATTCAGAAGGGAGATTGGTCTATAACTAGAACACAACCTGACGTCCTTCCCTTCCTTCTGAATAAGTGTGATTGTAGCTGTCAAGGCCTCTATAGTCAGTTCATCACCTGTTCCAAGTCCATTCCAAAAGTGGCAAAGCCTCGGGACCAGGATATGTTCCATCTTCTTAAGGTAAAGAGAGGTGAAACCATCCGGGCCCGGACTTTTCCCCTTCGGAGACTCCCTTAGTGCTGCCAAGATTTCTTCTTCTACAAAAGGTCTATCCAGCAGTTCTCTATCCTCTGCTGACAGACCCCCTAGTCCCGCCTCCTTCAGGAACTCCTTGCTCCTGACCGAACGAGATAAATCTTCTACTCCCCGTTGCCCTAAAGAGTATAAATCCCTGTAATACCTTTGAAATTCGTCTGCTATGGCATTGTTCGTCACTCTTACTGCCCCTTCTTTGCTAAGTATTTTCTCCACAAAGTTCCTGCTTTTCTTTTTCCTAAGTATCCTGGCCAGGTGTTTACTGGGCTTGTTGGCCCAGAAATAGTTGTTCCTGGTTATAGCGTTTATAGCTCTCTTGGCTTCTAGATCCATCATGTCTCTTAACTCCTCCCTCTTGGCAACTAGTGCATGGTAGCTATCTAGGTCCCGGCCCTTAGCTTTTTTATGTGATTGTTCCAAGGTAAAGATTTCCTCTATCAATTTTCCTCTGGCTTCTCTTTTCTTTTTTTTCAGACCTGCACCTATTGAGATTAAGATACCCCTTATATAGGCTTTGTGTGTGTCCCATAGTAAGGCTGGTGACACGTCCCCCGTGTCATTTGCTTTAAAGAAAAAATCTGCCTCTTCTTGAAGTCTCTCTATAATTTCGGGATCTCTCAATAGATCCTCGTTCAGTTTCCATGAATAGGGGCGCCCTTGCCCGTCCGGTATTCTAATCTGCATAGCGATCGGGGAGTGGTCTGATAGGGTCTTTACTTCTATTTTTGTTTCCTTGATCCAATCTAACAAGCTATGATCGATAAGGAAATAGTCCAGCCTGGAGTAGGTCCCGTGCACAGGGGAGAAGAACGTGTAGTCTCTCTCTTTAGGATGCTGAAGCCTCCAGACATCCATTAACTGACTTTGGTGTAGCTTGTGCCTGATAACCCTGAGTGACACCTTCCCTGTCCCCTGTGCACGGGACGTACTATCCAAATCTGGTTCCAAACAAAAGTTTAAGTCCCCTCCCAAGATTACCACGCCCTCTCCGAACTCAGACAGTTTTTTCAAGATCTGACCTAGAAAGACCGTCGGTTTCTTATTGGGGCAGTAGACGTTTACTAGGGTGACCAGTTTAGGACCTAAGTTGCCTTTTAGAAAGATAAAGCGGCCATCTGGATCTACCAATCTTTCTCTTAGGGAGAAGTTTATGTTCTTTGAAAGCCCAATGGCGACTCCCCTCGACCCCCTATCTGGGGAGTCCCCATAGAACCACTGAGGGAACCTAGTTGAGAAGAGCCTAATTCTAGTGTCGAGAGTCAGGTGAGTCTCTTGTAGAAAGATTACATCTCCCCTTAGTCGTTCCAGCTCTTTTAAAATTTTATGTCTTTTACAGGGCGAGTTTAGGCCTTTCACGTTATATGAGATGAATTTAAGTTCCAGCATAACTGGGGATTGGCTCATCTAAAAAGTCCTTCCGTAATCCTAGCACGTCCTGTGACACCCTCCCCATTCCCCCCCCCTCCTCCCACCCACCCAATACCCTCCCCCCTCTCCCCCCCCCCCGTGGTGAAATTGACACCCTGAGTCCCCCAGGTTGGAACTTCTCTCGTTCCAATATTCAGAACTCCCTCCTCAGGGTGAAGCTCCAACGAGAGCTCTAGCATTTACACTCCCTCCCAATGGAGGGGAGTGTAAGAGAGGTATCTTGTCTCCTTGATACGGTAGAACCGTCCCCGACCCCCCGCCCCCCCCCCCCCACACCCCCCAAGCACAGCAAGCCACAACACCACCCAGCACCCCCCCGGCTCCCGTTTTAGCTTGAGGCTCCAGGCCCTCCCCCTACTGCATACCAGACGGGAGAGGGGGAAGAGACAAGAGAAGGGGGGGGGGCGACCGGGAGAAGGAAGAGAAAAAGAAAAAAAAAAAAAAAAACAAAAAAAAAAAAACCCCTCTCCACCATCACACCCCCCCCCCCCCCCGCCACCCCAACCACAGGTCAGAACATTCTAGTGTTTTAGTCCTCTGAGTCTCTCAATCAAATTTAACCTGAGACATATCTGGGATGGGGATGCCCAGGCTGTCACAGAAGTCCCGTGCTTCCTCCATATATCTCATCCTGCTTGATCTACCGTCCTTTAGGACAATCAGGGATGTTGGGAACCCCCAGCTGTATTTGAGATTTGCTTTCCTTAACTGCTCCAGGATTGGTCTCATCTGCCTTCTACGGGCAAGTGTTCCTGCAGAGAGGTCGGAAAATATCTGTAGCTCTTTATCTTCAAACATTATGGGGGGGGCTCTCTTTAAGATCTTCCATATTTTCTCCTTATCTTCGTATTGGTGGAATTTAACTATCACATCTCTAGGAAAGTCCTGTTTTACATGCGTAGGCCTTCTTACTCTGTGTACCCGGTCTATCAAGATGGGCTCTTCTATTCGCTTTCCCATTATAGGGTTAAAGATTTTTTTCATCTTTTCCCCTAGATCCTCGCCCTGTTGCTCTGGGATTGACCTGATGCGTAGGTTTTGTCGCCGACTTTGATTCTCCTGTTCCTCCAATCGAAATATCATGTTGCGGTTTTCAATTCGTAATTTGTTAAGTTGATTTTTTAATTCGGAGATTTCTTTGGTGTGGCGCTCTGTGACCTCCTCCACCTCCTCCACCCGACGCAGGAGGTGACCCATGTCTGCTCGGACATTAGATATTTCAGATTTTATCACACTTTCTAACTTGGTAAACATTTCTACAAGATCTGTTTTACTTGGTACGAGCGCCATTATCCTTTGTTCTTCCGCCGAGCTCCAGACAGATGCCCCCTCCATATCCAATTCTTCGCGGACTTTGTCCCCCTGGCCCCCCTTTTGCTTCTGTTGCTCTTTCTTTTTTTCTTTTGACCCTATTTGTTTTGTCTCCATACTAGGGCTTTTGGCGCTTGCTTCTTTTAAATATTTTTGGATGGAGCTGGTGTTGAGGCTATCTCTGGTACTCTGGGGTTCAGTTGTTCGCGTTGAGCGGCCTCTCATGCTTTCACCTCCTGCTGCCGTTTACAGCTACCCCTTGATCAGGTCTGTTTGCCCTGGGCCTACTGTCCGCCCAAATGGCTGAGATTATCCTGTATATACCCTCACTGTATGGGTGGGAGGAGAGGGTAGTAAAAAAGAAGGGGGGGGGGGTAATACACCCCACCACCCCGTGTCGTCCGCAAAGTTCAGAGCTCCAAAAGTCCGACCAGTCTACAATCCAGGGAAAGATGATCCCGCTCACAGCTGGCCTTGGTACGATTCACCGGGGATGTTATGTATTCAAAATGAGGAAAAGTAGGAATGAAAAGCAGGCTCCTGGCCCACTTTTTACCGCCCCGGGAAAAAAGGTTATCTGTACCCAGCCTTGTTAAAAAAATCAGACATCCTCTAATTTTCCTCTAATTCCTGCTGATACTCTATTCTTGTGTTAATGAGAGAAAACACAGTTCATTGATCAGGCAGTTGTCGAATATCAAGCTGCTAGTGCTGGGTTTAAGAGACCGGGGTTATATAGTTGGATTTACAGCATATCAATCATTGTTTCTTTTGTCCACAGTTTTCCAATTTGTATTATATGTGACTACGGGTTCAATCAGATGTGTTGTTTCCCTACCGTACCAATGGTGAGTCGCGGGAGCACGTCCTGAGTTAGGATCCCCAGCCTCTGGGTCTTTCACGGTGTCAGTCTAGGGAGATTATCTGCCAGGAATGCTGCTTGCGTGTGTGCAGCCTAAACTCTGCTCCTCAGCATGGACGGGAGAGTGGCTCGTGGATGGCGTCTTCCTCTGTCTACTCAGCGGAGGGGGGGACAGGGGGGGGGGACGGGAGGCGAGGCGGAACGGCTCAGGAAGCGGCCACCGTGCCTAGCCCGGTCCGTGTCTCAGCCGTCTCTCACACGGCGAAGCATCCGGGCACTCTGTCACTGCACCTCCGCCAGAGCTGACGCTGGGCTCCTCCCTCGTGCGGACGTCACACGCCCATCCCTCTGAGTCCTGTCCCTGGTTTTACTGAGGCTGGCAACCCTGATGGGGCCCCCTAGTGGCCCAGGGCCCTCGGGCAGTGCCCGAGTGGCTCAATGGTCAGTCCGCCCCTGGTGCTAATAACCTAGCACTAACATGTACGGCCAAACAGCAGGGATCCACGCCGTTCCTGAAGCTTTCGGCGTGCGTTCCAACACACCAGAGATAGGAACCAGGCATACCAGAAGTTCAGTGCGAGCGAGCAGCCTCAATGCATTTCATGTTTCCAGTGTCAGGAAGCTTGCCAAGGCAACCATCTAGATGAGGTGAAGGGCGACTTGCTGGAGTTCAAATCGAGCTTTAGAATAGGGAAGAGGATTTAGGTGACTCTGAACGTGGCATGGTTGTTGGTGCCAGACGGGCTGGTCTGAGTATTTCAAAAACTGCTGATCTACTGGGATTTTGACACACAACCATGTCTAGGGTTTACAGAGAATGGTCCGAAAAAG
This sequence comes from Lithobates septentrionalis, assembly GCA_037952835.1. NCBI lineage: Eukaryota > Metazoa > Chordata > Amphibia > Anura > Ranidae > Lithobates > Lithobates septentrionalis. The sequence continues at coordinate 1,758,897 of JBBDGP010001605.1, read as the reverse complement.
AGAAATTATCCAGTGAGTGGCAGTTGTGTGGATGAAAATGCCTTGTTGATGTCAGAGGAAAATAGGCAGACTGGTTCAAGGTTATAGAAAGGCAACAGTAGTTCAAATAACCACTCAATACAACCAAGGTATGCAGAATACCATCTCTGAACACACAACACATCGAACTATGAAGCAGATGGACTACAGCAGCAGAAGACCACATTGGGTGCCACTCCTGTCAGCTAACAACAGGAAACTGAGGCTAAAATTCACACAGTCTCACCAAAATTGGACAATAGAAGATTGGAAAACGTGTTGCCTGGTCTAATAAGTCTCGATTTCAGCCGTAACATTCAGATGGTAGGGACAGAATTCGGTGTAAAGAACATGAAAGCATGGATCCATCCTGCCTTGTATCAACTGTTCAGGCTTGTGCCCCTTAGTACCAATTGAGCATTGTATAAAGCCATGGCCTACCTGAGTATTTTTGCTGACCATGTCCATCCCTTTATGACTACAGTGTACTCATCTTCTGATGGCTACTTCCAGCAGGATAATGCACCATGTCACAAAGCCTAAATCATCTCACCACTGGTTTCTTGAACATGACAATGAGGTCACTGTACTCCAATGGCCTCCACAGTCACCAGATCTCAATCCAATAGATCACCTTTGGGATGTGGTGGAATGGGAGATTCGCATCATGGATGTGCAGCTAACAAATTTGCAGCAACTGCGTGATGCTATCATGTCAATATGGAGCAAAATCTCTGAGGAATGTTTCCAACACCTTATTGAATCTATGCCACGATGAATGAAGGCAGTTTTGAAGGCAAAAGGGGGTCCAACCCAGTACTAGCAAGGTGTACCTAATAAAGGGGTAGGTGAGTATAATATATATATATATATATATATATATATATATATATATATATATATATATATATACAGTATCCTTTTCAGGCTATTATCAGTATATACAGTATCTCACAAAGTGAGTACACCCCTCACATTTTTGTAAATATTTTCTTCTATCTTTTCATGTGACAACACTGAAGAAATGAAACTTTGCTACAATGTAAAGTAGTGAGTGTACAGCTTGTATAACGGTGTAAATTTGCTGTCCCCTCAAAATAACTCAACACACAGCCATTAATGTCCAAACCGCTGGCAACAAAAGTGAGTACACCCCTAAGTGAAAATGTCCAAATTGGGCCCAAAGTGTCAATATTTTGTGTGGCCACCATTATTTTCCAGCACTGCCTTAACCCTCTTGGGCATGGAGTTCACCAGAGCTTCACAGGTTGCCACTGGAGTCCTCTTCCACTCCTCCATGACGACATCACAGAGCTGGTGGATGTTAGAGACCTTGCGCTCCTCCACCTTCCGTTTGAGGAGGCCCCACAGATGCTCAATAGGGTTTAGGTCTGGAGACATGCTTGGCCAGTCCATCACCTTCACCCTCAGCTTCTTTAGCAAGGCAGTGGTCGTCTTGGAGGTGTGTTTGGGATCATTATCATGTTGGAATACTGCCCTGCGGCCCAGACTCCGAAGGGAGGGGATCATGCTCTGCTTCAGTATGTCACAGTACATGTTGGCATTCATGGTTCCCTCAATGAACTGTAGCTCCCCGGTGCACTAATGCAGCCCCAGACAATGACACTCCCACCACCATGCTTGACTGTAGGCAAGACACACTTGTCTTTGTACTCCTCACCTGGTTGACACCACACACACTTGACACCATCTGAACCAAATAAATTTATCTTGGTCTCATCAGACCACAGAACATGGTTCCAGTAATCCATTTCCTTAGTCTGCTTGTCTTCAGCAAACTATTTGTGGGCTTTCTTGCTCATCATCTTTAGAAGAGGCTTCCTTCTGGGACAACAGCCATGCAGACCAATTTGATGCAGTGTGCGGCGTATGGTCTGAGCACTGACAGGCTGACCCCGCAACCCTTCAAACTCTGCAGCAATGCTGGCAGCACTCATACGTCTATTTCCCGAAGACAACCTCTGGATATGACGCTGACCACATGCACTCAACTTCTTTGGTCGACTATGCCGAGGCCTGTTCTGAATGGAACCTGTCCTATTAAACTGCTGTATGGTCTTGGTCACCGTGCTGCAGCTCAGTTTCAGGGTCTTGTACCATCAGTCATTTCCCTGTCAGGGATCTCCGCCCGACAGGAGCTTCCTAGGTCCTGCCTGACGTGACATCATTCAGAGGCCGGGAGGTGGGATGGAAGAGAAGGAGTGCTGCTTCTGCGACCTGCGGGGACATGCACTACTGTGGGTGAGTGAGCAGAGGCTGAACATTGCTGCACTGCTTTGCCTGATCCTAGTGAAGTGGGTTTTTTTTTTTTTTTTTTTTTTTTTTTTTTGGGTGGGGGGTTAATTAATCTACAATGCTATTTGGAATATGCAACTATGTATTGCTATTGGTCAATGATGCATTAGTGACCAGTGGCAGTTAATTAACCCCTTGTGGCACTGATATTCAGCACTGATGGGCCCTGATAGGCGGCACTGATATGCAGCACTGAAGGGCACTGATAGGCGGCACTGATGGGCACTGATAGGTGGCACTCATGGGCACTGACAGGCCGCACTGATTGGCACTGATGGGTGGCACTGATGGGCACTAATAGGCAGCAATGATGAGGAGGTACTGACAGTCATTAATTATGGGCACTGATTGGCATCTGTGAAGGGCACTAACAGGCGTTACTGATGGGCACTGATTATCACTTTTATGGGCACTGATTGTCGCTTTGGGCACTGACTAGCATTTTAGTGGCCATTGACTGGCATTTGATGGGCACTGATTGGCAGCTGTTGTTGGCACCTCTGATGGGGCTGTGCTGATAATCAATGCGCTGATTATCAGCGCAGACCAACCATTGGCAGGAGAGCCGCCGATTGCCTCCCCCTGTCAGTGAGAACCGAGGAAAGCTGATTACCGGCACTTCCTGGTTCCCGCTGTAATCAGCTGTGATTGGTCACAGCTGATCATCTGGTAAAGAGCCTACATCATAGGCTCTTTACCACGATCGGAGATGCGGTGTGTCAGAGTGACACACAGCACATCAAATCGCCGCTTATCCTGCTGGGCGTCATATGACGTCCAGTCAGGATAACGGAGCCACATTGCGGACATCAATCCACAATGAGGCGGGCGGGAAGGAGTTAATCTCTTGGTAAGCAGAAATGCAAATATTGGAAAACACACACCTGTTATGCAAAAAAGAAATTGAGTAATTAAAGGTGAACGATAGCATAAAACATTAAAGTGGTTGTAAAGGCAGAAGATTTTTTAATCTTAATGCATTACGATAAAAAACCTTCTGTGTGCAGCAGCCTCTCTCAGCCCCCCTAATTCTTACCTGAGGTCCATCTAGATCCAGCGATGTTGTAGGAGTGTCTTGGCTGCCTGGGACTCCCCTCCTCTTTGGCTGAGATAGCAGCGCGGCGCCAATCAGCCAATGAGGAGAGAGAGGGGGCGGGCCTCGGGTTGTGGCTCCGTGTCTGAATGGACACAGGGAGTTGTGGCTCGGCTCAGGTGCCCCCATAGCAAGCTGCTTGCTGTGGGGGCACTCGGCAGGAGGGAGGGGCCAGGAGAGCAGAAGAGGGACCCGAGAAGAGGAGGATCCGGGCAGCTCTGTGCAAAACTACTACACAGAAGAGGTAAGTATAACATGTTTGTTATTTTTAACTAAAAAAAAACGAGACTTCACAATCACTTTAAGTCCTGCAAGAATAGGCACATTCCATAACTCATTGTTTAAAATAGCTCCACTTTTGTTGAAACAATCAATGTATATTGCAAGGATTTTAAAAAAAATTGTTGAAGATTCCTACCTGTTTCTGCTTTAAAGAATTAAAGAAAAAGCTGTTTGTTGTCTGCAGAATCTGAATGGGAGTGACTGTTTCATTATCACTCAGCTGATGTACTTGTACTTTTCTGCAGACTTAGTGCAGACTTCTGGGAAGTCAGTAAGCTAATCACACAAGCAGTAAATTACATTTCTAGGGGTGTTGCATCGACCAGTTTGGGTACAGAATGCCTCCAGGTTGCCATATTGTGTTGAATTTTACAGAAAATGATAATGCTGCAGATTGAAAAGGAAACATTCAATTACAATATGGCTTGTGTAGCAATGGTATATGTTATAATTCTTTTTCTTTCCTTTTTGTTTACCAAAAAAACTGGAGTTACACTTTGATGGCCTGTTTTTTTGTGTGTTCTTTTTCACATATTTTTTGCTGTATATATTTACCCTGCACAAATATGAGACAGCCCTGAAAGCTAAAAATGTATATAAAAATACTAAACCCAGGACCCTGCATTCACTATATCTGGTCTCCCACAGTACACAGAACATGGAAATGCAATTATTTTAGTAAATTTAAACTGATAAATACCTTTTCTCATCAACTTCTATCAGTGTCCAGCCAAGCACTGGTTCAAAGCTTGTGGGAGGAGTTTTCATTCTCCTCTGATTGTCCTCTGAAGCTGCGGGACCTCTGACCCTCTGTCTGGACAGATCTGATTGGCCCTGTGCTGATCACATGCACCCCCCCCCCCCCCCGAAAAAAAAAAAAACTGAACATGTGCAGAGTGACTCCTAAGGTTCTGTACTATTAGGAGATGGATTGGGAACAGTAAAAGAATGTGAGGACCAGAGAAGACTGGATCAAACAGCCCTTTTACACAATGCAGATGATTAACCCTTTAAGTTCCAGAGTGAGTATAACAGAAATGCTTTATTGCATATACAGACTGATTTTACTGTTGTGGGTTTAGTAACACTTTAACTTCAATATACCGTGCCCTTGACCACAATAATTACTATTTAGTTTAGCGTATAGAATTACACTACTACAATAGATAATATATCAAAATTCTTACTACTACAATAGATAATATATCAAAATTCTTAGGACAATCCTGCTGTACATTTGAATTTACAAGTCATGTATGGTGTTTTTTTTATTAGGTGAACTCTGTAATAATATTCCTATTTATTTGTTGAGTGTGTATGTTGCCAGTAAACCTGGATGTCAAGTTGACTGAATGACCAATGCTAGTCAGGTAAGCTGATAGCTTAACACATCTATCCTCTTGTGTTCAAAGATAGGCAGCATTTTGAATTGATCATTGGAATGAGGATGGGGAGGTACATTTACCCAATTACAATACCTATGCACTGAGGTGCCACTCCACACATTCATTATCCTTAATAAGGCTTTGAAAAGTCAGTTTGGTTGTTGAGGACCTCACTTCCTAATGATCTGCCTAATTAGCTCCAATTAGGGATGAGCAAATCTGACCGGGACCACATCATCAAGGGTTTTGGCAAATCTTGAAATTTGGCAAGCCCAAACTTAGAAGTCCCACTGAAGTCTACGGAGGGGGCGAAACATGTTAATAATGTCTGGCCATTTTAAGGGCTAATAGGCAAACTACTGTAAAAAAAAAAAAAAAGGATGAGAAGCTGTTCATTGTTATTGTGGACAGCTACCAATGCAAAAAATAAAACATTTAGAAAAATTCTGTACAGCAAATAAAGGGTCTTTTTTTAAGGGACTTTGAGGCAACAGCAAAAATATACACATTCCCTAACCCTGCTCTATACTTAAAGTGTTACTAAACCCACAACAGTAAAATCAGTCTGTATATGCAGTAAAGCATGCTTGGTATACTCACTGTAGAACCTAAGGGGTTAATCCTCCGCATTGTGTAAAAAGGGGCGAGTCTCCTTCCATGAATGCATAGCAAGGACATGGGATCCACCTTTGTAAAGAATTGCAAAAATGATCAGCCCAGTGGGGGTGAAAATTAAAAACAGCAGCTTTTTATCCAAAGGCCTGGCTCGCTGTCTCCGCTCTAATTCATCCCAAAGGTGTTCTATCAGGTTGAGGTCAGGACTCTATGCAGGCCAGTCAAGTTCTTCCCCCAAACTCGCTCATCCATGTCTTTATGGACCTTGCTTTGGGCACTGGTCCAAATCATTTGGTGGCAGGGAGAATATGGTGTGGGGTTGTTTTTCAGGGGTTGGGCTTGACCCCTTAGTTCCAGTGAAGGGAACTCTTAACCACTTAAGCCCCAGACCTTTCGGCTGCCTAAAGACCAGAGGACTTTTTACAATTTGGCACTGTGCTGCTTTAACCGGTAATTGCGCGGTCATGCAATGTTCTACCCAAGCACAATTTGCGTCATTTTTTTCCCCCACAAATAGAGCTTTCTTTTGGTGATATTTTTTGTGATATAAAGAGAAAAAGACCGAAAATTTTGAAAAAAAAATATTTTCTACTTATTGTTATAAGAAAAATCCAATAAACTCAATTTTAGTCATACATTTAGGCCAAAATGTATTCAGCCACATGTTTTTGGTAAAAAAAAGTCAAGAAGCGTATATTTATTGGTTTGCGCAAAAGTTATAGCATCTATAAACTAGGGTACATTTTCTGGAATTTACACAGCTTTTAGCCTATCTCATTTCTTGAGCTGCTAAAATGGCAGGGCAGTACAACCTCGCCCCCCCCCCCCCCCCCAAATGACCCCATTTTGGAAAGTAGACACCCGAAGGAAATTGCTGGGAGGCATGTTGAGCCCATTGAATATTTAATTTTTTTCTCCCAAGTTATTGAATAATGAAAGAGAAAAATATCCTGGACGGCCGTCCAGGATGTGCGGCCGTCCAGGATATTTTTCTCTTTCCTCAAGCTTGTGCAGAGCCAGCACCTGTGAGTTCCATTAGGGCGGGTGTCTTGATACGGATTTGAGAGATTGGAGCGGCAATCTTTTGCTTATTATTGAATAATGACAACAATTTTTTTTTTTTACAAAAAGTTTTCACTATATGATATATTGCTCACACATGCCATGGTTATATGTGGAATTGCACCCCAAAATACATTTAGCTACTTCTCCTGAGTATGGGGATACCACATGTGTGGCCCTACAGATTAAAATGACGGGTGTTTCATTTTTTTTTCTCACAGTATTTGCGCAGCGATTTTTCAAACGCATTTTTTTGGGGGAAAAATCACACTTTTTTAAATTTCAATGCACTAAAACACACTATATTGCCCAAATGTTTGATGAAATATAAAAAAGATGATCTTAGGCCGAGTACATGTATACCAAACACGACATGTTTTAAAATTGCGTACAAACTACATACATTTTTAAAAGCCTTTAAAAGCCTTTACAGGTTACCACTTTAGATTTAAAGAGGAGGTCTACTGCTAAAATTACTGCCCTCGATCTGACCTTCGCGGTGATGCCTCACATGCATGGGGCAATTGCTGTTTACATATGACGCCAGACCGATGCTTGTGTTCACCTTTGCGCAAGAGCAGGAGGGGACAGGGGTGCTTTTTTTTATTTATTTATTTTGCTTTTTTATTTTATTTTTAAACGGTTTCTTTCATTTTTTTTATCATTTTTATTGTTATCTAAGGGAATGTAAATATCCCCTATGATAGCAATAGGTAGTGACAGGTACTCTTTTTTGAAAAAATTGGGGTCTATTAGACCCTAGATCTCTTCTCTGCCCTCAAAGCATTTGACCACACCAAGACTGATGTGATAAAATGCTTTCCCAATTTCCCAATGGTGCTGTTTACATCCAGCGAAATCTAAGTCATGAAATGCTTGTAGCTTCCGGTTTCGTAGGCCATAAAGATGATTGGAGCTGTTCTGGTCTCTGATCAGCTCTATGGTCAGCTGGCGGAACCACCGGCTGCATTCTCAGGTTCCCTTTTGGGACAGGAGAGCCAGAGAAAACCATGGAAGATGGTGGGGGGGGACATTCCCTCCCACTACTTGTAAAAGCAGTCTAGAGACTAATTAGCTACTAGGATTGCTTTTACATGAAAGCCGACCGCTGAAAAGAATTATACCAAGATGATACCTAAACCCTCAGGCATCATTCTGGTATAACCGCTCAAAGTTCAGCAACATACCAGTACGTTGCTGGTCCTTGGGCATTATTATTATTTTTATTATTATTATTATACAGGATTTATATAGCGCCAACAGTTTACGCAGCACTTTACAATATAAAAGGAGACAATACAGTTACAATACAATAAAATACAAGAGGATTAAGAGGGCCCTGCTCAGAAGAGCTTACAATCTAATAGGGTGGGGCAGGTGGTACAAAAGGTTGTAACTGTGGGGAATGAGCTGATGGAAGTGGTAGGAGATTAGTTAGAGACATGATAGGCTTCCCTGAAGAGATGAGTTTTCAGGGATCGCCTGAAGGTAGCAAGAGTAGGGGATAGCCGGACCGGTGGAGGTAGCGAGTTCCAGAGGATGGGAAAGGCTCTGGAGAAATCCTGGAGAAGAGCATGGGAGGAGGAGATGAGAGAGCTTGAGAGTAGGAGGTCTTGAGAAGAGCGGAGGGGACGATTTGGGTGATATTTTGATATTTCGGCATATATTGTAATTTTTTTTATGCAACCTGTGGGCTGAAAGAAAAAAGAGATTGATCGGTGGGTATGCCCACCATTAATTCATCCACCGACTTCTAATGATGGACATACATGCACCATTTTGTTTTTAACTGTGGTGGTGAAATCACCTCCTACAGCGCTGGAGTCACAGCTTTATGTATCGTGGAAGCAAACGCTGTTGCTGTCAAGATAAATGAATCCACACAGCAACTGAATGGCATACCTGCTAAGCAAATGATGGTTAACAATAAAACAAAGTAATGTTACAGTATAACAGTAAGACATACCATATCTGCAAAGCAAATACAAAAAAAAAATTGTAAAAAATAAAACATTTTTTAACGCAATCTGTGGCTAAAATATATATATATGCCGAAGCATGGGGGCATCCGCCCCAAAAGTTAGGAGCAAATCACTCCTCCACCCCTGCTGCCCCCATGCTTCAGCATATATGCTCTTTTTTTTAACTGTGGTGGTAAAATCACCTCCTACAGCGATGGAGTCATGGCTTTATGTATCGTGGGAGCAAACGCTGTTGCTGTCAAGATAAATAAATCCGCGCTGCAGCTGAATCGTGTACCTGAAAACAAAAAAATGGTTAACAATAAAACACAGTAAACGGTAAGTTATAAAAAAATTACATATCTGAAAAGCAAACATGATAAAACATAATAACAATATACAACATAATAAACACTGCAGAATAGAATACAGTAAAAAGGAACAGAACAATAGAGAGAGAATAGAGAGATAGAGAACAATAAAACAACAACTATTTTTTTTTTTTTTTTTACACTTTTATTTGTAACTGTAACTGTAATGGTTCGGTTCCAGGTTCAAGTCTCTCAAAATGCGATGGCATCTTGGGAGACCCTGTGAAAGTGTGTCCTAGTCTGTGCAGAGCTGTACCCTACGCTAAAACTCCACTAGTGTATGGTAGCGTTCAAAACATTCACCAATGCAAAGACCAGGATTGTCAGGACAGGAGGGACAATAGCAGTTGTCACGTCTATATCCGTGCTTGCTACAGACACGTCATCTTCTTTGGGAGGCTCGTTGGGTAGGGGTACTCGGCAAGGACATACATAAAATGCCTCTCATGCAGCCGGCTTACTGCATTTGGATTGGAAAGGTGAGGTGGAGCACCGGGCTCTGACAATCTCTTCCTGGAATTTAAGGAAGGATCCAGTCCGTCCTGAAGCTCTGTATAGCACATGAGCATTCAGCAAAGCCAATTTAAATAAGTATACAGACACTTTTTTGTACCAGCTACTGGCCTTACGGGCAACTAGGTACGGCGCCAACAACTGGTCGTTGAGGTCCACCCCTCCCATATTTTGCTTATATTCGTGGACACAGAGGGGTTTCTCCACAACACCAGTCGCCTTAGGAATTTGGACCGTCGTGTCTGCATGAAGGGAGGACAGAACGAAAACATTCTTATTATCCCTCCACTTCACAGCGAGCAAGTTATTACACTTCAAGCAGGCTCTCTCCCCCAGCCTAATACGGGAATCTACAAGCCTCTGGGGTATGCCCCGGCAATTAGATTGCTCGGTGCCACATGCGCCAATCTGATGATCAAACAAGTAACTAAAAAGTTGCACGCTCGTGTAATAATTGTCCACATACAAATGGTACCCCTTTCCGAATAAGTGTGACACCAAGTCCCACACAATCTTGCCAGCACTCTGGGCAATCTGGGCAGTTTGGCGGCTCTACGTGACTATCTTTTCCCTCGTAAACCATAAAACTATATGTATAGCCTGTTAACCTGTCACAGAGCTTGTACATCTTGACCCTGTATCTGGCAAGCTTTCTGGGAAGATACTGTTTGAAAGACAAGCAGCCAGAAAACTTAATCAGGGACTCATCAACGCAGACAACTTGGGGAGTAAACAAGGCTGCAATACGTTCGTTGAAGTGGTTTATGAGGGGCTGAATTTTGTAGAACCGATCGTATCCAGGGTCTCCACGAGGATGACAGAGTTCATTGTTGTTGAAGTGCATGAACCGCAAGATCTGCTCATATCGTGCCCTGGTCACGGAGGCAGAGAACACGAGTATATGGTAAATTGGGTAAGTAGACCAATATGACAGCAACATACTCATTTTAACTATGCCCATGTCGAGGGATAGACCCAGAAAGGTCTTAAATTCGGAAGCCGTAATTGGTTTCCAATCTCTGGCAAGGGAGGACTGAGGATTAGCGACAATGAATTGACCAGCATATAAATTACTTTGGTCCACAATAGATCTATAGAGCATAAAAATCAAGTGACGTAAAATCAACTGTTTCCACCTGAATTCTGCGTTGGCCAGTGAATGGGGGAAGTACGGGTGCTGCAGAAGTGGTGGGCTCCCAATTCGGATTGGCAAATGCAGCAGGAAGGGCATTATGGGCTAGACGGCCTGTCTTTGTCTTCTTGGTGGCAGTGGGACACTACTTGTGCTTGTCACTTTGCAAGCTTGAACTGCACTTATGGGACTCGCAATGTCACCACGTGATACTGCAGTGCTGGATGTACGACCAGGGTGTACTAGGCCGCTGGTGCTTGCCAGTTCACCAGAAGGATGAGAGGCACTAGTACTTCTCTGCTCCATACGAGACCCCTGCGGTTCTTGCACCTCCACAACAGCATAAGAAGATCGGTGTCTGGTACGCCTGACCTTGGCAGGGACCACAACTCCGCCGTCAGAGCTATTTGTCATGGAGCTGCTGTGGTCTACAGGATCGTATTCTGAGCCTGAATCTGACAGATGAGTGACTTCCTCTTCACTATCTGTCATGCTTAGAAACGTGAAGGCCCCTTCACTAGTGTACCTTCGATTTGCCATTTTGGGCTCTAAATTTACTGGTACACTAGTGAGACTCAAAGGTAAAAAAGCTCCTAGGCTGTCAGCAACTGTATCAAACGCTACCAAAAAAACTGTTAGCAATCGCAGGGATCAGGCCTGACTCTGCAAACGCTGCAGTTATGTGTTTAGTGTTTTGTAGGTGACAGTGATCGATCGATACTGCACTTGGGTGGGCTGGGCTGGCCTGGGCGGAGGGGCAAAACGCAGGTGCTAGCAGGTATCTGGGCTGATCTCGCTAACACTGCATTTTTGAGAACCCTAAACTGCTGGGGACGCTAGTATAGATCTGATTAGATCAGATATTGATCCGTTCAGATACTATACCACTAAGGGAGGTGTATGCTGCGTACGTGGGTGTTAGCGGTACTGGCACTAATCTGATGCTGCCTGGGGCGACGCAGACCCTAACTGACCCTAAAACCTAACTGATATCACCCGCCGGACGATCAGGGGGTTAAACCTTTATTGGGTAATAAACGGCGAGTATAAAAACAAACTAACTAACCAGCGTCACCCGTAACACTTATACGGTGAGCACTGGTGAACGGGGGTTAAAACCTTTATTAGGTAGTATATGGGGGTACCCGACGCTATAAAAAGCTGACGGTGAACCTAAATAACTAACTAGCTACCTAGCGCCACCCGTGACACTTATACGGTGATCACTGGTGACAGGGGGTGAAAGGGTTAACTGGGGGGCAATCAGGGGGTTAAAACCTTTTATTAGGTAGTATATGGGGGTACCTGATACTATAAAAAGCTGACGGTGAACCTAAATAACTAACAGGCTAATTAGCGTCACCCGTGACACCAATACGGCGATCAGAAAAATGATCGATTAGTGACACTGGCGACAGGGGGTGAAAGGGTTAACTGGGCGGCGATCAAGGCATTAAACCTTTATTAGGAGGGGTTAGGGGGGTACCCTAGACCTAAAGGGGCGTACCACTAATTGCCCTAACACTTATAACAGTCACAAAATGACACCAATGCAGTGATCAGTAAAAAAAAATTAAAACTGCTATTGGTGTCACTGTGACAGGGGGTGCAGGGGGGGGGTGATCGGGGGTGCTTGGGGGGTGATTTGTGTGCCTATGTGTACTGGTGTTAGTGTGTTGTTGGTGCAAACTCATATTGATGTCTTCTCTCCTCGGGAGCCGAAACGAAAAAGCTCCACGAGGAGAGATGATATCACTTCCTCTGCTTCTGTTTACAGTTTCAGAAGCAGAGGAAGCTTCCCATTCGTCAGGAGCGATCATGAGGGAGAGGCCATGAATCAGTGGCCTCCCCCTCAGGACGGATCGCTCCTGCAACGATGCTGACTGCCTCGGGCACCGGGGGGGGGGGAGGCGCGACTGCGCCCCCCGCCCACAGGAGGGGAGTAACGTACACATACGTTACTCTGCCTGCCCGTGCCATTCTGCCGACGTATATTGTCGTAAGGCGGTCGGCAAGTGGTTAAGGCGTCAGCATACCAAGATATTTTGGACAATTTCATGCTCCCAACTTTGTGTGAACAGTTTGGGGATGGCCCCTTCCTGTTCAAACATGACTGCGTACTAGTGCACAAAGCAAGGTCCATAAAGACATGGATGACTGAGTTTGGGATGAAGAAACTTGACTGGCCTGCACAGAGTCCTGACTTCAACCCGATAGAACACCTTTGTGATGAATTAGAGCGGAGACTGCGAGCCAGGCCTTCTCATCCACATCAGTGTCTGACCTCACAAATGCACTTATGGAAGAAGGTTTAAACATTCTCATAGACACACTCCTAAACCTTGTGGACAGCCTTCCCAGAAGAGTTGAAGCTGTTATAGCTGCAAAGGGTGGGACAACTCAACATTGAACCCTACGGACAAAGACTCAGGTGCCATTAAAGTTCATGTGCGTGTACAAGCAGGCCTCCTAATACTTTTGGTAATATAATGTATGTATAGAAAAAAAAGAAAAAAAGGGGAATGTGGGACTTTAGATGAGGCACAGATACGTGCCTCCATCCCTATATTTGGATGCATAACAAGGAAGGTGGGACTTTGAATTGAAACGGTTGGAATGCGGAGGTGGTGGTATATATGTAAAACATTTTTAATTTATTTGTATAAAATTATTAATTTTTAAATTGCATTGTTACATGTATACAGAAGATGTGAACACGGTAATACAAAGGTATGAAGCATATAACTGAATAGAGCAAATTCATGACAATCAAGTAGATAGTATACAACAACAAAACGGCCTCAACAAGCCAAATGAAGCATGCCCGGCACCCGTGTAAATAATCACATGGTAGGTATCTAAAATAGCTAGGTTCGCATAGGTAACATCATGGGCCATAGTGAATGTGTCTGTAGCATCATATAGCTCTACGCGTTTCGTGGATTCGTTTCCACTCGTCAGGAGCGGATGCGACAGATCCCTGTAAATATAGTAATAGGGTAAACCACACTTAGTTTGAGGATGAAAACTATCAATAGAATTTAGAAAGATTTAACCCAGTACACTCACCAACCCCGGTAGTAAGTGCAGCATGGGGCGAGCGAGACATGGCAAATCGAGGACATGGACCACACCACGGGAGCTGAGGCGGCGTATTAATGCACCACTGACTTGGGAAGATGTGGGAGTGCCTGTGAGGGTTTCCATGTGCTGGAGTGCTGACATGTGATTCTGAAATGGAAGATATTGGGAGCGAATGAAAAAATTATACTGTGGGATGAAAGGTGTATGAAATAAATTGAATGGAAATGTGGAAAAAACAACAAATGAGATGTGTGTGGAGTGAAGTGGTGAATTGGGTTGTATATAAATACACCCAATATGTCCACATGTATTGATGGTGATAAAAAAAGGGGGTTGTGATGAGTGAGTAAAAAAAGGGTATAGGTGTAAAAAGTGAACTAGAGTGAATGATGCTGTGGAAAACTGAACTCATTGATGCAAACAAAACCTAGGAGTGTGGGTAAAATTATATGTGAACATGACCGTGTAATAGCATTGGGGGCAGACAGGAGTGGACCTAACTCCAGGGACACTTACCCAAGATGCATACCATGCAGTGCCAAGCGTTGGAGTGGCTGGCGTGCAGGAACCCCAGGCGGAGACCAGTCAGGTGAATGGCCGGCTCCGACTGGAGGTGTGGGGTATGTACGCCGCCAACGCCACGTGCGTGATCATGGGAGGGGCGAGAAACAGCGTCCGCACCTGAGCCAGAGTGCTCGGTGATTGGCGCCGAGACGTCCCCACATGCATCACGCAGATGGTGCTCTCAGCGGCAGCGTGATGACGTCAACACCGGCGTCAAGCGCTGGACGTGAGGACCGTGGCGCCGATGCACGAAGGGGTGTCCGCCCGATCCTCAAGACACAACTGTGCGGGGAGAGAGGGGGGGACCCACGAGGTGCATCGCAGCTCCCGTGGATGTGGAAAAAAGCCCCCCACATACCACGAACAAGCACAAGAACCCCAAACCCGCACGCACCACCGGTAGCGGCAAGAACACATGGGCACAAGGATCAAAAAAGTTGTATGAGAGTAAACAAAGTAAAAAAAAGGGGGGTTGAACCAGTTGATTGGTGCCGGGAATGCCGTAATGTTGTTGTCACTAGTAAGACAAATAAATACGTACACCAATGTACCCAGTACTTCTAGACTAGCTCAAATGTGCGAGTCCCTGAACGGGGAATGCACACATCTAATATTACCCCTCATGCGTGAATAGCAGGGGAGCACTGCTAATCCAACTTTCCAACCGCTTCCATCCCTATATTTGGAAGAAAAAAAGGGGAATGTGGGACTTTAGATGAGGCACAGATACGTGCCTCCATCCCTATATTTGGATGCATAACAAGGAAGGTGGGACTTTGAATTGAAACGGTTGGAATGCGGAGGTGGTGGTATATATGTAAAACATTTTTAATTTATTTGTATAAAATTATTAATTTTTAAATTGCATTGTTGCATGTATACAGAAGATGTGAACACGGTAATACAAAGGTATGAAGCATATAACTGAATAGAGCAAATTCATGACAATCAAGTAGATAGTGTACAACAACAAAACGGCCTCAACAAGCCAAATGAAGCATGCCCGGCACCCGTGTAAATAATCACATGGTAGGTATCTAAAATAGCTAGGTTCGCATAGGTAACATCATGGGCCATAGTGAATGTGTCTGTAGCATCATATAGCTCTACGCGTTTCGTGGATTCGTTTCCACTCGTCAGGAGCGGATGCGACAGATCCCTGTAAATATAGTAATAGGGTAAACCACACTTAGTTTGAGGATGAAAACTATCAATAGAATTTAGAAAGATTTAACCCAGTACACTCACCAACCCCGGTAGTAAGTGCAGCATGGGGCGAGCGAGACATGGCAAATCGAGGACATGGACCACACCACGGGAGCTGAGGCGGCGTATTAATGCACCACTGACTTGGGAAGATGTGGGAGTGCCTGTGAGGGTTTCCATGTGCTGGAGTGCTGACATGTGATTCTGAAATGGAAGATATTGGGAGCGAATGAAAAAATTATACTGTGGGATGAAAGGTGTATGAAATAAATTGAATGGAAATGTGGAAAAAACAACAAATGAGATGTGTGTGGAGTGAGAGTCCACTCCTGTCTGCCCCCAATGCTATTACACGGTCATGTTCACATATAATTTTACCCACACTCCTAGGTTTTGTTTGCATCAATGAGTTCAGTTTTCCACAGCATCATTCACTCTAGTTCACTTTTTACACCTATACCCTTTTTTCACTCACTCATCACAACCCCCTTTTTTTATCACCATCAATACATGTGGACATATTGGGTGTATTTATATACAACCCAATTCACCACTTCACTCCACACACATCTCATGGAATCCTTATGGGTAGAGCTCCAAAGGGATCAAACTAAGGGGAAAATAATACTGGGAGTATGCTATAGGCCCCTAACCTGAACGAGGAGGGGGGATGGACCTCCTATCACAATTTGGATTAGCAGCAAGGATGGGAAGTGTCATCATAATGGGGGAATTTAATTATCCAGATATAGACTGGGCAGAAGAAAGGCTCACTATTCATCTAAGGCTCGCCAGTTCCTAAATGTCTTGCAGGACAATTTCATGGGTCAGATGGTAGATGCACTAACTAGAAACAAAGCATTACTAGACCTACTGATTACCAACAATACAGACCTGATCACGGAAGTGGAAATAAGGGGCAATTTAAGAAACAGCAATCACAGGTCAATTAGCTTCAGTATAAATCACACTAATAGCAAACATAAGGGGAATACAAAGACACTGAATTTCAAAAGAGCCAACTTCCCTAAACTACATACCTTGCTAGAAGATATAAATTGGGATAAAATATTAGGAACAAAGAACACGTAGGAGAGATGGGTTTGCTTTAAGAGCATATTAAATAAGGGCATTAGCCAATGCATCCCATGGGTAATACATTTAAAAGAGCGAACAAAAGTCCTGAATGGCTTAACTCCAATATAAAAATGCATATAAAAGCAAAAGAGAAGGCCTTCAAAAAATACGGGGTTGAGGGATCATCATCAGCATTCAGACTTTACAAAGATAGCAACTAGACATTTGCATTCAGTTTTGTTCTGAATCGAAATTCAGACTAATTTTTCATTATTCGGAAATTCAGATGCATCCGAATTTCCGAATTACAAAAGTAAAGAATTTAAACGAATCTGAAAAAAGTTAATGAATTCGAAAACATATTCGAATCAAATTCGAAGACAAATTCGAATCGAATTAGAAAAAAATAGAAATCGTTATATATATATATATATTATTCTCTTCTATTGTTTTTTTATGCCTTTTCATATATTCTATATAGTTTTCAATTCAAATTTAAATTCATTCTATACGAAATTCGAATTTCGGAACATGGCTTCTAAAGTTTGAATTTCGCATACAATGAATTTGAATTTGAATAGAAAAGATTAGAACAGAAAATAATAGAAAAGAATAGACTAGAAAAACAATAGATTATATATTATATATATTATATTTTCTTCTATTCTGTTCTATTGTTTTTCTAGTCTATTCTTTTTCTATTATTTTCTATTCTATTCTAATCTTTTATATTCAAATTTGATTTTGGTCTAAATGAAATTCAAATTTTGGAAGATGTTTATATATATATATATATATATATATATATATATATATATATATATATATATATATATATATATATATATATATATATATTTCTATTCTGTTTCATTGTTTTTCTATGCTATTCTTTTCTATTCTATTCTAAACTTTTCTATTCGAATTTGAATTCATTCTATAGGAAATTTGAATTTCGGAAGATGGCTTCTGAAAGTGGAATTTCGTATAGAATGAATTTGAATTTGAATAGAAAAGATTAGAATTGAAAATAATAGACTAGACAAACAATAGAACAGAACAGAATAAAATATAATATATATATTTTATTCTATTCTATTCTATTGTTTTTCTAGTCTTTTCTTTTCTACTCTATTCTAATCTTTTCTATTCAAATTCATTTTATAAGAAATTCAAATTTCGGAAGATGGTTATATATATATATATATATATATATATATATATATTTATATATATTTATTTTATTTTATTTTATTTTTTTATTTTATTTTTTCTACGCTGGTCTATTGTTTTTCTATTCTTTTCTTTTCTATTATTTTCTATTTTATTCTAATCTTTTCTATTTAAATGCGAATTCATTCTATACGAAATTTGAATTTCTGAAAATGGTTATACAGAAACAGAATGAAATAGAATGAAATAGAATTCTAATAGAAAAGACTAGAACAGAAATACAATAGAACAGAATAGAAAAAATGTATATATATATACACTACCGTTCAAAAGTTTGGGGTCACCCAAACAATTGTGTGTTTTCCATGAAAAGTCACACTTATTCACCACCATACGTTGTGAAATGAATAGAAAATAGAGTCAAGACATTGACAAGGTTAGAAATAATGATTTGTATTTGAAATAACATTGTTTTTACATCAAACGTTGCTTTCATCAAAGAATCCTCCTTTTGCAGCAATTACAGCATTGCACACCTTTGGCATTCTAGCTGTTAATTTATTGAGGTAAGCTGGAGAAATTGCACCCCACGCTTCTAGAAGCAGCTCCCACAAGTTGGATTGGTTGGATGGGCACTTCTGGCGTACCATATGGTCAAGCTGCTCCCACAACAGCTCAATGGGGTTCAGATCTGGTGACTGTGCTGGCCACTCCATTACCGATAGAATACCAGCTGCCTGCTTCTGCTGTAAATAGTTCTTGCACAATTTGGAGGTGTGTTTAGGGTCATTGTCCTGTTGTAGGATGAAATTGGCTCCAATCAAGCGCTGTCCACTGGGTATGGCATGGCGTTGCAAAATGGAGTGATAGCCTTCCTTATTCAGAATCCCTTTTACCCTGTACAAAGCTCCCACCTTACCAGCACCAAAGCAACCCCAGACCATCACATTACCTCCACCATGCTTAACAGATGGCGTCAGGCATTCTTCCAGCATCTTTTCATTTGTTCTGCGTCTCACAAACGTTCTTCTTTGTGATCCAAACACCTCAAACTTGGATTCATCCGTCCACAACACTTTTTTCCAGTCTTCCTCTGTCCAATGTCTGTGTTCTTTTGCCCATCTTAATCTTTTTCTTTTATTGGCCAGTCTCAGATATGGCTTTTTCTTTGCCACTCTGCCCTGAAGCCCAAAATCCCGCAGCCGCCTCTTCACTGTAGATGTTGACACTGGTGTTTTGCGGGTACTATTTAATGAAGATGCCAGTTGGGGACCTGTGAGGCGTCTGTTTCTCAAACTAGAGACTCTAATGTGCTTATCTTCTTGCTTAGTTGCGCAACGCGGCCTCCCACTTCTTTTTCTACTCTGGTTAGAGCCTGTTTGTGCTGTCCTCTGAAGGGAGTAGTACACACCGTTGTAGGAAATCTTTAATTTCTTTGCAATTTCTCGCATGGAATAGCCTTCATTTCTAAGAACAAGAATAGACTGTCGAGTTTCAGATGAAAGTTCTCTTTTTCTGGCCATTTTGAGCGTTTAATTGACCCCACAAATGTGATGCTCCAGAAACTCAATCTGCTCACAGGAAGATCAGTTTTGTAGCTTCTGGAAGGAGCTAGACTGTTTTTAGATGTGTGAACATGATTGCACAAGGGTTTGCTAATCATCAATTAGCCTTCTGAGCCAATGAGCAAACACATTGTACCATTAGAACACTGGAGTGATAGTTGCTGGAAATGGGCCTCTATACACCTATGTAGATATTGCACCAAAAACTAGACATTTGCAGTTAGAATAGTCATTTACCACATTAGCAATGTATAGAGTATATTTGTTTAAAGTTAGGACTAGTTTAAAGTTAGCTTCATTTAAAAGTACAGTGCTTTTCCTTCAAAAATAAGGACATTTCAATGTGACCCCAAACTTTTGAACGGTAGTGTATATATATATATATATATATATATATATATGTACACCAGTATATATATATATATATATATATATATATATATATATATATATATATATATATAAATATAAAACCATCTTCCAAAATTGGAATTTGGTACAGAATGAATTCAAATAGAAAAGATTAGAATAGAATAGAAAATAATATAAAAGAATAGCATAGAAAAACAATAGAACAGAATAGAAAAAAATATAAAATATTCTATTCTAATCTTTTCTATTCGAATTCATTCTGTACCAAATTCCAATTTCGGAAGATGGTTCTATTTATAAATATATATATATATATATATTTCTTTCTATTCTGTTCTACTGTTCTATTGTTTTTCTATTCTATTCTTTTCTATTAGAATTTGATTTCATTCTATTTCTATATAACCATTTTCGGAAATTCGAATTTTGTATAGAATGAATTTGAATTCAAATAGAAAAGATTAGAATATAATAGAAAATAATAGAAAAACAATAGAACAGAATAGAACAGAATAGAAAAAATATAATATAATATATATAAAACCATCTTCCGAAATCCAAATTTCGTATAAAATGAATTTGAATTTGAATAGAAAAGATTAGAATAGAGTAGAAAGAATAGATTAGAAAAACAATAGAACAGAATAGAATAGAATAAAATATAATATATATATTATATTTTATTCTGTTCAGTTCTATTGTTTTTCTAGTCTATTCTTTTCTATTATTTTCTATTCAAATTCGAATTCATTCTATACGAAATTCTAATTTTAGAAGCCATCTTCCAAAATTCGAATTTCGCATAGAATGAATTCAAATTCGAATAGAAAAGTTTAGAATATAATAGAAAAACAATGGAACAGAATAGAAAAAAATATATAATATATATATAACCATCTTCCGAAATTGGAATTTGGTACAGAATGAATTTGAATTCGAATAGAATATATTATATTTTTTTCTATTCTGTTCTATTGTTTTTCTATGCTATTCTTTTATATTTTCTATTCTATCCTAATCTTTTCTATTGGAATTCGATTTCATTCTTTACGAATTTCAAATTTCGCAAAATGGTTATATATAGTTTACTTTTTCAAATTCAGTTAATGTTTTTTTTTGAATGCGGTAGAATTTTTTCGAATTTGATAGTTTTTTCGAATGTGGTAGAATTTTTTCGATTTCGAATACGAAACGAATTCCGAAAACGAATGTAATGAATGCAACGAATTTAAGTAAACGAATTTAGTTAAATAATGAATGGAAATAAAACTAAACTAAGCAAATTTTTTCATCCTGCACATGTCTAATAGCAACAAGAAATCTAAGGGTGCAATTAGGGCGGCTAAGATAGAACACGAAAGACACATAGTGGAGGAGAGCAAAAGAAATCCCAAGAAATTCTTTAAGTATATAAACAGTAAAAAAGGGAGGACAGACCATATTGGCCCCATAAAGAATGAGGAAGTAATTCTGGTTACAAAGGATGCGGGGGTGGCGAAGGTATTGAATTTATTCTTCTCCTCAGTCTTCACAAGGGAATCAGGGGGGCTTCAGTAACCAAAACTGCAGTTTTATCCTATGACACATCTCAGGAAGCACCCTCATGGTAAGCAGAGGACAGAATTAGAAATAGACTTGGAAAATTTAACATTAATAAATCACTGGGACCAGATGGCTTGCACCCGAGGGTCCTTAGGAAACTCAGTCAAGTAATTGCCAGACCATTGTTCCTAATTTTTACTGACAGTCTACTGACTGGAATGGTGCCAGCTGATTGGAGAAAAGCCAATGTAGCACCAATATTTAAAAAAGGGCCAAAATACATCCCTGGGAATTACAAACCAGTTAGCCTAACATCAATAGTATGCAAGCTCTTGGAGTGGATAAGGGACTAGATACAAGATAGTAATGAAAACGGTATCATTATTAGCAGTAATAAGCATGAATTCATGAAGAATCGTTCTTGCCAAACCAATCTATTAACCTTCTATGAGGAGGTGAGCTGCCATCTAAATAAAGGAAGGCCCGTAGACGTGGTGTATCTGGATTTTGCAAAAGCATTTGACACAGTTCCCCATAAACATTTACTGTACAAAGTAAGGTCCATTGACATGGACCATAGGGTGAGTACATGGATTGAAAACTGGCTACAAGGGCGAGTTCAGAGGGTGGTGATAAATGGGGAGTACTCAGAATGGTCAGGGGGGGAAAGTGGGGTCCCCCAGGGTTCTGTGCTGGGACCAAACCTATTTAATTTGTTCATAAACTACCTGGAGTACGGGGTAAACAGTTCAATCTCTGTATTTACGGATGATACTAAGCTAAGCAGGGCAATAACTTCTCCTCAGGATGTGGAAACCTTGCAAGAAGATCTGAACAAATTAATGGGGTGGGCAACTACATGGCAAATTAGGTTTAATGTGGAAAAATGTAAAATAATGCATTTGGGTGGCAAAAATATGAATGCAATCTACTCACTTGGGGAACCAAGGATGGAAAAGGACCTGGGGGTCCTAGTAGATGATAGACTTCAGCAATGGCATGCAATGCCAAGCTGCTGCTAACAAAGCAAACAAAATATTGGAATGCATTAAAAAGGGGAATAACTCAAGAGCTAAAGCGATAATTCTCCCACTCTATAAGACTCTGGTCCGGCCTCACCTGGAGTATGCTATCCAGTTCTGGGCACCAGTCCTCAGGAAGGATATACTGGAAATGGAGCGAGTACAAAGAAGGGCACCTAAGCTAATAAAGGGACTGGAGGATATCAGGGATGAGCCGAACACCCCCCGGTTCGGTTCGCACCAGAACCCGCGAACGGACCGCAAGTTCGCACGAACGTTAGACCCCATTGACGTCTATGGGACTCGAACGTTCGAAATCAAAAGTGCTCATTTTAAAGGCTAATTTGCATGGTATTGTCCTAAAAAGGGTGTGGGGACCCGGGTCCTACCCCAGGGGACATGTATCAATGCAAAAAAAACTTTTAAAAACGGCTGTTTTTTCGGGAGCAGTGATTTTAATGATGCTTAAAGTAAAAAAAAAAAAGTGAAATATTCCTTTAAATATCGTACCTGGGGGGTGTCTATAGTATGCCTGTAAAGTGACGCGTGTTTCCCATGTTTAGAACAGTCCCTGCACCAAATGTCATTTTTAAAGGAAAAAATCTCATTTAAAACTGCTTGCGGGTTTAATGTCATGTCGGGTCCTGGCAATATGGATGAAAATCAGTGAGACAAACGGCATGGGTACCCCCCAGTCCATTACCAGGCCCTTTGGGTCTTGTATGGATATTAAGGGGAACCCCGCACACAAATTAAAATAAGGAAAGGTCCCTATATACTCTGAACAGCAGTATACAGGCGGTGCAAACAAGACAGGGACTGTAGGTTTGTTGTTAAGTAGAATCTGTTTGTAATTTTGAACATTTTTAACGTGTTTAGCTCCAGCCAAAAAATCTTTTCTAAGCTTTTTGGAAAACATAGGGAAGGGTTATCACCCCTGTGACATTTGTTTTGCGTCTTTCCTCCTCTTCAGAAGATTTCACCTCACTTTTTTGTCCCAATGAAAAATGTTTTTTGAAAATTTGGGTTTTTTTGTGGAACAAGGATTGGAAAGCATCAGTGGAAAGGAGAAATTGTTTTCCCATATTAACTCTTACATGAGAGAATTTCCCTTCCTAGGGGTAGATTTCATCTCACTTCCTGTTGTCTCCTTCCGTTTGCAAGTAGGAGTCGTTTGTAAGTTAGATGTTTGAAAGTAGGGTCCTGCCCTATATACTCAGCAGAAATTTGGGCCTTAG
Organism: Lithobates septentrionalis; assembly: GCA_037952835.1. NCBI lineage: Eukaryota > Metazoa > Chordata > Amphibia > Anura > Ranidae > Lithobates > Lithobates septentrionalis. The sequence goes on along the minus strand of JBBDGP010001605.1, from coordinate 1,735,306 downwards.
GTGTTGCTGTGGCCAAAACACTGTAAGCCCTCACAGGGCCCTGCTGTGAAATATTAGATCAAGAATTGTAATTACATGCCCCTGTTGAACAGGAGCTGAAAATTAGGCCTTAGGCACTGGTGCTGGTGCCACAACACTGCAACCCCTCACAGACACTCTAGTTGGAACGCAGGAACGAGCCCTGCTGCAAAGTATTGCATCAAAAATTGTAATTACACGCCCCTGTTAGACAGGGGCAGAAAAATTGGGCCTTAGGCACTGGTGCTGGTGCCACAACACTGCAACCCCTCACAGACACTCTAGTTGGAACGCAGGAACGAGCCCTGCTGCAAAGTATTGCATCAAAAATTGTAATTACACGCCCCTGTTAGACAGGGGCAGAAAAATTGGGCCTTAGGCACTGGTGCTGGTGCCACAACACTGCAACCCCTCACAGACACTCTAGTTGGAACGCAGGAACGAGCCCTGCTGCAAAGTATTGCATCAAAAATTGTAATTACACGCCCCTGTTAGACAGGGGCAGAAAAATTGGGCCTTAGGCACTGGTGCTGGTGCCACAACACTGCAACCCCTCACAGACACTCTAGTTGGAACGCAGGAACGAGCCCTGCTGCAAAGTATTGCATCAAAAATTGTAATTACACGCCCCTGTTAGACAGGGGCAGAAAAATTGGGCCTTAGGCACTGGTGCTGGTGCCACAACACTGCAACCCCTCACAGACACTCTAGTTGGAACGCAGGAACGAGCCCTGCTGCAAAGTATTGCATCAAAAATTGTAATTACACGCCCCTGTTAGACAGGGGCAGAAAAATTGGGCCTTAGGCACTGGTGCTGGTGCCACAACACTGCAACCCCTCACAGACACTCTAGTTGGAATGCAGGAACGAGCCCTGCTGCAAAGTATTACATCAAAAATTGTAATTACACGCCCCTGTTATACAGGGGCTGAAAAATTGTGCCTTAGGCACTGGTGGTGGCGCCCAGAACCAAAAATGTTCTTACAAGCTATCAGCGTGATGATTGAGGAGGAAGAGGATAATTACTCAGGGATAGTCACTCAGCATCAGCATAGGCAGTCTTTGAAGGGATCTGAAAAAAATTATTCAGTTACATCAGCATCAGGTGCTTGGTAGCTGGTGGTGATCCAAGACTGATTCATTTTTATGAAGGTCAGCCGATCGACCGAGTCAGTGGACAGACGCACCCTGTGATCGGTTACCACGCCTCCAGCAGCACTGAATGTGCGTTCCGAAAGAACGCTGGATGCAGGACAGGCCAGTAGCTCAATTGCATACTGTGCAAGCTCTGGCCAGTGATCCATCCTCAAGACCCAGTAACCCAGAGGATTTTCGGTGGGAAAGGTGTCCAAGTCTGATCTTGCCCCTAGGTATTCCTGCACCATGTAAAACAGACGCTGGCGATGGTTGCTGGAACCGATCATACCTTGGGGCTGCGGACCAAAAAATTGTCTGAACGCATCGGTCAGACGGCCACCTTCTCCACCGCTCCTTCTTTGACTGACCGAAGCCTCAGCAACACGTTGTCCAGAAACAGGAGTTTGTAACCTCCCAGTCTCTGGGAACGCGTTGCACAGACCTTTCTGCAAGGCCTCCCGAAGATGTTTCATCCTCTGCTCCCTCTGCGATGGCAAGATAAGGTCCGCAACCTTACCCTTGTAACGTGGATCAAGGAGGGTTGCCAGCCAGTATTGGTCCTTCTCCTTGATACCACGAATACGAGGATCCTTACGCAGGCTTTGCAGGATCAGGGAGGCCATGCAGCGTAGGTTTGCTGAGGCATTCGGTCCGGAGTCCTCTGGGTCACTAAGGACAACAACGTCCGCAGCCACCTCCTCCCAGCCACGTACAAGTCCATGTGTTCCTTGGGACTGATCCCTTAAAGACTGCTGATGCTGAGTGCCAGGCTCCACCTCCATACTGACACAATCTTCCTCCTCCTCCTCCTCCTCGTCCTCTTCCTGTGTGATCGGCGGGCACGCAGGAACACTGTCTGGATAAAGGGGGCCTTGAGAGCTAAGGAAGTCCTCCTCTTCCTGCCTCTGTTCTGCCTCAAGTGCCCTGTCCATTATTCCACGCAGCGTGTGCTCCAACAGGTGGACAAGGGGGACAGTGTCACTGATGCATGCACTGTCAGTGCTCACCATCCTCGTGGCCTCCTCGAATGGTGACAGGACAGTGCATGCATCCCTGATCATGGCCCACTGGCGTGGGGAAAAAAAACCAAGGTCCCCTGACCCTGTCCTGGTGCCATAGTCGCACAGGTACTCATTGATGGCCCTCTGCTGCGTGTGCAGCCGCTGCAGCATGGCCAATGTCGAGTTCCACCTGGTGGGCATGTCACAGATTAGGCGGTTCTTGGGCAGGTTAAACTCCTTTTGGAGGTCCGTCAGCCGAGCACTGGCATTATATGACCGGCGGAAATGCACACAGACTTTCCTGGCCTGCCTCAGGACATCCTGTAAGCCCGGGTACCTGCCCAAGAACCGCTGCACCACCAAGTTAAGGACATGAGCCAAACAGGGCACATGGGTCAGTTGTCCCTGTCGGAGGGCAGAGAGGAGGTTGGTGCCATTGTCGCAAACCACCATTCCTGCCTTAAGTTGGCGTGGCGTCAACCACCTCTGAACCTGCCCCTGCAGAGCTGACAGAACCTCTGCCCCAGTGTGGCTCCTGTCCCCCAAGCACACCAGCTCAAGCACCGCATGGCATCTTTTGGCCTGCGTACTTGCGTAGCCCCTTGAACGCCTACGGAGCACCGCTGGTTCCGAGGAAGAGGCCATGGAGGAAGAAGAAGAGGAGGGGGTGGAGGAGAGAGGTGTGTCACAATCAGCATTTTGGAGGCGTGGTGGCGGAACAACCTCCAACACTACTGCACCTTGTCCTGCATCCTTCCCAGCTGCCAGCAGAGTCACCCAATGCGCCGTGAAACTTAAGTAACGTCCCTGTCCATGCCTGCTGGACCATGAGTCAGCGGTAATATGCACCTTACCGCTGACCGCCCTGTCCAGCGAGGCATGGACATTGCCTTCCACATGCCGGTAGAGAGCTGGAATCGCCTTCCGTGAGAAAAAGTGGCGTTTGGGTACCTGCCACTGAGGAACCGCACATTCCACAAACTCACGGAAGGGGGCAGAGTCTACCAACTGAAAAGGCAGCAGTTGAAGTGCTAGCAATTTTGCCAAGCTAGCATTCAACCGCTGGGCATGTGGATGGCTGGGAGCAAACTTCTTTCGGCGGTGCAGCAGCTGGGGCAGGGAAATTTGCCTGGTACAATCTGGCGTCGGTGTACCAAAAGCAGATTGCCCACAAGTACTTGGCTGTGACACACCTAATTCTACACCTTCATTCCTCTCACTGCAGGTCTCAGAGAGGACTGAAGGTCTAGTGGGGTTGGAAATCTCAGCTGATGAGGAGCAAGGAGAGATCCTCTTTGTTCTTTGGTGTGGGTCTTTTAGATATGCTTGCCAACGAACTGCATGGCAGGTCAACATATGTCTGGTCAAGCATGTGGTACCCAAGCGGGAGATGTTTTGGCCACGCGAGATACGCTTGAGACATATGTTGCAAATAGCAGCGGTGCGATCTGATGCACTCGTCTCAAAAAAGGCCCACACCAAAGAACTTTTTGAATAACGCGCAGAGACTGCAGCGCCCTGCACATGTGGAGCTTTGGGGTGTGATGCAGTCAATGTGCTGCCCTTAGGCTGGCCCCTGGAGGGCATCCTGCCTCGTTGGTGATGTGCCGCCTCCTCCTCCTCCTCCTCTCTCCTATCAGGCACCCACGTTGAGTCAGTGACCTCATCATCCCCTCCCTCCTCATCACTGGAGCAAACCTGGCAGTATGCTGCAGCAGGGGGAGCATGACTGCCAGATTGCTGTCCTTCTTGGGCACCCCCTCTGTCCGTGCTCATGTTACTGCCTTCATCGAGCTCAGTATCATCATCAGAGCCTTCCAAACGCTGGGCATCCTCCTGGAGCATGTACCCAACACTGTGGTCAAACAGTTCGAGGGAATCCTCATGAGGACATGGTGGAGCTAGGGAAGGAGTCACTGATGACATTGAGCTGAGGGAAGAGGCCGCTGCTTTGCCAGACAAAGCACCCTGGGCATGGGTGAGAGAGGATGAGGAGGATGAGGACGGCTTGGTCATCCACTCGACCAAGTTTTCTGCATGTTGCGGCTCAACACGGCCAGCTGCCGAAAAAAAGGCCAAGCGTGTCCCATGGCCACGGGCTGATGAGGATGCACCGTCTCCACGACCAGCACTAGACACAGAGCCTGCTTGCCCTCTCTTATTGGCTTGTGACTGTCTGCCTCTCCTTCTTGGCCTTCCAGACATACTAATGGCCTGTAGCTGCACTAAGCTGGGATAGAACACCTGTAATTTTCTTCAGGTAGCTTTATATACTGTAACCAGACAAGCCTGCCTGTCAGTAGGAAGATAACAGGAACGGATCTAGCTGAACACTGTGAGCAGGACGCACTGCACTAAATGTAAATAGCAGGAACGGATCTAGCTGAACACTGTGAGCAGGACGCACTGACTGCACTAAATGTAAATAGCAGGAACGGATCTAGCTGAACACTGTGAGCAGGACGCACTGCACTAAATGTAAATAGCAGGAACAGATCTAGCTGAACACTGTGAGCAGGACGCACTGCACTAAATGTAAATAGCAGGAACGGATCTAGCTGAACACTGTGAGCAGGACGCACTGACTGCACTAAATGTAAATAGCAGGAACAGATCTAGCTGAACACTGTGAGCAGGACGCACTGCACTAAATGTAAATAGCAGGAACAGATCTAGCTGAACACTGTGAGCAGGACGCACTGCACTAAATGTAAATAGCAGGAACGGATCTAGCTGAACACTGTGAGCAGGACGCACTGACTGCACTAAATGTAAATAGCAGGAACAGATCTAGCTGAACACTGTGAGCAGGACGCACTGCACTAAATGTAAATAGCAGGAACGGATCTAGCTGAACACTGTGAGCAGGACGCACTGCACTAAATGTAAATAGCAGGAACGGATCTAGCTGAACACTGTGAGCAGGACGCACTGCACTAAATGTAAATAGCAGGAACGGATCTAGCTGAACACTGTGAGCAGGACGCACTGCACTAAATGTAAATAGCAGGAACGGATCTAGCTGAACACTGTGAGCAGGACGCACTGCACTAAATGTAAATAGCAGGAACGGATCTAGCTGAACACTGTGAGCAGGACGCACTGCACTAAATGTAAATAGCAGGAACGGATCTAGCTGAACACTGTGAGCAGGACGCACTGACTGCACTAAATGTAAATAGCAGGAACGGATCTAGCTGAACACTGTGAGCAGGACGCACTGACTGCACTAAATGTAAATAGCAGGAACGGATCTAGCTGAACACTGTGAGCAGGACGCACTGCACTAAATGTAAATAGCAGGAACGGATCTAGCTGAACACTGTGAGCAGGACGCACTGCACTAAATGTAAATAGCAGGAACGGATCTAGCTGAACACTGTGAGCTGGACGCACTGACTGCACTAAATGTAAATAGCAGGAACGGATCTAGCTGAACACTGTGAGCAGGACGCACTGACTGCACTAAATGTAAATAGCAGGAACGGATCTAGCTGAACACTGTGAGCAGGACGCACTGACTGCACTAAATGTAAATAGCAGGAACGGATCTAGCTGAACACTGTGAGCAGGACGCACTGCACTAAATGTAAATAGCAGGAACGGATCTAGCTGAACACTGTGAGCAGGACGCACTGCACTAAATGTAAATAGCAGGAACGGATCTAGCTGAACACTGTGAGCAGGACGCACTGCACTAAATGTAAATAGCAGGAACGGATCTAGCTGAACACTGTGAGCAGGACGCACTGCACTAAATGTAAATAGCAGGAACGGATCTAGCTGAACACTGTGAGCAGGACGCACTGCACTAAATGTAAATAGCAGGAACGGATCTAGCTGAACACTGTGAGCAGGACGCACTGCACTAAATGTAAATAGCAGGAACGGATCTAGCTGAACACTGTGAGCAGGACACACTGCACTAAATGTAAATAGCAGGAACAGATCTAGCTGAACACTGTGAGCAGGACGCACTGCACTAAATGTAAATAGCAGGAACGGATCTAGCTGAACACTGTGAGCAGGACGCACTGACTGCACTAAATGTAAATAGCAGGAACGGATCTAGCTGAACACTGTGAGCAGGACGCACTGCACTAAATGTAAATAGCAGGAACAGATCTAGCTGAACACTGTGAGCAGGACGCACTGCACTAAATGTAAATAGCAGGAACAGATCTAGCTGAACACTGTGAGCAGGACGCACTGCACTAAATGTAAATAGCAGGAACGGATCTAGCTGAACACTGTGAGCAGGACGCACTGACTGCACTAAATGTAAATAGCAGGAACAGATCTAGCTGAACACTGTGAGCAAGACGCACTGCACTAAATGTAAATAGCAGGAACGGATCTAGCTGAACACTGTGAGCAGGACACACTGACTGCACTAAATGTAAATAGCAGGAACGGATCTAGCTGAACACTGTGAGCAGGACGCACTGACTGCACTAAATGTAAATAGCAGGAACAGATCTAGCTGAACACTGTGAGCAGGACGCACTGCACTAAATGTAAATAGCAGGAACAGATCTAGCTGAACACTGTGAGCAGGACGCACTGCACTAAATGTAAATAGCAGGAACAGATCTAGCTGAACACTGTGAGCAGGACGCACTGACTGCACTAAATGTAAATAGCAGGAACGGATCTAGCTGAACACTGTGAGCAGGACGCACTGCACTAAATGTAAATAGCAGGAACGGATCTAGCTGAACACTGTGAGCAGGACGCACTGCACTAAATGTAAAGAGCAGGAACAGATCTAGCCTAATCTAGCTCTCAAATCAAATGACACTGTCTGTCTCTCTCTCTATCAGCACACCGGAACACACTACACAGGGCCGCCGTGCAGGCGGCCTTATATAGTGTGGGGCGTGTACTAAATCCCCTGAGCCATAATTGGCCAAAGCCACCCTGGCTTTGGCCAATTACAGCTCTCTCTACTGACGGCGCTGTGATTGGCCAAGCATGCGGGTCATAGTGCATGCTTGGCCAATCATCAGCCAGCAATGCACTGCGATGCCGCAGTGAATTATGGGCCGTGACGCGCCACACGAATTTGGCGCGAACGGCCCATAACGTTCGCAATTCGACGGACGGTCGAACAGCCGATGTTCGAGTCGAACATGGGTTCGACTCGAACACGAAGCTCATCCCTAGAGGATATTAGTTATGAAGAAAGGTTACTAGAACTGAAGTTATTCTCTCTGGGGAAGAGACGCTTGAGAGGGGATATGATTTCAATTTACAAATACCATACTGGTGACTAGGGATGAGCCGAACACCCCCCTGTTCGGTTCGCACCAGAACTTGCGAACAGGTAAAAAATTTGTTCGAACACACGAACACCGTTAAAGTCTATGGGACACGAACATGAATAATCAAAAGTGCTAATTTTAAAGGCTTATTTGCAAGTTTTTGTCATAAAAAGTGTTTGGGGACCTGGGTCTTGCCCCAGGGGACAAGGATCAATGCAAAAAAAGTTTTAAAAATGGCCGTTTTTTCGGGAGCAGTGATTTTAATAATGCTTAAAGTGAAACAATAAAAGTGTAATATCCCTTTAAATTTCGTACCTGGGGGGTGTCTATAGTATGCCTGTAAAGGGGCGCATGTTTCCCGTGTTTAGAACAGTCTTATAGCAAAATGACATTTCAAAGGAAAAAAGTCATTTAAAACTACTCGCGGCTATTAATGAATTGCCGGTCCGACAATACACATAAAAGTTCATTGATAAAAACGGCATGGGAGTTCCCCACAGAGGAACCCCGAACCAAAATTGAAAAAAAAAAATGATGTGGGGGTCCCTCTAAATTCCATACCAGGTCCTTCAGTCTTGTATGGATATTAAGGGGAACCCCGGCCAAAATAAAAAAAAATGATTTCTCCCATAGACTTTTAAAGGGTGTTCCACGGCATTCAAATTTGCCACGAACACCCCAAATTGTTCGCTGTTCGGCGAACTGGCGAACAGCCGATGTTCGAGTCGAACATGAGTTCGACTCAAATTCGAAGCTCATCCCTACTGGTGACCCCACAATAGGGATAAAACTTTTCCGCGGGAGTTTAATAAGACACATGGCCACTCATTAAAATTGGAAGAAAAGAGGTTTAACCTTAAACTGTGTAGAGGGTTTGGACGGTGGTTTCAGCGGGGAGCATCAATAGTTTAAAAAAACTATTAGATAAACACCTGAATGACCACAACATACAGGGATATACAATGTAATACTGACATATAATCACACACATAAGTTGGACTTGATGGACTCTTACTACTATGTAACCATGTAACTATGTAACTGGATCAACTGTGGGTATAGGATTGTATAGTTTTTTTTTTTTTTTTTCTTTTATTGGTTGAACTAGACAGACTTGTACTTTTTTTCAACCAGACTAATTATGTAACAATATGTAACTGACTATACAGCATAATAAGCATAGAGCAAGCTAATAAGTATAGAGCGAGCCCTGTTTTTTTGAGCAAAGTACTTACATGTAGATATTCTCTTATCTTTGTGCAGAGGTTCCGATGGGATTCAGCTTAATGGAACGACGCCGCTGTGTGGCGAGGATTTCTAGCTCCCTTCTGTTCACATTGATGTTTGCATCTGGATACCTGTACTTTGAAAAAGAACAATGGCTCAATAAAAGTTTGATGGTGTTTCGGGGGCATTTAAGTGACCAGGAAATCCCTCCTCCTGTAAACAACCTGACCTATCCAGGCTTCCAACACCCTCTGGCCCCCCCTTACCCTTACCCATACAAGTTCCTCATCAACCAGGAGAAGAAGTGCAAAGACCGGAACCCCTTTCTAGTCATAATGATAATTGGTACGTCTCATGATATCGATACTAGGCATGTCATTCGAGAAACCTGGGGCAATGAGAGTAATTATGATGTTGACGTAGTGAGGATCTTTTTGGTTGGTCTTCCAAATTTCGTTGTGAACAGAACCCAGAGGATGCTGGTGGAGGAAAGTGAAGCCTTTGGGGACATTGTCCAACAAGACTTCATGGACACTTACTATAACCTTACTTTAAAAACCTTAATGGGCATGGAATGGGTTGCTAAATTCTGCCCCACAGCCAGCTACGTGGTGAAAATCGATAATGACATGTTCCTCAATGTAGACTACCTTGTCCACCAGCTTCTTCGCCCAGAACTTCCAGTTCGTACCAACTATTTCACAGGGCACATAGTGAAAAATACAGGACCACTGAGGGGTAAAGCATACAAATGGTATGTCCCTAAGGAAGTCTACCCCAATGACACCTACCCACCCTACTGCTCTGGACCTGGCTATGTCTTTTCTGCAGACATGGCAAAGAAGATATATGATATATCACAGGTGATTCGAGTCATACCCATGGAAGACTCTTTTATGGGAATTTGCCTTTATGAACTCCATATTGCACCCACTGCACCCCCTCGAGGTATATTCAATGGTCACCGGATAAATTATAATCGTTGTCAATTTAACAAGCTCATTACAGTCCACCATTATGGGGTTACTGAGCTGAGGACAGTATGGGCAGATTTTTGGACTAACAAAACTTTAGGATGCTGATAAAAGGCATTTAAATATTTTACAACTCAGGGACATGAGAGTGCTGGACTTTACAGTATCCTGTATGCACACCAATTTTGGTTCACTAGGTAGCACCCAACTGTTAGGATTTCCTCTATATAAGGACCTAAAATAATTAAAGAGACCCTGCCTTAAAAAAAAAAAAAAAAAAAAAAAAGTTTTTTACTTACTTTTCTGGGGGTGGTAGAAACTAACTAGGGTTGCACTTTTGGTCAAGTACTCACCGATAACAAGTACCAATACCGTTTTTGGTGCAATCTGAGCCCATACAAAATAAATAGGCTCAAATCGCACTGCAAAAAATTGCAACAAGAATACAGTGCGATTCCTGTCCTTATCGCATGTGGTTTCCTCCACCTCTATTGTGTGATCCCAGTATAGAAATGCAGGAAAGCGCCATCTTAGGCTGGATACTTATTATACAATTTTCTGTCGATTTTCAATCAGGCAGACCCTTGCACTACATGGTTTTGGTAAATCTAAAGGAAATCAGACAACAAAAGTTGTATAGTGTGTATGGGGTCTAAGAAGTGCAGCAATGGGCAAACAACCATTTTATTTATAAATGTTATGTTATCACAGTTCACAAGTTAAAAGTACATAATATGCTGTATATACTGTATATATGGCTGTGTTGAAGCAGAAGTAAACTCTCCCCCTCCTATGCTGCTTTTCAATTAGACCATTATATTAAATTCTTATTACACATTATATAATATATATTAGCCCCAATCGCATGTTCCATACTGTGTTTAAGTTGTTTATAGATTTGTTTCTCCTGGGATAAGCCAGCGCTATATTGTGTTGTTTTCCGTGTCTATAGTAGAAAATACTTCCGCCCCTCTATGTAGTCCTCACTATAATCTCGCGCATGTGCGATAGTTTTTCAGCCAAGCCTCCTTCTAGTTCCCGAGGTTGAGAATGTAGTCTCGTGGTATTGGAGTGCAGTGCTCACTGCTTAAAGGACTGACAACACAAAGAGCGTACTTTGAATTGCGGAAGAGGTGCGCATGCACCAGTGACGTCAATACAGATAACGGGATGGATTACAAGCAAACTAAGCAAGTAAGGTGACATCTGAGTACAGCGGTTAATAATACTTTTAATGCTGATTTATATGTGCTAAAGTGATGGGAGAGAGTTTACTTCCACTTTAAGTTAATGCCAAATATGTAGGCCTTAAAATCGCATGTTTGCAAAACTGTGAAAAACTATGATTGCCAAATTTGCTAATAGGTGACACATTAAAAACCTTTACAGCTCATCAGATTAAAGATAGACCTACAGTAAATGATAGCCCAAAAATTATTTTAATATGTGTCGCACAATAGACTTTTAAGTACGTTCATCATAGCTGCACATATTTGTTTGTTTGTGTATGTGCGCACGTGCAGGGAGTATTTTTGATCATTTCTATTTATTCCAATGCATTTAACCATTTTTGTTTTGTTTTTTTTATTTGACAAGTGACTGTTACCCTTTATAGAGACATAAGAGATGTCCCTGATCTACTGGTTACCCGGCCACTGATAACTCCTTCAGCCTAGAGATTATTCACCAATCTTCCACTACTCCCCACCCCGAACCTCCCTGAAATGATAAAAAATGTTCACAGCTGCTATTACTACTATTTTAACCATTTAAATTCCATGACGCAAAGTATAAGCCCTTGCCAAATAGAGGATTAACAAAGCTGGCCATTCTTTCTTCATTTTAAATGAAGAGCCAATCCACTAGCCCAGGCTTGAAAAGGGCAGTCTACTTTTCAGCTGATTAATCTTCTCTCCCAGGCCAACACAATTCCACCCATCACAAGTGGGATGGCCGCCCAGGGACAGTTCGCACATGCATATCATGCGCGGTATTTTGATTACTTTGCATCATTTATGTATTTTTTTCCAATTTATAAATTATTGACGAATTTATTGCACTGTATTTATAATCACAAATATTATTGCTGCTCTTTAAATTTAAATGTACCCGTATTTATCGGCGTATAACATGCACATTAAGGAAAAAATCTAAAATTTTAAATAAGGAACTTTGAAGCAAAATAAGGGTCAGTGCCCATCTGCAGTCTCACCATTGCCATCAATGCAGCTTGATCAATGCCCAGCTGCAGCCTCACCATTGCCTTCAATGCAGCAGCCTCACCATTGCTTTCAATGCAGCAGCCTCACCATTGCCTTCAATGCAGCAGCCTCACCATTGCTTTCAATGCAGCAGCCTCACCATTGCCTTCAATGCAGCAGCCTCACCATTGCTTTCAATGCAGCAGCCTCACCATTGCCTTCAATGCAGCAGCCTCACCATTGCCATTAGTGTAGCCTGATCGATGCCCATCTGCAGCCTAGAGGGGAAAGGGAGAGGGGCGGGACAAGCGCTGACAGATTACATACAGTGAGAATCTCCTATGATAGACAAAACAGTGGTCCAATGGCGTCCCAGGAGACGGGACTTCCTATTACAGAGGCCTCCAAGTAAACAGGAGATTCTAGCTGTATGTAATCTGACGGCGCTTGTCCCGCTCTCCTCCCTGTCCCCTCCGAGGCAGCTAAAATTGAAGTATTGGCGTTTAATATGCACACGCTATTTGCAGTGGATTTTCAGGGTGAAAAAGTGCGTGTTATACGCCAATAAATACAGTATCCTGCTTTCTTATCTCATTACGGTCAAGACTAAAAAACACATCGCACAGATGCACAGAATGCATTGCTGGGGGGATTCCTCTCTCCTCGGCCCGTGGCTGAGGAAAGGGGAATCCTCCCAGAAACGTATTTTTTTTTTTACAGTCACACACCATCAGAAGATGACATCCCAGAGGGCGGGCTTCACAAGTGTCAGCGCCAGAGCGGGCTTCTGTCAGCGGCTACCAGCATGACAGCAGTGCGGCTTACTTTGCAGCCTGGCCAGACAGTTCACCATCAGTGTGGTATTTTTATTACTCTGCATAATTTATTTTTAAATTAAAAAAACAATACTGCTGAATTTATTGTCTTATATTTATTTTCACAAATATTATCGTTGCTCCTTTAAATGAAATGTATCCTGAATTCCTATATTATTACGGTCAAGACTAAAAAACATTGCATAGATGCATAAAACACTTTTTTGGGGGGATTATCCTCGCTTCAGCCTGAGCAGAGGGGAATCCCCCCCGAAATGCATTGTTATGGGCACATGCCATCAAAAGACGACATCCCTGGAGGCGAGCTTTACAAGTGTCAGCGCCAGAACCGGCTTCTGTCAGCTGCTTACTCCACAGCCTGGCCGGGCAGTTCAACATCAGATCAGCTGGATGACAGGAGCAGTTCGGGGGGTACAGCGGCACATTGTCTCATTATAACTGCAGCCTCTGAAACTGTCTTTTTGTGAGTGCCTTTGCTATTTGTTAATGTTCAATAAACACCTATTGTTTTTACTAAACCAAGATCCCTTGCGCTGGTTTCTCTTTGTTTTCGTTTTGTATATTAATGTAAAGGTCACTGGCTTCCAATGTATAGGCGACCTTTCCTGCTGACTACCAATATAAAGAAGAAATTTTTCGCTGACTACCAATAAATACCTCCCAACTGTCCCTAATTTCGAGGGACTGTCCCTGATTTGGAACAAAGTCCCTCTGTCCCTCTTTCCTCCTCATTTGTCCCTCATTTTGGTCTGATCTATATAGTTGTATATAAAATGCACTTTTTATCTTTCAAAAAGTCTAAGAACAAAAGGAAGGAATTGAAACGGGACTTTGCGTGAGGCATGTCAAAGGGTTGCTATGAGCTTATTGATCAAAATCAAATTACATTAACTTAAACCATTATTAAATCTATGATCCATGATGTTAAAATTATATAAATAGACAATACTTAGGACTGAATAGCGTAATCACAAAGATTTACATAATGATATTCATAGAAGATTATTTAATATAATTAATCGTTGGACATGATATAGCAGATACAAACAATCAAACAGTAAACATAATTGATACAATTGGTACAAAATCAATACAAAGAGGGTTATCATAAAATATACAAGTTTGTTTGGGCATCCATAAGTTGGTAACTCAACGCGTTTCTTGGCTTTCAACCAATCATCAGGAGTCAGATGCATAGTGACTATAAAATAGAATAATGAGACATCTATTAATATACAAAATCATCTACATAGGTGGAAGGTAGGTAAAGAGGAAACGTCAGTTTCAATCGTACTCACAAATCTCCATAGGTTGATATCAACCACTGAAATGGGATTTCTCGGTGGTCTGGGTTAACACAGTCTCACCCGGGGTTGAGGCAGAGAACATCCCCCAAGGTAGCCCAAGGAGAAATGGCCACCAGTGGTATCGGAGCACCCCAAAAAGTGTTTCCCAGTGCTAAACCTTTCATCCAATTACTAAATTGCTGCATCTGTAAATTTCAAAAGCCAAAATAAAGTAATAGTAGTGGTAAAAAAAAAAGCCCTTGTGGGCTTAACTAATCATTTATTTGTATAATTTTCCTCTAAGGGGGTGTGGCAGGAGGTGTGTCCCATGCCTGCATACTTTTGCTCAAAGGTGTCCCTCGTTCCCATCTCAAAAAGTTGGGAGGTATGCCAATATAAGGAAGTCATTTTTGTTGACTGCCGATGTAAGGCCCCTTTCACACAGGCGCCTCTCTGAAGCAGGATCCGCTTGCTCAGCAGGGGATTTCTCTGCTGATCCCTGCTGAGTAGGGGGATGACAGGCTATGCAGAGCAGACACCAACACAGCCTGCTCTCATCTTTGGGGCAACCACCTGTCCGTTTCCATCTGATTTTGGTGGACAGGATCAGATCAGATGGTGGCGGGTGTCAGCGGACACATCCACCTCTCCATAGAAGAGACTGGCTGAAAAACTGACAGGCGGACCTGATTGGATCGCCCATGTAAAATGGGCCTATGGCTGCATTCACACTTCAACAGGTAGCTTACCACTCTGCCATCTGTCCGTTGTCGGCTGTGGTAGGGGGCAGTGTGACGCCTAATTCACTACATCGCACAGCTCCCTTTTTTTTTGTATGAACTTTAAGTGTATAAAATTTACCTTTCATTCATGGCAATGGACAGCAGCATGAAACGCTGCATTGCTGTACAGTGCCATGCAATTTGGTATGGTGCACTGCGTTAAAATGTCCTTGCGTTGACAAACATTTTACTGCATTGTAAAACATCTGTCACCACACATAGTGAGGTTGATGTACTAAAACCTAAGAGTGCAAAATCTGATGCAGCTCTGCATAGTAGCCAATCAGCTTCTAACTTCAGCTTGTTCAAGTAAAGTGGTAAAGTGGAGGTCCGCCCCCCCCCCCCCCCCCCCACGAAAAATTTAAAGACAGCAGCTACAAATACTGCAGCTGCTGACTTTTAATATATGGACACTTACCTGTCCAGGGAGCCTGTGATGTCGGCACCGCAACCGATCTTCAGGTCAGCTGTCAGGTGCAGCCGCCGCCATTCCTAGTAAGGGAACCCAGCAGTAATCCCAGGTTCACAAGAGCTGCAGGAATGAAGCCGTGTGAGTTCAGCTGAACTAGCGCGATTTCACTCCCGCAAGTCAGTCCTGATTTCAACCGCCATTTCAGAGACATCTGTGCAGGGTCTGCACAGATGTCAATGTAAATCGCAGCCCGAAATAGCAAAAAGTCGTACAGAAACTACTTTTTGAAATCTGTGGGGCACCGCAAATGCAGAGTCGCACCGATCAGGACAGTGCCAATGCCAGCAACTGCTGCAGATTTCACATGCAATTTGACGTCAAATTGCATGTCAAATTGCACCAGTGTGAACCAGAGCTGAAGCCTTTTGGCTTCACAGCCAGTTCCCTACTGCACATGTGCGAAGTGCGCTGCGCTTTCTAATTGGCCCAGTGGCGGAGGAAGGAGGAGGGGGCCGGACTTCCGAGAGACGGCACCGTGGCACCATCTCTGGAAGTGGGGAAGGGGACCTGTCAAAAACAGATCCCCGTTTCCCCCCTGAAACGTGCCAAATGTGGCACCGGAGGAGGGGGGACAAATAAGCGGAAATTCCACTTTTGGCTGGAACTCCGCTTTAAGCTTTGACAAAAACCTGGAAGCTGATTGGCCTCTTTGCAGAGCTGAACCAGATTTTGCACTCTCCAGTTTTAGTAAATCAGCCCCACTGTAAATTAGCCCTAAAAGCTACCTTTCTGCTGACTGCAAATGTAAAGGCTGCCTGTCTGCTGAGAGGCAATGTAAAGGTGACCTTATCTCTGACTGCTAATGTAAAGTATTTACACAAACTGTCAATGTAAAGCAGCCATTCTTCACTCAGCATTAAAGGAGAAGTACAGCTAAAGCTCATTTGGCTGTACTTCTTCTGTGGATCATTCACAGGAGTGCAGTTCGTTCTGCACTCCTGTGACCCATTTGCAGCAGACAACAGGCTGAAGCCCACTGTCGGCTGATGTCACAGAGCCAGTCCAGGCTAGAGAAAGATCTAAAATATAAAACATTCACATTTTTCTCTTTTAATGTGAAAGGGATATTTTTCATAGTGTCCATCAATGTAAAGAGGACATTTTTCCCCTAAGTGCCAATATAAAGGAGGCCTTTACACTGATCAATAATGTAAGAAGGGCCTTTCAAATGTAAAGGGGGAATAAGAGACCACTAAACTCCAGGAAACCACTTACGGACCACCCACCGTTGTTATACGTCGGCTGTTTGAAGGAGGTTATCGTTGTTATGGCAGCAGCTAGCTGCCATAACCCCGGTATCCCCGTCTTCAGCAGGCGGTCCGCTACAAGATAAAAGTTGCCTCTGCGGCGGATTCGCAGCAAGATCACTTTTGTTGGTGGTGGGAGAGGGGCCCAACCCCCTTTCCGCCGCGATCCGGTGCCCTCCGCCGCTGCCGACTGCTCCAGTAAGCGGCGGAGGGCACCGGATCGCAGCAGAAAGGGGGTTGGGCCCCTCTCCCACCACCAATAAAAGTGCGATCACGTCTGTTCTCCTGTCAGGTATGGAGACGAGTGAGGGGAAGATGGCCCCCACCCGTCTCCATACAATTGCTGGGTGGAAGCGACGTCAAAACGTCACTTCCGCACACAGCTCTTAAAAGGGACATTTTTTTAAAATAATTCTTTTAAATTACAATTTTTTTTTTTTTTTGTTATTGCATTTTAGTCTAAATATGAGATCTGAGGTCTTTTTGACCCCAGATCTCATATTTAAAGCGGAGTTCCACACAAGAATGGAACTTCCCCTTTTTCGAACCCTCCCCCCCTCCGGTGTCACGTTTGGCACCTTTCAGGGGGGAGGCGGGTGCAGACACCTGTATAAGACAGGTATCTGCACCCACTTCCTGGCATAGACTCCCACGGGAGTCTACGCCGCTTCCCGTCCCTCCGCGCTGTCTCCTGGGAAACACACAGGTCCCAGGAGATAGCGGAGATGCGCAGTAGGGAATCGGGAAGTGAAGCCACAATGCTTCACTTCCTGATTCTCTCAACCAGGATGGCGGCGGCAGCTGCCGAGAGTCGAGCGAGTGATCGGCGTCGGCTGCCGACATCACTGGACCCTGGGACAGGTAAGTGTCCATTTATTAAAAGTCAGCAGCTGCAGTATTTGTAGCTGCTGGCTTTTAATATTTTTTTTTTAGGTGGACTCCCGCTTTAAGAGGTCCTTTAATGCTTTTTTCTATTACAAGGGATGTTTACATGCCTTGCAATAGGAATAAAAGTGACATTTAAAAAAAAAAAACAGTGTAAAAATAAAAAATAAAAAGTAAAATAAATGAAAAAATTTTTTTTAAACGCGCCCGTCCCGACGAGCTTGCGTGCAGAAGCAAACGCATACGTGAGTAGCGCCCGCATATGAAAAAGGTGTTCAAACCACACATGTGAGGTATCACCGCGATCGGTAGAGTGAGAGCAATAATTCTAGCCCTAGACCTCCTCTGTAACTTAAAACATGCAACCTGTAGAATTTTTTATACGTGGCCTATGAAGATTTTTAAGGGTAAAAGTTTGTCGCCATTCCACGATTGGGCGCAATTTTGAAGCGTGACATGTTGGGTATCAATTTACTTGGTGTAACATTATCTTTCCCAATATAAAAAAAAAAATGGGCTAACTTTACTGTTGTCTTATTTTTTAATTCAAAAAGTGTATTTTTTCCAAAAAAAGTGCGCTTGTAAGACCGCTGCGCAAATGCGGTGTGACAGAAAGTATTACAACGACCGCTATTTTATTCTCTAGGGTGTTAGAAAAAAATGTATAATGTTTGGGGTTTCTAAATAATTCTCTAGCCAAAAAACCTGTTTTTAACCAACAAACTTAAACAACAAATCTCAGAAAGAGGCTTATGGGGCGTACACACGGTCGGACTTTTCAGCTACAAAAGTCCAACGGACACTGACGGACTAAAGCTGGCTGGTAATCCGATCGTGTGTGGGCTTCTCCGGACTTTCAACGGACTTTTTCAGCCTCAAATCCGACGGACTTTAGATTTGAAACATGCTTCAAATCTTTCCGACGGACTCGAGTCCGGTCGAAAAATCCGCTCGTCTGTATGCTAGTCCGACGGACAAAAACCCATGCTAGGGCAGCTATTGGCTACTGGCTATGAACTTCCTTATTTTAGTCCGGTGTACGTCATCACGTAAGAATTCGACGGACTTTTGTGTGATCGTGTGTAGGCAAGTCTGTTCGTTAGAAAGTCCACCGCAAGTCCGTCGAAAGTCCGCAAAAAGTCCGTCGAAAGTCTGTCGGACAGGCTGTCGGACTTTTGTAGCTGAAAAGTCCGACCGTGTGTACGCCCCATAAGTCCTTAAAGTGGATGTAAACCCATTTTTTTTTTATATCATACTGTAGAGTATAAGATTTCCTATCGTTTGAGCCCAGTCTTGCCACACAGAGTTATTCCATCTCTGAGCAATCCTCTTTTATTGTTCAGTGAGAAAATTCTTGACAAACTGAGAAAAACTTTGTCAAATACTCCCCCTTGCTGTGAGTGACAGGTGATTTACATATCTCGTGCACTAGCCTAAGACATGCAATATTTTTTAATTCCCCCCACTCCTTTCTTCAGCAGCTCTGCAAGGATTGGCTGTTCCACACCTCAGCATGATTTGGCATGCTGAAGTCATGTGGGTACTTTCCTGTCTTTTCACTGGATGTTAGAGATCATAGCAGAAGTTCAGTGTTAGAAATACACAGGGGAGTGTAGAGGTGGGCGGGGAGTCTACTGACATCACGACTCCACCCACCGAGCTCCAGACAACAGACCCACCCACAGAATCTGCCGTTTTTCGGGTCTAATAACAGAGGGGAGACATTTGACAGGTAAAGATACATGCAGGAGGCATGTATATCCTTATAGATAACCCCTATGGCAGTAGTTTAGAAAGGATGACATTGGGTTTACATCCACTTTAAGTGGTTAAATAGGAATCTTATTAGGGTGCCTAAGGAGTAGGGATGAGCTTCGAGTTCGAGTCGAACTCATGTTCGATTCGAACATCGGCTGTTCGTCAGTTCGCCGAACAGCAAACAATTTGGGGTGTTCGCGGTAAATTCAAAAGACACCCTTTAAAAGTCTATGGGAGAAATCAAAAGTGCTAATTTTAAAGTCTTATATGCATGGTATTGTCATAAAAAGTGTTTGGGGACCTGGGTCCTGCCCCAGGGGACATAGATCAATGCAAAAAAAAGTTTTAAAAATGGCAGTTTTTTCGGGAGCAGTGATTTTAATAATGCTTAAAGTGAAACAATAAAAGTGTCATATTCCTTTAAATTTCGTACCTGGGGGGTGTCTATAATATATTATTTAAATGATAATCTGCTTTTAAACTGTGTGAAAAAGTGATTTCTACACTGAAATATCTAAAATTCTGAGAAGAGATAAATTCCCAGTTTTTATACAACTAGGTGCCAACACAACTGAGACACCCCCCAGGTACGAAAGGGGCGCATGTTTCCCGTGTTTAGAACAGTCTGACAGCAAAATGACATTTCAAAGGAAAAAAGTCATTTAAAACTACTGCTATTAATGAATTGCCGGTCCGACCATACACAT
Organism: Lithobates septentrionalis; assembly: GCA_037952835.1. Classification (NCBI taxonomy): domain Eukaryota; kingdom Metazoa; phylum Chordata; class Amphibia; order Anura; family Ranidae; genus Lithobates; species Lithobates septentrionalis. The sequence continues at coordinate 1,715,511 of JBBDGP010001605.1, read as the reverse complement.
AAAAGTTCATTGATAAAAAGGGCATGGGAATTCCCCACAGGGGAGCCCCGAACCAAAATTTAAGAAAAATTACGTGGGGGTCCCCCTAAATTTCATACCAGGCCCTTTAGGTCTGGTATGGACATAAAGGGGAACCCCAGCCAAAATTGAAAAAAAAATGGTGTGGGGTCCCCCTCAAAATCTATACCAGACCCTGCAGGTCTGGTATGGATTTTAAGGGGAACCCTGCGCCAAAATAAAAAAAAATGGCATGGGGTCCCACCAAAAATCCATACCAGACCCTTATCCGAGCACGCAACCTGGCAGACCGCAGGAAAAGAGGGGGGGACGAGAGAGCGCCCCCCCTCCTGAACCGTACCAGGCCACATGCCCTCAACATTGGGAGGGTACTTTGGGGTCCCCCCCAAAGCACCTTGTCCCATGTTGATGGGGACAAGGGCCTCATCCCCACAACCCTTGCCTGGTGGCTGTGGGGGTCTGCGGGCGGGGGGCTTATCGGAATCTGGAAGCCCCCTTTAACAAGGGGACCCCCAGATCCCGGCCCTCCCCCCTGTGTGAAATGGTAAGGGATACCCCTACCATTTCACAAAAAAAGTGTCAAAAATGTTAAAAATGACAAGAGACAGTTTTTCTATCTTCTTTCTTCTATCTTCCTTCAGTTTCTTCCTCCATCTTCTTCTTCTGGTTCTTCTGGTTCTTCCTCCGGTGTTCTCGTCCGGCATCTTCCTCCGCGGCGTCTTCTTCCCTTCTTCTTCTCGGGCGGCTCCGCATCCACCATGATGGGAGGCTCCCACTGTGTGACGCGTCTCCTCTTCTGACGGTTCTTAAATAATGGAGGGCGGGGCCACCCGGTGACCCCCACCCCCCTCTGACACACGGGGACTTGATGGGGACTTCCCTGTGGCATTCCCCGTGACATCAGAGGGGGCGGGGTCACCCGTTACGTAATGAGTATAATATAATTGCCTAAATAGTACTGAAATATGCAGTATATTATTTAAATGATAATCTGCTTTTAAACTGTGTGAAAAAGTTGAAATATCTAAAAGTCTGAGAAGAGATAAATTCCCCGTTTTTGTACAACTAGGTGCCAACACAACTGAGCATGCTCAGACCTGCAAATAGCTCTCATTTTCGCTCCAGTGTCTTTTTTACAAGGCACTATAGTAAATACGAAAATGAGCGCTGTGTTAAAGAGCATTTTTTGGAAGTGAAAATCGGTGCCATTATAGTCCAATGCAAGTTTTAACCATTGATTTTAATGGTACAATTGTAACTTTCACAAATAAATCCTTTTAATGTTGAGATGAAACTTTTCTTTCTCTGAAATAAATTTTCCTTTGCAACATTGTTGCTTCTACTTCAAATATTTTGTTTTTAACAATGCTATAATGTGAAATGTTTTGATGTTTTGGTAAAATATATTTTTCTCTGTCACTTTCACTTGTTACTCTCCATTTCACAACAATCTTTACCTAAACTCACACAGGTGTCTTTACAAAGCACAAACAATACCATTGCTGATGCAAATTTAAAATGAGTCACAATTTTTTGCGCTTTTTTTTATTACCAAATAATTAATTTGAGCCCAAAAAATGTGAAATGTGTACCAACATCAGAAATCAAAATGTAATTCCCCAAAATTTAAGGGTAATATCACTATTCTATACTGACCCACAAAGAGCCACCAAACATCACAAAATAAATCAAGAATAATAACTCTTGTGTAATGTAATTCCATCACCTCTATGTCCAAAGAAATGCAGTATTTATGTGTATTTATGTGTAGGATGATGTCACATGTGACAGCTCCATGGCTTAAAGGTTAGGACTTCTGCTTAGCATCTCTGAGTGTCTGGGTTTGATTCCCAAACATGCTGCTTCATGTAGAGAAGTTGTCTCATCTCCCAGGTCCTAAAACTAAATGTAGTATTTATGTGTAGGAGGGTTCCACCACCATTGTAATTCTTGCCAGATACACTATACAATCAAAAGTATTGGGACACCTGCCTTTACACACACATGAACTTTAATGGCAGCCCAGTCTTATGCCCCGTACACACGGTCGGATTTTCCGATGGAAAATGTCCGATCGGAGCGTGTTGTCGGAAATTCCGACCGTGTGTGGGCTCCATCGGACATTTTCCATCGGATTTTCCGACACACAAAGTTGGAGAGCAGGAGATAAAATTTTCCGACAACAAAATCCATTGTCGGAAATTCCGATTGTGTGTACACAAATCCGACGGACAAAGTGCCACGCATGCTCAGAATAAATAAAGAGATGAAAGCTATTGGCCACTGCCCCGTTTATAGTCCCGACGTACGTGTTTTACGTCACCGCGTTCAGAACGATCGGATTTTCCGACAACTTTGTGCGACCGTGTGTAGACAAAACAAGTTTGAGCCAACATTCGTCGGAAAAAATCCTAGGATTTTGTTGTCGGAATGTCCGAACCAAATCCGACCGTGTGTACGGGGCATTAGTCCGTAGGGTTAAACATTTATTTGGCTCACCCTTTGCAGCTAGAACAGATTCTGGGAAGGCTAAGAAAGCTGTCCATAAGGTTTAGTGTGTCTATGGAAATGTTTGACAATTCTTCCAGAAGTGCATTTGTGGGGCCAGGCACTAATGTTGGATGAGAAGGCCTGGCTCGCAGTCTCTGCTCTAATTCTGCCAAAAGGTGTTCTATCAGGTTGAGGTCAGGTCTCTGTGCAGCCAGTCAAGTTCCTCCACCCTAAACTCACTCATCCATGTCTTTATGGACCTTGCTTTGTGCAGTCATGTTGGAACAGGAAGGGGCTATCCCCAAACTGTTCCCACAAAGTTGGGAGCATAAAATTGTTCAAAAAGTCTTGGTATGCTGATGCCTTAAGAGTTCCCTACACTGGAACTAAGAGGCCAAGCGCCACACATGAAAAACAACCCCACATCTCAATCCCCCCTCCACCAAATGATTTGGACCAGTGCACAAAGCAAGGTCCATAAAGACATGGATGAGTGAGTTTGGGGTGGAGGAACTTGACTGGCCTGAACAGAAACCTGACCTCAACACAACAGAACACCTTGGGGATGAATTAGAGCAGAGACTTTAAGCCAGACCCTCTCGTCCAACATCAGTGCCTGACCACACAAATCCACTTGAAAGAATGGTCAAACATTTCCATAGATACACTCCTAAACCTTGTGGACAGCCTTCCCAGAAGAGTTGAAGCTGTTATAGCTGCAAAGGGTGGGCCAAATGAATTTTGAACCCTACGGACTAAGGCTGGGATGCCATTACAATTCATGTGCGTTTAAAGGCAGGCGTCCCAATACTTAGGCCAATATATTGTATATTGCTTGTGACACCGAGCATGGCTATGGACTTAGGGCTGGTTCACACCACAGAGATGCAGAGAACATGTATGAGGCTGGCTAATTGGGTAGCGATTTTGTCTAGCAGCACTGGGGTTGCTGGTTTAATTCCCCAACATCCTAATGCTTGTGTCAAAGTATATATGCTCTCCCTGTGTGGGTTTCTCACTACAATCCAAAAAAATGCTGGCATTTTATTTGTCTCCTGTTGAAATAGTCTCTAATGTAAGAAAGTTAGTTTTGGACTTTAGATTGGAAGCTCATTGCAGCCAGGGACTGATGTTAATGTTTGTTAGCACTAACCATGCCCAGGGACTTGGACATTTAAAATTTTAGGGTTTACACTGCACAGGTACATATGCTTAGAAAACTGTTGCTTTGTTTATGTGGATGCAAATGGACTTAGATCTTTGGCCTGCAGTTGGAGATTTGATACACATAGCCAAGGGCTAACACAGTTGCAAATAGTATTACTGTATGTGTTACATAGTTACATAGTTACATAGTAGGTGAGGTCGAAAAAAGACACAAGTCCATCAAGTCCAACCTATGTGTGTGATTATGTGTCAGTATTACATTACATATCCCTGTATATTGCGGTCATTCAGGTGATTATCTAATAGTTTCTTGAAGCTAACAATGCTCCCCGCTGAGACCACCGCCTGTGGAAGGGAATTCCACATCCTTGCCGCTCTTACAGTACTTCTATTGGGCGTGTGTCAGTGTGCTAACAATGCAACCTACCTTATATAAAGGGCTGCAGTGGGGGGGGGGGGTTGTTTGGCCTGAGAAGGCCAGGTTTTTTGCTGTGATTTGTGGGGGCGAAGGAATGATATTGTGCCTATTGACAAACACCCAACTAGGGGCTGTTTGTTTGCTGAAATTCTTGTGCATTTTTTCAATCAAAAGTGGGTTTATGTGGCCATGCTGTCAATGTTGTGCATGTATTGTTCCTGTCTGACCATGCAAACATGGTTTGGGATCATGTGCTGACCTTCTACTCACTGCTTAATTGTGTACACAGAAATGCAGCTTCCAGCAAAACATGGTCACCAATGTATGTATGTGGATTTTTGGGGTGTTGGCAGGTGTTTTATTTTGAACATGTGGCTTTTATAATATTATGTTGGAATGCTTTGTAAGAATGACTTAAGTATGTTTATATAATCTTGCAGATATAAATGTGATGTGTTGCCCGTTATACACTGAAAGTAAAGCTGTGTCCACTCTAAGGTTTAGATAAATTTTAGATTGTAAGCTCCTTTGAGCAGGGCCCTTAAAACCCAATTGCTAACTGTTTTGCTAAATGTAGCACCATATATCCTGTAGAAACTTTTTAATTTTGTTTCTGCTGGCAAAATAAAAGTAAATTATTGAGCTTGTGTTTTTTTTTCTATTCTTTTTAATTCGTTTTGGGGGTGGTGGTTTTGGGGAAGTGCAAGATCTTTTACATCTTAGGCTGCTTTCACACTGGAGGCGCTTTACAGGTGCTAAAAATAGCACCTGTAAAGAGCCTCTCCTCTCACTCCAGTGTGAACTGGCCCTGACCCTAGGTCAACACATATGCATTTTTTAGTACGTTTTGCAGTTTTCAGAAACACTCTACAGTCCATTTAACATGGTTTCCTAAGGTACTAGTTACTAGAAATGGTCGGGACTTTTTTCACGTGATTTGCGGGTGATAGATTTCAATGGATCTGCACCAGAGATGCAACTGTTGCGCTTGTGATGTGATTTTTGATGTGTTTTGTAGTTATGTTTTTAACACTGTATATAGCTGGTTGCTAACCGGGGGCCCGGGAAGCCAGCTGCCGCGTCCTTAACAACCAATGAATCTTCAGCTGTCAGTGGCTTCCCCACTGAAAGTACAAAAAAATGCCAGCCAAAAAAAAATATATAGATAAAAAACTGCATTGTGTCCCCCCCCAGGTCTATACCAGGCCCTTCAGGTCTAGTATGGATTCAGAGGGGGCCCCCCATGCCAAAACTTTACAAAAATGGCATGGGGTTCATGGGGTTCCCCCCTTTGGGTCTGATATGAATATTAAGGGGAACCCCTGCATCAGAATATAAAAAATTGCATGGGAGTCCCCCCAAAATCCATACCAGGCCCTTCAGGTCTGCTATGGATATTAAGGGGAACCCCGCATCAGAAAAAAATTCATGGGGGTCCCCCTACGGTATGGATCACGGTACCCCCCACGGCACCAAATTTAAAAAAAAAATGGAGTGAAGGGTCCAGTATGGATTTTGGGGGGGACCTCTACACCATTTTTTTAAAATTTGCCGTGGAGTTACCCTTAATATCCATACCAGACTCGAAGGGCCTGGTATGGACTGGTGGGGGGAACCTACGCCGTTTTTTTCTTTGATTTTAATTCTATATTGCCAGGAACTGGCAATTCATTACAGCCGTGATCCAGTAATAAACACAGGAAAGGTGCGCTACTTTACAGGCATACTGTAGACAACCCCCAGGCACGATATTTAAAGGAATTTTTCATTGTTATTGTTTCACTTTAAGCATTATTAAAATCACTGAAAAAAAAAAATAAGAACTTGCATATAAGCCTTCAGTGAGAACTTTGGATTTTGCAGGTTCGAGCCCCATTGACTTCCACTATTCCTACATATGTGATCTGACAGGCATTTTTGCCCGCAATAGCGCTGCTTTCCATTTGCATTAGCGCTCAGTTTCTGAGAGTTGAAGTCTTACTTGGCCTTATTTGGGCGCTATTTTCTGTGACTGCAGGATCATTTTTCAGCGCTATAGTAAATGACCCCCTCTGTCTATAAAGTAATAACAATTTAGATTTAATTCCTCACATTAAGTCTATAAAAAGACGAATAATGATAATGATAGTACTATAATTTTAAAATAATTTACTTAAGTGCTGCTACAGATAGATTAAGAACCTAGTTAATAAGTGTAAATAAATTGTTCAGCTGCAGCTATTTAAATGTGCTCTGATACTACATACATGGTAAGTAAATATAAATAATAATAGTGCGCTCAAACCCAACTTTAAGCGGAGTTCCACCCAAAAATGGAACTGCCGCTTTTCGGAATCCTCCCCCCCTCCGGTGTCACATTTGGCACCTTTCGGGGGGGGAGAGGGGACCAGATACCTGTCTAATACAGGTATTTTGCTCCCACTTCCGGGCATAGATAGCCCGGAAGTGGGAGCAAAACCCGTGGGTATCTACGCCACTTCCGGTGCCTTCTCCATCCTCCCCACTGTCTTCTGGGAGACACACAGGTCCCAGAAGACAGCAGGGACCAGGGGGATCATGCAGCGCGAGTCGCGCATGCGCAGTAGGGAACCAGGAAGTGGTTACCGAAGATGGCGGCGCCTCCACCTGAGAGTCGAGGGACAGGTCAGCTTTAGGTGCCGACATCGTGGGCGCCCTGGACAGGTAAGTGTCCTTATTTTAAAAGTCAGCAGCTACAGTATTTGTAGCTGCTGACTTTAAAAAAAAAATTAGGTGGAACTCCGCTTTAATAGTAATAATACACAGTGCATGGTACTACAAACACTTAAGTACAACTGTCCATAAGCATACAAATATTGTGTATCTTAAATTATAAACAAAAAAGGTTTATAATAATACTCCTTCCTCTGTGAGTAGGGGTGATAAAAAAATATGTACACAATCAGTGACAAAAATTAAGTGAAGAAAAAATAAATAAATAAGAGAAGAAAAACTTCTAACAAAAAAGTCACCACCACCTCAGTGTAAAATTTCTGCTCACCTTCCAAAAATGGAAAACTCCCTGGGCCAGATATCACTTTTCAAAACATGGATCCTCACTAGGATCAGCTTATATGTTTCCAGTGTCTAGATGGTGATTGAAAGATGTATCTGTGTTTCTCCAAAGATGATTGGTTCTTCCATATTAAATTCACTCTCAACAAAGATAAAAGGACATCATTGCGCAAGATTGCTGTATATTCAATTATTACTACTTGATATAGAATATTCACTCACATTTTACTTGATGAAAAAAGGCATATTGAACGATCATTACTGCAAGCAGCTCTCCTCCTCACTCCTCCTCACTGCACGTCCGGTATAACAAAACATCGGAAGTGACGTCACTGGTTCCCCGACGTGTTGCGTCACAGGTCACGTGACTTACTCGCCACCTCTGGCCACATGTGGTACTGCATACAATAGAAGTCACAGAAAGCTGGAAACGCAGACTTGAACTTGAGAGCAAAGATGTCAGGTAAACAGAAGCATAGCGATGAGGACACCCAGACATCACCCAGACCAGAAAATAGAGCCGGGTCACAAGCCAGGTTCGGTAACAGCCAAGCGAACCCAAGGCACCAAATCATGAGCAGTATCAAATAGACATGTGTGGAACTAAAAAATTTGTTTTGTTTTGTTATTTATTCATTATTTACATAAATTTGTTTTGTTAATTTCATTTAATCCGTCAAACATACTAGAAAACATTACACAAAACAACATAAAAAACAAAAACAAAAAATTGGGGGAGAAAGGCAACAAATGGACGTCCTGTCTTGAAACCTACTAAATCACATTTAAAGTCCTTACTTTATTTCCCTTAAAGCCTTTTAATTTCCTGTTGATTCCTTAAAAGCCCTCCAGGGGAGCCCATCAGAGGCGTAACTAGAACCTTCAGGGCCCCGGTGCAAGAAACCATGATGGGCCCCCCTTCCACCCGAGCCCCGGCTTCCAATTTTGGGAGGGTGTCCATGGACATCCTCCCAAAACCGTGCTTCCCACATGACCCCTTGGACATGCATCCAGCGCAATCACATCGGCCCTTTACTATGTGATCAGCTGATCACATGTAAACAGACTGGTTATCCACAGCCCTTTCCTCACACGCTGTGTTTGTGTTAGGAAAGGACTGCCATTAACTGTCAAGAATGTCAGTAAATTGTTTACACTGATAATCAGTGCCCCAATCATCAGTGCCCATCAGTGCAGCCTATCAGTGCCCATCACTTCCACCTGCAAGTGTTACCTATCAGTGCTCATTAATGCTGCCTATTAGTGCCCATCAATTCTGCCTATCAGCACCACCTATCAGTGCTCATTAATGCCACCTAACTGCGTCCATCAGTGCCACCTATCAGTACTCTTCAATTCTGTCCATCAAAGCCCACCAATACTGCCTGAGTTCTGCCTATCAGTGTTCCTCAGTGCCCATCAGTACCACCTATCAGTGCCCATCAATGCCACCTATCAGTGCAGCCTTTCAGTGCACATTAGTGCCTCCTATCAGTGCTGCCTATCAGTGCTCATCAATGTGGCCTATCAGTGCTCATCAGTGCCTCCTATAAGTGCTCATCAGTGCCTCCTATCAGTGCCCATCAGTGCCTCCTATCAGTGCTCATCAGTGCCTCCTATCAGTGCTCATCAGTGCCTCCTATCAGTGCCCATCAGTGCCTCCTATCAGTGCCCATAAATGCCTCCTATCAGTGCCCATCAGTGCCTTTTATCAGTGTCCATCAGTGCCTTCTATCAGTGCCCATCAGTGCTTTCTATAAGTGCTCATCAGTGCCTTCTATCAGTGCTCATCAGTGCTCATCGGTGCCTTCTATCAGTGCTCATCGGTGCCTTCTATCAGTGCTCATCGGTGCCTTCTATCAGTGCTCATCAGTGCCTTTTATCGGTGCTCATCAGTGCCCATCAGTGCCTTCTATCAGTGCTCATCGGTGCCTTATATCACTGCTCATTGGTGCCTTCTATCAGTGCTCATCAGTGCCTTCTATCAGTGCCCATCAGTGCCTTCTATCAGTGCTCATCATTGCCCCTCAGTGCCTTCTATCAGTGCTCATCAGTGCCGTCTATCAGTGCTCATCAGTGCCATCTATCAGTGCTCATCAGTGCCTTCTATCAGTGCTCATCAGTGCCGTCTATCAGTGCTCATCAGCGCCGTCTATCAGTGCTCATCAGTGCCTTCTATTAGTGCTCATCAGTGCCCATCAGTGCCTTCTATTAGTGCTCATCAGTGCTCATCAGTGCCTATCAGTGCCTTCTATTAGTGCTCATCAGTGCTCATCAGTGCCTTCTATCAGTGCTCATCAGTGCCGTTTATCCAGGGCCGGACTGGGAATAAAAACCAGCCCTGGAAATAATTTCATACCAGCCCCATAGTATTTTTATACCAGCCCAACCGCATAACGTCTTTATTTTCTTGTTCACAAAAGGGAAAACCATGCATTTTAAAGCACATTTGAAGAATGTATTATATATAGATAAGAGAGACATGGCTTTTACAAACAGCAGCAATTTTTTTCAAGGCAAAAATCATGGCATTTACTGGCACATTTTTTATTGACACTGCAAAAAAAAGGTGCCGTAAATGGCAGTTTTCAGTGCAAATATCAATATTTAAGCTATAAACTGCTATTAGCAATGTGTTAAGTTAAACAAAAGTCAAAAACCATATTTCTCCATTTACATGAAAGTCAGATTAATATAACCCAACACAGAGTTCCCCCATATATCAGGAGGATTCCCCTTTACAGTGCAAGGGAACTCTGACATAAAGGGGAACATTGCAAATCATGATCTAAGTGGGAACTCTGATATAAAAGGGGGGCACTGGTGACCAGAGACCCCACTTATATCAGAGTCCACTGCTTTCCCCTTTACATCAGAGTTCCCCCTTGCACTGTAAGGTGGAATCCTGCAGACTATGATGTAAAGGGGAACTCTGGGAATGTGGGGAGGACTCTGGTGACCAGAGATCACCTTCCGCAGAAAGAAAACACTAAAGTAAGGGGGTTTACTGATATAAGGGGTAAACCTTTATATCAGTGCCCCCTTACAATATTGTATTGACCCCCCCTCTCAGGCTGGCCTGGCGGCGCTGTCACTGACCTCCTCTCAGGTGCACCATGCAGGGCTCAGTCAGTCAGCTCCAGCTCGGTGGCTCTGGTTTTATCCCATAGTTTCCTCTCCACAGTCCATACATGTCTGACTTCTCCCATGACCCCTATCCCTGCGGCACTCCCACTGTTGACTCCACTCCAGACTGCAGACGTGATATAAGACAAGAGATGGTCAGAGGCTGTAGATGGTACAGGGGAGGTCAGAGGCTGCGGATGGTACAGGAGAGGTTAGAGGCTGCGGATGGTACAGGAGAGGTCAGAGGCTGCGGATGGTACAGGGGAGGTCAGAGGCTGCGGATGGTACAGGGGAGGTCAGAGGCTGCCGATGGTACAGGGGAAGTCAGAGGCTGCCGATGGTACAGGGGAGGTCAGAGGCTGCCGATGGTACAGGGGAGGTCAGAGGCTGCCGATGGTACAGGGGAGGTCAGAGGCTGCCGATGGTACAGGGGAGGTCAGAGGCTGCCGATGGTACAGGGGAGGTCAGAGGCTGCCGATGGTACAGGGGAGGTCAGAGGCTGCCGATGGTACAGGGGAGGTCAGAGGCTGCGGATGGTACAGGGGAGGTCAGAGGCTGCGGATGGTACAGGGGAGGTCAGAGGCTGCGGATGGTACAGGGGAGGTCAGAGGCTGCGGATGGTACAGGGGAGGTCAGAGGCTGCAGATGGTACAGGGGAGGTCAGAGGCTGCGGATGGTACAGGGGAGGTCAGAGGCTGCGGAGGGGGGATGACAGGAGGTCAGAGGCTGCAGGGGGGGATAGGAGGTCAGAGGCTGCAGGGGGGTGACAGGAGGTCAGAGGCTGCAGGGGGGGTGACAGGAGGTCAGAGGCTGCAGGGGGGTGACAGGAGGTCAGAGGCTGCGGGGGGATGACAGGAGGTCAGAGGCTGCAGGGGGGGACAGGAGGTCAAAGGCTGTAGGGGGGACAGGAGGTCAGAGGCTGCAGGGGGGGCAGGAGGTCAGAGGCTGCAGGGGGGGGCAGGAGGTCAGAGGCTGCAGGGGGGGCAGGAGGTCAGAGGCTGCAGGGGGGGGACAGGAGGTCAGAGGCTGCAGGGGGGGGACAGGAGGTCAGAGGCTGCAGGGGGGGGACAGGAGGTCAGAGGCTGCAGGGGGGGACAGGAGGTCAGAGGCTGCAGGGGGGGGACAGGAGGTCAGAGGCTGCAGGGGGGGCAGGAGGTCAGAGGCTGCAGGGGGGGCAGGAGGTCAGAGGCTGCAGGGGGGGACAGGAGGTCAGAGGCTGCAGGGGGGGGACAGGAGGTCAGAGGCTGCAGGGGGGGGGCAGGAGGTCAGAGGCTGCAGGGGGGGGCAGGAGGTCAGAGGCTGCAGGGGGGGGCAGGAGGTCAGAGGCTGCAGGGGGGGCAGGAGGTCAGAGGCTGCAGGGGGGGGCAGGAGGTCAGAGGCTGCAGGGGGGCAGGAGGTCAGAGGCTGCAGTGGGGGCAGGAGGTCAGAGGCTGCAGTGGGGGCGGGAGGTCAGAGGCTGCAGGGGGGGCAGGAGGTCAGAGGCTACAGTGGGGGCAGGAGGTCAGAGGCTGCAGGGGGGGCAGGAGGTCAGAGGCTACAGTGGGGGCAGGAGGTCAGAGGCTGCAGTGGGGGCAGGAGGTCAGAGGCTGCAGTGGGAGTAGGAGGAAGAGGCCACCAGACGAGTACTCACTGCGGTACTTTTAAAAATGGCGCCATCGCGTCACTGCGCATGCGCCCGCATTTCCGAGAATTGCCGAGTGTGTACGGACTTTCCCGAGCACGGCTAGCTCGGGAAAGCCCGTACACACTTCCGAGAAGAGCGCTAGCGCATGCGCAGTTGCATGTCAGCCTGGCGGCCCCGCAGCCATGTCTTTTTCAGGCGCCGCTGCCCTCACAGCGGCACCAGGGGCAGCCAGACAGCCGGCCCACCGGGGGATTTCCCGGTATCCCGGTAGGCCAGTCCGGCCCTGCATCTATCAGTGCTCATCAGTGCCGTCTATCAGTGCTCATCAGTGCCATCTATCAGTGCTCATCAGTGCCTTCTATCAGTGCTCATCAGTGCCGTCTATCAGTGCTCATCAGTGCCCATCAGTGCTCATCAGTGCCTTCTATCAGTGCCCATCAGTGCTCATCAGTGCCTTCTATCAGTGCTCATCAGTGCCCATCAGTGCCTTCTATCAGTGCTCATCAGTGCCCATCAGTGCCTTCTATTAGTGCTCATCAGTGCCTTCTATTAGTGCTCATCAGTCTCTGCTATTAATTTCTATCAGTGCTGTCTGCCTTCTCAGGACAGCAAAGCTCTGAGCGGAGATCGTGTGTCATATAACAATAGCACAGAGAGACTCCAGCGGCATTAATGTTCTATTTGTCGGTCCTCTCTGGCACGGATGAGAGAGGAGGACACACAGCTGATCATACTGCTCCCCCTTCTCCCCCCTCCCCTCTCCTGTGTGCTCTGCGGGCAGTCTAGTGTGAAGCTAAAGAGCTCACATTTCCCACGGAGCACACAGAGAGGGGAGGGGGGAGAAGGAGGAGCAGTGAGATCAGCTGTGTGTCCTTCTCTCTCATCCGTGCCAGAGAAGACCGACAAATAAAACATTAATGCCGCCGGAGTCTCTCTGTGCTATTAATCTATGACACACGATCTCCGCTCAGAGTCGTGTGTGAAGATCAACCCCGCTGGGCCCCCCCACAGTGGCTGAATGCCAGGCCCAGTCGCAACTGCGACTGTTGCGACCCTGGTAATTCCGCCACTGGGGCCCATAACTGACAGCATTTTTCATATGTATCCAAATCATGTACATCATATGCATCATACATATATTTCATATGTATCCAAATCAATCCGATGGGGATTGTATTGACCGCCAATGCCGCGGAATGACCAATCTCACTGCTGTGAACCAATCTTAGAAGACTCTTTTTAATATTTTAATAGGGATCTGGTAAAATTAAAAGCGGGGTAATTTGAAGCGTATTGGGAAAGCCCCCTCCCCATAACTGTAGTATATAGCTGCATAATCCTATCCCAAAAGTTATGAATTTGACGGCATTCCCACCAAATGTGTAACAGCGAACCCTTGGCAGAGTGACACCGCCAACACATGTCAGATGCATCTGGGTATATACGCTGAAGGGACGTTGGACTCCGATACCAACAGGAGAGGAGCTTGTAGCTTGGGCTCTTGGGCTTTAAATGACAAGCAATGTGTAAATGACTTCTCCCACTCTTCGGCTTCTATTTGAACATTGAGATGAAGATTCTATTTGAAATTCAAATTTCAGAAGATGGTTATATTCTATTCTATTCTTTTCTATTCTATTCCTTTGTTTTCTATTCTATTTTATTCTGTCATTTTATTTTATATTCTAATTTGTTTTGTTTAACTCTGTTCTATTATTTTCTATACCATACCTTTATTTTCCATTTTTTTATTTCTATTGTTTTATTTTCTATTCTGTTCTGTTTTACTCTATTCTATTGTTTTATTTTGTATTATATTCTATTATTTTTTTTTCTATTCTTTTCCTTTATTTTCTAATCTATGTTACGCTCTTCTGAAATTTGAAAACAAATTGAAATCTATTCGTATTCAATTTGAAAACTATTCGAATTACAATTTCGTCCAAAATAGTCTGTTGTTATTTTGGATTTGTTTACACTTGTTACTATTGTTATAACGAACTATTGTTATAACATTACTATAATTTTAACGAAAAATTTGTCCAAATTAAATTTCGGAGCAAAACGAACCGCACAGGTCTAGTTTCAAGGTCGGAGACAAGCAGAGGTTGTCACCATTGAAGGCAAAGAGATACAGAATTGGTAGGTAAAATCTTGGTTAAGAGTCCAGGCTGACGTCAGTAACACAGGTAGGCAGGCAGCAGCCATAAACAGACAGGTCAGATATAGGCCGGGTCAGTAACAGAGTCAAGCAGATTCAGGATCAAAAATAACAGAGATACAAGCTGAAAGACCATCCAGCCATGATTCCTTGAAGGGTCTAGATTTAAATAGGCCACTAGGTGCCAGTATAGCTTACTTAGGTTCCCATGCCTGAAACATGCACATTTATTATGGGGAGATACATGGATTCACAGGAGATTATTACAGCAGGCAAATAAAAATTCAGAAGACTGCTAAAATTGCAGATGTTCACCCTCATAAAGCCTTAGAGGATATTGAGCTTTGCCAAGAAAACTTATTGTTTTCACAGTACTGTTCAGAGAGAGAAAACACTGCTGACAGTTATTTGGGAAGAAGTGGAAATTTTACAACTGACCTAAACATCCTGAAAATATCCAAACAACTCTTAAAATTTTTGAGTTTGATAAACTATACATAGAATTTTGTAAAGTCTTTTCAATATGTAAGCAAAAAAAAAAGAAGAATTAAAGTAAAATTCCTAGATATGACTTACTAATCTTGAAAATACTCCTAGCACCTATGCTTACTAACTTGTGTAAAAAAAGATGCATATTCTTACCTATTTAAGTATAAATACTCTGGTCGGGTCTCGCCACTTGTGGTAGCATGGAAACCATCTGGAGTTTCCACCGCAGATTTAGAGGCTTCATTATCGTCTTTCCCTGAAAGTAAGACATCCCCCGAAAATAAGACCTACGTCCAGTTTTGCCTCTCGCTGTAATATAAGGCAACCCCTGAAAATAAGATCTACTTCCAGTTTTGCCTCTCGCTGTAATATAAGGCCACCCCGGAATATAAGGCCCCCGAAGCTACCGTAAAGCGTCTGACTCCTCTGGACCGTAGCGGCGGGCGCCACCATGCAGCTCACTGATTGGCCGCAGCACAGCCGGAGCTGTTCAGGCAGTGCGAGGTCTCTTTAAATTAGAGAGCCCGCGCCGCCGCCAGGACAAGCTGACGCCTTCTGCCGCCTGCTGCTCGCTCTGCCCTGATGGAGTCTGGCTGACTCACAATTAGACAGTGAGTGAGTCGTGTGGGGCAGGAGTTGGGCACATTGTGTGGAATCTGGCGGGCACAGACACACAGGGGTGACTGAGGTGGGGGGGGGAATGTCTGATAAAGGGGTGGGGGGATGTCTAGTAAAGGGGGGGGAGTCTGGTTAAGGTGGGAGGGGGGAGAGACTAATTAATCCACTGTCCACTGGCACAGGGGTGGGGGGAGGGGGGCTCACTTAAAATGACACAGGGTGGATTTGAGGGGGGGGATCAAAATGGCACAGGAGGATCAGAAGGGGGGGGATCAAAAGTAGTAATAGTAACAAGAAATTCTTGATACCGTAGGATTCACAGTTTGTCTGGTTATGCTGGTTTGTGATGACAACTACTACCGTACCGTATACAAGTAATACATTTCCTTTTTTTTTGTTCAGTAAAGGTGTACCGTATTCTTCTTCATGGAAAAATAAGACATTCCCTGGAAATAAGACCTAGTGCATCTTTGGGAGCAAAAATTAATACAAGACACTGTCTTATTTTTGGGGAAACAGGGTAGCTTTTTTTTTTTTGTTTTGTTTCAGGTGGGAGCATTTACAGCAGGTGTAGTACTGTAAAATGTCCACTAGATGGCGGGCACATTTCACTTCTAAACTAAAACTTCTAGTCTCAAATAAAAACAATCTCAATGCATTTAGGCTGCTATCCAGTATATTTTATTTTTGTTTACAAACGTTTTTATTTGGTACAAAAAACTTTTGACATATGCCATAGAAAGATATAATACAGATATTTTACATCCAGGATAAAACAAGAAAAACGTATTGGTATATGTCATAATATGTTATAATACTTAAACTATATATTATTGTATAATATGCATTTTGTAAATATATAAGTCTATTGATGTTTTACTAATATATGTTTATAAAAAAATGTATTCAACATTGAAAAAGAGATTGGAATAATTTTGCCATTGTTCCCATTTTTTCTTATAAAAATAATTAGTATTATGTATTGTATGGAATATTTTTTCCATAAGATTGATATTATTAATCCTGGTTTTCGGGTGTGATAGTGGAACTGATGGTGATTTCCAGTGAAATGCTATTAACCAGTGTATTGCTACACATATTGCGTGGATCAATCTCATTTTATGGGGGGGGTGAGTCCAATAATGGAGGAAAATAATAAACAGTTGTTTAGCGATAGATGAATAGAATTACCTGAGATTCTGGAAGCAAATTCTTCTAATTGTTTCCATATAGGTGTAATTTTCTCACAATTCAAAAAAATATGTGAGAATGAACCCATAGAGTTGCAACCTCTGAAGCATGTCTGGGGAGATGTGGGGAAAATGGCATGAATTTTAGTTGGTGTATAATACCATCTTGTGAATAATTTGATTGCAGTCTCTTTTATTGTGATTGATCTGGTACACTTATGTAAATTAGTAATGCAATTGTTCCAATTTACCATTTAGTACGTAAATTCACACTCTTGCTCCCATTTATGCATATAGGGGAGTTTGTTTTGTTCTGCATTATTTATTAAATTAGAGTACAATTCTGAGATTAGTCCTGTTCTTCTTGGTGATTTTAGACAAACCCTTTCGAAAAAGATGGAGGTTGTGTGTTTGTTGTGTGAAAGAATGTGTTAAAAATGTGTCTAATTTGAAGAAATTTATTAAACTCGGCATTAGGAATCTGGTGTTTAGATTTTAGTGAGGAAAATGAAGTGAAATTGCTGTTTTCTATAAAACTAGAGAGGTATATAATGTTATTATTCTTCCACCATGAGAAGTCTTCGATGTTATGTGTATAGAGGGGGAATTTGGGATCGCCCACAAAGGAGGCTAATGGAAGAGTATTAGATATCAGTTTATATCTTTTGTTATGTAGATTCCATAATTGGTAAGAATGTGCTACTAATTGGTTGAGAGTGTCCAAAATATGAATAGAAATCTTATTTCCCCATAATATTCCAGAGATAGTGTATGGAAGGATTGAGTCTTTCTCAAATCTAACCCATGAAACCATGGGGTTAGGAATATGCCATTGTGTCAATTGTGACCATCTGGCAGCTAGATAGTATGACCAGAAATCTCGGAGGCCAAGTCCTCAGTTCTTTTGTGATTTAAATAGGACTAATTTAGATAAGTGGGGATGAGAATCTAACCATATAAACTTGTTAATCTGCGTTTGAAATTTAGTGATGAGTGATTTATTTAGTCTAATTGGGAGTTTCCCAAATAAATATAATAGCTTTGGTAAAATTGTCATTTTAACTGCTGTAATTCTGCCTAAAAATTATGTTTTGAAAGATTTCCATATTTTAAGCAATGATCCTAATTTTCGCATCATTGGTAAGTAGTTTTTTGAGGTAAGGTCATTAATATTTGGGGTAAGAAAAGATACCCAAATATGGGAGAGATTCTAGTGATCAGGTGAAGTCGTGGGTGCGTGTTATAGGCCGATCCCCGCCGATTTTGTGTTTTATCGGAGCGACCGCGGCAATTGCCGCGGTCGCCGCCGACATACACAGCCGTGGGTAGATTTAAATATGGCGGGGCCGAGATAGGGATACTTCGGGGCCGAGATGCACATACCCGAGTGTTCTCGGTTGCCGCTCACAGTCACGCCCAGTCCCGCCCTATGATGGACATAACACAGGTCCAGGGGCAGGACTGGGCGTAACGGCGGCGCCGAAAAAAGCAGAGAACACTCGGGTATGTGTATCTCGGCTCTCGTCGGAGCCGAGATATACACACACCCGAGTGTTCTCGGCTGCCGCTCACAGTCACGCCCAGTCCCGCCCTATGATGGACATAACACAGGTCCAGGGGCAGGACTGGGCGTGACGGTGGCGCCGAAAAAAGCAGAGAACACTCGGGTATGTGTATCTCGGCTCCGAAGTATCCCTGCAGTCTCTGCGCCATATTTAAATCTAATCACAAAGCTGCACTGACATGGCTGGACTGGGGCAAAGCTGCACGGGCAAACCTGCACTGGGGCAAGGCTGCACTGGGGCAAGGCTGCACTGGGGCAAGGCTGCACTGGGGCAAAGCTGCACTGACAAGGCTGCACTGACAAGGCTGCACTGACAAAGCTGCACTGACAAGGCTGCACTGACAAGGCTGCACTGACAAGACTGCACTGGGGCATAGCTGCACTGACACTGAAAAGGCTGCAGATGGACAGATAAGGCTGCATTGATGGGCATTTTAATGTAAGTTTTTTTTCCTTAAACTTCCCTCCTAAAAGTTTTTTTTCCTTAAAATTCTCTCCTAAACTTGGGTGCGTGTTATACGCCGGCGCGTGTTATACGCCAATAAATACGGTAGTCTAAATGGGAAGGTGTGATGTTTATCGGCATACCTATTGATTTGGAAACATTCACTGTTAGGCCTGAAAGTGATGCAAAGTTTTTAAGGGTATGAAGTAGGTTTGGCAAGGCTATATTGGGTTGTGTGAGGAATAAGATCATATCGTCTGCATACATGCTTAATTTATAGTAGTTATTATTGGATTTATAACCTTTTATGTCTGGGTGTAATAATATTGCCGTGGCTAAAGGTTCAATAGCCAAGACGAATAGTAGGGGTGATGAGGGACATCGCTGTCGTGTACCCCTGCCCAATTTGAAAAAGTCTGAATTACAGCCTGGAAGTCTAATCCTAGTTAATGGGTTATGATAAAGTGCTTGGAAAGCATGGAAAAATTCACCTTTGAATCCATTTCTTTTTAATATTATATCAAGGAAACTCCAGGATACACTGTCAAATGCTTTATTAATATCAAGGCTAAGTAAAAGGACTGATTTGGAGTTAGTATTTGCATCTTGAATTATGTTTGTTACTAGTCTGATATTGTCTGTAATTTGTCTACCTGGGATGAAACCTGATTGATAAGGGGAAATTAGAGAGGGGTTTATTGAATAATAGATTATTGGCTAACATTCTGCTAAAAATGATTAGGTCATTTTTAATTACCGAGATTGGCCTGTAATTTTGGGGTAATGTATGGTCTTTGTTTTGGGATGAGTGACATATTTGCAAGTAACATTTCTTCTGGGAATTGATCTCCTTTAAGAATATTGTTGTATAATTTGGTCACATTTGGTATTAGAAGATGGTGATATTGTTTATAGTAAAAAGAGGAAAACCCGTCTGGACCAGGTGCCAAATTTTTTTTGAGGGATTTAACTATTAGTAGTTGTTCTTCTTCTGTGCATGGTGTATTTAATTTGTCTATTTGCATTTGGGTTAGCTTTGGAATAGGGAGCTTATCCAACCAAGATACTGCTGATGAAGGAATGGGTGAGGTGGAGGCTAGAAGGAGATTTGAATAGAATTTTTTGAAAATAGATAGAATTTCTTGGGGGAGTGTGATCAGTTGATTCGTATTGTTTTTAAGTTTATAAACATGGGTAGGTTTTATTAATTGATTTAGCTTGCGGGCAAACATTGTGGAATAAGCATTGCTTGAAAGGAAAAATTTTGCTTTTGACCAACGAAGAGCTTTTTCTGCTTTAAATGAGAGCAATGAATCTAATTCATTTCTTTTTTGGGAAATTATTTTGTAAGTGTTCAGGTCATGTGAATTTGTATGGTCTTTATATAGGTTGTGTAGGTCTTTTGTAAGAGTATGAATTGTTTCCCATTTTTTTTTTTTATTACATTGTGCTGCCCTTTTAATGAGGTGGCCTCTCATAACGACCTTATGAGCAAGCCACAGTGTAATTGGGGTGGTATCTGGAGTTGAATTTAGTGCAAAGTAGTCTTTTATTTCTAATGCAATTTCATTTTGGTGCGTGGGGTCCATTAATAATGATTAGTTTATTCTCCACGAATAGGGAGTAGGGGTGAGGCCTATAAATTGAGTGCTAAGGAGTGATGATATGGTGGTCTGACCAGGAACATGGGTGTATTGAGGCATCATAGGAGTTGGCTAGGATTATTGGAGAGCAAAATATGTAATCTATACGTGAATATGAATCATGCGGGTGGGAATAAAAAGTGTATTCTCTTGCACCTACATTTAACGCTCTCCAGGACTCAATCAGTTGTAGGTCATTCAAGTGTGTTATAGTCGTTTTTGAAAAAGTTTTTGAGTTGGTTTTGTTTACTACGATTAAGGTTAGTTTGATAAGTTGAGTTAAAGTCCCCACCCAAAGTAATATGTGGTGAGTGGTATTGTTGGAGTGTGTTAAAGAATTGCGTGAAGAAAGTGGTTTCGTTTGGAGCGTATACATTAGCAATTGTTATTTCTCTACCAGTTAGAGTACCTCTGATTATAATAAACCCTCTGTTCTCATCCTTGTAAACCTGCTGCACCTCTAATGGAAAAGATTGATGGAGGAAAATTGCTTCTCCTTTAGTTTTAGAAAAGTAGCAAAATGAAAAAATGTAGGGTGGTTATCTTTCATGAAGTGCATTTCTTGTAGCATTAATATTTTAGGATTTATTTTTTTATGTTGTAAAAAGGCTTTCTTCCTTTTGTGTGGTGAATTAAATCCTTAGACATTGTGTGACAATATAGTGATAGTCATGGTGTTAATATCAGATTTTGGGGTTCAACAGGAAGTGGAAATAAGTGATAAATTGTGTGGTGTTAGGTGTGTAAATGACTTATTATTCTAAGAATAGAAGAGGTTAGCAAGGTGTACAAGGATATAATAGGACCCATATTATTTAATTTTCTGTGCAACTTTTGGCATAGCGAAACGGTTGTACCAAAGATTTTTTTTTATAGTTATAATAATTGTCTTTGGTTTACTTTTAGTTATGTGTAACATGTAATATGTGTAACATATATCTGTGATAGAAAATCAATGTGGGGTTGGAAAAAAAATTTTTTTTCCAACTGACAGTGAGAAATAATGAGACCTAAAGGTCTGTGACTCAGTCTAAGAGAGAGATGAACAGAGTATATAAACAGAAAATTAATTAACAACAAAAACAAAATATGAACTGAGTAAAACTCTCTTATATGAGACTATGCACCGACTGAGTGGGGCGGGAATCCACAATTATTATCATTAGTTTGAATATCTGTGCAACACTTAAACAATATTTATAACTTTAAAGGATCTGTAAATGATTCTGAACTTGTAACATTGAAAAACTAGTAGAACCAGATGCGGGACTAGACATTTAGCGGCACCAACCCATTTTACCCATGTTGAGATCAGTTAAGTATCTGCTATCTAATACAATTTAAACAATATATGTTGTTATCTAGATCCAATCAAATATAGAGGGTAAACGTGATGGGCCTCAGCAAGGTTCCTTCCCTGTTCCGATTTAGAATATATGAATGAGACGACCAAAAAAACCTTAAATTTTTAGAAGCGTTGGCTACGTTTAGAGAATTAATAAGAATGAAAAAAAAAATTGCGGAAGAGTCCACTGTTGTGTATGGAGTGGCTATAAAGTTATATAGGTTATGAAAGGTAGCTGTTTGAAAAAGCTGGAAATAAAAATAGCTCTTGAGTCTTTTCTATGAAGACAGCATTACCTTTATAGAACAGAAGATGGCGGTGTTGGGTTATAGACAGCTACATAAAAAAAATACTGTTCTGAGACTATTACAGTTTTTCTCCATTGTTTTGGCTCATTTCTTGAAACAGAAATGACATTCTCAAAACTCTAAGTTCATTTGGCAAAACAGTCTTACAGTTCAGCACAACTCTATAACTCACGTGCAAAAGCTCACATCTCTCCCAAAACTGTTCACTCATGCTTCAAAACCATATTCCTTTCCCATATAAAGAGTCAGTGCTACCAAAATGGCAAAGATTCTTCTCAATTGCTTTGGCTCATTTCTTGAAACAGACCAGATGTTCTCAACTCTCTTGGTGCTTTTGCCAAAATAACCTGGATGGTTCAGCACAGCACCACGGTTCACCTTCAAAAGCTCATATCTTTCCCAAAACAGTTCACTCATGTGTCAAAAATACATTTCTTTCTCATTCATATAGTCAGTGGCCCCAAAATGCTTCATGCCTTTGGCATTGTGTAAGCACTGCAAGTCAAAATGTTTAGATGTTTTGTCTCTAAGGCAGAGGACCATTGAAATATCCCTCATGTCCACCTTTCAGTCTTAGCCCAGTCCTTCATTGACAATGGTTACTGTACAGTTTTTGTCTAGCTAACTGAATACAATTGTGTATAAAACTGAAAAAAATAAAAGATTTTAGGGTAAGAGTAGCCTCCAAGGTTTTACATCACACATTGCACTCATACTGCCAAGGAAAAATTACTTTACAGTATTGTAACCATTATCATTCACACACAAAGTAACTTCCATACATCAGAGTAAAAAGAAAATGTATACAGCATAATATTCGGAAATATAAACACACAAACAAAAAACAAGGAAAATTACATTTAGCCTACAATGCTGTAAATAAAGCTGGAGTTTCACAACTACTGTAACATCTCTTCACTGGCCACCGTCCTCACCCTCCTCACCCTCCTCACCCTCCTCACCCTCCTCACCGTCCTCACCCTCCTCACCCTCCTGCCCATCCACACCCTCCTCACCCTCCTCACCCTCCTCACCGTCCTCACCCTCCTCACCCTCCTCACCCTCCTCACCCTCCTGCCCATCCACACCCTTCTCACCCTCCTCACCCTCCTCACCCTCCTGCCCATCCACACGCTGCTGTCTGTCTGGCCACAGATTCTCATCAACATCGCAGCGTATATCCTCCCTTGCGATGCAACGAGGGAAGAAGCTGCGTGCATGTCGCAATCATCCCCTACAAAAAACAAAGGGAAAGGTAATTCATCAAGGAGGAACATGCAATGGTCAAAACGTATATGAAATGCTTTTTATTGAAAGTACACTATAAACACCAATCCAATAATATACTGTAAAAACAGGTACCATCACCAATATAAAAATGACAACGTTGTCATTGACAGACACAGATGGCCACCACTCACATATACCACACACACCTCATGTGAATTCATTCAAGATAGATATACAAGAATGAATTCAGATTAGATACTAGATACATATCATCTGCTGGATAACTGAAAGTCCTGGTAAATCAAATGATAACAGCAGATGGTAAGTGAAAGGAGAGATATGTGGGGTTGTGGATGGTAATGCAGTAGCCCTAGATATCAGGTCCTCATAGATGTAGGAACAAGAAGAACCGGGGGGATAGGAGGGGAAGATGGGGGGAACGGAAATGGGAAGACCCTGTACTGAGTGGTCACTGGATACTGCAGTCCTGGTCAGTTACTGTAAGATCACCCTGGGCCATCAATATTTCGCAGCGCTGATGACAGGGAATGGGAGTTCCTGTTTGCAGGATATGGTGAGCCGTAGCGGATTGAATCAGGCTGAGCAGTGTAACTCATTTAGTGAATCATACATACTGGGTGGATGCACTGATTGAGACAACTGTCCCCTGTCCAGGACACAAACAGATTAGATCTCACCCAGTGTTGAGTCTGTGGTGCATCAGGACACATCACCGGACCGAGTTCAGGCTCATGCCGTCTCCAGCTGGCTAGTTGAGTTGTCTCCCGTCCTCCGCCGGGTCCTAAGCTGTGCATATCCTTTGATGGCGTACTGAGGGTAAGTAGAAGGTGTACGCCCAGGGAGATGCGGTGAATAAAGCAGAGTTTTCTAAAGTGTTCAGTCCTCCGCTCGTTCCGTTTCCCGGGAAGTTTCAAATGGCCATGTTACTGTAATTACAGGCCAGTGATGCCTGGGCTGGTGGGTGGATCTGGAGGTCTGTGGGAACGCTATGGGTAGCGTGATGGCATCATGCTGACGCGTTTCATCCGCCAATCGGATTTCATCAGAGCATCCCCTACACTGATCTCCTGTAATATCCTCACAGGCAGCATCCATTGCATGGAGCAGGGACCTCTGATCTTGAGCTCGATGCTCATACACTCTCCACCTCCAAGCGGAGAAAAACTCCTCAATAGGGTTGAGGAAAGGAGAGTAAGGTGGTAGGAACACCATATCCATCCTTGGATGAGCAGTGAACCAGGCCCTCATAAGCAGGCCACGGTGGAAATTCACATAGTCCCATACAATTATATATTGTGGTAGGTGAGGCCCTATGAGACATCTCTTATTTTCAGGGATCAAATCCAAATGAAGGCGGTCCAAGAAGATAAGGAGCTTCTGTGTATTCTATGGGCCAAGACTGGGGATGTGAGTGGCCACACCATTCCCAGAAATGGCAGCACACATAGTTATATTGCCCCCTCGCTGGCCTGGGACATCCACCGTGGCCTGGTGGCCAATAAAATTTCGGCCACGTCTTCGGCCCTTGGCCAGGTTGAAGCCAGCCTCATCCACATACACAAGTATGTGAGAAGTCTCGTTTCCTTCCAATGCCATTATTCTCTACAATAGAGTAAAAAAAGAAAACATCAAATCAGTCATACAGAAGAGTCAAACACTACAGTTACAGACAGTTACATAGGAATGTTCTAAACAAGTTCAATATATTACTGGCCAGTATTCCAGTGGTTCCAAACCTGGGGTACATGCACCCTATGCAGAGGTACTACAGGGGGTATTTGACAGAAAGGGGAGGGGAAAAATTATCAATGAGTAGACTTACTGAAATGTTACAGTAAAACCCACAGTATTAGATAGATTTACATGGGAGGCACTACTGTAATTGCAGCTCTTTGACCCTTTTTCTTACTGTATTATATGTTATATTCTTCAAAATAAGGATTATAATGATAATTGCATCATACAGTAAGCTGCAGTTTTTAGACAAAATGTTTATAAATCAGATACGTAAATCAAATACTTTCATACCTGGATTACCTGGATTCAGAAATCAGGTAAAGTGGGTACTGAAACCAATACATTTTGGGAACCACTGCTTACGGTAATTGTAAAAAGGTTATCTTGATGGACAACCAGTGACTGACTTACATGTACATACTGGTACCGCAGCTCTTTCACTCTGTCAGATTTCCTCTCAAATGGTACCCTGTAAATTTGCTTCATTGTCATCTGATGCTTCTTCAATATGCGGGCTATTGTGGAGATGCTTATAGAGTGACATTTTGGAATATGGCATTGTCTTGTAGGATTGCAGTGCAGATCTGTCTCAATGTGATGGCATTATTTGCAAACACCATGTTACAGATCTCTTGTTCTTGTTGTTCATTGAGAAGTTTTCCGTAATGTAATCGTATTGTTGTTTTACTTACAGTAGCTTTACCACAATTCCAATGCATCACTGCACAGTGACTGGAATATTACTGTAAACTGTATCATCAATATTGTAGAAAATAAACTATTCCATACTATTCTATAGTTTATTTTCTACAATTTTTTTCTTGTTATTGTTAGTATCATACGTAACATCCCACTGAGGTAAGATACTGTAATACTGTAGGCCTATCACACACACATACACACTAAATGAATACGTAAATGAGTAAATAAACATATTTGTTGCTGTATGCACAGTGTCCTGTCCTATACATTATATAATTCCATCATTGACTGACTACATACCTGTTTTCCCTGCGAAAGGTTTGGATGATAGAGAAGACTGTAGAGCGAGGCACATTAGGTTGCACTCGGCGACCTTCCTCCGCCATTGTGAGGCCATGGTCGATGACATGATCTATAATTGTGGCCCGAATTTCATCAGGGACAGCATGGTGTCTTCGTGCTCCTCTGCCCTCTGCCTCTTCCCCCTATTCCACCGCCACTCACCCTTACTCCTCTTCCTCTTCTTCTTCCTCTTCCTCGAGCAGGCAGTTTCCCTTGTTCATTTACTTGGCCAGGTGCCTCCATGTTCAGAAATTGTACTGGTCCTGCATGGTCAAGCTCTATATATACATGTTTGGCAGCATTTGCAATCATGGACAGCACCTGTCAGGTAACTAAACATACTGTTTGATTGGTCATCTGAGACCAACTCCGACTCCTCCTTTGTTAGGCTCCTTTCACACTGGGGCGGGGGCGTTGTCGGCGGTAAAGCGCCGCTATTGTAAGCGGCGATTTACCGTCGGTATACGGCCGCTAGCTGGGCGGTTTTACCCCCTGCTAGCGGCCGAGAAAGGGTTAAAACCACCGCAAAGCGCCTCTGCAGAGGCGCTTTGCCGGCGGTATAGCCGCGCCGTCCCATTGATTTCAATGGGCAGGAGTAGTAAAGGAGCGGTATACACACCACTCCTTCACCGCTCCGAAGATGCTGCTGGCAGGACTTTTTTTACCGTCCTGCCAGCGCATCGCTCCAGTGTGCAAGCCCTCGGGGCTTTCACACTGGAATGAAAGCAGCGGCACTTTCGGGTCGGTTTGCAGGCGCTATTATTAGCGCAATAGCGCCTGCAAACCGCCCCAGTGTGAAAGGACCCTTAGTCAAGTTCTAGTTGCACCTGACTGTCAATTGCTGTAATCATTTTATCACATGTTCCAAGAGATTCATATATGGTATTCAAGGTATTATGTTCCTGAATAATTTTGACAATTGAACAGACTATTGTGCATGTGATGACTTAAACAATGAAATGACGCTGATACGTTTTGGAGAGAACAACCATTAGACTGAGAATTGACAATCAGTTTAGATCAACAAGATCTATTCACTTGGAAATTGTGCTAAATGTAGGCTACTTGTACTTAATCATTTGAAAAATGTACTGAGACATTGAGACATGTACTGAGACATTTGCAATTTTGATGAAATGAGTGAGAAATTCAATTCAGTTGTGAACAATTGCCAAGTGGTTTGGAGATTTGTCCATGTTGTTTTGAGAATGTCATTTCTGTTTCAAGAAATGAGCCAAAACAATGGAGAAAAACTGTAATGTAGTGTGATAAAAAAATAAAAGTGTCATGGTATGTAGTACCGTTTTAAGACAGTAGATATCAGTATGTCCTCATCTTCTGGGTTAGTTTAGTCCATCAGGCTGTAAAAAAAATACTATATATATATATATATATATATATATATATATATATGGCTTTTTTCAGCGGGAACGCGGGGGAACGCAGATCCGGCACCTTCAACACTAAATGTATGTAATGGCAAGGGGTGCTGGATTGTGTTATGCCGCGTACACACGGTCGTACTTTTCGTCTACAAAAGTCAGACAGCCTGTTCGACAGACTTCCGACAGACTTCCGGCAGACTTTCGACGGACTTGCGGCATACTTTCTAACGAACAGACTTGCCTACACACGATCACACAAAAGTCAGTCGAATTCTTACGTGATGACGTACACCGGACTAAAATAAGGAAGTTCATAGCCAGTAGCCAATAGCTGCCCTAGCGTGGGTTTTTGTCCGTCGGACTAGCATACAGACGAGCGGATTTTTCGACCAGACTCGAGTCCGTCGTAAAGTTTTAAAGCATGTTTCAAATCTAAAGTACGTCGGATTTGAGGCTAAAAAAGTACGTTGAAAGTCCGGAGAAGCCCACACACGATCGGATTACCAGCCAGCTTTAGTCCGTCAGCGTCCGTTGGACTTTTGTAGACGAAAAGTACGACCGTGTGTACGCGGCATTACAGTGTCTATTGATGCTGGCTGCTGGGGGATCTATTGTTACTGGAGGTGCTATTTTTTTGCAGGGGTTTATTGTTGCTGGGGAGGTCTATTGTTGCTGCTGGGTGACGTATTGTGACTGTAAGCAATCTACTTTTGCAGGGGGGAGGTCTGTTGTTGCTGGCGGGGAATCTATTGTTGCTGGTGGGGGATCTATTGTTGCTGGAGGGGGTCAGTTGCTATTGAGGGGATTTACTGTTGAGGGAGCAGTGTATTGTAGCTGGCTGCTGGAGGGTCTATTAATGCTGTCTGTGGGGGGGGGGGGGGGGTGTCTGTTGTTGCTTCCGGGGGTCTATTGTTGCTGGAGGGGGGTATTTTTTGCAGGTGGTCCATTGTTTCTGGGGGGGGGGAGGCGTGGTCTGTTGTTATCATTAACAAATTTAATACAAATTACTTAGTACCACAAATGTTACTTGGTTCTGTATTTTCTAAAAGGGGCAGTGTTGGGAGTTGGATAGAGGGTAGAACGAAGTAACGGTGCTCGGAGGTGGGTAGGAGCAGAGACAAGGGCTAAGTCCGAAAGGCAGCTCCGAGTTCCTGCACCTATTCGCTGAGAAAAAAAGCCCTGTATAATATAAATAAATAAATTATATATATATATATATATATATATATATATATATATATATATATATATATATTTGATTGGGCCTGTACTCTGCTATTTTACCCCTAAATGAATTTGCTCAACCCGCTTGACACAACTGTGGAACAGTGTTGGTGTGAAGCTTAACAACAAAGGACAATCTCACAATAACAATATACCAATAATGTACCCTTACCATTACCTGGGTATCCGTTGTTCCACCTGTAGGAGAATGAACAACACTTCACACCAATTGTAATTAACCAGAATGTAATTTTACTGAGACTGGTATAAACGGTAATTACTGTAGCGCTGGTAGATTTTCCAATCTACCGCTTCTAGGTAAATTTAGTAGGTCATCTGTTCTGTACATAGTTCAGATTTCGTTTATTGTCAGATTTAGCCTCTGTTCCAGTTTGGCTGTGTTGCGTGTAGTTTCACACTGTGCCTGTGGGTGTTGTTGTCATCATGGGTCGGTGTTGGAAAAGCAACAAGCTGAAGCGTATGAGTGCTCTTCTGTCCCAGAGATAGTCAGAGGTGGTCCTCCGAGTTGCATTCTGGGAAAGGGTATTTATGGGACAGACGCCATGTTTTGGAGAGCTTTTCCCTCGTGGCCCTCCTGACCTAGAGGCATGTGTCAGTAAGTTCTACTTCGCGGCCCTCCTGCCTGGAGGGTTGCGTTGCGGCAGCCGAGCGGGTAGACCCAGAAGCCTGTCTGGGGCCTGCTATCGCTGGGATGGTCCTGTGCTGTCTGTCCTGCGGGAAGAAGCCAGACAATCGGGAAGATCCAGGGGAGGACCCATCTTGGAAGGGACCATGCAAGGCTGGTCTTAAGAAGGGCCTGGTGACTCGATTGGAGGACGTATCCTAAACTACCTTACCGCACAAGTACTGCCGGGTCGGCTTAAAGGTTCTGGTACTGTGTTTGCTGTTCATAAAAACTAATACATCCTGTGGGAGAGGATCGTACGGGTTTTATTTCAATCAAGTCTGTGGCAGAGACTTTTTGATCGTGCTGCGTACCGGCTGCTAGGTTGGTGATAGAGACCGATCCGGGCGGGCAACGATTTATTCCTGAGCTGAGAATACATTCATCCCAAAGATTTCAAGTCCTTAGTGCTACACCAAGAAAAGGTATTTGAAATTCCCTGCAACTCTCCTTCTTCCTCTTTCCTGCTACTTCTTCCAGTTAACTCCCATTAAAGCATTGGAAAAAATACTCAAGTGACTGGTGCCTACATTGTTTGATAATAAGCTCAACGGAACCCTAGACCCGGTACCGGTGAAATTACAGGTAAAAAGGTGATGGTAACAGCCTGCTAAAAATCAGCAGCTCCACCCTGAGTTAGTGCTACATTACAATAACTGCATTGCCACACAAACGTAATATGACAATGAGATAAGTATTCACAACTTATTAATATGTAAAGATTTCTTGAATGACCCTTGCAAGCGCGTCTCCAAGTGGGACTAATGCTCAGAGTGACAACGCCTCGACACTGGGCACCTTCCCACTTCCAGCACGCTGCACTAATCACACTAACACAAAGTTATCAAATACAGCACAGTACAATTACTCAAGAGCCCCCTCTGAGATATGCATACTTGCCAACTGACCCGAATTTCTCGGGACATTCCCAGGATTTAGCCCTTTTCCCGATCTAATCGTTTCCCGGGAGATGTCCCGAGAAATTCGTTTCTTCCCGATTTTCGACACCGGCCGCCAGAGGCCTGCGGCCGGCAGAGACGATGTCTCGCCGGCTGCCATTTTCAAGGAGACCGTAGGCTGGCTAGGTGGCTACAATAGAGATTGAGCTGCGGCGCCGCCCACCCCCCGGCCCGCCCCACTGCCAGTCTCTGTGACCTGTTATGGAAAGGGGAGGGGGATGGGCGGCGCGGCAGCTCAATCTCTACTGTAACCATGCGGCTCCGCTCGACCAACTTTGGGGCTGTATAGTCTGGATGTCACGGGGGGGGGGGGCTGGTCTGGATGTCACAGGGGGGGCCGGTCTGGATGTCACGGGGGGGAAGGTCTGGATGTCACGGGGGGGCGGTCTGGATTTCACAGGGGGGGCTGGTCTGGATGTCACAGGGGGGGCCGTTCTGGATGTCACAGGGGGGGCTGGTCTGGATGTCACAGGTTGGGGCCGGTCTGGATGTCACGGGGGGGCTGGTCTGGATGTCACAGGGGGGACTGTATAGTCTGGATGTCACAGCGGGGGCTATATAGTCTGGATGTCACGGGGGGCTGTATAGTCAGGATGTCACAGGGGGGCCGTATAGTCTGGATGTCACAGGGGGGGCTGTATAGTCTGGATGTCACGGGGGGAGGGGCCGTATAGTCTAATGGGGACTCAGATGAGAGGAAGGCTCCACTGGGGACTCCTGATGTGAGGGGGGCTTCGCTGGGGACTCCTGGTGTGAGAGGGGGCTCCGCTGGGGACTCCTGGTGTGAGGGGGGGCTCCGCTGGGGACTCCTGGTGTAAGGAGGGGTCCACTGGGGACTCTTGATGTGAGGGAGGAATCCGCTGGGGACTCCTGGTGTGAGGGGGGCTCCACTGGGGACTCCTGGTGTGAGGGGGGCTCTGCTGGGGACTCCTGGTGTGAGGGGGGGCTCCGCTGGGGACTCCTGATGTGAGGGGGGCTCTGCTGGGGACTCCTGATGTGAGGGGGGCTCCGCTGGGGACATCTGATGTAAGGGGGGCTCCGCTGGGGACACCTGATGTAAGGGGGGGTTCCACTGGGGACACCTGATGTAAGGGGGGGCTCCGCTGGGGACATCTGATGTAAGGGGGGCTCCGCTGGGGACATCTGATGTAAGGGGGCTCTGCTGGGGGCACCTAATGCAAGGACGGACTCTGCTGGGGGCACCTGATGCAAGGACGGACTCTGCTGGGGGCACCTGATGCAAGGACGGACTCTGCTGGGACACCTGATGCAAGGACGGACGGCTGGTGGCAGGCGACGTGGCAGGTCACACGCTCAGGGATCCCACTGATTCAGCATTATGGTGAGTTGAATGATTTCATTTTATATTACAATGTAATAATAGAAATAATGCACTTGAATCATCCTGACACCATAACAACCATGGTGCTGGGATGATTGAAGTGCTAACACCAGGTGTTTGGAGTATCTTTATCTGCTGATTGTTAAACTTTCTAGAATACACATATTTCCATTGTTGTGTAGGATCTGGGGCTGCTGTCCCTCCATCCCTCTCCCCCCCTTTCCCTCTCCATCCCTCATTCATCTCGGACTCTCACTCACTATCACGCGTAAACCACGCCCATATTTCACTGTGGGGCTCTTAGCTCGCCGCATTTTTACTTTTCCCCTATGCTACACCCACAAACGCAAGCCCACTTACTGCGACAAAGTACCCCGAATTAGTGGGTCCTACTCTAGTAATAGAATGGAAGATCCTTTGTCTCAACCATGGGAGCTGAACTCCTCTATGTGGGAGAACTGAAGGGGATACATCCTATGCACTGGTGGCCACTAAATAAGAGGTAATGAGGATTCACCATCTTGAATTTTAATGCATTGTAGAGTGTGCCCCCCAAATATGTTCTTGTATATTGTAATAGACCCTGACCAGGTTTTTTGGGCTGGAGCACCCCTCCCCCTCCTCATTACCTCTTATTTAGTGGCCACCAGTGCATAGGATGTATCCCCTTCAGTTCTCCCACATAGAGGAGTTCAGCTCCCATGGTTGAGACAAAGGATCTTCCATTCTATTACTAGAGTAGGACCCACTAATTCGGGGTACTTTGTCGCAGTAAGTGGGCTTAGAACTATATGACCATATAGTGTGACCAAACCCCCATATTTTTGAATATGTTCAGGTGTTTTTAACTAGCCTTGCAGGAAATGTCATTCTTGTATGTGTGCGCTGTAAAATATTTTGTACTTTTTCTAGTCCCGTCGTACGCGCTGTACGTCACTGCGTTCTGGACGGTTGGACTTTGGATTGACCGTGTGTAGGCAAGACCACTTGAATGTAGTGTAGTGTAGTATGTAGTGTGTTGGAGTTGACAGAGCTAGAGATAACGAGCTAGATTAGGCAGTTAGTGGCTTGCAGGCAGTGTATGTATGTATGTATGTATATATATATTTTTTTTATATTTATATTAGGGATGCACCGAATGGGTTTTTTGGTGCCGAAACCGATACCGAAAATAAATCTTCCTTGTTCCCGAAAACTGAAACCGATACCGAAACAACACCGATACCGAAAGTGACTGTTTTTAAAAATATTTTTATACAGGAGATGGTCAGCGACTGGGGACATGGTACAGGAGATGGTCAGAGACTGCAGAGATGGTACAGGAGATGATCAGAGACTGCAGACATGGTACGGGAGATGGTCAGAGACTGCAGACATGGTACAGGAGAAGGTCAGAGACTGCAGACATGGTACAGGAGATGGTCGGAGACTGCAGATATGGTACAGGAGATGGTCAGAGACTGCAGACATGGTACAGGAAGATGGTCAGAGACTGCGGACATGGTACAGGAGATGGTCAGAGACTGAGGACATGGTACAGGAGATGGTCAGAGACTGAGGACATGGTACAGGAGATGGTCAGAGTCTGAGGACATGGTACAGGAGATGGTCAGAGACTGCGGACATGGTCAGAGACTGCGGACATGATACAAGAGATCAATGCAGCCTCACCAGTGCCCGTCAGATGCAGCCAGCCTGTGTCCCCGGTAGTGCAGCCTGTGTCCCCAGTAGTGCAGCCAGTGTCCCCGGTAGTGCAGCCAGTGTCCCCGGTAGTGCAGCCAGTGTCCCCATTGCAGCCAGTGTCCCCGGTAGTGCAGCCAGTGTCTCCAGTAGTGCAGCCAGTGTCTCCAGTAGTGCAGCCAGTGAGCCCAATAAGCCATTTTCCCTCCCCGTGTCACACAAGTGCCTGGCAGAGTTGCTAGCAGTGGAGCTGGACCGGAAATGATGGCAGAGCCGGGGTGGAACACCGACACAGCAGGGTAACCATGAACAGCTGTCAGGCTGGAGACTGGAGTAGACTGGTACTTGGAAGCCACAGGCTGGAGCATGGATACAGCAGCTAGCAGGAACAATATCAGCGTGGACTGGGGCTCAGGCAGGTGCATGCAGGCTGGCTGGAGACACTGGTAAACAAGTCCAGAACAGACGTGGATAAAGAAGCAGAGTCAGGTGCAGGCTGGTTTGGTAACAGGCTGGTAGCGAGGTAGCAGAACTAGCAAGCAGGAGCGTAGTCACAGACAAGCCAGGGTCCGATGTAAGCAGATAGCAGGAATAGTCAGGGACAAGCCGGGTAGGTCAACTGGAACAGGTACAGGCAAACGGATAACAGGAATCACAGGGAACGCTGTAGACCAGACAGCACTGATCCTGGGGAATGAGTCAGTTTAAATAGTCTGTTTATTGCCAAGAACTGTCACAAGCACGTGCACACTTGTTGGCATTCTGTTCTACATTAGCGTGCATGCGCATCAGTGCACACAAGCGTGCTCGCGCAGCCCTTCTCAGTGGGACATGCAGTACAGTGGATCTTCTGTGGCCACCATCTTGATTATTGGCATGCCCTTCCTGACAGTACCTCATGGCAAAGAATGCTCTGAGGATCTGAAAAAAATAATTGTTGCTCTACATAAAGATGGCATAGGCTATAGGAAGATTGCCAAGACCCTGAAACTGAGCTGCAGCACAGTGGCCAAGACCATACAGTGGTTTAACAGGACAGGTTTCACTCAAGACAGGCCTTCCCATGGTCAACCAAAGAAGTTGAGTGCATGTGTTCAGCATCATATCCAGAGATTGTTTTGAGAAATAGACGTATGAGTGCTGCCAGCATTGCTGCAGAGGTTGAAGGGGTGGGGGGTCAGCCTGTCAGTGCTCAGACCATACGCCACACACTGCATCAAACTGGTTTACATGGATGTCATCCCAGAAAGAAGGCTCTTCTAAGCATGATGCACAAGAAAGTCCGCAAGCAGTTTGCTGCAGACAAGCAGACTAAGGACATGGATTACTGGAACCATGTCCTGTGGTCTGATGAGACCAAGATAAACTTATTTGGTTCATATGGTGTCAAGCGTGTGTGGCAGCAGCCAGGTGAGGAGTACAAAGATAAGTGTGTCATGGTCTGGGGCTGCATGAGTGCTGCCGGCACTGGGGAGCTACAGTTCATTGAGGGAACCATGAAAGCCAACATACTGTGAAATACTGAAAATGAGCATGATTCCCTCCCTTCGGGGACTGGGCCTCAGGGCAGTATTCCAAAATAATAATGACCCCAAACACACCTCCAAGATGACCACTGGCTTGCTAAGGAAGCTGAGGGTAAAGGTGATGGACTGGCCAAGCATGTCTCCAGACCTAAACCCTATTAAGCATCTGGGGGGCATCCGCACAGGGCCGGTGCTACCAATAGGCAAACTAGGCGGCCGCCTAGGGCGCCCTGCTGCCTTTTCCTACTCTCTTCTCTCTGCAGCAAGCAACTAAGTCTCAGCATCAGCAGGCAGCCGCAGCTCTGTTCACACATAGTGTCAGAGGTGCAGCAGTGGTGGAGGACTGTGTCTGTGTCCCGACTCCCGCAGCAAGCAAACATTCATTGATGGGCACTGGTAGGCTGTATTGAAGGGCGCTGGTAGGCTGCATTTGCTGGGTGCTGGTGAGGATACATTTGATGGGTGCTGGTAAGGCTACATTTGATGGGTGCTGGTGAGGTTACATTTGATGGGCGCTGGTGAGGCTGCATTTGATGGGCACTGGTGAGGCTGCATTTGATGGGTGCTGGTGAGGCTGCATTTGATGGGCGCTGGTGAGGCTACATTTGATGGGCGCTGGTGAGGCTGCATTTGATGGGCGCTGGTGAGGCTACATTTGATGGGCGCTGGTGAGGCTACATTTGATGGGCGCTGGTGAGGCTACATTTGATGGCGCTGGTGAGGCTACATTTGATGGGTGCTGGTGAGGCTGCATTTGATGGGCGCTGGTGAGACTACATTTGATGGGCGCTGGTAAGGCTGCATTTGATGGATGCTGGTGAGGCTGCATTTGATGGGTGCTGGTGAGGCTGCATTTGATGGGTGCTTTATTAAAAAAGTGGCATTTACATGGGCAGGGAAAAGGGGACGGAGTCAGCCGGGGGGGCGGCAAAATGAGGTTTCGCCTAGGGTGTCAAAAATCCTTGCAGCAGCCCTGCATCCGCAAACGGAAAATGGAAGAGCGCAAAGTCTCTAACATCCACCAGCTCTGTGATGTCGTCATGAAGGAGTGGAAGAGGACTCCAGTGGCAACCTGTGAAGCTCTGGTGAACTCCATGCCCAAGAGGGCTAAGGCAGTGCTGGAAAATAATGGTGCCCACACAAAATATTGACACTTTGGGCCCAATTTGGACATTTTCACTTAGGGGTGTACTCACTTTTGTAGTGGTTTTAACATTAATGGCTGTGTGTTGAGTTATTTTGAGGGGACAGCAAATTTACAAGCTGTACACTCACTTCTTTACATTGTAGCAATGTTTCATTTCTTCAGTGTTGTCACATGAAAAGATATAATAAAATATTTACAAAAATATGAGGAGTGTACTCACTTTTGTGAGATACTGTATATACTCTGCATTCAGTGTAGACTATATATACAGTGCATTGGCGGTGTACAGTATATAATACACTTCAGGCGGTGTACGCAGCATATAATACAGTTCAGCCGGTGTACAGTATATAATACAGTGCAGGCAGTGTACACAGTATATAATACAGTGTAGTGTGGTGTGAAAAAGCAAATCCCCAGCATGTCCAGAAGGCCACCAAGGAGAGGCAGACGCTCACAGGCCACTAAAAGAGGGCAAGCAGCCTCTGTGTCTACAGTGAAAAGTGGTGGTGGTGGATATGGTGCATCTTCTGCAGGTGGGTCATGCTTGTCCTTTTTTTTCTGTTGCTGCCCGTGATATTAAGCCACAACATACAGAAGAGTTGGTGGAGTGGATAACTAAGCCGTCCTTATCCTCCTCATCCTCTGTCACCCAGGCTCATACTAGTTTGCCTTCCAATGCAGCTGCCAAAGTGGCCTATTCCACCGGCTCCTTGTCCACAGTTATTCCTTCCGTAGCCCTACCATCATGCACGGAGGAGTAACAGAATTGTTCAACCATAGTGTCGGTTACATGCTGCTAGAGGATGCACAGCAATTTGAAGGCTCTGATGTTGGTCCCGAGGTTGAAGAAGGGAGTAACATGAGCCTAAAGAGAGAGGGTGCCACAGAAAGACAAGAAACTAGCAGTCATGTTCCATCAGCTGCAGCATACTGCCAAGTTTGCTCCAGTGACGAGGAGGGAGGGGATGATGAGGTCACTGACTGTACTTTGGTGCCTGAGCGAAGAGAAAAGTGAGGAGGAGGCCCCTTATTGCATCACATCACAGAACTCCACAGGTGCAGGGCGCTGCTGACTCCCCGCTGACTTCCAAAATTTCATTGGTGTGGACTTTTCCAATGGTTCAGACAAAGGATCTTCCATTCTATTACTAGTGTAGGACCCACTAATTCGGGGTACTTTGTCGCAGTAAGTGGGCTTAGCACTATATGACCATATAGTGTGACCAAACCCCCGTATTTTTTGAAAATGTTCAGGTGTTTTTAACTAGCCCTGCAGGAAATGTCATTCTTGTATGTGTGCGCTGTAAAATATTTTGTACTGTTTGTAGGTCTTATAGCAGCACCATCTTGAATTTAAACGCATTGTATGGTGTGCCCCCCAAATATGTTCTCGTATGGTGTGGGCTTTTTTCGATACGTGCAGTAAATCGCAGCGTTACTGTTTGCAATCTATGTCTGAAGCGGATCAAGTGTGGGCAGAGCAGCACCCGCTTGGGCACCACATGCTTGACAAGACATATGACGACCTGACATGCAGTTCGTTGGCAACAGCACCTGAAAGTCCCACATAATAAAAAAAGGCGGACTTCTCCTTGCTCCTCCTCTGTGATCTCAACCCTACTATACCTCCTGTCCTCTCAAATACTTGCACTGAGAGGCATGAAGGTATAGCAATAGGTGTCGCAAGTACATGCAGCCAATTTGCTAGCAGTACACCACCAGTTGATATCAGCAGGCAAATTTTGCTACCCCAGTTGCTGAACCATAAAAAAAATACTGTCCCAGCCATCCACATGCTCAGCGTCTAAATGCTAGTGTGGCCAAATTGCTATTATTGCAACTTCTGCCTTTTCAGCTGGTAGACTCTGCACCCTTTCGTGAACCAAGTGACCCTGCCCCTTCTGACATCATGTGTCGTCAGAGGGGGGCGGGGTCATCCGGTTACATCAGCAGGTGGCCCCGCCCTTGCCTATTTAAGAGCTGTCACAACGAAAAGACAGCAGTCAGCGGGACGCCTCCCATAAAGGCAAAGTATTTTTGTTTTTTTCTATTCTTCGGGTCTGTCGGGCGGCATGATTGAAGATGGATGGACATCGCGGGACACTTTTTTAATAAAGGAATTGTCAAAAACAGTTTTTTTGTGGTTTTTAATTTTGACACTTTTTTGGTGAATGGATAGGAGTTGTAGCCCATACCAATTCACATAGGGGGGAGGGATCTGGGGGCCCTCTTGTTAAAGGGGATTTCGGATAAGCCCCCACCCACAGACCCCCAAAACCAATGGCCAGGGTTGTGGGGACGAGGCCCTTGTCCCCATCAACATAGGGACAAGGTACTTTGGGGGGGACCCCAAAGCACCCCCCCATGTTGAGGGCATGTGGCCTGGTATGGTTCAGGAGGGGGGGCGCGTTCGTCCCCCCTATCCTGGCCTGCCAGGCTGCTTGCTCGGATAAGTCTGGTATACATTTTGGGGGTGACCCCACGCTGTTTTTTCTTTTTGGCGTGGAGTTCCCCTTAATATTCATACCAGACCCAAAGGGCCTGGTATGGACTGGAGGGGGAACCCATGCCGATTTTTTTCATAGATTTTTATCTATATTGCCGGGGCCCAGCAATACATTACAGTCGCAAGCAATTTTAAATGACATTTTTTCCTTTAGAAATGTCATTTTGCTGCGGCACAGTAAAACATGAGACAGATGCGCCATTTTACAGGCAGACTGAGGGGACCAACCAGGCACGACATTTAAAGGAATATTTCATTTTTATTGCTTCACTTTAAGCATTATTAAAATCACTGCTCCTGAAAAAACGGTTGTTTTGAAAACTTTTTTTGCATTGATACATGTCCCCTGGGGCAGGACCCGGGTCCCCAAGCACTTTTTATGACAATAACTTGCATCTAAGTGGGGATGAGCCGAACACCCCCCGGTTCGGTTTGCGGCAGAACATGCGAACAGACAAAAAATTTGTGCGAACACATGAACACCGTTAAAGTCTATGGGACTCAAACATGAAAAATCACGAGAAATGGGCCTTGGGTGTTGATGGTACCAGAACACTGTAAGCCCTCACAGTTACTCTTGGTGGGCACTGGAACGAGCCCTGCTGTGAAATATTATATCAAGAATTGTAATTACGCACCCTGTTAAACAGGGGCATAAAAATTGGGCCTTAGGCAGTGGTGGTGGTGTTGATGGTGGCACAACACTGTAAAGCCTCGCAGATACTTTTGTTGTGCACAGAAACAGGCCCTGCTGTGAAATATTACATCAAAAATTGTAATTACATTCCCCTGTTAAACAGGGCCTGAAAAATTGGGCCTTAGGCAGTTGTGGTGGTGAGATGAACCGAAAATATTCCTAGAAGCTATCATTGTGAAGATTGAGGAGGAATAGAATAATCACTCAGCATAATAGGATAGTCACTCAGCATATGCAGTCTTCAAGGGATCCCACATCCATAGAAAAATCATTCGGTTACATCAGCATCAGGTGCTTAGTAGCTGGTGATCCAAGACTGATTCATTTTTATGAATGTGAGCCGATCAACAGAGTCTGTGGACAGGCGCACTCTGTGATCGGTTACAAAGCCTCCAGCAGCACTGAATGTGCGTTCAGAATGAACGCTGGATGCAGGACAGGCCAGTAGC
Organism: Lithobates septentrionalis; assembly: GCA_037952835.1. NCBI lineage: Eukaryota > Metazoa > Chordata > Amphibia > Anura > Ranidae > Lithobates > Lithobates septentrionalis. Next base: position 1,676,237 of record JBBDGP010001605.1, on the reverse strand, counting down.
TCAATTGCATATTGAGCAAGCTCTGGCCAGTGGTCCATGCTCAAGACCCAGTAACCCAGTGGATTTTCTGGTGGAAAGGTCTCCAAGTCTGATCTTGCCCGTAGATATTCCTGCACCATGTAATTCAGACGCTGGTGATGGTTGCTGGAACCGATCAGACCTGGGTGCTGAGGACTGAAGAATTGTCTGAAGTCATCGGTCAGCCAGCCACCTTCTTCACCGTTCTTACTGTGAATGAACGAAGCCTCCGCAACATGTTGTCCAGCACCAGTATATCGTAACCTCCCAGGCTCTGGAAACGCATTGCACAAACCTTTCTGCGAGGCCTCCCGAAGATGTTTCATCCTCTACTCCCTCTGCGAAGGCTGGATAAGTTCTGCAACCTTACCCTTGTAACGTGGATAAAGAAGGGTTGCCAGCCAGTAATGATCCCTCTCCTTGATACCACGAATCTAATGCCGCGTACACACGGTCGGACTTTCCGGCATACTTGGTCCGGCGGACCAGAGTGTGCCGGACAATCCGCCCGTGTGTGGGCGCCCGCGGACTTTTCCGGCGCACTTTTTCCCAAAAGCCCGCCGGACCTAGATTTGAAAAAAGTTTTAAATCTTTCCGCCGGACTCAGTTTCGGGCGGAAAGTCCGCTCGTGTGTGTGCTGGTCCGACGGAAAGCCCGCTCGTGTGTATGCTGGTCCGACGGACCAGATACAACACAGGGGCAGGGTATTGCATCTCGCGCTCGCTGCAATAGGAAAAACAAATTTTCCTATTGCGGCGAGCGCGGGGCATACCAGACCCTTAGGTCTGGTATGGATTATAAAGGGGAACCCCCTACGCCGAAAAAACGGCGTGGGGTCCCCCCTAAAATCCATACCAGACCCCGATCCGAGCACGCAGCCTGGCCGGACAGGAAAGGGGGTGGGGACGAGCGAGCGCCCACCCCCCCCTGAACCGTACCAGGCCGCATGCCCTCAACATGGGGGGTGGGTGCTCTGGGGGAGGGGGGCGCCCTGCGGGGCCCTCCCCACCCCAAAGCACCTTGTCCCCATGTTGATGAGGACAAGGGCCTCTTCCCGACAACCCTGGCCGTTGGTTGTCGGGGTCTGCGGGCGGGGGCTTATCGGAATCTGGGAGCCCCCTTTAATAAGGGGGCCCCCAGATCCCGGCCCCCCACCCTATGTGAATGAGTATGGGGTACATGGTACCCCTACCCATTCACCTAGGGAAAAAGTGTAAGTAATAAAACACACTACACAGGTTTTTAAAATATTTTATTAAACAGCTCCGGGGGAGGATCTTCCTCCGGCTTCAGGGGTCTTCTTCCGGCTTCGGGGGTCCCTCCGCTTCATCTTCTCCCGGCGTCCGGTTGGTTCTTCTCCGCTCTCTTCTCTCCAGTTCTTCGGCCGGCTCCTCTGCTGTCTTCAGGTAGCTCTCTTGCCAGCAGAGGTCCGGACTTCTGGGCTTCTTCTCTTCCCCAGATGTTGACACGACGCTCTCTCCGGCTGGACTGCTCTCCGAGGGCTGCGTTGTGACTTATATAGGCGGAGACCCCGCCCCCTTTTGATGTCACAGTCCCTGGGCATGCTGGGACTGTGACGTTTAGGGGGCGTGGTCACTGGGTGATGTTGACCAACATCTGGAGAAGAGAAGAAGCCCAGAAGTTGACACGACGCTCTCTCCGGCTGGACTGCTCTCCGAGGGCTGCGTTGTGACTTATATAGGCGGAGACCCCGCCCCCTTTTGATGTCACAGTCCCTGGGCATGCTGGGACTGTGACGTTTTAGGGGGCGTGGTCAACATCACCCAGTGACCACGCCCCCTAAACGTCACAGTCCCAGCATGCCCAGGGACTGTGACATCAAAAGGGGGCGGGGTCTCCGCCTATATAAGTCACAACGCAGCCCTCGGAGAGCAGTCCAGCCGGAGAGAGCGTCGTGTCAACATCTGGAGAAGAGAAGAAGCCCAGAAGTCCGGACCTCTGCTGGCAAGAGAGCTACCTGAAGACAGCAGAGGAGCCGGCCGAAGAACTGGAGAGAAGAGAGCGGAGAAGAACCAACCGGACGCCGGGAGAAGATGAAGCGGAGGGACCCCCGAAGCCGGAGGAAGATCCCCCCCGGAGCTGTTTAATAAAATATTTTAAAAACCTGTGTAGTGTGTTTTATTACTTACACTTTTTCCCTAGGTGAATGGTAGGGGTACCATGTACCCCATACTCATTCACATAGGGTGGGGGGCCGGGATCTGGGGGCCCCCTTATTAAAGGGGGCTCCCAGATTCCGATAAGCCCCCGCCCGCAGACCCCGACAACCAACGGCCAGGGTTGTCGGGAAGAGGCCCTTGTCCTCATCAACATGGGGACAAGGTGCTTTGGGGTGGGGAGGGCCCCGCAGGGCGCCCCCCTCCCCCAAAGCACCCACCCCCCATGTTGAGGGCATGCGGCCTGGTATGGTTCAGGAGGGGGGGGCACTCGCTCGTCCCCACCCCCTTTCCTGACCGGCCAGGCTGCGTGCTCGGATCGGGGTCTGGTATGGATTTTAGGGAGGACCCCGTTTTTTCGGCGTAGGGGGTTCCCCTTTATAATCCATACCAGACCTAAGGGCCTGGTATGCCCCGCGACGGGGCTCGCAAGGTGTCAATCTCGCCGATAAAAGCGGCAAGATTGACATCCTTTTCTAGTCCCGTCGCACCTGAGTCACGTTCAAAATGAACGGACTTGTCCGTGTGTGGGCAAGTCCGTTCATTCTGAAAGTCCGTTTTAAAGTCCGGCGCACCTGGCGGACAAAGTCCGTCAGAAAGTGTGCCGGACCAAGTAGGATAGAAAGTCCGACCGTGTGTACGCGGCATTAGGGTCCTTTTGCAGGCTTTGCAGGATCAGGGAGGCCATGCAGCGTAAGTTTGCAGAGGCATTCAATCCTGAGTCCTCTGGGTCACTAAGGATCACATGATCCTCAACCACCTCCTCCCAGCCACGTACAACTCCATGGGTTTCTGGGGACTGCAAACGATCCCTTGAAGACTGCTGCTGATGCTGAGTGTTAACCTCCACCTCCATGCTGACACAATCCCCCTCCTCCTCTTCTTCTTCCTGTGTGATCGGCGGGCCTGCAGGAATACTAGTATCTGGATAAAGGGGGCCTTGAGCGGTAAGGAAGTCCTCTTCTTCCTCCCACTGTTCTGCCTCAAGTGCCCTGTCCATTATTCCACGAAGCGTGTGCTCCAACAGGAAGACAAGAGGGACAGTATCACAGATGCATGCAATGTCACCTCTCACCATCCTCGTGGCCTCCTCAAATGGTGACAGGACAGTGCATGCATCCTTGATCATTACCCATTGGCGTGGCAAAAAAAAGCCAAGCTCCCCCTACCCTGTCCTGGTGCCATACTCACACAGGTACTCATTGATGGCCCTCTGCTGCGTGTGCAGTCGCTGCAGCATTGCCAACGTTGAGTTCCACCTGGTGGTCATGTCACAAATGAGCCGGTCATTGGGCAGGTTGCATTCTCCTTGAATGTCAGCCAGCCGAGCACTGGCATTATAGGACCGGCGGAAATGACCACAGACTTTCCTGGCCTGCCTCAGGAGATCCTGTAAGCCAGGATACCTGCTCAAGAACCACTGCACCACCAAATTCAGAACGTGAGCCAAACAGGGAACATGGGTCAAGTGTCCCTGTCGGAGGGCGGAGAGGAGGTGTCATTGTCGCATACAACCATTCCTGGCTGAAACTGACATGGCATCAACCACCTCTGAGCCTGCCCCTGCAGAGCTGACAAAATTTCTGCCCCAGTGTGGCTCCTGTCCCCTAAGCAGACAAACTCAAACACTGCATGCCATCTTTTTTCCTGAGTGCTTTCGTAGCCCCTTGAACACTTACGGAGGACAAATCTGCAGAGGAAGATGCCATAGAGAAAGAAGAAGAGGGGGGTGGAGGCGAGAGCTGTGGCAGTATCACCACTAGCATTTTGGAGGCGTCTATCATGGTCCATTATGGTGGTGGATGGGGTGTCCATTACAGTTACAATATATGGCTACTCTCTCTCTCTCCTTCCCTCCCTCTCTCCTTCCCTCTCTCTCCCCCTCCCCCCTAGCTCCCTCTCTCTGTCTCTCACCATCTCTCTCCTCTCTCCCTCCCTCTCTCTCCCTCCTTCTCCCTTTCTCTCCCTCCTTCTGCTCCTCTCTCTCGCTCCTTCTCTCTCTCTCCCCCTTTCCCTCCTTCTCTCCCTCCTCCCTCTCTCCCTCCATCTCTTTCTCTCCCTCCATTTTGCTCCTTCTGTCTTTCCTTCTCCCTCTCTCTTGCCCTCTCTCTCCCCCACCCCCTCTCTCTCTCCCTCCCCTTCTCTCACTACCTCCTCTCTCTCTCTCTCTCTCTCTCTCCAACTCTCTCCCTCCTCTCTCTCTCCCTCCTCTCTCTCTCCCCTCCTCTCTCTCCCTCCCCCTCTCCGTCCCTCCCCCTCCTTTTTGCTCTGTCTTTCTTACCTTGTCTCTCTCTTGCCCTACCTCCTCTCTCTCTATCTCCCTCAATCTCCTCTCTCTCCTCTCTCCTCCCTCTCTCTCTCTCCCTCCTCTCTCTTGATCTCCCCCTCTTCTCTCTCGCCCTCTATCTCTCACCCTTCTTCTCTCTTTCCCTCTCTCTCCTCCCCCCCTCTCTCTCTCTCCCTTATTCTCTCTCCATCCTTCTCTCTCTCCCTCTCTCTCACCCTTATTCTCTCTCCCTCGCTCCCCCCTCTCTCCCCCCCCCCCTCTCTACCTCCCTCTCTCTCCCTCCCTCTCTCTCCCTATCTCTCACTCCCTCTCTCTCTCCCTCTCTCCCCCCTCCTTCTCTCTCCCGCTCTCTCTCCCTTACAGATAGCAAGGATAACTTGTCAAAAATTTGTGGCAGTGTTGAATTGTAAGTTTGTTAACTTGCTGCACATTTTCACTGACAAGTTTTAGACTTGCAGAGCACTTGAAGCACAAGTTCTAATTGACACCTTTCCAATTTGTAGCAAATTTGTGTGACAAGTATCTTGCAAGAGCAAAGTTGCAGTGGTGAATCTAAAGCAAGAGCTCTGCAAGTCTACAACATGAAAATTCAGCCACAGTGACCCCTGTGGTGGGATGACTATTGCACAATATAACTGAACTAGAACTTGCAGCAGACTTGCAGAATGTTTGCAAAGAAAGTTGATCTGAAGTCATGCAATGCGTACTTCCTTAAGTTGTGCAACAAACTTGTGAAGTCTGGCAAGTCTAGCAATAGCTTAGCAAGTCATTTTCAAACTTGCAGCACAATTGCTTGCTATCAGGGCTCCTTCTCTCTCTCTCTCTCCTCCTGTTTCTCTCCCTCTCCCTTTTTCTCCCTCTCTTGCTCCTTCTCTCTCCCTCCTCTCTCTCTCTTCCTCCTTGTCCCTCTCTCCCTCCCACTCCTTGTCCCTCTCTCCCTCCTTCTCTCTCTCCCGCTCCCTCCTTCTCTCTCCCCCCTCTCTCTCCTCAGTGTTTTCCATGTTCTTTCCCTTCTGTAGTATGTGGCCATCAGATATTGCATATCATGGTGGTGGATGGGGTGTCCATTACACTTACAGTGTATGACTACTTTCTCCTCTCATGTAGCTCCTCTGTCTTTTCTATCTCCCTCTCTCTCTCCCTTCCTCTCTCCCTCCTTCTCTCTCCCCCTCTCCCTCCCTCCCTCTCCCCCTAGCTTCCTCTCTCTCTCTCCCTTCCTCTCTCCCTCCTTCTCTCTCCCCCTCTCCCTTTCTCTCTCCCTCTCCTTCTCTTCCTCCTTCTCTCTTTCTCTCCCCCTCTCTCTCCCTCCTTCTCTCTTTCTCTCTCTCCTTCTCCCCCTCTCTCTTGCTCCTTCCCTCTCTCCCTCTCCCCTTCTCTCTCCCTCCTTCTCTCCCTCCTTCTCTCTCTCTCTCTCTCTCTCTCCCCTTTTCTCTCTCTCCTGCCTTCTCTCCCTCCTTCTCTCTCTCTCCCCCTCCCTCTCCTTCCTCCTCTCCCTCCTCTCTCTCTCCCCCTCCTCTCTCTCCCCCCCTCCTCTCTCTCTATCTCTCATTCTCCTCTCTTCCCTTCTATCTCTCGCTCGCTACCCCTCTTTCCCCCTCTCTCTCTCTTGCACCCACCCCCTCCTCTCTCACCCTTCTTCTCTCTCCCCCTCTCTCCTTCTCTCTCCCTCCCTTATTCTATCTCCCTCTCTTGCTCGCTCTCCCTCTCTCCTCCCCTCTCTCTCTCTCTTATTCTCTCTCACTCTCTCTCTCCCTTATTCTCTCTCCTTCTCCTGCTCGCTCCCCCTCCCTCTCTCTCCCTCCTCTCCCCCTCTCTCTTTCTCTCCCTCTCTCTCTCTCTCTCTCTCTCCCTCTCTCTCTCTCTCCCTCTCTCCCCCCTCTCTCTCACTCTGGTAGTAAATGCTTAGAATTTCCAATGTAAATTCTAATGAAAAGAAGATTGACATTCATTTTAAACCGCAGTGGTAAGAAAGATTGAAGGAGTAGAATGGAACATTTTTCCTTGAATGAATGAATTTCTAAAAGTGTATGTGGTTTTCACTCATTAAAGTCCATTCATTACAAAATCAAATCTTAATATCAAACAAAATCTTTTAAACTACTAAGAAATATTCTTTTGTACAAATTTTCCTAAGACGTTTGAAATTCTATCCCTCTATGACCAGCTTTACCTTTACCTTTTTTTACCTTTAGCTCCCCGCCAGCCGCTGTCATTTTTGGCCAGCCCGCATCCGAGTACCAATTTCTGGCCATTTTTGGCTTGGCCACAGTGACGTAAATCCTGTGCATGTATGGGAAATCAGTCAGCTCGGCATTGCTGAAATTGTGCACTGAGCTGCGCATGCACATCTCAAGGTACAGCAGTGGACAGGAAGGTAAGAAACTTTAGGGATAGTTCACATAGGATTGGACAGCTGCCAATGCCGAACCATGCAGGTTTAGTAGATATCCAGTGTAGCTACAGATAAGCCTAATTATAGGCTTGCCTGTAGTATAAAGTCGTTGTATAGGGTTTACAACCACTTTAAAGGGATGAGGTGGCAACCCTAAGACCCCTTTCACACTGGGGTGGTTTGCAGGCGGTATTGCGCTAAAAACACCGCCTGCAAACCGCCCCTAAACAGCCTCCGCTGTTTGTTCAGTGTGAAAGCCCAAAGGCTTTTACAATGAAGCGGTGCGCTGACAGGACGGTGAAAAAAGTCCTGCAAACCGCTTCTTTGGAGCGGGGAAGGAGCGGTATATTCACCGCTCCTTCCCCGCTCCTGCCCATTGAAATCAATGGGACAGCGCGGCTATACCGCGGCAATAGCCGCGCTGTACGAGGGATTTTAACCCTTTTTCGGCCGCCAGCGGGGGGTAAAACCGCACCGCTAGCGGCCGAATACAGCTGCAAGAACGACGGTACAGCAGCGCTAAAAATAGCGCTGTTGTACCGCCGACGCCCCCACCGCCCCAGTGTGAAAGGGGCCTAAGTGAACTGCACATTCCATACCTGCCAGCTGGGACCCCGCCATCTGGGTACTTTTTCTATTCCAGTGGCTCTGGAAAGTTGTGAACTATCTACTCCCAATGAGGTTGGCTTACCAGTTTATTGGCTGCATGTGTGGAACTATGTGTGTTTGAGCGGTTTGTATGGTGCAGCTGCTGTAATTATAGACAACGTTGTATTTTTAAATTTTTTTTTTTCTGAGGTGATGGAAATAATTTTTTACCCAATTTTTGTACCATTTTTATCAACTCAATATTGAACTCTACGGACTAAGACTGGGATGTCATTAAAGTTCATGTGCGTGTAAAGGCAGGCGTCCCAATACTTTTGACAAGTAAGTGTGTGTGTGTGTGTGTGTATTTGTTGTTTGTACCAGAAACAATAGTGCACACTTTGCTTTTTTATATTGCCTAAAACACACTGATACAAAATTTAACCACTTCACGCAAATTGCCATACCTGAACATCGATACTTTTGGAGTATTGATGCTAAATACTGGGGTTTTGGCAGCAGCTAGCTAGAATTTTTTAAACGTCGCCTATGGAGATTTTTGAGGGTAAAAGTTTGAAGCCCTTCCACGAGCGGGCGCAATTTTGAAGCATGACATGTTGGGTATCAATTTACTTGGCATAACATTATATTTCACAATATATAAAAAACTTTACTGTTGTCTTATTTTTTTATTCAAAAAAGTGATTTTTTTCCAAAAAAAAGTGCGCTTAAAAGACCGCTGCACAAATACAGTGCAAAAAAAAGTATTGCATTGACCGCCATTTTATTCTCTAGGGTGTTAGAAAAAAAAACAATATATAATGTTTGGGGGTTCCAAGTAATTTTCTAGCAAAAAAAAAACTCATATTAACACATATTAACCCTTTCACGCCTAAGCCTATTTCTGACATTTGGTGTTTACAAGTTAAAATCCGTACTTTTTGCTAGAAAATTATTTAGAAACTCAAACATTATATATATATTTTTTAGCAGAGAATCTGGAGAATAAAATGGCGATTGTTGCAATATTTTATGTCACACGGTATTTGTGCAGCGGTGTTTTAAACGCAACTTTTTGAGAAAAGGGGCACTTTCATGAATTTTAAATAAAATTAACCAGTAAAGTTAGCCCAATGTTTTTTGTATAATGTGAAAGATGATGTTACGCTGAGTAAATAGATACCAAACATGTCACACTTTATAATTGCACGCACTTGTGGAATGGCGACAAACGACGGTACCTAAAAATCTCCATAGGCCACGCTTTAAATTTTTTTTGCGGTTACCAGGTTAGAGTTACAGAGGAGGTCCAGTGCTAGAATTATTGCTCTCACTCTGATGATCGCTGCGTTACCTCACATGTGTGATTTGAACACCGTTTACATATGCGGGCGTGACTTCCGTATGCATTTTCTTTGCTGCGCGAACTCGCGGGGATGGGGGCCCTTTAAAAAAATTTTTTTACATTTATTTTATTTATTTTTATATTATTAAATTGTGTTTAAAAAAAATGTGATCACTTTTATTGCTGTCACAAGGGATGTAAACATCCCTTGTGACAGTAATAGGTGGTGACAGGCGCTCTTTATGGAGGGATCGGGGGTCTAAAAGACCTCCAATCCCTCCTTTGCACTTCAAAGTTTTCAGATAGCCAAAAACAGCGATTCTGAATACTGTATCTTTTAAAAATCCGGCGCCATTGGCAGCCGAGTAAGTGGCGGATCGTGGATCGGCTCTCCCGGTGGGATGGGAGGCCCAGTCAGAGCGGCGGGAGGGGGGGATGTCCCCTCCCGCTCCTCCGGGTTAACAATCAGGTGCCTTTTAGCCGCATCGGTTGTTATCTCTGGAAAGCCGACCGTGCGCTCTAAAAAACAGTACTGGGAAGATGCCTGCAGCTGCGGGCATCATCCCGGTATAACCCCCGAAAGCCAAGGCCGCAAATCTGTGTACGCTGGGCGGGCAGGGGTTAATTACACAGGTTCTGTGGCTAATTAAGGTGGTAATTAAACTCTCTTAGTGCCTTATCTGCATTAAATTAGCCTCAGAACCTTAACCCCTCCCTCCAGTCTCTCAGGACCACCTTCTCCTAGCTAATAAAAGCCTCTCCTCCCCGCCCTTGTTCTCGTTTTTTGGGCAGACTGCAGCCCACCATGCTCGAGGAATAGACTACACCCCCCTACTGAACCTACCCTCCCAGGTTCAAGCCTCTCCTGGGTTGGAAGGTCCAGAACGATAAAGGTAAATCCTTTTAACCACTTAAGGACCAGCCTTGTTTTGGATTTTAGGTGTTTACATGTTTAAAACAGGTTTTTTGCTAGAAAATTACTTAGAACCCCCAAACATTATATATTGTTTTTTTTCTAACACCCCAGAGAATAAAATGGCAGTCAATGCAATACTTTTTTTTGCACCGTATTTGCGCAGCGGTATTATAAGCTCACTTTTTTGGAAAAAATTTACTTTTTTGAATAAAAAAATAAGACAACAGTAAAGTTAGCCAATTTTTTTTTTTATATTGTGAAAGATAATGTTACGCCAAGTAAATTGATACCCAACATGTCATGCTTTAAAATTGCGCGTGGAATGTCACGCTTCAAAATTGCTCGTGGAATGGAGTCAAACTTACCCTTAAAAATCTCCATAGGCGACGTTTAAAAAATTCTACAGGTTGCATGTTTTGCGTTACAGAGGAGGTCTAGGGCTAGAATTATTGCTCTTGATCTACCGGTCGCGGCGACGCCTCACATGTGTGGTTTGACCACTGTTTTCATATGCGGGCGCTACTCACGTATGCTTCTGCGAGCGAGCTCGTCGGGACAGGGCGCTTTAAAAAAATATTTTTTTTTTCTTATTTATTTTACTTTATTTTATTTTTTCACAGTTTTTAAAAAAAAAAAAATTTGGATCACTTTTATTCCTATTACAAGGAATGTAAACATCCCTTGTAATAGAAAAAAGCATGACAGGTCCTCTTAAATATGAGATTTGGGGTCAAAAAGTCCTCAGATCTCATATTTGGACTTAAATGCAAAAAAAAAAAAAAAAAAAAAAATTGTCGTTTGAAAAAATGACAAAAAAATATATGCCTTTAAGACAAATGGGCGGAGCTGACGTTATGACGTCGCTTCCGCCCTCCTATGGTATGGAGACGGGTGGGGGCCATCTTAGCCTCACTCGTCTCCATACCCAGGAAGTGACAGGTGCCGATCGCCTCCGCCGCTACCGACGGCTCCGGTAAGTGGCGGAGGGTGCGGGAGAACGGCGGGAGGGGGTAGCACCTCTCCCGCCGCCGATAACGGTGATCTTGCGGCAAATTATCGGAAACACGACCGACTCCTGTAAAGATGGATACCTCGATTGTAGCAGCAGCTGCTGCCGTTACCGAGATATCCACCTTCAAAGTGCCAACATATATGTATAGGAGCCGGTCGGTAAGTGGTTAAACACTGGATGCTCCAGGTGCCGGAGCCATGCGGGCAGATAAATGCTTAAAGAGTATACCAAATCAAGGCTGTGGTGTTGCCTGAAGATTGTACACTCTCTCCTGATGCTATCCTGTCCCTAGGAGCCACGCCGGCCCCCTCCCCTGTGTTTTCTGTCAGTTGGTGATGATGTCACGGGGGCGGAGCTGTGGGGGTGACAGGCATCGCCCGGCAAACTCCCAGGATAAAGCTTGGAGATACAGAGACTCCAGTGCTGTAGGCCACAGCTAGAGAGGGAAGTGTACTGGTGAGTTTCCTCCTGACAGGGGGAAGGGTGGCTGTGCTGTTGTCAGTGTTTGCTAGGCTGTGACCACTGACTATCCCTAATGCATAACCCTATGTGTTTACAACTTGTCAGATATTTTCTAACTCTGCTGCCACCCCAGGTGACTACCTATCCAGGTAAAGCTGTTTCTCTTAAAGAGCCAGTAAAAAAGGAAAAAAAAAAAAGAAAACAAAAGAAAAGTAAAATGGAATAGGTGCTTTTTTTCTTCTTATTATCTAAATCCTATCTTTTTGTTGCTTCAGCTATGAGCCCACCACAGCCCCAAAGAGCACGAAGATCTGCGGAAAGGTAGGAGGAGGTCTATGGGGGCAAAAAGAGTGCCATACACCAGTCTAATAAGGTGTTCTGTCTTTTTATAGGAGCAGAAGCCCTAAAAAAAGACATTTGCGGAAGAAAAAGTCCCGCCACTGTTCAAATTCTCCGCATGCATCTGGGTCACGCACAGGGCATAGACCCCAAGCAACTGCCAGTCCAGGCCACAGTAAATCTCCAGTGGCAGAGCCAAGAGCAACAAGAGGTCGTCCGGCCGAGGGCCTCTGCTGGGCTTGTTCAGCACCATCCGCCCCTGAGAAACTCTTGTGCACAGAATGCATAAGAGATGTAGCCACAGATAAAGAGACAGAGGCGCTTAGGATAAAAGGATTATATCCATGAGGCGGTGGCTGAAAGTATGCAGTTGGTCTCCAGCGCAAGTGCTTCCAAGACTAAGCCTAGAGTCAAAAGCGCATCTAAGCAGAAGCGGGACTCACCACCGGTGCTTGAAATATCTTCAGAAGACTCATCAGAGTCTGATGAACCGTCAGAATATTTATTCGACTTTCAGCTCATAGAGCCTTACATTATGGCAGTGAAGGAGGCCATAGAGTGGGAGCAAGACTCCCAACCACTGGAAAAAAAATTAAGAGATATTTCCCTAACCTGAAGAAGCAGGGGGCAACCTTTCTATTCATGATGGAGATCCATGAGTTATTCGAGGAGGAATGGGAAAAGCCAGAAAAGAAGGCAAACATACAAAACCACTTTTTAAAATTATACCCATTCAAGGCCTCAGACGCTGCCTTTTGGGATTCAGCTCCAGGAGTAGACGTAGCCTTGCAGGGCTTAGCAAGGCAGGTGTCACTGCCGTTTGAGGATTCTACAACCTTCAGAGACCCAATGGACAGGCGCACAGATGCAGATCTAAAGAAGATCTATTCAACTGCAGGTGCAGCCTGCCGCCCGGCCATAGCCCTTACCTTGATCTCCAGGGCTCTAAAGATCTGGGTCACAAATGTGGAGACTGCCCAGGAGTCTGGTGTAGAGACGGCCAGAATCATTACGGCAATAGAGGAACTTAATCTGTCAGCCGCCTTTTTGGCAGAAGCCTCCATACCTGGCAAAGCTGCAAGGCTCATGACTTTTTCAGTAATGGCGAAAAGGGCCCTGTGGTTGCGCCATTGGGTGGCAGATGGCACCTCAAAACAGGCCCTCTGTAACATCTGGTACAATGGCAGGATGCTATTCGGGGACACCCTGGAAGTGGCTATGAAACGAGCTACTAGAGGAAAGTCGGGTCTGCTACCACAGAAACCCAAAAGGAGATAGCAAACTGTTTGGTCAGGCCAATCAGAGTTCAGAAGAGCGCGTGAGGCCAGGTCCTTTAGACCAGGTCGAGAATATACAAGATCCCAATGGAGAGGCACATAAAGCTCCTTTCTTCGAAACGTGAAGTTCAAGGCTTCTCAGACTACGAAAGTGGAGAAATCCTTTTGACGATATGGGTGGGTGCCAGGTTGGCGTCTTTTTGGAGGGTATGGGCAGAGAAAGTCACGGACCAATGGGTCCAGAAAACAATCAAACAAGGTTACAAATAATGTTTCGAGAAAAACCACCGGACATCTTTGTCCAGACAGAATGGCCACAAGACCAGAGGAAACGAAGGTGCTTGCAAGAATATGTGACTGAGTTCCTTCAAAAGGAAGCAATCTCGCCAGTTCCTCTAAAGCAGCAGAAAACAGGAGTTTACTCCCCAATCTTTCTGGTGCCCAAAGCATCTGGAGATCTCAGACCAGTCTTAGACCTGAGGTCTTTGAACCACTACATCGATCCCAAAACATTCAAAATGTAATCAATATTTACAATTATATTGCTTCTGCAACCAGGGGACTAGCTAATATCAGTCGATTTGACAGATGCCTACCTTCATGTCCCAATGAACAGGCATCACCAAAAATACCTAAGATTCATGGTGGGGGACAATCATTTCCAGTTCAAATGTCTGCCCTTCGAAATCAGCACAGCGCCTCAAATCTTTTCCAAAATCTTGCTAGCTACCGTCGCAGTTATACGTTTGAGGTGGATAAAAATTTTCCACTACCTAGACAACATCTTGGTAGTGGCCTGCGCAAGCGAGGAGTTAATGACACAGCGCAAGGTGGTGCTGAAGATTCTATCCGAATTTGGTCGGATTATCAACAAGCAGAAGAGCCAGTTGGTTCCGTCCCAAGAGATGAAGTATCTAGAGCTTATTTTCAATACAGGAAGAGGACAGATCTCGCTACCATATCGCAAAATGGCCCAGTTAGTATCCTGCGTGAACAGCGTGATGGAATCCTCGTCGCTTTCGGCGAGAGACTGTATGACGCTCCTGGGAATGTTCACAGCAGCAACTCCAGCTGTTCCCTGGGCAAGATTCCATACAAAGGGATTGGAAACATCCTTTCTGAACCTGAGGGATGGCGTGTTAACTACCCAAACGGATCCGCCAGGGCTTGGCGTGGTGGATAGCGCCAGGGACTCTGTCGCGGGGCATGCCTCTCAGCCTCGGAGATTGGATCCAGATAACCTTGGATGCCAGTCTCCAGGGCTGGGGCACTCACTGCCTTGGCAGGCAGGTCCAAGGCAAATGGGGCAGGATGGAGACCAGACACTCCAACCTTTTGGATTTACAGGCAGCATACCTAGTCCTACTGGCATTCGAGGGAGCTCGAGTCAAGCTTATGTTGGACAACCGGACAGCGGTCGCGTACATAATCAAACAAGGAGGAACCAAGAGCTTGCCGCTGCTGCAGTTGGCAACCAAGATATTCGTCTGGGCCGAAGCACATTTGGAAGCTTAGACAGCAGCCTACATTACAGGCAGTCAAAATTACATAGCAGACCATCTAAGTCAAGATTTTCCCAACAAGAACAAGTGGTCACAGGGGCTATCTAAGAATAATCTTTGGCAGGTGGGGTATGCCCTCGGTGGACCTGATGGCCAACCCACTGAATGCGCAGGTGCAGTGGATTCCACTGCAACGAAGCACTAGCTCAAGACGCCTTCTCAATTCCATGGGAATTTCCCCTAGTCTACATCTTCCCACCGTTGCCTCTAATCCTGAAAACCCTACTAAAAATTGCGAGGGAGAACATCCATGCAATTGTAATACTACCCTTCTGGCTACGAAGGCCATGGTTCCCACTGCTCCTGCAGATGACGTCAGTCCCCCCAGTGTGGCTGCCGCTGAAGAGGCACCTACTACAGCAGGCCCATTGGAATCACCCCAAATCAGGCAGATTGCAACTGACAGCATGGCTGTTGAATTAGCCAGACTGCAGTCTCAAGAAATTTCAGAGGAGGTAATCTCAACATTATTGAAGTCGAGAAGGGCCACAACCAATGCCACATACACCAGAATTTGGAAGAAGTTTACAGCATTCGCTTCAAAACAGAAATTCTCCCCATTGATTGCAAACATTGCGCAGGTGCTAGAGTTTTTACAGTCAGCACTAAGGATGGGCTTAGCATATAACACTATAAAAGTACAGGTGTCAGCCTTGTCTTGCTTCACAGGCCGCAAGTGGGCAGACGAGCCGCTATTAAAGCAATTTCTTAGAGCGACCATAAGAATGAGACCACCAAGGAGGTCCCTGTTCCCAGCCTGGGACTTGGGCACAGTGCTAAAAGCTCTGCTCCAACATCCATTCGTGCCTGCTGAAACATGCCCGCTATGGTTCCTGACAGTCAAGCTGATCTTTCTTACAGCCATAACGTCAGCAAGGAGCGTTTCAGAGCTGGCGGCTCTATCTTGCAGGGATTCTTTTTGCATCATTCTCCCAGACAAAGTAATCCTAAGGTCCTCACCATCCTTAACCAATAAGGTGGTTTCCAAGTTTCATGTAAATTGGGAGTCAGTCCTACCTAGCTTCACACAACCGCTGAGACAAGCAGAGGAAGTAGATCTCAGACCGCTGGATATGGTCAATTTGTTCTCAACATACTTACACCGCTCTCTGCAGATGCGCAAAACTGATACTTTATTCGTCCTACCATCAGGACCTAGGAGAGGAGAAGCGGCATCAGCTAGAATCATAGCTACCTGGATCACCAAGGTGATAAGCCTTAAGTATGAGAAACAGAGGCTCACGCCTCCACAAGTTATTAGAGCTCATTCAACAAGAAGGGTGGCAGCCTCATGGGCAACTTCTGCTAAAATATCGGTTGAAGACATATGCAGGACAGCTAGTTGGAGCTCCTGCGAAACCTTCGCCAAACATTACAGTTTGGATGTCACGCGCATCAAATTTTGGAAACGCAGTGGTGTCAGCACCCTTCCAAGCAAAATAAAATATTCACTAAAGCAGCATTACCAGTTGTTTTTTTGAGTTTTGTTATCCCACCCTATATCAGCTAAATCAGATCCCATTGTGTGCTGACGTGAGGCTGGCCAGGAAAACGGAAAACTGTTACCAATACTTACTGTAATTTTCCTTTCCTGGCCTGTCTCACGTCAGCACAATCTTTTTCCCTCCCTACAAGCCTGTCGTCGCTAGTTAATGGAACAAGGGCGGGGGAGGAGAGGCTCTCTTTTATTAGCTAGGAGAAGGTGGTCCTGAGAAACTGGAGGGAGGGGTTAACCCATTGTGTGCTGACGTGAGGACAGGCCAGGAAAGGAATATTACGGTAAGTATTGGTAACAATTTTCCGTTGTTCGGTTTAAAGGGATGAGGTGGCAACCCTAGATAAACTACTTACTTATCCTTCAACAGTCTGCTGTCCTTCGCTGGTGCCATAATCTTCTGGGTGCCGACCTGCAGCTGTCTTCATTGACCATGGAGGGACCTGTTGGTATTATCCTACCTGACATCCTTCGATCTAAAACCCAAATGAACCAGGTGAAAAATTGTCGACCGAACAGTGGCTTCGTCCAATCAGACACAGCTGGTGTTTGGGTATTCTGACATTTATAGGTGCTGGCTGTCAGAATACAATAGCTGGCAGGAGAAAATCATCCATCTATGCTGTTTATTGTGGATGAAGGTATGGAGTGGGAGTGAGAGATAAGATAGCAGGAAAGAAGGAGCAGCAAAAAAAAAAAAAAAATTCAGATGAGTGAGATTGCAGGAAAAAAACCCGAAAGGCTGGTTATACTGAAGTCGATTTATAGATAAGCACTTCCTGCTTTATAGAAAACGTGGATCTAAGTTTTGATCCTCTTAGTCTTAGTCCTCTTAGTTACAAGGAGATTCAATCACCTGTGTAGCCATAGGCAAAGGCGGCTTCATTCTTAAGCTTTCAATGACTGGATTGAATGGATCTCCAAGGAAGAAGTATATGCCATCTGGTAACTCCTAAGCTAAGGATGTAATTTTTTATTTTTTTTTTGAATGTCACAATGGTTTTACTTCTCTGTCTATGGCTAGGTCATATGACTACTGTTTCTGTCAAAGTAGAAGTGATGTTTTAAAAAGTAACTGACAGGTTTAATCTGTTAGTTGTTAAAGATAATTTAATTAAAAGATAATATAAAAGGATGGCGCTAATTCAAGTGAATGTACATAAATATATAACAATTCATTTAGAATCACATCATAATTGGGTGAATAAATAAAATAAAATTCAGAAAATCTTTAAAGAAACCTCCATACACCAAAGGAAAGAATTCTATATAAAGAAATTGGTGTGATTGAAAGTGTTATCTGTCATTTAACAGCATCTCATTCTGACTTATTCTCAACCAATTATCCTCCTGTATTAAGACAGATCACAAATCTAATAAAACAATGGTCGCAACTTCCTTTATCCTGGATAGGGAAGATTAATGCAATCAAAATGACTATTCTACCCAAATTGCTTTATCTATTCAGAGTCCTCCCTATTCCAATTCCTTCCTATTTTTTGAGAATAGTACAAAAAAGAGCAACTTCGTTTATATGGGGCTCTTCTAAACCACGTATACCTATACACACACTACATCTTCCCAAAAATAAAGGAGGCCTGGGATACCCTAATTTTACTAACTACTACAGAGCAGCACATTTGGCCAGTCTGTCCAAATACCATGCAAACCAGGAAATCCCATTATGGGTATTTATAGAGGCTTCAGAAAATGACCCTCTATTAATATCAAATTTATTATGGCTTGATCCTAAAGACCGCTTTAAAATTCATAATCCCATAACTAAACACTTCTTATCTCTCTGGGATAACCTAAAAACCAAATATCAGTTACAATCTCCACACAATCCTCTCCTTTCTTTTATCAGAAATCCGGCCTTTTATCCGGCATGGATCTACCCAAATTCTTTTAAAGCTTGGACAACATCAGGCATTCAGACACTAAATGACTTCATAGCATCTAAATCATTCCTTTCATTCCCATCGCTTAGAGAAAAATATGATCTACCAAACTCTGAGATATTTAGATATCTCCAAATCAAAAATTTCTATACACCATTCCTAAAGGGGGATACACCATTATCCCAATTATCCATTTTTGAATCAATCTGTACAAAAGATCCATTTGCTAAAGGTACAATTTCATCACTTTATAATCAATTATATGGAGTAGTAAATCTTAATAGACCCTCTTACGTTCAGAGGTGGGAGGAGGACCTGGGACGAACTTTAGAAGACACGGACTGGTCTAACATATGGCTCACATCTAAGTCATCTTCACCCAACATCTTAGCACTGGAGACAAATTATAAAGTCCTAACTCGCTGGTACCTTGTACCCGCTAGAGTGGCAAAATATTCACCTAATACCTCAGCTCTTTGTTTTCGAGGATGCCCAGAAATAGGCACATATTTACACATATGGTGGACGTGCCCAGTAATCCAAACCTTATGGAAGGAAGTCTTCGTGATTGCATCTAAAATATTTAAAAAAATAATACAACCAGATTCATATTTAACTTTACTTGATCTAAAACCGGAATGGTTAACACTCTCTCAATTCAAACTTATGATCCAACTAATAACAGCTGCAAAACAAACAGTGGCCAAGGCATGGAAATCTCCTACATTGGTACTAGCAGAAACAATTCACAGAATGAATAATACAATGTCCCATGCTAAGATGGTAGCCATCGATCAAAATCAAATTCCAAAATTTGAAAAACTTTGGCATCCTTGGATAAAACAACAGTTCCTGTCAAACTTCAATGACTCTGTCCTGTTGCCATGGTAACAGATTAAATGACTTACAGAGACACCCATTCTAAGGCTTCAAAGAGAACTAAAAAGAATAATAAACTGACGAGCGGGACAACCTTGTGGACCATACCTCTACCTTTCAACCCTTTTTCTTCTTTCTCTTTCCTTTTCTCCACCTTACGATTAAAGCTCATTATCAGAATTTATTTGACCTATATACACTCTACTTGTAAACAATATGTATAGTAGGTATAAATCATTTAAATACCTACAAAAGTAACTAAGGAAATGATATATATCTTTAATTTAGGTTTACGTGAACCCAATGTTTAATATTTGAAATTTCATGATATTTACCTATATAAACCCTACTGTAAAACAATGAGCTTACTTTATAGATCCTTGTAAACTTACTTTATGTATCTTTATAATATTGTATACTCAATAAACTTCTTTTGACAAGGAAAGTGTTATCTGTGCTCCTCCATCACTCGTGCAGAAGAATAACAAACTCACCAGATAACTGAAAAACCATGGCTAATACAAAATCAGTTCCTTAAGAGGTAGGGGTACCAGGAGGGAAGGTCCTCATAACTTAACACCGTCAGCTGGAGTATCCTTGGACTTGTGCAAAGACAGGAGCTCAAAAAAAGCAAAGTTCATTGCAATACAGCCTATAAAGATTGGAAGCCAAATTGCCAGGTAATGCCCTTACATTTGTGGGTGCTAATAACCTAGCACTAACATGTACGGCCAAACAGCAGGGATCCATGCCGTTCCTGAAGCTTTCGGCGTGCGTTCCAACACACCAGAGATAGGAACCAGGCGTACCAGAAGTGACTTCAGTGCGGGCGAGCTAGCAGCCTCAATGCATTTCGTGTTTCCACGTCATCAGGAAGCTTGCCAAAGCAACCATCTAGATGAGGTGAAGGGCGACTTGCTGAGGTTCAAATCGAGCATCAGAATAGGGAAGAGGATTTAGGTGACTCTGAACGTGGCATGGTTGTTGGTGCCAGACGGGCTGGTTTGAGTATTTCAAAAACTGCTGATCTACTTGGATTTTCACACACAACCATGTCTAGGGTTTACAGAGAATGGTCCGAAAAAGAGAAAATATCCAGTGAGTGGCAGTTGTGTGGATGAAAATGCCTTGTTGATGTCAGGGGAAAATTAGCATGTAAGCAGCTGTGTGCAGGGCAGCCTATCTGGCTGCAGGAGGTAGTGGGTTAACAAGTGTATATTCTCACTTACAGCCTCTTTGATATGTTTATTATGTGTACATAGGTGAAGAGCTGTTTGGCCTCTATATTGTCTCCAGCACCATTTTGGAGAAGCCTGGTGTTCTGATAGGACAAGCAAATTTCGAGAGATTTGGTCGGCCATTTTTCGGTGGATATTTTATATAGGAAAGCTCAGCCACGTTTAGTCGAGTTCTCGTGTGTACACAGACAGGGTGAGTGAACCTGCTTGTCAGGGAGAGTTAGGAGAAGTTAGGGAGAGTGTTCCGGCCTGTGAGGGATAGCTCAGGGTTCCTCCAGAGTCCTGTATCAACAATCCTGGTCGGATGAAAGACTCCCCATTGCGGATAATAAATCCGGTGTCCTCGCTGTGAGGGAGGGACAAGTGTATTAGATGCCTATATCCATCTGCCGAAGGAATACCGTTGTTACCGGGTAACGTGTGTGAATATCAGCCTCTACAGATATGCATTGTGTGCTTGGGTTTATACTGTGTCAGTCAGTGAGAAGTGACTATAGTGCTGACGAATACAACTACTGCTTACATCAGAAGTGACTGTGCTGTGTATCTATGCCTCCATGTCTGGAGTGAAACTACTTGCATTACTGCTGTAAATACTCTTTCTACCACCATCTCTCCGGTAATAAACGTTGCCTGGTTATAAAGTCAGTACGTGTGATTCCCTCCGTGGAGCTGCCACACCCTACTCCCGCTTACAAGCAGACTGGTTCGATATGATAGAAAGACAACTGTAGTTCAAATAACCACTCGCTACAAACAAGGTATGCAGAATACTATCTCTGAACACTCAACACATCGAACCTTGAAGCAGATGGGCTACAGCAGCAGAAGACCACACCAGGTGCCACTCCTGTCAGCTAAGAACAGGAAACTGAGGCTACAATTCACACAGTCTCACCAGAATTGGACAATAGAAAATTGGAAAAATGTTGCCTGGTCTGATAAGTCTCGATTTCAGCTGCAACATTCAGATGGCAGGGTCAGAATTAGGTGTGTAGCGGTATGTTCACCACTTGATTACTAAGCAATCCGCCAATCACCCTGCTGCCAGACTCTCATCTATCAGTTAAGACAATGAACAGTCATTTGCACATTTTTGTTACACTTATTGCAGGACACAACTTGGATGGGAGAAAGGATGATATGAGATGCCCATAGTATTGAGCACATTAACAGACGATATTCAATGGCCTTGGCCTTGCAAAACTGAATGCACACCTTGCTTCCCCAGTCTTCTTCCTTTGAATAACTTCTCTTCTGACTATTGCTTCTCCTTTTCTTGTACAAATCTTTCACTGCAAAACTGCTGACATACTATTTCTTCACTTCCATTGTGACAAGAAAGAATCACTCTGAATAATTCCACCTTGCAGTCCGTAATGTTAATGCCTCTGCGAATCAAGGAGCCTAAAGCCTACACAGCCTCTCCCCGATGGCCCAATGAATCAGACAGCCATACAGTCTTTTGGAAGGTATTACCTTTGTGCTTAACCAGACCAGAGATACACGGTACCTCCCCACGTTGACCTGACACATGGCAATAGGCGGACTACTGTTCCCAGCCAGTCCTTTACTGTCAATGCTGCGTTCCCCGGCCGCAGCATTCTGCACTACTCTTGATAGCTTCTCTTTCCTTGTTCAGTTCACACTGACCTGTTGCTACTTGGCAGTTCTGTGTCCCCGGTCACAGAACGCTGATCTGCTACTTCCTCCATACTGATCTTGTCCAGCATAAAAGTCCTGTGTTCCCCGGTCACAGCAGCTCAATACCTTTTCAGAGAACAAGATCTTATCTATGGCTCCCTCCTAGCGGTTCCTCCATCCCTCCTTTGCGCTTTGCTCATCCCCACGTGGGGATGCCCGGAACAGCAGCTCAACAATCCATGCTGTCTTTTCCTACACTTCAGAACTCCTCCCTGGCAGCATGTGACCTCAGCTTATATGGGAGGCCTGCCCCCTGCCAATATCAAAGAGTAATTGGTCAGAGCTCCTCGCATGAGCTGCCTGCCACTCAAACCTCAGATCCAACCTCTCTTCCAGAACAATCCTTCTGAAAGCAGGGGAAGCACTTCTGAGTCAGAGCACAGGTGGCAACACCTCCCACTACACCAAACACTCCCAGTCCCAAATCAAAACAACCAGGCCCAGCCTACAGCACAGACCTGGCTAAATTTACCTGTACTTGGACCCTGAGCTATAGAAAAATACTAGTCTATCACCTACCTTTAGGTAGAGGGTGCTACAGGTGTAAACAACATGAAAGCATGGATCCATCCTGCCTTGTATCAACGGTTCAGGCTGGTGGTGGTGTAATAATGTTGGGGATATTTTCTTGGCACACTTTGGGCCCCTTAGTACCAATTGAGCATTGTATAAAGCCATGGCCTACCTGAGTATTGTTGCTGACCATGTCCATCCCTTTATGACTACAGTGTACTCATCTTCTGATGGCTACTTCCAGCAGGATAATGCACCATGTCACAAAACTCAAATCATCTCACCACTGGTTTCTTGAACATGACAATGAGATCACTGTACTCCAATGACCTCCACAGTCACCAGATCTCAATCCAATAGATCACCTTAGGGATGTGGTGGAACGGGAGATTCGCATCATAGATGTGCAGCTGACAAATTTGCAGAAACTGTGTGATGCTATCATGTCAATATAGATCAAAATCTCTGAGGAATGTTTCCAACACCTTATTGAATCTATGCCACGAAGAATGAAGGCAGTTCTGAAGGCAAAAGGGGGTCCAACCCAGTACTAGCAAGGTGTTCCTAATAAAGGGGCAGGTGAGTATATTGTATATATAGGGATGAGCCGAACACCCCCCCCGGTTCGGTTTGCACCAGAACCTGTGAACGGACCGAAAATTCGCACGAACGTTAGAACCCCATTAACGCCTATGGGACTCGAACGTTCAAAATCAAAAGTGCTCATTTTAAAGGCTAATTTGCATGGTATTGTCCTAAAAAGGGTTTGGGGACCCGGGTCCTACACCAGGGGACATGTATCAATGCAAAAAAAACTTTTAAAAACAGCCGTTTTTTCGGGAGCAGTGATTTTAATGATGCTTAAAGTAAAAAAAAAAAGTGAAATATTCCTTTAAATATCGTACCTGGGGGGTGTCTATAGTATGCCTGTAAAGTGGCGCATGTTTCCCGTGTTTAGAACAGTCCCTGCACAAAATGTCATTTTTAAAGGAAAAAATCTAATTTAAAACTGCTTGCGGGTTTAATGTCATGTCGGGTCCTGGCAATATGGATGAAAATCAGTGAGACAAACGGCATGGTTACCCCCCAGTCCATTACCAGACCCTTTGGGTCTTGTATGGATATTAAGGGGAACCCCGCACCCAAATTAAAATAAGGAAAGGTGTGGGGCCACCAGGCCCTATATACTCTGAACAGCAGTATACAGGCGGTGCAAACAAGACAGGGACTGTAGGTTTGTTGTTAAGTAGAATCTGTTTGTAATTTTGAACATTTTTAACGTGTTTAGCTCCTGCCAAAAAAACTTTTTTAAGCTTTTTGGAAAACATAGGGAAGGGTTATCACCCATGTGACATTTGTTTTGCTGTCTTTCCTCCTCTTCAGAAGATTTCACCTCACTTTTGTCCCAATGACAAATGTTTTTTGAAAATTTGTTTTTTTTTGTGGAACAAGGATTGGAAAGCATCAGTGGAAAGGAGAAATGTTTTTCCCATATTAACTCTTACAGGAGAGAATTTCCCTTCCTACAGGTAGATTTCATCTCACTTCCTGTTGTCTCCTTCCGTTTGCAAGTAGGAGTCATTTGTAAGTTAGATGTTTGAAAGTAGGGGCCTGCCCTATATACTCAGCAGAAATTTGGGCCTTAGGTGTTGTTGTGGCCACAACACTGTAAGCCCTCACAGGGCCCTGCTGTGAAATATTAGATCAAGAATTGTAATTACATGCCCCTGTTGAAACAGGGGCAGAAAAACTGGGCCTTTGGTGGTGGTGGTGGTGGTGCTGGTGCCACAACACTGTAAGTCCTCACTCGATCTTGGTGGGTGCAGAAATGGGCCCTGCTGTGAAATATTAGATCAAGAATTGTAATTACATGCCCCTGTTGAACAAGGGCAGAAAAATTGGGCCTTTGGTGGTGGTGGTGGTGGTGGTGCTGGTGCCACAACACTGTAAGTCCTCACTCGCTGTTGGTGGGTGCAGAAATGGGCCCTGCTGTGAAATATTAGATCAAGAATTGTAATTACATGCCCCTGTTGAACAGGAGCTGAGAAATTAGGCCTTAGGCACTGGTGCTGGTGCCACAACACTGCAACCCCTCACAGACACTCTAGTTGGAACGCAGGAACGAGCCCTGCTGCAAAGTATTGCATTAAAAATTGTAATTACACGCCCCTGTTAAACAGGGGCAGAAAAATTGGGCCTTAGGCACTGGTGCTGGTGCCACAACACTGCAACCCCTCACAGACACTCTAGTTGGAACGCAGGAACGAGCCCTGCTGCAAAGTATTGCATCAAAAATTGTAATTACACGCCCCTGTTAAACAGGGGCAGAAAAATTGGGCCTTAGGCACTGGTGCTGGTGCCACAACACTGCAACCCCTCACAGACACTCTAGTTGGAGCGCAGGAACGAGCCCTGCTGCAAAGTATTGCATCAAAAATTGTAATTAAACGCCCCTGTTAAACAGGGGCTGAAAAATTGTGCCTTAGGCACTGGTGGTGGCGCCCAGAACCAAAAATGTTCTTATAAGCTATCAGCGTGATCATTGAGGAGGAAGAGGATAATTACTCAGGGATAGTCACTCAGCATCAGCATAGGCAGTCTTTGAAGGGATCTGAGATTTCAAAAAAATTATTCGGTTACATCAGCATCGGGTGCTTGGTAGCTGGTGGTGATCCAAGACTGATTCATTTTTATGAAGGTCAGTCGATCGACCGAGTCGGTGGACAGACGCACCCTGTGATCGGTTACCACGCCTCCAGCAGCACTGAATGTGCGTTCCGAAAGAACGCTGGATGCAGGACAGGCCAGTAGCTCAATTGCATACTGTGCAAGCTCTGGCCAGTGATCCATCCTCAAGACCCAGTAACCCAGAGGATTTTCGGTGGGAAAGGTGTCCAAATCTGATCTTGCCCCTAGGTATTCCTGCACCATGTAAAACAGACGCTGGCGATGGTTGCTGGAACCGATCATACCTTGGGGCTGCGGACCAAAAAATTGTCTGAACGCATCGGTCAGACGGCCACCTTCTCCACCGCTCCTTCTTTGACTGACCGAAGCCTCAGCAACACGTTGTCCAGAAACAGGAGTTTGTAACCTCCCAGTCTCTGGGAACGCGTTGCACAGACCTTTCTGCAAGGCCTCCCGAAGATGTTTCATCCTCTGCTCCCTCTGCGATGGCAAGATAAGGTCTGCAACCTTACCCTTGTAACGTGGATCAAGGAGGGTTGCCAGCCAGTATTGGTCCTTCTCCTTGATACCACGAATACGAGGATCCTTACGCAGGCTTTGCAGGATCAGGGAGGCCATGCAGCGTAGGTTTGCTGAGGCATTCGGTCCGGAGTCCTCTGGGTCACTAAGGACGACATGGTCCGCAGCCACCTCCTCCCAGCCACGTACAAGTCCATGTGTTTCTTGGGACTGATCCCTTAAAGACTGCTGCTGATGCTGAGTGCCAGGCTCCACCTCCATACTGACACAATCTTCCTCCTCCTCCTCCTCCTCGTCCTCGTCCTCTTCCTGTGTGATCGGCGGGCATGCAGGAACACTGTCTGGATAAAGGGGGCCTTGAGAGCTAAGGAAGTCCTCCTCTTCCTGCCTCTGTTCTGCCTCAAGTGCCCTGTCCATTATTCCACGCAGCGTGTGCTCCAACAGGTGGACAAGGGGGACAGTGTCACTGATGCATGCACTGTCACTGCTCACCATCCTCGTGGCCTCCTCAAATGGTGACAGGACAGTGCATGCATCCCTGATCATGGCCCACTGGCGTGGGGAAAAAAAACCAAGCTCCCCTGACCCTGTCCTGGTGCCATAGTCGCACAGGTACTCATTGATGGCCCTCTGCTGCGTGTGCAGCTGCTGCAGCATGGCCAACGTTGAGTTCCACCTGGTGGGCATGTCACAGATTAGGCGGTTCTTGGGCAGGTTAAACTCCTTTTGGAGGTCCGTCAGCCGAGCACTGGCATTATATGACCGGCGGAAATGCACACAGACTTTCCTGGCCTGCCTCAGGACATCCTGTAAGCCCGGGTACCTGCCCAAGAACCGCTGCACCACCAAGTTAAGGACGTGAGCCAAACAGGGCACATGGGTCATTTGTCCCTGTCGGAGGGCAGAGAGGAGGTTGGTGCCATTGTCGCAAACCACCATTCCTGCCTTAAGTTGGCGTGGCGTCAACCACCTCTGAACCTGCCCCTGCAGAGCTGACAGAACCTCTGACCCAGTGTGGCTCCTGTCCCCCAAGCACACCAGCTCAAGCAAAGCATGGCATCTTTTGGCCTGCGTACTTGCGTAGCCCCTTGAACGACTACGGAGCACCGCTGGTTCCGAGGACAAAGCACAGGAAGAGGCCATGGAGGAAGAAGAAGAGGAGGGGGTGGAGGAGAGAGGTGTGTCACAATCATTAGCATTTTGGAGGCGTGGTGGCGGAACAACCTCCAACACTACTGCACCTTGTCCTGCATCCTTCCCAGCTGCCAGCAGAGTCACCCAATGCGCCGTGAAACTTAGGTAACGTCCCTGTCCATGCCTGCTGGACCATGAGTCAGCGGTAATATGCACCTTACCGCTGACCGCCCTGTCCAGCGAGGCATGGACATTGCCTTCCACATGCCGGTAGAGAGCCGGAATCGCCTTCCGTGAGAAAAAGTGGCGTTTGGGTACCTGCCACTGAGGAACCGCACATTCCACAAACTCACGGAAGGGGGCAGAGTCTACCAACTGAAAAGGCAGCAGTTGAAGTGCTAGCAATTTTGCCAAGCTAGCATTCAACCGCTGTGCATGTGGATGGCTGGGAGCAAACTTCTTTCGGCGGTGCAGCAGCTGGGGCAGGGAAATTTGCCTGGTACAATCTGACGTCGGTGTACCAAAAGCAGATTGCCCACAAGTAATTGGCTGTGACACACCTAATTCTACACCTTCATTCCTCTCAGTGCAGGTCTCAGAGAGGACTGAAGGTCTAGTGGGGTTGGAAATCTCAGCTGATGAGGAGCAAGGAGAAGTCCTCTTTGTTCTTTGGTGTGGGTCTTTTAGATACGCTTGCCAACGAACTGCATGGCAGGTCAACATATGTCTGGTCAAGCATGTGGTACCCAAGCGGGAGATGTTTTGGCCACACGAGATATGCTTGAGACATATGTTGCAAATAGCAGCGGTGCGATCTGATGCACTAGTCTCAAAAAAGGCCCACACCAAAGAACTTTTTGAATAACGCGCAGAGACTGCAGCGCCCTGCACATGTGGAGCTTTGGGGTGTGATGCAGTCAATGTGCTGCCCTTAGGCTGGCCCCTGGAGGGCATCCTGCCTCGTTGGTGATGTGCCGCCTCCTCCTCCTCCTCCTGCTCTCTCCTATCAGGCACCCACGTTGAGTCAGTGACCTCATCATCCCCTCCCTCCTCATCACTGGAGCAAACCTGGCAGTATGCTGCAGCAGGGGGAGCATGACTGCCAGATTGCTGTCCTTCTTGGGCACCCCCTCTGTCCGTGCTCATGTTACTGCCTTCATCGAGCTCAGTATCATCATCAGAGCCTTCCAAACGCTGGGCATCCTCCTGGAGCATGTACCCAACACTGTGGTCAAACAGTTCGAGGGACTCCTCAGGAGGACATGGTGGGGCTAGGGAAGGAGTCACTGATGACATTGAGCCGAGGGAAGAGGCCACTGCTTTGCCAGACAAAGTACCCTGGGCATGGGTGAGAGAGGATGAGGAGGATGAGGACGGCTTGGTCATCCACTCGACCAAGTCTTCCGCATGTTGCGGCTCAACACGGCCAGCTGCCAAAAAAAAGGCCAAGCGTGTCCCACGGCCACGTTCTGATGAGGATGCACCGTCTCCACGACCAGCACTAGACACAGAGCCTGCTTGCCCTCTCTTATTGGCTTGTGACTGTCTGCCTCTCCTTCTTGGCCTTCCAGACATACTAATGGCCTGTAGCTGCACTAAGCTGGGATATATATATATATATATATATATATATATATATATATATATGTACTGATACTGCAGCTAGCAAAATCAACTGCCTGCCTGTAGTATGAGAACACCACCAACCTTCTACAGGTAGCTTTAGCTGAACACTGTGAGCAGGACGCACCCCACTAACTTGTAGGTTTAGCAGAACACTGTGAGCAGGACGCACTGCACTAACTGTAAATAGTCTAGCTGCCTGACTGTGGTACTAATAGGATCAAAAGAACACCAGTAATTTTCTTCAGGTAGCTGTATATACTGTAACAAGACAAGCCTGCCTGTCAGTAAGAAGATAACAGGAACGGATCTAGCTGAACACTGTGAGCAGGACGCACTGCACTAACTTTAAATAGTCTAGCTGCCTGACTGTGGTACTAATAGGATCAAAAGAACACCAGTAATTATCTTCAGGTAGCTGTAAATACTGTTACAAGACAAGCCTGCCTGTCAGTAGGAAGATAACAGGAGCGGATCTAGCTGAACACTGTGAGCAGGACGCACTGCACTAACTTTAAATAGTCTAGCTGCCTGACTGTGGTACTAATAGGATCAAAAGAACACCAGTAATTATCTTCAGGTAGCTGTAAATACTGTTACAAGACAAGCCTGCCTGTCAGTAGGAAGATAACAGGAACGGATCTAGCTAAACTGAATACAGTGTATATATATATATATATGCAACACCTGGGATGCATATATATACACAATACACTGTAAGTGCAGCTAACTGACTGACTGTCCTGCCTAATCTAGCTAACTCAAATGAAATATAAAATATAAAATTGTCCTTCGCGCTGGCGGATTTTCAATGGTAAAGTGATCAAGTGAAATAATGTGCTGTGTAAAATAATTAATGAATATTGCCGCAAAATATGGGTGTCCACACCAAACACTTAATGACTAAATAAAAGAAAATAAATTTTGCGCAATATTAAAATTGTGAAATATAGTGTAGATAAATATGTTGTGGAACACTGTTGTCTATTAGGTGGTAGTATTAAAATCTCTCTTGTGTACTGTAATACTTGCTGCTTTTACTAAAAAAATGAGGCTTAAATAGCAGTAAATAATGAAATAATCCTCATACCACCCTATTATTAGCATGCATACATATATGGTGACATATAGCGTACAAATAAGTGCATAAAAATATGTGCATAAAAATATTTCCAGTGGTGAATCGTGTATGATCTTCTAAAAACCACAATCAAAAAACTGTGCAATAAAACATATGTGCGCCCTTTAAAAAATATACAATCCAATTTGTGTGAAAAAAAGTCCGTTTTGTTGCTACAATATTTGTAGATCTTCTATTGCCAAAGTGATTTAAAAAATAAAGTAGATGAATAAACAAGCACGTGAATAGAAATTTAAAAAATCTCTGAATAGTTCTTCTGATATTAGAAAAAATATATAGTGAAAGTCTATCTTTCTGCTGCTGGTGTTTCTCAGTATGGTCTCTCAGAACTCTCACCTTGCATTAGTAGTAATCAGGCATTCAGTAATAGGTCTTTAAGGTGTGGGGTTAATTTCTGGTAGCTTTCTCTTTCAGTTTCTCTCCTCCAACGTTCCCTCTCTGCTGCTCCGCTCTAGTGAACTCAGTGTGGGGGAATAAAAGTGGGGAGGGGGGAGAAGAAAGAGGCTCCACTAGTGCATTAAACTTTTAAAATCAAAGGGGGAATATTTATTAGCTGTTACTCCCTGGCTGGAGCAATACACTGAATCTGAAGCACAAGTGAGAGGGCGCTGAGAACGCCAGATCGTTTTTTCATTCACTTTGCCTGTTTTTATTATGAGAAATGTAAGAGTAACAGCTAATAAATATTCCCCCTTTGATTTTAAAAGTTTAATGCACTAGTGGAGCCTCTTTCTTCTCCCCCCTCCCCACTTTTATTCCCCCACACTGAGTTCACTAGAGCGGAGCAGCAGAGAGGGAACGTTGGAGGAGAGAAACTGAAAGAGAAAGCTACCAGAAATTAACCCCACACCTTAAAGACCTATTACTGAATGCCTGATTACTACTAATGCAAGGTGAGAGTTCTGAGAGACCATACTGAGAAACACCAGCAGCAGAAAGATAGACTTTCACTATATATTTTTTCTAATATCAGAAGAACTATTCAGAGATTTTTTAAATTTCTATTCACGTGCTTGTTTATTCATCTACTTTATTTTTTAAATCACTTTGGCAATAGAAGATCTACAAATATTGTAGCAACAAAACGGACTTTTTTTCACACAAATTGGATTGTATATTTTTTAAAGGGCGCACATATGTTTTATTGCACAGTTTTTTGATTGTGGTTTTTAGAAGATCATACACGATTCACCACTGGAAATATTTTTATGCACATATTTTTATGCACTTATTTGTACGCTATATGTCACCATATATGTATGCATGCTAATAATAGGGTGGTATGAGGATTATTTCATTATTTACTGCTATTTAAGCCTCATTTTTTTAGTAAAAGCAGCAAGTATTACAGTACACAAGAGAGATTTTAATACTACCACCTAATAGACAACAGTGTTCCACAACATATTTATCTACACTATATTTCACAATTTTAATATTGCGCGAAATTTATTTTCTTTTATTAACTCAAATGAAATGACACTGTCTCTCTCTCTCTCTATCTCTCAGCACACCGGAACACACTGCACAGGGCCGCCGTGCAGGCGGCCTTATATAGTGTGGGGCGTGTACTAAATCCCCTGAGCCATAATTGGCCAAAGCCTCCTTGGCTTTGGCCAATTACGGCTCTCTGTTCAGGCAGCGCTGTGATTGGCCAAGCATGCGGGTCATAGTGCATGCTTGGCCAATCATCAGCCAGCAATGCACTGCGATGCCGCAGTGAATTATGGGCCGTGACGCGCCACACGAATTTGGCGCGAACGGCCCATATCGTTCGCAATTCGTCGAATGTATATGTATATATATATATATATACACACACACAGTATCTTACAAAAGTGAGTACACCTTCACATTTTTTATAATATTTTATTATATCTTTTCATGTGACAACACTGAAAAAATGACACTTTGCTACAATGTAAAGTAGTGAGTGTACAGCTTGTATACCAGTGTAAATTTGCTGTCCCCTCAAAATAATTCAACACACAGCCTTTAATGTCTAAACTGCTGGCAACAAAAGTGAGTACACCCCTAAGTGAAAATGTCCAAATTGGGTCCAAAGTGTCAATATTTTGTGTGGCCACCAATATTTTCCAGCACTGCTCTAACCCTCTTGGGCATGGAGTTCACCAGAGCTTCACAGGTTGCCACTGGAGTCCTCTTCCACTCCTCCATGACAACATCACGGACCTGGTGGATGTTAGAGACCTTGCGCTCCTCCACCTTCCATTTGAGGATGCCCCACAGATTCTTAATAGGGTTTAGTTCTGGAGACATGCTTGGCCAGTCCATCATCTTTACGCTCAGCTTCTTTAGCAAGGCAGTGGTCATCTTGGAGGTGTCTTTGGGGTTGTTATGTTGGAATACTGCCCTGCTGCCCAGTCTCCGAAGGGAGGGGATCATGCTCTGCTTCAGTATGTCACAGTACATGTTGGCATTCATGGTTCCCTCAATGAACTGTAGCTCCCCAGTGCCGGCAGCACTCATGCAGCCCAAGACCATGACACTCCCACTACCATGCTTGACTGTAGGCAAGACAAACTTGTCTTTGTACTCCTCACCTGGTTGCAGCTTGACACCATCTGAACCAAATGTGTTTATCTTGGTCTCATCAGATCACAGAACATGGTTCCAGTAATCCATGTCCTTAGTCTGCTTGTCTTCAGCAAACTGTTTGTGGGCTTTCTTGTGCATCATCTTTATAAGAGGCTTCCTTCTGGGACGACAGCCATGCAGACTAATTTGATGCAATGTGTGGCGTATGGTCTGAGCACTGATAGGCTGACCCCCCCACCCGTTCAATCTCTGCAACAATGTTGGCAGCACTCATATGTCTATTTCCCAAAGACAATCTCTGGATATGACGCTGAGCATGTGCACTCAACTTCTTTGATTGACCATGGCAAGGCCTGTTTTGAGTGGAACTTGTCCTGTTAAACTGCTGTATGGTCTTGACCACTGTGCTGCAGCTCAGTTTCAGGGTCTTTGAAATCTTCTTATAGCTTAGGCCATCTTTATGTAGAGCAACAATTCTTTTTTTCAGATCCTCAGAGAGTTCTTTGACATGAGGTGCCATGTTAAACTTCTAGTGATCAGTAACAGAGAATGAGAGAGATAACACCAAATTTAACACACCTGCTCCCCATTCACACCTGAGACCTTGTAACCGTAATGGGTCACATGACACCAGGGAGTGAAAATGGCTAATTGAATTTGGACATTTTCACTTAGGGGTGTACTCACTTTTGTTGCCAGTGGTTTGGACATTAATGGCTGTGTGTTGAGTTATATTGAGGGGACAGCAAATTTACACTGTTGTACAAGCTGTACACTCACTACTTTACATTGTAGCAAAGTGTAATTTCTTCAGTGTTGTCACATGAAAAGATATAATAAAATATTTACAAAAATGCGAGGGGTGTACTCACTTTTGAGAGATACTGTATATACTGAAAATAGCCTGGAAAGGAAGGGAGGGAGGGGGGATGGATACAGGGGCGGACTGGGCCGGGGGGGCATGGTGGCAATCTCCCCCCAGGCCGCTCTGATGCCTGGTAAAAAGGTCGCACTCAGGGCTGGGGTAAAGAGGGGCCATACACCATGTACAGCCACCGGCCGCCGGTACACAGTGCTGTGCTTGCAGAGCTGCAGTGGAGTGGTAGGAATATGCCATGTGCGCCCTTGCACTAGGCCAGCAAGTGTACCATCAGTCATTTTCCTTACAGGGATCTCGACAGGAGCTTCCTAGGTCCCGCCTGTCGTGACATCATTCAGAGGCCTGGGAGGCGGGATGGAAGAGAAGGAGTGCTGCTTCTGCGACCTGCGGGGACATGCATTACTGTGGGTGAGTGAGCAGAGGCTGGACATTGCTGCACTGCTTTGCCTGATCTTACTGAAGTGTTTTTTTTTTTGGGTGGGGGGGTTAAATGCTATTTGGGATATGCAGCATGGAGGGGGGCTAATGTATTGCCATTGGTCACTGATGCATTAGTGACTAGTGGCAGTTAATTAACCCCTTGTGGCGCTGATATTCAGCACTGATGGGCACTGATAGGTGGCACTGATGTGCACTGATAGGTGGCACTGATAGGCACTAATGGGCACTAATTGGCAGCAATGATAAGGAGGTACTGACATTCATTAATGATGGGCACTGATTGGCATCTGTGAAGGGCACTAACAGGCGTTACTGATGAGCACTGATTGTCACTTTTATGGGCACTGATTGTCACTTTTATGGGCACTGATTGGAACTTTGGGCACTGACTAGCATTTTAGTGGACACTGACTGGCATCTGATGGGCACTGATTGGCAGCTGTGGTGGGCACCTCTGGTGGGGGCTGTGCTGATAATCAATCCGCTGATTATCAGTGCAGACCAACCATTGACAGCCGCCGAGGAAAGCTGATTACTGACACTTCCTGGTTCCTGCTGTGATCAGCTGTGATTGGTCACAGCTGATCATGTGGTAAAGAGCCTACATCATAGGCTCTTTACCACGATCGGGGATGCGGTGTGTCAGAGTGACACACAGCACCACCGATCACCGCTTATCCTGCTGGACGTCATATGACGTCCAGTCAGGATAACGGAGCCACATTGTGGACATCAACCCACAATGGGGCGGGCGGGGCAAGTACAGTGGGGCAAAAAAGTATTTAGTCAGCCCATTTAAAAAGATGAGAGAGGCTTGTAATTGTCATCATAGGTATACCTCAACTATGAGACACAAAATGTGGAAACAAATCCAGACAATCACATTGTCTGATTTTTGAAAGAATTTATTTGCAAATTATGGTGGAAAATAAGTATTTGTTCACCTACAAACAAGCAAGTTTTCTGGCTCTCACAGACCTGTATCTTCTTCTTTAAGAGGCTCCTCTGTCCTCCACTCATTACCTGTATTAATGGCACCTGTTTGAACTTGTTATTAGTATGAAAGACACCTGTCCACAACCTCAAACAGTCACACTCCAAACTCCACTATGGTGAAGACCAAAGAGCTGTCGAAGGACACCAGAAACAAAATTGTAGACCTGCACCAGGCTAGGAAGACTGAATCTGCAATAGGCAAGCAGCTTGGTGTGAAGAAGTCAACTGTGTGAGTAATAATTAGAAAATGGAAGACATACAAGACCACTGATAATCTCCCTCGATCGGTGGCTCCACGCAAGATCTCACCCTGTGGGGTCAAAATGATCACAAGAACGGTGAGCAAAAATCCCAGAACCACACGGGGGGACCTAGTGAATGACCTGCAGAGAGCTGGGACCAACGTAACAAAGGCTACCATCAGTAACACACTATGCCACCAGGGACTCAGATCCTGTAGTGCTAGACGTGTCTCCCTGCTTAAGCCAGTACATTTTCGGGGCCGTCTGAGGTTTGCTAGAGAGCATGGATGATCCAGAAGAGGATTGGGAGAATGTCATATGGTCAGATGAAACCAAAGTAGAACTGTTACGTAGAAACACAACTCGTCGTGTTTGTAGGAGAGAGAATGCTGAGTTGCAACCAAAGTACACCATACCTACTGTGAAGCATGGGGATGGCAACATCATGCTTTGGGGCTGTTTCTCTGCAAAGGGAACAGGATGACTGATCCGTATACATGAAAGAATGAATGGGGCCATGTATCGTGAAATTTTGAGTGCAAACCTCCTCCCATCAGCAAGGGCATTGAAGATGAAACATGGCTGGGTCTTTCAGCATGACAATGATCCCAAACACACCTCCCGGGCAACGAACGAGTGGCTTCGTAAAAAGCATTTCAAGGTCCTGGAGTGGCCTAGCCGGTCTCCAGATCTCAACCCCATAGAAAACCTTTGGAGGGAGTTGAAAGTCCGTGTTGCTCAAAAAACAGCCCCAAACCATCACTGCTTTAGAGGAGATCTGCATGGAGGAATGGGCCAACATACCAGCAACAGTGTGTGACAACCTTGTGAAGACTTACAGAAAACATTTGACCTCTGTCATTGCCAACAAAGGATATATAACAAAGTATTGAGATGAACTTTTGATATTGACAAAATACTTTTTTTCCACCATAACTTGCAAATAAATTCTTTCAAAAATCAGACAATGTGATTGTCTGGATTTGTTTCCACATTTTGTCTCTCAACGTTGAGGTATACCTATGATGACAATTACAGGCCTCTCTCATCTTTTTAAGTGGGAGAAGTTGCACAATTGGTGGCTGACTAAATACTTTTTTGCCCCACTTTACAAATTTGGAAAACACACACCTGTTATGCGAAAAAGAAATTGAGTAATTAAAGGTGAACAATAGCATAAAACATTAAAGTGGTTGTAAAGGCAGAAGATTTTTTTATCTTAATGCATTAAGATTAGGGATGAGCCCGATGTTCGTGTCGAACGTAAATGTCGGGTGTTCACCTGTTTGCCGAATAGCGAACAATTTGGGGTGTTCGCGGCAAATTCGGAAGCCGTGGAACACCCTTTAAAAGTCTATAGGAGAAATCAAAAGTGCTAATTTTAAAGGCTTATATGCATGGTATTGTCATAAAAAGTGTTTGGGGACCTGGGTCCTGCCCCAGGGGACATGTATCAATGCAAAAAAAAGTTTTAAAAACTGAAGTTTTTTCGAGAGCAGGGATTTTAATAATGCTTAAAGTGAAACAATAAAAGGGAAATATTCTTTTAAATTTCGTACCTGGGGGGTGTCTATAGTATGCCTGTAAAGTGGCGCATGTTTCCCGTGTTTACAACAGTCCCTGCACAAAATGATATTTCTAAAGGAAAAAAAGTCATTTAAAAGTACTCGCGGCTATAATGAATTGTCGGTCCCGGCAACACACATAAAAGACATTGAAAAAAATGGCATGGGATTCCCCCAAGTCCATTACCAGGCCCTTTGGGTCTGGTATAAATATTAAGGGGAACCCCGAAACACAATTAAAAAAAAAAAAATAGGGGACCCTCAAATTCCATACCAGGCCCTTCAGGTCTGGTATGGATATTAGGGGAACCCCGCGCCAATTTTTTTTTTTTAAATGGCGTGGGGGTCCCCCCAAAAATCCATACCAGACCCTTATCCACGCATACAACCTGGCAGGCCGCAGGAAAAGGGGGGGGGAGAGAGAGCGCTCCCCCCTTCTCAACCGTACCAGGCAACATGACCTCAACATGGGGAGGGTGCTTTGGGGTCCCCCAAAACACCTTGTCCCCATGTTGATGGGGACAAGGGCCTCATCCCCACAACTCTTGGCGGGGGTCTTATTGACCTTTTTCAATTACTTTTATGTGTATTGCTGGGACTGACAATTCATTATAGCCGCGAGTACTTTTAAATGACTTTTTTTCCTTTAGAAATGTCATTTTGTGCAGGGACTGTTGTAAACACGGGAAACATGCGCCACTTTACAGGCATACTATAGACAACCCCCAGGTATGAAATTCAAAGGAATATTTCACTTTTTTGTTTCACTTTAAGCATTATTAACCACTTCCCACCCGGCCACTGCACATAAACGGCCGGGTGGGCTATCTCTCCTTCTGAGTGGACGTTCAGGAACGTCCCTCAGAAGGAGCAGGATCGCGTGCCCACACAGTGGCGCGATCCCGATGCGCTCGTGTCACCCGGACACGGCGCATCTCCGATCGGCAGGAGGGCTCTGCGATTGGCCCTCCTAATCACATGACGGCCGTGTCGAATCACAGCCGTCATGTGATGTAAACACAGAGCCGGTTGCTAGGCAATCAGCTCTCCTCTCCTCACACGGAAGTTGTCAGTGAGGAGAGGAGAGCGGATCGCTGCAGCCGGCTGGTGATCAGTGAGTATGAGCTGTTTTTTTACAGCTTTTTACTCACTGTTTACCAGTCTAGTGTCCCCACACATGTAAAAACACAAAGTAAACACACAAAGTAAAAACATGTCCCCCAAAACACATGTCCCAAAACACATGTCCCCACATAGTAAAAACACCTGTCCCCCCTACGTATGTCCCAGTAAAATCACATGTCCCAATGATTATCTGCACACATATGTCACCTGCACACATCTGTAGATGATCATTTGCGCACATGTGTCCATGATCACACGAACCAATTATTATACACTTAACGGAATTTTTTTTTACCAAAAACATGTAGCAGAATACATTTTGGCTTAAATTTATGACAAAATTCGATTTTATTGGATTTCTTTTAAAATAGAAAGAAGAAAATATAGTTTTTTTTCCAAATTTCCGCTCTTTTTTCGCTTATATTGCAAAAAATAAATAACAGAGTCGTGAATAAATACCACCAAAAGAAAGCTCTATTTGTGTGAACAAAATGATAAAAATTTAATTTGGGTACAGCATTGCATGACCGCGCAATTGTCATTGAAAGTGTGAGAGCGCTGAAAGATGAAAATTGGTCTGGGAAGGAAGGGGGCGAAAGTGCCCAGTATTGAGGTGGTTAAAATCACTGCTCCCGAAAAAGCGGCCGTTTTTAAAACTTTTTTTTGCTTTGATATATGTCCCCTGGGGCAGGACCCAGGTCCCCAAACACTTTTTATGACAATAACTTGCATACAAGCCTTTAAAATTAGTACTTTTGATTATTCATGTTCGTGTCCCATAGACTTTAACGGTGTTCGCGTGTTCTAACCAATTTTTTGCCTGTTTGCATGTTCTGCTGCAAACCGAACCGGGGGGGGTGTTCGGCTCATCCCTAATTAAAATAAAAAACCTTCTGTGTGCAGCAGCCTCTCTCAGCCCCCCTAATACTTACCTGAGGTCCATCTAGATCCAGCGATGTTGTAGGAGTGTCTTGGCTACCTGGGAATCCCCTCCTCTTTGGCTGAGATAGCAGCGCGACACCATTGGCTCCCATTGCTGTCAATCAAAGTCAATCAGCCAATGAGGAGAGAGAAGGAGCAGGCCTCGGGTTGCGGCTCCGTGTCTGAATGGGCACAGGGAGCTGTAACCTGGCTCAGGTGCCCCCATAGCAAGCTGCTTGCTGTGGGGGTACTTGGCAGGAGGGAGGGGCCAGGAGCACAGAAGATGGACCGGAGAAGAGGAGGATCTGCGCAGCTCTGTGCAAAACTACTAAACAGAACAGGTAAGTATAACATGTTTGTTATTTTTAACTAAAAAAAAAAACAAGACTTCACAATCACTTTAAGTCCTGCAGGAATAGGCACATTTTTTTAACTGTGAAGGAGGAATTAGGTAAATCTATAACGCATTGTTTAAAATAGCTCCACTTTTGTTGAAACAATCAATGTATATTGCAAGGATTTTAACAAATTTTGTTGCAGATTCCTACTTGTTTCTGCTTTAAAGAAAAAGCTGTTCGTTGTCTGCAGAATCTGAATGGGAGTGACTGTTTCATTATCACTCAGCTGATGTACTTGTACTTTTCTGCAGACTTAGTGCAGACTGCTGGGAAGTCAGTAAGCTAATCACACAAGCAGGAAATTACATTTTTAGGGGTGTTGCATCGACCAGTTTGGGTACAGAATGCCTCCAGGTTGCCATATTGTGTTGAATTTTACAGAAAATGATAATGCTGCAGATTGAAAAGGAAACATTCAATTACAATATGGCTTGTGTAGCAATGGTATATGTTATAATTCTTTTTTTTCTTTCCTTTTTGTTGACCAAAAAAACTGGAGTTACGCTTTGATGGCCTGTTTTTTTGTTCTTCTTCACATATTTTTTGCAGTATATATTTACCCTGCACAAATATGAGCCCTGAAAGCTAAAAATGTGTACAAAAATGCTAAACCCAGGACCCTGCAGTCACTATAGCTGGTCTCCCACAGTATACAGAACATGGAAATGCAATTATTTTAGTAAATTTAAACTGCTAAATACCTTTTCTCATCAACTTCTATCAGTGTCCAGCCGAGCACTGGTTCAAAGCTTGTAGGAGGAGTTTTCATTCTCCTCTGATTGTCCTATGAAGCTAAGGAACCTCTGATCCTCTGTCTGGACAGTGCTGATTGGCCCTGTGCTGATCACATAAACCCTCCGCCCCCGCCCCCCCCGCCCCCCCCCAAAAAAAAAAAACTGAACATGTGCAGAGTGACTGCTAAGCTTCTGTACTATTAGGAGATGGATTGGGAAGAGTAAAAGAAGGGGAGGACCAGAGAAGACTGGATCAAACAGCCTTTTTACACAATGCAAATGATTAACCTTTTAGGTTCCAGAGTGAGTATAACAAAGATGCTTTCTTGCATATACAGACTGATTTTACTTTTGTGGGTTTAGTAACACTTTAACTTCTATATATTGTGCCCTTGACCACAATAATTACTATTTAGTTTAGTGTATAGAATTACACTACTACAATAGATAATACATCAAAATTATTAGGACAATCCCTGCTGTACATTTGAATTTACAAGTCATGTATGGTGTTTTTTTATTAGGTGAACTCTGTAATACTATTCCTATTTATTTTTTGAGTGTGTATGTTGCCAGTAAACCTGGAAGCAATTGTCTTCAGGTAGCTTTAGGTGCACACTGTGCAGAGGATGCACTACACTAACTGTAAATACTGCAGCTGCCTGCCTGTGGTATTAATAGGATCAGAACAAAAGCAATTGTCTTCAGGTGCACACTGTGCAGAGGACGCACTACACTACCTGTAAATACTGCAGCTGCCTGCCTGTGATACTAATAGGATCAGAAGAACACCACCAATTTACTTCAGGTAGCTTTAGGTGCACACTGTGCAGAGGACACAGTACACTAACTGTAAATACTGCAGCTACCTGTGGTATTAATAGGATCAGAACAACAGCAATTGTCTTCAGGTAGCTTTAGGTGCACACTGTGCAGAGGACGCACTACACCAACTGTAAATACTGCAGCTGCCTGCCTGTGGTATTAATAGGATCAGAACAACAGCAATTGTCTTCAGGTAGGTTTAGGTGCACACTGTGCAGAGGATGCACTACACTAACTGTAAATACTGCAGCTGCCTGCCTGTGGTACTAATAGGATCAGAAGAACACCACCAATTTTCTTCAGGTAGCTTTAGGTGCACACTGTGCAGAGGACATAGTACACTAACTGTAAATACTGTAGCTGCCTGCCTGTGGTACTAATAGGAGTCAGAAGAACACCAGCAATTTTCTTCAGGTAGCTGTAAATACTGTAAAAACACCTGCCTGCCTGTCAGTAGGAAGAGAATAACAGGAACGGATCTAGCTAAATTAAATACAGTGTGTATATATATATATATATATATATATATATATATACACTACCGTTCAAAAGTTTGGGGTCACCCAAACAATTTTGTGTTTTCCATGAAAAGTCACACTTATTCACCACCATACGTTGTGAAATGAATAGAAAATAGAGTCAAGACATTGACAAGGTTAGAAATAATGATTTGTATTTGAAATAACATTGTTTTTACATCAAACTTTGCTTTCATCAAAGAATCCTCCTTTTGCAGCAATTACAGCATTGCACACCTTTGGCATTCTAGCTGTTAATTTATTGAGGTAAGCTGGAGAAATTGCACCCCACGCTTCTAGAAGCAGCTCCCACAAGTTGGAATGGTTGGATGGGCACTTCTGGCGTACCATACGGTCAAGCTGCTCCCACAACAGCTCAATGGGGTTCAGATCTGGTGACTGTGCTGGCCACTCCATTACCGATAGAATACCAGCTGCCTGCTTCTGCTGTAAATAGTTCTTGCACAATTTGGAGGTGTGTTTAGGGTCATTGTCCGGTTGTAGGATGAAATTGGCTCCAATCAAGCGCTGTCCACTGGGTATGGCATGGCGTTGCAAAATGGAGTGATAGCCTTCCTTAGCTTTTACCCTGTACAAAGCTCCCACCTTACCAGCACCAAAGCAACCCCAGACCATCACATTACCTCCACCATGCTTAACAGATGGCGTCAGGCATTCTTCCAGCATCTTTTCATTTGTTCTGCGTCTCACAAACGTTCTTCTTTGTGATCCAAACACCTCAAACTTGGATTCATCCGTCCACAACACTTTTTTCCAGTCTTCCTCTGTCCAATGTCTGTGTTCTTTTGCCCATCTTAATCTTTTTCTTTTATTGGCCAGTCTCAGATATGGCTTTTTCTTTGCCACTCTGCCCTGAAGCCCAAAATCCCGCAGCCGCCTCTTCACTGTAGATGTTGACACTGGTGTTTTGCGGGTACTATTTAATGAAGATGCCAGTTGGGGACCTGTGAGGCGTCTGTTTCTCAAACTAGAGACTCTAATGTGCTTATCTTCTTGCTTAGTTGTGCAACGCGGCCTCCCACTTCTTTTTCTACTCTGGTTAGAGCCTGTTTGTGCTGTCCTCTGAAGGGAGTAGTACACACCGTTGTAGGAAATCTTCAATTTCTTTGCAATTTCTCGCATGGAATAGCCTTCATTTCTAAGAACAAGAATAGACTGTCGAGTTTCAGATGAAAGTTCTCTTTTTCTGGCCATTTTGAGCGTTTAATTGACCCCACAAATGTGATGCTCCAGAAACTCAATCTGCTCACAGGAAGGTCAGTTTTGTAGCTTCTGGAAGGAGCTAGACTGTTTTTAGATGTGTGAACATGATTGCACAAGGGTTTGCTAATCATCAATTAGCCTTCTGAGCCAATGAGCAAACACATTGTACCATTAGAACACTGGAGTGATAGTTGCTGGAAATGGGCCTCTATACACCTATGTAGATATTGCACCAAAAACTAGACATTTGCAGTTAGAATAGTCATTTACCACATTAGCAATGTATAGAGTATATTTGTTTAAAGTTAGGACTAGTTTAAAGTTAGCTTCATTTAAAAGTACAGTGCTTTTCCTTCAAAAATAAGGACATTTCAATGTGACCCCAAACTTTTGAACGGTAGTGTATATATATATATATATAACACCTAGGATG
The DNA here is from genome assembly GCA_037952835.1 of Lithobates septentrionalis. NCBI lineage: Eukaryota > Metazoa > Chordata > Amphibia > Anura > Ranidae > Lithobates > Lithobates septentrionalis. The sequence goes on along the minus strand of JBBDGP010001605.1, from coordinate 1,634,166 downwards.
CATATATATATACACAATACACTCTAAGTGCAGCTAACTGACTCACCTGCCTACTCTAACTTAAAATGACACTGTCTCTCTGTGTAACCCTCCGCCGCCTCAACACACTACACAAGGCCGCCTGTGTGGGGTATGTGCTAAACCCCATGAGCCATAATTGGCCAAAGCCACCCTGGCTTTGGCCAATTATGGCTCCCTGTACAGACGGAGCTGTGATTGGCCAAGCATGCGGGTCATAGTGCATGATTGGTCAATCATCAGCCAGCAATGCACTGCGATGCCGCAGTGAATTATGGGCCGTAACGGGCCACTCGAATTTGGTGCGAACGGCCCATAACATTCGCAATTCGACAAACGGTCGAACAGGCAATGTTCGAGTCGAACATGGGTTTGACTCGAACTCGAAGCTCATTCCTACTGGTGACCCCACAATAGGGATGAAACTTCAGCAGAATGGAGTAACTGCTGCATTTCCCAGCCTAGGCTTATACTCGAGTCAAGAAGTTTTCCCAGTTTTTGTGGTAAAATTAGGTGCCTCGGCTTATATTCGGGTCGGCTTACACTCGAGTATAAACGGTAACTATATGTAACTGCCTAGAAACCCCTATACAGCATAATAAGTATAGAGTGAGCCCTGTTTTTTTGAGCAAAGTACTTACATGTAGATATTCTCTTATCTTTGTGCAGAGGTTCCGGTGGGATTCAGCTCAATGGAACGGCGCTGTGTGGCGAGGATTTCTAGCTCCCTTCTATTCACATTGATTTTTGCATCTGGATACCTGTACTTTGAAAATGAAGAATGGCTCAATAAAAGATTGATGATGTTTCGGGGGCATTTAGGTGACCAGGAAATCCCTCCTCCTGTAAACAACCTAACCTGTCTGGGCTTCCAACACCCTCTGGCCCCCCCTTACCCTTACCTATACAAGTTCCTCATCAACCAGGAGAAGAAGTGAAAAGACCGGAATCCCTTTCTAGTCATGATGGTAATTAGTAGGTCTCATGATATTGATACTAGGCATGTCATTCGAGAAACCTGGGGCAATGAGAGTAATTACGATGTTAACGCGGTGAGGATCTATTTGGTTGGTCTTCCAAATTTCGTTGTGAACAGAACCAAGAGGATGCTGGAGGAGGAAAGTGAAGCCTTTGGGGATAATTTTCAACAAGACTTCATGGACACTTACTATAACCTTACTTTAAAAACCTTAATGGGCTAAATTCTGCCCCACAGCCAGCTATGTGGTGCATATAGATGATGACATGCTCCTCAATGTAGACTACCTTGTCCACCAGCTTCTTCGCCCAGAACTTCCAGTCCATGCCAACTATTTCACAACTATTTCACAGGGCACATATTGAAAAATACAGGACTACTGAGGGGTAAAGAATACAAATGGTATGTCCCTAAGGAAGTCTACCCCAATGACACCTACCCACCCTACTGCTCTGGACCTGACTATGTCTTTTCTGCAGACATGGCAAAAAAAATATATGATATATCACAGGTGATTCGAGTCATACCCATGGAAGACACTTTTATGTGTATTTGCCTTTATGAACTCCATATTGCACACACTGCATCCCCTCCAGGTATATTCAATGGTCGCCAGATAAATTATAATCGTTGTCAATTTAACAAGCTCATTACAGTCCACCATTATGGGGTTACTGAGCTGAGGACTGTATGGGCAGATTTTTGGACTAACAAAACTTTAGGATGCTGATAAAAGGCATTTAAATATTTTACAACACAGGGACAAGAGAGTGCTGGACTTTACAGTATCCTGTATGCACACCAATTTTGGCTTTCTAGGTAGCACCCAACTGTTAGGATTTCCTCTGTATAAGGACCTAAAATAAAAAAAAAGGACCCTGCCTTTAAAAAAGAAAAAGAAAAAAAAAAGGTTTATACTTACTTTTCTGGGGGGGGGGGTTAGAATCTAACTAGGGTTGCACTTTTGGTCAAGTATTCACGATACCAAGTACCAATACCGTTTGTGGTGCAATTTGAGCCCATACATAATGAATGGGCTCAAATGGCACTGCAAAAAATTGCATGCAATTTGAACAGGAATGTGGTTAGAATCTAACTAGGGTTGCACTTTTGGTCAAGTATTCACGATACCAAGTACCAATACCGTTTGTGGTGCAATTTGAGCCCATACATAATGAATGGGCTCAAATGGCACTGCAAAAAATTGCATGCAATTTGAACAGGAATGTGGTGTGATTCCTGTCCTAATCACATGCGGTTTCCTCCACCGCTCTTGTGTGATCCCAGTATAGAAATGCAGGAAAGTGCCATCTTAGGCTGGATACGCACTATACAATTTTCTGTCGATTTTTCATCAGGCATGCCCTTGCACTACATGGTTTTGGTAAATCTAAATAAAATCAGACAACAAAAGTTGTATAGTGTGTAGAGCTGCACGATTAATTGTCAAGAAGCGTTATCGGAATTTTTTTCCCAGTTGCAATCTTGACAAAAGTGTTTCACGATTCTTTCTATGCAAAGAATTCTCTCTGCTCTACTGAAGCCACAGCCTTCAAAAGAAAGGAAGAGAAAATCCGGGCAGTCTGCCAAGAATCACAACATTCTTTAGCAGTGGAACTAAGTATAAACATTGTAGCAATTTGTCAAAGGAATAGACTTCATGTGTAAATGAAGAAAGTTAAACCCTAAGGCCTCTTTCACATGGACGATCCGTATGTCCGTTTTTCATCCTTCCATTTTCGGATGAAAAACGGACATACATTCATCCCTATAGAGCATCGAATGTCAGCGGTGACATGTCCGCTGACATCCGACCCGCTCCGATCCGAAAAGTGTAACGGAGGAAAAACCTACTTTTCCATCCGTTTTCGGATCGGATCGGATCGGGTGACGACGGACACTACGGACCGTCATCATCCGATCCCCCCATAGGGGAGAGCGGCGCTCTGACAGGTCCGTCGCTGCACAGTGTGCAGCGATGCACCTGTCATCTTCCTGCTCAGCGGGGATCGGCGGAGCGATCCCCGCTGAGCAAGCGGATATTCACGGGGCGGATCATGACTGATCTGCCCCGTGTGAAAGAGCCCTAAACCTTTTTCTGACATTTGTTGGTTTCAAGTTAAAATCTTTTTTTTTTGCTAGAAAACATTATATATATATTTTTTGTAGAGACCCTAGAGAATAAAATGGTGGTTGTTGCAATATTTTATGTCACACTGTATTTGCACAGCGGTCTTTCAAATGCAATTTTTTAGGAAAAAATTACTTTAATGAATTGAAAAAAAAAAAAACTAACCAGTAAAGTTAGCCCAGTTTTTTTGTATAATGTGAAAGATTTTACGTCGCGAGAATCGTGATCCTTTTATTTTAAGCAAAAAAATTGTGATTCTCATTTTGGCCAGAATCGTGCAGCTCTAATAGTGTGTATGGGGTCTAAGAAGTGCAGCAATGGGCAAACAAACAGTTTATTTAAAAATGTTATGTCATCACAACTCACAAGTTAAAAGTACATAATATGCTGTATATACTGTATATATGGCTGTGTTGAAGCAGAAATAAAACACTCCCCCTCCTATGCTGCTTTTCAATTAGACCATTATATTAAATTCTTCTGACACATTATACATTATATATTAGCCCCAATCGCATGTTTCTTACTGTGTTTAAGTTGTTTATACATTTGTTTCTCCCGGGATAAGCCAGCGCAATATTAAGTGTTGTTTTCCGTGTCTGTAGTGGAAAATACTTTCGCCCCTCCATGTAGTCCTCACTATAATCTCACGCATGCGCGATTGTTCCCAAGGTTGAGAATGTAGTCTTGTGGTATTGGAGTGCAGTGCTCACTGTTAAAGGACTGACAACACAAAGAGCGTGCTTTGAATCGTGGGAGAGATGCGCATGTGCTAGTGACGTCATTACAGATAACGGGATGGATTACAAGCAAACTAAGCAAGTAAGGTGACATCTGAGTACAGCGGTTAATAATGCTTTTAATGCTGATTTATATGTGCTAAAGTGATGGGAGAGAGTTTACTTCCACTTTAAGTTAATGCCAAATATTTAAGGCCTTTAAAATCGCATGTTTGCAAAACCCTGAAAAACTATGATTGCCAAATTTTCAAATAGGTGACACATTAAAAACCTTTACAACTCATCAGATTATAGATAGACCTACAGTAAATGATAGCCCAAAAATGATTTTAATATGTGTCGCACAATAAAGACTTTCAAGTACGTTCATCATAGCTGCACGTATTTGTTTGTGTATGTGCGCACGTGCAGGGAGTATTTTTGATCATTTCTATTTATTCCAATATATTTAACCATTTTTGTTTTTTTTGTTTTTTTTTTAACAAGTGACTGTTACCCTTTATGGAGACATAAAAGATGTCCCTGATCTACTGGTTACCCGGCCACTGATAACTCCTTCAGCCTAGAGATTATTCACTAATCTTCCACTACTCCCCACCCTGAACCTCCCTGAAATTATAAAAAATGTTCACAGCTGCTATCACTACTATTTTAACCATTTAAAATCCATGAGGCAAAGTATAAGCCCTTGCCAATTAGAGGATTAACCAAACTGGCCATTCTTTCTTTATTGTAAATGAAGAGCCAATCCACTAGCCCAGGCTTGAAAAGGGCAGTCTATTTTTCAGCTGATTAATCTTCTCTCCCAGGCCAGCACAATTCCACCCATCACAAGTGGGATGCCGCCCAGGCACAGTTCGCACATGCATAAAATGCCCGGTATTCTGATTACTTTGCATCATTTATGTATTTTTTTTCCAGTTAATAAATTATCGTTGAATTTATTGCACTATATTTATATTCACAAATATTATTGCTGCTCTTTAAAATGAAATGTATCCTGCTTTCAATTCTCATTACGGTCAAGACTAAAAAACACATTGCACAGAGGCACAGAATGCATTTCTGGGGGGATTCCCAGAAGGGGAATAGCAGGAACAAGCCCTGCTATAAAATATTATATCAAGAATTGTAATTACATGCCCCTGGTAAATAGGGATGAGTCGAACGTAAGTTCGACTCGAACATCGGGTGTTCGTCTGTTCGCGGTATAGCGAATAATTTGGAGTGTTCGTGGCAAATTCGAAAGCCGCGGAACACCCTTTAAAAGTCTATGGGAGAAATCAAAAGTGCTCATTTTAAAGGCTTATATGCATGGCATTGTCTTAAAAAGTGTTTGGGGACCTGGGTCCTGCCCCAGGGGACATGTATCAATGCAAAAAAAAGTTTTAAAAAACAGCCTTTTTTTTCGGGAGCAGTGATTTTAATAATGCTTGAAGTGGATGTAAACTCATTTTTTTTTTTTATGTCATATAGTCATATAGAGTATAAGATTTCCTATCATTTGAGCCCAGTCTTGCCACAAAGAGTTAATCCAGCTCTGAGCAATCCTCTTTTATTGTTCAGTGAGATAAAACTTGACAAACAGAGAAAAACTTTGTCAAATCCCCCCCCCCTTGCTGTGAGGGACAGGTGATTTACATATCTCATGCACTAGCCTAAGACATGTATTATTTTTTAATTCCCACCCCCACTTCTTTCTTCAGCAGCTCTGCAAGGATTGGCTGTTCCACACCTCAGCATGATTTGGCATGCTGAAGTCATGTGGTTACTTTCCTGTCTTTTCACTGGATGTTAGAGATCATAGCAGAAGTTCAGTGTAAGAAATACACAGGAGAAAATGCATATTGACAAGGGGAGTGTAGAGGTGGGCGGGGAGTCTACTGACATTGCGACTCCACCCACCAAGCTCCAGACAACAGACCCACCCACAGAATCTGCAGTTTTTCGGGTCTCATAACAGACAGAGGGGAGATATTTGACAGGTAAAGATACATGCAGGAGGCATGTATATCCTTATAGATAACCCCCATGGCAGTAGTTTAGAAAGGATGACATTGGGTTTACATCCACTTCAAAGTGAAACGATAAAAGTGAAGTCTATAGTATGCCTGTAAAGTGGCGCATGTTTACCGTGTTCACAACAGTCCCTGCACAAAATGACATTTCTAAAGGAAAAATGTCATTTAAAAGTACTCCTGGCTTTAATGAATTGTCGGTCCTGGCAGTACACAATAAAGTCATTGAAAAAAACGGCATGGCATTCCCCCACAGTCCATTACCAGGCCCTTTGGGTCTGGTATGAATATTAAGGGGAACCCCGAACCAAAATGTAAAAATAAAATGGCGTGGGGGTCCCCCCAAAAATCCATACCAGGCCCTTCAGGTCTGGTAGGGATTTTAAGGGGAACCTGCGCCATTTTTTTTTTTAAATGGCGTGGGGGTCCCCCCAAAAATCCATACCAGACTCTTATCCGATGGCAGGGGGGACAAGAGAGCACCCCCCCTCCTGAACCATACCAGGCCACATGCCCTCAACATGGGGAGGGTGCTTTGGGGTAGCCTCCCAAAGCACTGTGTCCCCATGTTGATGGGGACAAGGACCTCATCCCCACAACCCTTGCCCGGTGGTTGTGGGGGTCTGCGGGCAGGGGGCTTATCAGAATCTGGAAGCCCACTTAAACAAGGGGACCCCCAGATCCTGGCCTTCCCCCGTGTGAAATGGTAATGGGGTACAAATGCACCCCTACCATTTCACAAAACAAGTGTGAAAATGGTAAAAATTACATGACACGGCTTGGGGACAAGTCCTTTATTAAAAAAATAAATAAATAAAACTGTCCCACGAAGTATTCTTCTTCTTTTCTTGCTCCGCCAATGGACCGAAAAGGAAAAAAAAACCCCCACATGCCGCCACGATCTGCCTCCATGGGAGGCACCCACCGTAATGAACATCCTCTCACGTGACAGTTCTTTTATAACTGAGGGCGGGGCCACACGGTGACGTTGCCGGGGGGGACATCCCTATGGCTTCCCTGCAGCATCAGAGGGGGCGGGGCCACCCGGGGCAGCGATGGGTAGTAATGTAGCACCACCTTACGCTAATGCATTTATGGACATGATTGAGTAAGCGTTCATATTTCATTACACGTTATTCAGTGAACACTGTACAGTTTGGTACAGGTTCATTGATGACGCTTTTGCTATATGTATATATATATATATATATATATATATATTTATATTGCCAGGTTCCAGCCAGCCTGATCAGCCAGCTTGACCGAGGTCGTTCAGAGGCGTGATCTACAATACACCTCCTGGATCATAGCGAGTCTGATATCCGGAATACAGCCACTAAGTGCACCTTAGAGAGCGGTGTCTCTCCACCCCTATTTTTTTCCCTGCACATTGAGCCATTGGGTCTGACAATTAGGATCGGAGCTTGGAGCCCCATCCCTTCCACAGTTAGAACACAGTGAGGGAACACAGTTAACCCCTTGATCGCCCCCTAGTGTTAACCCCTTCACTGCTGGTGACATTTATACAGTAATCAATGCATTTTTATAGCACTGATTGCTGTATAATTGTCACTGGCCCCAAAAAATGTGTCAAAAGTGTCCAATGTGTCCGCCACAATATCGCAGTCCCGATAAAAATCGCTGATCACCGCCATTACTATTAAAAAAAAAAGTATTAATAAAAATGCCATAAATCTATCCCCTATTTTGTAGGCGCTATAACTTTTGCGCAAACCAATCAATGTGCGCTTATTGCGATTTTTTTACCAAAAATATGTAGAAGAATACATAAACTGGAAAAAATGTTTTTTGTTTTTTTTTAACCGCTTCAGATCTGGGCCATTGCCAAATAACGGCAACAGCGCGGATCTAAATTGCCGGGACTACGTCTATTGACGTCGTCCCGTGCACGAGCGGCCTCCACGCCCCCTGCAGGGCGCGCGTGGCGCGCTCTGTGATCAGCGAGTCTATGAGACTCGCCTGATCACAGATCAGAGTAAGGGGTTGGTCCCGACCCCTTACCACATGATCAGCTGTCAGCTAATGACAGCTGATCATGTGATGTAAACAGAGCCGTCAATCGGCTATTTTTCCTCCTCGCGCTGACAGCGTGAGGAGGAAAAAAATACCCGATCACCGGCGGCCGTGATCGCGACATCAGTCCCGATCACGGCGATCAGACTGTCACAAAGCAATAGGCAGCAGTGCTGCCTACCAGTGCCCGCCAGCATCACCCATCAGTGCCCACAGTGCCATCCATCAGTGCCCACAGTGCCATCCATCAGTGCCCACAGTGCCCATCAGTGCAACAGTGCTGCACATCAGTGCCACCTATCAGTGCCCATCAGTGTCACCTACCAGTGCCCATCAGTGCCGCCCATCACTGCCCATCAGTGCCCCCCATCAGTGCCACCCATCAGTGCCCCCATCAATGGTACCTATCAGTGCCCATCAGTCCCACCTATCTGTGCCACCCATCCGTGCCACCCTTCAGTGCCACCCATCAGTGCCACCCATCAGCGCCCATCAGTGGCCATCAGTACCGCCTTATCTGTCCCCATCAGTGCTGCCTTAACTGTGCCTATCAGTGCCGCCTTAACTGTGCCTATCAGTGCCGCCTTAACTGTGCCAATCAGTGCCGCCTTAACTGTGCCAATCAGTGCCGCCTTAACTGTGCCAATCAGTGCCGCCTTAACTGTGCCTATCAGTGCCGCCTTATTTGTGCCTATCCGAGCCCATCAGTGCAGCCTATCAGTGCCCACCAGTGCCGCCTCATCAGCGCATATCAATGAAGGAGAAAAATGACCTGTTTGCAAAATTTTATAACAAACAATTAAACATGATTTTTATTTTTTTCAAAAATTTCCATCTTTTTTTGTTTGTTTAGCAAAAAATAAAAACCCCAGCTGTGATTAAATACCACCAAAACAAAGCTCAATTTGTGGGGAAAAAATGATAAAAATTTCATTTGGGTACAGTGTTGTATGACCGCGCAATTGTCATTCAAAATGCGTCAGCGCTGAAAGCTGAAAATTGGTCTGGATAGGAGGGGGGGTTTAAGTGCCCAGTAAGCAAGTGGTTATTAAATGGTATATTTATTATAGCAAAAAGTAAAAGATATTGTGTTTTTTTCAAAATTGTCGCTCTTCTTTTGTTTGTAGCGCAAAAAAATAAAAAAAACGCAGAGGTGATCAAATACCACCAGAAGAAAGCTCTATTTGTGGGGAAAAAAGTATGTCAATTTTGTTTGGGTACATCGTCGCACGACCACACAATTGTCAGTTAAATCAACACAGTGCCGAATCGCGAAAAATGGCCTGGTCATTGAGCAGCCAAATCTTCAGGGGCTGAAGTGGTTGAAAAAGCAATTTTTTTCTCAGTTTAGGCCGATATGTTTTCTTCTACATATTTTGGTAATAAAAATCGCAATAAGTGTATATTGATTGGTTTACGCAAAAGTTATAGTGTCTACAAAATAGGGGAAAGATTTATGGCATTTTTTGTTAGTAATGGCGGTGATCTGCAATTTTTATCAGGACTGCGACATTATGGCAGACACATAAGACACTTTTGACACATTTTTGAAACCATTGACAATTATACAGTGATCAGGGCTATAAAAATGCTGATTATTGTATAAATGTCACTGGCAGGGAAGGGGTTAACGCTAGGGTGTGATCAAGGGGTTAACTGTGTTCCCTTGTGTGTGTGTGTTTTAACTGTAGGGGGATGGGACTGACTAGAGGAAATGACAGATCGTTGTTCCTTTCTAGTAGGAACATACAATCTGTCTCTCCTCACAGAACAGGGATTTCTGTGTTTACACACATACATCCCTGTTCTGGCTCTCGTGCCCACGATCAGGGCCGGTACAAGGGGTCGGCAGAAGGGGCGGATGCCCTGGGCGGGACCATTTACTGGAGTAAGGGGGGTGCTTGGGGCCGCTTTGATCTGTGGCTGCAGAGCTCCCCTCCCACCTCCTCCTCTTGTTTGTCACACAGCGCCAGGAGCGCTGTGTGTCAGGAAGCTGGGTCTGTGTGTGTGTTCGGCGGTGCCGTAACAAGGTCGCGCCCCCCCTAGACCGTCTCATGTGGTAGCAGATTGAACCAGTGTTCTGCCTATCACACGAGCCTGTTTAGGGGGGCGGGACCTTGTTACGGCGCCGCCGAACACACACACACGGACCCAGCTATGTGACACACAGCGCTGCGGGAGATGTCCACTGTGTAATCCAGGGCAGGCTATGGTGAGTCTGCATTCATAGGCACAGAGAGGCTGCTACTGGCACAGAGAGGCTGCTATTATGGGCACAGAGTGTCTGCGATTATGAACACAGAGAGGCTGCGATTATGGGCACCGAGAGTCTGCGATTATGGGCAGAGAGGCTGCGATTATGGGCACAGAGGGGCTGCAATTATGGGCACAGTGAGGCGGCATTGATGGGCACAGTGAGGCGCATTGATGGGCACAGTGAGGTGGCATTTATGGGCACAGTGAGGTGGCATTGATGGGCACAGTGAGGTGGCATTGATGGGCACAGTGAGGCGGCATTGATGGGCACAGTGAGGCGGCATTGATGGGCACAGTGAGGTGGCATTGATGGGCACAGTGAGGCTGCATTGATGGGCACAAAGAGGCTGCAATTATGGGCACAGCGAGGCAGCATTGATGGGCACAGAGAGGCTGCAATGATGGGCACAGTGAGGCGACATTGATGGGCACAGTGAGGCAACATTGATGGGCACAGTGAGACGGCATTGATGGGCACAGTGAGGCTGCATTGATGGACACAGTGAGGCTGCATTGATGGGCACAGTGAGGCGGCATTGATGGGCACAGTGAGGCTGCATTGATGGGTACAGAGAGGCTGCAATTATGGGCACAGTGAGGTGGCATTGATGGGCACAGTGAGGTGGCATTGATGGGCACAGTGAGGCTGCATTGATGGGCACAGAGAGGTTGCAATTATGGGCACAGTGAGGTGGCATTGATGGGCACAGTGAGGCGGCATTGATGGGCAAAGTGAGGCGGCATTGATGGGCACAGTGAGGCTGCAAGTATGGGCACAGAGAGGCTGCGATTATGAGCACAATGAGGCGGCATTGATGGGCACAGAGAGGTTGCGATTATGGGCACAGTGAGGAAGCATTGATGGGCAAAGCGGTAGGCTGCATTTGGTGGGCACTGGTGAGACTGCATTGATTACTTTTAGCATGTCTGCAGTCTCTGACCATCGCCTGCATCATGTCCTCAGTCTCTAACCATCTCTTGTCTTATATCATGTCTGCAGTCTCTGAGGGGAGTTTGTTTAATTAGCAATGGTATTGGTAATCTGCAGGCACTGTAGCTTTTCACAGGGGGGCGCAGTTTTTCTTCTTCGTCCTGGGCACCGAATGACCTTGTCCCGGCACTGCCCACGATTGAGGCCATCTTAAAGGGCCGATGTACAGCTACGACGGTTCATGGGAACGTGCCGACCTGCCACGTTATAATGGCGGCGGCTGTTCGGCAAGTGGTTGAACAGCAGCAATCTTACATTTAAAATTGCAGTAATCAGCTTCACATAAAATCTGCCACGATCGGAAGTAACGTCACCCGGCTCCTCCCGACCTGTTGCGTCATAGATCACGTTATGAAGGGGTACACGTTAACAGTTTCCTGTAAAGATCAGAGGTTCAGAGAAGCAGCACTTAGAAAGCTGGAGCCTGCAGCATTGAAACCCCTTTCACACTGAAGCCATTTTTCAGGCGTTTTAGTGCTAAAAATAGCGCCTGTAAAGCACCTGAAAAACGCCTCCCATGCTTCCCCAGTGTGAAAGCCCGAGTGCTTTCACACTGGGGCAGTGCGCTTGCGGGACGTTCTGAAAAGTCCTGCAAGCAGCATCTTTGGGGTGGTTTGGGAGCAGTGTATGCAGAGCTCCCAAAATGCCCTGCCCATTGAAATGAATGGGTAGCTCTGCCGAAGCGTCTGCGAAGCGCTTCGACAGCACCTAAATACGGGTGCTTTCTACCCTTTATTCGGCCGTAGTGGGGGATAAAAGTGCCCCTGCTAGTAGCTGATAAGCGCCACTAAAACAACGGTAAAACATTGCGGTCACGGCGCAGCCCCAGTGTGAAAGGGGTCTAAAGTTGTAAACTGCATGTGCTGCTGTAAGAATTTTAACAAATGTTTACTGAGAGATGTTTATCTTATTGTGCTCAATGTGTAAAGCTAAAAAAAAAAATACACAAGTTTTAATACTACTTTGAGGCTGGGTTCACACCTAATACTGATGCAGCTGACAGCAGGGGTCCGGTGCGTCCCTGTTCTCCATTTCAGGGACAAATCAAGCCTGATTTTTTGCCTGAATTCAGACCTGAAATGCAGCCAAAAATGCAAAGGACCCCCGTGCAATCCGCTCCACGTTCGTCCCGGAGAGGTGTGAACTGGCTTCATTGAGAGCCTGTCATAATCTCCTGTCAAAATTGGATGTGGGGAAACCTGCATCCAATACGCACTAGTGTGAACCCCCAGCCTAAGGCTGGGTTCACACTACAGCGATGTTAAGTGATGATAGGGGGCGCTGTGATTACTAATTAGATATATTCCTACATATATCAATTTGTGAACAGATGCCAAAATACATATCAACTTAAAGCAGAGTTCCACCCATATAAAAGTCAGCAGCTACAAAAAGTGTAGCTGCTGATTTTTATTAAAAGGACACTCGCCTGTCCCACGGTCAAGTGATGAGGGGGGTGTACGAAGCCCCGCTCCTCTCCCCCTCCTCTCTGCGGTGTCGGCATTGTCACTGTGGGTGCCCGGCTGTGGCTTCATAGCTGGGCACGCACTGTGCATGAGCGAGCCGTGCTGCGCACTGTGACTGGCCGGGCAATCATCTAGGACCTGTGATGTGTCCCAGATGATTTCCGAGAGGGAGGGGGAGAGAGGAAAATTTTTTTCCGGAGCCGAGGTGCTCCGGGAGGAAGTGGGAGCTGGACCCAAATGTAGCATGTCAGGGGGGTCACCTTCACTTAAAGCAGAAGTTCCATTTTTGGGTGGACCTCCGCTTTAAATATACAGAAACTTAAATATACATAACACTGTGAATACCGCATTGCTGTGCAGATCACATGTAATGTCTACGCAATGCGAATTCAGCCATACAGATTGTATGACTGAATTTGCATCTCATTCGGACTAAAATGGTGCAGGACCCTTTTTTTGGTCCGCACTAGAATCGGATCGCATGGCTGTTCACACCTATGCGATCCGATTCCTGCACCAGTTCACAGTTCGCTGCAATCTGCGAACCGATCTGGGGGTGTCATTAATTTTGTATAGACACCCGCAGTGGTTCGCATAGGGCAGTGCGAACTGCCTGCCAGAGACATGCAATGCGGGTACCGCACAGGAATCGCACTGGTTCCTGCATCACATATGTGTGAACCAAGCCTTTTTTCTATGACGTCACTATCAATTCTTCCTCACTGGGAAAGACTTTGTGCCATTTTGGCCAGCAAAGAAAAGATTTTGGTAAGGAAAGTAGCATTGCACTTTGGTGTTCCCAACAGCAGAACTAGCAGTGTCACAAAGCCCCAACAACTGTCAATCACTGATGTAATAAAGAAACTGTCAGCACAATTAGAGACTAATCAGTAGATGTTTAGTTATGTGCCTGCCCACTGTAACACCTCCCATGTCTGCTCACCAGGCGGAACATCAACTCATCAGTCCAGAAGGCAGCATCAGTGACAGCAGGTACAGCACACAGCTCTGACAATGTATTGCTACCATACTCTTTAATATGTGTATTCACCTCTGTGCATGTACATGGAACGCTTATTTCTGTGTGTCTCTGTCCACACTTTTATGTTTACTTTATGGGTTCGCTTTTATCTCATCTCTTTTTTTTCCCTCGTATCCTCTTTTTTGTTCTTAAGCAGCTCATAGATGATATCATTTTATTTAGTTCAACCAGCATGTTGAATGAAAAAAAAAAAAACTCAATTTCCCCATCCACACATTTGATGTGGATGGGGGGAAATCCTCCCCAATGAGCCTTTGTATTCTGACAGAGGGGAGGCTCCCCCACCATCAGAAAACACTGATCAGCAATGCTGGCTTCAGCCTACAGCGTTGATTAAGTGGGGAAAACACGACAGGGTGATTGTAGATAAAAAAATAAAAGATCCGTCTATGGTCAGCTTTATTCTTTTCCGATCTGTCTTTCATTTTTCTCTTTTTTACTCTTTCCCCTCTTTTCCTTAGTATATCTCAGCCTACATCTTTTGCTCTCTCTCCATATTCTTTTTCTTCTGTAGTATGTGGACATCAGATATCGCATATAATGGTGGTGGATGGGGTGTCCATTACACTTACAGTATATGACTACTTTCTCCTCTCATGTAGTTCCTCTGTCTGTTCTCTCTCTCTCCCTCCCAGATAGCAAGGATAACTTGTCAAAAATTGGTGGCAGTGTTGAATTGTAAGTCTGTTAACTTTCTGCACATTTTCACAGTTGTAGATTTGCAGAGCACTTGAAGCACAAGTTCTAGTTGACACTTTTCCAATTTGTAGCACATTTGTGTGGCAAGTCTATAGCAAGAGCAAAGTTGCAGTGGTAAATCTAAAGCAAGAGCTCTGCAAGTCTACAACATGAAAATTGAGCCACAGTGACCCCTGTGGTGGGATGACTATTGCACAACATAACTGAAGCAGAACTTACATTACAGTTACAATATATGACTACTTTGTCCTCTCACGTAGTTCCTCTGTCTTTTCTCTCTCCCCCCCTCTCTCTCTCTCTCTCTCTCTCTCTCTCTCTCTCTCTCTCCCCTTCCCTCCCTCTCTCCCTCTACAATGGGAGGACTCCTTACATTGAACAAGCCAGCTTTTTAATAGAAGTCCTGTGCACCATCTTTTACCTTAAAGACCACTTTCTAATTGTTGATAGTGGCATAGAATTACCCTCTAGATTAAACCTAGATGGTTCCTGAAGTGTTACCTTCCTAAACTCCTCTGAATCATTGTGTATTTCTACTATCATTGAGGATACTACTCTCTGCCTCATCCCTTCTCTCCCTTTTTTATCTATGATTGAATAATTTGCCATAGCTCCTGAAGAAGCGTTTCCTTACGCGTAACATGTAGAGTAAAGTTGAGCACTTTATGACACGCTACCTCATCAAGTTCTATCAATCTCAAGAGTGATCAGTCCGGCCCTCCGGGGTTTGACCTTATTGTATATAGGTGGTGTGCCTTTCATGCTCATAGGCTACTTTCTGTGAATGAATTATATGAGAAATCTATGTAATTGTTTTGATTTTAAATTTGTAATAAATATTAATTTTTTATGTGTTATGCCTAAAAAGTCCATCATCCAAAAACCTTAAATTTCTTATACTTCAAATATCGGGACGTGGCAAAATAACTTTATCTTAGTGTCGTATCCACAGTACCACTCTGTGGAGATACGAAATTTTCAATTATAACGTCTCATCAAAGTCCTGTCTGTATTTTTGAGAATAGCCCTACTAGTCTTGCTTTGTACCGTTCAATTTTGCCATCTGCATTGTATTTCACTTTAAAAGTCCATTTACAGCCTATGGCTTTCCTACCGGGTGGTAGTTCTGTAAGTATCCATGTTTTAGTGTCATGCATGGATTTTATCTCTTCCTCAGCAGCCTTTATCCATTTACTTGCTTCTTGTTTTGAAAGCTGAGATATGTCTTCCCAGCTTGCAGGTTTGTTGATACTGGCCGTACTTGCTATGTATGAGAGACGTATAGGTGGTTTACCTTTGTTTTCTCTTGTTGAACGTCTCGTTTTTGTGTCCGAGCCTTCTTGTGTCTGCTCTTCAGTACTGGTTGAGTCTGCACTCACTTCAATTGCTTGTTCGGAAGTTACAGAGATGGGCTGGTCAATGTCAGTTTTCTCTTCTATTCTTGCTTCTACTTTTGTCATTACATTGTCTCTTAAATCTTCAACAAAAGTTATGCTATTGCTAATGGTAACCTTGTTTGTTTTGGGGTTTAGGATTCTGTAACCCTTGACATTGTCACTGTATCCAACGAAGATACCTTCAAACGCTCTGTTTTGGAGTTTGGTGCGTTTTTCTTCAGGTATGTAGATGAATGCTTTGCTTCCAAAAACTGTTATGCTGCGCACACACGGGCGGACTTTCCGACGGACTTCCGACAGACTTTTGAACGAACGGACTTGCCTACACACGATCACACCAAAGTCCGACAGATTCGTACGCGATAACGTATGGCCGGACTAAAATAAGAGAGTTCATAGCCAATAGCTGCCTTAGCGTGGGTTTTCGTCCGTCGGACTAGCATACAGATGAAAGATTTGAAGCATGTTTCAAGTCTAAAGTCCGTCAGACTGGAAAAGTCAGCTGAAGGTCCGATGAAGCCCACACATGATCGGATTGTCCGCTGGACTCGATCCGCCGGACCAGTATGGTCGAAAAGTCCGCTCGTGTGTACGCGGCATTAGGTGTTTTATACTTGGCTTCTCATTGTGCCATAGTTCATATGGGGTTTTCTCCACTGTTCTGGAAAGAAGTCTGTTCTACAAATATGTAGCTGTCATAGCTGCCTCATCCCAGTATTTTTGTGGTAGTCCAGAGTCTATCAGAATACATCTGATCATTTCAGTCAGAGTTCTATTCTTTCTTACAGCTACATTTTGTTCTGGTGTATACGGGACTGTCTTTTGATGTTCTATTCTATTCTGTTTTAAGTACTCTTGTATCTTACCTCCTCTGAATTTACCTCCATTATCGCTCTGAAGTATGAAAGGCTTCCTCTGAACCTTGTTACTGGTCTTTATTATATAGTCTTTTAATTTGTCGAAAACGTCACTCTTGTGTTGCATTAGGTAGGTGACTGTGTATCTTGAATAGTGGTCTATGAAAGTCACTATGTACCTGTTGCCTCCAGGTGTAGGTGGGTTTAGGGGACCACACACGTCACTGTGAACTAAGTCAAGTGGTCTTGAAGCTCTCTTCTGACTGACTTTGGGAAGTGTTGCTCTTGTAGCTTTGGATCTAATGCAACATTCACACTTAACGGTAACTGGACAAGGGGATACTGTTAGATCCCTTGTCAGATTCCTCCTCTGTATTTCCTGTATGCATTCTGGGTGTCTGTGACCTAGACGTCTGTGCCATATATGTATACAGTCATTGTGCTTGTGTGTACATAGTCTCACCTTTTCCTTCACTATGTTGAGGTGATCAAGATGATCATCCAGCTGGGCACTTGCTATTGTCTGCTTGCCGTTTAGAATAGAACACTTGTCACCTTGGAATTTTACAGTGAGTCCTCTGGCTGTTAGAGGCTTCACAGATAAGAGACCTCCTTCTAGATTAGGGACATGAAGCACATCTTTCACTGGTATGGCTAAATTGTGTCCCGCATCATCCAGGCATACGAGGGTTCCATGCCCATATCCTTCAGCATGTATTTTGCTTCCATCTGCGAGATTAATAGTTTCTTTGTGGTTCAGATCAAGTTCTGTGAAGAAACTTTAATCACTCGTTATGTGACTGGTTGCCCCCGAATCGATGCACCAGCCTTGGCATTTATTGTTGCCTGTCGTTTTAAATGTGGCATTCCAGTTTCCTTCCCATGGATCATTGATTGTGTTTTTGACCTTTTACTTAGCATAAGAGGGATGCTGTCTTTTTTACGCTGTCTTATTTGCTCTGCTTTCCATATAGTACAGTTTTTCCTTATGTGTCTCTGTTTGTGGCATCTGAAACACACTCTGGTCTCTTTCCTGTGTAACCTTGCGTCTGTAACTTTAATGCCCCGTACACACGGTCGGATTTTCCGACGGAAAATGTGCGATCGGAGCGTGTTGTCGGAAATTCCGACCGTGTGTGGGCTCCATCGGACTTTTTCCAACGGATTTGAGAGCAGGCTATAAAATTTTCCAAAAAAGACTGCGCTAGCAACAAAATAAATTGAAAATAAAAGAGTGTCAGAACCAACTGCACTATAAAAAGAATTGTGGTGAATAAGACAAAATGTTATCTGACAGAAAAGGTAAATATCTAACACAACACCCTATGTGCAAAATAGAAACATGCGCGAATGCACTAACAAAATAAATGACTCATATTATCATAAAAAGTGTACATAATAACCATGTGTAACTGTGGAGTGATATGGGTGAGCCTATCACTGCACTTGAACAAAAAATATATAAATGTATTTACTCCTAGTTTTGCAAACACCAATATAAATAACACTGATGCAGACTACTAGGGAAATACTAGATGAAACAATAAACGAAAAAAGTCACCAATAACAAGATTGCAAACTAAAAATATTAAGTTGGATGAAAATCTTCCATATTAGAGACGATAAGCAGACTACCAGTTAACCAGTCCGTGTAGTAAGCAGGACAAACGGTAGACTGATGTTGGAGATGCCCGGAAGAAACCTTTGGAGGACCACAAAGACTCGCGTTCCGCACAAAAAGAAGAAAGAAAGGTATATGGTGTAAAACCTTACGGTACCATAGGGTCACCTGCGCATATACGCGCTACTCACGGGACCGGAATGCAGAGCAGGCAATCAGATATTAGGTCGGTTCGCCGCTGGCCAGCGTGCGTTCCACCAAATCCATACTTTACTATACCCATGATTACGTGATATAAATATTCTTTTTTGGTGCAATTTTTGTTGGGAATTAGCATGGTATAGTGTAATGTTTTTAAAGTTTTTAAAAAATATATGATCAATCATGTATTTATATGTATGTGTAGGATCTCCTCACATACATATATATTCTATTATTAATTTTTAATTTTTCATCTTCATTTTAAATGTTTTTACATATTTGATGTTTATATATTAAAGAATGAATTTCTATTGTTAAAAATAACCAAGAAATCAGATAGTCAACACATACGGTATATACTTTGTATTCATCTAGATATCCTGTTGTAACACATATTTTGTCTTTGGTTAAGACGATGTGCATCTAACTTGTCAGTCTGTGTAACACAAGCATATACATTTGCCATTAGAATTGTTTGTGCCTACAATCGCTAAATAAAGTTTCGATTGCAACAGGATATGATGATAAAGGAAGTAATGGGAGTTAATTCACCCATTGGCCGTAAATGGCTGTCACTCACCGAGCATGGCTGTCACTTCGCCAGCGGCGAACCGACCTAATATCTGATTGCCTGCTCTGCATCCCGGTCCCGTAAGTAGCGCGTATATGCGCAGGTGACCCTATGGTACCGTAAGGTTTTACACCATATACCTTTCTTTCTTCTTTTTGTGCGGAACGCGAGTCTTTGTGGTCCTCCAAAGGTTTCTTCCGGGCATCTCCAACATCAGTCTACCGTTTGTCCTGCTTACTACACGGACTGGTTAACTGGTAGTCTGCTTATCGTCTCTAATATGGAAGATTTTCATCCAACTTAATATTTTTAGTTTGCAATCTTGTTATTGGTGACTTTTTTCATTTATTGTTTCATCTAGTATTTCCCTAGTAGTCTGCATCAGTGTTATTTATATTGGTGTTTGCAAAACTAGGAGTAAATACATTTATATATTTTTTGTTCAAGTGCAGTGATAGGCTCACCCATATCACTCCACAGTTACACATGGTTATTATGTACACTTTTTATGATAATATGAGTCATTTATTTTGTTAGTGCATTCGCGCATGTTTCTATTTTGCACATAGGGTGTTGTGTTAGATATTTACCTTTTCTGTCAGATAACATCTTGTCTTATTCACCACAATTCTTTTTATAGTGCAGTTGGTTCTGACACTCTTTTATTTTCAATTTATTTTGTTGCTAGCGCAGTCTTTTTTGGTCATACATATCACTAAAAGTGTAGCACTTTTTGTTTCTGCTGCTGCAACAGGCTAGTTTGATCAACACATACCACTTTTCATTTGCGAGCGCTGGTTTTTATGTTTATATATAAAATTTTCCGACAACAAAATCCGTTGTCGGAATTTCCGATCGTGTGTACGCAAATCCGACGGACAAAGTGCCACGCATGCTCAGAATAAATAAAGAGATGAAAGTTATTGGCTACTGCCCCGTTTATGGTCCCGACGTACGTGTTTTACGTCACCGCGTTCAGAATGATCGGATTTTCCGACAACTTTGTGTGATCGTGTGTATGCAAGACAAGTTTGAGCCAACATCCATCGGAAAAAATCCTAGGATTTTGTTGTCGGAATGTCCGATCAATGTCCGATCGTTTGTACGGGGCATAAGAGCGGTTCTTGTGTCGGTTTCTGTGGAGTCATGCACTAATTCCTTTCTTCTCTGATACTCATCTATAAGCCTGGTTTTTACAAATGCTAGCGTCAGATCTGTCTCAGGTCGTGTCTCCAGTGCATTGATTAGTGCAGTATATGTATCGGGCAAACTGCATAACAACATGGCTGCAGTGTGACTGTCTGTTATATTCTCCCTGATTGATCTGAGTTGCCCAATCCCTTCCAGCATTGCGTTTATATGCTCCTGCATGTCTTGTTCTCTGCCAAGTCTCATTTTATAAATTTCCCGCAGCAAAAACAGCTTGCTGTTTAAACTGGATCTTTCATGCAGTCTTTTCAGTATGTCCCACATGCCTTTCGCTGTGTTCTCATGGCGTATATGAATGAGCTGATCATCCGCCACTAGTAAACTTATGGTGGCCCGTGCCTGTCTGTTTTTCTTGTCCCAGTCCCGATTATTATCCTGTGGCCTCTCTGTGGTGGTAACCTCCCACAAGTCGTCTCTGGATAATAGCATTTCCACTATGAACTTCCATAGCTGATAATTGTCCTACCCTGTTTCCCTGAAAATAAGACCTACCCTGAAAATAAGACCTACAAGGACTTTAACTAGGGCTTATTTGGGGGGTAGGGCTTATATTGCAGCCATCATCGACAATCACGCTAGGTCTTATTTTCGGGAAAACAGGGTAGGAGATGTCACTGGAAAACTCCCTTATGTCGATCTCCGCATCAGCCACACTGTCTCCCGTTCGAGGCTTTGTTCTGCCCAGGGGCGGATCCAGAGTCTAGTCTCGGGAGGGGCACTGCCAGAAAATAAGGCTACTTTCACACTGGGGTGGGCGACGGTGGTAAAGCGGCGCTATTTTTAGCGCCGCTATTTGGCCGCTAACGGGGCGGTTTTATCCCATTTATTTCTACTGAGACACACAGCCGCTATATCCCAATATGACATGCTGGTGCGAGTCCTTGAATAAACCCTGCATGCATTCTGGGATCCGCACGCATGACATATTGGGATATAGCGGCTGTGTGTCTCAGGTAAAATAAATGGGATGCCGGCATTGGGATGCATGTAACATGTTATGCATCCCCAAGCCAGTAAAAGACAGCCCTGCATGTTGGACGCATGTCTGCAGCACGCCCTGTCTGAATGAAGCCTAAAGATGATTTTTTCTGTCATTCTATATCATGAGTATTATCATGATAATCACACAATACAGGTGCTGTGGCTCAACGCACCTGTACTGTGTGATTATCATATTAATAATGATGATGATTGGTAATTGTAATATGATACACGGAGGGGGTTAATGTACTCACTGATGTATTACTGACCAGTGGCAATTAATGAACCCCTTTGTGCTGCATTAGTGGCACTAGTGGCAGTGTTTATAAACCCCTTCATGCTGTAGCATAAAAGGGGTTAATTAACATTGATGGTACCACTGTCATTAATGCTGCACAAAGGGGTTAATTGCCACTGGTCACTAATACATGAGTGAATACATTAACCCCCTCCATGTGCCTTATTACAATTACCAATGTAAATTATTTAACCCCCTCCCCCAAAGCGTTAACCACTTCACATGTAAGACAAGGTGTTAACTCATTAATGTAACAATGCCCGCCGTAGCTCATTACCATAACAATGCCTACCGTTGCTCATCAACATAAGAATGCTCGCCATAGCTCATTAACATAACAATGCCCGCCGTTGCTCATTAACATTACAATGCCTTAGCTAAGTGCTCACTTACTTGCAGTGCACTGAGCTCTGGCTACAAGTCCATCTTGTCTTCAATCCTGCCGCCTCTGAATCGTGACGTCACACCAGCCGGGACTAGGAAGCTCCTGTCGGGTGGAGATCACTCCGCCTGACAGGGAAGTGAAGTGACACTCGCACTGCTCTGCTGCAACTCTGCCAGCGTGTAGCAGCAGCCCCGGTGTCACATCGATTACAGACCCCCATAGTGACGCCACTGGCCCCCTGTAAATGAACTGATGGGGCCCAGTGAATATATTTTAGACCACCTGGGACTCTGGGAGAGCCAGGGGAAGCAGAAAAAAAAGTCCCTGCAGCTGCATTTACATGCCTCGTAATGCAAATCTGGTGAGGTGGCGGAGGGAGAAAGCGTTGGAGTCATGACTATTTTCTGGGGTGGCAATTGCCCCGTTGCCCCCCCCCCTGGATCCGCCCCTGGTTCTGCCTGGGCCGCACCTGGTCATGAGACTTTATCCGGACACTGGGCCCATAACCTGTTGCAGAGTACGATTGCTGGGTGCAGCGGAGTTAATTCAGATTAGACGTTGTGGAGTAACAGGAACTGGCTTCTTTATTGGAACATAACCACACTAGCAAAAATGTCACCTCACATGGTAAGAAGAACACAGACAGAAAAAAAAACCCCAACAAGTACAACACTATGTATAGGAAATACCACACATCATAGAAAAATGCATAGCATATCATATCACTGAGCAACATCTAGTGTCCTGTTTTTGAACTGCAGTCAATAGGCTAAGCTGAAAGTTGTTATATCTCCAACAGATGCAATGTTAATTGGCAGACTCCGAGACTTCTATAGGTAGACAGTCATGCAGGGAAAAGTATCTAGCCAGACACCACATCTGCATGACTAGGAACGCTGTCTCCTATGGCAACAGTCCAGTGGCGTCTCCAGCTTTCAAATTTAGGGGGGGCACATGGGGGGACAGGGACAAAAGTAGGGGGGCAACTATAAAATGCGCATATATATATATATATATATATATATATATATATATATATATATATATATATATATATATACACTGGGGCCCTTTACTACGATCCCACAATGGCCCTTTCACATGTTCTGCAGTGAGCTCCCTTCCTACTGTATTGGGGCCCCCCAGGGTGGCAGAAAACAAGAGATATATATGTCACCAGCATACCAAGGAAATATAAAGATCCAAAGCAGTGGGAGAACTATCAGGTTTGCAAAGGTTGTCTTGCCTCCGGGCCCTGGTGTTCCACCACTGTGTGGTTCCCCAGCCTCCTCTTACTGTCCTGCCCCTGCTATTGACAGCGCTGGTCTGGCATCTCTTGGAATTTTCAGGCTGGTTGTCCTGTCCTAAGGATGGGAGAAATCAGTCTGTTTTTTCAGTAACTGAGAGTCCTGGTGGAGTCCTTCCTGCAACTTGCTCTTCTCCCTGCCAATGAGGATGCAGGTGAAGGAGCAGATTGGGCGGCCGTGGTTGTATGAACGCTCGCATTATGCAGTGCCAGCAAGCAGAGGGAGGGGGGAGGAATCACCCGCAGGAGCTGACTGGGGACTCTCTCCCTCTTAGACATTGATTTTTTGTAAAAAAAAAAAAAATTTTTTTTTTTGGGGGGGCACATGGTGGGGCACAGCATAATATTGGGGGGGTCAGGGCCCCCTCTGGCCCCCCCCTAGGGTCGCCATTGCAACAGTCTTGTAACAGTTTCTAACAAAGGTTGCAATGAACTCCTTCACTTCTCCTACAATCTCCTATTATAGAACTTCACTCCGCTGAGCTCCTAGTCTTTCACTAGACTAACAGATCCACTCGCCACTGGATCTTCTGAGCTCTTCCAATCTTCTCACTCAGTATCTTCCTCAAGCGTCGCCCCTTGCGTTTCTGCTGGGTCCCTAGCTTGGCACTCACAGATACTCTTCAAGTGTCACCCCTCTGGCCTGCTTGGTCCCTGGCTTGGCATACAATAATGCTCTGCAAGCATCACCTCCACTGGCTGGGTCACAGGCTTGGCACCTGCTGAAGTTTCCTAATTCTTCAACGTTCCCAACTGGTGAGACTACTGCTCAGGCTCTTGCTTCAGCTACTCACAGTGGTCTCCGGTAGCAAGGTGAATGGTCCCTTAATGGCGACATCTTCCCGTCTACCTCTGACCACAGCTGGTTCTCCGGCCGGCAGAAACATTGCTGCTGGTTGGACTGCTAGCCACAGTCCCAACCCTATGCTGCTCTCTTGCTTCTGGATAGGCCCTCAGACAGCCTAGCAGCCAGATGTCCCCGGGATAGGCCCAAGGCTTATGGCCTAGGAGCCCGGGGCATTACAACACACGTCCACCCAGACATCCGTCTAGGTGGCACAGAACCCCGATCCCCTGGCTCCACCCAGATAAATAGGCTCTCCCAGCAGGCCAAGAGACTCAAGAAAATCCCTGCCCATTGGCTGAGACAGCCCATTCATTCCTAATCTGTCCTTGCATTGCCCTTGTCTTATCTAATGCCACCAGACACCATCTAGTGACAGAAGAGAGAAGTGCAGCAATCCCAGAATTAGGGTGAAATCAATTGACCGCCTATCAATTAGCCAAGGTAACTATCACTTGACAAATAAATTTGATAGCGACCCTGCCTAAACATCAGGGTGCTACACTTCATTTTATTTATTTATTTATTACAGGTACTTATGTAGCGCCGTCTTTTTACATATATATTGTACATTCACATAAGTCCCTGCAGAGCTTACAATCGAAGGTCCCTAAGGCCTGGTTCACACCTATGCACATTTTAGTGCATTTTCAGTTTTTTCAGAAACACACTACAGTCCATGTAACATGGTTTCCTATGGATGTAGTTCACATCTGTGCATTTTATGGAAAGGGCCAGGGGTTTTTTTTTTTCTGGTTTTTGGTTCCATAGACTTTAATGGTTTAAAGATGTGTATTGAAAAATGCAAAATGCACCTGGAATATGCAACCTGCATAGGTGGGAATCAGGCCTAACTCAGTATACTTGTGTCTGTTCCCTATTTCCTCTTTCATGTCATCTTTCTTGTGTCCTCTCTCCTTTTGTTATATTTCCAGTTTGTAAGGTCCTCACTCCCTGTTTATTGTTCACTCTCAGTTTCCCACCCCTCCCTCTTTTGAGTCAATATGTCATCTACATTCTTATAATATGACCATGCTTTACATGTCATACTTATTTTTTTGTATAAGTATAAGGTTATGGGTTAAACACCACTGTTTTTCTTTAACCCCTTTATGATGGAATATAAAACAGATCTTAATGCCTGAATAGAGTTTTGTCACTTTGGCATGTGCTATGTGTTAAATATTAGGAAAATAGTAAATAAAACCAACTTTTATCAAATATAGCTGTATTTTTCTTGCTATTACCATGACCTACCACCAAAGGCTAACCCAAATTAAATGTTCCTGCTCATAACGATCGCTGCAGTACCATATACACTATATTGTTAAAAGTATTGGGACACCTGCCTTTACACGCTCATGAACTTTAATGGCATACCAGTCTAATGCCCTGTACACACGGTCGGATTTTCCGATGGAAAATGTCCGATCGGAGCGTGTTGTCGGAAATTCTGACCGTGTGTGGGCTTCATCGGACATTTTCCATCGGATTTTCCGACACACAATGTTTGAGAGCAGGAGATAAAATTTTCCGACAACAAAATCCGTTGTCGGAAATTCCGATCGTGTGTACACAAATCCGACGGACAAAGTGCCACGCATGCTCAGAATAAATAAAGAGATTAAAGCTATTGGCCACTGCCCCGTTTATAGTCCCGACGTACGTGTTTTACGTCACCGCGTTTAGAACGATCAGATTTTCCGACAACTTTGTGCGACCGTGTGTAGACAAAACAAGTTTGAGCCAACATCTGTCGGAAAAAATCCTAGGATTTTGTTGTCGGAATGATCGAACAAAGTCTGACCGTGTGTACGCCCTATTAGTCTGTAGGGTTCAATATTGAGTTGGCCCACCCTTTGCAGCTATAACAGCTTCAAATCTTCTAGAAAGGCTGTCCACAAGGCATAGGAGTGTGTCTATGGGAATGTTTGACCATTCTTCCAGAAGCGCATTTGTTAGGTCAGGCACTGATGTTGGACGAGAAGGTGTGGCTTGCAGTCTCTGCTCTAATTCATCCCAAACTCGCTCATCCATGTCTTTATGGACCTCGCTTTGTGCACTGGTGCACAGTCATGTTAGAACAAGAAGGGGCCATCCCCACACTGTTCCCACAAAGTTGGGAGCATGAAATTGTCCAAAATGTCTTGGTATTCTGACGCCTTAGGAGTTCCCTTCACTGGAACTAAAAACTAAAAGGCCAAGCCCAACCCCTGAAAAAAACCCCACATCATAATCCCCCCTCCACCAAATGATTTGAACGTACGTGCCATTGCTTAAGTGCGCATGTGCTGATGACGTCGGCACCTGCAAATACAGGGATATCTCCTAAACCATGCAGGTTTAGGAGATATCCAGTGTAGCTACAGGTAAGCCTAATTACAGGCTTGCCTGTAGTGTAAAGTGGTTGTAAAGGATTTATAACCACTTTAAAGAGATGAGGTGGCAACCCTAAGTGAACTGCACATTCCATACCTGAATGCTGGGACCCCGCCATCTGGGTACTTTTTCTATTCCAGTGGATCTGGAAAGTATATTTATTCATCAAATGTCACTTCATTGTGAACTATCTACTCCCAATGAGGTTGACTTACCAGTTAATTGGCTGCATGTGTGGAACTATGTGTGTTTGAGCGGTTTCTATGGCGCAGCTGCTGTAATTATAGACAACATTGTCTTTTTAAATTCTTTTTTTTTCTGAGGTAATGGTGGTGGAAATAATTTTTTACCCAATTTTTGTACCATTTTTATCAACTCAATATTGAACCCTACGGACTAAGACTGGGATGACATTAAAGTTCATGTGCATGTAAAGGTAGGTGTCCCAATACTTTTGACAATATAGTGTGTGTATCTTTGTTGTTTGTACCAGAAACAACAGTGCACACTTTGCTATATTATATTGCCTAAAACACACTGATACTAAATGTAACCACTTCACGCAAATCGCCATACCTGTACATCGATACTTTGATGCCAAATACCGGGTTATGGCAGCAGCTAGCTGCCATAACCCCGGTATTTTCAGAACTGGTGAGCGGTTCTCTTTAGGATAAAAGTGGTCTCTGCGGCAGATTTGCCGTGAGATCACTTTTATCAGGGGCGGGAGAGGGCCCGCCGTGCTCCGGCCGTTTACGCTGCTTACTGGGCCCGCCGGTATGGTTGCCACCTCATCCCTTTAAACCCGAATACATATTAATTACACAGGTTTTGTGGCTGATTAAGGTGGTAATTAAACTCACTTGGTGCCTTATCTGCATTTAATTAACCTCAGAACCTGTGTAATTCAAAGGTGTTCGGGTTTAAAGGGATGAGGTGGCAACTCTACCGGCAGTTAGTGGTGGAGACGATCGCGTCCTTTTCCCTCTGAGTCTGGATGCCGAGTGAGGGAAAGATGGCCCCCGCTCGGCTCCATAACATTAGATGGCGGAAGTGACGTCACTTCTGCCCCCAATAGTCTTAAAGGGAAATTATTCTTTTTTTGCGAAAAAAATATTACATTAATTTTTTTTTTTATTGCTTTTAAGTATAAATGATAGATCTCTTATTTAAGAGGTCCTGTCATGCTTTTTTCTATTACAAGGGATGTTTACATTCCTTGTAAACAGAGTAAAATTGACCCAAAATTGTTTTTTTAAAAGGATAGTGTAAAAATAAAAAGTAAAATAAATAAGGAAAAAAATAAAATAAAAAAATTGAAAGCGCCCTGTCCTGCTGAGCTTGCGCGCAGAAGAGCACGCATATGTAAGTCGCACCCGCATATGAAAACGGTGTTCAAACCACACATGTGAGGTATCGCCACGATCGTTAGAGTGATAATTCTAGCAAAAGACCTCCTCTGTAACTCAAAACTGGTAACTTGAAGAAATTTGTAAACAACGCCTATGGAGATTTTTAAGGGTCAGTTTGTCGCCATTCCACAAGCGGGTGCAATTTTGAAGCATGACATGCTGGGTATCAATTTACTCGGTGTAACATTATCTTTCACAATATAAAAAAAAATGGGATAACTTTACTGTTTTCTTATTTTTAAGTCAAAAAAGTGTAGTTTTTTCCAAAAAAATTGCTCTTGTAAGACTGCTGCGCAAATACGGTGTGACATAAAGTGTTGCAATGGCTGGCATTTTATTCTCTAGGGCAGGGATATGCAATTAGCAGACCTCCAGCTGTTGAAAACTACAAGTCCCATCATTCCTCTGCCTCTGGGTTTCATGCTTGTGGCTGTCAGAGTCTTGCTATGCCTCATGGGACTTGTAGTTCTGCAACAGCTGGCGGTCCGCTAATTGCATATCCCTGCTCTAGGGTGTCTGAAAAAAAAATATATAATGTTTGGGGGTTCTAAGTAATTTTCTAGCAAAAAAAATTATTTTAACTTGTAAAAAACAAGTGTCAAAAAGAGGCTCGGCCCTTAAGTGGTTAAAATAAAAAACGAATTCCCACCTGAGGTACATTGACCATTGAGACTGACCTTTGACTCTGACCATGACCCTATCTCTAAGAGCCCTTTCACACTGCCAGCGTGGGGGCGTGGGCGGTAAAGTGCCGCTAGTTTTAGCAGCTCTTTATCGTCGTTTTTCGGGCGCTTTTACCCCCTGCTAGCACTTGAATAAAGGGTTAAAAGGGTTGCAGGGCTTCGGCCGCGCTGCCCATTGATTTCAATGGGCAGGGGCACTTTAGGAGTGGTGTATACACCGCTCCTAAAGCGCTTCAAAGAAGCTGCTTGCAGGACTTTTTTTGACGCCCTGCCAGCGCAGCGCCCCAATGTGAAACCTCGGGCTTTCACACTGGGATTGCAGATGAGGCTTTTTTTCAGGCTTTTTTTTGCCTCCAGTGTGAACGGGGTCTAAGGCCCCACTTACACGCACAGCAATGCGAGTTTCCGGGAATGCACCAAAACGCGCATCCCTCTTGCGGTGGCATTATTTCTGAGCAGACGTGTGTTTTATTTTGTGCTATAGTGTGTGAAAAAATGGGTGGTTAAAACAGTGTGACGCTCACCACCCAAAGGAGGTGCAGGAACTACTTTGGCGCATTTGTCGCACATAGGGCAGAACATTCAAGTGGGAAAAAATGAAAAATGCACATAAGCACAGCGCTCAGGTGTGAATGGAGCCCTGACACTGACCTAGATCAAATTCGGATTTAGCTATTTTAAGTGAATGTAAAGGCTTGTTTTTTGTTTTGTTTTTTTGTATTTAAAATAACAAACATATCATACTTACCTCCACTGTGCAGCTCGTTTTGCAGAGAGTAGCCCCGATAATCGTCTTCTGGGCTCTCGCGGCTCTCACGGCTACTCCCCACATCAGATAACCCTCTAGGAGAATCGCTCTCCCGCGGGGGGTTACCTTGCGGGTGCGCTCCCGAGTTCAGCATTCTGCGTCCATAGACAGGAATGCCGGACTCGGCCCTGACCCCAAGTGCCTGCGTCATTGGATTTGATTGACAGCAGTGGGAGCCAATGGCTGCGCTGCTATCAATCTATCCAATCAAGAGCTGAGAACTTCGGGCAGAGAGGGACAGTGCGTCCCTGGTGAGGGAATAACGGGGCTCAGGTAAGTAAAAACGGGGGGCTGGGGGGCCGGTGACTGCCAGAAGTTTATTCACCTTAATGCATAGGATGCATTAAGGTGAAAAAACACGAGGGTTTACAACCCCTTTTAGCTTTTTTTATTACTAAAATTTTTCTTTTTACGCAGTTTTCTCCCATGGCCAGGAGAAAAGGATACAGTGGGGAAGATTTAGGCTGCATTCACACTTGAGGGTTTTCAGCTCATAAAACGTAAAACACCCAAAAAAAGGCATGAAAAACACTCAACAAGCAAAATCCCATTCATTTCAATGGCACCTGTTCACATTTGAGTGTTTTGTCACCTGAAGCAAAACGCCTAAAAAACGCCTTAAGCTCAAAAAAAGAACATGAGTTTATTTAGGGCAGTTTTTCTCTGCTTTTTACATTGGTGACCTGTACAAAATGGCGACAAAAACGCAGCAAAAAAAGGCGTGACTTTGAAACGCTCCGGTGTGAATGCAGCCTCACTAAAACTGTTGCACGCAGTATCTGGTGCAGCTGTGTATATTAACCAATCAGCTTCTAGGTTTTATTGGCAAAGCTTAATTGAACAAGCTGAAGCTGACTGGTAGACATGTGCAGAACGAAAAAATTTGTTTTGTTTCGATCCATTATTTACATAACGAAATAACATTTGTTCAGTTAAATTAGTTAATTTCATTTTCGGAATTCGTATTCAAATCGATTTGAATATTAGAATTCGGATCAATTTTGAATAGTTTTCAAATGAATTTTGAATAGTTTTCAAATGAATTTTGAATAGTTTTTGAATTCGAAAAGTTTTCGTATACGAATAGTTTTCAAATTTGAATAGTTTTCCATTTTCCAAAGAGAATAAAATAGAATGCAAAATAAAGGAATAGAACATAAAAAATATATAATAGAATAGAAAAGAATATAACAGAAAATAAAAGAATAGAATATAATAGAGTAAAACAGAACAAAATAGGATAGCAGATAAAAGAACAGAAAAGAACGGAATAGAATGGAATAGAATAAAAGAATAGAATTAAACAGAAAGATTATAACCATCTTCTGAAATTCGAATTGATTCTATTTGAATTTTGGGAAATGGTTATATTCTTTCTATTCTTCTGTTTTTTGTATTGTATTATTTTTCTATTTGTTTATTGTATTCTTTTCTATTTTATTCTTTTCTATTCAAATTCATTCTATTCAAAATTCGAATTTTGGAAGATGGTTATATTCAATCCTGTTGTTTTTTTCTATACTATTCTGTTATTTTCTATTCTAATCTATTCTTTTCTAATCTATTCAAATTCGAATTGATTCTATTTTCATTTTGGGAAATGGTTATATTCTTTCTATTCTATTGGGTTTTTTTTGTATTATTCTTTTCTATTCTATTATAGTCTATTCTATTCTATCATTTTTGTTTCTATTCTATTCCATTCTTTTCTTATGTATCCAAATTTCTCCTATTTGAAATTCGAATTTCAGTAGATGGTTATATTCTTTCTATTTTATTTAATTCTATTTGTTTCTATTATATTCTAGTCTAACCTGTTCTTTTATTTTCTATTCTATTTTGTTCTGTTTTACTCTATTATATTCTATTTTTATTTTCTGTTATATTCTTTTCTATTCTATTATTTTTTTTTCTATTCTATTCCTTTATTTTCTATTCTATTCTATTCTATTCTATTCTATTCTCTTTGGAAATTCGAAAACTAGTTGAATTCGAAAACTAGTTGAATTCGAAAACTATTCAAAAACTATTAAAATTCCAAAAGTATTCGAAAAATATTGGAAAACAATTCGGATTCGAATTTTGTCTGAATTTTTTTTTTTCGTTATTTCGGATTAGTTTAAATTTAGTACTATTTGGTACTATTGTAATTCGGAAATTCAGAATAAAACGAAACGCAAATGTCTACTGATTGGTTGCTATGCACAACTACACCAGATTCCGTGTGCAACAGTTTTAGTTACACCCCCCCCATGTATCTTGCAAACATTGTGCAAAAGTGCTTCAAACACATTTTTGGATTGAATGCAATTTCCTGAACAAACAAACACATACAGTGTTAATAATTTGTTCATTCAAGAAAAATGCTCTATCCTGGTCCTTTGAATTTTCTCATCACTGGGATCAAATATGATTGTCAATATGGCCACACTAATGATTATAACTCTAATGAACATTCTTAAAACAAAAATGTTCATACAAAATTGGCCAGGTAAACAGTATACCAGTATATGTTTTTTCTTCAGAAGAGTTCATTTACTTCAAAATTGAATGCTAAAAGCAAATGTTTTTAACCACTTGACCTCCAGAAGGTTTTATCCCCTTCATGACCAGGGCATTTTTTGCTATGCAGCACTGCGCTACTTTAACTGGCAATTGCGCGGTCATGCAACACTGTAGCCAAATTACATTTATTTCATTTTTTTCACACAAATATGGCTTTCTTTTGGTGGTATTTGATCACCACTGGGTTTTTTATTATATAAATAAAAAAGACAGAAAATTTTGAAAAAAAAAAAAAAAGATCTTTTTTTTTCCGTTCTAAAACATATCGAATAAAAAATCATAAAATTAAATTTCGTAAGTCTGGTTAACCATCTGCCGACCATCTGCCGTCATTATACTGCGGCAGGTCGGCACGTTCCCGCGAGCCATCGTATCTATACGTCGGCTCCTTTAAGCGGGATAGCAGGATGCGCTGCCGGGGTGCCGATACTCGTAGCCGACGATCGCGATGACCACCGGCCACGAGCGATTGCGGGCATGAGAGGCAGAACAGGGACTTGTGTGTGTGTGTAAACACACAAATCCCTGTTCTGTTCTGTGAGGAGAGACAGATTGTGAGTTCCTAATAGCCAGGAACCACGATCTGTCATTTCCTCTAGGTCAGTCCCCTCCCCCTACAGTTAGAAACACACACAGGGAACACAGTTAACCCCTTGATCGTCCCATAGTGTTAACCCCTTCCCTGCCAGTGACATTTTTACAGTAATCAGTGCATTTTTATAGCACTGATCGCTGTATAAATGCCAATGGTCCCAAAAATGTGTCAAAAGTGTCTGATGTGTCCACCCTAATGTCGCAGTCCCAGTAAAAATTGCAGGTTGCCGCCATTACTAGTAAAAAAAAAATAATAACAAAAATGCTATAAATCTATCCCCTATTTCGTAGACGCTATAACTTTTGCGCAAACCAATTAATATACGCTTATTGCGATTTTTTTTTTTAACAAAAATTTGTAGAAGAATATATATCGGCCTAAACTGAGGAAAAATTTTCTTTTTTTAAAAAAAATTGAGATATTTTTTATAGCAAAAAGTACAAAATATTGCATTTTTTTCAAAATTGTCACTCTTTTTTTGTTTATAGCGCAAAAAATAAACATCGCAGAGATGATCAAATACCACCAAAAGAAAGTTCTATTTGTGGGAAAAAAAGGACGTCAATATTGTTTGGGTGCAGTGTCGCACGACCACGCAATTGTCAGCTAACGCGACGCATTGCCGAATTGCAAAAAGTGCTCTGGTCAGGAAGGGAGTAAAATCCCGGTCATTCAGCAACCAAATCTTCCAGGGCTGAAGTGGTTAAAAAATAAATAAATCCCAATAAGTGTATATATATATTGGTTTGTGCAAAAGTTATACCATCTACAAACTTTGGTGTATATACTGAAATTTACACAGCTATTGGTGCTATACTGTAATGGTGGTGATCAGCGATTTATAGTGGGATTGTGATAGGGTGGCAGGCAATCTGCCGCTAACAGACACTGGCGGGGAGGGTCACTAAAGTCTCGTACACACGATCAGATTTTCGGAAATGGTCGCTCATTTTTTTGTTGCATGCTAGGCTCATGTCGAAAGTGAAGAGGTTACTCACCAATACGAAAATTCTTGTACCACAGAATATAACTTCAGACGTGACGTCATGTGTTGAATAGTTTTGTATGTATTCTTTCATTTCTGAGTGAATGCGTAGTCTTGCTTTTACAATTTTTTTTCGGACAAAAAACGTACAAATTAAACGATAATCGGACATTGTGTTCACATCCGACAAAAATGTTATAGTCTGCACATCCAGCTTATGTCATATAAAAAAATTGGAATCGGCTGTCGAAAGCACCGTACTAACGATCCGAAAATTGGCAGAACATTTGTCAGATTAAATTTTACTTCCGATTTTCGGATCGTGTGTATGGGCCTTAACTGACACTGCTGGCACTAGTGACACTAATACAGTCATCTGTTATAATACTGTACACTGACACTGTACTAATGGCACTGGCTTTGAAGGGGTTAACGTCAGGGACGATCAAAGGGTTAACGACGTGCCTAGCAATATGTGCTGCTTTTTTACATTATAATTTGGATGTTTTTTTCTCCCTGCTTTTCAGCCAGATCGCTGTACATAGAGTTTTGTGTTTTTGTAACCACAAAACTCTGTATGTGATTGGACACAGCTGATCAGTAGGTTTCAGCCAAAATTATTGGCTGAAATCTGCTGCCAAACTCGTGCTGTGTCCAATCACAGCACGGGTTGACAGGGGGGCACGTGCATGCGTGCCTCAAACCCGAAAGAAGGCCGGTCATGTGCATGTACATGACTGTGTCTCTACCTGCCGCCTGCTCGCAGTATATTTACTGTGAGCGGTAGGCAGGTGGTTAAAGTACTTTCAAATGACATTCATCATATCAACGAATGTACCGATGAGAATTTTCATACGAATGTTTGCCCTCAAAAATCTGCTAGCATATGTCCAGCTTTAGGGTTAAAGTGGAGCTAAAAAACCCTACCCGGACAGCCGCGGTCATACTCTCGATGCCGCGGCGGGTACACAAATTCAGACACGTGGAGCATGGTTCAGCCATCATGAACTATTTGGAGCAACCACAGGCAGCCATCCTTTGCTGATCCCTTATTGAGTGGCATCCTCCAATGCAGGAAACTCATCCAGCTATCAGGTTTGATATAAATCCTACTTTGCAGCATTACCTGATCCATGGGACTGTGCTTGTTTCCCTGCCTTGATTTAGGGCCCTTTCACACTGGGGCGGTTTGCAGGCGCTATTGCGCTAATAATAGCACCTGCAAACCGACCCGAAAGTGCCGCTGCTTTGATTCCAGTGTGAAAACCCTCAGGGCTTTCACACTGGAGCGATGCGCTGGCAGGACGAATACCGACGGTAAAGCGGCGCTTACAATAGCGGCGCTTTACCGCCGGCGCCGCCCCCGCCCCAGTGTGAAAGGGCCCTTAGAGCTGAATGCTCTTAGAGCATAGAGGTTGGATGAGGACTATGAATATTTAGGACACTCTGCAAGCCATCCAATATCTTCAATTCCTCTGCTCCCTGCACAAACTGGTGCCGCTGTTTGTCACTTCAACCCATGTACAATAGACTAGTCACTTGTCATTGTTTCCCAATTGCTGTCTGGCTGTTTTGTTCCGCTTGCCAAAGGGTCCATGGTCACCCTAATTACAGAGGAAAATCCTTCTCATACATTTATAACAGTGCACCGCACTGTGACCACAGCTTATCCCATTGTGGAAGTGTGCTATTTTGAATTCGTCTTAAAGTGGAGTTCCACCCACATTTTTCACTCCTCACCATGCAGTACTACATCATTTCCGGTTTTACATTGGCTCCTGGAAGATCTTGGTCAGCTTGGCATGGCACTGCTCCCATAACATTTAACATTGGCGTCTATAGAAAATCTTGGTCAGCTTGGCATGGCACTGCTACCGTAACACTTAACATTGGCGTCTATGGAAAATCTTGGTCAGTTTGGCATGGCACGGCTCCAGTAACATTTAACATTGGCACCTATAGGAAATCTTGTGCTAGCTTGGCATGGCACTGCTCCCGTAACATTTAACATTGGTGTCTATGGAAGATCCTGGTCAGCTTGGTAGGGCAAGTCAAAAGGTCAAAAGTTATACGTTTGAGGGGGATAAAAATTTTCCACTACCTAGACAACATCTTGGTAGTGGCCCGCGCAAGCGAGGAGTTAACGACACAAAGCGAGGTGGTGCTGAAGATTCCAAATTTGGCTGGATTATCAACAAGCAGAAGAGCCAGTTGGTTCCGTCCCAAGAGATGGAGTATCTAGGGCTTATTTTCAACACAAGGAGAGGGCAAATCTCGCTACCATATCGCAAAATGGCTGAGTTAGTAGCCTGCGTGAACAGCGTGATGGAATCCTCGTCGCTTTCGGCGAGAGGCTGTATGATGCTCCTGGCAATGTTCACAGCAGCAACTTCAGCTGTTCCCTGGGCAAGATTCCATACAAGGGGATTCCAAACATCCTTTTTGAACCAGGGGGATGGCGTGTCACTCCACCAGAGAATCTTCCTACCAAGACAGATCCGCCAGGGCTTGGCGTGGTGGATAGCGCCAGGGACTCTGACGTGGGGCATGCCTCTCAGCCACGGAGATTGGATCCAGATAACCTCGGATGCCAGTCTCTGGGGCTGGGGCACTCACTGCCTTGGCAGGCAGGTCCAAGGCAAAGGGGGCAGGATGGAGACCAGACACTCCAACCTTTTGGAGTTACAGGCAGCATACCTAGCCCTACTGGCATTCGAGAACCTGATTCATGGAGCTCGAGTCAAGCTTATATTGGACAACCGGACGGCGGTCGCGTACATAACCAAACAAGGAGGAACCAAGAACTTGCTGCTGCTGCAGTTGTCAACCAAGATATTCGTCTGGGCCAAAGCACATGTGGAAGCTTTGACAGCAGCCTACATTCCAGGCAATCAAAATTACACAGCAGACCATCTGAGTCGAGATTTTCCTAACAACAACGAGTGGTTACTCAACAGGGACTATCTGAGAATAATCTTTGGCAGGTGGGGTACGCCTTCGGTGGACCTGATGGCAACCCCACGGAATGCGCAGTTGCCTCGGTTCATGTCAAGATTCCACTGCAACGAAGCACTAGCTCAAGATGCCTTCTTAATTCCTTGGGAATTTCCCCTAGTCTACCTCTTCCCACCGGTGCCTCAAATCCTGAAAACTCTACAAAAAATTGCGAGGGAGAACGTCCATGCAATTGTAATCCTACCATTCTGGGCACGAAGGCCATGATTCCCACTGCTCCTGCAGATGGCGTCAGTCCCCCCATGTGGCTCCTGCTGAAGGGAGACCTACTACAGCAGGCCCATTGGAATCACCCCAACCCAGGCAGACAGCATGGCTGTTGAATAAGCCAGACTGCAGTCTCAAGGCATTTCAGAGGAGGTAATCTCGACACTATTGCAGTTAAGAAGGGCCACAACCAATGCCACATACACCAGGATTTGGAAGAAGTTTACAGCATTTGCTTCACAACAGAAATTCTCCCCATTGACTGCAAACATCGCACAGGTGCTAGAGTTTTTACAGTCAGCACTAAAGATGAACTTAGCATATAACACTATAAAAATACAGGTGTCAGCCTTGTCTTGCTTCACAGGCCGCAGGTGGGCAGACAAGCCGCTAATAAAGCAATTTCTTAGAGCGGCCATAAGAATGAGACCACCAAGGAGGTCCCTGTTTCCAGCTTGGGACTTGGGCACAGTGCTAGGAGCTCTGCTCCAACATCCATTTGTGCCTGCTGAAACATGCCCGCTATGGTTCCTGACAGTCAAGCTGATCTTTCTCACAGCCATAACGTCAGCAAGGAGAGTTTCAGAGCTGGCAGCTCTATCTTGCAGGGATGCTTTTTGCATCATTCTCCCAGACAAAGTAATCCTAAGGCCCTCACCATCCTTAACCCATAAGGTGGTTTCCAAGTACCTAGCTTCACACAACCGCTGAGACAAGCGGAGGAAGTAGATCTCAGACCGCTGGATATGGTCAACTTGTTCTCAACATACTTACACCGCTCTCTGCAGATGCGCAAAACTGATACTGGGAAAGGAGAAGTGGCATCAGCTAGAATCATAGCTACCTGGATCACCTGGATCCCCAAGGTGATAAGCCTTAAGTATGAGAAACAGGGGTTGACGCCTCCACAAGTTATTAGAGCTCATTCAACAAGAGGGGTGGCAGCCTCATGGGCAGCTTCTGCTAAAATATCAGGACAGCTATGAGACATATGCAGGGCAGCTAGTAGGAGCTCCTGCGAAACCTTCACTAAACATTACAGTTTGGATGTCACGGCAGCTAGTGCATCAAATTTTGTGTCAGCACCCTTCCAAGCAAAATAAAATATTCACTAAAGCAGCATTACCATTTGTTTTGTTTTTTTTTGAGTTTTGTTATCCCACCCTATATCAGCTAAATCAGATCCCATTGTGTGCTGACGTGAGGCTGGCCAGGAAAACGAAAAATTGTTACCAATACTTACCGTAATTTTCCTTTCCTGGCCTGTCCTCATATCAGCACAATCTTTTTCCCTCCCTACAAGCCTGTCATCGCTAGTTAATGGAACAAGGGCAGGGGAGGAGAGGCTCTCTTTTTTTTTTTTTTTTTTTTTTTTAAATGTTTATTGTATTGCACAAGAAAAGGAATACAGAAACATCGCCAATTGGGCATACCCTGGTGTTAATTATGCGGAAATAAACTGCAAACATGATGAAAGAGTACTTATGTGTAGCTTCTACTAAGCTACATCAAGACTAAAGGTTTAGCATTAAATAAACAAATTATATAACAAAAACGTATAAAGGCATACAATATCACTGTAACAATCGGTTAGAATACTGTGGAGGTGAACTCCCGAGGGTAATAATAGTAATGGCGTAAACACAGGGAACTGCATTGATTATCATAACAAGGTGTCTGCAGGTCTGTGTGATGGAAATGAAGGATGGTATAGGATCCACTCCAGCAAAAGGTAGTACTGCTAACACAGTGGTGTACTTCTAGAGTCAGAGATCCAAAGTTCCCAGGTTCTATTAAATTGATTTGTGGACATATTGGCCTTGGCAAAGGAAAACTCCATCTGGAAGTGCAGGTTAAGTAATCAAATGGTGTCTTTCAGTAAAGGAGGGCACGTTGATTTCCATTTCTTTGCAATCGTTAGTCTTGCTGCTATGAGGATGTGTGTCACCAGCGTTTGCAGATGTTTGGGCCATGTGGGAATAGAGAGTCCTAGGAGCAGATCGAGTGGGGACATAGAAAGGGAAATACCACACAAAGACCTAATCAGATTTTGCACTTTTCTCCAGAAACTCCTGATGAGGTGGCACTCCACCATATGTGTGAAAGAGATCCAGTGTTATCACAGCCTCTCCAACATTTGGGTGAGGTATTCGGGTATATCCTCGCTAGCCTTTCTGGGGTAAAGTACCATTTGTGGAAAAGCTTCTGTAGTGATTCCCAATGGGTAATGCAGTGAGAAAGGCGTAGGGGGTATGTGAGGGCTTTCTGCCACTGTAGAGCTGGAGGTGGCTGGTCCATAGGAGGAACATAGTAGGTCAGTAGCTGGCTTGGTGAGCAGTTTATACACTAAAGAGATTCCTTTGGTCTTGGATGCATCAAGGTTGTAGAACTTGATCAGAGGGAGCGAAATAGAGTCCGAAGTTGACCAGCGCATTTTTTACAGGCTGGATCTAATCTGCAAGTAGAGAAAGAACGTGTGCTTGAATAGACCAAACTGCTGTGTGAGATGTTCGAAGGTATGCAAACCTGATGGCAAGAAAAGCATACCTAAGCTGGTGATGCCAGCTTTAGTCCACTCTGAAAGGGGTAAGTCTGGTGAGATAAGGTGCAGCGCCTCAATGGGTATTGTTGTTAGTGTGTCCACTGACATTCCTCCAGTAAGTTGCAGTATTGAGGCCCAGACTCTTGTGGAGGTTGTGATGGTATCAAGAGGGTATCGTTTAGGGTGAAGGTTAAGCCATGAGACGGCTAGGAAGAGTTTAGGGTTCATGAGTAGTATGGTGGCTTCAATTTGCTTCCAGGTTGTATGATGTTTATCTGACCACCAGGTTTTCAGTTGGTCTAAGATATAAGACATGGGGGAGTAAATACATTTTTGTCTGAGCCATCCTACCAGCCCAAGAGGCTGGAACCGTACTCAGTTCTTTTACTAGCCCTGTGAGCCTGCCCACGAGGTCTTCTAGGTTGGTTCTTAATAATATCTGACTTAGGAATGTTAGATGGATTCCCAAATATGAGAGAAAAGAATTGGGGGCCCAAACAAATGGGGAGCTAGAGGAAATGGCTTTTAAAGTCTGAGGGTCTAGACCGAGATTAAGCATTAGAGATTTACTGTGGTTCAGCTTGTACATGGATACAGCGCTGAACATTTCTAGGACTCGTTGTACTGCAGGTAGGGACAACAAAGGATTAGTAGGTCTATAATCACGTCATCCGCGTAGAGGCCAATTTTATGGTCAACTTCTCCAATTTCTATACCCGAGATCGATGGGTCAGATCGAATGAATTGTGCTAAAGCTTCCATTGCCATGGCAAATATTAGAGGGGACAACGGGCACCCTTGTCTGGTGCCGTTAGTAATTTGGAAGGGGTTGGAGATGACGCCCGAGGTCCAAATGCGTGCAGCTGGATGAGTGTACAAGCCTATTTAGGCAGTAAGAAAGGTGCCCGACAGTCCAAATTTATGGAGCACTGCCTCCATGTACGGCCAATAGACCCTATCGAACGCCTTCTCTGCATCCAAAGATAGGAAGTGAGAAGGTGCTCGAATGTGCTCCGTCCATTGGATAAGGTCAATAAAACGTCTGGTTCCATCTGAGGCCTGTCTGCCGGGCACAAATCCAACTTGGTCAGAGTGAATAATCTGGGGAATGATAGTGGAGAGGCGTTGTGCAAGGAGTTTGGCATAAAGTTTTGTATCTGTATTAAGGAGTGAGGTCGGACAGTAATTGGTGGGGTTGTCTGGAGCCTTTCGCGGTTTGGGAATGGTGACCACTAAGGCATTGAGGGATTCCTTAGGGATTATGCCCGTGGAAGCAAATTGGTTATACATGTAACATAGATGGGTGACTAAGGGTTGGGCAAAGCGTTTATAATACTCATTGGGCAGTCCATCAGGTCCTGGTGCTTTATGTAGTGGTAAGTTTTTTATCAATTTTTGAATTTCAGCATGTGAGAAAGGGGCTGCTAAGAGGTCAAGTTGTTCTGGAGAGATAGAGGGGAAGGAAATAGAGGATAGAAAATTTGCTATGTCAGCTTGGGAAGGTGCGGTTTGGGGATCTGTTTCCGTAAGATTGTAAAGTTTTGCGTAAAAATTGCTAAATTCATTGGCAATATCTAGCGGATTAGTCAAGCGCTTGACTTGAGAACTAGTGAGATATGCGATTCTTTTTTTGGAAAGTTGCTTTTTAAATTGTATGACCATGAATGCCCCTGGTTTATTGGCTGTTGAGTAGGTTTGTAATCGTAGTCTCTTGATATAATAGTCAAAAATTTTGAGAAGGTGATCACTGAGCTGGAGTCTAAGATTTTTAAGTTCTGAGGAGATAGTGCTAGAGGGGGATCATTTGTTCGTGAGTTCAAGAGATCAAATTTGTTTTAGGAGGGACTCAGTAATATAGGAGTGTTTTTTTTTTAGATTGGGCCCCAATTTTTATGAAAACACCTCGTAGACAAGCCTTATGAGCATGGGCATCCGCAAATAGGGGCAAGGCGGGGCAATTGCTCCCCCGGAATCATCAGGTGTTGGCTTGCAGACTGTGTGTTGTGTTGAAACGGCCGCCGCAGACTTTTTTTCCTTTGTCTGTTTCTCTGCTGGCTGCTCTGAGCTCTCTGCTCTGTCCTGACACTGACACTGTCCAGTGTCCTCCGTTCCGCAGCTCAGCCTTTCCACCCTCCTCTTCAGTGATTGGCTGCCTGTGTAGTGTAGGTGTGTCTCATGGTGTTGTGTAGATGGATCCGCCCACTCAGTGATATGCTGGCAGTCTTCCACTATGTAGATCCGGGCCGACACTGCCACCGCCCACTCAACTACGAGCCGCCCAGTGATATGCTAATGCTACCTGTGCCTAGGCAACAAGAACAGTGAGGAATCACAGGTAACAGCAGTTAGTAGCAGCCCGCACTCCGTAGGTGGTGAGAGGAAGGATG
This sequence comes from Lithobates septentrionalis, assembly GCA_037952835.1. Taxonomy (NCBI): domain Eukaryota; kingdom Metazoa; phylum Chordata; class Amphibia; order Anura; family Ranidae; genus Lithobates; species Lithobates septentrionalis. The sequence continues at coordinate 1,592,547 of JBBDGP010001605.1, read as the reverse complement.
ATTGATGGGGAGCATGCAGGTGTAGGTGGGGGAGGTGTCACATCTGCAGGCATGGCATGGAGTGATAAGTAATATGCTTTCCTCTACCTCCATCTCTCTTAGTACTACTGCCTTTCTCTCAATCTTTTATGCCTTCTTTTTTTCTCTCTACTCCTGATCCCATCCCTTCTCACTACTTCTGCCTCTGTCTTTCATTTTCTTGCTCTGCCTCTTCTGCTGCCTTCTATCTGTACTACCTTCTCTCTCTATACTCCTGTTTTCTCCACTTTCTTGTAGTTGCCTCCATTACTGAACTCCTTACTGCTTCCTTAGCTCCACTCCTGCCTCCATCTCTCACTGGTTCTGTTTCCACATATGTGGCAAATAGTAAACATTGAGAGCATGGGTGTCCATAAAATTATGCCCCCCCCCCCCCGAAAAAAGTTCCGTGGACGCCCATGCTTATGAGCATTCCAAACAATAGCATAATCGGTTACGTTTTGTTGGAAATAATTTTCAATCTTGGACTGTATTTGAGACTCAAAGGTGGGGTTATTGAGGAGGGAGGTGTTCAATCTCCAAATCGTATGTCTGGTAGTTTGGGAGGGGGATGCTAGCTTGATCGTGACTGGAGCGTGGTCAGACCACGATATGGTTCCTATGTGGGAGGCAGTGATAGACTGTAGTAGGTGCGTATCTGTTATAACTAGATCAATCCGAGAGTAAGATTGGTGCGATAGGGAGAAGTAGGTGTAGTTTCTCTCCATATCGTGCATGCACCGCCAGAGACTTCACCTACCACTGATAGCTATGAAATACACAGACAGATAAATCAATGCCGTATGTGCTACAGGTAAATGACAGAAAACTGATTAGTTACTAAAATTCAAACAAAGTGAACTTCTGAAAAAGCAAAGTTCATCGCAATACAGCCTATAAAGATTGGAAGCCAAATTGCCAGGTAATGCTCTTACATTTGTGGGTGCTAATAACCTAGCACTAACATGTACGGCCAAACAGCAGGGATCCACGCCGTTCCTGAAGCTTTCGGCCTGCGTTCCAACACACCAGAGATAGGAACCAGGCGTACCAGAAGTGACTTCAGTACGGGCGAGCGAGCAGCCTCAATGCATTTCATGTTTCCACGTAATCAGGAAGCTTGTCAAGGCAACCATCTAGATGAGGTGAAGGGCGACTTGCTGAAGTTCAAATTGAGCATCAGAATAGGGAACAGGATTTAGGTGACTTTGAATGTGGCTTGGTTGTTGGTGCCAGATGGGCTGGTCTGAGTATTTCAAAAACTGCTGATCTACTGGGATTTTCACACACAACCATGTCTAGGGTTTACAGAGAATGGTCCGAAAAAGAGAAAATATTTAGTGAGTGGCAGTTGTGTGGATGAAAATGCCTTGTTGTTGATGTCAGAGGAAAATTAGCAGACTGGTTCAGTATGATAGAAAGGCAACAGTAGTTCAAATAACCACTCGTTACAACCAAGGTATGCAGAATACCATCTCTGAACACACAACACATCGAACCTTGAAGCAGATGGGCTACAGCAGCAGAAGACCACACCTGATGCCACTCCTGTCAGCTAAAAACAGGAAACTGAGGCTACAATTCACACAGTCTCACCAAAATAGAAAATTGGAAAAATGGTGCCTGTCTGATAAGTCTCGATTTCAGCTGCAACATTCAGATGGCAGGGTCAGAATTAGGTGTAAATAACATGAAAGCATGGCTCCACCCTGCCTTGTATCAACGGTTCAGGCTGCTGGTGGTGGTAGTGTAATGGTGTGGGGGATATTTTCTTGGCACACTTTGGGCCCCTTAGTACCATTGAGCATTGTTTAAAGCCACGGCCTACCTGAAGTATTATTGCTGAACATGTCCATCCCTTTATGACTACAATGTACTCATCTTCTGATGGCTACTTCCAGCAGGATAATGCACCATGTCACAAAGCCTAAATCATCTCACCACTGGTTTCTTGAACATGACAATGAGGTCACTGTACTCCAATGGCCTCCACAGTCACCAGATCTCAATCCAATAGATCACCTTTGGGATGTGGTGGAATGGGAGATTCGCATCATGGATGTGCAGCTAACAAATTTGCAGCAACTGCGTGATGCTATCATGGAGGATCCGGGCAGCTCTGCACAAAACTACCACACAGAACAGGTAAGTATAACATGTTTGTTATTTTTAACTAAAAAAAATTAAAGTTACGCTTACCGGTAACGTCTTTTCCTGTAGTCTTTCAGGACAGCCACTATGAGAGATACCTAAAGAAAAAATATGCTGCGCTAGAGTGTAAAATTCCAATCAGTATATAAATATAGGATCTACCCAAAATATAAATATGAGAAATGTGTGCAAAAACACTAGTATCATAAATGTAACAAATAACCACTGAGTGAATCACAAAGTGATAAATCCAAACTGATAAATCCAAAATATTTAATAATATATAAATACGTAAACATGCAAAATTAAAAATATATCAATAGAATATAAAACAAACCCACTAAAGTGCAACGTGCATAGAACAATGAAGCAAATACATTAAGGTGCATACAAAAGTTTAAAGAGTGCTTAGTGCCCCATAATTGACGTGATAAACAGTCCTGACTAAACAATTTTGCAAGTGATTAGTGGTAAGTGAAATCCTGTAGATCAATATAAAAAAAATGTATATAATGAGTGTCCGTTGATATTACTTTCCAGCTTGCTCATAGTATTCTTTGTGCTGCAAACCATGCTCTGGTGCAAACTAGTGGTCCCCCAGGTATTATGCTCACCTCAGAGCGTGTGACTCAGCTGTTATACTAGGTCAAAACACGCTTAGGGGCCACCCCAGGGCTTAGTGCTGATCACCAGATGTCAAGCTCCAATGCAGTTCCAAAGATATATATGAGGAAAAAAGAACTCGATGGTGTGATATCGTTTTGTAAATTTTTTAAATGAAAAATACACTCCCCACAATGGGGTACTCACAATATCTAGGTGCGTTAGTGCACCGCTCTATTCAAAGTCTCCAAAACAGTAAATACAGTTTATAACCAAAACAGCGGGTGTCTACCACTGTGTCATGCAGTCTGTTCGGCGGCCCTACACTGTAACAAAGCCCCGCCTCCTCCTCATCCTTGATAGACTGAACACTGATACAATGCTGGGAATCAGTGTTCCATCTATCACGGACGAGGAGGAGGCGGGGCTTTGTTACAGTGGACGGCCGCCGAACAGACTGCATGACACAGCGGGAGACACCCGCTGTTTTGGGTATCAAAGGTACAGCTGCAGATGGGCACAGTGAGGCTGCAGATGGGCACAATGAGGCTGAAAATGGGCGCAATGAGGTCGCAGATAGGCACAGTGAGGCTGCAGATGGGCACTGATGATACAGGTGGGCACAGTGAGGCTGCAGATGGGCACAGTGAGGCTGCAAATGGGCACTGATGATACAGGTGGGGACAGTGAGGCTGCGGATGGGCACAGTGAGACTGCAGATGGGCACTGATGATACAGGTGGGCACAGTGAGGCTGCAAATGGGCATTGTCTACTCAGTAGCTGCTGCATTTCCCACCCTAGGCTTATACTCGAGTCAATAACTTTTCCCAGTTTTTTGTGGTAAAATTAGGTGCCTTATATTCGGGTCAGCTTACACTCGAGTATATACGGTAACTATATGTAACTGCCTAGAAACCCCTATACAGCATAATAAGTATAGAGCAAGCTAATAAGTATAGAGCGTGCCATGTTTTTTTAAGCAAAGTACTTACATGTAGATTATCTCTTATCTTTGTACAGAGGTTCCGGTGGGATTCAGCTCAATGGAACGACGCTGTGTGGCGAGGATTTCTTGCTCCTTTCTGTTCACATTGATGTTTGCATCTGGATACCTGTACTTTGAAAATGAAGACTGGCTCAATAAAAGATTGGTGCTGTTTCGGGGGCATTTAAGTGACCAGGAAATCCCTCCTCCTGTAAACAACCTGACCTATCCGGGCTTCCAACACCCTCTGGCCCCCCCTTACCCTTACCCATACAAGTTCCTCATCAACCAGGAGAAGAAGTGCAAAGACCGGAACCCCTTTCTAGTCATGATGGTAATTAGTAGGCCTCATGATATCGATACTAGGCATGTCATTCGAGAAACCTGGGGCAATGAGAGTAATTACGATGTTGACGTGGTGAGGATCTTTTTGGTTGGTCTTCCAAATTTTGTTGTGAACAGAACCCAGAGAATGCTGGAGGAGGAAAGTGAAGCCTTTGGGGATATAGTCCAACAAGACTTCATGGACACTTACTATAACCTGACTTTAAAAACCTTAATGGGCATGGAATGGGTTGCTAAATTCTGCCCCGCAGTCAGCTACGCGATGAAAATAGATGATGACATGTTCCTCAATGTAGACTACCTTGTCCACCAGCTTCTTCGCCCAGAACTTCCAGTCCGTATCAACTATTTCACGGGGCACATATTGAAAAATACAGGACCACTGAGGGGTAAAGAATACAAATGGTATGTCCCTAAGGAAGTCTACCCCAATGACACCTACCCACCCTACTGCTCTGGACCTGGCTATGTCTTTTCTGCAGACATGGCAAAAAAAATATATGATATATCACAGGTGATTCGAGTCATACCCATGGAAGACGCTTTTATGGGAATTTGCCTTTATGAACTCCATATTGCACCCACTGAGTCCCTTCCAGGTATATTCAATGTTTACCGGATAAATTATAATCGTTGTCAATTTAACAAGCTCATTACAGTACACCATTATGAGGCTACTGAGCTGAGGAAAGTATGGGCAGATTTTTGGACTAACAAAACTTTAGGATGCTGATATAAGGCATTTAAATATTTTACAACACAGGCACATGAGAGTATCCTGTATGCACACCAATGTTGGTTCACTAGGTAACACCCAACTGTTAGGATTTCCTCTGTATAAGGACCTAAAATAATTAAAGAGACCCTACCTTAAAAAAAAAAAAAAGTTTATAATTACTTTTCTGGGGGGGGGGGGGGGGTAGAATCTAACTAGGGTTGCACTTTTGGTCAAGTACTCACCGATACCAAGTACCAATACCATTTGTGGTGCAATTTGAGCCCATACAAAATGAATGGGCTCAGATCACACTGCAAAAATTGCATGCAATTTGAACAGGAATGTGGTGTGATTCCTGTCCTAATCACATGCGGTTTCCTCCACCCACCGCTCTTGTGTGATCCCAGTATAGAAAGGCAGGGAAGTGCCGTGCCATCCTAGGCTGGATACACACTATACAATTTTCTGTCAATTTTTAATCAGGCAGACCCTTGCACTACATGGTTTTTGGTAAATCTAAATGAATTCAGGCAACAAAAGTTGTATAGTGTGTGTTATGACTGATTTCTGATTGGGACTCTAAAACAAAGTTAATACTGCAGCTGCAGGAACAGATTCACAGGACTCAATCACTATGTTTAAAATGTCCCTTCAGCGGCAAAATGTATTATTACATGTTATTTTATACATAGTTAAGAAAGGGGTGGTGTGAGATGTTATTAAAACTAACAAATAGAAATATGTTATTAAAAGCTAACAAATAGAAATATATTATTAAAAGCTAGCGAATAGAACAATTGCAAAAGTAAAACCTTGAGAAAGGAGGGGGGAGTAGAGAGCGTTTAGTAGGAGATGTGACTGTGTGTTAGGTGAAGGTTACAGAACATATTTCAACAGTGAGAACAAAATGGAGTCTCTTGTTCTTAAATGAACAGTACAGTGAATGCCCATGTCATTTCCCTCCTTTTGTTTATTTGACACATTTCTTCTCCGCGTTACATTCAGCCGATTGCTGGTAACTCCTGTTACATTGGCGCAGAGAGATGGTGTCCTGTTCAGCTCTCTCCTAGCTTTCTCACAATAATGGGTTCATCAGGGCTGGTGGTACATTTGTTGGTACAGTGGGTAGTCACACAGAGGCATAGCCTGATGAGGAAGTAAATAACAAATATGAGAAATAGGAACATCACAATGTAAGCACCTAGTTTCTGTAACCATTTTGCTATGCCATATAAAAAGTCACCAAAACCTCCTAAACCCTGAAAGGGGTTCCATCCATCTTTAGCAATATCCCTGGCCTTATTCTGTAGTTCTCTTATCTTAGCAAGATGCCCTTTAATAATGTCCTCATTATCAGAGATGTATATACAGCAGTCAGTGTGAAATACCTTACACATCCCACCTTGAGCTGCAGTGAGATAATTTAGCGTTAATCTGTGCTCTAATACTACTTTTTTAAGCTGAGCCATTTCTTCATTTAATAAACCTATATTAGTGGTAGTAAGGTTAATAATCTCATCAACAATTCTAGTGTAATTATTTATTCTTTTCATTGCTTCAATTCCCCATCCTGTCCAGGAAGGGAACCATGACCATGCCATGTCACCTTCAGTAAACAGCTCTCTTTTGAACACTAAAGGGTATTCTGGACTTGGATCTGGTCGCACTGTATCTTTGCGAACAGCCAAAGCAGGTGCTAACTTCTCAATATAACATGTACCTGTAACATTAGTAGGAAGCCAGGCGTAAGCTTTATTTCCACATATATAATATAACCCTCTACGTATGGATGGTATGCCTGCTCCTAAAAAACTGGAAGCAATAAGATGGAATCTCAGGTAACCGATATTTTCACATTTGAATGAAAGGGTTATTTTTCCATGTCTCAGTTCTCACAAACAACAAAAAGAGAAGAAACATCATCATCATTTTTTCAAAGGATATCACTTCAGGATTTTCTTGCAGTGACTGGCATGAATCCAGGTGGGCTTTCCTTCCAACTTGACAGAGGAACCGGTTGTCAAAAGCACCAAATGTGGTCCGTCAAATTTTGGTTCTAATGGCTTTCTGACGTGTCGCTTGACCACTACCCAGTCACCTGGTTGGATTCTGTAAATACCTGAAACAGAATCTGGGTTGGGGATAGATTGATAAACATCTTCATGTATTTTATTCAATGTTATTTGCAAAATCTGAACATATTCTAACAGACTAGAGTGAGAAGCCTTTAACTGTTGGGGAAAATATGGCCCTGTTTTGGGTGGCCCTCCAAATAAAATCTCATAGGGGGACAGCCCATGTGGTTGTTTAGGGGTAGTTCGTACAGAATATAGGGCTAATGGCAAAGCTTCCACCCATCCTTTTCCTGTATCTGCTTTAATTTTTGCACATCTGTTTTTCAAAATTCCATTAAGTCTCTCAACTTTACCACTACTTTGTGGATGATAAGGTGTATACAAATCTTGCTGTATGTGAAAGGCTTCCATTACCTCTTTCATTACTTCCCCAGTAAAATGGGTTCCTCTGTCACTCTCAATAGTTTCAGGAACTCTATATCTACAAACTATTTCATTCAAAATTTTCTTTGCTGTTGTTTTTGCATTTGCTTTAGCTAGTGGACAGCACTGGGGCCAACCTGAGAACATGTCAACACACACTAAAGCAAACTCATAGGTGCCTATTCTGGGAATCTGAATGTAGTCTATTTGAATTCTTTGGAAAGGGAAATCTGGCTTAGGAGAATGCTTTTGGGGAACATGGACAGGCCTCCCTACATTGTACAGAGCACAAGTGAGACATGAGGCACGAAACCTGGCTGCAAATGCACCAAATCCAGGTGCTATCCAATAGCAGTCAGTAAGCGCCACCATCGCGCCCTTAGCAAGATGACTGACGCCATGTGCCAGTTGTGCTAAAACTGGGTACAAACTCCTGGGTAGACACCACCTGTTGTCAGCGCTCCACAGGCCCTGCTGATTTTGGGTAGCATTACATTTGATCCACTTATCCTTCTCTTCATCAGAGGCCTGGTTCTGCAACTGAATTCGTTTCTACATCCCACTGCTCTTGATAAGGGGAAACTGTCCCCACTACCTGGGCGACCCCTACAGTGGGTGTGACTCCAAATGCCATAAAGGCAGCATCCTTTGCTGCCTGGTCCACTAAAGCATTTCCTCTGGCTGTCATGTCCTTTCCCCTTGCATGCCCTTTTACCTTCAAGATGGCAACTTCTGCTGGTTTCTGAAAAGCCTCAAATAGCCGCTCTATGAGTTTTGCATGTCTCACTGGCTTCCCTGCACTATTCAGAAAGTTCCGTGCTTTCCAGATAGGCCCAAAATCGTGGGCTATTCCAAACGCATATCTGCTGTCAGTGTAAATGTTTCCCCTTTGATTCTCTAGGAGATGACATGCTTTGACTACAGCACACAACTCCGCTTCCTGTGCTGACATCTGGGGTATCAGTGTTTCCTGATGTAAAATGGTGTCTATAGTGGTCACAGCAAACCCTGTGTGTGGCTGACCATCATCAGTGTAAAATCTGGAACCATCTACGAGTAAGTGTGTGTCACAATCTGATAAAGGCTCAACTTTTGCTGGTGTGACAGAGGCCCTTTCTACCTCCAACAGAGCCATACAATCATGAGAAAAACTCTCAGGTTCTGCATCAGTACCATTTGTTGCATCTTCCTCATCAATTATAGGAAGAAGAGTAGCCGGATTTAAAGTAACACATCGTTTGATTGTTAAATTCGATGGAGCAAAAAGAGCAGACTGGTACTTGTCAAATCTACCGGCAGACACATGTCTGGTATTTACTTGATTCATAATCTCCTGTACTGCATGTGGCACATACAGGATCAGAGCAGAATCTAGTACAAGCTCAGTTACTTTGTCTAGCAGCAAAATGCAGGCTGCTATGGCTCGCATACAACTAGGGGAGCCTTTGATGACAGGGTCTAATGAGGCTGATACATACATCACAGGCCTCTGTTTGTCTCCATGTAGCTGGGTGAGTACACCTGCAGCAAATCCATTGACTTCATGACAGAACAACGAGAAAGTCTTAGTATAGTCAGAAAGTCCAATGGCGGGAGCTTCAGATAAAATTTTAATAAGCTCCTTCATCTGCAATTCATTGTCCCATGTGAGTTTGAAAGGGTTTCTAGTGTTAGCCTCATATAGAGGAGCCATAAGTTCTGATGCATTTGGAATCCAGTCCCTACAATATCCCACTAACCCCAAGAAGGCACGTAGTTGACGTACATTTTTTGGCTTTTAAAAGTTTTGTAGAGTTTTAACTCGATCTTTGGTTAGGTGACGGATTCCATGTGAAATGCAGTGACCCAGGAAGATCACTTTCTCTTGGCAGTATTGTAGCTAATCTTTGCTAACTTTGTTGTTACTGTTATAGAGAAACATGAGAAGGCTTACTGTTTCTCTGCTACAAATATCCTTTGTATCGGAACAAATAAGCAAATCGTCTATGTACTGAAGCAAAACTGTGTTTGAGTGTGAGGGGGACCATTGGTCCAATCCTTGCTTTAACGCAGTATTATATTCAGAGGGGCTACTCACACAGCCTTGGGGCAATCTTGTCCATGCTAACTTTTGGGCATCATGGGTAAATGAAAAAAGGTGCCAGCAATCTGGGTGCAGGGGCATCGAAAATAAAGCATCTGCAAGATCAATCATTGTAAAGCAGGTGCTGGAGGCAGGTATTCCACTTAGTAAAGTGCGGGGGTTGGGCACGTTCGGGGTATCTGCCTCATTTATATTGTTAATGGCTCTCAAATCATGCACCATGCGGTATGTCACCTGCCCACCCTTCTTGTCTGGCTTCTTTTCAATCGGGAACAGGGGTGTATTGACTTGGGACTTAATTGGTACAACAACCCGTGCTGCTTTCAGTTGAGTGATTTGATCCTTTATCCCCTCAGTCTGAGCAATACTCAGTAGGTACTGTGGGAGATGGGCTCCTGGTTTAATTTTTAGCATGACTGGGGTGCAATCCAGCAGAGCTACATCATATTTGCTGGTGGCCCATAATTCAGCGGGAATCGCTTTCAATTCTGGTGGAAATGGCGGAGTGAAGTCTTGGATTAAAAATACTCCACAGGCAGAATTTAAAACTTCTCCTGACAGACTACTGACCACTTGGACTCCTGTAGGAGTGTAGTCTATGTTTGCTAAAATTTGGTTCAAAATGTCAGCTCCCAAAAGATTGATAGGAACTGTGTCTGAAACTAACACTTTAGTGACAATTGCTGTTTGCTGTCCTAGCCTGAGTATAAGTGACTTGGATTCAACCAAATCAGTAGAGGTCCCGGTTAGGCCAACACCAGAGATAACATTTGTAGATAATAATCCTGGAGGTAAGTCCTCTATATTAAAAACAATTTGGCTTGCAACAATTAAACAGGTTAATTCTGTTTCTCTTCCAGGATAGGGGAGTTCTTGTAAAAATACTTTTACTCTGGCCTCGGGACCATTGTCTCCCCTATTTAACATGATTGATACTGGCATGCCATTTTCCTATGCCTGATCCACTGCTTTTGGCAGAGAACTGGGATTAGCATGAGGTGCCTCTAAGCTCTTTTCCAGTCTATGGTCAGGAAGATGGCAGAATTTGGCTATGTGTCCTTCCCCATCACAATTGTAGCATATAATTGGTCCCCGATTGCCATGATTTCTGAAATTGCCTTTGCCTCTTCCTTTTCCTCTCTGCTTCCCCATGTACATAACCTTTGGTTCGCTGTCTTTTTGGTTAATCCTGTTTTCTATAGATAACAGGATAGGCAGGATGTCTCGAATAGACATATTGCCTGCCTCAGGCTTTGCTGTGAACAACTTTTCTTTCAACTTGGGTATTAAACCATCAAGAAACCTTTGTTTGACCAGTTGTGTAGATGGACTTGCAGTTTCTCCCGCCTTCTCTTCCTCTATTTTAATGCCTGCTTCCTCAGCCATATCACTTCACCTCCTCCAATAAGCCCCTGCTGCTTCCTCTTTCCCTTGCTTAGCATTCATAAATTCAGCATGTCTAGTTTGTCCATATATTTGGGGCAATTTTTCCTTCAATTTCTCACAAACCTCCCATCCACTAACCATCTTACCTAGATTTTTGATGTCTACATCACATTCTTTAAGTATATAGCCAGACATGTTGCTTCCCACTGCTTTAATAAGAAGCTGATGAATGTTAGTAGCAGAAGCCTCATATGCTTCCTGTGCAGCGCTTAGTTTGTTTGCAAACCCAATTGGATTCTTTCTAGGATCTCCCAATCCCTCTAATATGGCTCTCATATCTTGGGGACTAAAAGGTACATGCCATTTAATTTGAGACTTACGGTCAACAGCATTACCTTCAAAAACGTATTGGGTTCTGACAGGATAAACTGCAACAGATTGCTCTGTGCCAGGGGCAGAAGGGGTGGCATCTCCCTTCCTTCTCTCTTCATCTTGCAGCCACAATTTGGAAATTATGGTTTGCTTCGCAAGTTCAGACTCTATCTCTCTTTCTCTGGCCAAAGCCTTAAGTTCAGAGAGATCTAGTTTTGCATATGTGCCTTTTGATTTATGCCAATCATCTGTTTCTAGGATACGAGCCAAATCCCTCTTTGTAGGTTGATATGGGGCTGTTAAACCTCTGCTCTCTACTATATTGCATAGCTCATCTTTTGTGTGTTCCATGTAATCTAATTCTTTTGCTTTTGTGCGTGGACCCCTTAAAGCCAAACTAGCAGCCACATAAGGTGGGGGGTCCTCCTATACAGAGTCTTCTGACCAAACGTAGTAAATTTGGACAGTACTTTTATTAAACATCTCCGTCAAGCCAGTTTGATTTGCTACTTTAGCTTCTGTCTCCCATGTGCAAGCTATTCTCCACGTTCCTTCACTGCACAGTAGTGGGCCATAATCGTGCAGAAAAATTTGCCATACTTTTAAATCAAAAGTCCCTTCAGATTTTAAAGGTTTAGCTGTTCCCTTTGTCAGTTCTACCCATTTATCTAGGGGCTCAGTATAGGCGGAACCGTACCTTCGGTTCATATATTCTCTAGCGCTCATCTTGCGCTGGGCATTTTCTGAAGGCCTCTCTCCCTTCATTCCCTTAATTAATTTAATGCCCATAATGACCGGCCAGTCTTCTCTACTTATGCCTATACCCTCTTGCCTCTAAACCAAATAGTACAGCAAATCTGCAGATTTAAAAGAATAGTCTCCACTTATCTACGTGGATAGAAGGGGTTTATGACAATAGACAAAACACTCATTAAGAGACCCTCCTTGTCTCTTCTCTGTGAGTTTTATCTGACCCTACCATGCGCCTCTGACCCATGTCGCCCACAAGGAGTGAACGCAGGGAACTGCAGAGGATTTTCCCTATCCACACACAGTCCAACCCGTGAAGGGGGACACAAACACATTCACACACACATGTTACCCAACCAGAAAGGCCCGAGAGTGGTCTGGTTTCCTTGAGAACCGACAGATAGGATACGTAGGAAAGGCCGAAATATAGCAAGCTTAAGTGCAGCTTACCAAGCCGGCATTTGCGGTCTGCGTTTCCCGATGATCCTGATCGAAGCGCGGTTCCTTCTGGAAACTCTGCCAAGCTCCTGGTATTTGACTCGCCAAAATTGTTATCACTGATTTCTGATTGGGACTCTAAAGCAAAGTTAATACTGCAGCTGCAGGAACAGATTCACAGGACTCAATCACTGTGTTTAAAATGTCCGTTCAGTGGCAAAATGTATTATATGTTATTTTATACATAGTTAAGAAAGGGGTGGTGTGAGATGTTATTAAAACTAACAAACAGAAATATGTTATTAAAAGCTAACAAATAGAAATATATTATTAAAAGCTAGCGAATAGAACAATTGCAAAAGTAAAAGCTTGAGAAAGGAGGGGGGGGGGGGGTAGAGAGCATTTAATAGGAGATGTGACTGTGTGTTAGGTGAAGGTTACAGAACATATTTCAACAGTGAGAACAAAATGGAGTCTCTTGTGCTTAAATGAACAGTACAGTGAATGTCTATGTCAGTGTGTATGGGGTCTAAGAAGTGCAACAATGGGCAAACAAACAGTTTATTTAAAAATGTTATGTTATCACAACTCACAAGTTAAAGTACATAATATGCTGTATATACTGTATATATGGCTGTGTTGAAGCAGAAGTAAACACTCCCCCTCCTATGCTGCTTTTCAATTAGACCATTATATTAAATTCTTCTGACACATTATACAATATATATTAGCCCCAATCGCATGTTCCTTACTGTGTTTAAGTTGTTTATACATTTGTTTCTCCCAGGATAAGCCAGCGCCATATTAAGTGTTGTTTTCCGTGTCTGTAGTGGAAAATACTTCCGCTCCTCCATGTAGTCCTTGCTATAATCTCACGCATGTGCGATAGTTTTTCAGCCAAGCCTCCTTCTAGTTCCCGAGGTTGAGAATGTAGTATCGTGGGAGAGATGCGCATGCGCCAGTGACGTCATTACAGATAACGTAATGGATTACAAGCAAACTAAGCAAGTAAGGTGACATCTGAGTACAGCGGTTAATAATGCTTTTAATGCTGATTTATATGTGCTAAAGTGATGGGAGAGAGTTCCCTCCACTTCCACTTTAAGTTAATGCCAAATATGTAAGGCCTTAAAATCGCACGTTTGCAAAACCGTGAAAAACTATGAGTGCCAAATTTGCAAATAGGTGACACATTAAAAACCTTTACAGCTCATCAGATTAGAGATAGACCTACAGTAAATGATAGCCCAAAAACGATTTTAATATGTGTCGCACAATAGACTTTTAAGTACGTTCAACATAGCTGCACATATTTGTTTGTTTGTGTATGTGCGCACGTGCAGGGAGTATTTTTGATCATTTCTATTTATTCCAATATACTTAACCATTTTTGTTTTGTTTTTTTATTTGACAAGCGACTGTTACCCTTTATGGAGACATAAGAGATGTCCCTGATCTACTGGTTACCCGGCCACTCTTTCAGCCTAGGTATTATTCACCAATCTTCCACTACTCCCCACCCCGAACCTCCCTGAAATGATAAAAAATGTTTGCAGCTGCTATTAATACTATTTTAACCATTTAAATTCCATGACGCAAAGCATACCTCCCAACATTTTGAGATGGGAATGAGGGACACCTACTAGTAAATGTATGTAGGCATAGGACACGCCCCCTGCCACACCCCCTTAAAGAAGAATTAACCCCAAAAAAAGGATAATTAAATCCACAAGGGCTTTTTTTTATCACTACTATTCTTTTATATTGGCTTTTAAAATTTGCAAATGCAGAAATTTAGAATTTGGATGAAAGATTTAGCACTGGGAAACACTTTTCGAAAGATGAAAAGAGCATTTTATATACATCTATATAGATCAGACCAAAATGAGGGACAAATGAGTGGGAAAGAGGGACAGAGGGACATTGCTCCAAATCAGGGACAGTCCCTGGAAATCAGGGACAGTTGGGAGCTATGCGCAAAGTATAAGCCCTTGCCAATTAGAGGTTAAACCAAGCTGAGCATTCTTTCTTCATTGTAAATGAAGAGCCAATCCTCTAGCCCAGGCTTGAAATGGGCAGTTTACTTTTCAGCTGATTATTCTGCCCTCCCAGGCCAACACAATTCCACCCATCACAAGTGGGATGGCCACCCAGGCACAGTTCGCACATTCATAACATGCACAGTATTTTAATTACTTTGCATCATTTATGTATTTTTTTTCCAATTATTAAATTATCGTTGAATTTATTGCACTGTATTTATATTCACAAATATTATTGCTGCTCTTTAAAATGAAATGTATCCTGCTTTCAATTCTTATTACGGTCAAGACTAAAAAACACATTGCACAGATGCACAGAATGCATTTCTGGGGGGATTCCCCTCTCCTCGGTCCGTGGCTGAGGAAAGGGGAATCCTCCCAGAAACGTATTTTATTACAGTCACACACCATCAGAAGATGACCTCCCAGAGGGCGGGCTTCACAAGTGTCAGCGCCAGAGCGGGCTTCTGTCAGCGGCTACCAGCATGACAGCAGTGCGGCTTACTTTGCAGCCTGGCCAGACAGTTCCCCATCAGTGTGGAATTTTTATTACTCTGCATAATTTATTTTTAAATTAAAAATACAAATTGAATTTATTGTCTTATATTTATTTTCACAAATAATATCGTTGCTTCTTTAAATGAAATGTATCCTGAATTCCTATATTATTATGGTCAAGACTAAAAATCATTGCATAGATGCATAAAACACTTTTTTGGGGGGATTATCCTCGCTTTAGCCTGAGGAGAGGGGAATCCCCCCAGAAATGCATTGTTACGTGCACATGCCATCAAAGGACGACATCCCTGGAGGCGGGCTTTACAAGTGTCAGCGCCAGAACCGGCTTCTGTCAGCTGCTTACTCCACAGCCTGGCCGGGCAGTTCACCCTCAGATCAGCTGGATGACAGGAGCAGTCCGGGGGGTACAGCGGCACATTGTCTCATTATAACTGCAGACTCTGAAACTGTCTTTTTGTGAGTGCCTTTGCTTTTTGTTCAATGTTCAATAAACACCTATTGTTTTTTACTAAACCAAGATCCCTTGTGCTGATTTCTCTTTGTTTTAGTTTTGTCTGTTAATGTAAAGGCCACTGGCTTCCAATGTAAAGGTGACCTTTCCTGCTGACTACCAATATAAAGAAGACATTTTTCGCTGACTACCAATAAATAGCTTCCAACTGTCCCTGATTTCGAGGGACTGTCCCTGATTTGGAACAAAGTCCCTCTGTCCCTCTTTCCTGCTCATTTGTCTCTCATTTTGGTCTCACCTAAATAGTTGTATATAAAATGCACTTTTTATCTTTCAAAAAGTGTTTCCTGGTGCTAAACCTTTCATACAATTTCTAAATTGCTGCATCTGTAAATTTCAAAAGTACAGTGCCATGCAATTTGGTACGGTGTACTGTGATAAAATGCAATGTCCTAGCGGTGACAAACATTTTACTGCATTGTAATGCCCCGTACACACGATCGGATTTTCCGATGGAAAATGTCCGATCGGAGCGTGTTGTCGGAAATTCCGACCGTGTGTGGGCTCCATCGGACATTTTCCATCGGATTTTCCGACACACAAAGTTGGAGAGCAGGAGATAAAATTTTCCGACAACAAAATCCGTTGTCGGAAATTCCGATCGTGTGTACACAAATCCGACGGACAAAGTGCCACGCATGCTCAGAATAAATAAAGAGATGAAAGCTATTGGCCACTGCCCCGTTTATAGTCCCGACGTACGTGTTTTACGTCACCGCGTTCAGAACGATCGGATTTTCCGACAACTTTGTGTGACTGTGTGTATGCAAGACAAGTTTGAGCCAACATCCGTCGGAAAAAATCCTAGGATTTTGTTGTCGGAATGTCCGAACAAAGTCCGACCGTGTGTACGCCCTATAAAACATCTGTCACCACACATAGTGAGGTTGATTTACTAAAACTTAAGAGTGCAAAATCTGGTGCAGCTCTGCATAGTAGCCAATCAGCTTCTAACTCCAGCTTGTTCAAGTAAAGTGGAGGTCCCCCCCCCACGAAAAATATAAAGTCAGCAGCTACAAATACTGCAGCTGCTGACTTTTAATATATGGACACTTACCTGTCCAGGGCACCGCAGCCGATCTTCGGGTCAGCTGTCAGGTGCAGTTGCCGCCATTCCTGGTAAGGGAACCCAGCAGTGAGCCCAGGTTCACACTGAGCTGCCGGAATGAAGCCGTGTGAGTTCAGCTGAACTAGCACGATTTCACCCCCCGCATGTCAGTCCCAATTTCGGCCACGATTTCAGAGACATCTGTGCAGGTTTCTGCACAGATGTCAATGTAAATCGCAAAAAGTTGTACAGAAACTACTTTTTGAAATCGGTGCGGCACTGCAAATGCATCGTCGCACCGATTAGGACCGTGCCATTGCCGGCAATTGCCGCCGATTTGACGTCAAATTGCATGTCAAATCACACCAATGTGAACCAGGGCTGAAGCCTTTTGGCTTCACAGCCAGTTCCCTACTGCACATGCATGAAGTGCACTGCGCTTTCCAATTGGCCCGGTGGCAGGGGAAGGAGGAGTGGGCCGAACTTTCGAGAGATGGCACGTGGCGCCATCTCTGGAAGTGGGGAAGGGGACCTGTCAAAAACAGATCCCCATTTCCCCCCTGAAATGTGCCAAATACGGCACCGGATTGGGGGGGGGGGGAGACGAATAAGCGGAAGTTCCACTTTTGGCTGGAACTCTGCTTTAAGTTTTGACAAAAACCTAGAAGCTGATTGACTTCTTTGCAGAGCTGCACCAGATTTTGCACTCTCCAGTTTTAGTAAATCAGCCCCAGTGTGAAATAGCCCTAAAAGCTACCTTTCTGCTGACTGCAAATGTAAAGGTTACCTGTCTGCTGAGAGGCAATGTAAAGGTTACCTTTTCTCTGACTGCTAATGTAAAGGCAACATTTGCACTGATGTAAACATTTGCCCCAATGGGCAGTATTTACACAAACTGTCAATGTAAAGCAGCCATTCTTCACTGAGCATTAAAGGAGAAGTACAGCTAAAGCTCATTTGGATGTACTTCTACTGTGGATCACAGGAGTGCAGTACGTTCTGCATTCCTGTGACCCGTTTCCAGCAGACAACGGGCTGAAGCCCTCTGTCGGCTGATGTCACAGAGCCAGTCCAGGCTAGAGAAACATCTAAAATATAAAATATTCACATTCTTCTCTTTTAATGTAAAAGGGATATTTTTCATAGTGTCCATCAATGTAAAGAGGACATTTTTCACTAAATGCCAATATAAAGGAGGCCTTTACACTGATCAATAATGTAAGAAGGGCCTTTCCAATGTAAAGGGGGAATAAGAGACCACTAAACTCCAGTTAGATAAGAATCTTATTAGGGTGCCTAAGGAGCAACTACCCACTAGTGTAAAACAAATTTTTATGGTAAAAGGGGCTATTACTGTGCATGCTATAGAGACTATTGGCCACCAGTGGCGAATGCCACTGTCTACCAACACAAAGGGGGCCATTTACTATAGCGCCGCGGTGCTAATTAGGGCTAATTGCTGCGAATTAGCGCTAATCGTGGTAATGAGTGCTAATTAGCGCTAAAACGATATGCACTATAGCGCTGGTGAGAAAATACTCATGAAATCGAATTTACTATAGTTCCCTAAAACCAAATAGCGCCCAAACCCTTACTCTGCTAAAACCTGGAGAATTGCACTTGGAAATATTGTTTAGAGCATGATATAATTGCCTAAATAGTACTGAAATATGCGGTATATTATTTAAAGATAATCTGCTTTTAAACTATGTGAAAAAAAGTGATTTCTATACTGAAATATATTTAAAAGTCTGAGAAGAGGTAAATTCCCTGTTTTTGTACAACTAGGTGCCAACACAACGGAGCATGCTCAGACCTGCAAATAGCTCTCATTTCAGCTCAAGTGTATTTTTTACAGGGCGCTATAGTAAATACGAAAATGAGCGCATTTTTTGGAAGTGAAAATCGGTGCTATTATAGTCCAATGCAAGTTTTAGTTATTGATTCTAATTGTACAATTTTATCTTTCACAAATAAATCCTTTTAACCACTTGAGCCCCGGACCTTTATGCTGCCTAAGGACCAGAGGTCTTTTTCCAATTTGGCACTGCGTCGCTTTAACTGCTAATTGCGCGGTCATGCAATGCTGTACCCAAACGAAATTTGCGTCCTTTTCTTCCCACAAATAGAGCTTTCTTTTGATGGTATTTGATCACCTCTGCGGTTTTTATTTTTTGCGCTATAAACGGAAAAAGACCGAAAATTTTGAAAAAAAATGATATTTTCTACTTTTTGTTCTAAAAAAAATCCAATAAACTAAATTTTAGTCATACATTTAGGCCAAAATGTATTCGGCCACATGTCTTTGGTAAAAAAAATGTCAATAAGCGTATATTTATTGGTTTGCGCAAAAGTTATAGCGTCTACAAACTAGGGTACATTTTCTGGAATTTACACAGCTTTTAGTTTATGACTGCCTATGTCATTTCTTGAGGTGCTAAAATGGCAGGGCAGTACAAAAGCCCCCCAAATGACCCCATTTTGGAAAGTAGACACCCCAAGGAAATTGCTGAGAGGCATGTTGAACCCATTGAATATTTATTTTTTTTGTCCCAAGTGATTGAAAAATGACAAAAAAAAAAAAAAATATTTACAAAAAGTGGTCACTAAATGATATATTGCTCACACAGGCCATGGGCCTATGTGGAATTGCACCCCAAAATACATTTAGCTGCTTCTCCTGAGTATGGGGATACCACATGTGTGGGACTTTTTGGGAGCCTAGCCGCGTACGGGGCCCCGAAAACCAATCACCGCCTTCAGGATTTCTAAGGGTGTAAATTTTTGCTTTCACTCTTCACTGCCTATCACAGTTTCGGAGGCCATGGAATGCCAAGATGGCACAAAACCCCCCAAAATGACCCCATTTTGGAAAGTAGACACCCCAAGCTATTTGCTGAGAGGCATATTGAGTCCATGGAATATTTTATATTTTGACACAAGTTGCGGGAAAGTGACACTTTTATTTATTTTTTTTTTCATAAAGTTGTCACTAAATGATATATTGCTCACACAGGCCATGGGCATATGTGGAATTGCACCCCAAAATACATTTAGCTGCTTCTCCTGAGTATGGGGATACCACATGTGTGGGACTTTTTGGGAGCCTAGCCGCGTACTGGACCCCGAAAACCAATCACCGCCTTCAGGATTTCTAAGGGTGAAAATTTTTGATTTCACTCTTTACTGCCTATCACAGTTTCGGAGGCCATGGAATGCCCAGGTGGCACAAAACCCCCCCAAATGACCCCATTTTGGAAAGTAGACACCCCAAGCTATTTGCTGAAAGGCATGGTGAGTATTTTGCAGCTCTCATTTGTTTTTGAAAATGAAGAAAGACAAGAAAAAACATTTTTTTTTTTCTTTTTTCAATTTTCAAAACTTTGTGACAAAAAGTGAGGTCTGCAAAATACTCACTATACCTCTCAGCAAATAGCTTGGGGTGTCTACTTTCCAAAATAGGGTCATTTGGGGGGGTTTTGTGCCACCTGGGCATTCCATGGCCTCCGAAACTGTGATAGGCAGTGAAGAGTGAAATCAAAAATTCACGCCCTTAGAAAGCCTGAAGGCGGTGCTTGGTTTTCGGGGTCCCGTACGCGGCTAGGCTCCCAAAAAGTCTCACGCATGTGGTATCCCCGTACTCAGGAGAAGCAGCAGAATGTATTTTGGGGTGTAATTTCACATATTTCCATGGCATGTTTGAGCAATATATCATTTAGTGACAACTTTGTGCAAAAAAAAAAAAAAAAAAAAAAAATTTGTCTCTTTCCCGCAACTTGTGTCGCAATATAAAATATTCCATGGACTCGACATGCCTCTCAGCAAATAGCTTGGGGTGTCTACTTTCCAAAATGGGGTCATTTGGGGGGGTTTTGAACTGTCCTGGCATTTTATGCACAACATTTAGAAGCTTATGTCACACATCACCCACTCTTCTAACCACTTGAAGACAAAGCCCTTTCTGACACTTATTGTTTACATGAAAAAGTTTTTTTTTTTTGCAAAAAAATTACTTTGAACCCCCAAACATTATATATTTTTTTAAAGCAAATGCCCTACAGATTAAAATGGTGGGTGTTTCATTTTTTTTTTCACACAGTAATTGCGCAGCGATTTTTCAAACGCATTTTTTGGGGAAAAAACACACTTTTTTTAATTTTAATGCACTAAAACACGCTATATTGCCCAAATGTTTGATGAAATAAAAAAGATGATCTTAGGCCGAGTACATGGATACCAAACATGACATGCTTTAAAATTGCGCACAAACGTGCAGTGGCAACAAAATAAATACATGTTTAAAAGCCTTCAAAAGCCTTTACAGGTTACCACTTTAGATTTACAGAGGAGGTCTACTGGAAAAATTACTGCACTCGATCTGGCCTTCGCGGTGATACCTCACATGCATGGTGCAATTGCTGTTTACGTTTGACGACAGACCGCCGCTTGCGTTCGCCTTAGCGCGAGAGCAGGGGGCGACAGGGGTGTTTTTTTTTTTTTTTTTTTTTTTTTCTTTATTATTTTTTTGCTTTTTTAATCTTACTTTTAAACTGTTCCTTTCATATTTTTTTTTTTAATCATTTTTATTGTTATCTCGGGGAATGTAAATATCCCCTATGATAGCAATAGGTAGTGACAGGTACTCTTTTTTGAAAAAATTGTGGTCTATTAGACCCTAGATCTCTCCTCTGCCCTCAAAGCATCTGACCACACCAAGATCGGTGTGATAAAATGCTTCCCCAATTTCCCAATGGCGCTATTTACATCCGGCGAAATCTACACTACCGTTCAAAAGTTTGGGGTCACATTGAAATGTCCTTATTTTTGAAGGAAAAGCACTGTACTTTTAAATGAAGCTAACTTTAAACTAGTCCTAACTTTAAACAAATATACTCTATACATTGCTAATGTGGTAAATGACTATTCTAACTGCAAATGTCTAGTTTTTGGTGCAATATCTACATAGGTGTATAGAGGCCCATTTCCAGCAACTATCACTCCAGTGTTCTAATGGTACAATGTGTTTGCTCATTGGCTCAGAAGGCTAATTGATGATTAGCAAACCCTTGTGCAATCATGTTCACACATCTAAAAACAGTCTAGCTCCTTCCAGAAGCTACAAAACTGACCTTCCTGTGAGCAGATTGAGTTTCTGGAGCATCACATTTGTGGGGTCAATTAAACGCTCAAAATGGCCAGAAAAAGAGAACTTTCATCTGAAACTCGACAGTCTATTCTTGTTCTTAGAAATGAAGGCTATTCCATGCGAGAAATTGCAAAGAAATTGAAGATTTCCTACAACGGTGTGTACTACTCCCTTCAGAGGACAGCACAAACAGGCTCTAACCAGAGTAGAAAAAGAAGTGGGAGGCCGCGTTGCACAACTAAGCAAGAAGATAAGCACATTAGAGTCTCTAGTTTGAGAAACAGACGCCTCACAGGTCCCCAACTGGCATCTTCATTAAATAGTACCCGCAAAACACCAGTGTCAACATCTACAGTGAAGAGGCGGCTGCGGGATTTTGGGCTTCAGGGCAGAGTGGCAAAGAAAAAGCCATATCTGAGACTGGCCAATAAAAGAAAAAGATTAAGATGGGCAAAAGAACACAGACATTGGACAGAGGAAGACTGGAAAAAAGTGTTGTGGACAGATGAATCCAAGTTTGAGGTGTTTGGATCACAAAGAAGAACGTTTGTGAGACGCAGAACAAATGAAAAGATGCTGGAAGAATGCCTGACGCCATCTGTTAAGCATGGTGGAGGTAATGTGATGGTCTGGGGTTGCTTTGGTGCTGGTAAGGTGGGAGCTTTGTACAGGGTAAAAGCTAAGGAAGGCTATCACTCCATTTTGCAACGCCATGCCATACCCAGTGGACAGCGCTTGATTGGAGCCAATTTCATCCTACAACCGGACAATGACCCTAAACACACCTCCAAATTGTGCAAGAACTATTTACAGCAGAAGCAGGCAGCTGGTATTCTATCGGTAATGGAGTGGCCAGCACAGTCACCAGATCTGAACCCCATTGAGCTGTTGTGGGAGCAGCTTGACCGTATGGTACGCCAGAAGTGCCCATCCAACCATTCCAACTTGTGGGAGCTGCTTCTAGAAGCGTGGGGTGCAATTTCTCCAGCTTACCTCAATAAATTAACAGCTAGAATGCCAAAGGTGTGCAATGCTGTAATTGCTGCAAAAGGAGGATTCTTTGATGAAAGCAAAGTTTGATGTAAAAACAATGTTATTTCAAATACAAATCATTATTTCTAACCTTGTCAATGTCTTGACTCTATTTTCTATTCATTTCACAACGTATGGTGGTGAATAAGTGTGACTTTTCATGGAAAACACAAAATTGTTTGGGTGACCCCAAACTTTTGAACGGTAGTGTAAGTCATGAAATACTCGTAGCTTCCGGTTTCTTAGGCCATAGAGATGTTTGGAGCCACTCTGGTCTCTGATCAGCTCTATGGTCAGCTGGCTGAATCACCGGCTGCATTCTCAGGTTCCCTGTTGAGACAGGAGAGCCAGAGAAAAACACGGAAGACGGTGGGGGGGGGGGGCATTCCCTCCCACGGCTTGTAAAAGCAGTCTAGAGGCTAATTAGCCGCTAGGATTGCTTTTACATGAAAGCCGACCGCTGGCTGAAAAGAATGATACCAAGATGATACCTAAACCTGCAGGCATCATTCTGGTATAACCACTCAAAGTCGTGAATGGCGTACCTGAAGACAAAAAAATGGTTAACAATGGTTAACAATAAAGCACAGTAAAGTGTAAATAATTACACACCTGAAAAACAAACATGATAAAACATAATAACAATAACAATAACAATAAAACATTGCAGAATAGAATACAGTAAAAAAGAGCAGAACAATAGAGAGAGAGAATAGAGAGAGAGAGAACAATAAAACAACTATTTTTTTTTATTTCATATTTTTTTTTTTTTTACACTTTTTTTGTAACTAACTTTTATAACGGTAACCGGTTCCAGGTTCGGGTCTCTCAAAATGCGATGGCATTTTGGGAGACCCTGTGAAAGTGTGCCTAGTCTGTGGAATGCTGTACCCTACGCTAATACTCAACTAGTGAATGGTAGCGTTCAAAACATTCACCAATGCAAAGACCAGGATTGTCAGGACAGGAGGGACAATAATAGCGGGTGTCACGCCTATATCCGCGCTTGCTGCAGACACAATATCTTTTTTGGGGGCGTTCGCTGGGTAGGGGTACTCGGGAGGACATAAAAATGCCTCTCATGCAGCCGACTGCATTTGGTTGGGGATGTGAATGGGGGAAGTACGGGCGCTGCAGAAGCGGTGGGTTCCCAATTAGGATTGGCGAATGCAGCAGGAAGGGCATTATGGGCACGACGGGCCTGTGTTTGTCTTTCTGGTGGCAGCGGGACACTACTTGTGCTTGCCATCTCGCCAGCTTGAACTGCACTTATGGGACTCGCCACGTCACCACGTGTTACTGCAGTGCTGGTTTGACTACGACCGGGGTGTACTAGGCCGCTGGCGCTTGCCAGTTCACCAAAACGCTACCAAAAAACTGTTAGCGATCGCAGGGATCAGGCCTGACTCTGCGAACGCTGCAGTTATGCTTTTAGTGTTTTGTAAGTGACAGTGATCGATCGATACTGCACTTGGGTGGGCTGGGCCGGGCGGAGGGGCAAAACGCAGGTGCTAGCAGGTATCTGGGCTGATCCTGCTAACACTGCGTTTTTGGGAACCCTAAACTGCTGGTGACGCTAGTATAGATCTGATCGGATCAGATATTGATGCGATCAGATACTATACCACTAAGGGTGGTGTACGGTGCGTGCGTGGGTGTTAGCGGTACTGGCGCTAATCTGACGCTGCCTGGGGCTGGTGCTTGCCAGTTCACCAAAATACTACCAAAAAAACTGTTAGCGATCGCAGGGATCAGGCATGACTCTGTGAACGCTGCAGTTATGCGTTTAGTGTTTTGTAAGTGTCAGTGATCGATCGATACTGCACTTGGGTGGGCTGGGCCGGGCGGAGGCGCAAAACGCAGGTGCTAGCAGGTATCTGGGCTGATCCCGCTAACACTGCGTTTTTGGGAACCCTAAACTGCTGGGGACGCTAGTATAGATCTGATCGGATCAGATATTGATCCGTTCAGATACTATACCACTAAGGGAGGCGTATGCTGTGTGCGTGGGTGTTAGCGGTACTGGCGCTAACCTGACGCCTGGGGCTGGTGCTTGCCAGTTCACCAAAATGCTACCAAAAAAACTGTTAGCGATCGCAGGGATCAGGCCTGACTCTGCGAACGCTGCAGTTATGCGTTTAGTGTTTTGTAAGTGACAGTGATCGATCGATACTGCACTTGGGTGGGCTGGGCGGAGGGGCAAAACGCAGGTGCTAGCAGGTATCTGGGCTGATCCCGCTAACACTGCGTTTTTGGGAACCCTAAACTGCTGGGGACGCTAGTATAGTATCTGATCGGATCAGATATTGATCCGATCAGATACTATACCACTAAGGGAGGCGCATGCTGCGTGCGTGGGTGTTAGCGGTACTGGCGCTAATCTGACGCTGCCTGGGGCGACGCATATCACCGCCGGGCGATCGGGGGGCTAAACCTTTATTCGGTAATAAACGGCGGGTGCCCTGACACTATAAAAAATAAACAAACTAACCAGCGTCAACCGTAACGGTTATACGGTGATCAGTGGTGAAAGGGTTAACTAGGGGGCAATCAAGGGGTTAAAACATTTATCAGATAGTATAGGGGGGTCCCTGACGCTATAAAACGCTGACGGCGAACCTAAATATTTACCTCACTAACTAGCGTCACCAGCGACACTAATACAGCGATCAGAAAAATGATCGCTTAGTGACACTGGTGAGGGGGGGTGATCAAGGGGTTAAAACTTTATTAGGGGGGGTTAGGGGGGTACCCTAGACCTACAGGGGGGTAACAGTATCTGTCCCAACACTGTAACTGTCACAAACTGACACTATGCAGTAATCAGAAAAAAAAAACAAAAAAAAAAAAAAAAACTGCTGGTGTCAGTTTGTGACAGGGGGGGGGGGGTGATTGGGGGGGGATCGGGGGGCGATCGGGGGGGGGATCGGGGTGTTTTGTGTGCCTGGCATGTTCTACTGTGTGTGTGTGTGTTGGTGCACTCACATTGATGTCTTCTCTCCTCGGGCCGGAACGGAAAATACCGACCCGAGGGGAGATGACATCATTTCCTTTGCTGCTGTTTAGCATACAGCAGCAAAGGAAGATTCTCATTGGCCGGCGGCGATCGCGAGGGGGGGGCCACGAACGGATGGTCTCCCCCTCATCACCGATCGCCGCTGGACAAAAGACGACCGCCTCGGGCACCGGGGGGGGGTCCGATCGGACCCCCCACCCGCGGAAGGCAAATCACGTACACTGTACGTGATTTTGCCTGTCCGTGCCACTTTGCCGACGTACATCGGCGTGAGGCGGTCGTCAAGTGGTTAATGTTACGATGAAATGTATCTTTCTCTGAAATAAATTTTTCTTTGCAACATTGTTGCTTCTGTGTAAAAATGTGGGGACAATGAAAAAATAGTATGCCTATGCCTCACATCAATCCGCGCCTCGGAATCACTCAGCTATTAGATGCAGTAGAACCAAGCAGCTGCCTTAAAGTGAAAACATATAATAAACAATAAGTCTGGAAATCAAAACCAACGTGTCCAATCTTTGATTTGTTAAACCTATTGAGGCAGCGCTACATGTCCGATATTAAAAACACTGTATATAGACCCAATGTATCAAAGACAGGAAAGTTCATAATCAAAGATGCAGACTGTGGATGTGAGGGTGAACTTGGAAATTCTTTCACCAGTAGCAGTCACCGCGTGAGGGGGTCACCCCCCGTGAGATTGCACTCACCACAATGTCTATAACCACAAGCCTTTGAGAGATGATCTTTAAATCTTTAAATCTTTGCCGTCTCCTTGCTTCAGCCACCAGGTGGTGCAAGACCCTCACGGTATGTACAGCATGGGGAGAAATGAAATGCCAGATAGTGTAATATTGCTACAAGCAGTTTATTAAACACTTCCTAAAAATACATTCCCCAAATAAAATATGCGTACCAGATAAATAAAAACATTGAGCATTGAAAGGTGCACTGTGCCTGTAATGGTGTTCCCGGGAGGAATTCCTAGATGCGAACCGTCCACAACTATACCGTTCGCTTCCTGGTTCCCTTCCGTGGAACGCAAACGTCACTTCCGGTTGATTGCGACCCTGACGCGTTTCGTCACTTCCGGACGTCATCTGAGGGCGTAATCAACCACTCACAAGGCCGGCTTTTTATACTGATGACAGTTTTACCCAGCGAATCAGGGAGACAGAAAAACGAACCACTCCCACTGCTCTACTCCAGCTCTCAACACTGTCAGCAAAGGAGGGCTCTGGCTTACGACTCGCTGGCACTATTTTAAACTGAACCAGCCAACGGCATTAAGGAACCAGTGACTTATGCAAATTATCTGAACTCCCTCTAGGATACTGCTATCCCCAGTGGAATTCAAATACTTTTACTGACTATGAGTCGAATACACAAATATGTAACAGATATACTAGATGTGTGTACATACTTGATGGTGGGAACAATCAAATAACTGTAAATGAAGGTGCAGCTAAAACGAACCACAGAATAGTGAGGGGAATGACACAAGGAATGAAATGCAAACTCTCGAATGACACACGTCTTTCTTATTTACCGTTCTCATAGCAAACATGAAAAGCAGATATTGAAATGAGTGAATCTTCAACGGATCTTACTATGTTAATCCAATATTATAATGAAAATATAAGTGTTAATCTACACCCATCTGAATTAGTGATTAACCCGGGAGGAAGTGTTCACAATCGCTTTGCATTTCATTATGGGATTAGAGTGCTGGTCATTGCCACCACTATTCAAATTTAGCTACACTCTGGTGAATAAATATTAAAAAGCATTAAACATTAGTACATGTCCAAACAATGATCCATGTCCAAAAAACAAAATTATGTGTTCACTCTAGCACATGAAATATATTAAAAATGCATTAAAATCGCATCGTGATGCGATATTTAAAATTCATAAGATTAAATATAGAAATACGTTTAAAATTAATAGATTAGTAGCTATATCAACAGGGAGTATGGATATTATTACTAAATGATAAAAAATATTAAAAAGTATTTTGTATTATGTATCACTAATAAAACAATTTATATCTAGCTCTATGTTTAAGCCACGGGGGGAGAGCACATCTACAGAGTAGATCCACTGGGTTTCATGTTTTGACAATTCGCGGATACGGTTAAGACCTCTCCAGTGGGTTTGGAGTTGTTCTATCCCCCAAAATTCCAACCCCTTGGGGTCTCTGTTGTGTTTCAACCTAAAGTGCAGAGACACATTATGGTCTTTATACCCATTTTTTATATTGTTAATGTGCTCTGCAATTCTGACTCGTAGTAGCCTTTTGGTCCGGCCTATGTATAACAGGCCACAGGGACACCTTAGCGCATATACTACATAAGAACTATTACACGTAATAAATTGTTTTATCTCGAAGGAACGTGCATTTACAGGAGAAGTGAAGCTATTGATTCCCCTCAGAGGTCTGGTGACTTCCCTGCATGCTTTACACTTTCTACACGCAAAGAAACCATTGCGGTCCCAGAACGTCTGTGGTTTTGCGGGGGGATCTAAGACTTTTTTAACGATTCTATCTCCAAAGTTCACTGATTTTCTGTAAATGAACTGTGGTACAGGTGGAAGTACATTTGTCAACTTTTTGTCCATAAGAAGGATATGCCAATGTGCTTTAAAGATGTTTTCCACTTCTTTATATTGGGAGTGGAATTGTGAGATAAATCCCCATTCATTTTTTCGTGCACTATCTTTCTTTAATAATTTCTCCTGAGTTGATTCTTGTAGGCATTCAGATCTGGGTAAAGTTGCCACTTCCTCTACCACCTTTTGTAGTATTTCTGTTTTGTATCCTTTAGCCTCAAACCTTTCTACAAGGATCCTAGATTGTAGATGGAATTGCGTATCCTCGGAACAGTTTCTTCTCACCCTCATAAACTGCCCCTTCGGAATATTTTTAAGCCACAGTGGGTGATGACCGCTAGTAATTGGCAGATAACTATTCCTATCCGTTTTTTTCATTCCCCTCACTATTCTGTGGTTCGTTTTAGCTGCACCTTCATTTACAGTTATTTGATTGTTCCCACCATCAAGTATGTACACACATCTAGTATATCTGTTACATATTTGTGTATTCGACTCATAGTCAGTAAAAGTATTTGAATTCCACTGGGGATAGCAGTATCCTAGAGGGAGTTCAGATAATTTGCATAAGTCACTGGTTCCTTAATGCCGTTGGCTGGTTCAGTTTAAAATAGTGCCAGCGAGTCGTAAGCCAGAGCCCTCCTTTGCTGACAGTGTTGAGAGCTGGAGTAGAGCAGTGGGAGTGGTTCGTTTTTCTGTCTCCCTGATTCGCTGGGTAAAACTGTCATCAGTATAAAAAGCCGGCCTTGTGAGTGGTTGATTACGCCCTCAGATGACGTCCGGAAGTGACGAAACGCGTCAGGGTCGCAATCAACCGGAAGTGACGTTTGCGTTCCACGGAAGGGAACCAGGAAGCGAACGGTATAGTTGTGGACGGTTCGCATCTAGGAATTCCTCCCGGGAACACCATTACAGGCACAGTGCACCTTTCAATGCTCAATGTTTTTATTTATCTGGTACGCATATTTTATTTGGGGAATGTATTTTTAGGAAGTGTTTAATAAACTGCTTGTAGCAATATTACACTATCTGGCATTTCATTTCTCCCCATGCTGTACATACCGTGAGGGTCTTGCACCACCTGGTGGCTGAAGCAAGGAGACGGCAAAGATTTAAAGATTTAAAGATCATCTCTCAAAGGCTTGTGGTTATAGACATTGTGGTGAGTGCAATCTCACGGGGGGTGACCCCCTCACGCGGTGACTGCTACTGGTGAAA
This sequence comes from Lithobates septentrionalis, assembly GCA_037952835.1. Lineage (NCBI taxonomy): Eukaryota > Metazoa > Chordata > Amphibia > Anura > Ranidae > Lithobates > Lithobates septentrionalis. The sequence goes on along the minus strand of JBBDGP010001605.1, from coordinate 1,563,054 downwards.
GAATTTCCAAGTTCACCCTCACATCCACAGTCTGCATCTTTGATTATGAACTTTCCTGTCTTTGATACATTGGGTCTATATACAGTGTTTTTAATATCGGACATGTAGCGCTGCCTCAATAGGTTTAACAAATCAAAGATTGGACACGTTGGTTTTGATTTCCAGACTTATTGTTTATTATATGTTTTCACTTTAAGGCAGCTGCTTGGTTCTACTGCATCTAATAGCTGAGTGATTCCGAGGCGCGGATTGATGTGAGGCATAGGCATACTATTTTTTCATTGTCCCCACATTTTTACACTTTGGTATACTATTATTTTTTCTGCTGCCATGGATGTTCTCCGTTATCTGAGCAATAGGTATATAGATGTTAATGCTTTATTCACTTGCAATGAACCTACCACCATGGAGGTAAACTACAATGGAGCTCTGTCTGCACTAGGCCATATTTTAGAGAAACAGGTACGCACCTGGTGGGATATTTGCACTCTTGAGCAATACATCAAAGACAAAATTATCATAAGGAGCCTACGGTGGGATATTGCCCCGCAGGATGGGCTGGATGATGTAGGCTCATCACAAGAGTGGTTAGACTTCTTCAATGGAGTTGGTTTCAAATTACAGGAACTTGTGCTCCAAAGGAAGAAACGTAAAATGGCTAATATTGAACTCAAAATCACTGATTTACAACAACAATTAGAGCCTATTAAAGACAGTCAGTCAATTGTCGATTTCAACACCAGAGTCCAAAAAAGATTAGAAAAAGTCGATAGAGATACGCAAAAAAAGAAAATTAAAAAATATCACAGGGATTTAGAAGATTTCAAAACCAACCATATGTATTCTTGGCAATCAGTTCCCAATAATAAAGAAGGGACATCCGCACCCATTCAGGGTTCACAGGTCCCTATACAGACAGCCGTCATTCCCAATCCTCAGTTTAATCATCAGGTCTATGAGAATGATTATATAGAAGATATAATACGCAATTCCATCTACAATCTAGGATCCTTGTAGAAAGGTTTGAGGCTAAAGGATACAAAACAGAAATACTACAAAAGGTGGTAGAGGAAGTGGCAACTTTACCCAGATCTGAATGCCTACAAGAATCAACTCAGGAGAAATTATTAAAGAAAGATAGTGCACGAAAAAATGAATGGGGATTTATCTCACAATTCCACTCCCAATATAAAGAAGTGGAAAACATCTTTAAAGCACATTGGCATATCCTTCTTATGGACAAAAAGTTGACAAATGTACTTCCACCTGTACCACAGTTCATTTACAGAAAATCAGTGAACTTTGGAGATAGAATCGTTAAAAAAGTCTTAGATCCCCCCGCAAAACCACAGACGTTCTGGGACCGCAATGGTTTCTTTGCGTGTAGAAAGTGTAAAGCATGCAGGGAAGTCACCAGACCTCTGAGGGGAATCAATAGCTTCACTTCTCCTGTAAATGCACGTTCCTTCGAGATAAAACAATTTATTACGTGTAATAGTTCTTATGTAGTATATGCGCTAAGGTGTCCCTGTGGCCTGTTATACATAGGCCGGACCAAAAGGCTACTACGAGTCAGAATTGCAGAGCACATTAACAATATAAAAAATGGGTATAAAGACCATAATGTGTCTCTGCACTTTAGGTTGAAACACAACAGAGACCCCAAGGGGTTGGAATTTTGGGGGATAGAACAACTCCAAACCCACTGGAGAGGTCTTAACCGTATCCGCGAATTGTCAAAACATGAAACCCAGTGGATCTACTCTGTAGATGTGCTCTCCCCCCGTGGCTTAAACATAGAGCTAGATATAAATTGTTTTATTAGTGATACATAATACAAAATACTTTTTAATATTTTTTATCATTTAGTAATAATATCCATACTCCCTGTTGATATAGCTACTAATCTATTAATTTTAAACGTATTTCTATATTTAATCTTATGAATTTTAAATATCGCATCACGATGCGATTTTAATGCATTTTTAATATATTTCATGTGCTAGAGTGAACACATAATTTTGTTTTTTGGACATGGATCATTGTTTGGACATGTACTAATGTTTAATGCTTTTTAATATTTATTCACCAGAGTGTAGCTAAATTTGAATAGTGGTGGCAATGACCAGCACTCTAATCCCATAATGAAATGCAAAGCGATTGTGAACACTTCCTCCCGGGTTAATCACTAATTCAGATGGGTGTAGATTAACACTTATATTTTCATTATAATATTGGATTAACATAGTAAGATCCGTTGAAGATTCACTCATTTCAATATCTGCTTTTCATGTTTGCTATGAGAACGGTAAATAAGAAAGACGTGTGTCATTCGAGAGTTTGCATTTCATTCCTTGTGTCATTCCCCTCACTATTCTGTGGTTCGTTTTAGCTGCACCTTCATTTACAGTTATTTGATTGTTCCCACCATCAAGTATGTACACACATCTAGTATATCTGTTACATATTTGTGTATTCGACTCATAGTCAGTAAAAGTATTTGAATTCCACTGGGGATAGCAGTATCCTAGAGGGAGTTCAGATAATTTGCATAAGTCACTGGTTCCTTAATGCCGTTGGCTGGTTCAGTTTAAAATAGTGCCAGCGAGTCGTAAGCCAGAGCCCTCCTTTGCTGACAGTGTTGAGAGCTGGAGTAGAGCAGTGGGAGTGGTTCGTTTTTCTGTCTCCCTGATTCGCTGGGTAAAACTGTCATCAGTATAAAAAGCCGGCCTTGTGAGTGGTTGATTACGCCCTCAGATGACGTCCGGAAGTGACGAAACGCGTCAGGGTCGCAATCAACCGGAAGTGACGTTTGCGTTCCACGGAAGGGAACCAGGAAGCGAACGGTATAGTTGTGGACGGTTCGCATCTAGGAATTCCTCCCGGGAACACCATTACAGGCACAGTGCACCTTTCAATGCTCAATGTTTTTATTTATCTGGTACGCATATTTTATTTGGGGAATGTATTTTTAGGAAGTGTTTAATAAACTGCTTGTAGCAATATTACACTATCTGGCATTTCATTTCTCCCCATGCTGTACATACCGTGAGGGTCTTGCACCACCTGGTGGCTGAAGCAAGGAGACGGCAAAGATTTAAAGATTTAAAGATCATCTCTCAAAGGCTTGTGGTTATAGACATTGTGGTGAGTGCAATCTCACGGGGGGTGACCCCCTCACGCGGTGACTGCTACTGGTGAAAGAATTTCCAAGTTCACCCTCACATCCACAGTCTGCATCTTTGATTATGAACTTTCCTGTCTTTGATACATTGGGTCTATATACAGTGTTTTTAATATCGGACATGTTGCGCTGCCTCAATAGGTTTAACAAATCAAAGATTGGACACGTTGGTTTTGATTTCCAGACTTATTGTTTATTATATGTTTTCACTTTAAGGCAGCTGCTTGGTTCTACTGCATCTAATAGCTGAGTGATTCCGAGGCGCGGATTGATGTGAGGCATAGGCATACTATTTTTTCATTGTCCCCACATTTTTACACTTTGGTATACTATTATTTTTTCTGCTGCCATGGATGTTCTCCGTTATCTGAGCAATAGGTATATAGATGTTAATGCTTTATTCACTTGCAATGAACCTACCACCATGGAGGTAAACTACAATGGAGCTCTGTCTGCACTAGGCCATATTTTAGAGAAACAGGTACGCACCTGGTGGGATATTTGCACTCTTGAGCAATACATCAAAGACAAAATTATCATAAGGAGCCTACGGTGGGATATTGCCCCGCAGGATGGGCTGGATGATGTAGGCTCATCACAAGAGTGGTTAGACTTCTTCAATGGAGTTGGTTTCAAATTACAGGAACTTGTGCTCCAAAGGAAGAAACGTAAAATGGCTAATATTGAACTCAAAATCACTGATTTACAACAACAATTAGAGCCTATTAAAGACAGTCAGTCAATTGTCGATTTCAACACCAGAGTCCAAAAAAGATTAGAAAAAGTCGATAGAGATACGCAAAAAAAGAAAATTAAAAAATATCACAGGGATTTAGAAGATTTCAAAACCAACCATATGTATTCTTGGCAATCAGTTCCCAATAATAAAGAAGGGACATCCGCACCCATTCAGGGTTCACAGGTCCCTATACAGACAGCCGTCATTCCCAATCCTCAGTTTAATCATCAGGTCTATGAGAATGATTATATAGAAGATATTTCTTATTCTCCGAAGACTTCCACCCCAAAGTTTTCGACCCCTGTACAAAGAAGGGGAGGGAAAGGAGGCGGCTGGAAGAAACAGGGCAAACAGAGAAGTGATGTTCAAAAAGGTTATCAGGCACCTGGGCTGACTAATATACCGTTACACAATAGATTTCAGCCATTGCTAGGATATCAAGCAAACCCAGATTGTCATGAGTATCAACCCCCTATCCGCCCTTTTTTAGGAAGAGGGAGGGGCTTCCAATGGAGGGGACGGGGGGGACCCCCACGCAGAGGGAGACCCCCCTCGCACCCTCAGATCCCAAACCAGTACAGGGATTCACAACCAATACCTCAGTACAGAGGCCCTCAACCTCCAACTCAGTACAGAGGACCACAAACCTGGACCCATCAAAAAATACCTTATTGGAAGGAACAGCAACCACAAAAGAACTACCCGCAGCAATCGGTGATGGACAAAAACAACACAGAGGATGTAGGGCAGGATCTAGAATCCAAAAAAAGAAGAAGGGGGTCCGAATAGGGGGCATTTTCAACCTATCCAAAGTTCAACTAACCCAGAAAGAAACCAATATTTTAAACCTTGGTCTTAAATGTGGCCTAAAAAAGCCCATTAATAAGTTTGATGTCTTTATTGATGTTCACAAATATATTAGAAGAGTGAACATCAAAAAATACTTTTTAGGTAGTAACTTGCCCCCCAACACCACTGCTGGGCATAAACCCAATGAAGTAATTAACAGTGGCCTGAAGAATAAATCCCTATTTAATCCCTTAAACAACCCAAATCATCATGTAGAGGTCTTTAAGGGCCTTATCTTACGGGATTTAGAACATTTGAAACCAAAGAAAGATGTAAACATGAGGCACATCAGTGAGGGCATCTCCAGCCTGGAAAAAAGGAAAGACATTATCATAAGGCCCGCCGATAAGGGAGGAGGAGTGGTGATACTCCCGAAGGAGATGTATCATGGTCAAATCATGGAAATGTTGTCAGATCAAGTGACGTATAGGCCTCTGGAGAAAGACCCAACTAAAGAGTATAAAAATCAACTAAAAACTCTCGTGGAGATGGGATCTAAAAGTGGGGTATTGAATGAAAAGGAGAGACGATACTTGGTACCATTAAGTAATCGCATACCCACTCTATACACCCTGCCCAAGATTCACAAAGATGCCATAAATCCCCCTGCAAGACCCATAGTAAACAGCATAGAGTCGGTCTCTGCCAGAATGGGTCAGTATCTAGATTGCTTTTTGCAAAAAAGTGTTGTTAACACTCGGTCGTATTTAAGAGACACAAAAAGTTTTTTAAATCTTTTACAAGTGGTGGATTTAACGGACAAACCTCAAGTTTTGTTGGTAACAGCCGATGTAGCATCGTTGTATTCCATAATACAACATGACGATGCTTTATTGGCATTAAATTGGGCACTCTGCCAAAGAGACGACTTACCTTATAATCAGAAAGTCTTTTTAAGGAACGCTCTCGATTTTTGCCTTGGCCATAATTATTTTTGGTACGGCAATAAGTTTTACACACAACAGAGGGGCGTGGCAATGGGCGCAAAGTTTGCGCCGAGCATTGCAAACCTATTTATGGCAGAATGGGAAGATAAGACCATCTTTAAAGACCAACGTCCGGAACTGATTTTTTATAAACGCTATATAGACGATTTGTTTTTTATTTGGGCAGGATCAACTGAGTCTCTTGAACAATTTTTACAAATTTTAAATTGTAATCACAACAATATCAGACTGAGTTCGAACTGGCACAATGAAACAATCAATTTTTTAGACGTCACTGTATATAGAAAGAATGACAAATTGGAGACCAAGGTATTTTTTAAAAAAACGGATAGGAATAGTTATCTGCCAATTACTAGCGGTCATCACCCACTGTGGCTTAAAAATATTCCGAAGGGGCAGTTTATGAGGGTGAGAAGAAACTGTTCCGAGGATACGCAATTCCATCTACAATCTAGGATCCTTGTAGAAAGGTTTGAGGCTAAAGGATACAAAACAGAAATACTACAAAAGGTGGTAGAGGAAGTGGCAACTTTACCCAGATCTGAATGCCTACAAGAATCAACTCAGGAGAAATTATTAAAGAAAGATAGTGCACGAAAAAATGAATGGGGATTTATCTCACAATTCCACTCCCAATATAAAGAAGTGGAAAACATCTTTAAAGCACATTGGCATATCCTTCTTATGGACAAAAAGTTGACAAATGTACTTCCACCTGTACCACAGTTCATTTACAGAAAATCAGTGAACTTTGGAGATAGAATCGTTAAAAAAGTCTTAGATCCCCCCGCAAAACCACAGACGTTCTGGGACCGCAATGGTTTCTTTGCGTGTAGAAAGTGTAAAGCATGCAGGGAAGTCACCAGACCTCTGAGGGGAATCAATAGCTTCACTTCTCCTGTAAATGCACGTTCCTTCGAGATAAAACAATTTATTACGTGTAATAGTTCTTATGTAGTATATGCGCTAAGGTGTCCCTGTGGCCTGTTATACATAGGCCGGACCAAAAGGCTACTACGAGTCAGAATTGCAGAGCACATTAACAATATAAAAAATGGGTATAAAGACCATAATGTGTCTCTGCACTTTAGGTTGAAACACAACAGAGACCCCAAGGGGTTGGAATTTTGGGGGATAGAACAACTCCAAACCCACTGGAGAGGTCTTAACCGTATCCGCGAATTGTCAAAACATGAAACCCAGTGGATCTACTCTGTAGATGTGCTCTCCCCCCGTGGCTTAAACATAGAGCTAGATATAAATTGTTTTATTAGTGATACATAATACAAAATACTTTTTAATATTTTTTATCATTTAGTAATAATATCCATACTCCCTGTTGATATAGCTACTAATCTATTAATTTTAAACGTATTTCTATATTTAATCTTATGAATTTTAAATATCGCATCACGATGCGATTTTAATGCATTTTTAATATATTTCATGTGCTAGAGTGAACACATAATTTTGTTTTTTGGACATGGATCATTGTTTGGACATGTACTAATGTTTAATGCTTTTTAATATTTATTCACCAGAGTGTAGCTAAATTTGAATAGTGGTGGCAATGACCAGCACTCTAATCCCATAATGAAATGCAAAGCGATTGTGAACACTTCCTCCCGGGTTAATCACTAATTCAGATGGGTGTAGATTAACACTTATATTTTCATTATAATATTGGATTAACATAGTAAGATCCGTTGAAGATTCACTCATTTCAATATCTGCTTTTCATGTTTGCTATGAGAACGGTAAATAAGAAAGACGTGTGTCATTCGAGAGTTTGCATTTCATTCCTTGTGTCATTCCCCTCACTATTCTGTGGTTCGTTTTAGCTGCACCTTCATTTACAGTTATTTGATTGTTCCCACCATCAAGTATGTACACACATCTAGTATATCTGTTACATATTTGTGTATTCGACTCATAGTCAGTAAAAGTATTTGAATTCCACTGGGGATAGCAGTATCCTAGAGGGAGTTCAGATAATTTGCATAAGTCACTGGTTCCTTAATGCCGTTGGCTGGTTCAGTTTAAAATAGTGCCAGCGAGTCGTAAGCCAGAGCCCTCCTTTGCTGACAGTGTTGAGAGCTGGAGTAGAGCAGTGGGAGTGGTTCGTTTTTCTGTCTCCCTGATTCGCTGGGTAAAACTGTCATCAGTATAAAAAGCCGGCCTTGTGAGTGGTTGATTACGCCCTCAGATGACGTCCGGAAGTGACGAAACGCGTCAGGGTCGCAATCAACCGGAAGTGACGTTTGCGTTCCACGGAAGGGAACCAGGAAGCGAACGGTATAGTTGTGGACGGTTCGCATCTAGGAATTCCTCCCGGGAACACCATTACAGGCACAGTGCACCTTTCAATGCTCAATGTTTTTATTTATCTGGTACGCATATTTTATTTGGGGAATGTATTTTTAGGAAGTGTTTAATAAACTGCTTGTAGCAATATTACACTATCTGGCATTTCATTTCTCCCCATGCTGTACATACCGTGAGGGTCTTGCACCACCTGGTGGCTGAAGCAAGGAGACGGCAAAGATTTAAAGATTTAAAGATCATCTCTCAAAGGCTTGTGGTTATAGACATTGTGGTGAGTGCAATCTCACGGGGGGTGACCCCCTCACGCGGTGACTGCTACTGGTGAAAGAATTTCCAAGTTCACCCTCACATCCACAGTCTGCATCTTTGATTATGAACTTTCCTGTCTTTGATACATTGGGTCTATATACAGTGTTTTTAATATCGGACATGTAGCGCTGCCTCAATAGGTTTAACAAATCAAAGATTGGACACGTTGGTTTTGATTTCCAGACTTATTGTTTATTAAACATTGTTGCTTCTACCTTTGTTTTTAAGGCCTCATGCCCACGTATGCTTTTTCAGCCGCTTTTTGAGTGTTTTTTGCAGCTTAAAAACGTCTCTCCATGTTAGCCTTTGGCCTCATGCCCACCATGTCAGCTGTAAAAAAAACCCCAGGACCAGTGCGTTCTAGGGCTCCAGCCCTAGAGCTGTAAAAACGTCAGACGGTGGCAAAAGGTGTTAAACGCGATTTAACTAGGCTTAACGCTGTGTTAAGCCTCATCCGGCATTTCTGTCTCTATTCAAAATCAATGGTTCCCTATGGGAGCACATTGATTTGAATAGAGGTCACACCAGAAGTCGGATCAAGAGGATCTGACTTGCGGTGCGACTCGTGTGCTGAGAATCTTGAAGGGGGAACGCGAAAATTAAAAAAAAAAATTGCATGAGGTTCCCCCTAGGACGATACAAGACCCTTCGGTCTGGTATGAATATTAAGGGGAACCCCCACATCAAAAAAAAATGGCATAGGGGTCCCCCTAAGATCCATACCAGACCTTTAGCCGAGCGCGCAGCCCGGCAGGTCAGGAAAGGGGGGCGAGCGAGCTCCCCCCTCTCCTGGACCATACCAAGCCACATGCCCTGAAAATGGGGGGGTGGTGCTTTGGGACAGGGGGGCCCTGCGCCCCCCACCCCAAAGCACCTTGTCCCCATGTTGATAAGGACAAGGGCCTCTTTCCGACAACCCTGGCTGTTGGTTGTCGGAGTCTGCGGAGGGGGGCTTATCGGAATCTGGGAGCCCCCTTTAATAAGGGGGCCCCCAGATCCCGGCCCCCCACCCTATGTGAATGAGTATGGGGTACATCATATGGGGCTCTGGGGCTCCTCCGATTTCTGGGACTGTGATGTCATTAGGGGCGGGGTCACCAGATGCCATCACCCGGTGAACCCGCCCCATGCCTATATAAGTCGTTGCGCACCACGCACATGGCATTACAGCGGGAGAGAGCATTGAGTCAACATCGGAAAAAAGAAGAGAAGAGGGAAGAAGACAACAGAAAAGACCGGGCAACCACTAGCAAAAGAGCGGGCAAAAGAGCAGAAGAAAGCGAAGGAGCCCAGCAGAAGACACCGGGCAACGGGAGAAGAGGCCGGAGAGAGCGGAGAAGTCTGAAGAGACCCCCAGAGCTGTCTAATAAATTACTTTAAAAACCTGTGTAGTGTGTTTTTTTTACTGACACTTTTTTCCCCAGGTGAATGGGTAGGGGTACAATGTACCCCATACTTATTCACATAAGGTGGGGGGGCCGGGGTCTGTGGGCCCCCTTATTAAATGGGGCTCCCAGATTCTGATAAGCCCCCGCCCGCATACCCCAACAACCAATGGCCAGGGTTGTCGGGAAGAGGCCCTTGTCCTCGTCAACACGGGGACAAGGTGCTTTGGGGTGGGGGGAGCAGGGCCCCCCCTGCCCTAAAGCACCAACCCCCCATGTTGAGGGCATGTGGCTTGGTATGGTCCAGGAGGAGGGGCGCTTGCTCGTGTAATTTTTTTGGTGTAGGGGTTCCCCTTAAGATCCATAACCGACCAAAGGGTCTGGTATCGTCTTGAGGGGGAACCTCACGCAATTTTTTTTTTAATTTTCGCATTCCCCGCTCAAGATTCTCAGCACACAAGTCGTACCGCAAGTCGGATCCTCTTGACTCCTGGTGCGACTCTATTCAAATCAATGGGCTCCCATAGGGAACCATTGATTTTGAATAGAGACAGAGAAACGCGTCTGAAAGCCAGCGCAGAGTAACGTGCATTGAATTCATGCAAAAAGCGGATAAAATCGCCTTTTTAACGCCACTTTTTTCCTGGCGTCTGTACTGGCTTTACAGCCCGTTTTTTTTAAAACGTCCGTGGGCATGTAGCCTAAGAATGCTAAAATGTGGAATGTTTTGATGTTTTGCTAAAATATATTTTTCTCTGTCACTTTCACTTGTTACTCTCCATCTCATAACAATCTTTACCCAAACTCACACTGCTGTCTTTACAAAGCACAAACAATACCATTGCTGATGCAAATTTAAAATGAGATAACTTTTTTTGCGCTTTTTATTATTTCCAAAAAAATCATAATTTGAGCCCAAAAACATGTGATATGTGTACCAACATCAGAAATCAAAATGGAATTCCCCAAAATTTGAGGGTAATATCACTATTCTACACTGACCCACAAAGAGCCACCAAATATCACAAAATAAATCAAGAAGAATAACTTGTGTAATGTAATTCCATCACCTGTATGTCCAAAGAAATGCAGTATTTATGTGTATTTATGTGTAGGATGATGTCACATGTGGCAGCTCCATGGCTTAGAGGTTGGAACTTCTGCTTAGCATCCCTGAGCTTCTGGGTTTGATTCTCAAACATGCTGCTTCATGTAGAGAAGTCGTCTCATCTCCCGGGTCCTGAAACCAAATGTAGCATTTATGTGTAGGAGGGTTCCACCATCATTGTAATTCTTGCCAGATACACTATCGAATCAAAAGTATTGGGACACCTGCCTTTACACACACATGAACTTGGCCAGCCCAGTCTTAGTCCGTAGGGTAAAAAATTGATTTGGCCCACCCTTTGCAGCTAGAACAGATTCTGGGAAAGCTGTCCATAAGGTTTAGTGTGTCTATGGAAATGTTTCACCATTCTTCCAGAAGTGCATTTGTGAGGCCAGGCACTGATGTTGGATGAGAAGGCCTGGCTCGCAGTCTCTGCTCTATTTCAGCCAAAAGGTGTTCTATCAGGTTGAGGTCAGCACTCTGTGCAGCCAGTCAAGTTCCTCCACCCCAAACTCACTCATCCATGTCTTTATGGACCTTGCTTACAACCCCACATCATAACCCCCCCTCCACCAAATGATTTAGACCAGTGCACAAAGCAAGGTCCATAAAGACATGAATGAGTGAGTTTGGGGTGGAGGAACTTGACTGGCCTGAACAGAGTTCTGACCTCAACACAACAGAACACCTTGGGGATGAATTAGAGCAGAGACTGTAAGCCAGGCCTTCTTGTCCAACATCAGTGCCTGACCACACAGCTGCACTTGTGGGGGTTTTTTTCAGGGGTTGGACTTGGCCTTTTAGTTTTTAGTTCCAGTGAAGGGAACTCCTAAGACGTCAGCATACCAAGACATTTTGGACAATTTCATGCTCCCAACTTTGTGGGAACAGTGTGGGGATGGCCCCTTCTAGTTCCAACATGACTGCACACCAGTGCACAAAGCGAGGTCCATAAAGACATGGATGAGCGAGTTTGGGGTGGAAGAACTTAGCCTCAAACCGATAGAACACCTTTGGGATGAATTAGAGCAGAGACTGCAAGCCAGACCTTCTCGTCCAACATCAGTGCCTGACCTCACAAATGCGCTTCTGGAAGAATGGTCAAATATTCCTATAGACACACTCCAAAACCTTGTGGACAGCCTTCCCAGAAGAGTTGAAGCTGTTATAGCTGCAAAGGGTGGGCCAAATGAGTTTTGAACCCTACGGACTAATGCCCCGTACACACGGTCTGATTTTCCGACGGAAAATGTGTGATAGGACCTTGTTGTCGGAAATTCCGACCGTGTGTAGGCTCCATCACACATTTTCCATCGGATTTTCCGACACACAAAGTTTGAGAGCAGGATATAAAATTTTCCGACAACAAAATCCGTTGTCGGAAATTCCGATCGTGTGTACACAAATCCGACGGACAAAGTGCCACGCATGCTCAGAATAAAGAGATGAAAGCTATTGGCCACTGCCCCGTTTATAGTCCCGACGTACGTGTTTTACGTCACCGCGTTCAGAACGATCGGATTTTCAGACAACTTTGTGTGACCGTGTGTATGCAAGACAAGTTTGAGCCAACATCCGTCGGAAAAAATCCTAGGATTTTGTTGTCGGAATGTCCGAACAAAGTCCGACCGTGTGTACGGGGCATAAGACTGGGATGCCATTACAGTTCATGTGCATTTAAAGGCAGGTGTCCCAATACTTCAGACAATATATTGTATATTGCTTGTGACACTGTGCATAGCTATGGACTTAGGACTGGTTCACACCACAGAGATGCAGAGAACATGTGTGAGGCTGGCTAAGTGGGTAGCAATTCTGTCTAGCAGCACTGGTGTTGCTGGTTCAATTCCCAAACATCCTAATGCTCTCCCTGTGTGGGTTTCTCACTACAACCCAAAAACATGCTGGCATTTAATTTGTCTCCTGTTTAAAATTGTAGGGTTTACACTGCACGGGTACATATGCTTAGAAAACTGTTGCTTTGTTTATGTGCATGCAAATGGACTTAGATCTTTGGCCTGCAGTTGGAGATTTGATGCACATAGCCAAGGGCTAACACAGTTGCAAATAGTATTATGTGTTCCTGCTCATCAGATGCAATCACTTTAGACATACACGAAGAGACAGATTGAAAGATACTGGTGGGTGTGTACTTCTATTGGGCGTATGTCAGTGTGCTAACAATGCAACCTTCCTTATATAAAGGGCTGCACCCAACTAGGGGCTGTTTGTTTGCTGAAATTCTTGTGCATTTTTTCAATCAAAAGTGGCTTTATGTGGCCATGCTGTCAATGTTTTGTGTATTGTTCCTGTCTGACCATGCAAACATGGTTTGGGAGCATGTGCTGACCTTCTACTCACATTAATCATGTACACAGAAATCCAGCTTCCAGCAGAACATAGTCACCAATGTATGTATGTGGATTTTTGGGGTGGTGGCGGGTGTTATATTTTGAACATGTGGCTTTTTTTAATATTATGTTGAACTGCTTTGTAAGAATAATGACTGTTAAGTATGTTTCTATAATCTTGCAGATAAAAATGTGATGTGTTGCCCGTTTATACACTGAAAGTACTGTAAAGCTGTGTCCACTCTAAGGTTTAGACAAATTTTAGATTGTAAGCTCCTAGGAGCAGGACCCTTAAAACCCAATTGCTAACTGGTTTGCTAAACGTAGCACCATATATCCTGTAGAAATTTTCTTTAAGCTAGTAAATGAATGTACATAATTTTGTTTCTGCTGGCAAAATAAAAGTAAATTATTGAGCTTGTTTGATGTGTGGTGTGTTTTCTTCATCTTCTTTTTTCTTTTTAATTAGTTTTGGGGGTGGTGGTTTTGAGGAAGTGCAAGATCTTTTGCATCTTAGGCTGCTTTCACACTGGAGGCGCTTTACAGGTGCTAAAAATAGCGCCTGTAAAGAGCCTCTCCTCTCACCCCAGTGTGAACTGGAGTTCACACCTATGCATTTTTTAGTGCATTTTGCAGTTTTCAGAAACACTCTACAGTCCATTTAACATGGTTTCCTATGGTACTAGTTCACACCTATGCGTTTTGCGGCCAGTGTGTTTTTGGAATTGGTCGGAGACTTTTTTCACGTGATTTGCGGGTAATAGATTTCAATGGAACTGCACCAGAAATGTAACTGTTGCGTTTGTGATGTGATTTTTGGTGTGTTTTGCGGTTATTTTTTTATACACTGTATATAGCTGGTTGTTAACCGGGGGGCCAGGAAGCCAGCTGCTGCGTCCATAACAACCAATGAATCTTCAGCTGTCAGCGGCTTTCCCACTGAAAGTACAAAAAAATGCCCCCCAAAAAAAATAGCAAAAAAACTGCATTGTGCCCCCCCCCCAGGTCTATACCAGGCCCTTTGGGTCTAGTATGGATTCAGAGGGGACCCCCATGCCAAAATTTTACAAAAATGGCGTGGGGTTCCCCCCATTACCAGGCCCCTTGGGTCTGGTATGAATATTAAGGGGAACCCCTACATCAAAATATGAAAAATTGCATGAGACCCCCAAAACCCATACCAGGCCCTTCAGGTCCACTGTGGATATTAAGGGGAACCCTGCATTACAATACAAAAAATTGCGTGGGGGTCCCCCCAAAATCCATACCAGGCCCTTCAGGTCTGCTATGGATATTAAGGGGAACCCTGCGCCAAAATTGAAAAAAAATGGCATGGGGGCCCCCCAAAATCCATACCAGACCCTTATCCGAACACACAACCTGGCAGGCCACAGGAAAAGATGGGGGGACGAGAGAGCGCCCCCCCGAACCATACCAGGCCACATGGCCTCAACATGGGGAGGATGCTTTGGGGTCCTCCCAAAACAGCTTGTCTCAATGTTGATGGGGACAAAGGCCTCATCCCCACAACCCTTGACTGGTGGTTGTGGGGGTCTGTGGGTGGGGGGCTTATCAGGAATCTGGAAGTCCCCTTTCATAAGGTGACCCCCAGATACCAGCCCTCCCTATGTAAATGGGTATCGGGTACATTGTACCCCCTACACATTCACCAAAAAAAGCAGTGAAATGTGACAAAAGACAATAGCCATTTTTTGACAATTCCTCTATTAAAAATGTCTTCTTCTTTCCCCACTTCTTCCCGCATCTTCCTCCGCTTCTTCCTCCGGTCTTCTCCATCTTCCTCTGGCTTCTTCTTCCCCCGGTCTGTCCTCCAGGCTTTCTCCTCCGCCGCTTCAGCTGAACATTCAAAAATGAACCTCCTCCATTGCTGCGATGGTGGGGCGGTTGACGCAACTCAGAGACGGGCGGGGTCTCCTGATGACGTCATCCGGCGGCCAAGCCCCATAGTTATACATAAAATGGACACTATGGAAGCGGATAGATCGGCTGGCTACAGCGTCAGAGGAGGTTCGTTTTCATAGCTGGTCAGTGGCGGGAGCGGCGGAGGAGAAAGACTGGTGCCAGAGGAAGATGTCTTTTGTCACATTTTACTTGCTTTTTTGGTGAATGTGTAGGGGTACAATGTACCCGATACCCATTCACATGGGGGGGCGGGATCTGGGGGTCCACTTGTTAAATGGGGCTTACAGATTCCGATAAGCCCCCCGCCCACTGACCCCCATAACCACCGGGCAAGGGTTGTGGGGATTAGGCCCTTGTCCCCATCAACATGGGGACAAGGTGTTTTGCGCACCCTCCCCATGTTGAGGGCATGTGGCCTGATATGGTTCAGGAGGAGGGGGGCTGGTCTCTCGCCCCCCCCTTTTCCTGCGGCCTGCAGGAAAAGAGTGGGGTTCCCCCTAATATCCATAGCAGACCTGAAGGGCCTGGTATGGATTTTGGGGGGACCCCCACGCATTTTTTTTATGGGGGCGGGGCGGGTATCAGAAAAAGACAACATTTTCAGGAAGTGAGAGGCCCCAGTGCAGAATTCAGAAATAAAGAAGTAAGGTTGTCCCTGAGGAACAGGAAGAAGCTGATTGTCTGGCTTTGATAGATACTTTCTAAGCGACACAATCAGTAATGCAGAAAATGAATAATGTCAAAGATAAAGATATTTTACATATAATAGAGACATTTACATTTTTGACTGGACTTCCAATTTAACTCTGTTGTGTTATCCTGGCAGTAGAATTTGTCCTGTCACCTCTCCTGCTTTTCTTTTCTCCCTCCCTAATCTGTGTTCCCTCCACATTGTCTCTGTCTATTGCTTTCTTCCCCCTTCAGCAACAGTAAATCTTAAAGCTGTCCGCAGATTGGCCTCTAGTGGCTATGATTTTAGGCACAGTGCCAAAAATAGAGAGCAACTGAGCATGTGCAGAGCAGGACGAGACAGTGAATTACTGAATTTTAATGTTTAATGGCACCTATTTTTAATGTATTACATAGCTATAGCTGTAAAAGGGGCCAGCCTGAAGTGGTCTATCAGGACTTTTCTGATTAAAGTTCCACTAAGGTGGCCAAATTCTGATCAGTGTGTGGCCATCCCCTTTCTGGCGAAGTGAAATGTTTTTGTCGATCAGCAGCTGTAGCCAATCAGTGGGTACCTCTGTAAGAATACAATATGCCGGAATACAAAGAATACAATGCGTCATCCATCCATTTATGTGTGTGTGTGAATGAAGGAATCCATTAGTCCATGTATACCCAGCTTTACTTTTACTGGGCTTTTAATTGGGCTCCAGCACCAGTATGTCCCCTGGGGCAGGACCCGGGTCCCCATACACTTTTTATGACAATAACTTGCATATAAGCCTTTAAGATGAGCACTTTTGATTTTTCATGTTCGTGTCTCATAGACTTTAATGATGTTCGCACACATTTTTGGCCTCTTCGCAAGTTCTTGTGCGAACCAAACCGGGGGCGTTCAGCTCATCCCTACCCAATGGCACATGAGCATGGTTGGTACCATAATATTAATGCCTCAAATGCAAAACATTATTGTATACAATGAAAAGAATCAAACATTAGTAATAGTATTTTCTATGTGTGATTGTTCTCAGCTCCATAGCATAGTGGTGTGCCCTGCTACCTTCAAAGGTTCAAGCAATTGGTTTGAATCCCACCAATGGTCTCAACTCCCGAAAATGTACATTGTACTCAGCAGCATAATTAGCGAATGCACATCGGTTTGGTTTATTCCATCATTGTAACTCTTCAAATGCAAGGAAAGGTATGTAATTATTCAACCATGTTATGGTGTGGAATTCAAAAAATCTGCTATTAACAACAATATAGAATTAAAATCTAGGGAAAAAAACAGCGTGGGGTCTCCCCCTCCAGTGCATACCAGGCCCTTCAGATCTGGTATGGACTTTAAGGGAAATTCCACGCCAAAATGTAAAAAAAAAAATGGCATAGGGGTCCTACCCAAGACCTGAAATTAAGGGGAAACCTGCGCCAAAATGTTTTAAAAAATGGCGTGAAGGGTCTGGTATGGAGTTTAAGAGGAACCCTACGTCATTTTTTTAAAGAAATTTGCCATGGAGTTCCCCTTAATAACCATACCAGACTTGAAGGGCCTGTTATGGACTGGTGGGGGGAACCTACGCCGATTTTTTTCTTTGATTTTAAATCTATATTGCCGGGAACCGGCAATTCATTACAGCTGCGAGCAAATTTAGAATAACATTTTTTTTCCTTTAGAAATGTAATTTTGCTGCAGTACAGTAATAAACATGGGAAAGGTGCGCTAGTTTACAGGCATACTATGGACACTCCCCCAGGCATGATATTTAAAGGAATTTTTCATTTTTATTGTTTCACTTTAAGCATTATTAAAATCACTGCTCCCGAAAAAACCGCCACTTTAAAAACATTTTTTCCAATTGATACATGGTACCTGGGGCAGGACCCGGGTCCCTATACACTTTTTATGGCAAAGAGCTTGCATATAAGCCTTCAGTGAGAACTTTGGATTTTTCAGGTTCGAGCCCCATTGACTTCCACTATTCCTGCATATGTGATCTGCAATAGCACTGCTTTCCATTTGTTGAATTCTTTTCATTTTTCAGCGCTATAGTAAATGACCCCCTCTGTCTATAAAATAATAACAATTTATATATAATTCCTCACATAAAGTCTATAAAAAGACCAATAATGATAATGATAGTACTATAATATTAAAATTATTTACTTAAGCGCTGCTACAGATAGATTAAGAACCTAGTTACATAGTTACATAGTAGGTGAGGCTGAAAAAAGACACAAGTCCATCAAGTCTAACCTATGTGTGTGATTATGTGTCAGTATTACATTGTATATCCCTGTATGTTGCGGTCATTCAGGTGATTATCTAATAGTTTCTTGAAGCTATCAATGCTCCCCGCTGAGACCACCGCCTGTGGAAGGGAATTCCACATCCTTGCCGCTCTTACAGTAAAGAACCCTCTACGTAGTTTAAGGTTAAACCTCTTTTCTTCTAATTGTAATGAGTGGCCAGGAGTCTTATTAAACTCTCTTCTGCGAAAAAGTTTTATCCCTATTGTGGGGTCACCAGTACAGTATTTGTAAATTGAAATCATATCCCCTCTCAAGCGTCTCTTCTCCAGAGAGAATAAGTTCAGTGCTTGCAACCTTTCCTCATAACTAAGATCCTCCAGACCCTTTATTAGCTTTGTTGCCCTTCTTTGTACTCGCTCCATTTCCAGTACATCCTTCCTGAGGACTGGTGCCCAGAAATGGACATCATACTCCAGGTGCGGCCGGACCAGAACCTTGTAGAGTGGGAGAATTATCGTTTTATCTCTTGCGTTGATCCCCCTTTTAATGCATGCCAATATTCTGTTTGCTTTATTAGCAGCAGCTTGGCATTGCATGCCATTGCTGAGCCTATCATCTACTAGGACCCCTAGGTCCTTTTCCATCCTAGATTCCCCCAGAGGTTCTCCCCCCAGTGTATAGATTGCATTCATATTTTTGCCACCCAAATGCATTATTTTACATTTTTCTACATTGAACCTCATTTGCCATGTAGTCGCCCACCCCATTAATTTGTTCAGGTCTTTTTGCAAGGTTTCCACATCCTGTGGAGAAGTTATTGCCCTGCTTAGCTTAGTATCATCTGCAAATACAGAGATTGAACTGTTTATCCCATCCTCCAGGTCGTTTATAAACAAATTATATAGGATTGGTCCCAGCACAGAACCCTGGGAAACCCCACTACCCACCCCTGACCATTCTGAGTACTCTGTAACAACCAAGTGTCCTAAATGCTCTCACCCTCTGCACAAGGGACACCTCCACCGCGCCACAGTCCCCTTTAAAATTATGGGAGATAAAGTAAACACCAGTGAAAGTGCTGACAAAAAATAAATATGTATATAGAGTAGTACTAAATATATTGTAATCTAGTACATAAGGAATGTAGAGCTGCCCACTTAAATCAAAACCACAAACTAATCAATAAATTTAATCCCAAATATCGGTGAAACAGAAGCAAACACCGACACCTAGGATAAATTAGCAGGCGCTCAAAAATTGCTCCAGATGTAACTAGCTATACCACCATAAATGACATTATCCGGTGATAAACCCGTTCTCTGAAGAAAATCAACAAGATGTAAGTACAAGTGTAAAACAAGTGAACAATAAGCAATGATGGTGATACCCTCTATCAGGGACTCAATCACCCATGAGTGACACCCCTAAAAATAAAATACAAATATCAAATATGCTACAATATAAATACGTGATGTGATTATATACCTAGCAGTATACAATAATGGTGACACCCTCTAATAATGTTGATAATCTAAGTGTAGCAAGCTAAATTAATAGCATACCTTAAACATCAATGAAAAATAGAGACATAATGAAATGTACTAATATAAAATCAAACAGTGATGTGATCTAATATCTGCGTGTATCACGCCCCTATTCAACCCAGAATTGACTGGATCTATTAGATCAGGGTGTGACTAGTGATATAATGGTGACACCCTCTAATAATGGGTCAGTAATCTGTGTATGGTACACCACATGAATGGCGGACCACAAACATAAACACCTGTAAACAAGCACAATATTATAAATAGAACTTCTTATAGTAAATAAGTAAATGTAAATTGTGGTGGAAAAACATAAATATATATAAAAGTGACAGCGAAAAAATAGTTCAATTCATGCTGCAAAGTTCAGCAACTCCCAAAAGCAGTTCATGAATAGAACCAGCCCTTGATAGAGGCTGTAAGTGAATAAAGCTGGTGACAACAAAATATTCAATCAAATGTCCCACACAGATGATTCCTCAGTGATAGATGTCAAGAAAATGATGAGTAACTCCGTGTTCCTTCCACCTCACCACTGTGCTAGTGAATCGCACTCTCCAGACATGCACTCACCAAAATGAAATGCCAGCACTTTCATGCAAGGCAAAACAAGCTTTCTTTACCACACTCCTGGGTAAATATTGCATACGAGGCTCACAAGGATGATGTTCAATGGATCCACATAAAAGAAAATGAATGCTCAAATAGTGTAATTCCGCATTGAAAATTTATTAAAAATCATGCAAACTTCACACATAGCACTCACATTGTGTAAACCTATAACAAGCTCAAACCGTGTAATGCACAGCAAACTTCAACTCAGTGGATTCGGTAATAATAATGGTCACGGCGGACCCGAGGTGCGCAACTGCTGAATGCTCTCTCACCCCTCCCTCGGGAAACCTCCGTCCCTCCGTGCGCTCGTATCCTACTCTTCTGTGTGGCCGAAAGCAAGTACTTGCTTTCGGCCACACAGAAGAGTAGGATACGAGCGCACGGAGGGACGGAGGTTTCCCGAGGGAGAGGTGAGAGAGCATTCAGCAGTTGCGCACCTCGGGTCCGCCGTGACCATTATTATTACCGAATCCACTGAGTTGAAGTTTGCTGTGCATTACACGGTTTGAGCTTGTTATAGGTTTACACAATGTGAGTGCTATGTGTGAAGTTTGCATGATTTTTAATAAATTTTCAATGCGGAATTACACTATTTGAGCATTCATTTTCTTTTATGTGGATCCATTGAACATCATCCTTGTGAGCCTCGTATGCAATATTTACCCAGGAGTGTGGTAAAGAAAGCTTGTTTTGCCTTGCATGAAAGTGCTGGCATTTCATTTTGGTGAGTGCATGTCTGGAGAGTGCGATTCACTAGCACAGTGGTGAGGTGGAAGGAACACGGAGTTACTCATCATTTTCTTGACATCTATCACTGAGGAATCATCTGTGTGGGACATTTGATTGAATATTTTGTTGTCACCAGCTTTATTCACTTACAGCCTCTATCAAGGGCTGGTTCTATTCATGAACTGCTTTTGGGAGTTGCTGAACTTTGCAGCATGAATTGAACTATTTTTTCGCTGTCACTTTTATATATATTTATGTTTTTCCACCACAATTTACATTTACTTATTTACTATAAGAAGTTCTATTTATAATATTGTGCTTGTTTACAGGTGTTTATGTTTGTGGTCCGCCATTCATGTGGTGTACCATACACAGATTACTGACCCATTATTAGAGGGTGTCACCATTATATCACTAGTCACACCCTGATCTAATAGATCCAGTCAATTCTGGGTTGAATAGGGGCGTGATACACGCAGATATTAGATCACATCACTGTTTGATTTTATATTAGTACATTTCATTATGTCTCTATTTTTCATTGATGTTTAAGGTATGCTATTAATTTAGCTTGCTACACTTAGATTATCAACATTATTAGAGGGTGTCACCATTATTGTATACTGCTAGGTATATAATCACATCACATATTTATATTGTAGCATATTTGATATTTGTATTTTATTTTTAGGGGTGTCACTCATGGGTGATTGAGTCCCTGATAGAGGGTATCACCATCATTGCTTATTGTTCACTTGTTTTACACTTGTACTTACATCTTGTTGATTTTCTTCAGAGAACGGGTTTATCACCGGATAATGTCATTTATGGTGGTATAGCTAGTTACATCTGGAGCAATTTTTGAGCGCCTGCTAATTTATCCTAGGTGTCGGTGTTTGCTTCTGTTTCACCGATATTTGGGATTAAATTTATTGATCATTCTGAGTACTCCCCATTTATCACCACCCTCTGAACTCGCCCTTGTAGCCAGTTTTCAATCCATGTACTCACCGTATGGTCCATGCCAACGGACCTTATTTTGTACAGTAAACGTTTATGGGGAACTGTGTCAAATGCTTTTGCAAAATCCAGATACACCACGTCTACGGGCCATCCTTTATCTAGATGGCAACTCACCTCCTCATAGAAGGTTAATAGATTGGTTTGGCAAGAACGATTCTTCATGAATCCATGCTGATTACTGCTAATGATATCGTTCTTATTACTAAAATCTTGTATATAGTCCCTTATCATCCCCTCCAAGACTTTACATACTATTGATGTTAGGCTAACTGGTCTGTAGTTCCCAGGGATGTATTTTGGGCCCTTTTTAAATATTGGTGCTATATTGGCTTTTCTCCAATCAGCTGGTACCATTCCAGTCAATAGACTGTCTGTAAAAATTAGGAACAACGGTCTGGCAATCACTTGACTGAGTTCCCTAAGTACCCTCGGATGCAAGCCATCTGGTCCCGGTGATTTATTAATGTTAAGTTTCTCAAGTCTAATTTTAATTCTGTCCTCTGTTAACCATGGAGGTGCTTCCTGTGTTGTGTCATGGGGATAAACACTGCAGTTTTGGTTACTGAAGCCCCCCGATTCACTCGTGAAGACTGAGGAGAAGAATAAATTCAATACCTTCGCCATCTCTTCATCCTTTGCAACCAGATGTCCTTCCTCATTCTTTATGGGGCCAATATGGTCTGTCCTCCCTTTTTTACTGTTTACATACTTAAAGAATTTCTTGGGATTTTTTTTGCTCTCCTCCGCTATGTGTCTTTCATGTTCTATCTTAGCCGTCCTAATTTCACCCTTACATTTCTTGTTGCATTCTTTATAAAGTCTGAATGCTGAGGAGGATCCCTCAACCTTGTACTTGTATTTTTTGAAGGCCTTCTCCTTTGCTTTTATATGCATTTTTACATTGGAGTTAAGCCATCCAGGATTTTTGTTCGCTCTTTTAAATTTATTACCCAATGGGATACTTTGGCTAATGCCCTTATTTAATATGCTCTTAAAGCAAACCCATCTCTCCTCCGTATTCTTTGTTCCTAATATTTTATCCCAATTTATGCCTTTTAGCAAGGTTTGTAGTTTAGGGAAGTTGGCTCTTTTGAAATTCAGTGTCTTTGTGTTCCCTTCATGTTTCCTATTTGTGGGATTTATACTGAAACTAATTGACCTGTGATCGCTGTTACCTAAATTGCCCCGTATTTCCACATCCGTGATCAGGTCTGTATTGTTGGTAATCAGTAGATCCAGTAATGTTTTATTTCTAGTTGGTGCGTCTACCATCTGACCCATAAAATTGTCCTGCAAGACATTAAGGAACTGGCGAGCCTTAAATGAATGCGCGGTTCCCTCCGCCCAGTCTATATCTGGATAATTAAAATCCCCCATTATGATAACACTTCCCATCCTTGCTGCTAATCCAATTTGTGATAGGAGATCCGTCTCCATTTCCTCCCTCAGGTTAGGGGGCCTATAGCATACTCCCAGTATTATTTTCCCCTTAGCTTCATCCCTTTGGAGCTCTACCCATAAGGATTCCACCTCCTCTCTAGCTCCCTCAGTGATGTCATCTCTCACATTCGCTTGTACATTATTCTTGATATATAGGCATACCCCTCCCCCTTTTTTACCCTCTCTATCCTTGCGGTATAGGGTATACCCTTGAATGTTTGCCAGCCAATCATGAGAGCTGTTGAACCAGGTCTCTGAAATTCCCACAAAATCCAAATCCTCCTTGTACAACAGTATCTCTAGTTCACCCATCTTGTCCGCCATGCTCCTGGCATTGGTGAACATGCCACATAGTTTAGACCGGTCGCATATTGTCCTCGTATTGGGTGTTTCGAGATTGCAACTAGGACTTGCTACTATACTGACCTTGTGTTTTTGTGCTTTGGTTAACCTACCACTAATGCCCCCAATACTACCCTCTGGAATATCTTCCGCGCTGGCTATCTCTGTCTCTGGACCCCCCCCCCCCCATCGCCTAGTTTAAAAACCCCTCTAACTTTTTGGCCATCATCATTCCCAGCAGATCTGCACCCTCCTCATTTAGGTGCAGTCCATCCCTTCTATAGTACCGGTTACCGACAACCCAAACCCCTCCTTACTACACCAGCTCATCAGCCACTTGTTTACTTCCTTAATCTCCCTCTGCCTTTCTGGTGTGGCTCGATGTACCGGTAGTATTCCTGAGAATACTACCTTGGAGGTCCTTTTCCTCAATTTAGCTCCTAAGTCCCTAAAATCGTTCTTTAGGACACTCCATCTGCCTCTGACTTTGTCATTGGTGCCAACGTGCACCATGACAGCCGGGTCTTCCCCAGCCCCTCCCAGTAATCTGTCCACAAGATCCATGATGTGCCGAACCTGAGTGCCCGGTAGACAACATACTGTTCGGCGCTTCAGGCCTTGGTTACAGATTGCCCTCTCTGTCCTTCTAAGAATTGAGTCCCCTACCACCAGAATCTGTCTTTCCTTTCCCTTTGCTGCCCCCCCACTCTCACTGGAGGAGTTCTTCCCTTGGCAGCTAGGAGAGTCCCTCAGCTCCAGCAGTGCTGGTTCCTGACTGGTTTCACCAATGTCACTTAATGGAGCGTACTTATTGGGATGCTCCAGTCCTGGATCGGCCTCCCTGGCACTTCCCCCTCTACCCCTCCTGACTGTCACCCATCTACTCTTTGCTAGTGCCTGCACCTCTTTGTCTCCACCCGCCTCTGTGCTGGGCCCTGCCGGCACCTGCCGTGTAGGTTCCTGGCTCTCCTTTAGTATAGAGCAGTGGTTCTCAACTCCAGTCCTCGGGACCCACCAACAGGCCAGATTTTAAGTATTACCTTGGGGGAGATGCAGACTAGAATACTGCAATCACTGAGCAGCAAGTGATATCACCTGTGATGTATTTCAGCTATCTTGCAAACCTGGCCTGTTGGTGGGTCCTGAGGACTGGAGTTGAGAACCACTGGTATAGAGGGACTTCTCAGTACTGACAGTTGCTTCCCCAGATTAGAACCTGGGCTTCCAGGGAAACAATGTGCTTACATTTTGCACAGCAGTATTCGCCCTCGATCGGATGATCAAGGAAAGCATACATGCAGCAAGATGTACAAAGAGTCGCCTCTCCACACCCGCCGGGCATCGTACCTATTAAATTTAGTGAGGATTTGGGGATTTTACCCTGTCCAAATTACCTAACAGCTAGCTTCCTGGCACTAATACTCAAGACAATACACAGGTACACAACAAGACAATACCCAGGTACTCACAGACCTACGTGCACTCGCAGAACAGTCGCAGACCTACGTGCACTCGCAATACTCAAGTATACAGTACACAATACACAAGTACTAACGATCCACACACACTACTCAGAAAACACTCAGGTAGTCACACTACACAGGTACTATGACCCCTGTTATAACCTCCTGTTTTAAACTCTGGTTTTTAACTCACCACTTATACCAGTTCCACTTACACAGAGTTCCACAGCCTCAGACTGAGCAGGCTCAGAATGAGTCCTACACACAGTTATATAGGCACCTGTGAGCAATTAACCACCCCCTTAATTGATAGCCTGAAGGAACCAGAGAAAAAAAAAGCTATTTAAAAAGTGACAGAAAAAGGTGATTGAAAAACTAAAAGGAAAAGCCCCAAAAATGCAACCCAGCAAACAAAAAGTAAGACTTGTTCACTCTAACTCTGGTTTTTAACTCACCACTTATACCAGTTCCACTTACACAGAGTTCCACAGCCTCAGACTGAGCAGGCTCAGAATGAGTCCTACACACATTTATATAGGCACATGTGAGCAATTAACCACCCCCCTTAATTGATAGCTTTTTTTTCTGGTTCCTTCAGGCTATCAATTAAGGGGGGTGGTTAATTGCTCACATGTGCCTATATAAATGTGTGTAGGACTCATTCTGAGCCTGCTCAGTCTGAGGCTGTGGAACTCTGTGTAAGTGGAACTGGTATAAGTGGTGAGTTAAAAACCAGAGTTAGAGTGAACAAGTCTTGCTTTTTGTTTGCTGGGTTGCATTTTTGGGGCTTTTCCTTTTAGTTTTTCAATCACCTTTTTCTGTCACTTTTTAAATAGCTTTTTTTTCTGGTTCCTTCAGGCTATTTAAAAAGTGACAGAAAAAGGTGATTAAAAAACTAAAAGGAAAAGCCCCAAAAATGCAACCCAGCAAACAAAAAGCAAGACTTGTTCACTCTCACTCTGGTTTTTAAATCACCACTTATACCAGTTCCACTTACACAGAGTTCCACAGCCTCAGACTGAGCAGGCTCAGAATGAGTCCTACACACAGTTATATAGGCACCTGTGAGCAATTAACCACCCCCTTAATTGATAGCCTGAAGGAACCAGAGAAAAAAAAAGCTATTTAAAAAGTGACAGAAAAAGGTGATTGAAAAACTAAAAGGAAAAGCCCCAAAAATGCAACCCAGCAAACAAAAAGCAAGACTTGTTCACTCTAACTCTGGTTTTTAACTCACCACTTATACCAGTTCCACTTACACAGAGTTCCACAGCCTCAGACTGAGCAGGCTCAGAATGTGTCCGACACACAGTTATATAGGCACCTGTGAGCAATTAACCACCACCCTTAATTGATAGCCTGAAGGAACCAGAGAGAAAAAAAAAAGCTATTTAAAAAGTGACAGAAAAAGGTGATTGAAAAACTAAAAGGAAAAGCCCCAAAAATGTAACCCAGCAAACAAAAAGCAAGACTTGTTCACTCTAACTCTGGTTTTTAACTCACCAATTATACCAGTTCCACTTACACAGAGTTCCACAGCCTCAGACTGAGCAGGCTCAGAATGAGTCCTACACACAGTTATATAGGCACCTGTGAGCAATTAACCACCCCCTTAATTGATAGCCTGAAGGAACCAGAGAAAAAAAAAAGCTATTTAAAAAGTGACAGAAAAAGGTGATTGAAAAACTAAAAGGAAAAGCCCCAAAAATGCAACCCAGCAAACAAAAAGCAAGACTTGTTCACTCTAACTCTGGTTTTTAACTCACCACTTATACCAGTTCCACTTACACAGAGTTCCACAGCCTCAGACTGAGCAGGCTCAGAATGAGTCCTACACACATTTATATAGGCTCATGTGAGCAATTAACCACCCCCCTTAATTGATAGCCTGAAGGAACCAGAAAAAAAAGCTATTTAAAAAGTGACAGAAAAAGGTGATTAAAAAACTAAAAGGAAAAGCCCCAAAAATGCAACCCAACAAACAAAAAGCAAGACTTGTTCACTCTCACTCTGGTTTTTAAATCACCACTTATACCAGTTCCACTTACACAGAGTTCCACAGCCTCAGACTGAGCAGGCTCAGAATGAGTCCTACACACAGTTATATAGGCACCTGTGAGCAATTAATCACCCCCTTAATTGATAGCCTGAAGGAACCAGAGAAAAAAAAAAGCTATTTAACCACCTCAATACTGGGCACTTTCGCCCCCTTCCTTCCCAGACCAATTTTCAGCTTTCAGCGCTCTCGCACTTTTAATGACAATTACTCGGTCATGCTACACTGTACCCAAATGAAATTTTTATCATTTTGTTCGCACAAATAGAGCTTTCTTTTGGTGGTATTTATTCACGACTTCATTTTTTTTTTTTTGCGATATAAGCGCAAAAATAGTGGAAATTTGGAAAAAAAACAATATTTTCTTTTTTCTGTTTTAAAAGAAATCCAGTAAAATCGAATTTTGTCATAAATTTAAGCCAAAATGTATTCTGCTACATGTTTTTGATAAAAAAAATCCTGTTAAGTGTATAATAATTGGTTTGTGTGATCACGGACATATGTACGCAAATGATCATGTACAGATGTGTGCAGGTGATCACGTACATATGTGTGCAGATTACCATTGGGACATGTGATTTTAGTGTGACATATGTGGGGGACAGCTTTTTTTATTATTTGGGGACATGTGTTTTGGGGACATGTGTGTTTTACATTATGTGGGGACATGTTTGTGTTTTACATTATGTGGGGACATGTGTGTGTTTTACATGTATGTATTTACATGTGTGTGTTGACACTAGGTTGGTGATCAGTGAGTAAAAAGCTGTAAAAAACAGCTCATACTCACTGATCATCAGCCGGCTGCAGCGATCCCCTCTCCTCTCCTCCTCAGCGACAACTTCCGTGTGAGGAGAGGAGAGCTGATCGCCTAGCAACCGGCTGTGTTTACATCACATGACAGCTGTGATTGGACACGGCCGTCATGTGATCAGGAGGGCCAATCACAGAGCCCTCCTGCCGATCCGAGATGCGCCGTGTCCGGGGGACACGAGCGCATCGGGATCGCGCCGCTGCGCGGGCACGCGCGCGCGCGATCCCGCTCCTTCTGAGGGACGTTCCTGAACGTCCACTCAGAAGGAGAGAGCGCCCACCCGGCCGTTTATGTACATTGGCCGGGTGGGAAGTAGTTAAAAAGTGACAGAAAAAGGTGATTGAAAAACTAAAAGGAAAAGCCCCAAAAATGTAACCCAGCAAACAAAAAGCAAGACTTGTTCACTCTAACTCTGGTTTTTAACTCACCAATTATACCAGTTCCACTTACACAGAGTTCCACAGCCTCAGACTGAGCAGGCTCAGAATGAGTCCTACACAAAGTTATATAGGCACCTGTGAGCAATTAACCACCCCCCTTAATTGATAGCCTGAAGGGACCAGAGAAAAAAAAAGCTATTTAAAAAGTGACAGAAAAAGGTGATTGAAAAACTAAAAGGAAAAGCCCAAAAATGCAACCCAGCAAACAAAAAGCAAGACTTGTTCACTCTAACTCTGGTTTTTAACTCACCGCTTATACCAGTTCCACTTACACAGAGTTCCACAGCCTCAGACTGAGCAGGCTCAGAATGAGTCCTACACACATTTATATAGGCACATGTGAGCAATTAACCACCCCCCTTAATTGATAGCCTGAAGGAACCAGAAAAAAAAAAAGCTATTTAAAAAGTGACAGAAAAAGGTGATTGAAAAACTAAAAAGGAAAAGCCCCAAAAATGCAACCCAGCAAACAAAAAGCAAGACTTGTTCACTCTAACTCTGGTTTTTAACTCACCACTTATACCAGTTCCACTTACACAGAGTTCCACAGCCTCAGACTGAGCAGGCTCAGAATGAGTCCTACACACAGTTATATAGGCACCTGTGAGCAATTAACCACCCCCCTTAAATGATAGCCTGAAGGAACCAGAGAAAAAAAAAAAAGCTATTTAAAAAGTGACAGAAAAAGGTGATTGAAAAACTAAAAGGAAAAGCCCCAAAAATGCAACCCAGCAAACAAAAAGCAAGACTTGTTCACTCTAACTCTGGTTTTTAACTCACCACTTATACCAGTTCCACTTACACAGAGTTCCACAGCCTCAGACTGAGCAGGCTCAGAATGAGTCCTACACACAGTTATATAGGCACCTGTGAGCAATTAACCACCCCCCTTAATTGATAGCCTGAAGGGACCAGAGAAAAAAAAAGCTATTTAAAAAAGTGACAGAAAAAGGTGATTGAAAAACTAAAAGGAAAAGCCCAAAAATGCAACCCAGCAAACAAAAAGCAAGACTTGTTCACTCTAACTCTGGTTTTTAACTTACCACTTATACCAGTTCCACAGCCTCAGACTGAGCAGGCTCAGAATGAGTCCTACACACATTTATATAGGCACATGTGAGCAATTAACCACCCCCCTTAATTGATAGCCTGAAGGAACCAGAAAAAAAAGCTATTTAAAAAGTGACAGAAAAAGGTGATTAAAAAACTAAAAGGAAAAGCCCCAAAAATGCAACCCAGCAAACAAAAAGCAAGACTTGTTCACTCTCACTCTGGTTTTTAAATCACCACTTATACCAGTTCCACTTACACAGAGTTCCACAGCCTCAGACTGAGCAGGCTCAGAATGAGTCCTACACACAGTTATATAGGCACCTGTGAGCAATTAACCACCACCCTTAATTGATAGCCTGAAGGAACCAGAGAGAAAAAAAAAGCTATTTAAAAAGTGACAGAAAAAGGTGATTGAAAAACTAAAAGGAAAAGCCCCAAAAATGTAACCCAGCAAACAAAAAGCAAGACTTGTTCACTCTAACTCTGGTTTTTAACTCACCAATTATACCAGTTCCACTTACACAGAGTTCCACAGCCTCAGACTGAGCAGGCTCAGAATGAGTCCTACACAAAGTTATATAGGCACCTGTGAGCAATTAACCACCACCCTTAATTGATAGCCTGAAGGAACCAGAGAGAAAAAAAAAGCTATTTAAAAAGTGACAGAAAAAGGTGATTGAAAAACTAAAAGGAAAAGCCCCAAAAATGTAACCCAGCAAACAAAAAGCAAGACTTGTTCACTCTAACTCTGGTTTTTAACTCACCAATTATACCAGTTCCACTTACACAGAGTTCCACAGCCTCAGACTGAGCAGGCTCAGAATGAGTCCTACACAAAGTTATATAGGCACCTGTGAGCAATTAACCACCCCCCTTAATTGATAGCCTGAAGGAACCAGAGAAAAAAAAGAAAGAAAAAAAAGCTATTTAAAAAGTGACAGAAAAAGGTGATTGAAAAACTAAAAGGAAAAGCCCCAAAAATGCAACCCAGCAAACAAAAAGCAAGACTTGTTCACTCTAACTCTGGTTTTTAACTCACCAATTATACCAGTTCCACTTACACAGAGTTCCACAGCCTCAGACTGAGCAGGCTCAGAATGAGTCCTACACAAAGTTATATAGGCACCTGTGAGCAATTAACCACCCCCTTAATTGATAGCCTGAAGGAACCAGAGAAAAAAAAGAAGGAAAAAAAAGCTATTTAAAAAGTGACAGAAAAAGGTGAGTTAATAAGTGTAAATAAATTGTTCAGCTGCAGTTATTTAAATGTGCTCTGATACCACATACATGATAAGTAAATATAAATAATAATAGTGCGCTCAAACCCAACTTAAAGCAAAGTTCCACCCAAAAATGGAACTTCCACTTTTTGGAATCCCCCCCCCCTCCGGGGTCACATTTGGCACCTTTCAGGGGGAGGGGGGAGCAGATACCTGTCTAATACAGGTATTTTGCTCCCACTTCTAGGCATAGATAGCTGAGCCACCCGCGGTTATCTACTCCACTTCCGGAGCCTTCTCCGTCCCCCCCCCACTGTCTTCTGGGAGACACACAGGTCCCAGAAGACAGCAGGGACCAGTGGGTTTGAGCAGTGCGAGTCGCGCATGCACAGTAGGGAACCAGGAAGTGAAGCCCCAAGGCTTCACTTCCTGATTCCCTTACCGAAGATGGTGGAGCCTCCACCCGAGAGCCGAGGGACGGGTCAGCTTCGAATGCCAACTTTGCTGGCACCCTGAACAGGTAGGTGTCCTTATTTTAAAAGTCAGCAGCTGCAGTATTTGCTGCTGACTTAACCACTTCCCTACCCAGCCATAGACATATGACGTCCTGGGATGGGATCTCCCATCCTGGGTGGACGTCATATAACGTCCTGGGATTCCCAGCCGTCTAGGGGGCGCGCGCGCGCCCGCCGCATTGCTCGGGACCCGGTGCGTGTGCCGGCGGCCGCGATGTCCGCCGGGCACACGCGATTGCACGTTAACCGGGCCGGACCGTGGATCTGTGTGTGTAAACACAGATACACAGCCTGTCAGGTGAGAGGAGAGCGATCTGTGTTCCCCGAACGGAGGAACACTGATCGGTCTCCTCCCCTTGTGCGTCCCCTCCCCCTACAGTTAGAATCATTCCCTAGGAAACATATTAACCCCTCCCCGCCCCCTAGTGGTTAACCCCTTCACTGCCTGTCACATTTACACAGTAATCAATGCAATTTTATAGCATTGATCGCTGTATAAATGTGAATGGTCCCAAAAATGTGTCAAAAGTGTCCGATGTGTCCGCCATAATGCCGCAGTCACGAAAAAAATCGCGATCGCCGCTAAAAAAATAAATAAATATATATTTTTTTAAAATGCCATAAATCTATCCCGTATTTTGTAGACGCTATAACTTTTGCGCAAACCAATCAATATACGCTTATTGCAATTTTTTTTACCAAAAATATGTAGAAGAATACGTATCGGCCGAAACTGAGGAAAAAATTAGTTTTTTTTTAAAAAAATTGGGATATTTATTATAGCAAAAAGTAAAAAATATTGTGTTTTTTTCAAAATTGTCGCTCTTCTTTTGTTTATAGCGCAAAAAATAAAAACCGCAGAGGCGATCAAATACCACCAAAAGAAAGCTCTATTTGTGGGGAAAAAAGGACATCAATTTTTTTTGGGTACAACGTTGAATGACCGTGCAATTGTCGTTTAAAGTGCGACAGCGCTGAAAACTAAAAATTGGCCTGGGAAGGAAGGGGGTGAAAATGCCCTGTTCAATACCGGTTGAATACAGTGCATAGTACTGCAAACACTTAAAGAGGAGTTCCACCCAGGGGGTCCAGTAAAAAAAAAAAAATTAAAAGTCAGCAGCTACAAATACTGCAGCTGCTGACTTTTAATTGGACACTTACCTGTCCCTGGGTCCAGCGGCTTGTCTCCCCCTCCGTTCAGCGGCGCCGGCATTGCAACTGTGGGCGCCAGGCTGTGGCTTCACAGCCTGGCACCCACTGCGCATGTGCGAGCGGCGCCGCGCACCGTGATTGGCTGCTCAGTCACCTGGGACCTGTAATGGGTCCCAGATGATTGACAGGAGGGAGGGAGCAGAGCGGAGCCCTTCCTGTGCCGAGGGGGAAGTGATGTCACCAGCCCAGGCACTGGAAGGGAAAGACTACGAGGGACCCGCTAGCAACAGGCATTTAGAGGTAAGTTAAAACAAATATCCAAATGTTTTTTGTTTTTTTTCTAGGATTTTTCATGTATTTTTGTTTTTTTGGGTGGAACCCCACTTTAAGTACAACTGTCCATAAGCATACAATTATTGTGTATCTTAAATGATAAACAAAAAAGGTTTATAATAATACTCCTTCCTCTGTGAGTAGGGGTGATAAAAAATATGTACACAATCAGTGACAAAAATTAAGTGAAGAAAAAATAAATAAATGAAGAAATAATTCCAACGAAAAAGTCACCACCACCTCAGTGTGAAATTCCTGCTCACCTTCCAAATATGGAAAGCCCCCTGGGTCAGATATCACTTTTCAAAACAGGGATCCTCACTAGGATCAGCTTATATTTTCCCCGTGTCTAGATGGTGATTCAAAGATTTATCTGTTTCTCCAAAGATGATAGTTTCTTCTGAATTAAATTCACTCTCAACAAAGATGAAAGGACATCATTGCGCAAGATTGCTGTATATTCAATTATTCCTACTTGATATAGAATATTCACTCACATTTTACTTGATGAAAAGACGCATATTGAACAATCATTAGTGCAAGCAGCTCTCCTCCTCACTGCACGTCCGGTATAACGAAACTCCAGAAATGACGTCACTGACTCCCCGCGCGTTGCGTCACAGGTTACATGACTTTTTCCCCACCTCTGGCCACATGCGGTACTGCATACAATAGAAGTCCCTGTGGAACGAATTATCTGCATTTCCATTGACTTCTATTGGGAAACTTGCATTGATATACATGTGCTTTGGATTACAAGCATTCTTCTGGATGCATTACATTACAACTACAGCAAGAACATTTAACATAGGGGAAGCTCCCAGAAAAGGCTAGGTTATCAGTTATCGGCTGTCATGTACCTGTATGAGGAGCTCGAGGATGGCCTCTTGTAAAATTCCCTTCTGAGCACCACTGAAGGCAGGGACTGCTAAGGCAATGGAAGGGGGGAGGAGGCAGAAAGCTGGAAACGCAGACTTGAACTTGGGAGCAAAGATGTCAGGTAACCAGAGGACACCCCGACGTCACCCAGACCAGAAAATAATAGAAGCGGGTCACAATCCAGGTTCAGTAACAGCCAAGCGCAGCCAAGGCACCAAATCACGAGCAGTATCAAACAGACATGTGCGGAGCTAAAAAATTAGCTTTGTTTTGTTATTTATTAATTATTTACATAAATTTGTTTTGTTAATTTCATTTAATTTGTTTAATTTGTTTTCGGAATATTTTTTTTTTTTTTATCCGAATTCCAATTAATTAAAATTTTCCTAATTCCAATCAATTCAAATTCCTATAGTAATCTAAATTATTCTATTCGAATTTTGCATTCTTTCTATTCTATTGTTTTTCTTTTATACTCTGTTCTTTTATTTTCTATTCTATTCTGTTGTTTTTCTATTATATTTTATTATTTTCTATTTTAGTCAATTCTATTCTGTTATTTTCTATTCTATTCTAATCTGTTCTTTTCTATTCTATTCAAATTGATTCTATCTGAATTTTGGGAAATGGTTATAGTCTTTCTATTCTATTCTATTGATTTTTGAATTTTATTCCTTTATTCTTTTCTATACTATTCTGTTTTTTTCTATTCTAGTCAATTCTGTTCTGTTATCTTCTATTCTATTCTAATCTATTATTTTCTATTCTATTCAAATTTGAAATGGTTATATTCTTTCTATTCTATTCTATTCTACTCTAACTTTGATGAAAATTATTGTACAGACAAACACAAATTCATACATAGATGGCATAATCATACCATCAAACATATTACAAATGTAAATAGAAAAAATACAGCACTATGCCTACAAAGAACATTAAATAGTGGAAAAAGCAAAAAGAAAAAGCTGCAGCTCAAACGTGAGATACACACATAAACAAGTAGTAAATTATAAGAGGAAGCTGCGCTAAAAAAATGGAAAATTGTATACTCACCTTTCCGTAATTTTCCTTTCCTGTCGCATCTTCATGGCAGCATACTTTGGGTTGTGACTCCGCCCCCACAACCTGATAGGACCACATAACTATAAGTTGCAGAGAGGGCCCCCGCCCCAGTATTCTCTGTATATATACACATCACCTCAGAAGGGTGGGCGATTGTATGCTGCCATGCAGATGCGACAGGAAAGGAAAATTACGGAAAGGTGAGTATACAATTTTTTGTTTTCCTGTCGCATCATGGCAGCATACACTTTGGGGAATAACTCGCCACTGGGTGGAAATGCAAATTCAGTTTATTAACAAAGAATAGAAGAGTTGGCCTGGATAATGGTTCTTCCGAAATCCACTGTGCATAAGCGAGTGGAATCCACCTTATAATGAGACATAAAGGTGTTTCTGGAAGACCAGGGGGCCGCTATGCAAATGGTTTCCGCCGAGACTCTACAGTAGTTGCCACTGCCCTGGTGGAATGTGCCTTTAAGCCCTCAGGTATCTGATGGTTACTTAGCGAATAAGACTTCCTGATGGCCTTTACTAGCCATGACTAGGGATGAGCCGAACACCCCCCAGTTCGGTTCGCACCAGAACCTGCGAACGGACCGAAAATTCGCACGAACGTTAGAACCCCATTGACGTCTATGGGACTCGAACGTTTGAAATCAAAAGTGCTCATTTTAAAGGCTAATTTGCATGATATTGTCCTAAAAAGGGTTTGGGGACCCGGGTCCTGCCCCAGGGGACATGTATCAATGCAAAAAAAACCTTTTAAAAACGGACGTTTTTTCGGGAGCAGTGATTTTAATGATGCTTAAAGTAGAAAAAAAAGTGAAATATTCCTTTAAATATGGTACCTGGGAGGTGTCTATAGTATTCCTGTAAAGTGGCGCGTGTTTCCCGTGCTTAGAACAGTCCCTGCACAAAATTTTTAAAGGAAAAAAAGTCATTTAAAACTGCTTGCGGCTTTAATGTAATGTCGGGTCCTGGCAATATGGATGAAAATCAGTGAGACAAACGGCATGGGTACCCCCCAGTCCATTACCAGGCCCTTTGGGTCTTGTATGGATATTAAAGGGAGCACCCCACCCAAATTAAAAAAGGAAACAGCAGTATACAGGCTCTGCACTCTGAACAGCAGTATACAGGCGGTGCAAACAAGATAGGGACTGTAGGTTTGTTGTTAAGTAGAATCTGTTTGTAATTTTGAACTGGTACATTTTTAACGTGTTTAGCTCCAGCCAAAAAAATTTAAGCTTTTTGGAAAACATAGGGAAGGGTTATCACCCCTGTGACATTTGTTTTGCTGCCTGTGCTCCTCTTCAGAAGATTTCACCTCACTTTTTGTCCCAATGACAAACGTTTTTTGAAAATTTGGGTTTTTTGTGAAACAAGGATTGGTGATAAAGCATCAGTGGAAAGGAGAAATGTTTTTCCCATATTAACTCTTACAGGAGAGAATTTCCCTTCCTAGGGGTAGATTTCATCTCACTTCCTGTTGTCTCCTTCTGTTTGCAAGTAGGAGTCGTTTGTAAGTTGGATGTTTGAAAGTAGGGGCCTGCCCTATATACTCAGCAGAAATTTGGGCCTTAGGTGTTGTTGTGGCCACAACACTGTAAGCCCTCACAGGGCCCTGCTGTGAAATATTAGATCAAGAATTGTTATTACATGCCCAACAGGGGCAGAAAAATTGGGCCTTTGGTGGTGGTGGTGGTGGTGGTGGTGCTGGTGCCACAACACTGTAAGTCCTCACTCGCTCTTGGTGGGCACAGAAACAGGCCCTGCTGTGAAATATTAGATCAAGAATTGTAATTACATGCCCCTGTTGAACAGAGGCTGAAAAATTGGGCCTTAGGCACTGGTGCTGGTGCCACAACACTGCAACCCCTCACAGATACTCTAGTTGGAACGCAGCAACAAGCCCTGCTGCAAAGTATTGCATCAAAAATTGTAATTACACGCCCCTGTTAGACAGGGGCTGAAAAATTGGGTCTTAGGCACTGGTGCTGGTGCCACAACACTGCAACCCCTCACAGATACTCTAGTTGGAATGCAGGAACGAGCACTGCTGCAAAGTGTTGCATCAAAAATTGTAATTACACGCCCCTGTTAACCAGGGGCTGAAAAATTGGGCCTTAGGCACTGATGCTGGTGCCACAACACTGCAACCCCTCACAGATACTCTAGTTGGAATGCAGGAACGAGCCCTGCTGCAAAGTATTGAATCAAAAATTGTAATTACATGCCCCTGTTAGACAGGGGCTGAAAAATTGGGCCTTAGGCACTGGTGCTGGTGCCACAACACTGCAACCCCTCACAGATACTCTAGTTGGAACGCAGGAACGAGCCCTGCTGCAAAGTATTGCATCAAAAATTGTAATTACATGCCCCTGTTAGACAGGGGCTGAAAAATTGGGCCTTAGGCACTGGTGCTGGTGCCACAACACTGCAACCCCTCACATATACTCTAGTTGGAACGCAGAAACGAGCCCTGCTGCAAAGTATTGCATCAAAAATTGTAATTACACGCCCCTGTTAAACAGGGGCTGAAAAATTGGGCCTTAGGCACTGGTGGCGGCACCCAGAACCAAAAATGTTCTTACAAGCTATCAGCGTGATCATTGAGGAGGAAGAGGATAATTACTCAGGATAGTCACTCAGTATCAGCATAGGCAGTCTTTGAAGGGATCTGAGATTTAAAAAAAAAATATTCGGTTACATCAGCATCAGGGGCTTGGTAGCTGGTGGTGATCCAAGACTGATTCATTTTTATGAAGGTCAGTCGATCGACCGAGTCGGTGGATAGACGCACCCTGTGATCGGTTACAAAGCCTCCAGCAGCACTGAATGTGCGTTCCGAAAGAACGCTGGACGCAGGACAGGCCAGTAGCTCAATTGCATACTGTGCAAGCTCTGGCCAGTGATCCATCCTCAAGACCCAGTAACCCAGAGGATTTTCGGTGGGAAAGGTTTCCAAGTCAGATCTTGCCCCTAGGTATTCCTGCACCATGTAAAACAGATGCTGGCGACGGTTGCTGGAACCGATCATACCTGGGGGCTGCGGACTAAAAAATTGTCTGAACGCATCGGTCAGACGGCCACCTTCTCCACCGCTCCTTCTTTGACTGACTGAAGCCTCAGCAACACGTTGTCCAGAAACAGGAGTTTGTAACCTCCCAGTCTCTGGGAACGCGTTGCACAGGCCTTTCTGCAAGGCCTCCCGAAGATGTTTCATCCTCTGCTCCCTCTGTGATGCCCACAAATTGTGCCAATCAGGAGGGGACCAAAAAAGAAAAGTGGGGCTCAAGGAAAGGCAATGTGGATGAATGTATAAAGGTCAATTATGTGTTTAATCAGGTACAAAAACATACACGTGGAGATAAGATAGCATGCATCACAAATTACATTGCCTAAATAAAATTGATTGATCGGTGGCATCAGATCGATCAATGCTAATACACAGACAGGGGGGACAAAAAAACATATAAAACAAACATATGCGTCCGGACGTCTGGGCTATTGATGTCTGCACAACCTGCTACAATGAGGAGTGTTCAGTTTTGCTGAATAGGGTTGTGCAGCAAACATCAATCCCCCCCGGGGGGGGGGGGCGGCTCAAAATAGGAAAAAGGTGGGGAAAGAGACAGGGAAGGGGAGGTGGTGAAAGGGAGTGAATTGAGGGAAAAGTGGGAGGAAGGACGGGGAGGGGACAAAGGAGAGAGGTCAGAGCCGTGGAGTGGGGCGCTGATACAAGATCAGAGATCAGATATCAATGACCGTTGGATGGAAATAAATGATGGGGCCATGGTATATGAGAATGGAGCTGGGGTGGCGGAAGTCCAGGATGGTATGGAACAATTGCTGTGATAAGCAGGCTGGTATGTAGGGTGTAATCAGATGCGTGCTGTGGGGGTGAATCAAGCTGTGGTTTAATATGAGCAGCAACACACAGTGCAGGCGGCTAAGTACTTTACCACTGCCGGGTCCTGTACGGAGATCGACAGGTACTTCCGAAGTGTGATGTCCCCTGTGCTGTGGACTGCACCACTGTTCACCGTGCACAATACTGGGTACTTCCTGGGCGATCCTAGCAGCCCCACAGGTGTATGCTTAAGTGTACAAATGGCCGGCCATCTATGTGCGCCTGTGGTCACTCCAATGGCTGTTCCACGTGACAGAGCGGAACGTTCTCTCAGTCGGTGAGCCGGCTAGCCCCAACGTGGGATGACAGCAGGCGTGACGTCCGGGCGCAGTGACGTCAACGCGCTTCACAAACCAAGATATGTAGCTTCGTCTGGACGGGATGGCAAGATAAGGTCCGCAACCTTACCCTTGTAACGTGGATCAAGGAGGGTTGCCAGCCAGTATTGGTCCTTTTCCATGATACCATGAATACGAGGATCCTTACGCAGGCTTTGCAGGATCAGGGAAGCCATGCAGCGTAGGTTTGCTGAGGCATTCGGTCCGGAGTCCTCTGGGTCACTAAGGATGACATGGTCCGCAGCCACCTCCTCCCAGCCACGAACAAGTCCATGGGCACATGGGTCATTTGGGGGAGAGGGCAGAGAGGAGGTTGGTGCCATTGTCGCAAACCACCATTCCTGCCTTAAGTTGGCGTGGCGTCAACCACCTCTGAACCTGCCCCTGCAGAGCTGACAGAACCTCTGCCCCAGTGTGGCTCCTGTCCCCCAAGCACACCAGCTCAAGCACCGCATGGCATCTTTTGGCCTGCATACTTGCATAGCCCCTTGAACGGCTACGGAGCACCGCTGGTTCTGAGGACAATGCACAGGAAGAGGCCATGGAGGAAGAAGAGGAGGGGGTGGAGGAGAGATTTGTGTCACAATCATTAGTAGTGGCATTTTGGAGGCGTGGTGGTGGAACAACCTCCAACACTACTGCACTTTGTCCTGCATCCTTCCCAGCTGCCAGCAGAGTCACCCAATGCGCGGTGAAACTTAGGTAACGTTCCTGTCCATGCCTGCTGGACCATGAGTCAGCAGTAATATGCACCTTACCGCTGACCGCCCTGTCCAGCGAGGCATGGTCATTGCCTTCCACATGCCGGTAGAGAGCCGGAATCGCCTTCTGTGAGAAAAAGTGGCGTTTGGGTACCTACCACTGAGGAACCGCACATTCCACAAACTCACGGAAGGGGGCAGAGTCTACCAACTGAAAAGGCAGCAGTTGAAGTGCTAGCAATTTTGCCAAGCTAGCATTCAACCGCTGGGCATGTGGATGGCTGGGAGCAAACTTCTTTCGGCGGTGCAGCAGCTTGGGCAGGGAAATTTGCCTGGTACAATCTGACGTCGGTGTACCGAAAGCAGATTGCCCACAAGTACTTGGCTGTGACACACCTAATTCTACACCTTCATTCCTCTCAGTGCAGGTCTCAGAGAGGACTGAAGGTATAGTGTGGTTAGAGATCTCAGCTGATGAGGAGCAAGGAGAGGTCCTCTTTGTTCTTTGGTGTGGGTCTTTTAGATACGCTTGCCAACGAACTGCATGGCAGGTCAACATATGTCTGGTCAAGTATGTGGTGCTCAAGTGGGAGATGTTTTGGCCACGCGAGATACGCTTGAGACATATGTTGCAAATAGCAGCGGTGCGATCTGATGCACTCGTCTCAAAAAAGGCCCACACCAAAGAACTTTTGGAATAACGTGCAGAGACAGCAGCGCCCTGCACATGCAGAGCTTTGGGGTGTGATGCAGTCAGTGTGCTGCCCTTAGGCTGGCCCCTGGAGGGCATCCTGCCTCGTTGGTGATGTGCCTCCTCCTCCTCCCCCTCTCTCCTATCAGGCACCCACGTTGAGTCAGTGACCTCATCATCCCCTCCCTCATCATCACTGGAGCAAACCTGGCAGTATGCTGCAGCACGGGGAGCATGACTGCCAGATTGCTTTCCTTCTTGGGCACCCCCTCTGTCCGTGCTCACGTTACTGCCTTCATCTAGCTCAGTATTATCATCAGAGCCTTCTAAACACTGGACATCCTCCTGGAGCCATCACTGTGGTCAAACAGTTCGAGGGACTCCTCAGGAGGACATGGTGGGGCTAGGGAAGGAGTCACTGATGCCATTGAGCCGAGGGAAGAGGCCGCGTTGGCAGCTGCTTTGCCAGACAAAGTACCCTGAGCATGGTTGAGAGAGGATGAGGAGGATGAGAACGGCTTGGTCATCCATTCGACCAAGTCTTCCGCATGTTGCGGCTCAACATGGCCAGCTGCCGAAAAAAAGGCCAAGCGTGTCCCACGGCCACGTGCTGATGAGGATGCACTGTCTCCACCACAAGCACTGTTGCCTCTAGACACAGAGCCTGCTTGCCTCTTTTATTGGCTTGTGACTGTCTGCCTCTCCTTGTTGGCCTTCCAGACATTCTAATGGCCTGTAGCTGCACTAAGCTGGGATATATATATATATATATATATATATATATATATATATATACCCTGATACTGCAGCTAGCAAAATCAACTGCCTGCCTGTAGTATGAGAACACCACCAACCTTCTACAGGTAGCTTTAGCTGAACACTGTGCAGAGCTCGCAAAAAACTAACTTGTAGCTTATTTAGCTGCCTGCGGTAGTGATAGGATCAGGAAAACACCACCAACCTTCTACAGGTAGCTTTAGCTGAACACTGTGCAGAGCTCGCACTACACTAACTTGTAGTTTTAGCTGAACACTGTGCAGAGCTGGCAAAAAACTAACTTGTAACTTATTTAGCTGCCTGCGGTAGTGATAGGATCAGGAAAACACCACCAACCTTCTACAGGTAGCTTTAGGTAAACACTGTGCAGAGCTCACAAAAAAATAACTTGTAGCTTATTTAGCTGCCTGCGGTAGTGATAGGATCAGGAAAACACCACCAACCTTCTACAGGTAGCTTTAGCTGAACACTGTGCAGAGCTCGCAAAAAAACTAACTTGTAGTTTTAGCTGAACACTGTGAGGAGGACGCACTACACTAACTTGTAGTATAACTAAGTGGTGCCGCGCTAATCCTGGGTAAATTAGCTAAAATTAACTTATATCAGTGTGACATGCATTAGAGTGTGCATCCACGAGTATAAGTTACACTTTGGGAGTTAATAGCATCAGCCGTGTAAAACTCCACACTCATATGACAACAAATCTAAGTAGTGAAAAAGTAATGTTCTATAGTGACAACAGTAAACACAGTATATCTCATCATATCCATAAAAATAATAAATAACAATAATGTAAGGGTGTCAATTAGTGATAAAGTGCATAATGCAATATACAATGAATCATAGTGTGTAACAGACATGCAACACATAAAATGACAATGTGCAGCAGTGCAGCTAAATTTTCAACAGTAAAGTGTCCAAAAAATATCAAGTGCTTCAACGTAAAATCCGTCTTATATAATGTGACTGCAACGTCCTGACATGCAACAGTTGCAACAATACAAAGTGTTTCAACAGAAAATCCTTCTTTTATAACGTGGCAGCAACGTCCTGACATGCATCAGTTGCAGTGCAGTGCTCAAGATAAATCACAAAGTGCACATCTTTCTGTTTAGACACACAGGTAAGTAATGGCCCCTTACCTTAGGGTAATAGGGCAAACGCATGTGACCAAAATCTTTAGGGGTATCCTCCTATGGATGCAAGCACTAGCCTCACAGTCCTAGTCCCAGGGGATGATTCCCTCAGATGTTTTAGGGGGGAGTGTAGAAA
Organism: Lithobates septentrionalis; assembly: GCA_037952835.1. Taxonomy (NCBI): domain Eukaryota; kingdom Metazoa; phylum Chordata; class Amphibia; order Anura; family Ranidae; genus Lithobates; species Lithobates septentrionalis. The sequence goes on along the minus strand of JBBDGP010001605.1, from coordinate 1,520,637 downwards.
ATGACAAAAAACAGGGGGGATCCCAATAGCGTAATAACGTTTAAACAGCAGCTTTTATTAGATAAGATAAAGGGTACTCACATAAACAACATTAAAAACATTCCTATCTCCAACGAGCGGCGAGCTCGTATACCTCTCACCTGTGAGAGGTATACGAGCTGTCATTTTATGTGTTGCATGTCTGTTACACACTATGATTCATTGTATATTGCATTATGCACTTTATCACTAATTGACACCCTTACATTATTGTTATTTATTATTTTTATGGATATGATGAGATATACTGTTATACAGTAAATATACAACTATTTACTGTTGTCACTATAGAAGATTACTTTTTCACTACTTAGATTTGTTGTCATATGAGTGTGGAGTTTTACACGGCTGATGCTATTAACTCCCAAAGTGTAACTTATACTCGTGGATGCACACTCTAATGCATGTCACACTGATATAAGTTAATTTTAGCTAATTTACCCAGGATTAGCGCTGCACCACAAAGTTATTCTATTATTGATCCACAGGGTTTGGGTTGTACCTGATTCGGTGCAGGCAGCTTTTCCTATTTAGTCCAGTCTGTTATACATCTGATAGCGCGGGAATAATTACATATTTTTACACTAACTTGTAGCTTTAGCTAAACACTGTTCAGAGGATGCACTACACTAACTTGTAGCTTTAGCTGAACACTGTGAGGAGGACGCACTACCCTAACTTGTAGCTTTAGTTGAACACTGTGCAGAGGTCACACTAAATTAACTTGTAGCTTTAACTGAACACTGTGAGGAGGACGCACTACACTAATTTGTAGCTTTAGCTGAACACTGTGCAGAGGTCGCACTACACTAACTTGTAGTTTTAGCTGAACACTGTGAGGAGGACGCACTACACTAACTTTTAGCTTTAGCTGAACACTGAGGAGGACGCACTACCCTAACTTGTAGCTTTAGCTGAACACTGTGCAGAGGTCGCACTACACTAGCTTGTAGTTTTAGCTGAACACTGTTCAGAGGACGCACTACACTAACTTGTAGCTTTAGCTGAACACTGTGCAGAGGTCACACTACACTAACTTGTAGCTTTAGTTGAACACTGTGCAGAGGTCGCACTACACTAACTTGTAGCTTTAGCTGAACACTGTGCAGAGGACGCACTACACTAACTTGTAGCTTTAGCTGAACACTGTGCAGAGGTCACACTACACTAACTTGTAGCTTTAGCTGAACACTGTGCAGAGGTCACACTACACTAACTTGTAGCTTTAGCTGAACACTGTGAGGAGGACGCACTAAACTAACTTGTAGCTTTAGCTGAACACTGTGAGGAGGACGCACTACACTAATTTGTAGCTTTAGCTGAACACTGTGCAGAGGTCGCACTACACTAACTTGTAGTTTTAGCTGAACACTGTGAGGAGGACGCACTACACTAACTTTTAGCTTTAGCTGAACACTGAGGAGGACGCACTAAATTAACTTGTAGCTGATTCGGTGCAGGCAGCTTTTCCTATTTAGTCCAGTCTGTTATACACCTGATAGCGCGGGAATAATTACATATTTTTACACTAACTTGTAGCTTTAGCTAAACACTGTTCAGAGGATGCACTACACTAACTTGTAGCTTTAGCTGAACACTGTGAGGAGGACGCACTACCCTAACTTGTAGCTTTAGTTGAACACTGTGCAGAGGTCACACTAAATTAACTTGTAGCTTTAACTGAACACTGTGAGGAGGACGCACTACACTAATTTGTAGCTTTAGCTGAACACTGTGCAGAGGTCGCACTACACTAACTTGTAGTTTTAGCTGAACACTGTGAGGAGGACGCACTACACTAACTTTTAGCTTTAGCTGAACACTGAGGAGGACGCACTACCCTAACTTGTAGCTTTAGCTGAACACTGTGCAGAGGTTGCACTACACTAGCTTGTAGTTTTAGCTGAACACTGTTCAGAGGACGCACTACACTAACTTGTAGCTTTAGCTGAACACTGTGCAGAGGTCACACTACACTAACTTGTAGCTTTAGTTGAACACTGTGCAGAGGTCGCACTACACTAACTTGTAGCTTTAGCTGAACACTGTGCAGAGGACGCACTACACTAACTTGTAGCTTTAGCTGAACACTGTGCAGAGGTCACACTACACTAACTTGTAGCTTTAGCTGAACACTGTGCAGAGGTCACACTACACTAACTTGTAGCTTTAGCTGAACACTGTGAGGAGGACGCACTAAACTAACTTGTAGCTTTAGCTGAACACTGTGAGGAGGATGCACTACACTAACTTGTAGCTTTAACTGAACACTGTGAGGAGGACGCACTACACTAACTGTAAATAGTCTAGCTTCCTGACTGTGGTACTAATAGGATCAAAAGAACACCAGCAATTTTCTTCAGGTAGCTGTAAATACTGTAACAAGACAAGCCTGCCTGTCAGTAGGAAGACAACAGGAACTGATCTAGCTAAACTGAATACAGTGTATATGTATATATATGTATATATATATATATATATATATATATATATATACACACACAACTCCTGGGATGCATATATATACACATAATACACTGCAAGTGCAGCTAACTCACTGACTGTCCTGCCTAATCTAGCTAACTCAAATGAAATGACACTGTCTCTCTCCCTCTAAGCACGCCGGAACACACTACACAGGGCCGCCGTGCAGGCGGCCTTATATAGTGTGGGGCGTGTTCTAAACCCCCTGAGCCATTATTGGCCAAAGCCACCCTGGTTTTGGCCAATTACAGCTCTCTCTACTGATGGCGCTGTGATTGGCCAAGCATGCGGGTCATAGTGCATGCTTGGCCAATCATCAGCCAGCAACGCAGTGTGATGCCGCAGTGAATTATGGGCCGTGACGCGCCACACGAATTTGGCGCGAACGGCCCATATCGTTCGCAATTCGGTGAACGATCGAACAGATGATGTTCGAGTCGAACATGGGTTCGACTCGAACACGAAGCTCATCCCTAGCCATGACGCAATGGTGCGTGAAGATGCCGCCTGACCTCTCTTGAATCCATGCGGGATAATTAGAAGGCTCTCCGTTTTTCTGATGGATCTGGTTGCTGAGAGGTACTCAAAGATGTTGCCCTTGACGTCTAATGGATGAGGGTTACCCTGATCCGTGACAAGTGCTGGGAGATTAATCTCTTGTTTGAAATGGAAGGATGAGGATACTTTGGGGATGAAACGATCTGAAGGCCTCAGGACTAATCTGTCTGGGTAAATAATCAGGTACGGTTCATTAGCCAGTAAAGCTTGCATCTCTGACACCCTTTTAGCCGATGTTATGGCTATCAGGAATGAAACCTTTAGTGTTAGGTCCCAGAGCGAGATGTTCTCGAGCGGGAAGAAAGGTTCCTTAGAGAGTGCTTCCAGAACAACTGAGAGGTCCCAGACTGGGAAGGAAGGTTTTCTAGGGGCCTTAGTTTTAGGAAGACCCTTTGAAACTGGATAATAAGGGGATCTTGTGCCCATTTAACTCCTGTCAAGGGGGATAGGGCCGACACTTGGACCTTCAGGGTGTCTGACCTAGGGCCTTTTTCTAGGCCCGACTGTAGAAATTCTAGAATTTTTGATACTGAAGGGGAGGATGAGTCCCAGCCTTGCTGCTGAGTTAAGGCGACAAATTTTTCCCAGACCCTTCTGTAGGTGTTATTGGTGGTACATCTTCTGGCCTGGAGTAAGGTGTCCACCACCTTTTGGGAACAGCCTTGATCTAAATACCTAGCCCTTTCAGTCTCCAGGCCATCACATGTAGCTTTTCCGGGTTCGGGTGAAGTAGATGGTCCTGGGAGAGCAGGTCCACCGATAACGGGAGAGGGAGCGGGTCTGTCGTGTTCAGTTGCAGGAGAGTGGTGAACCATAGCCTCCTTCGCCAAAAGGGGATCACTGCAATTACTAATGCCGTTGATCTCTTGAGCCTTAGAAGGAATCTCGCTATGAGGGGAGTCGGGGGAAAGACGTAGCCCATGCGAAAACTCCAGGGGTGTTGGAGGCAATCCGTTCCCTCTGCTGTAGGAAAGGGAATTCTTGAAAAGAATCTCTGGCATTTCGTATTTGCTGGTGTTGTTGCAAGATCTATATCCGGTGTTCTCCAGGTCCGAGATATGAGAGCGAACGCCTGGGGACTCAGGGACCACTCGTTGTTGAAGATGAAGCTCCTGCTCAGTGAGTTGGCCAAGAGGTTCTGGGCTCCCGGGACGTAAACCACCCTCAAGTCTGACAGGTTCAGCTGTGCCCATTCTATAACAGGACGGACCTCCTGCATCATGGAGCTGCTTCTGGTGCCCCCCTGCCTGTTGATGTAGGCGACAGCCACTCTGTTGTCCATTCTCAGAAGGACCTGTTTCCCCCTCAAGTGAGGGCTGAAGGCCAGGAGAGCTTGGAATGCTGCCTTCATTTCCAGCATGTTCGAAACTGAATCCTGTGACCTGAATGGCCAGCGGCCCTGAGCTGCGTAGTTCTGATAGTGCGCCCCCCACCCCTCCATGCTGGCATCTGAGGTCACTGTCTCCTGAGGAGGTGTAACTATGTGCTTGCATGTCTTCAAGTTGTGAGGCCGTGTCCACCATCGCAGTGATTGCTTGACCTCCTCTGAGATGGAGATCGGCTGGGACATAGACGTGCCATCCCACTGGCGCAGAAAGGAGATTTGGAGGGGTGTTGAGTTCCATTGTGCCCATTGGACCATTTGAATGGTCGCTGACAGTGAGCCTAAGATACCGAGGCATGCTCTGGCTGGCAATGTTGTGGTTGAGGTTGATTTCCTCACTCTCTGGATTAGGAGAGGTATTTTTTCTGGAGGGAGCTCCACTGTATTCGCCCTGGTGTCCAGTTCTGCTCCCAGGAAGACCATTCTCTGGGTGGCCTGGATATTGCTTTTCTTCCAATTTATTAGCCACCCTAGACCCTGCAGTGTGGAGACTAGAATTTCCCGATGTTGGATGAGAGACTCCTGGCAGTCTGAGAGAAGCAGGATATCGTCCAGGTATTGGTGGACCCTTAGTCCTTTTTCCCTCAAGTAGGCTATTACGGGTAACAGGACCTTCGTAAATGTCCTGGGTGCGGTAGAAATCCCGAACGGGAGGCTTCGGAATTGGAAGTGCCGATGGTTTAAGGTGAAACTAAGGAATTTCTGGAATGCGGCGTGGATAGGAATATGCAGATATGCGTCCTGGAGGTCAATTGAAAGCATCCAATCTCCAAGGTTTATTGCTTGGAGGATCGACTGTAGGCTTTCCATTTTGAACGACTCTATCCGGATTGATCGGTTGAGGTTTTTCAGGTCCAAGACCGGACGCAAATCCCCTGACTTCTTTTTGACTAAGAAAAGCTTAGTCTTTGTGTTAGCGGAACCTCCACTATTGTGCAGTGCTTGAGGACCAACTGGAGATAGCTCTTCCCACCGTGGCCAGTGCCACGGCTGGTCTGCAGGCACCTCCCGCAAATATGTAAGCTCTTTTAAGATCGGTGTCAACTTTCCTATAGAGTACGTCTCTAAACGTCAACGCGTCTTCGATAGGGAGTGTCACATGTCTAGCTAGACACATCAAGGATGCGTCTACTACTGGAGGGGAAACTAAAGGGGACACCTTGGGCTCCTTGAGTGGGTACAATTTGGCAAGTCTGTTAGTTAGACTAGTCTTCTTTTCAGGATTCTGCCATTCCTCCTTGATCAGCTCATCTAACTCGTCGATGAACTGGAAAGCTTCTGGAACTCTTTTGAGATTTGGGAAATATTTCCTCTGTTTCTGTTGGGTCTCCTTGGGCTCCTCCCAGTTTATCGCTTCCTTGACTGATTTAACAAATGGTACTATTAGCGAGAAATCAAATCTGGCTGATGTTTCCAGCCTTTTGGTGTCAGACGGGAGTTCTTGCTCCCTTGATGTACTGGGATGAGTGGGTGAGGCACTTTGGGCTGTAAACTCCGCATCAGGAGTTGAGACTTGTGGAGTTGAGACTCCGGAGAGTTCTATTGTGTCCGGCTCTTTCCCTTTGGTGGCTTCGTCGATGCATCTGCGACAAGCCAGTTTATCTGTTAGGGCAGTGGCCCCGCAAACCCAGCAAGCGTTCCCGACAGGACAGGAGGGGTGCACTGGTGACTGGTGTCTGCGTACAGGGGATCTTCTGCAATAAGAGCGGCTATGTCTTGAGTAGGATCTGGATTAATCAATCTATTGAGTAGGTATATAAAAAAGGTATTGCCACTGAGGGTTCACATCGACTTCACATAACAAAAAGGATAAAAATAGAACCAAAAAATAAATAAAAATTATTAAGAGTTATCAATAAATGCATTTAGGTCTACATCAACGTTCAACCCAAAGGGGGCATAACATTTGATCTTGTGTATCCAAGACATCTCAAGTCTCAAGATGCTACGCACCAGAGAGCCACCTCTCCATTGTGGGTTGTACCTATCGATCCCCAAAAAGATGGTCTTAGCGGGATTCTTATCGTGAAATTCCAAATAGTGTCTCAAGACTGGGTGTTTGAGAAACCCATTTTTTATGTTCGTCACATGCTCATTGAGTCTAACCAGGAAGGGGCGCTTGGTCCTGCCCACATATTGCACCCCATAAGGGCATTGGAGCAGGTAGATGACCCCCTCAGTTGAGCATGTGATGAATGGCTTAATCTCGAATTCTACTGAAGTGGTCGATGATGCGAATTTGTGAGTTCTCATATGCATGCATCCACTAAGAGAGCACACCCTGCACCTCCTACACTGGTAGAAACCAGTCAGGTTCTCAAAAAAACCCTTCTTAATAGAAGGAGGGTCAAGCACATTTGGTGCCACTCTACCCCTAAGGGAAGAGGCTCCCTTACAAATAACCTGTGGCTTACCAGGAAGAACAGGATTCAGAATCTGGTCGTTGGTAAGGATATGGCAGTGTTTTTTAATACGTTTTTCAACATTCCTATGCTGCACGGAATAGGTCGTAATGAAGGGGATAGAAGGCATCCTGTCCCCTCTAGACGATCTTTCCCTGAGTAAGTCACTCCTATCTATTAATGACACCTCCTCTAAGGTGTTTTTTAGAGAGACATCTGAATAACCCTTCTCTATGAACCGTCTAGTCAGAATCCCCGTCTGTCAGTCAGAAATTCTCTATTGTCAGAGCAATTTCGCTTTAAGCGTATGTACTGGCTCTTTGGAACTGATCTAAGCCATGCTCCATGGTGGCAACTGTCGACAGGAATGTAAGTGACACGTACCTCAGAGGTGAGCCTGACATGCAGAGGGAGACCTCTCATACAGCCCTGGTTTCCAGGTCACTGGGGTTTGGGACAGTGACCGTAGGAGCACAGTGAGGTAAGAGTGCCTGCTGAGGTCTCTGGAACTGGAGATGATGACCACTGGAAGGAGCTGGAACCGGCTGGAGTGCTGAAGATGCAGGTCAGCTGGATGCAGGTCAGCAGGATGCAGGTAAGCTGGATGCAGGTCAGCAGAATGCAGGTAAGCTGGATGCAGGTCAGCAGGATGCAGATGCGCCAAGAAGCAACAAGCACATGTGGGTGCAAGGTCAGACAAGCCAGGTCATACACAGTGGATCAGTTCAGGCAGAATCGGCAGGCAAGGGATGGTCAGAGTTCAGGCTGGTTCTGGCAACAGAAGATCAGGCAGGCAGGTAAACAGAGCAAGGTCAAGGAAAGCCAAAGGTCAGGACTGGAGACAGCAGCAAGGTCAAAGAGCCAGGTCAGTATGAGATCGGGTGCAGATTCGGGAACAGGTCACAGGAAAAGCTGCAGATCAGACAGCAAGAACTGAATGGTAGGAGCCCCTTTTAAAGGCCACTGGGCGCCAAAGCCACATCACTGTCCGCGCGTGCACGATCTCCGTGATCGTCGCACTCGCAAGCCTGTTGACTGGGGTGCGCCTGAGCCCTGTTGCAGGTCTGAGAGCCGTACGTCCATGACATTGCCCCCTCCTTAAGGGCAACCTCCAGGTGCCCAAAAGAGCTCCTTTTTGGGTATGACTGTGGAAGAAGGCCTGGATCAGTTCTTGGGCATGCACATTTTGCTTAGGTTCCCATGAGTTCTCCTCTGGTCCATACCCCCTCCACTTGATCAAATATTGAAGTTGATTACCTCTTCTCCTGCAGTCTACTACAGCCTCCACCTCATATTCTTCATCCCCATTAACCATTACGGGTTCGGGTGGCCCCGATCCTCTGTCCGGGAAGGGGTCAGGTACTGTGGGTTTCAGCAGGGACACGTGGAACACATGGGTGAACTCTGAGCGAATTGGGCAAGGTAAGTTCATAAGAGACCTCATTCAATTTCCTTTTAACTGGGAAAGGGCCAATAAATCTGGGAGCCAGCTTTTTCGAGGGGCAAACCATTTTGAGGTTGGTAGTAGATAACCACACCTTATCACCTGGTTAGAGACGTAATTCCCCTTTTCTCTTCCTGTCATATAGCCTCTTGTTGGTTGCCTGCGCTTTGGCCATAGTCTCTTGCAACAACTTGTTGTTGCGACCCAGAAACTCGACAGTGCTTTGTACTGCTGGAACTGGAGATTCCGGGATAAGACAGGATGGAATCCATAGTTTGCAAGGAATGGTGACTGACCTGTGACTGAATGGCTGGCATTATTGAAAGCAAATTCTGCTTGAGGTAAAAGTGCTACCCAATCATTCTGGACAAACGTGGTAAAACAACGGATGTACTGCTCCAGGGTCTGGTTTGTCCTCTCAGTTTGTCCATTAGTCTGGGGGTGGAAGGCAGATGACATGGAAAGTTCAATTTTCAGGATTTGGCATAGTGATTTCCAGAAGCGAGAGGTAAAGGTACCCCATGTAGTCTTATGATCTCCCGGATGAACACCCGAGCGGTTTCCATGGCAGAAGGCGTATTCTTTAGGGGTATGAAGTGGGCCATCTTGGATAGCTGGTCGACCACTACAAAGATGGCTATATGTCCTTCAGAAGGGGGTAGCTCAACTATAAAGTCCATGGCAATCATGCTCCAGGGTCTGTCAGGAATTGGTAATGGTCTGAGGAGACCCCAGGACTTACTTGGTCCTGGCAGACTTGCTTTGGGTACAGATGACACATGACTTGACATATTCCCTGCAATCTCCCTCGAGCTTCGGCCACCAGAACATGCTCTGAATTAATTCGAGAGTCTTGTGGACCCCAAAATGGCCGGCCAGGGGGTGGTCATGACCAAGGCTTAGTACTTTTGTCTGGAACCTCTCTGGCACGAAAATTTGATTGTCTTTCCAAAGCATTCCATCCTTAGGTATTAGGGTCACTCCTGGTGGACAGGACACCCCCACTGAGGCTTGTTTTAGACCAGACATCAGGTCTATCTGGAGAAGCAGAAAATTGCCTTCAGATAAAATAGTATCCGGAACTGAGGTTTCCTTGGGGTCATCGTACATACGAGAGAGAGCGCCTGGCTTGATGTTTTTTGACCCTGGCCGGTAGGTGATGTGAAATGAAAATCTGGAAAAGAATAGCGCCCACCATGCTTGGCGTGGCTTCAGACGTTTGGCAGTTCTCAGATATTCCAGATTTTTATGATCCGTGTAGATATGTATGGGATGTGCCGCTCCCTCCAGCAGGTATCGCCATTCTTCGAGTGCGGCTTTAATGGCCAAAAGTTCACGGTCACCTACATCGTAATTCCTCTTGGCAGGAGAAAGCTTACGGAGAAGAAGGCTATAGGGTGCATAAGATCCTTGAGTCCTTGCCGCTGAGAGATAACTGCCCCCACAGCTGTTTCTGAAGCGTCAACCTAGGGAAGAGAGGGATCCGGATGGCTCAGGATGGGAGCAGAGGTAAAAAGTCCCTTTAGAGTAGAAAAGGCGGCTTGTGCCTTGGAATTCCAGTGGAATTGGACATTCTGTTTTGTTAGCTGGGTGATCGGGGAAATTATAGCAGAGAATCCTTTGATAAACCTTCTGTAAAAATTTGCGAAGCCAACAAAATGCTGCACCCTCTTCTTGTCTGAGGGTGCAGGCCAGTCCAGGACAGCTGTGACCTTTTGTGGGTCCATCTTGAACCCTTCTTTGGAAATTACTAGGCCCAAGAACTGGATACTCTGCCGTTCGAACTCACATTTCTCTGGTTTAGCGTATAGCCCATGCTGACGGAGCTGGCAGAGTACCATCTTGATGTGTTTCCGGTGCTCATCCAGGGATGTGGAAAAGATCAGGATATCATCTAAGTAGACTATTACGAATATATCTAGACAGTCTCTAAAGAAGACATTTACAAAGTGCTGGAAGGTGGGAGGGGCATTACACAGGCCGAAGGGCATCACTAGATATTCAAAGTGGCCAAACCTGGTACGGAAGGCCGTTTTCCATTCGTCCTTTGTACCGGTTCTTGACCGTGATTTTATTCAGCTCCCAATAGTCCACACAAGGACACAATGAGTGGTCCTTTTTTTCTACAAAAAAGACTTCTGCCCCAGCCGGGGAGGTAGATGGTCGGATGAATCCCCTCTTCAGATTTTCGTCCACTCCTTTAGTACCTCCAACTCCCGCTCAGATAGGGGAAAAATCCGTCCGAAGGGGATTTCAGTTCCAGGCAGCAACTCGATCGGGCAATCGTAGGAATGGTGGGGAGGAAGAGTCTCTGCCCCTCATTTACTAAAAACATCTAAGAACTCGTGGTACTGTTTAGGTACTGCTAAGCGTAACTCTATGTCAGCCTCCAGGCACAACAGAGGGCCAGAAACCTTGGGAGGTAAGGGCAGACAGTGTTCTTGACAGTAGAGGGATTGAAATTTGATTTCACCGGAGCCCCGGTCAATTTGTGGGCCTGAAGCCATGGTAGACCCAAGATGACCGGGAACAGAGGGGACGCAATTGCATCAAGTTTTAGCAGTTCCTTATGGTCCGAGACAGTAACCACGGGCAGTGTAGGAGTCTCCTGGGTCACCTGGCCAGATTTAATACGGGACCCATTCGCCAGGAAGATGGAAAGTTCTTGTGCCCTGTGCTGAAGTGGGATGCGTTGTTGGTTAGCAAAGTTCAGATCAATAAAACAACTGCACCAAAGTCTATTATTGCAGTAACAGACACAGTCCTTCCTGGAAGCTGGATGACTGGCAGAAGAAATGGACGAATATCTACAGAACTTGGCAGGACATGAATGTACATGGCCGGCTCCCCTGCAGTACATAAACAAAAACAGTGTAGCGCTAAAGTACAAACCTCTAAGTGAAAAAATTATTTTATAAAAGGAGAAAGCTATTCAACGATTAAGTAAGGAATAATCTTATCTCGTCTCCAAATTACATAATTTAGAAAAATGAATCTCAAATGTGTAGTCTAATAGCATATGAAACACTCATTTATCAGTGATAAGAAAGACAAAAGGGAATATAAATGGTGAAATATAATTGTGACGAATAACGTGATAACCTCAAGTGTCCACATTCCTAAAGGAATATAAATGACAAACTTGGTGATAATAATAGTAAAATGTCCACAATTTAAGTAGGAGGTGTGGCCACCAAATGAATCTGGAAATAATCTAGTCCCAATGATATATCATGCAGATAAAGCGAATTCCATACAATGCAGATGATACATTAATATCTCCTCCGTAATAATCCGAATCAACATAAGGGATAAGGTACTCTTACCCCATTGGCGGTGAGTCAAAAAGGCTTGCACTGTCTTAAGATGGAAGACAGTATAGGAGTGGACCATGCGCTCGTAAACCTCTTCCTTCAGATGGGGGGCCAGGATCCTGCCCGGACGGTCTAAACGATCACCGTCCTTGTCAACATTGTTAAACCATGTATAAAGAAAGAAACAAGGAGCCTCCACATGGTGTAAATCCAAAAATTCAATTGGCATTTTTTTGATCAGTCACGATCATCAAACAATCTATAAAAGTATAAAAAAGGTAAAGTAGAATCGATTCCAGTAATAAAAAAGGCAAGCGTGGTGTGGGTGGCTGGGTACAGCAAGGAGATCCGACGCGTTTCGTCTGAAGAGACTTCTGCTGGGGTATGTTTAGACCATCCGGGCAGGATCCTGGCCCCCCATCTGAAGGAAGAGGTTTACCAGCGCATGGTCCACTCCTATACTGTCTTCCATCTTAAGACAGTGCAAGCCTTTTTGACTCACCGTCAACGGCCTGTGAGTCCACCAAAGTCGGTAAGAGTACCTTATCCCTTATGTTGATTCGGATCATTACGGAGGAGATATTAATGTATCATCTGCATTGTATGGAATTCGCTTTATCTGCATGATATATCATTGGGACTAGATTATTTCCAGATTCATTTGGTGGCCACACCTCCTACTTAAATTGTGGACATTTTACTATTATTATCACCAAGTTTGTCATTTATATTCCTTTAGGAATGTGGACACTTTAAGTTATCACGTTATTCGTCACAATTATATTTCACCATTTACATTCCCTTTTGTCTTTCTTATCACTGATAAATGAGTGTTTCATATGCTATTAGACTACACATTTGAGATTCATTTTTCTAAATTATGTAATTTGGAGACGAGATAAGATTATTCCTTACTTAATCGTTGAATAGCTTTCTCCTTTTATAAAATAATTTTTTCACTTAGAGGTTTGTACTTTAGCGCTACACTGTTTTTGTTTATGTATTTTGCACAATTTGGTCTTATTGGAGTGTTGGCTGCTATTCAACGTTTCTGATTGGCGCGGTATTTTCTACCCTTTTTTCCCCTGCAGTACAGACAGAGGTTGAGCTGTTCCCAACGTAAACGTTCCTCGGCGGACAATGAGGGTCTTATTAGTCCGACCTGCTTAGGTTTAGGAAAGTCCGGTGTCTGCTGGATCACTTTCTCCATCCTGAGTTCCCGAAGATGATGGTCTATCTGGATAGTTAGGGCGATCAAGGATTCCAGAGAGTTTGGTATGCCAACCCGAACCAATTTATCCTTTAACCTTTCTGATAAGCCCAGGCAAAACTGGTGCCGCAAAGCTGCATAATTTAATTGGGTATCTGCGCTCCAGCGCCTAAAGTCTGTTATATAGACCTCTGACCGCTCTGCGGCCTTGTTGGAGCACGCTAAGAACAGCCTCTGCAGTGGAGGTTCGTTGGGGGTCATCGTATAGGAGTGACATAGTGTTGAAAAAGAATGACAAAGAATCCAGTGAAGCATGATGTTCTTCAAGCAGATGATGGGCCCAGGTTTGTAGTTCTCCTAGCAGAAGTGAGACAACAAACCCCACCTTGGTGGCTTCCTGTGAAAAGGTTAAAGGCATTAAGGAGAAGAATAACTCGCATGCATTGCGGAAGGCCCGGAATTTGTTATGATCCCCGGAGAACTTCTTCGGAATTGGGACCCTTGGCTCTGGAGGTAACATCATTACAACATGCATATAACGCAATTACAATAACTCTTAATTCAAGGCTTCAAGTTATGTCAACTAAAGTTCAAGACACTTTCTTCTTGAAGTCACAGGTAGGATCCAGCAGCGTAGGCAAACAAGTTCATTCTCCAAAGGGTAAGAGCAGAATAAGTTCCGTGATAGGTCTGATGAAAGTCTTTACAGTCCCTTGTCTTGAAACCTTCACCTCCACCTTATGTACCTTACCATCATCACTAGGAATGCTCTTAACAATAAGTCCCATGGGCCATTCGATTCTTTCAGTTTGCTGGTCCTTAAGCAGAACAAGATCTCCAACTTGTATGTTAGGGTTCAGCCGTTGCCATGTCCTGCGTCCTTGCAGAGTAGAAAGATACTCCATCTTCCAACGATTCCAGAAGCAGTTGGCGAGGTGTTGTACTCGCTTCCACTGGTCATAACACAGATTTCCTGCTTTAAAGTTTCCAGGTGGAACAGGAACAGACCCAAGCTTCTGGGTAAGAAGAGTAACTGGGGTAAGGATAGTTGGGGTCTCTGGATCTTCGGACACTGGAACAAGTGGTCTTGAATTGATTATGGCAGATGCCTCTGCTAGGAAGTTGGGTAGAATCTCATGGGTATGTCTTGTGGAGTTAAAATCCATAAGCATAGAGTCCAATATTTTACATGTGATGCCTATCATTCTCTCCCATGAGCCACCAATGTGGGAAGAATGAGGAGGATTAAAAATCCATGTACAGCCTTTTTCAGCTAAAATGTCTTGCATTGGCCTAGAGTTGAGCTGTAACTCTCGACAGACTCCAATGAAATTAGTTCCACAGTCAGATCTTAGTGTCTTGACTGGTCCTCTGATGGCTAGGAATCGTCTTCGAGCATTGATGAAACTTGAGGCATCCATAGATTCTATTACTTCAATGTGTACTGCACGCACACTCATGCAAGTGTAGCTGTGATCTGTCTTTTTGCTCCTATAAACCAATGGCCTGCAAATCTTATGGCACCCTCTGTGAAGTGTCTACCTTGGTGCTTAACCCCTTCATGGTAGTGCCGTATGAGCAAAGTGGTGATGTGATGGCGAGCAGGTATAATGAGAGGATTCTGTTTTTGCTCATTCAACTCAGCCTTGTTTAAACGTCCACCAACCCTTAACATGCCATCACTGTCAATGAATGGATTCAGGTTGGCAATTGGACTGTTTTTTGCAATGTCCCTCTTGTCATGGATACTTTTAATTTCTGAGCCAAAGACACTCTGTTGTACACTGCGTATTATGATCAATTCACCTTCAGCAATGTCTTTTGCAGAAAGAAGCTTTTGGCACATGTGCCAACCTCGACAGTGAGCATCTGCAGGCTTTGTGTGGAAGCAATCTGCAATATGAACTAACCTTGTGGTGGTGCGTACAAGCCTTCTCCACCTGGATAAACTTTCAAAGCGTTGACAGCCCAAGACGAGTTTTTCTTCAGTTTTGGTGACGAGGGTTTTGACTTCAGGACAAATCTCTGAATCCTTTTCAGGTTCTATAAGACTAAAGACTTCAGCTGTGGTTTCTTCTGGATGATCCATCAGGAATTCAGGACCTATTAACAAAGAAGAATTTGCAAAAACACTTGCAGATACTGGTCTGGTGGCATGATCTGCAGGGTTAATATCAGATGGAACATAATGCCATTGTTCAGGTTTAAAAGATTTCCTGATTCTCCCTACACGGTCATAGAAACATTTAGTCTGGTTGTATATGTAGCCCAGAACAACTTTGCTGTCTTTGTAGAATCTGACATCATCTATCTGAATGTCTAGCTCACGCAGTATGAAATCTGCTATTTCTACAGCTAGCACAGTCCCACAAAGTTCAAGTGTTCAGGCTTAGGTGCTAACTTAGCTTTCCCAAACACAAACCCTATGTGGACTTGATTGGAACAGCTGCTATGGCCTCAGTAGATGCATCTGAGAAGATGTGAAGCTCTTTCCTCTGACTTGTGGCAAGGAAGGCAGAAGTGTAGCAGCGTGGCATGTAGAGATTGTTTCCAGTACTCCCTCTTTGAAAGCTGGCCTATTGGTAGTGTTCGTTGAAGTGAGTTGAATCTGGATAGAGCCTGTTCACGATTGGTTGGGAGTTTAACCCTTGCAGAACGAAGAGGTAATGGTGCAACCCAGCTGTTAGACTCATCCTGGAAGAATTCTTTGTCCATTATTTTGATGAACTTTCTGTCTGCGACTGACAAGGCTATTTTGTTGTCATCGCTTGTAGTACAAAACACTGTGGTACCTAGGTTGTCATCACAAAGGTTAGGAGTGACATCAGGTACTTGGATGATGTCAAGAGGCTTCTCTTTTACTTCGTAGTGGCAAGGGCACTGTTTGAAGAGGGATGCACATCCGTTTCCTAACATGTAAGTTTTGAAGGCGTGAATATCAGATGATGTACGCATTCTATCCAAGCATACGTCGCCCACGATTACCCAGCCTAGATCGAGTTTTTGTGCGTAAGGGGCATCATGAGGTCCATTGCACTGCTTGCGTAGCTTTGTTTACTCTGAGAATGTCTCTTCCTAGCAAGATCAAGATTTCAGCATTAATGTTTATTGCAGGAATTTCATTCACAAGGTGCCTCAAGTGAGGATGGTGATATACAGCCTCTGGAGTAGGAATTTCTTCCCTATCGTCTGGTATCTGGTCACACCCAACTAATGTTGGTAAGGGTATGCCCTCTCTCTTATTGATATCAGAGACCATGAACCCATCGGCCCTTCTACCGAAGGTCTCTTCACGACCAGAACAGGTTCTGAGAGCATACGGTGATGCGTGTCCCTCTGCCCCAAAGATCTCAAAGAATTTAGGCTTAACCAGGGATCTGTTGCTCTGTTCATCTATTATGTCATACATCCTAATAGCTTTCTCAGGTTGACCCTTTGGGTATATCTTGACTAGGCATTTCTTAGCACACCATTTGTGATCTAAGTCTTCTCCACAGACTTAGCTGTAGCTGGAGCATGACCTTGTTGCTTCCCGCCATGACTTGAGACAGAGCTGGAGGTAGGCGGCTGCTGTTAATTGTCTGAGGGTGGGCCCGGATGCATAGCTGTAGCATGTCTGCCGCTACTGCATTCTGTGCACTTGATGACAACTTTACAGTCTTTAGCAAAATGTCTATAACAAGCACAGCACCTGTAGCATATTCCAAGTTTCTGAAGAATCTCCCTGCGCTCTTGTAATGTCTTTGCCCTAAGCCCACAACATTTCTTTAGGGGGTGAGGCTTCTTATGAATAGGGCACTGACGATTAGGGTCTTTATTTCTGTCACCCGAATCACTCTGGTGAGCAGGAGAGGATACAGGTGGTGAGATGTCTGTCCTTTTAACAGATATTGCTCTATTAAAGTCTCTACGTTTAGCTGCTATGTTATCATACCTTGATGAAGATGATGATGAAGCAGGCAAGTTGGGTTCACTGAAGCTGAAGCTGGGATTGTTTCTCATCCAGGTTAGATCATTGATGAACCTGCAAAAATATGCGAATGGAGGAAAAGATACATTATAGTCTCTTTTGTACCTTGAGCCCTGTTGTGCCAATTTCTCTTGCAGGCTGTATGGCAGTTTTGACACCACTGGATTGACACCATGAGCAGTGGCCAGAAAGCTTAGTCCAGGTAGACATGGGTCTGTCTTTGCAAACTCCAGCTCCATAAAAAGGTCACTCAGATCTTGGAGCTTGCAATAGTCTTTGTTCCCTATTTTTGGGAAGTTTTGTAGTCTCTTGAATAGAGTGCTTTCTATGGCTTCAGAGCTACCATAGGCTTGCTCAAGTCTTGCCCATGCAGCAACAAGACCTGCATCTGGGTGGTCAACATGAACTGTTCTCAGTCTATTAACATGATCTGCAGATTCTGGCCCTAGCCATTTTATGAGCAAATCAAGTTCCTCCTTGGTAGTAAGGTTCAGATCAGCAATAACAGCTTTGAAGGTTGATCTCCAGGTCCTGTAGCTCTTCGGACAATCATCAAACCTTGAGAATGTAGTGTTAATGAGCTCATGGCGTACCATATACCTGGAAAAGTCATTCAAGTCTGGTCTCTCACTCTTCGGTTCCAAAGTAACTTGTGGAACCCCTCGGGTGTGAAAGTTCTCTGGTGAAGTAGGGTGAGGTTTACCAGGATGAAATGAATGTTGCAGGAGCGTTTAACTGTGGTGTAGTCCCTAAGGCTTGTGCTGGCTGTGGCTTGAGCTGCGGCTTGTCACTGCAAGTCACCTTGTTGTCAGCAAGAGGTGATGTGGTTTGCTGCATAGATGCACTTGTGTTGTATACTTGAAGAGGCTCAGGCATTTGGAGCTGAGAGGTCTCTGTGTTGAGAGTCAGAACAGTGTTGTTAGTAAGACGTACAGCAGATAACTCTGTATCATTGCAAACATTATGCTTTAGTACATATTCACTGGTGCGTTCAACTGGGTCTTGCAGTTCCGCTGGGATGGACCAGTCTGAGTTAGCACTTTCTCCCATCGCTTGTTCAAGGACTCTATGCCTTGCTAGGGCAGCTGCTTCCTCCCTTTCCATTTGCAGAATCTTTATTTGGGAATCTGCCTCTGCTTGTTGAGATGCCATCTCTGCTTCAAAAGTTTTGCTTTGAGCATCCAGCTCTGCTTGGCGAGCTTTGCTCTGAGCTTCCAGCTCTGCTTGGCGAGCTTTGCTCTGCGCTTCCATCTCTGCTTGGCGAGCTTTGCTCTGAGCTTCCAGCTCTGCTTGGCGAGCTTTGCTCTGAGCTTCCAGCTCTGCTTGGCGAGCTTTGCTCTGAGCTTCCATCTCTGCTTGGCGATTTACCATCTTTGCATGGCGAGCTGCCTTTTGTGTTTCTACTTCTGCTTCCTTTCTGGTGAAGGAGCTTCGCACTTTTTTGATTCTGCATCAGTGCGGGCCTCTATTACCTTGTCGCTTAATGTTGAGCTTCTGGAGCGAGAGGATCTAGAAGAACGTGCAGTGTGCTTGGTTGATGTGGATCTGTGAGATTTGGTCTCCTGCAGTTGAGCAATTCGGAGTTCTGCCTTATACTGAGCATTTTGCACTAAGAGATCCCTTTGTTGGTTTAGTGCATCAGTCCTGGTCAGTTCTGCTGAAGAGTCCTCTATATTACAGTCCTGCAAGAAGGCTGTGTATTTTGCAAACAGCCACTGGTAGCGTTCGTAACGCGGCAGATAAGCGATCTATAGAGTCTCTTAGTTCAGTTGGTTGATCATTAAAGTGTGACAAAACTGACATGCAGTGTGAAGTTCTGTACCATAAGTCTGACAGATTGCTGGAGTTTCATAGTTTCTGTGTCGGTTTTATTGTACGATTGGGTCTAATGCCGCATACACACAATCGGGAATTCGGCCAGCAAAAGGCCTATAAGAGCTTTTGGTCGGAAAATGCGACTGTGTGTGTATGCTCCATCGGACTTTTGCTGGCCGAATTTCCGCCAGCAAAAGATTGAGAGCATGTTCTCAAATTTTCCGACGGAAAAAGTTTCTATCGGAAATTCCGTTCGTGTGTTTGCAATTCCGAAGCGCATAAAACCATGCATGCTCAGAATCAAGTACGAGACGGAGCCGCTCAGTCTGGTAAAATGACCGTTCGTAATGGAGATGGCACATTCGTCACACTGCAAATTTTTAAATCTTTCAATGCAGCGCATTCTCTTCTTCTTTATAATGCTAGAAGAATGAAGTTGTTTTGCTGCTCATATTCACACAGAGTTCTCACAAACTGATTTCTTTATTATTTCTCGTGATCTCCTGAACAATCTTTTTAGTTTTTCAAGCCAGATCTCCCTAATAATGTTTAAAATTAATTTTTATGGTCATTTTTTTAATCAAGATCTCCTGTTTTTTTTTTTTTTATTATTTTATAGTGATCTCCATTTTTTTATATTTTTTGTATGTTACGTTTCCACAACACCATTATTATCTTGTATTTGTAAATCTCAAGGAGGTTGGTTGGTGTCCCTTGTTAATTTGACATTGCATTTTTTTGTACCTGCCTACTCACAAACAAACTGTCCTTTTTGAAGTAAAACACATAGGCAAGTATTTCTGAAAACAAAATATCCATTTATTCTGGGTCATAACAAAATAAAGAGGAAGGCAATGCTGGAGAAACTGGTGAAATTTGCCAAGCCTTTGTACCCCAGGGCAGACATCAATAATTTTACAGTCAAAATTGGTGCAAAAAATATTGCAAAACATCCAAAAATATTAAAAGCCTGCAAAATTTAAATTTAAATTCTTCAAAGGTGCCCCTTTGAAGACGTCACGTATGACGAAACATGTAGGACGTGGCTACGCAGTGTACGCCAGTTCGCCATAGAGCCCCATGTAACCCAGCACGGGCATTTCTGCTGTTTTTAAATTTAAATTTTGCCGGCTTTTAAAATTTTTGGATGTTTTGCAATATGATGCCTGGTTGTTTGAGGCAATAAAACCTTTTTATACCTACTACACTATTGGAGTTTTTTCTCCCCTCTCCCTCCTTCTCCATCCACGAGTTCTGTGACGAGGGAGTGTTTACATCAACGCGGAAGTGTCGGAATCATCTCTGGTCGCGTGTTGAGCTGTCATCTCCTGTCCCTGCAGAGGGCTAAATCTGCATGCCCCTAAGACCTTGCTATAAAAGAGGTCCAACGTGTCTGGTAAGGAGACATCTGCTATTACCCCTTGGATTCACTGGTGGCTGGAAGTCCCATCACGTCTCCCTGTTCCTCTATACATACATATGGGATGCAACTTATGAACTGTGGACATGCGTTTCTGCTACTCATGTCGCCTCTTTGAAATTTCACACCCTTAATTATGCACCTGGGTGGACTAATTTTTTGCACTTTATTTATTTGTACTGAAGGGCTTATATATCAGTATTTAATTCATATGTCGCCACTCGCTGTGAAGCATAGCGATTTCTGTTTTGGAATTTTTTCCTCTTAGAATCAATCTTTTTATTTTCATTTCTTTGTTTGTTGTATTTATACATGAATATGGAGATAAGTATCTACATTATTTAATGCAAGCGCACATTTTTTCTTTTATTTGTTTTTTCACCTCATTGATATTTGTGGTATTTGTTGCAGCTGCAGTTATTTAATAATATTTTTGCTGCTTGGTAGCGCAGGTTTTTCTTTTTTTATATCCTTACCAACGACCATATTCTGAATACTTTTCTTCCTGGTAAGCCACAGGTTATTTATAAGGGAGCCTCTTCCCTTAGGGGTAGAGTAGCACCAAATGTGCTTGACCCTCCTATTAAGAAGGGTTTTTTTGAGAACCTGACTGGTTTCTACCAGTGTAGGAGGTGCAGGGTGTGCTCTCTTAATGGATGCGTGCATAGGAGAACTCAAAAAATTCGCATCAACAAGCACTTTAGTATAATTTGAGATTAAGCCATTCATCATGTGCTCAACTGAGGGAGTCGTCTACCTGCTCCAATGCCCTTGTGGACTGCAATATGTGGGCAGGACCAGGCACCCCCTCCTGGTTAGACTCAATGAGCACGTGACGAACATAAACAATGGCTTTCTCAAACACCCACTCACACTATTTGGAATTTCATGATAAGAATCCCGCTAAGACCGTCTTTTTGGGGATCGATAGGTACACCCCACAATGGAGAGGTGGCTCTCTGGTGCGTAGCATCTTGAGACTCGAGATGTCTTGGATATACAAGATCAAATGTTATGCCCCCTTTGGGTTGAACATTGATGTAGACCTAAATGCATTCATTGATAATTCTTAATAATTTTTATTTATTTTTTGTTCTATTTTATCCTTTTGTTATGTGAACTCTATGTGATGTGAATCCTCAGTGGCAATGCCTTTTTTTTATATACCTACTGAATAGATTGATTAATGTGTATTGACCACAAGTAATATTCTGACTCCAATTGTTGTGAAGCGATTTATCGCTTGTGAGACCTCTATGCCTGGCCTGTATAAGATATATTCACTGAGGACAATCCTCATCAGAAAGCTTGAACTCACCAATACCGATTCCATCCACAAGATGCTTTTATTCTGAACATCAGGTTACAGCAGATGACAGGATACAAACAGATGAATAGGTTGACAGATGAATAGGTAGAATGATATTGTCTGTAGCTTACAATGCAGAATACACGTGCCCTGCTACATGTGGCTTGTTAGCTGCATCAATGACACAGGAAGTACAGTAACAGGAAGAAGGGTGGAGCATTACATACAAAGGAAGTGCATCATAACATAAGGGAAAAAGAACATAAGAAACAAGTGCATTACCACAAACTAGATACTAGTCACTAGTCACTAGATAGCAACTAGTCACTAGATAACAGCACGTGAACTAAATATGAAAGTCAATAGAAAATGGTTAAGGAACAATCTCTATAAATTCTATGCCCCGTTGGGGCGGCACACTCCCCGTCTGACATGGTAAATGTCACTATACCCATCAGAACCGTAGTTATGCACCTGCAAATAACAAACAGTGTAATTTGCTAGATGTCTTAAAGACCTGAAAGACATAAAAATAACATGCATATAATGCAATAACAATAACTCTTAATTCACGGCTTCAAGTTATGTCAACTAAAGTTCAAGACACTTTCTTCTTGAAGTCACAGGTAGGATCCAGCAGCGTAGGCAAACAAGATCATTCACCAAAGGGTAAGAGCAGAATAATATCCGTGATAGGTCTGATGAAAGTCTTTACAGTCCCTTGTCTTGAAACCTTCACCTCTACCTTATGTACCTTACCATCATCACTAGGAACGCTCTTTATAATAAGTCCCATGGGGCATTCGATTCTTTTAGCTTGCTGGTCCTTAAGCAGAACAAGATCTCCAACTTGTATGTTAGGGTTCAGCCGTTGCCATTTCCTGCGTCCTTTCAGAGTAGAAAGATACTCCATCTTCCAACGATTCCAGAAGCAGTTGGCGAGGTGTTGTACTTGCTTCCACTGGTCATAACACAGATTTCCTGCTTTAAACTTTCCAGGTGGAACAGGAACAGACCCAAGCTTCTGGGTAAGAAGAGTAGCAGGGGTAAGAATAGTTGGGATCTCTGGATCTTTGGACACTGGAACAAGTGGTCTTGAATTGATTATGGCAAATGCCTCTGCCAGGAAGGTGGATAGAACCTCATGGGTAAGTCTTGTGGAGTTAAAATCCATAAGCATAGAGTCCAATATTTTATGTGTGATGCTTATCATTCTCTCCCATGAGCCACCAATGTGGGAAGAATGAGGAGGATTGAAAATCCATGTACAACCTTTTTCAGCTAAAAAGTCTTGGATTGGCCTAGAGTTGAGCTGTAACTCTCGGCACACTCCAATGAAATTAGTTCCACAGTCAGATCTTAGTGTGTTGACTGGTCCTCTGATGGCTAGGAATCATCTTAGAGCATTGATGAAACTTGAGGCATTCATAGATTCTATTACTTCAATGTGTACTGCACGCACACTCATGCAAGTGAGCAGAACTGCCCATCGTTTGCTATTTGCTTGGCCACCTCGAGTTCTGCGGGCTGTTACCATCCATGGCCCAAAGACATCCAGACCAACATGAGTGAAAGGGGTCAGTACTTAACCTGTCAGCTGGCAAATCTGACATTTGTTGTTGCTGGTGTTTCCCTCTCGGTTTGCGGCACTGAACACAGCTGTGCATTGTAGCTGTGATCTGTCTTTTTGCTCCTATAATCCAAAGGCCTGCAGATCTTATGGCACCCTCTGTGAAGTGTCTACCTTGGTGCTTAACCCCTTCATTGTAGTGCTGTATGAGCAAAGTGGTGATGTGATGGCGAGCAGGTATAATGATAGGATTCTGTTCTTGCTCACTCAACTCAGCCTTGTTTAAATGTCCACCAACCCTTAATATGCCATCATTGTCAATGAATTAATTCAGGTTGGTAATTGGACTGTTTTTTGCAATGTCCCTCTTGTCACGGATACATTTAATTTCTGAGCCAAAGACACTCTGTTGTACACTGCGTATTATGATCAATTCACCTTCAGCAATGTCTTTTGCAGAAAGAAGCTGTTCTGATCATTATAAGGTATATATTTACTGATCGTACTGTTGCTTTAATTTGGCATCCATTATTAACAGGAAGTGTAGTATATTACACCCACTTCCTGCCCAGCAGGCAATCTTTCTACAGTGAAGGAAGCATGTTAAAGACCTCCACTATTTCTTAATACTGGCTTGGAAGCATAAGTCTGTAAGTAGGCTGTCATTAGTTTTCAATTAATTAGTATATGTTCTACTAATTCAACTACATTTCATCTGTTTGTTTAGTAGGATGTTTCTGTCAGGAAGTTCATTCAGCTAGGCCACATTTTTGCTAGCTAGTGCCTTAACAGTATTGTAGCATGCCTGTTACTATTTGCATTTGTGATGTAATATTAAATGCTAATGCATATTATTACAATTTGTGTTTTGCAGTTTTACAAAAAACTTATTCTCAGTAAAGATTACAACTATTAGCCCTTCCTCCTGAGTCTTTATTGGGAAGCTGTTAGCTGTCTGCCAAGCCTTGTACTTTGAACACATTGTGAGGGCAGAACAGTAAAAAGACTTTTAACACAGCGGGCCTAGTCAAAAGAAGAGTGGATTCTTTCTGCTCATCATCAGCTAACCTCTACAGCCACAGACATTACAAAGAAGTAAACTGTTTCATCATGCAGCACACAGACAAGGATACTACACCAGTCATCCCTCAGCATACACAAGCAGAGGAAAGCATGCACAATATGCTAACCAACAGGTCACGCTGCACAAGCTCCAGAATCTCTAGTCAGTCGGATCAGACATCAGCTAGTGCTGAATCTGCCAGGTCCAAGCGCACTAGCTCTAGACAT
The DNA here is from genome assembly GCA_037952835.1 of Lithobates septentrionalis. Classification (NCBI taxonomy): domain Eukaryota; kingdom Metazoa; phylum Chordata; class Amphibia; order Anura; family Ranidae; genus Lithobates; species Lithobates septentrionalis. The sequence continues at coordinate 1,496,428 of JBBDGP010001605.1, read as the reverse complement.
TCAAGCTGCTCTAACCTGTCATCCACCAGTGCTGCAGCTGCCAGGGCCCATGCAAAAGCAGAAGCCGCGCGTGCACTGGCTTCCTATGCAATACGTGAAGCTGAAATGATAAGAGAACAGGGCTGCATAGATGAAGAACATCATATGATCAAAGCTAAAAGTAAAGCTGAAGCACTTAGAAGAAAAGCAGAGGTGAAAGTATCTTTACATATTATCAAGCAAGAAAAAACAGCTTCAGCAGCCTTAGCTGAAGCCGAGGTGCTCATGAGAGCTGCCGAAGAACAGTACAGAGAGCACTCTGTGATAGATACCCAGATGACACCACTCAGTGCAATCCAACGCACTTGTGAGTATGTACAATTGCACGCGAACATGGACTCTGATCAACAGTCTAATGATGCATAGAAACAAGACTGAACCAGAACTTTACTATAACAAGCCAAGTAGTTACATACTCAGAGACCAATCTGTTGGTCCTTCAGGAAATCAAACGAATGGTGACATAATCCCTCCACGGGAAAATAAAAATCCGGCCTATAGCAGAAAGACTTGCAGTAAACGAGAACAACCACATGACTATAATGGATTTAACCAAGCATCCCAACCATCTTACCAGCCACAGACATGCCCCGTGTTTGTTCCCAGAAAATGCCCACCTGAGGCAGCAGGAGCCACAGATGTGACAAAATACTTGATACGCCGTGAAATGGTGAGCTCTGGTCTCGTGAAGTTTGATGACCGTCCAGAAAACTATTGGGCCTGGAAGTCATCTTTTTCTAAGCAGCACCCAAGACTTAAATCTGAAAGACAGGGAAAAGCTTGATCTACTCTTCAAATTTTGAGCAAGCCAAAAGAATCAGGTCAGTACATGTTCATGATGCGACAGCAGGACTTACAATGTTATGGCAGAGATTGGAAGACTGCTATGGGTCACCTGAAGTAATTGAAGATGCACTTCTGAAGAAAATTGAAAATTATTCAAAAATAACAAATAAAGACAATCAGTAGCTGAGAGAGCTTGGTGACATACTTTTAGAGCTGGAGGCGGCAAAGGCTGGTGGATACCTGCCAGGCCTCTCATATTTAGATACAGCACGTGGCGTGAAACCGGTAATCGAGAAGCTTCCTTGCAGCTTACAAGAAAGATAGATCACGTAAGCATCAAAATACAAGGAAGATCATCAGGTAGCATTTCCACCTTTCTCCTTCCTTCCAAATTCATTGTGAATCAAGCTAAAATACACTATGACCCAAGCTTCGCCTTTTTGAACATGGGAGGCTCCAGTTCTGTAAAGACAGAGAAATATCCTTCAGTGCACAATAAAGAACGCAGAGCAACAGTGTCTGTACGGAAGACAGAAGTACCGACTGAGTTTGAGGCCAACCAGGATAAAAGTTCAGAAATGCAAATTGAGGACCCAGATAAGCAGTGTCCACTACATAACAAGCCTCATCCACTGAGAAAATGTCGCAGTTTCAGATGCAAGACAATAGAGGAGCGCAAATCTTATCCTAAGGACAAGCGCATTTGTTTCGGATGCTGTGGTTCAACCCAACATCTTGCTAAAGACTGTGTGAAGACAATTCGATGCAAAGAATGCAATAATGACAACCATCTGTCTGCTTTACACCCAAGACCAGCACCATGGAAAACAGAGAATCCGGTAACCCAAAAAGATCATGGTGGGGAGCAAAATGAAAGTGCATTACCTGCAATAACCTCAAAGTGCACTGAGATCTGCACAAACACATTTAGCTCTAGATCATGCTCCAAGATATGTTTAGTCAAGGTGTATCCTGCAGGCCTCAGAGAGAAGGCAATCAGAATGTATGCAGTCTTAGATGAACAAAGTAACAGATCTTTGGCAAGAACAGAGTTCTTTGACCTCTTCGGTGACAGAGGAAGTCCAACTCCGTATACTTTGAAGACATATTCAGGAGTTGTGGAGACATCAGGGAGAAGAGCAAACAACTACATCATCGAGTCATTATATGGGAAAACGCAGCTGACTCTGCCCACTCTCATAGAATGTGATATGATACCAGATGATAGATCAGAGATACCCACACCTGAAATTGCATGTCACTACCCTCATCTGATGCAAATATCAGACAAGATTCCAGTACTGGACCCAGGTGTGACAATTCTCCTTCTACTTGGAAGAGACATACTGAGAGTGCACAAGGTCAGAGAGCAATACAATGGGCCACACAATGCACCATTTGCACAGCGTCTTGACCTTGGATGTGTCATCATTGGTGATGTATGTCTGGATGGAACTCACAAGCCGGCAAAAGTGAATGTCTGCAAAACAAACATGTTGCAAAATGGCCGCACATCATGTCTTAGCCCCTGTACCAACAGGATACAGATTAAAGATAGACTAGTCAACCCAATACAACAGCAGAAAGTTCAGAGTTACATGGAGGCCATAACCTCATCTAAAGATACAGATGAGCTAGGATGCAAGGTGTTTGAAAGAACGCGAGATGATGACAAACCAGCACCATCTGTTGAAGATAGCCTCTTCCTTGAGATCATGGACAGAGAAGTCTTTATAGATGAGTCAAACAGCTGGGTAGCTCCACTACCTTTCCGTTCATCCTGACGTCACCTTCCTAACAACAAAGGACAAGCAGTGAAGCGTCTCACCTCATTGCGATGCACTCTAGACAGAAAGACAGATATGAAGGAACACTTCCATGATTTCATGCAGAAGATCTTCGACAGTGGTCAAGCTGAAATAGTACCACCATTGGAAGAAAAACAAGAATGTTGGTACTTACCAATATTTGGAGTGTATCATCCTCAGAATCCAGGACAGATACGAGTAGTATTTGACTCCAGTGCAAAGTATGGAGGCCTTTCCCTAAACGATGTCCTCCTCAGTGGACCTGACCTGAATAATACACTCCTTGGAGTCCTCATCAGGTTCCGAAAAGAACGTGTTGCAGTAACAGCAGATGTACAACAAATGTTCTACTGTTTCCTTGTCCGCAAAGATCACAGATACTACCTGAGGTTCCTGTGGTATGAAAACAATGACTTTAACAAAGATGTTACAGAATACAGGATGAAAGTACATGTGTTCGGGAACAACCCCTCTCCAGCTGTAGCTATCTACAACTTGAGACGAGCAGCACAGGAAGGTGAAGAAGAGCATGGAACAGATGCCAAACAGTTTGTCATGAGAAATTTTTGTAGACTATGGACTCGCTTCTTTCTCCAGCAACGAAGAGGCTATCGACAGCCTGAAAAGAACAAGAGAGATGTTAGCAGAATCTAACGTAAGGTTACACAAAATAGTGTCCAATAGCAGCAAAGTCATGGAAGCGTTTCCCTCAGAGGACCGTGCAAAAGACCTCAAGGACCTGGATCTAGGAACAGATTCACTGCCTCTTCAAAGAAGTTTAGGGCTCAGTTGGGATCTCAAAACCAACAGCTTTACATTTAGCATATCCAGAGAAGATAAGCCATTCACGAGAAGAGGTATCTTGTCCACGGTCAACAGCCTTTACGACCTCAGGATTTGTAGCCCCCATAACCATGCAAGGCAAGGCTCTTATGAGAGAAATTGCTACTGAACATGAACAAAGTGAATGGGATACGCCTCTACCTAAGGAGAAAGAAATGCAGTGGAAGTTGTGGAAGGACTCATTAATAGAGCTTGAACAACTTATCATCCAAAGGTCATATGTCCCTGTTTCTTTGTCTGCCACAAAGCAAAGAGAATTGTGTGTATTTTCAGACGCATCCGCTATGGCTATAGCAGCTGTATCCTACCTTAGAGTAATGGAATTTTAAGGACAAAGTTATGTTGGGTTTATCATTGGAAAGTCTAAACTAGCTCCACGTCCTGCTCACACTGTTCCATGTTTGGAGTTTTGTGCTGCTGTCTTAGCAGTGGAGATGGCAGACTTGATCGTTGCTGAACTTGACATTGAAATTCATGCAGGGACGTTTTACACAGACAGCAAGATTGTGTTAGGATATATTCACAATGCTTCGAGAAGTTTCTACATGTACGTGTCAAACAGAGTGATACGCATCAGAAAGTCCACACGTCCAGAACAGTGGCACTACATCAGTATGGCTAAAAATCCAGCCGACCATGGGACTAGACCGGTTCTAGCGGCTGCCCTTAAGCACACTAACTGGTTTTCAGGACCATCTTTTTTGACTAGATCAGAAATCGAAGAAACCACTCAGTTTGAGACATTTGAACTTGTAGAACCAGATAACGACAAAGCACAAATAACAGCGTTTAGTACCATAACTACGAGAGGTAACCTTGGCGCACACGGGTTTGAAAGATTCTCCAGCTGGAAGTCACTTATTCGAGCTATAAGAAAGCTTAGTCACCTAGCCAATCCTTCTGTAGAGCTACAAACACTGACAAGTGTAATAGCAATCATCTTATGCAAGCCAAAATCATCATCATTAGATGTGTTCAGCAAGAAGTTTTCAAAAAAGACATCAAGTGCCTTCTTAAAGGAGAAGGGATCTCCAAACACAGTCACGCAGAAAATGGCAAGTTGACAAGCCTAACCTGCAAGTCGGAGATGTTGTCCTACTAAAAGACGCTCAGGTCCACAGAAAAGAATGGCCAGTTGGACTCATTGTCGAGACTGTACCTAGTAATGATAGTAAGGTTAGAAAGGTCAAAGTTAAAGTCATGAGACAGGGCACCCCTAAGGTGTACTTTAGACCTATCTCTGAAGTTGTTTTACTTCTTAAAAAGGAAACATAGTGGTATAATGTTCATTATGCCAGGTGGGGAGTGTTCTGATCATTATAAGGTATATATTTACTGATTGTACTGTTGCTTTAATTTGGCATCCATTATTAACAGGAAGTGTAGTATATTACACCCACTTCCTGCCCAGAAGACAATCTTTCTACAGTGAAGGAAGCATGTTAAAGACCTCCACTATTTCTTAATACTGGCTTGGAAGCATACGTCTGTAAGTAGGCTGTCATTAGTTTTCAATTAATTAGTATATGTTCTACTAATTCAACTACATTTCATCTGTTTGTTTAGTAGGATGCTTCTGTCAGGAAGTTCATTCAGCTAGGCCACATTTTTGCTAGCTAGTGCCTTAACAGTATTGTAGCATGCCTGTTACTATTTGCATTTGTGATGTAATGTTAAATGCTAATGCATATTATTATAATTTGTGTTTTGCAGTTTTACAAAAAACTTATTCTCAGTAAAGATTACAACTATTAGCCCTTCCTCCTGAGTCTTTATTGGGAAGCTGTTAGCTGTCTGCCAAGCCTTATACTTTGAACACATTGTGAGGGCAGAACAGAAGCTTTTGGCACACGTGCCAACCTCGACCGTGAGCATCTGTGGGCTTTGTGTGGAAGCAATCTGCAATATGAACTAACCTTATGGTGGTGCGTACAGGCCTTCTCCACCTGGAGAAATGTTCAAAGTGTTGACAGCCCAAGACGAGTCTTTCTTCCGTTCTGGTGATGAGGGTTTTGACTTCAGGACGAATCTCTGAATCTTTTTCAGGTTCTATAAAACTAAAGACTTCAGCTGTGGTTTCTTCTGGATGATCCAGCAGGAATTCAGGACCTATTAACCAAGAACAATTTGCAAAAACACTTGCAGACACTGGCCTGGTGGAATGATCTGCAGGGTTAATTTCAGATGGAACATAATGCCATTGTTCAGGTTTAGATGATTTCCTGATTCTCTCTACACGGTTGCTGACATAGAAACGTTTAGTCTGGTTGTATATGTAGCCCAGAACAACTTTGCTGTCTGTGTAGAATCTGACATCATCTATCTGAATGTCTAGCTCACGCAGTATGAAATCTGCTATTTCTACAGCTACCACAGTCCCACAAAGTTCAAGCCTGAGAATCGTGTGTTCAGGCTTGGGTGCTAACTTAGCTTTCCCAAACAGAAACCCTATGTGGGCTTGATTAGAACAGCTGCTATGGCCTCAGTAGATGCATCTGAGAAGATGTGAAGCTCTTTCCTCTGACTTGTGGCAAGGGAGGCAGAAGTGTAGCAGCGTGGTATACGGATTCCATCTAAGGCATTGTTTCCAGTACTCCCACTTTGAAAGCTGGCCTATTGGTAGTGTTCGTTGAAGTGAGTTGAATCTGGATAGAGCCTGTTCACGATTGGTTGGGAGTTTAATCCCTGCAGAATGAAGAGGTAATGGTGCAACCCAGCTGTTAGACTCATCCTGGAAGAGTCCATTATTTTGATGAACTCTCTGTCTTCGACTGACAAGGATATTTTGTTGTCATCGCTTGTAGTACAAAACACTGTGGTAAAAGGTTAGGAGTGGCATCAGGTACTTGGATGATGTCAAGAGGCTTCTCTTTTACTTCGTAATGGCAAGGGCACTGCTTGAAGTGGGATGCACGTCCGTTTCCTAACATGTAAGTTTTGAAGGAGTGAATATCGGATGATGTGCGCATTCTATCCAAGCATACGTCGCCCACAATTACCCAGCCTAGATCGAGTTTTTGTGCGTAAGGGGCATCATGAGGTCCATTGCACTGCTTGTGTACTTTGTGTACTCTGAAAATGTCTCTTCCTAGCAAGATCAAGATTTCAGCATTCATGTCCATTGCAGGAATTTCATTCACAAGGTGCCTCAAGTGAGGATGGTGATATGCAGCCTCTGGAGTAGGAATTTCTTCCCTTTCGTCTGGTATCTGGTCACACTCGACTAATGTTGGTAGGGGTATGCCCTCTCTCTTATTGATATGAGAGACCATTAACCCATCGGCCCTTCTTCCAAAGGCCTCTTCATGACCAGAACAGGTTCTGAGAGTATACAGTGATGCGTGTCCCTCTATCCCAAAGATCTCAAAGAATTTAGGCTTAACCAGGGATCTGTTGCTATGTTCATCTATTATGTCATACATCCTAACAGCTTCTTCATACCCTTTGGGTATATCTTGACTAAGCATATCTTAGCACAGCATTTGTGATCTAATGCCGCGTACACACGGTCAGACTTTTCGGCTACAAAAGTCCGACAGCCTGTCCGACAGACTTTCGACGGACTTTTGGCAGACTTTTGGCGGACTTGCGGTGTTGTCTATTAACACGCCGGTCTGCAGATTCTGGCCCTAGCCACTTTATGAGCAAATCAAGTTCCTCCTTGGTAGTAAGGTTCATATCAGCAATGGCAGCTTTGAAGGTTGATCTCCAGGCCTTGTAGCTCTCCGGACAATCGTCAAACCTTGAGAGGGTAGTGTTAATGAGCTCATGGCGTACCATATACCTGGCAAAGTCATTCAAGTCTGGTCTCTCACTCTTCGGTGCCAAAGTAACTTGTGGAACCCCTCGGGTGTGGAAGTTCTTTGGTGAAGTAGGGTGAGGTTTACTAGGATGAACTGAATGTTGCAGGAGCGTTTAACTGTGGTGTAGTCCCTAAGGCTTGTGCTGGCTGTGGCTTGAGCTGCGGCTTGTCACTGGAAGTCACCTTGTTGTCAGCAAGAGGTGATGCGGTTTGATGCATAGATGCACTTGTGTTGTATACTTGAAGAGGCTCAGGCATTTGGAGCTGAGAGGTCTCTGTGTTGAGAGTCAGAACAGTGTTGTTAGTAAGACGTACAGGAGATAACTCTGTATCATTGCAAACATTAAGCTTTAGTACATATTCACTGGTGCGTTCAACTGGGTCTTGCAGTTCCGCTGGGATGGATCAGTCTGAGTTAGCACTTTCTTTTTTCTTGTTCAAGGACTCTCAGCCTTGCTAGGGCAGCTGCTTCCTCCCTTTCCATTTGCAGAATCTTTATTTGGGAATCTGCCTCTGCTTGTTGAGCTGCCATCTCTGCTTCAAAGGTTTTGCTGTGAGCTTCCAGCTCTGCTTGGCGAGCTTTGCTCTGAGCTTACATCTCTGCTTGGCAATTTACCAACTTTGCATGGCGAGCTGCCTTTTGTGTTTCTACTTCTGCTTCCTTTCTGGTAAAGTAGCTTTGCACCTCTTTTGATTCTGCATCAGCGCGGGCCTCTATTACCTTGTCGCTTAATGTTGAGCTTCTGACGCGAGAGGATCTAGAACAGTGGTTCTCAACCTTTCCGGTGCCATGACCCCTTGATAAAATTTCCCAAGTTGTGGGGACCCCTAAAAGTAAAATGATAGTAGTGTGGGTTGTCAGCACCAAAGGCAAGACAAGTAATTTGTCCCCCTAACCCACGGACATTTAGCGCTCCCTGAGTCCCTTCCACTCGTACAGTATTAAAACCGCTTCTGGTACATTTTAGGATGTACCGCTCTTTCTCTTTGTTCTCCCTTCTTCCCTATGTGTCTCTATGCTAATTTCTTGTTTTTTCCCCATCCTTCTCTCTAGCCATCTTTCTTGTTGTTTCTCTTATTCTTTCTCTCCCTTTTTCTTTGTTCCGTCCCCTCTTTTTCTCTCCCCTCCATGTATTCTCTATTTTTATACCTCCTCTTATTTGGGAGGGGGGGGGGGGGGAGGGATGAGTGCCAGTGCTGATGGGGAGTTGGGATCAGTGGCAGTGCTGGGGGGAAGTTCTGATCAGTCAACCTGGGTGCTCTTGATCAAGTTTATCTGCTGATCTGAGAACTGTAGTGGGGACATTTAATGGCAACTATAATCACAGGTAATGTTACTTACTCACTGTGTCTCTGGATTCACTGTGTCTCCGACTTTGTGGTGTCTCATAGCAGTGACACCTATGCCGAAATCAGGAGATAGGGTCTCCTCCAGCCCTTCCCACTTCACATTCCTCACCAGTCAGCTGAACTCTAGTCTCTGCCCCCTAGCCATGCCTTGAACTGAATGTGCGGCTGTGAAAAGGCTGAGTGGGCGGCCACAGGCCCCAGGGACAGCCTAGCTGGGCGGCCACAAAAAGGATGGGAGAGCGGTGCAGGCTTCAGGAACAGCCCAGGATTTGGTGACCCCTGGCAAATCATCATTTGACCCCCAAGTTGAGAACCATTGATCTGTGCAGTGTGCTTGGTTGGTGTGGATCTGTGAGATATGGTCTCCTGCAGTTGAGCAATTCGGAGTTCTGCCTTATACTGAGCATTTTGCAAAGAGATCCCTTTGTTGGTTTAGTGCATCAGTCCTAGTCAGTTCTGCTGAAGAGTCCTCTATATTACAGTCCACCCTGAACTCAGTACTCTGCATTTAGCACACCCTGGACCCTGTACTCTGCACCTAGCACACCCTGAAATCAGTACTCTGCAAGTAGCACACCCTGGGTATGGAAATGGGTATAGAATTGCGTTTTATAGTTGGCCCCCCTACTTTTGTCCCTGTCGCCCCATGTGCCCCCCTGAATATGAAAGCTGGAGACGCCACTGGTTGGCCCGCCTCTATTTCTGCATTTTGCAGGCTATAATGTACGCAAAGTCCTCTTGAACACTGTGGGGGGTTCTGAGGGCTGCAGTAGCCTTCATAAATAGTCCAATTGCTGCCTCCTTCACATTAATCCTCTTCCTGACACTTTTTGGTGGAAGGCGGAGGGGAGGGACCTGCGATTTTGGCAGGCTACTGGGCCCAGCCACCTCCTGGCTGCCACGTTCCATGGCCTGACTGAGGCTTTCCTATGTATGAAAAAGGGACCTAGTTTTAGTTTTTGTTCAATCATCAATCACACACAATTTTCATCTCATGACTTTTGCAAATTGAATGTTAATAAATAGAAACGACTAGCATTCTGACCCCAGCATTTTTTAATCTTGTCCCAATCATTTGTGGCCACTACTGTCTATTGATATGTAAACCACTTTGTGAAATCATACAATTAGTGATCAAAATTAGCATATATTTAACATCAGTAATTTGACAACCAGAAATATTTTGAAGAATGCTATACCTGGCTCAAGCTGAGCTTCTCCACATGTTGCTGCCTGGAAGGCCCAGGTTTGACCTCAGAAGCCTCAGCTGGGGGGGAAGGAAGTGTGGAAGGAAGACTGGAGAGTGTTGGCCTGGGTTCAGTCTGGCCTACCAGAAAATGCAGTCTGTCATAGTATCACAGCCTGGGTACATAAATGTCATCTGCTGCAGAACCTGATCTCAGGGAATCCTGTACCTTCTTGAGCTCCCTATTATAAGTGCTCCTCATGTCACCAATTAGGGCCTTCAAATAGGATGTCTGCCGTGGTGATCACCAACTTCACAAATTCCACCAATTGATCCAGCGCTGCCTTCCTCTTTGGTTTATTGTTATAAAAGGGGTGGTTTACCTGCCACAGACAGGGCAGCTCCCTGTACATATTAATGAATATGGGCATAAAGTCCTCGTCATTGAATAGATCCATTTTCTCTGCAAGACACAACACAAGACAAACCCTAATGTCAGGCTAAACTCTCCTAATCTTGACCCAATATAGGCTTCAATCTATAAGCAGTATAGGCCACTGATGCAACATCTTAAAATTGTACCTTCGTTATAACGATCGGCGCTTTCGCTACACCTTCCTCCACTCACAGATTGTACGTACGGCGCGCACGTGTTACTCTTTATATACACTGCACATGCGTGAAACTACGCCAGCGTCGCCCGCCCCTGACGTTCTTTATCGGATAATCCCCACCCCGTCTCTTTTGTGGCAGTGGGAGAGGAACAGAGCGGAGACACAGCAGGTGCTTAATAGCAGTAACGAGGAGGAAAGCCCGGAGCAAGAAACGTCCCGATCCAGGAGGAGGAGATTTAAGGCTTCAAATATGTCCTTTGAAGAGATGGTCGACATATTGAAGAGGGCCGACTATGATGGGAAGTATGGACCATACCTAAACCCAAATTTGAGAAAGGCCAATATCATATTTAAAGTTGTGAAGAGTCTGCGCCGGAATTTTGGGGTACGACGATCCAAGGAGTAATTGAGGAAACGCTGGTCGGACTTCAAATTAAGGGTGCAGGATCAGTATAGAAGTATCAAGAAAGTGTTTCTAAAATGTAAGTACTTGTCATGTGTTCCTATTCTTATTATTACTTGCATGCTGCTCCATGTGCTTTTCTTTACTGTTGTACAGTTTAAAATGGCTACTTTTGTGTTCATAGGCACAGTAATCGGTCGTAGGAAACATAGTTTGTTTGCCAACTAAATACAATGTTTTAACCAGATACAGGGTTAACTACATTTGGTCATGATAATTTGTATAAAAAGAAGGTTAGGACATTGTTGTCTAGATGCCTTTGAAACTAGAATGAATTGCAAACTTGATTCAGTGGAATGTAAGGAGAGGACACTTAGCAGCTGTTTCCACATCTGGACTCTGGAGCACTAGTGTGGGACACCAGAGCACATTTTTTAGGGTGACCCACACAGGTGCTCCAGTGGATACTTGGGGTGTCTCCATGTGTGAAACTTGTCCAAAAAAGGTAAGTATTCCAGATTGGTTAAGGGAATTAATCATGTCTTCAACTTGGAACTCTGCCCAATTAGACAATTGTACACCACTTCCAAGCAATGTTTCACATTCATATTTCTGTCCATAAATATCTGTGTGCTAAGTATGCCTTTTAATAAACTGTATATCCTAAAATAGAAAACTCACGCTGAATGGTGAAAAAAGTGTGAAAAAAGAAAACTAAAGCAGGTGCCACACACGAAGTGCTACTCACTAGAAAATGTAAAATATGAAAATGTGGCGCTCACAAATATTAAACGTGCACAACTAAGTATAAATAAGTGCAGATGTAAACAAAATTCATTTGAAATAAATTCCAAAAAAATATTATTTTAAATAATCCGATCCATAATGGAAAAAAACTTTCCAGGTGCAGTAAACCACAGATGCTCAAGAACTTTTCAGGTGCAAATCAACACCCCCATATGTGTCCCCACTCGCCAAATGACGATGACCCCCAGCTTTGCAGTCTGGGGGTCACTTCAGGCTTAAATGATGGTATCCAGAGAAGTTCAGGGGTAGTGATGTGCACTTCAAATCAAAGGATTCTTATTAGAAATTCTCAGCAGAATCGCCAGGCACCAAAAAAGATAAATGGAACTAATAGTGAAAGTACCGTTTAAAAGGAATTTATTCGACATACAAAAATGGGTACTCACAAAATAGCTGTTAAAAACAGGCATGTAAGGGATTATAGATGTATCTGGATGCCGCTCACAGGCGTGCATTCCAGGAACCAGAAAGTGCGTTCCACGGAGCAGGAAATGACGTCAGTCCTGCCGGAAATGCATTTGACGCATGTGAGCGGCGTCTGGATACATCTATAATCCCTAACATGCCTGTTTTTAACAGCTATATTGTGAGTACCCATTTTTGTATGTGGAATAAATTCCATTTAAACGGTACTTTCACTATTAGTTCCATTTTTTATCTTTTTTGGTGCGTCTGTGGTTTACTGCACCTGGAAAGTTTTACTGCACCTGGAAAGTTTTCCATTATGGATCGGATTATTTAAAATAATATTTTTTTGGACTTTATTTCATATGAATTTTGTTTACATCTGCACTTATTTATACTTAGTTTTGCACGTTTAATATTTGTGAGCGCCACATTTTCATATTTTACATTTTAAGTATACCTTTTGTTTCATTCTCATAGGGGAGAAAAGACTCGCTCCGTTGGAGGACACCAGGAACCCCCCACCTCCTGAAGAAGGGGAACAGAGTATTGTGGTACCTCAGGATGTGGAGGAAGGAGAGATAGAAGAAGTGCTCGAATTTGGCACCACAATAGGTCAGTGTCGGACACCACAGATTCAGGTAATAGATGTATGCCTGCATATTTTTAATACATGGTGTGTATTTTTATTTTAGGTGATGTTCAGGTTGTGGTACCAAAATCCAGTCATTTCACCAGTGACAGTGCCCAACGGATTATCCAGGAAATCATGTTTTGTAGTCGTGATTTGGACATTATCAAAGAAAAAACCAAGGAGATTGAACAATGACTGAAGAACATGATTGATGTATTAGGGAGAATTTAAATCCTAAAAAGATTCCTGGAATTTTTTTTTTTTTTTTTGAAAAAAAAAAAATGTATCTAAAGTTTTAATACAGTTTAAAAGCCAAATTTGGAATATGCACACAGTGAGTCAACATGTGCTATCTGCCATCATGGGATTTTAATGTGCGCGTTTTGTGGGTGCAACCCCTTCCTCCCAACTCTAGTAGGTGAGAGGACGTTGTTGCACCCCCAAAACACATCCATTGATCGCCCATGATGGGAGATAGCACAAGTTGACATTAGGTATGGGATCAGAAAGGAAATCCCCATTTTGACTCACAACTTGTGTGCATCTTCTAAATTTGGCTTTTACAGGGGTGACTTCACCCCATCTGATGAAGGCAAGACCAAGATCTTTTTCACACTATCAAATGTCTGATACTGCCTTCTTTTTTGCAATGTTAAAGTTTGTAAGTTCCAGAGTTGTGTATGTTATGTTTGTAAACATGCCTGTTTCTGTATTTTTTCATAAATTTCAAGGTAAAACTTTGAAACAAAAGATGTGTTTTTTTTTTACCGCCAAATGTTTTATAAAACGCACATGTGAATGTGCACGGAGTAAAAGGTTTTATACTCAACAATGTGTGGCTTCTTCTTTCAATGATCAATACCATTTTTTGTGTTAAGTTGGTATTTACAGTGACAATGGGTGTTATTTAATAATGGAAAAACCACTTGGCACTACAAGTGCACTAGGAGAACCTAGGAGACAGCAAAAATAAATGCAAGCAGTAAATGAAAATCAAGATTTGATCTGATAAAATAGAAAATTTATTCAAAATGTGCTGGCATAGCAACGGCCCCCCCTACCCGTGAAATATTCTACATATTTTTCTCGCACTTCACGGGCACTTTGGGGGGGCAAGCCAGGACGGCCAGCTTCCAGGGCTGTCATTGGAGTTTCTGAAAGTCCGGCCTCAGGCCCAACGGAGGCAACATATTTTTAAAAAATTGTGCAGGATGCAGCAACATAAAATGATATGGTTTAGTTTGTATTCTGCCATATTTATGGCTGTTTAAAATAGGTGTAACCCGCTGGCCAGGATCCCAAACGCATTCTCCACGACTCTTCTGGCTCTGGCCAGCTGGTAATTAAAAACCCTCTTCTCCGGGGTGAGGGTCCTCTGGGGGAATGGCCTCATCACGTGGTCACCCAGACCGAATGCCTCAACTGCAACGAAGACAAATGGCAGTCCTTCCACGTTCTCCTTCGGAGGTGGCAATCCCAAGCCACCACTCTCGAGGCGTCGATAGAACTCGGTCAAATACTCCACCATCTGACATCCGGCCATTCCTCCCCACGTCCACATATAAAAACTCATATGTCGCCGACACCACCACCATCAACACAATACTATTAAACCCCTTGTAATTATTATAGTATGACCCCGAATGGGGTGGTGGGACGATGTGGATGGGCTTCCCATCGATTGCCCTTCTGCAGTTAGGAAAGTCCCACAGCTGGGCAAATTGGGAAGCCACAGTCTGCCATTCCTGTGGCGTTGAAGGAAACTGTGGAGTCAAACAAGAAAAAAAATAGTAATTTTGCACATAAACATTGCAAGCAGATTAGACACAAACATTCTTGGCCAACATCAGTATAACATTTATTTTAAGGAGTATTTAAAGGCAAAAATATAAGGCCCACTTATCAGATCCCTCACCCCTTCTGATGGCCCCTTGGAAATATTTTAGGGGGGTATGTTTTGGACAGGTAACCCTCTCAACTTCATTGAGAGCTGAATACATAAATAATGTCTGTTACTTTGGCCAGCCCCTCCTTACTTACCCTATTGGCAGCCCACTGGACAGGTAAGAAGTGTCGTAATACAAAAATATGAACACACACTGTACAAATAAAAGCACATTTTTACATTCTGCAATTACCTATCAAGATAATAGGAGAACAAAACTTTAAACAGTACCATTTGAAAGTATTCAGGCAGGCCCTTTCACTACATGCTTTGGGGAATTCATCCATAAATCTGAACAAAAAAAAGAGGTAGATATAGTGTGTATGGGTGTCATGACCTTGCAGTAATACATTCATGACCTGTCTGTCTCTTACCTGCTCTGTGTATCAGCCTTGAGGTTTGTACTCTCACACCTGCATGCTTAAGTAATCTTCCCTCTGTGTGGCTGCACCCTAGCCTCAACAGGAACCACTATTTAACACCGTATTCTGCAAGCCTGCCTTGCCGTGCAATATTGTGTGTTTGGCTTCCTATTTGCCGTGTGCTCTAAGTTTGTCTCTGTCTCTGTTACCGATCTTGGCGTGTTCCCGACTATTCCTGTCTGCTTGTGACCCTGACTTTTGGCGTGTTCTCTGTTATCCTTGTCTTCTAGTCGCCCGGACATTTGGCTACCTACTTACTATTCCTTGCTGTCCTGGGCTGCTGTTTCCTCTCCATCCTCCTGTAGCCTACCGTGAGCGTGAGCTGGGAGACCCTGGGGGCCGCGACCTGGAGCCAGTTGCAGCCCAGTCCATCCTCACCACTTGAGGCTCTGGTGAACACCAACTGGCTCTTAGACTCCGCGCCCTGGGGAATCTATGCTCTAACTCACTGTGGGATCTGTGTTGGTGCTCCAGGGGACCTGCCTTCCTGAACCACCCCGAGTTCCATCTGCAGCAGTCAGCCTTAGGGTCCACTATCATAGCGGTGCACTCCTGACCCCAACGGGGTGCATCTGTCACCTGGATACAGGCGACCTGACAATGGGTTTGGCAAAGTCAGCAGATAGAGGATTGGTATTGGTTGACTTAGCGGTTGGGGGGAGGGAGGGTTCCAAATGATTTTGCCCCCCCCCAAAAAGCCTCTGGCACTCTGCCTGAATTTAAGGACACAAATAACATTTGGACACATTTTAGGGGGTGTTTAGGATAAAGCACTACAATGGAGCTGACAAAATACATTGTTAAGTGATTAGGCTAGGTGGATATGGGCCTGGGATAGCATGTTGGGGAGGTTAGTGAAGGCAAATATGCATGAAGGATAAAAAACAAAGGGGACATTCACAGCATATTACAATCATGGTAATTAGGGAATGATGAAAGAAATACAATATATTAGCAAACATTAAATACATAAAATGTGATGTTAAAGGAGAAATCTTACCTTAATATAGTCCTCCTGCAGGACCTGAATAATAGCAGAACAGATCTCTGGAATGATGATCCCCAGAGCCTGGGGGGAGATGCCTGTCGAGAACTTGAGGTCCTCTCCCAGTCGCCAAGTACCGCAACGTGGCGACTAGCCTCTGCTTGGGAGTGATAGCTTGCCGAATGCAGGTGTCCTACCTGCTGATATAAGGGGACAGCAAAGCCAACAAATGGTGAAAAATGGGGTCCGTCATCCGGAGATAATTCTTGAAATCATCAGGTTTATTCTCCTGGATCTCCCGCAACAAAGGCATATGAGAGAATTGGTCATGCTGGAGCAACCAATTCTTGGTCCATGAACTCCTCCTCACCCTGTTCATGGACTGGGCTTGGGTCAAAGCTAGAAGCCCAACACCAAGTCCATGCATAGTACGAACTCTACGATGAGCGCATACCCACAACATGGCTTTAAAACGGTCAGCTGGTCAGAACGAACTAAACAGAACGCACTGAAGAACAGCAAGGCTTGTGAAGAGCGAGCTGAAAATCAGTAACGAGCAGAAAGGAACGCACTGAAAAACAAATACGAACTGAGTTCACGCACTGAAAACCAGATACAAATCCACAAGCACATATGAACAGCAGTAAAACTATCTGAAAATGCAGGAGTCTGAAAAGCGCAAATCGTCTCTCACCAAACTTCTACTAACACGAGATAAACATGAGATTAGCAGAAGGAGCCCAAAGGGTGGCGCACTGGCTATTGAACTTCCCTTTTCTAGTCCCTTCGTATGTGTTGTACGTCACCGCATTCTGGACAGTCGGACTTTGGTATGACCGTGTGTATGCAAGACAAGCTTGAGCGGAATTCCGTCGGAAAAACCATCATAGTTTTTTCCAACGAGAACTCTGATCATGTGTTTGCGGCATTACACTCTGTTCGGCAATATCTGCAGAATCTGCTCCCTGTACATCTGCGGGTTCAGAGGCATGATGAATCTGCGTTGGTTCAGGCACAAAAGGGTGCTCAGAGCCTTGTCTAGACATTGACATTTTTGCAAAAAAAGACGAACAGCAGCTTAGACAGGTGGGGTAACACAGTTCAATGTAGAGAAACAGTCTTTAACATTCGCATGAGGTGCAATAAACTCGTGCGACCATGTGCTTCACAAGATGGCGGATGGCACCGAGCTTGATTGCAGATCAGGAGCGCACATATACACAGCAGGCTGTGGAAATTCTACACATCTTTTGACTATTCTGACTCCGATTGTTGTGAAGCGATTTATCCCTTGTGAGACCTCTATGCCTGGCCTGTATAAGATATAATCACTGAGGACAATCCTGATCAGAACTCACCAAATACCGATGCAACAAGATGCTTTTATTTTGAACATCAGGTTATAGCAGATTACAGGATACAAACAGATGAATAGGTTGTGGTATTTATGCAGTCAAAAGATGATATTGTCTGTAGCTTACAATGCAGAATACATGTGCCCTGCTACATGTGGCTTGTTAGCTGCATCAATGACACAGGATAATAACAATAATAGGAAGAAGGGTGGACCATTACATACAATTGAAGTGTGTCATAACATAAGGGAAAAATAACATAAGAAACAAGTGCATTACCACAAAAGGTCACTAGATGGCAGCATGTGAACTAAATATAAAAGTCCATAGAAAATGGTTAAGGAACAATCTCTATAAATTCTATGA
Source organism: Lithobates septentrionalis (assembly GCA_037952835.1). Taxonomy (NCBI): domain Eukaryota; kingdom Metazoa; phylum Chordata; class Amphibia; order Anura; family Ranidae; genus Lithobates; species Lithobates septentrionalis. Next base: position 1,478,678 of record JBBDGP010001605.1, on the reverse strand, counting down.
CCTTTTTGACGTCAAATATTGTTCCTCGGAAGGTTAACTTTGTTGGCCCCCAGAATTTTGGTTTAGATACCACTGATTGGGATACAATATTTAATTCCTCCTTGTTCACGCAGTATTAATGAGGATGGCATATCCATTCTCTACCTAGGGAGACATAGCTCAGTTTTTATTTTGTGTCATCTTTGGATGCCCTATCAATTTTCAACCCATGGTAGCCTATTAAAATGTGTATTCCTGAGTGTCATAATCATCTCTACCACTGGGGGGGCACGGTGGAGATCCTATGTATACAATTTAATTAAAAACGGTTCTGGTCATTTCCGTGCCGCTAGTTGACACGGTTTTTTTTTTTTTATATATATGGTGATCTGTTCCATATTTATATTTGTATGATGTTCCTGTTCCTCTCTAGTTCATATTTACTAGTTCTATCAATATTTTTAAATGTTATTATGGATGAGTAGTTAGTTTTTATGTTGATGTGATCAGGTTCTGCCACTTAGGATTCAAAACAAGGTGTGATTCTCTGTATCACTACTTACTGCAATGAGTCAGTGCGTCGCCCGTTCCCCACGACAACGTCTTTTTATGACGAGACGTACGTCGGGTGGTTGACGTGCTGACGTCATCGCGGTGGTTCTTGTGAGTGGACGGGTGTCTGCAAGCCGGCTGGCAAACCTTTTATGGATGTTTTATCTACGCTTCTTTGTAAGTGCAACCTTTTATTTTAATAAACTTCTAGTAGTCTGATTTACACTATGGTGAGTTTTTTCTCCACTCTTTGGGTACATAATTGATGCCTTGTCCTGTACGCCCGCTGATTTGATGTCACCCGGTTTACTTTCGGTCCCACTTCATTGAGCTGCTGCTGGATATATGCCCTGATATTGATCAACATTACAGGCTTGCTTAAGCTTGCCTTCCGGTAAGCGTGCAATTTATGTGGTGGAGGTTCACATTAGCTGGTGGTGTTTTGTGTTCATTTCACTTGCATGCAATCATTGGACTTGTTCTTTTATCAATCATTTGAGGACTGTTTACATTCATTGTTTTAGTGGTACACAGACTGGTTTTTCTTGTACCACGATCACCTAGTCACTTTTTAATATTTTTTTTAGCTTCTTTTTATAATTTACAATTTAAAACATATTACAAAACATTACACAAACCAACATCAAAAACAAAGGCAAAAATAAAAATAAAATATTGGGGGAGAAAGGCAACAAATGGACGTTCTGTATTGAAACCTTACTTAATCACATTTAAAGTCCTTACTTTATTTCCCTTAAAGCCTTCTAATTTCCTGTTGATTCCTTAAAAGCCCTCCAGGGGGGGCCTATAACTGACGTCATTTTTCATATGTATCCAATGTATGTGCCAAGAGGGTCTCCATCCTCTCAATGTAGTCCATTTCTATAACCCATTCATTCACCGATGGGGATTGTTTGCCGCGGAATGACCAATCTCGCTGCTGTCAACCAATGTCTTAGAAGACCCTTTTTTAATATTTTTATAGGGACCTGGTAAAATGGAAAGTGGGGTAATTTGAGGCGTATTGGGAACTAACCCCCCTGTAACTGTAGTATACAGCTGCATAACCCTATCCCAAAAGTTATGAATTTGAGGGCATTGCCACCAAATATGTAACAGCGAACCCTTGGCAGAGTGACACCGCCAACACATGTCAGATGCATCTGGGTATATACGCTGAAGGGACGTTGGACTCCGATACCGAGGAGAGAGGAGCTTGTAGCTCGTCTCTTGTCCTTTAAATGACAAGCAATGTGTGAATGACTTCTCCCACTCTTCGGCTTCAATTTGAACATTGAGATCACAGACCCATTTGTTTACATATTCCGGGAGCTCAGGATGTTTTTTTTTTTTTATAATAAGAATCTTATATATTGTTGATAAGACATGCTTTGGTTTAGAATCTAGCAACAGAAGGGACTCAAACAGGTTTAGATCTCTATAAAAGGATTTGTTTAACTGCTTCAGCCCCGGACCATTTGGCTGGCCAAAGACCAGAGCACTTTTTGCGATTCGGCACTGCATCGCTTTAGCTGACAATTGCGCAGTCGTGCAACGCGGCTTCCAAACAAAATTGACGTTCCTTTTTTCCCACAAATAGAGCTTTCTTTTGGTGGTATTTGATCACCTCTGCCTTTTTAATTTTTTGCGCTATAAACAAAAAAAGAGCGCCAATTTTGAAAGAAATGCATTATTTTTTACTTTTTCTTTTAATAAATATCCCCAAAAAATGTATAAAATTTTTTTTTTCCCTCAGTTTAGGCCGATACATATTCTTCTACATATTTTTGGTAAAAAAATCGCAATAAGCGTATATCGATTGGTTTGCGCAAAAGTTATAGCGTCTACAAACTAGGGGATAGTTTTATGGCATTTTTATTAATACATTTTTTTTTTTACAAGTAATGGCGGTGATCAGTGATTTTTATTGTGACTGCGACATTATGGCAGACACGTCGGACAATTTTGACACATATTTGGGAGCACTGGCATTAATACAGCGATCAGTGCGATTAAAAATGCATTGATTACTGCAAAAATGTCACTGGCAGTGAAGGGGTTAACACTAGGGGGCAGTGAAGGGGTTAATGTGTGTAATAGTTTGTGTTCTAACTGAAGGGGGATGTGGACTGTGCAGGGAAACTAACAGATCGCTGTTCATACTGTGTATGAACAGACGATCTGTCAGTTCTCCCCTCAGAGAACTGGAAACTGTGTTTACACACACAGTTCTGGGTTCTCCGTGTGCCCTGAGCGATCGCGGGAGCGATCAAGACCGTCGGGCACTCACATAGGCTCGTGGAGCGAGCGGGGGGTGCGTGCGCATGTGCCCCCTAGTGGCTACAGGGCGAAGCTACGTTACCTAACGTCGTTTCGCCCCAGCCGTGCCATTCTGCCGCAGTACAACTGCGGCGGCTGGTCGGCATGTGGTTAAGGGAGTGGGGGGAGGAAATGACGGCAGTTGCTGATATTCCAACCATTGCATAAATGATGATTGTTGTGTAGGGAATACATTTAGTAGGGGCGGAAGTGTACCCTGACAGAATCTGGCTCCCTCTTCGGTGAGACTCCTTATTCCATGCAAGGAAACTTATCTGGCCCACTGCTGGTGGGAATTGAGGATTACCGAATAGGGGTGTCATAGGTCCTACTTGTGAAGAAAGCCCTAGCCGCAAGGCCGTTTTATCCCAGATATTCAATAAATGAGATGTACTGTTTTTCCATCATTTTATTCTTTTTTATTCTATTTTTTTTATTATATTCTTTTCTATTGTATTCAAATTTGGATTTATTCTATTTGAAATTCGAATTTCAGAAGATGGTTATATTCTATTTTATTCTATTCTTTTCTTCTATTCTATTTTATTCTGTTATTTTATTTTCTATTGTAATTTTTTTTTGTTTTACTCTGTTCTATTATTATTATTAGTCTATACCATACCTTTATTTTGCATTTTTTTATTTCTATTCTTTTATTTTTTATTCCGTTCTGTTTTACTCTATTCTATTCTGATTTCTATTATTTTATATTCTATTACCATTTTTTTCTATTCTTTTCCTTTATTTTCTAATCTGTTACTCTCTTCTGAAATTTGAAAACAAATTGAAAACTATTCAAATTCGATTTGAAAACTATTCGAATTACAATTTCGTCCAAAATAGTTTTTTGTTATTTTGGATTTGTTTAAATTTGTTACTATTGTTATAACAAACTATTGTCATAGCGTTACTAAAATTAACAAAAAATTTGTCCGAAGTAAATTTTGTAGCGAAACGAACCTGCACATGTCTAGTTTCAAGATCAGAGACAAGCAGAGGTTGTCAACTTTAATTGTAATGAGACACAGAATTGGTAGGTAAAATCTTGGTTAAGAGTCCAGGCCGACGTCAGTAACACAGGTAGGCAGGCAGCAGCCACAAACAGGCAGGTCAGATATAGGCCGGGTCAATAATAGAGTCAAGCAGATTCAGGATCAAAAATAACAGGGATACAAGCTGAAAGACCAACCAGCCACGATTCCTTTAAGGGCCTAGATTTAAATAGGCCACTAGGTGCCAGTATAGCTTAGTTCCCATGCCCGAAACATGCCCATTTATGGGCATGTGCCTGAGCATGAACCTTATGACTCACATGATCTCTCTAACACTTGATCTGATGTTCCTGACATCAACACAGGAACCTACTACCTCTAAGATGTGCCCATAATGTTTTGTTAGGTCCGTTATGCCCTTATGGGGAGATACATGGATTCCTAACAAAAAAGGAAATGGGAATCCCACCTATATTAAGCAGAAAGTAGCACTCACCGAATGTGTAATCACAAAGTAGCACTCACCGGGGTGTAATCAAAATACTAGAGCAAAAAAGAAAAAAAAATAACAAACCAAATGACCATAAACACACCCTAAAGAGTTAAACTACATGATTTTATTAGCTATAAATAAGCAAAAAACAAAAAGGCAATAAAAAGTCCCTAGATCCCCTATAGATAGACCAAAAAAGGAAGTCCCAACAAAATGGGAGTCTTCAAACTTGTCTATAACCTCCTAAAGAGTAACCTGTAAAACAGATAATGAATGCAGTGATCACTTCTTAAAGAAAAATAGAAACCTGCAGTCCAAAGAACCCTCCCTCCACAATATAAAGCACTCCCCTTCTACACCTATTAGTACCCCCAGCCAGGCCCGGACTGGGACAAAAAATAGGCCGGGGCATTTTATACTGAGCAGCCAACTTTTCCAGGGACCGGGGGGGGGGGAGGGGGTCGGCAGACATTCGCGAGGATGGCTGGTGTCGGTCCTCCAAACTAATGTGCAGGGACACTGTGATATAAAGGGAACTGCACTATAAAGGGGCACTGCAGTGATTACAGTACAGTCCTCTTTATATTACAGTGTCCCGGTCCTATTGTGGCCATACAATGCCGGTACTGTCTGTCTCCTATTGTGCCCACACGGCCCAGTGACACTGACCTGCTCTCTCTGGTGGTGTGGTACAGCGTGGCTCTATCTGGTGGTGTGGGTACAGCGAGACTCCCTCTCTGGTGGTGCGGTACAGCGTGGCTCTCTCTGGTGGTGCGGATACAGCATGGCTCTCTATCTGGTGGTGCGGGTACAGCATGGCTCCCTCTCTGGTGGTGCGGGTACAGCGTGGCTCTCTCTGGTGGTGCAGGTACAGCGTGGCTCTTTGGTGGTGCGGGTACAGCGTGGCTCTCTCTGGTGGTGCAGGTACAGCGAGACTCTCTCTCTGGTGGTGCGGTACAGTGACTCTTTCTGGTGGTGGGGTACAGTGTGGCTCTCTCTCTCGTGGTGCGGTACAGCGTGGCTCTCTCTCGTGATGTGGGTACAGCGTGGCTCTCTGGTGGTGTGGGTACAGCGTGGCTCCCTCTCTGGTGGTGCAGTACAGCATGGCTCTTTCTCTGGTGGTGCGGGTACAGCATGGCTCTCTCTGGTGGTGCGGGTACAGCGTGGCTCTCTCTGGTGGTGCTGGGGCTATTAGTTCGGGCAAATGCCCGGTCTGCCCTATGGCCAGTCGAGCCTGCCCCCAGCTACCTAAGGGTGAGGGCTGAACTGTAAAAATTCCTGAGAAAACAGCGTGATTCTTCAAACACAGAAATGTTCACGCTGTTTCCTAAATGGAATGACACAGTTGCCGACCACAAAAGAAAATCAACCAATAGTCAGTCCGTCAGTCAAAAAAAGCGTCATGGAAAAAACAGGGAACAAACCTGAATGCTGTATGATAGTCCAAACAAAGGATGTATGGGGGAGGAGAGCACGTTACTCCTTTCAATTATAAATATCCTCAAATGTGGGTAATTATTCTCATCCTGTAATCCAAATAAAAGATCATAGTGAGATGACAGACACTGTTAATGGATCGCTTGGTACTATAGTCCAGACCAGTTGCATATACCATCACAAAGATAGAAACATACTCCTCGATATGTATACAATGTAACCATATGCCGAGGTGCCCACTGCATGCAGGTGTGTCCTCCAGGCTTATGTAGCAATAAAGGCTGTATAAAGATACAATTTAGCTACAGTAGGTGTAGTACTGCAAAATGTCCACTAGATGGCAGGCACATTTCACTTCTAAACTGAAACTTCTAGTCTCAAATGAAAATAATCTCAATGCATTTAGGCTGCTATCCAGTATATTTTATAAACTGCTATCCAGCATATCTTGTGTTTTTACATTTGTCAGTGGAATACATAATTAGGTGTTTTGATTTTGCAAACAAAACAAAATGCACTTATCAGCTAGCCAGTAGGGCTGAGCTGAGGTGTGTTGGGATCCTAGTCCAAACCCATCTGAGCAATCCCATCAGGAAGCTGTCATCTGTACTGTGCCAATCATAAGCACCCTAGGCATTCCCTGATGTAAGGGGGCAATCTGATGAGGTCACTTAAGGAAGGGTACACTCTGGTGGGGACACCTGATGTAAGGGCACATTCTGATAACTGATGTACAGGAACACACTGATGGGGACCCCTGATGTAAGGTGACAGTCTGAAATGGAACACCTCATGTAAAGGGGTACTCTGATAGGGATACCTGATGTAAGGGGGCACTCTGATTGGGGCACCTGATATAAGGGGACACTCTGATGGTGACAGAGATATAAGGGGGCACACTGATGGGGGCATCTGATGTAAGGGGGCACACTGATGGGGACACCCGATATAAGGGGACACACTTATGGCAACACCTGATGTAAGGGGACACACTGATGGAGACACCTGATGTAAGGGGGCATACTGATTGGGACACCTGATATAAGGGGACACTCTGATGGTGACAGAGATATAAGGGGGCACACTGATGGGGACACCTGATGTAAGGGGGCACACTGATGGGGACACCTGATGTAAGGGGGCACATTAATGAAGACACCCGATGTAAGGGGAAACACTGATGGAGACACCTGATGCACACTGATGGTGACAGAGATATAAGGGGGCACACTGATGGGGACACCTGATGTAAGGGGGCACTCTGATTGGGGCACCTGATATAAGGAGACACTCTGATGGTGACAGAGATATAAGGGGGCACACTGATGGGGGCATCTGATGTAAGGGGACACACTGATGGGGACACCCGATATAAGGGGACACACTTATGGCAACACCTGATGTAAGGGGACACACTGATGGAGACACCTGATGTAAGGGGGCATACTGATTGGGACACCTGATATAAGGGGACACTCTGATGGTGACAGAGATATAAGGGGGCACACTGATGGGGACACCTGATGTAAGGGGGCACACTGATGGGGACACCTGATGTAAGGGGGCACATTAATGAAGACACCCGATGTAAGGGGAAACACTGATGGAGACACCTGATGTAAGGGGGCACTCTGATTGGGACACCTGATATAAGGGGACACTCTAATGGGGACACCTGATGTAAAGGGGCACAATGATGGGGACACCTGATGTAAGGGGGCACATTAATGAAGACACCCGATGTAAGGGGCACACTGATGGGGACACCTGATGTAAGGGGGCACAATGACGAGGACACCTGATGTAAAGGGACACTCACAAATGGAACACCTCATGTAAAGGGGTACTCTGATAGGGATACCTGATGTAAGGGGGCACTCTGATTGGGGCACCTGATATAAGGGGACACTCTGATGGTGACAGAGATATAAGGGGGCACACTGATGGGGGCATCTGATGTAAGGGGGCACACTGATGGGGACACCCGATATAAGGGGACACACTTATGGCAACACCTGATGTAAGGGGACACACTGATGGAGACACCTGATGTAAGGGGGCATACTGATTGGGACACCTGATATAAGGGGACACTCTGATGGTGACAGAGATATAAGGGGGCACACTGATGGGGACACCTGATGTAAGGGGGCACACTGATGGGGACACCTGATGTAAGGGGGCACATTAATGAAGACACCCGATGTAAGGGGAAACACTGATGGAGACACCTGATGTAAGGGGGCACTCTGATTGGGACACCTGATATAAGGGGACACTCTAATGGGGACACCTGATGTAAAGGGGCACAATGATGGGGACACCTGATGTAAGGGGGCACATTAATGAAGACACCCGATGTAAGGGGCACACTGATGGGGACACCTGATGTAAGGGGGCACAATGACGAGGACACCTGATGTAAAGGGACACTCACATTAGGACACCTGATGTAAGGGGGCACAATGTTGGAGACACGGATGTAAGGTGGCGTTCTGATTGGGACACCTGACGTATAGGGGCACACTGATAGGGACACCTAATGTAAGGGAACACACTAATGGATACACGTGATGTAAGGGGGCACTCTGATGTGGCCACCGGATGTAAGGAGACCCTCTGATTTGGCTACCTGATATAAGTGGCCCCACTGATGAGGACACCTAATAGAAGGGGGCACATGCTGAAAACATATTATTGAAATGCTATGGATATTTTACAATGCTTTTTTGATAAACATAAAATGACTACATATATACTATACTAGGGTCCAAGTCATAGCGCAAGCATGATGTCTGGACCTCTGCTGGAAGAACATTTTACTGACTGGACCTCCTTGAATTTGAAGTCAATATTCCAGGTATATATTCTGCTCTCTGTCACTAGAATTAGCTCAGAAGTTTATTTATTTATTTTAGTCCCTTTTAACATAGTCTAATTTCCTGTTGATTGCGATTCTATCCACTTCCTGTGACAACACTGTTCGTTCTGCAGTATATTTGTGCAAATGATTATGTCACCATGTGGACAGTGTAATTTTAGATGGGCATTTAGCTTTATATGTGCTTAAAAAGAGCAACACCTTTTTTTTCCCCCAGTTCTGGACGAACAAGGAAAGAATTAGAACTTCTTTTGGGGTTTTACTATTATCCAGGGCTCCATTAGATTAGAGACATCAAAATTTGTAATCAGGAGTGACGTTACCTAGGTAGGGGAGACTCCTTTTAGATGTAATCTATGAGCTGAGTTATACAACAAAGTGCCCACGGCCAGGACAATCTTTGAGACAATCTTGAGGCACACCAGCCTGAGGGCTCATTCACACCAATAGGTGCAGTGCTGTCTCTTGGCCTAGGCCGACAAGGCCCAGGCCTAGGGCGGCACTTTGCAGGGGGCATCAAAAAAGCCGCCCCCCCACACGAAAAAAGCCCCCCCAGACCCATCCTCCCGCGTCTCGCCTCGCACCGCCACCTCCCGCACATACACAATCCCCGGCGGCCGGCGGCTTGCTGTAGCGCGGCACTTGTTATGTGCAGTATGGAGTGGCCAGGTGGGGGAGAGGGACTAGCACCCCCATAGAGCGGCCAGTGACTGGCCCTGCAGCTTAATGCTCCGCCTACCCTCCTCCACTGGCATCCTTACACGTTGCAACTCCTCCCCCTGGGGCGGGGTCTGTCTGTGTCCAGGAGGAGAGGAGGAGGATGTGGGGAACCCCCAGGCAGTGGCGTCGCTATGGGGGTGGAGGACGGAATGCACCCATTGACACCCTCCAGGAAGCGGGTGTTGTCGAGCCCTCCTCCCAGCTGTGAAGCGTTGACAGAGCGCTGCTTCTCAGCTGAAGACTGAAGGTACTGGCACTGTGACAGTGGAGAGGTGGGCTGTCAGACGGTTTCCCCCACTCACCTCACCCCCCCTCTATTTTCATTTAAGCCGCGCAGGATAAGAGAGACGGCTCTTCAGATTTTACGCCCAGCTTCCTGCCCATTTATTTCCTCTCCCCATTGGCCACAGCGGAGGCCAATCAAAAGAGACTAGGGGAGCATTATGAGACATGTAGTCCCAGAAGATGGGCGGCCCCATTGTTCTCCAGAGGGAGCCAGCTGCACCCCCAGCATGCACTCTGCTGGGGAAAGAGAGAGAGATCCCAAGAACAAGCTGAGGGAGTGAGAGCAGCCAGTAACAGGAGACAGGAAAAGGAGGACTGTGCTGGGGGAAGCCAGAGAGAGCGCCACGCTGCCCAGCACCAGAGAGAGTGCCACACTGCCCATCACCACCAGAGAGCGCGCTGCACTGCCCAGCACCACCAGAGAGAGCGCTACACAACACAGGGTGAGCGAACATCCAGCCGGAGGGATCACTGCTGCTTTTTTGCTGGGTCTGGTAAGAGGGCCTGTCGGCCATTATGCATTACTGATCCTATGAGGGACTGAGGTGGGGGGTGATGCCAAAACGGATCGGCCCCATGTGAAAGGGGACTTACAGTGTCGCCTAATGAGATAATTTACGAGAGCGCTTTTAGGGGCAAGGCAGGGTAGGGGTTGGGTGGGGCAAGTGGTGGTGAGTAACTCTTAAGGACTGGCTAGTGGCTCATGACTTGAAATTTTGAGGCCTGCATTGTACATTCACATCGGTCCCTGCCCTCAAGGAGCTTACAAGTAAGCACTTGGCACAGACTTTTAATGTACAGAGAGGAAGAGGGGGAGCCTAAAGAGGAAGAGGTGTGCTTTACAGATAACCGGGTGGGTCTTAAACAGAAAGGAATGTGGCCTTGACAGGAAGGGGCGGGTCATATTTAAATTAGGGGGTGCACAAGTTTAGTCAGTCCTAGGGCAGCACAATACCTAAATACACCACTGAAGAGGTGTGTCCAAACATGAGTACTTTTTTGCACATTCCTGCGCTTGTAAGGGCAGGATGCACGTCTTTTGATGGAGAGGTGACCTTTCCTCCATGTGTTCCCTATTACCTCAATGGGTGCCAAATGTAAGGGTCACACAGGGGGCCTATCCCCGGGGTGGGTTCTTCTGGGCTAGGCCAGACGACCAGAAGCATCTATTGTTGTAACAGTGCGTTTACACCTTGCCCAAGGGCATGCTCATCAGTCAAGAGAAGCCCGGAACAAAAAAAAAATAGCGCATGGCTTGCATAACAATGTTACCAGGGGACAGAGTGGAAGGAATAAGAGAGCTCACCTGATTGGGGGCAGGAGGGGTCATAGGCAGAGAAAAAGAAGATGGCCCCTCACCAGCATTCAGTGGCAGCGTGAGGAGTGAGCTTGGCTGAGGCACAGCATGTCGGTGGTGGACACACTGTTGGCTGCGGGCGGAGGCGACATCACGGGGTGCAGAGTGCATGCAGGAGCAGCTGGCTACGGCACTGGGCGATGGGGCACCTGGAGCCAGCACAGTGGGGTAGGAGTCCATATGAGCTCCGAGGTCTCGGCCTCTGGAGCCCTTCTCCCTGGACTCCTCCCCAGAGCCTCGGCGTCACACCAGGAGTCCTGTACGGGCCCCTTCAGGACCGCCTGCTAAGCGCCCGACGGTGCCCGCGGTAGGGGGTCCTGGGAGGAATCCCCCTCAAAGATGGAGCTTGGCGGGCGGGGCCTCCGGGAGTACCGGGGTCCCCCCTCAGCCCGCCACACAGCAAGAGCAGGACTGTGCGGGAGCCACCCCTGGCTATATGTCAGGGGGGGCGGGCTTCGGTGTGGGAATCGCCCATGCCTTCCCATACAGCAGCCGGCGGTTCCCAGATGGCATCATCTGAGGTCCGAAGTGAGTGGGGATACTGGACAGCAGAGAGGGGAGTGCGTAAGAGGCCTGGGGAAAGTGACCAGAAAATCTGTGGGCGGATTTGGCATGAGGAGGTGGAGCCTGCTGCAGCGCGGATCCTCAGCATCCAGGGACGGGCTGTCGGTGAGGGAGGAAGACGTGGAGGTCGAACGATCGGAGGGCGAGCTGTCTTTGTCGGAAGCGGAAGAACCTCGTGGATAAACTGCAGCGATGGAGGCGGGAAATTCGGCTGGTGGGACCCTTCCTAGGCAGCCTGGTAAGTCCAATTTTAATTCTTTTTTTGCCATTAGATCTGAGGGTGGTGAGGGGGTGGATTCGGGGGTGGAACTAGTTCCAGTAAGAAGTTAACATACGTGCGGGCGGAGTTGCCCGCAGAGGTGGATACGGGGTTGCAGGGGTTCCAGGGAACTGGTCCAGAGGTTTTAACCTGGGACAAGCAGGCAAACCAACCCTGCGGCGGCCTGGGTTCCAACTGAGGGGGGGTGGCCGCGTCGGGGGATCCCGGGTCTGGGGTTGCAGCCACACCCCCTACTGCAGTGGCAGCTCCCGCATTGGTGGACACTGCGGCAGCGGGTCAGGCTGCGGCTAGTAAGGTGGCAGCGGGGGGACAAGGAGGAGACGGCTGGGGAGGACGCTAAAAAACAGAATGTCGTTAGGCTGGCCGTTTCGGCAAAATGTGAGGTCTATGTGTGTTTTGAGGGGCCCCTGGGAGCACACCTTAAACCAGAGGTTCGGGAAAAAGTTGGCACTGCATGGTTAAGATATAACGAACAGTTCCGTCAGTGGAGGGCGATCCACCCGTCATTGCGGTGGGACCACAAGGATATTAGACTGTGGATGCGACTGATGACATCAGTGAGGGCCCCGAGCCATTTTTTTCAAGGGTGGCAGTATACTAGTGTTCCTGCAAGTTTGGGGGTCTTGCTGATACAAACACAAATGCTCTGGCTGCGGAGGTGCCCATCACTTGTCCCGCTGCTTCAAGCAGGGAAAAGGTCATGGTGGTGAGTCTGTTAACAAAAGCGATAACACCAGTGAAGGTGGAAAGGATGTAGCCTTTCCTCGATAGATACCCGGACAGGGAGGCTGCGCGGTTGTTAGGCCTGGACTTCACCAAGGGTTTTCGGGTTATCTTCTACACGGCAAAAGTGCCGCCGGTGTCCCGGAACTTGCGCAAGGCCTCGCAACATGCTGAAATGCGAAACTGCGTAAGGAAGTTGCATTAGACCGTATTGGCGGCCCTTTCCCTTCAGTGCCTTTAGCGGATTTGGTTATCTCGCCCTTGGGGGTCGTGCCGAAGAAGGAGACCGATAAATTTAGGCTAATTCACCACCTTTCCTTCCCAAAGGAGGGGGCAGTCAATGATGCGATTGACTCTTTTGATGCGGCAGTTTTCTGGGTACGACGTTACGGGCAAGGGGCTATGATGGACAAATCTGATATTGAGTCTGCATTCAGATTGCTTCCTATTCATCCGGATAGTTTCCATTTACTAGGTTGTCATTGGCAGGAGGAATTCTACGTGGATCGCTGCCTGCCCATGGGTTGTTCTATTTCATGTGCACTGTTTGAGAAGTTCAGTTCCTTTGTGGAGTGGGTAGTTCGGGACGTCGCGGGGGTGAACTCCATTATCCATTACTTGAATGATTTTCTTTGCATGGGCCCGGCCTTCTCTGGGATCTGCACGGTGCTTCTGGCTACGGTGGAGCACATTGTCACTCGTTTGAACATTCTATTGGCCCTGGAAAAACAGAGGGGCCAACTGCAGTGATTAGTTTCGGACGCCATGGAGTGTCAACTGCCGGAAGATAAGCTAGTGCCGCTTAAGGAAGAGATTTGGGGGCTCTTGGGTTTACGCAAGGTGCAACTTCGGAAACTGCAGTCATGTTGGGTAAGTTGAACTTTGCATGTTGCATCCTACCAATGGGGAGGGTATTTTGCCATCAGCTGGCGGCAAGTACGGCGGGGGTCAAGTCCCCCACTCATTTTGTGGACCTGGTATGGGAGCACAGGGAGGATTTGCGAGTGTGGCACTCGTTCCTGGACTCTTTTAACGGGATGGCATTGTGAATGTCAGGGCCGGTTAGTAACTTTGACCTGGAACTTTACACGGATGCGGCCGGCTCGACTAGTTTTGGGGCCTTTTTTCAAGGAAAGTGGAGTGCAGAGCCTTGGCCAGATTTGTGGAAAGAGGCAGGTTTTCTCCGTAACATGGTATTGCTGGAATTGTTTCCGGTGGTGCTGGCTGTGGAGCTGTGTGGAGAGTCTTTCAGGGACTTGAAAGTGCAATTTCATGGGGATAATCTGGGGGTGGTACAAGTCATCAACAAGGTATCCGCCTTGTCCCTGCCTGTGGTACGGCTGCTCCAACACTTAACTGTGGAGAGAGATAGGAGCTGGCAAGTAGCCGACAGCTGAGTGGCCAGCTCAGAGAAGGAAGGGCTGAGCGCAGCCCTGACACTATGGGGGTTATTTACGAAAGGCAAATCCACTTTGCACTACAAGTGCTAACTACAAGTGCAAAGTGCACTTGGAAGTGCAGTCGCTGTAGATCCGAGGGGGCCATGCAAGGAAAATAAAAAACAACATTTTAGCTTGCACATGATTGGATGATAAAATCAGCAGAGCTTCCCCTCATTTCAGATCTACCCATCAGATTTACAGCGACTGCACTTTCAAGTGCACTTTCAGTGCAATTTCAAGTGTACTTTGCACTTGTAGTTTGCACTTGTAGTGCAAAGTGGATTTGCCTTTCGTAAATAACCCCCTATGTCTCCTCTCCAACTCCGGATAGGTATCGGGTGTGGCGAAGGATCCTGAGACAACTCTCTCTTCTCCGTGTAGAGAATATGAAAAAGGCCCTCTTTTACTCCCAACAAAAAGTATTCGAGCATGGTGGTAAAAATGGCAGGTTGTTGGCATGGTTAGCAAAAAGCCAAAATCCCACAACCCATATTGCTAGTGGCAGGGATGCGGATGGACACTTGCTTGTTGCCCCGGACCTTATTAATCAGCATTTTATGCAATTTTTTCAGGAGATATTTGAGTCCAGGGTGGCGTATTCAACCACTGAATTGGCTGCCTTCCTGGACTACGTTAAGCTTCTGGTGCTGGATGAGAAGGATAGGGAATGCCTAGAGGCAGATATTTCTTTGGAGGAGATACAGTTAGCTATTGGGAGCTTGCAGGCGGGTAAAACCCCAGGTTCGGACGGACTACCTTCTGAATTTTACTCTAACTTTGCTGAAATTTTAGCCCCCAAGCTCAAGAGCCTTTTCTCTGACCTGTCGTCTCTAGATATTCTTCCTGACTTTATGGAAGAGGCGTCATAGTGTTAATTCCCAAACCTGGCAAGGATATCCGTGACTGTGCCTCTTACAGGCCCATATCATTATTAAAGTGGACGCGAAGATCCTAGCAAAAGTGCTAGCTCTTCGCCTATCTACTGTCATTGAAGATCTGATACATGTAGATCAAACGGGATTCATGCTGTGCAAGGGAACAGATATCAACTTGAGATTGAGATGCCTTTTCTTAAACCTCTCTATACCATATGATAACCAGGGCACAAGAGTCATCGCATAGTTGGACGCCGAGAAGGCATTCGACTCTGTAGAGTGGGTGTATTTGTGGGAAGTATTGGAGAGATATGGCTTTGGCCCCAAATACCTCCACTGGCTTAAGATGCTCTACAGAGCACCCGGGCCAAGGGTCCGCACAAATGATTGGCTGTCCAAAATGTTCTCTGTAGGGGTACGGGCAGGGATTCCCCCCTGTCCCCCTCCCTGTTTGCCATGGCCCTGGAACCACTAGCAATTCTAGTTAGGGATTCATCTGCAGTCAAGGGCTTGAGTGGGACACCTGGAGGAGAAACTTTCCTTGTATGTAGACAATGCCTTATTATAACTGAATGATGCAGGTCTGTCGCTATCAGTAGCTATAAAACTTTTTGACATGTTCGGTACCTTCTCGGGAATATGGATTAAGTTCGGACTGCCTGGCAGGATGCTGTTCCGGTACTTCCAGCTGCGGCATGTCGCTAATGCTCAGTTCCCAAGATCTCCTGCTCTCAAAGTTGACTCCATTGAGGAACTTTTGACACCCGGAGGCTTACATAAACCACTATCGACCCTGTATGGCTCTCTTCTATGCACCGACCTCCCCAGGATTGGGAAACTGTGGGAGTACTGGAAGGGGGATATCCCATCTCTAGATAGGGAGGACTAGGAGGACTGCTTAGAGCTGGGCCCAAAGTTCATAATCTCGTCTCAGGATAAGTTGATACGGTCAAATTTTTACATCGTGTATACTTTACCCCTGAGAGCGACTCTGTATGCCCCTGCTGTAGATCACAACAGGGTACATATTTACATGTGTTCTGGGAATGCCCCTCAATTTTCTCATACTGGGAGGCAGTGTTTGCTGAAATTAACCTGAGACTACAACTTACCTTAATACCCACCCCTTCCCTAGCTGTACTAGGAATCCCTGACGATGAACAGCGTCCTCATCATTTGAAGCTGCTTATATCACACCTCTTGTACTATGCCAAAAAGAAAATACAGTTCCAGGAGTATGCTTGTAATCAAATGTACTCGCATATCAAAGCGAAAAAGTTTTCCCATTGAAGACAATGGAAACAAAAAGAATTTGTTCCGCATTGACTTCAGTGGGATGCAATACCACATGCGGCCAGAGGCAGGGGGTGCAGGAGAGCCTCGGAAAGGGCCGAAAAGGCCCGAGGGACACTTCGGCTGACCTCAGCAAACCTTGGAAAGACTCCGTTCACGTGCCTTTCCGAGGTTTGCCAAGGTCAGCCGAACTGTCCTCGGGCCTTTTCGTGCATTTCCGAATGGCGCCGATCGGCGACTTTCGGCTCTGCTTGGCTCTGACGCCCCCCACCTCAGGCCAAAAGCGGTACTGCTCGGTTTGCGAAACACTCATTAACCGCGTTACTCGCAAACTGAACTTCCACTGTACTACTGAAATGGCTACCTCCTCACGGACCAGAGGTGGCTGCATGGGAGGCGATGGTCAATACAGCCCTCCCTATATAAAATGACTTATTCTAATAATGGCTGCCATTGGAGGTTCATGAAGGTCTGGGCTCCTTGGACTCTAACCTGAACACTTATAACATAGTGTATATGTTTAATTGCAGAAAGTTATATGAGCTTGACAGCACTGGTGTCTCTGCAAACTGTTATATTATGTGCCATGTCCTGAACCTAGATACTGCTAATTTTGGTATGCAGTGAGTCCCCAAGGACTCTATCCACTCTAGACATCTCTATTTCAGCTGTATTATTCAATGCATATGGCAATGTTGATGTACTGACTTTCCGTCTTGCATAACCTGTATTCTGTATTCTTTTTCAATTAAGCACCACTGTTTATTAAAAAAAATTATGGATAACATTTTTCCGGCTCAGCCTCATGCCAGCACAGCCTCGGGACCTAACTAGCACACACAAAGGGAGGGAAAATGAGGTGCTGCCAAAAGGTAAATTTATTAAAATCTAGACAGAACAGAGAAAAATACAGAAGATCCCATGAGACCTAATTGGGAAGAAGCCACGTCTAGCTTGTAATGCTTAACTACTTGCCGATCGCTGCACACTGATATACGTCGGTACAATGGCAGCGGTGGGCAAATGGGCGTACTCGTACGTCCCCTTTAATTGGCGGGGCTAGCAGGCGGGCATGCGCCGCCGTGTACAGCATGACCGCGGTACCCGCGGACTCGATGTCCGCCGGTGTCCTGGCGATCGTGTCACGGAGCCGCAGAATGGGGAGATGCCTATGTAAACAAGGCATTTCCCCATTTCTGCTTAGTTACATAACAGAGATCACTGCTCCCTGTCATTGGGAGCAGTGATCGCTGTCATGTGAGTGGAAGCCCATCCCCCCACAGTTAGAATCACTCCCTAGGACACACTTAACCCCTTGATCGCCCCCTAGTGTTTAACCCCTTCCCTGCCAGTGTCATTTACACAGTAATCAGTGCATTTTTATAGCACTGATCACTGTATAAATAACAATGGTCCCAAAATAGTGTCAAAAGTGTCCGATGTGTCCGCCATAATGTCGCAGTCATGATAAAAATCACAGATCACCGCTATTACTAATTAAAAAAAAATAATAATAAAAATGCCATAAAACTATACCCTATTTTGTAGACGCTATAACTTTTGCGCAAACCAATCAATATACTCTTATTGCGATTTTTTTTTACCAAAAATATGTAGACGAATACATATCAGCCTAAACTGAGGAAAAAAATGTTTTTTTATATATTTTTGGGGGATATTTATTATAGCAAAAAGTAAAAAAATATTGCTTTTTTTTTCAAAATTGTCGCTCTTTTTTTGTTTATAGCGCAAAAAATAAAGACAGCAGAGGTGATCAAATACCACCAAAAGAAAGCTCCATTTGTGGGGAAAAAAGGACGTCAATTTTGGTGCAATGCACACGACCGCACAATTGTCAGTTAAAGCGACGCAGTGCCGAATCGCAAAAAGTGCTCTGGTCAGGAAGGGGGTAAAATCTTCCGGGGGGCTGAAGCGGTTAATAAAAGTATTAGGAGAACTCCAGCTTGCCGCCTTACAGACCACATCTGCTGATATCTTTCATCATTCTGCCCAGGATGAAGAGACTGCTCTGGTCGAATGTGCACGAATCTCCTGTGGAGGGGAAAGACCTTCTGGTGAATATGCTGCCTGAATTGTTTTCACCACCCATGACGAAATGACCCTTGGGGAGGCAGGCATGCCCCACTTGGATATATAAAAAGAGAGCCTCAGACTTTCAGAATGCCTCTGTTCTCTCCAAATATGTCTGCAACATGGTCTTCAGGTCCAACTTGTGCAATTCTGACCCCTCCAGGTCCATAGGTGACCGTGAAAAGGCTGGAAGTACTAACTGCCAATTTAAGTGGAACTCCAAAGAGACTTTCGGCAGGAAATTTGGAGAAGGACGTAACACGACTCCCTCTGGGAAAAACGTGCAATACGGCTCCTTACAGGAAAATGCGGCAATATCCGAAACTCGCCTAGCCAAAACCACTGCTGTCAAGAATACCATCTTCAAAGTTAGAAAATATATTGAGCTAGTCAAATAAGGAAAAAATGGTGACTTCAGTAACCCCTTCAGTACCAATGGTAAGTCCCACCTTTGAAATATGGAACGAATCGGGGGCCGAATTTTGATGGCCGCTTTGAGGAACTGATAACGAGTTGATCTTTAGCCTAAGGGACATCAGTTAATGCTGCCAGCGCCGACACTTGTACTTTAATGGTATTGTAGCTGAGGCCTGCATCCAGACCGGACTGAAAAAATTGCAGCACATTAGCCACCGAGGGGGTCTGGAACAAAAACCCTTGTCGAGGGTGATAGGTGGCCTTCTAGGGCGTACACACGGTCGGACTTTGTTCGGACATTCCGACAACAAAATCCTAGGATTTTTTCCGACGGATGTTGGCTCAAACTTGTTTTGTCTACACACGGTCGCACAAAGTTGTCGGAAAATCCGATCGTTCTAAACGCGGTGACGTAAAACACGTACGTCGGGACTATAAACGGGGCAGTGGCCAATAGCTTTCATCTCTTTATTTATTCTGAGCATGCATGGCACTTTGTCCGTCGGATTTGTGTACACACGATCGGAATTTCCGACAACGGATTTTTGTTGTCGGAAAATTTAATCTCCTGCTCTCCAACTTTGTGTGTCGGAAAATCCGATGGAAAATGTCCGATGGATCCCACACACGGTCGGAATTTCCGACAACACGCTCTGATCGGACATTTTCCATCGGAAAATCCGACCGTGTGTACGGGGCATTAGTAGAAAGTCTTCTTGCTGTAAGTAGGGTTGACACCACTGACTCAGACAGATTTAGACTGTTTAGCCTGTTCCTTTCAAAAGCCATGCAGTCAAGCCCAGGCAGGCTAGATTAGGGGAAACTGGCTGTGCTGAAGGAGCAGGTCCCGATTCTGAGGCAATTTGACTGGTGGGCATGTCACCAGGTGACAGAGGAGGGAGAACCATGGCCTCCTCAGCCAGAATGGAGCAATTACTATTGCCAAGACCTTCTCCTCCATGATCTTCAGTAATGACCTGAGAATTAGAGCCAATGTGTATACCCGACTGAAATTCCATTCCTGGGAGAGAGCATCCTGTGCCAGAGCCTGTTGACAGAAGAACCTGGAGAAGAACAGGGAAACTTCACAATTGTCTGGTGTTGCCATAAGGTCCACCTCGGGTATCCCCCACCGATCGAAGATTTCCATGAGATATTTCGGGTTCAACCTCCACTCCGTGTTTTTGGCGAAGTTGCGACTCAGGCAGTCCGCCAAGGTGTTCTGCACCCCTGGGAGATATGCCACTGCGAGATCTAGGAGGTGATTTTCGGCGAACCCGAAGATCTCCGATGCTATCTGGAGCAAGCGTAGACTTCTTGTTCCTCTCTGCTTCATGACATAAGAAACAGCTGTTTTGTTGTCCATTAGTAGTTTGACCCTCTTGCCTTAAATGATGGGAAGAAAAGCCTTTAGAGCTTCCCTGGCCGCTGTGAGTTCCAGTAGGTTGGACGAACAGGGGACCTAAGGAGGCCATCTCTCTTGAGCATGCAGTGCCTGGCAATAAGCACGCCAACCCTGGGGACTCGCATCCGACGTGATCGTGACCCAGCCCCCAGGATTGATGGGCTTGCCCCGGGCTAGGTTGTCTCTTCTGCTCCACCACTGCAGATCGTTGCCAATAAAGAACAGAATGTGTATTTTCGGATGTAGCAAACCACGACTCCATTGGCTGAGAAGACTGAATTGGAATCTTCTCGTGTGCTATTTTGCCCATGGGACTGCTGGGATACAGGCCATCAGGCTCCCTAAAAAACTCATCCCTCTGTGTACCGTGATCATATTAGAGGCTCCCATCTTCAAGGCTTCTGCTGAAACGCAAACTATCTTGTCTTGTGGAAGGAAAACTTTGTATTGGAGCGTGTCGAAAGACATGCCCAAATAAATAAAGGTCTGGCACAGAGTGAGCTGGCTTTTTGCCGTATTTATCATCCATCCGAACTGCGTTAAGGTGGTAAGAACTTGATCTCGGTGCCGCAGCAAAAGATCTTCGGATTGAGCAAGAAAAATTCAGTTCAGGTTTCTTAAATCTAAGACAGGGCGCCTTTTTCCTGATACCTTCTGGAAGAGAAAAAGAGGGGAATATACCCCCGACCCTGTTCTTCCCCTGATACAATAGCATGAAGAGCGAGTAACTCTATGATGTACACCTCCAGTGATGCCCACTTCTCTGATGAAATGGGAACTTTCGTTGAAACAAGGAATTTTGTTGGAGGAGAACTTTGGAACTGAAGATGAAGGCCATTCCGAACTACATCCAGGACCCAGGAATCTGTTATCCTCTCCGCCCAGGTACCACTGTAGATGGTCATTCTTGCCCCTACTGGCAGTCCCTGGGCGGGCCACTGTTCAGAAGGACTTAGTTGTGGATTTAGGAGCTTGAGGGGCTTTAGACTTGAATTTAATCGGCAAACGGCCACCTTGAACTGATCCCCAGGTCTTCTATTCATCTGAAATGACTCCGGACGGCTCTTCCGATCCTAGGGAAGAAGACCAGAGTTCTCTTCAGCCACCCGGCGAATTGCCTCTTCTAGCATTTTACCAAAGAGAGTGCTCCCTGAGAAGGGAATGGAACATAAAGCCTGTTTTGAGGCATAATCTGCAGACCAGTGTTTGACCCAAAGAGCCCACCTAGCCATGACTGAGTGGGCCATGATGCGGTAGGTGAACCTGACCAAGTCCACCGCTGCCTCCGCCATGAACTCAGCCAACAATTTAAAAAAAAAAATGGAGCTGCAAAATGGCTAATTGGGCCCAATTTGGACATTTTCACTTAGGGGTGTACTCACGTTTCCAGCGGTTTAGACATTAACGGCTATGTTTTAAGGGGACAGCAAATTTACACAGTTATACAAGCTGTACACTCACTGCTTTACATTGTAGCAAAGTGTAATTTCTTCAGTGTTGTCACATGAAAATATGTAATAAAATATTTACAAAAATGTGAGGGGTGTACTCACTTTTGTGAGATACTGTATATTCATAAATATAACAGGTATTTAACCTTTTATAGTGTTTTCCACAGTTTCCCGAAAGTATCAACTGTTTTATCTTAAAAAATATGGAAAAATACACATAATTTCTTTCTCTGACTTTAGGACATTTGCAGAAAGATTCCGGCATGTTGATTTTTGGTTAATAATTTCCATTGTGTTCTTCAGTTGTCCTCAAGACCCAGCAATGGAAATTTCTGTTAGTAAGAAATATAGACGGATAAACAGATTTTGTTTGCTTAAGGCTGCATTTACACCAGGGCGTTTTAAATTAAACTGGCAATGTGCAATTTGACATTTTACCAGAGCATTTTGAAATTACAGGCAGAATTGCGGCAATTCTGCCCATGATTTTAAAATGCTGTGGTAAAATGACAAATCACACAACACGTATATCAAATGCCATTAATTTTAATGGCACCCAAAAACGCGGTGCTGTTCTGCCACGATTGTCACAATCTCAGCATCACGTGAATCTTGCCACTCAAAAGTAGCTCCTGAATTTTTTTTTGGTTCTGCTCACGATTCAAAACACCCAGGTGTAAATGCAGCTAGGGATTCCATTTTTTAAAATACCTGTCTTACCTTCCTTAATGCTGCACCCTCTCTCCTAATTTTAGTTTGCCTCACCTGCCAGCTGCAGTAGCCAGTGAAGAAAATTGGTGAATGTAAAACCACATACCCCCATTACATATTGCATATGGGGGCAAAGAGTTGCTTTGTGGAGAGGAGAGGGGGCACAGGCGGATGATTGGGAGGGGGGCGGCAAAACACACCTTATCCCTGTATAGACAAAAATCTTTGAACAGGCCCTGGCCTCATTTTCTAAACCACATCCCTCGTAGCTTTGGAGGACAAAACAATTTAAAGTTGATATTTTTCACAAAAAAATAAAAGCAATATGGTACTCACCACGCACATTGGAGTGAGGGCTATAATATTAGCAGCAAAGCTCATGCATAACTAAACTAATGACCTGTAGAGACTTTTAAAGCATTGCCTATGAAAAAATATAGGGTATTGAAGTTGATTGCTGTTTCATGGGCGCACACAATTTTAAGGTTTGACATGCTGGGTATCTACAGTATTTACTTGACACAGCCTCATCTTTTATACTTCACCAGAAAATGGGGTAATAAATTGCATTTATGTGCTCAAAAATTAACTTTAGCGTATTTTTTTTACTGAAATTTTAAGTTTCATAAACTGTTGCGCTAATATTGTGCAACACTAAAAGATTGGAACTACCATGTTATTCTCCAGGGTGTCCGCTTTCAGAACATGATGTTTTCTGTGGGTTTTAGGTAATCTTCAGGCCTAAAATTATTTTTAAAACATATTAAAAAATTTAAAAAATGGCTTTGGGACTCCAATGTTTAAAATACCTGTCTTCAAATCCTTAACACTGCACGCTCTCTCCTACCGGGCGCAGCATGGAAGATTTTGTTTGCCACACCTGCCAGCTGCCCATAGTCAATGAGGATAAGCGGGGAATGCACAACCCCAAGGGGACTCGTTACACACTGCGGTATGGAGGGGAGGAGGCGGTGGGCAGACGGTGGGGGGCAAAATGCACCTTCACCTAAGTAGACAAACATTCTTGCACCGGCCCTGCTCATGCGTGCTCCTTCGTACCATGCCGATAAGTGTATGGGGTCTTTGTACCTTGGGTTCGGTCCCGGATACTTTGAGGAACCAACCCCTAGCTACCAGAAGACCTGTCACACTCGCCAGGTACCACGTTTTATGACCAGCTGCTATACACTGCTCACCAGTTCTTGGTTACCCGTGGCAACTGCTTTCCAATTCCAATTCCTGCCAAGTTAACCTTCTATAGAGACCTCATATTCTACCATGCACCCCTTGAATAACTTCAAACCAGACTTAGAACATTTTGAAAGACTTTACTGAGAACTCTCTTGTGACCATATTCATACATGTGAATAAACTGTAAAAACTCAAGCTAAGGTGAAAAGGTGCTGAAAAAAGTGCATCAATGATTAGATAAAGAAAATCTACAGCAGCCGTCACAAAGGTGCTTAAACCTCAAAAACTGAAATATATAAACAGCGCTTGCAGGATGTATACAAAAGCCACAAAAACCCAATCAATAGCGTGAAAACATATACATAAACATCTTCAGTGATAATCAAAAAACATTGGTGTATACATACAAATGAATAACACAGTCTAGTTTAAAGTGCTGGCTGCTCCAAAATTAAAGTGCATAGGCGCTCAAAAATTGTTGCAGGTGTTGTGTGCCACACTCCCCACTTGTGACCCTACTCACCAAAATTTATGGACCCTCAGCTTTGCAGTCTGGAGTCAAAAATGCTGTGATCTATATGATCGGGTATATGGGGAATTGATTCTCAGAAGCCTCTCCATTAAGATGTTCTTGCAGACATATCAGAGTGGATCGTCAATGCTCGGAGAGAAGGGAGACAGAGAAAGAACTAATAGTGAAATACCGCTAAAACTGCATTAATTGCGCAGTTAGGGTGCCACTTACAAGATAGCTGAATGAACAGGCATCCGTGTAAAAAGTCTGGGTCCGCTGCTGAACGGCGTGCGTTCCACAGAAGTTGCGTCAATGGTTAGGGAAACCGGAAGTACGTCAACACAAATCGCCCCTCCTCCAGGGCATCAAAGGACTTCTTGACGCAACTTCTGCCTTCCGTGGAACGCGCGCTGTTCAGCGGCGGACCTGGACTTTTTACACTGATACCTGTTCATATTCATACAGATGGCATGCAATTCCAACCCTAACTGACTAACTGAGGCTGTCCAGGCATACCCTAATAGTGTAGCACATAACTGGCGTCCTCCAAAGCTAGCAGATTCCTCCAAGCTCCAGTATTTTGGGGAACTACATGATGCAGCAGCCACTTCTCAGCATCCCATATGCAGGCTCTCACTCAGGACCCAGCCCTCCCCCTATTTAAAGTGGTTGTTACCCCTAAAAAAAAAATCATGCTCCTGTCCCTTTAAGGCACGAGCTATAACATGGTGGTTGATCCTGCCTGATCCTGACTTCCCTTCTGTGAGCTGACCATGTTTATCATGTACCCAATTCAAAAACTCGCGCTGGAGAGTTGACTCAAGTGGTGAAATATGAATAAACAAAAAAATATAATAAGACCGCAGCTGCTGTACAAAGGTGCTACAACCTTAAAGCAATAAAAAAAATATATAAACAGCGCTAGCAGCCTATACCAACCAATATACATCCTAATAAACAGTGCCTAATGCATCAAAATTAAGAAAAGACAAAAACAAATATATACAAAATCCAAAAGTGCTCAAGTGCTTCAGTAAAAGTTGCAACGGTGCTCAAAAACTTTGGAACGGTGAAGTGGCTCCCCATTTGGTGTCCCCACTCACCAGAGTTATTGGATCCTCAGCTTCGCAGTCTGGGATCAAAAAAGCATTGATCAAATGATCTGGGGATATGCTGAATGATTCCTCAGCAAAATCTTGCAGGAAGACATTTTATGACAGGAAGGATATACCACACTCCATAGATGGGGAAACAGAAAAAGAACTCAGTGAAATAACGTTTAGCATCAATTATCAAGCGCATTCAATGTGCAACTTACAGGATATTTGGCAAAAACAGGCATCAGTAAAAAAAACATCCGAGTTCGCCGCTAAATGGAGTGCGTTCCACAGAGATGGAAATTTGCGTCACTGGTTAGCATGAACCGGAAGTACGTCTACGCATTTCGCCCCTCCTCCAGGGTGCCCTTAAGCACATCACTTTCGGTTCCATTACAATCTATTTATACCCTAGGGAAGATGACCCCTCCCTCTATGGAGGACAAAATGACCAATTACGATCTATGTATGGAAAACAGACACTCACTTCCTCCTTTTACATCATTTCCTGTTGCCAAATATAAAACTTTAATATCAACAAGAGCGTAAACAGACAATTTATCCTGTTTGGCTATATGACAATTATAAAAACACAATAGACATATGCAAAAGATTTCCAATACAGGAAGAGCAAATGAATGAACAATAGATGAAAAAAAATAAATTAAAAAGTAAAATAAAAATTAATATAAAATTGAATATAAAAAATAAATAAATAAAGTAAATAAATGAAAATAAAAATAAAGATAAAAATGAAGAATAAAAAAATAAAGAAATAAAGAAAAATAAAAGTGAAATCTCTCAAACATTACCAGTTGGATCCAATGATCTAATTCAACGTTAAGGCCATAGCGACTCAAAGTCCGAAGCCTATGGATCCATTGGGTCTCATTCTGTGAGCTAGCTCTCTTAAAATTGGAACCTCTCCAATGTTCCTCCACCCTGTCTGTTCTGCCCTCACAATGTGTTCAAGGTACAAGGCTTGGCAGACAGCTAACAGCTTCCCAATAAAGACTCAGGAGTAGGGATGAGCCGAACACCCCCCTGTTCAGTTCGCACCAGAACTTGCGAACAGGCAAAAAATTTGTTCGAACACGCGAACACTGTAAAAGTCTATGGGACACGAACATGAATAATCAAAAGTGCTAATTTTAAAGGCTTATATGCAAGTTATTGTCATAAAAAGTGTTTGGGGACCTGGGTCCTGCCCCAGGGGACAAGGATCAATGCAAAAAAAAAGTTTTTAAAACGGCCATTTTTTCGGGAGCAGTGATTTTAATAATGCTTAAAGTGAAACAAAAAAAGTGTAATATCCCTTTAAATTTCGTACCTGGGGGGTGTCTATAGTATGCCTGTAAAGGGGCGCATGTTTCCCGTGTTTAGAACAGTCTGACAGCAAAATTACATTTCAAAGGAAAAAAGTCATTTAAAACTACTCGCGGCTATTAATGAATTGCTGGTCCGACAATACACATAAAAGTTCATTGATAAAAACGGCATGGGAATTCCCCAAAGGAACCCCCGAACCAAAATTAAAAAAAAAAAAATGATGTGGGGGTCCCCCTAAATTCCATACCAGACCTGAAGATATTAAGGGGAACCCCGGCCAAAATTTTTTTTAAAAATTGCGTGGGGTCCCTCTAAAAATCCATACCAGACCCTTATCTGAGCACGCAACCTGGCAGGCCGCAGGAAAAGAGGGGGGGACGAGAGAGCGAACCCCTCTCCTGAACCGTACCAGGCCACATGCCCTCAACATTGGGAGGGTGCTTTGGGGTAGCCCCCCAAAACACCTTGTCCCCATGTTGATGAGGACAAGGGCCTCATCCCCACAACCCTTGGCCAGTGGTTGTGAGGGTCTGCGGGCGGGGGGCTTATCGGAATCTGGAAGCCCCCTTTAACAAGGGGACCCCCAGATCCTGGCCCTCCCCCCTGTGTGAAATGGTAAGGGGGTACAAAAGTACCCCTACCATTTCACAAAAAAACTGTCAAAAATGTTAAAAATGACAAGAGACAGTTTTTGACAATTGCTTTATTTAAATGCTTCTTCTTTCTTCTATCTTCCTTTGGTTTCTTCCTCCATCTTCTTCTTCTTCTGGTTCTTCCTCTGGTGTTCTCGTCGGCGTCTTCTTCCCTTCTCCTCGGGCCACTCCGCATCCATGATGGCATGGAGGGAGGCTCCCGCTGTGTGACGCTTCTCTCTTCATCTTCTTCTCTTCATCTTCTTTTCAGGCCGCTCCGCATCCGTGATGGCATGGAGGGAGGCTCCCGCTGTGTGACGCTTCTCCTTTTTGACGGTTCTTAAATAATGGGGGGCGGGGCCACCCGGTGACCCGGCCCCCCTCTGACGCACGGGGACTTGACGGGACTTCCCTGTGGCATTCCCCGTGATGCCACAGGGAAGTCCCGCCAAGTCCCCGTGCGTCAGAGGGGACTTGAAGAGTCGTTTAAATGACTTTTTTCCTTTGAAATGTCATTTTGCTGTCAGACTATTTTAAACACGGAAAACATGTGCCCCTTTACGGGCATACTATAGACACCCCCCAGGTACGAAATTTAAAGGGATATTACACTTTTATTGTTTCACTTTAAGCATTATTAAAATCACTGCTCCCGAAAAAACTGCAGTTTTTAAAACTTTTTTTGCGTTGATCCATGTCCCCTGGGGCAGGACCCAGGTCCCCAAACACTTTTTATGACAATATCATGAATATAAGCCTTTAAAATTAGCACTTTTGATTTCTCCCATAGACTTTTAAAGGGTCTTCCGCGGCATTCGAATTTGCCGCGAACACCCCAAATTGTTCGCTGTTCGGCGAACTTGCGAACAGCCGATGTTCGAGTCGAACTCTCGAAGCTCATCCCTACTCAGCAGGAAGGGCTAATAGTTGTAATCTTTACCGAGAATACGTTTTTTGTAAAACTGCAAAACACAAATTATAAAAATATGCATTAGCATTTAACATTACATCACAAATGCAAATAGTAACAGGCATGCTACAATGCTGTTAAGGCACTAGCTAGCAAAAATGTGGCCTAGCTGAATGAACTTCCTGACAGAAACATCCCAGCAAACACACATATAAAATGTAGTTGAATTAGTAGAACATATACTAATTAATTGAAAACTAATGACAGCCTACTTACAGACTTATGCTTCCAAGGCCAGTATTAAGAAATAGTGGAGGTCTTTAACATGCTTCCTTCACTGTAGAATTATTATCTAGGTCTGCTGGACAGGAAGTGGGCGCAATATACTACAGTTCCTGTTAATAATGGATGCCAATTTAAAGCAACAGTAAGATCAGTAAATATATACCTTATAATGATCAGAACACTCCCCACCTGGCATAATGAACATTATATCACTATGTTCCCTTTTTAAGATGTAAAACAACTTCAGAGATAGGTCTAAAGTACACCTTAGGCGTGCCCTGTCTCATTACTTTAACTTTGACCTTTCTAACCTTACTATCATTACTAGTTACAGTCTCGACAATGAGTCCAACTGGCCATTCGTTTCTGTGGACCTGAGCGTCTTTTAGTAGGACAACATCTCCGGCTTGCAGGTTAGGCTTGTCAACTTGCCATTTTCTGCGTGACTGGAGCGTCACCAGCTACTCTTGTTTCCTTCTATTCCAGAAGATGTTTGCAAGACTCTGAACTTGCTTACATTGCTTGGTGTAAAGGTCTTTGAGACCAAAGTCTCCTGTAGGAGCTGTCACTGTTTCCATCTTCTGGTTCAAAAGTATTGCAGGTGTCAAGACTACTGGCATTTCGGAAACGGTAGACACTGGAACTAAGGGTCGAGCGTTCATGATAGCCATGACTTCAGCCATAAGTGTGATGAGAACTTCATGGGTAAGGCGAGTGGAGCCAGCCTTCAGAAACATGGCATCCAGAATGCGACGAGCCACTCCAATCATCCTCTCCCAAGCTCCTCCCATATGTGGTGCATGAGGAGAGTTCAAGGTCCAAATGCATCTTTGATCTTGAAGATAAGCACTCATCTCAGATTCTTCTGTAAGGATCCTTAATTCCTTACAGGCCCCAGTAAAGTTTGTGCCCCGATCTGAGCGGAGTTGCTTCACAGGTCCTCGGATAGAGAAAAATCTTCTCAAAGCATTGTGAATATATCCTAACACAATCTTGCTATCTGTGTAAAACTTCACTGCATGAATTTCAATGTCCAGTTCAGCAACGATCAAGTCTGCCATCTCCACTACTAAGACAGCAGAACAAAGCTCCAAACGTGGAACAGTGTGAGCAGGACTTGGAGCTAGTTTCAACTTTCCCATGATAAACCCAACATAACTGTCCTTCAAATTTCATTACTCTAAAGTAGGCTACAGCTGCTATAGCCATAGTGGATGCATCCGAGAATACACACAATTCTCTTTGCTTCGTGGCAGACAAAGAAACAGGGACATATGACCTTTGGATGATAAGTTGTTCAAGCTCTATTAATGAGTCCTTCCACAACTTCCACTGCATTTCTTTCTCCTTAGGTAGAGGTGTATCCCATTCACTTTGTTCATGTTCAGTAGCAATTTCTCTCATAAAAGCCTTGCCTTGCATGGTTATAGGGGCTATAAATCCTAGGGCGTCATAAAGGCTATTGACCGTGGACAAGACTCCTCTTCTCATGAATAATTTTGTTCTCTGGATACTCTAAATGTAAAGCTGTTGGTTTTCAGATCCCAACTGAGCCCTAAACTTCTTTGAAGGGGCAGTGAATCTGTTCCTAGATCCAGGTCCTTGAGGTCTTTTGCACGGTCCTCTGAGGGAAACGCTTCCATGACTTTGCTGCTGTTGGACGCTATTTTGTGTAACCTTACTTTAGATTCTGCTAACATCACTCTTGTTCTTTTCAGGATGTCGATAGCCTCTTCGTTGCTGGAGAAAGAAGCAAGTCCATCATCCTCAAGACAAACTGTTTGGCATCTGTGCCGTGCTCTTCTTCACCTTCCTGTGCTGCTCATCTCAGGTTGTAGATAGCTACAGGTGGAGAGGGGCTGTTCCCGAACACATGTACTTTCATCCTGTATTCTGTGACATCTTTGTTAAAATCATTGTTTTCATACCACAGGAACCTCAGGTAGTCTGTGATCTTTGCGGACAAGGAAACAGTAGAACATTTGTTGTACATCTGCTGTTACTGCAACGCGTTCATTTCGGAATCTGATGAGGACTCCAAGGAGTGTATTATTCAAGTCAGGTCCACTGAGGAGGACATCGTTTAGGGAAAGGCCTTCATACTTTGCACTGGAGTCAAATACTACTCGTATCTGTCCTGGTTTCTGAGGATGGTACACTCCAAATATTGGTAAGTACCAACATTCTTGTTTTTCTTCCAATGGTGCTTTTTCAGCTTGACCACTGTCAAAGATCTTATGCATGAAATCATGGAAGTGTTCCTTCATATCTGTCTCTGTCTAGAGTACATCATGAGGTGAGACACTTCACTGCTTGTCCTTTGTTGTTAGGAAGGGGACGTCGGGGTGAACGGAAAGGTAGTGGAGCTACCCAGCTGTTTGACTCATCTATAAAGACTTCTCTGTCCATGATCTCAAGGAAGAGGCTATCTTCAACAGATGGTGCTGGTTTGTGATCATCTTGCGTTCTTTCAAACACCCTGCATCCTATCTCATCTGTATCTTCAGATGAGGTGATAGCCTCCATGTAACTCTGAACTTTCTGCTGTTGTATTGGGTTGACTAGTCTCTCTTTAATCTGTATCCAGTTGGTACAAGGGCTAAGACATGATGTGCGGCCATTTTGCAACATGTTTGTTTTGTAGACATTCACTTTTTCCGGCTTGTGAGCTCCATCCAGACATACATCACCAATGATGACCCATCCAAGGTCAAGACATTGTGCAAATGGTGCATTGTGTGGCCCATTGTATTGCTCTCTGACCTTGGGCACTCTCAGTATGTCTCTTCCAAGTAGAAGGATAATTGCAGCAACTGGGTCCAGTACTGGAATCTTATCTGATATTTGCATCAGATGAGGGTAGTGACATGCAATTTCAGGTGTGGGTATCTCAGATCTATCATCTGGTATCATATCACATTCTATGAGAGTGGGCAGAGTCAGCTGCATTTTCCCATCTAATGACTCGATGATGTAGTTGTTAACTCCTGAACATGTCTTCAAAGTATACGGAGTTGGACTTCCTCTGTCACCGAAGAGGTCAAAGAACTCTGTTCTTGCCAAAGATCTGTTACTTTGTTCATCGAAGACTGCTTACATTCTGATTGCCTTCTCTCTGAGGCCTGCAGGGTACACCTTGACTAAACATATCTTGGAGCATGATCTAGAGCTAAATGTGTTTGTGAAGATCTCAGTTCACTTTGAGGTTATTGCTGGTAATGCACTCTCTTTTTGCTCCCCACCATGATCTTCTTGGGTTACCGGATTCTCTGTTTTCCATGGTGCTGGTCCTGGGTATAAAGCATACAGATGGTTGTCATTATTGCATTCTTTGCACCGAATTGTTTTCACACAGTCTTTAGCAAGATGTTGAGTTGAACCACAGCATCTGAAACAATTGCGCTTGTCCTTAACCACTTGACGACCGCCTCACGCCGATGTACGTCGGCAAGGTGGCACGGACAGGCAAAATCACGTATATGTACGTGATTTGCCTTCCGCGGGTGGGGGGTCCGATCGGTCCCCCCCCGGTGCCCGAGGCGGTCGCCATTTCTTCCCGGGCGATGAGAGGTGAGGGGGAGGCCATCCATTGTTGGCCACCCCCTCCCGATCGCTCCCGGCGAATGAAAATGCTTCCTTTCCCTCTGTAATGTAAAGCGGTCTTTTCATCGCGGCGCCGAGGAGAGAAGACATCAAGTAAGTCTGCACAACACTACACTAACAGTAGAACACGCCAGGCACACTTGTCACCCCCCATCACCCCCCCGATCACCCCCCGATCACCCCCCTGTACCCCCTGTCACTCTGACACCAATAGCATTTTTTTTTTTTTGCATTGGTGTCAGTTTGTGTCAGTTACAAGTGTTAGGGCAGTTAGGTTAGCCCCCTTTAGGTCTAGGGTACTCCCCTAACCCCCCCTAATAAAGGTTAACACCTTGATTACCCCCCGTCACCAGTGTCGCTAAGCGATCGTTTTTCTGATCGCTGTATTAGTGACACAGGTGACGCTAGTTAGGGAGGTAAGTATATAGGTTCGCTGTCAGTGTTTTATAGCGACAGGGACCCCCATATACTACCTGCTAAAGGTTTTAACCCCCTGATTGCCCCCTAGTTAACCCTTTCACCAGCGATCACCGTTTAAGTGTTACGGGTGACGCTGGTTAGCTAGTTTCTTTTTTGTAGTTTATTATAGTTTATTATAGTTTTAGGGCACCCGCCGTTTATTACCTTATAAAGGCTTAACCCCCTAATTGCTGGGCGGTGATATAAATTACATTTTTTGGGTCAGCTAAGGTCTGCGTCGCCCCAGGCAGCGTCAGGTTAGCGCCAGTACTGCTAAAACACACGCACGCAGCATACACCTCCCTTAGTGCTATAGTATCTAAGCGGATCGATATCTGATCCGATCAGATCTATACTCCCCAGCAGTTTAGGGTTCCCATAAACACAGTGTTAGCGGGATCAGCCCAGATACCTGCTAGCACCTGCGTTTTGCCCCTCGGGCAAGCCCTGCCCAGCCCACCCAAGTGCAGTATCGATCGATAACTGACACTTACAAAACACTAAGCACACATAACTGCAGCAATCGCAGAGTCAGGCCTGATCCCTGCGATCGCTAACAGTTTTTTGGTAGCGTTTTGATACAGTCGCTGACAGTCAGGAGCTTTTTTGCCTGTGAGTCTCACTAGTGTACCCCTAAATTTAGAGCCCAAAATGGCAAATCGAAGGTACACTAGTGAAGAGGCCTACACGTTTCTGAGCATGACAGATAGTGAAGAGGAAGTCACTCATCTGTCAAGTTCAGGCTCAGAATACGATCCTGTAGAGGACAGCGGCTCCATGACAGATAGCTCTGACGACAGAGTTGTGGTCCCTGCTAGGGTCAGGCGTACCAGACCCCAATCTTCTTCTTCTGTCCTTGAAGTGCAAGAACCGCCGGGCTCTCGTATGGAGCAGAGAAGTACTAGTGCCGCTATTCCTTCTGGTGAACTGGCAAGCACCAGCGGCCTAGTACACCCTGGTCGTACATCCAGCACTGCAGTATCACGTGGTGACGTGACGAGTCCCATAAGTGCAGTTCAAGCTGGTGAGGTGGCAAGCACTAGTAGTGTCCCGCTGCCACCAAGAAGACAAAGACAGGCCCATCGTGCCCATAGTGCCCTTCCTGCTGCATTCGCCAATCCGAATTGGGAACCCACCACTTCTGCAGCACCCGTACTTCCCCCTTTCACTGGCCAACCCGGAATTCAGGTGGAAACAGTTGACTTTACGCCACTGGATTTTTATCCACTGTTTTTCACCGAAGATCTCTATAGATCTATTGTGGACCAAAGCAATTTATACGCTGGTCAACACATCGCCGCTAATCCCCAGTCCTCCCTTGCCAGAGATTGGAGACCAATTACGGTCTCCGAATTTAAGATCTTTCTGGGCCTTTCCCTCCTCATGGGGTTGAATAAAAAGAGTAAGTTGCGGTCATATTGGTCCACTGACCCAATTTACCATTCGCCCTTGTTCTCTGCTTCCATGGCCAGGGCACGATACGAGCAGATTTTGCGGTTCATGCACTTCAACGACAATGAACTCTGTCGTCCTCGTGGAGACCCTGCATACGATCGGCTCTACAAAATTTCGGCCCCTCGTAAACCACTTCAACCAACGTTTTGCAGACTTGTTTACCCCCCATCAAGTTGTCTGCGTTGATGAGTCCCTGATTAAATTTTCTGGCCGCTTGTCATTCAAACAGTACCTTCCCAGCAAGCGTGCCAGATACGGGGTCAAGATATATAAGCTCTGTGACAGGGCCACAGGCTATACATATAGTTTTATGGTTTACGAGGGCAAAGATAGTCACGTAGAGCCGACAAACTGCCCTGACTACATAGGAAGCGCTGGCAAGATAGTGTGGGACTTGGTGTCTCCCTTATTCGGAAAGGGGTACCACTTGTACGTGGACAATTATTATACGAGCGTGCCACTTTTTAGTCACTTGTTTGATCATCAGATTGGAGCATGTGGCACAGTGCGACCTAATCGCCGGGGCTTTCCCCAGCGACTTGTAGATTCCCGTCTTAGGCTGGGGGAGAGAGCCTGCTTGAAGTTTAATAATTTGCTCGCTATGAAGTGGAGGGATAAGAAGAATGTTTTCGTTCTCACCTCCCTTCATGCAGACACGACGACCCAAATTCCTACGGCGACTGGTGTTGTGGAGAAACCCCTCTGTGTCCACGAATACAACCTTAATATGGGAGGGGTGGACCTCAACGACCAGTTGTTGGCGCTGTACCTAGTTGCCCGTAAGGCCAGACGCTGGTACAAAAAAGTGTCTGTTTATTTATTTCAATTGGCTTTGCTGAACGCTCATGTGCTATACAGAGCTTCAGGACGGACTGGATCCTTCCTTAAATTCCAGGAAGAGATCGTCAGAGCCCTTCTGTCTCCAGACGGTGCTCTACCTCACCTTCCCCAACCAAATGCAGTAAGCCGGCTGCATAAGAGGCATTTTCTTTATGCCATCCCGAGTACCCCTACCCAACGAGCCCCCCAAAAAAGATGTCGTGTCTGCAGCAAGCGCGGATTTAGGCGTGACACCCAGTCTTATTGTCCCTCCTGTCCTGGCAATCCTGGTCTTTGCATGGGTGAATGCTTTGAACGCTACCATACACTAGTTGAGTATTAGCGTAGGGTTCAGCACTGCACAGACTAGGCACACTAACACAGGGTCTCCCAAGATGCCATTGCATTTTGAGAGATCCAAACCTGGAACCAGTTTCAAAAGTTAAAAGTTACTAAAAAAAAAAAAGTGTAAAAAAAAAAATAAATAAATAAAAAATAAATAAAAACACAAAAAAATATATAAAATAAAAAAAACAAAAATAGTTGTTGTTTTATTGTTCTCTCTCGCTCTATTCTCTCTCTATTGTTCTGCTCTTTTTTACTCTATTCTATTCTGCAATGTTTTATTGTTATTATGTTTTACCATGTTTGCTTTTCAGATTTTTTTATACTTTACTGTTTACTGTGTTTTGTTGGTAACCATTTTATTGTTTTCAGGTACGCCATTCAGTTGCAGCGCAGATTTATTTATCTTGACAGCAACAGCGTTTGCTCCCACGATATATAAAGCCGTGACTCCAGCGCTGTCGGAGGTGATTTCACCACCACAGTTACATACTTCAGCATATATGCCGAAGCGTGGGGGCAGCAGTGGGTGGAGGAGCAATTTGCTCCTGCCTTTTGCGGGAGGATGCCCCCATGCTTCGGCATATATATATTTTAGGCACAGGTTGCGTTAAATGTTTTATTTTTTACTATGTTTTTTTTTTGTATTTGCTTTGCAGGTATGGTAAATCTTACTGTTATACTGTAATGTTGCTTTGTTTTATTGTTAACCATCATTTGCTTAGCAGGTACGCCATTCAGTTGCAGCGCGGATTTATTTATCTTGACAGCAACAGCGTTTGCTCCTACGATATATAAAGCCGTGACTCCAGCGCTGTCGGAGGTGATTTCACCACCACAGTTACATACTTCAGCATATATGCCGAAGCGTGGGGGGCAGCAGTGGGTGGAGGAGCAATTTGCTCCTGCCTTTTGCGGGAGGATGCCCCCATGCTTCGGCATATATAAATGGTGCATGTATGCCCATCATTAGAAGTGGGTGGATGAAGGGAGGTATTCTAATGGTGGGCATACCCACCGATCAATATCTTTTTTTCGTTCAGCCCACAGGCTGCATGAAAAAAAAGTTTACAATATATGCCCAACAAGGACCAGCAACGTACTGGTATGTTGCTGGACTTTGAGTGGTTATACCAGAATGATGCCTGCAGGTTTAGGTATCATCTTGGTATCATTCTTTTCAGCCAGCAGTCGGCTTTCATGTAAAAGCAATCCTAGTGGCTAATTAGCCTCTGGACTGCTTTTACAAGCAGTGGAAGGGAATGCCCCCCCCACCGTCTTCCGTGTTTTTCTCTGGCTCTCCTGTCTCAACAGGGAACCTGAGAAAGCAGCTGTCGATTCAGCCAGCTGACCATAGAGCTGATCAGAGACCAGAGTGGCTCCAAACATCTCTATGGCCTAAGAAACCGGAAGCTACGAGCATTTTATGACTTAGATTTCGCCGGATGTAAACAGCGCCATTGGGAAATTGGGAAAGCATTTTATCACACCGATCTTGGTGTGGTCAGATGCTTTGAGGGCAGAGGAGAGATCTAGGGTCTAATAGAGCCCAATTTTTAAAAAAATAGTACCTGTCACTACCTATTGCTATCATAGGGGGTATTTACATTCCCTGAGATAACAATAAAATTAATAATAAAAATGAAAGGAACAGTTTAAAAATAAGATAAAAATGCAAAAAAATAATAAGCGTCGGTCTGGCGTCAAATGTAAACAGCAATTGCACCATGCATGTGAGGTATCACCGCGAAGGACAGAACGAGGGCAGTAATTTTAGCAGTAGACCTCCTCTGTAAATCTAAAGTGGTAACCTGTAAAGGCTTTTAAAGGCTTTTAAAAATGTATTTATTTTGTCGCCGCTGCACGTTTGTGCGCAATTTTAAAGCATGTCATGTTTGGTATTCATGTACTCAGCCTAAGATCATCTTTTTGATTTCATCAAACATTTGGGCAATACAGTGTGTTTTAGTGCATTAAAATTTAAAAAAGTGTGTTTTTTCCCCAAAAAATGCGTTTGAAAAATCGCTGCGCAAATACTGTGTGAAAAAAAAATATGAAACACCCACCATTTCAATCTGTAGGGCATTTGCTTTAAAA
This sequence comes from Lithobates septentrionalis, assembly GCA_037952835.1. Lineage (NCBI taxonomy): Eukaryota > Metazoa > Chordata > Amphibia > Anura > Ranidae > Lithobates > Lithobates septentrionalis. Next base: position 1,441,675 of record JBBDGP010001605.1, on the reverse strand, counting down.
AAATATATAATGTTTGGGAGTTCAAAGTAATTTTCTTGCAAAAAAAAATAATTTTTTCATGTAATCAAAAAGTGTCAGAAAGGGCTTTGTCTTCAAGTGGTTAGAAGAGTTGGTGATGTGTGACATAAGCTTCTAAATGTTGTGCATAAAATGCCAGGACAGTTCAAACCCCCCCCCCAAATGACCCCATTTTGGAAAGTAGACATCCCAAGCTATTTGCTGAGAGGCATGTCGAGTCCATGGAATATTTTATATTGTGACACAAGTTGCGGGAAAGAGACAAATCTTTTTTTTTTTTTTTTTGCACAAAGTTGTCACTAAATGATATATTGCTCAAACATGCCATGGGAATATGTGAAATTACACCCCAAAATACATTCTGTTGCTTCTCCTAAGTATGGGGATACCACATGTGTGGGACTTTTTGGGAGCCTAGCTGCGCACGGGACCCCGAAAACCAAGCACCGCCTTCAGGCTTTCTAAGGGCGTAAATTTTTGATTTCACTCTTCACTGCCTAGCACAGTTTCGGAGGCCATGGAATGCCCAGATGGCACAACCCCCCCCCCCCAAATGACCCAATTTTGAAAAATAGACACCCCAAGCTATTTGCTGAGAGGTATAGTGAGTATTTTGCAGACCTCCCTTTTTGTCACAAACTTTTGAAAATTGAAAAAAGAAATAAAAATACATTTTTCTTGTCTTTCTTCATTTTCAAAAACAAATGAGAGCTGCAAAATACTCACCATGCCTCTGTGCAAATAGCTTGGGGTGTCTACTTTCCAAAATGGGGTCATTTGGGGGGGTTTTGTGCCATCTTGGCATTTTATGGCCTTCAAAACTGTGATAGGTAGTGAGGAGTGAAATCACAACTCAACGCCCTTAGAAATCCTGAAGCCGGTGCTTGGTTTTCGGGGCCCCGTATGCGGCTAGGCTCCCAAAAAGTCCCACACATGTGGTATCCCCATACTCAGGAGAAGCAGCTAAATGTATTTTGGGGTGCAATTCCACATATGCCCATGGCCTGTGTCAGAAATATATCATTTAGTGACAACTTTGTGCAAAAAAAAAAAAATTGCCACTTTCCCGCAACTTGTGTCAAAAAATAAAGTATTCCATGGACTCAACATGCCTCTCAGCAAATAGCTTGGGGTGTCTACTTTCCAAAATGGGGTCATTTGGGGGGGGGGGGGTTTGTGCCATCTGGGCATTTTATGGCCTTCAAAACTGTGATAGGTAGTGAGGAGTGAAATCAAAAATGTATGCCCTTAGAAATCCTGAAGGCGGTGATTGGTTTTCGGGGCCCCGTACGCGGCTAGGCTCCCAAAAAGTCCCACACATGTGGTATCACCATACTCAGGAGAAGCAGCTGAATGCATTTTGGGGTGCAATTCCACATAGGCCCATGGCCTGTGTGAGCAATATATCATTTAGTGACAACTTTTTGTAAATATTTTTTTTTTTGTCATTATTCAATCACTTGGGACAAAAAAAAAAATATTCAATGGGTTCAACATGCCTCTCAGCAATTTCCTTGGGGTGTCTACTTTCCAAAATGGGGTCATTTGGGGGGGTTTTGTACTGCCCTGCCATTTTAGCACCTCAAGAAATGACATAAGCAGTCATAAACTAAAAGCTGTGTAAATTCCAGAAAATGTACCCTAGTTTGTAGACGCTATAACTTTTGCGCAAACCAATAAATATACGCTTATTGACATTTCTTTTACCAAAGACATTTGGCCAAATAAATTTTGGCCTAAATGTATGACTAAAATTGAGTTTATTGGATTTTTTTATAACAAAAAGTAGAAAATATCATTTCTTTTCAAAATTTTCGGTCTTTTTCCGTTTATATCGCAAAAAATAAAAACCGCAGAGGTGATCAAATGCCATCAAAAGAAAGCTCTATTTGTGGGAAGAAAAGGACGCAAATTTCCTTTGGGTACAGCATTGCATGACCGCGCAATTAGCAGTTAAAGCGACGCAGTGCCAAATTGGAAAAAGACCTCTGGTCCTTAGGCAGCATAATGGTCCGGGGGCTCAAGTGGTTAAGATAAGATTTGCGCCCCTCTAATGTCTTGCATCTGAAACTGCAACATTTTCTCAGTGGATGAGGCTTGTTATGTAGTGGATACTGCTTATCTCTGTCCTCAGTTTGCATTCCTGAGCTTTTGTCCTAGTTGGCCTCAAACTCAGTCGGTACTTCTGTCTTCTGTACAGACACTGTTGCTCTGAGTTCTTTATTGTGCACTGAAGGTTGTTTCTGTCTTTACAGAACTGGAGCCTCCCATGATCAAAAAGGCGAAGCTTAGGTCATTGCATATTTTAGCTTGATTCACAATGAATTTGGCAAGGAAGGAGAAAGGTGGAAATGCAACCTGATGATCTTCCTTGTATTTTGAGGCTTGTGTGATTCATCTTTCTTGTAAGCTGTAATGAAGCTTCTAAATTACCGGTTTGACTCCACGTGTTGTATCCAAATATGAGAGACCTTGCAGGTATCCACCAGCCTTTGCTGCCTCCAGCTCTAAAAGTATGTCACGAAGCTCTCTCAGCTTCTGATTGTCTTTGTTTGTTATTTTTGGATAATTTTCAATTTTCTTCAGAAGTGCATCTTCAATTACCTCAGGTGACCCATAGCAGTCTTCCAATCTCTGCCATACCATTGTAAGCCCTGCTGTCGCATCATGAACATGTACTGACCTGATTCTTTTAGCTTGCTCAGTGGACTCTGGTCCGAGCCATTTGGAGAGTAGGTCAAACTTTTCCCTGTCTGTCAGATTTAAGTCTTGGGTGCTGCTTAGAAAAGATGACTTCCAGGCCCAATAGTTTTCTGGACGGTCATCAAACTTCAGGAGACCAGAGCTCACCATTTCACGGTGTATCAAATATTTTGTCACATCTGTGGCTCCTGCTGCCTCAGGTGGGCATTTTCTGGGAACAAACACAGGGAATGTCTGTGGCTGGTAAGACAGTCGGGATGCTTGGTTATGTTGTAATTATGAAGAAGAAATAATACGTGTTATAATATTCTGATGGAGATGTTAAAATTTAAATAGACAGGACAGATGAACTAAAGGTCTTTGTAAGTTCAGATGTTTTCCAAGTTTCCAATGGATCAAATGTTTTCTACAAAACTGTGTTGAAACAGAATTGCGGGAACAATAAGGTCTCATTTCACAAAACAAAGATGTGTACCTGTCTGTGGTTTGTAAATAAAAGCAACAAATACAGAGTTTTTTCGGACTGTTCTCACATAGAAATTACCCTCACCTGGCCTAAACCATTGTGTTCGAGTGAGGAACTGTTTAAATAGCTAACACCTTGGCTAATACAACTCATTGTGTGAATTTTTAGGAACTGTTTGGACAAACTAAGTCATCTTTAAACATCCATGGGACTGCTCAAAGTCCATCTCAACACATGGTGTTAGAGAGATGTGAATGGTTATGCAAATCAGAAATATTTTTAAAATACCTACATGTTGTTATAAGACATTTGAATTATCTATGATATTTGTAGATAATTATAATTTTAGTATCTGATGATCTAAGAACTTTGTTATAAAGAAAATATATATGAAAGTTGTGATTATAAGTAGAAGTGTTTTAAGAAATTAATTAGTATTATAAAAAACATATAATTATGATTATAACTATATAAGACTGTAGCCTATGTTTAGCTAACAAATATTCATTGGATATACCAGAATTTTACATGTATCCATAAAGATAATCATTTTATGTGATATTGATTAATATATATAGCAACATGTGTCTTTCATAGATAGACCAGTTTTTATAGATATACATTTATAGATATACATATAACTATTTTGTATAATAGTGATTAATCAAAATTATACCGAGTGTATTTTATATTAGACTGATTACCAGAATATTTAAAGGTATATATTCTTCTCACCATTATACACATTATGAAAATAGAACGTATTAACTTAAAAAGATCAACTCAAAACACATGTGAGACACCAGGTGGTTGAAGGTGATATTATTTGAACTCACTAAATTTCCAGGAAAGGTTAATTATTAAGTCTTGCCTACCAATGAAAAAGGAACACATACCTTTTGGGCAGAGCTTATTATAAATGTTATGATCTCATTGTCTGAGATGGTATTTAGAAGCAAGTAAGATGCCATGAAGGGGAGAGAGGCTCAGGGACCCACCCTGACTGACATACTCAGGGACACACCCAGAGGGGGACACTGGGAGATGCCCATACTCCCTGATACGCTGACACTCATGTACCATGCATGAATACATATTTTGACATTCATGAAGATTCCTGAACCCTGATCCTTGGCACTCGGAGGTCACAAGAAGTAAATCCTCTTTAAGAGTATCCATTTTTTAAAGCTACGGCAGCCATCTTAACTCTGGTAACCAGCCATTAGGAACAGTAGCCATTTTGGAATTGGTAATTATGCCATGTTGATTTTATCTTGTATGTTCTCTCAAATATTGATGTATTGAATATTCTACTATTGATAATCGTTCTCCCGAATCAATAACCGCCTTGTAGATTTTTCTTTAAAGATTCAATTTTTCATTATATTTTTCTTTTTGCATAGTTGCCACTTTTATTGACAAAACAAACGTCTAATTTATTTCACATTGTTAACCACTTACTTACCTGCAGTATAGTAAAGGTTGGACGTGTGAAATACAGACATTCTGTTTAATTGTCATTCTCACAAATGTATTGATTCTACTGAGTTAGCATGGTGGTATTATGTCAAAGGGACTGCGCGCCCATTTTGCAAGTGTTTTTATTGATTTTCAAAACATTCATGTAACGCAATCGGTATTTTAATTTCATGTAAATATTTGGGGTTTTTTTGTCAACCAATAAATGTAACTATTTTGTATGATCACGTCTCCGTGAATAAGTTTCATATTTATAGACTGTGTCATATAGATTTATTTTGTATCTTAAAAATATCCTCATTAAAAATTACTTAATACTGTGCGGGAAAACTGTCCTTAAAAAGCACAACAGTTAAATCCACTATAGTCGTGTGGTTGTTCTCGTTTACTGCAAGTCTTTCTGCTATAGGCCGGATTTATATTTTCCCGTGGAGGGATTATGCCACCATTCGTTTGATTTCCTGAAGGACCAACAGATTGGTCTCTGAGTATGTAACTACTTGGCTTGTTATAGTAAAGTTCTCGTTCAGTCTTGTAGCATTGAGCGATATCAAAGTTGTCTGCTGCTAGCGTGACCTTTGACAATTCTAATGCATCATTGGACTGTTTATCAGTGTCCATGGTCGCGTGCAATTGTACATACTCACAGGTGCGTTGGATTGCACTGAGTGGTGTCATCTGGGTTTCTATCACAGAGTGCTCTCTGTACTGTTCTTCGGCAGCTCTCATGAGCACCTCAGCTTCAGCTAAGGCTGCTGAAGCAGTTTTTTCTTACTTGATAATATGTAAAGATGCATTAACCTCTGCTTTTCTTCTAAGTGCTTCAGCTTTACTTTTAGCTTCAATCATATGATGTTCTTCATCTATTCAGCCCTATTCTATTATCATTTCAGCTTCACGTATCACATAGGAAGCCAGTGCACGTGCGGCTTCTGCTTTTGCATGGGCCCTGGCAGCTGAAGCGCTGGTGGACGACAGGTTAGAGCAGCTTGAATGTCTAGAGCTAGTGCGCTTGGACCTGGCATATTCAACACAACCTGATGTCTGATCCGATTGACTAGAGACTCTGGAGCTTGTGCAGCGTGACCTGTTGGTTGGCATATTGTGTATGCTTTCCTCTGCTTTTGTATACTGAGGGATGACTGGTGTAGTATCCTTCTCTGTGTGCTGCATGATGAAACAGATTACTTCTTTGTAGTGTCTGTGGCTGTAGAGGTTAGCTGATGATGAGCAGAATTAATCCACTCTTCTTTAGACTAGGCCCGCTGTGTTAAAAGTCTTTTTACTGTTCTTCCCTCACAATGTGTTCAAAGTACAAGGCTTGGCAGACACCTAACAGCTTCCCAATAAAGACTCAGGAGGAAGGGCTAATAGTTGTAATCTTTACTGAGAATAAGTTTTTTGTAAAACTGCAAAACACAAATTATAAAAATATGCATTAGCCTTTAACATTACATCACAAATGCAAATGGTAACAGGCATGCTACAATACTGTTAAGGCACTAGCTAGCAAAATGTGGCCTAGCTGAATGAACTTCCTGACAGAAACATCCCACCAAACACGCATATAAAATGTAGTTGAATTAGTAGAACATATACTAATTAATTGAAAACTAATGACAGCCTACTTACAGACTTATGCTTCCAAGGCCAGTATTAAGAAATAGTGGAGGTATTTAACATGCTTCCTTCACTGTAGAAAGATTATCTATGTCTGCTGGGCAGGAAGTGGGCGTAATATACTACAGTTCCTGTTAATAATTGATGCCAATTTAAAGCAACAGTAAGATCAGTAAATATATACCTTATAATGATCAGAACACTGTCTATCCCACAGAATGTGAGACCCCCTGGATCTCTATTGTGGAACAATCTGAAATGGTTGGACAGGCCATGATGCTTATAGCCCTTTTTAATTCTATTAACATGCTCCCTAAGCCTTACCCCTAATTTTATTGCGGTCCTGCCCACATATTGTAGACCACAGGGACAAGACAAGAGGTAAGTAACATGTGTGGTTCCACAAGTGATACATTTTTTGATTTCAAAAGACCTACCCTCAGAAAAAGAGCTGAAGTGGATAGTTTTCCTTTTCCTATGTTTGGAGGTTTCACACATCACACATTTACCACAGCTGGAAAAACCTGTTTGATCTAAAAAGGTAAATAACTTCTTGGGAGGATTAATGACATTATGTGCCAGTTTAAGCCTAAGTGTTAGTGGTTTCTTATAAATAAACCTGGGCTGTGCGGGTGAGACATTTTTAAGCTCTCTGACTTCCAATAACAGAGGCCAGTGTTCCCTAATTATTTTTTAATTAAAACGTTTTATGCGAATAGTAGTTCACCAGCGGATCAATCTAGTGAGGAGTATCAGCATACTTTCTTAAAAAACAATTCTATTTTCAATCCCAAAATCACCAATAACCACTTTGTGGGAGTATTCAAGTCTTTGGTTGAGCAAGATTTGGACAAATTGAACATTCGTCCGAGTAGACAAAAAAAGATTTAGAAAGAGGTTTAGAGCTATTAGAAAAGAAAAAGGGCATAGTTATCAGATCAGCTGACAAAGGGGTTGGGGGGGGGGGGGGTCTCGTTATTCTAAATAAAGCTGACTATTTGGAAGAGTTGGATAGATTAGTTGGAGACAGTGAGACATATGAAAAATAAGTGGGGAATCCTACTAATAAATTTAGAGCCAAATTGAAGAGGCTAATTAAAGGAGCACAGAAGGATGATATTTAAAAAAAGAAAGAAGCAAGATATCTTATTTCAGATGCAAAGTTCATTTACCAGTTACCCAAAATGCATAAGAATCCACTTAGACCCCCAGGGAGATCGCAGGAATCGTTCTGTAGTTTTCTGGAGAAGATGGGGAACAACTCCTATGGTATCTCTTTCTCAGAAACCTATAGTCACCATATGGTAATTTTTTTAGATTTCAATATATATCTCACTATATATAAAGAAAATGGAAAACTATTTACTAATGCCTCGTACACATGATCGTACTTTCCGACTCCAAATCCGTGGATTTTTGTTCGAAGGGTGTTGGCTCCAACTTGTCTTGCATACACACGGTCACACAAATGTTGGCCAACAATTACGAACGTAGTGACGTACAATAAATGATAAAAAGGAAGTTCAATAGCCAGTGCGCCACCCTTTGGGCTCCTTCTGCTAATCTCGTGTTTATCTCGTGTTAGTAGAAGTCTGGTGAGAGACGATTTGCGCTTTTCAGCCTGGTGCTTTTCAGTTAGTTTCTGCTTTTCAGTTTGTACTTGTCGGTTCGTATCTGTTCTTCAGTGCGTGCTTATCAGTTTGTTCCTGTCTTTCAGTGCGTTCTATTTATAGTTCGCTTCTGATTTTCAGTGCGTTCTTGTCCACTCGTTTCTGATTTTCAGCTCATTCTTGTCAGGTCCTTTCTGATTTTCAGTGCATTCTGTCAGTTTGTTCTGAGCAGCCCTTAGTTTATTAGCCATGTTGCAGTTACATACTCATCAAAGAGTTTGTGCTGTTGTTGGGCTTGGTGTTGGTGTTATTGCTTTGACCCAAGTCCAGTCCATGAACAGGGATAGGAGGAGTTCTTGGACCAAGAATTGGTTGCTTAATCGTGACCAATTCTGTCATATGCCTTTGTTGCGGGATCTCCAGGAGCATAATCCTGATGATTTCAGGAATTATCTCTGGAAGACGGACCCCGTCTTTCACCGTTTCTTGGCTTTGCTGACCCCTTATATTACGAAGCAGGACATCTGCATGCGGCAAGCCATTACTCCCGAGCAAAGGCTAGTCACCACCTTGCGGTACTTGGTGATGGGGAGAAGTCTCCAGGACCTGAAGTTCAGGACTGGGATCTCCCCCCAGGCTTTAGGAATCATTATTCCAGAGACCTGTTTTGCCATCGTTCAGGTCCTGCAGAAGGACTATATTAAGGTAAGTTTTATTCTTTAACATCACATTCTATGTATTTAATGTTTGCTACTGTATTGTATTTATTTCATCATTCCATAATCACCATGATTGTAATATGCTGTGAATGTCCTCTTTGTCCTCATGCATGCTGTATGCTTTTACTGCTCCTTTTTTGTCCATGCATATTTGCCTTCCCTAACCTCCCCAGCATGCTATCCTGGGCCCATACACACCTAGCCTAGTCACTTAACAATGAATTTTGTCAGCTCCATTGTAGTGCTTACCCTTAACACCCCCCAAAATGTGTCCAAATGTTTTATTGTTGTCCTTAAATTCAGGCAGAGTGCAAGAGGCTTTTTTTGGGGGGCCCAAACTTATTTGGAACCCTCCCTCCCCCCCAACCGCTAAGTCAACCGATACCAATACTCTATCTGCTGACTTTGCCAAACCCATACACACTATACCTACCTCTACCTATTTATGCATTCAGCTCTTAATGGAGTGGAGAGGGTTACCTGTCCAAAACATCTCCCCCCACCCTAAAATTTTTACAATGGACCATCAGAGGGGGTGAGGAATCTGATAAGTGGACCTTATACTTTTGTCTTTAAATATTCATTTCAATAAATGTTATAATTATGTTGGCCAAGAATGTTTGTGTCTAATCTGCTTGCAATGTTATGTGCAAATGTAGTAATTTTTTTTCTTATTTGACTCCACAGTTTCCTTCCAACCCACAAGAATGGCAGACTGTGGCCCCCCAATTCCACCAGCAGTGGGACTTTCCCAATTGCGGTGGTGCGATAGATGGGAAGCACGTCCGGATCATCCCACCACCCAACTCGGGGTCATATTACTTTAATTATAAGGGGTACAGTAGTATTGTGATGTTGGCAGGGGCGAGTTCTTATATCTGGACATAGGGAAGAATGGCCAAATGTCTGATGGAGGAGTGATCTCCAGAATGGCACCTTGGGGTTGCCACCTCCAGGGGATAACGTGGCGGGCCTCCAGTTTGTTTTTGTGGCGGATGAGGCCTTTGCGCTGGGGGACCATCTGATTAGGCCATTCCCCATCAGGGCCCTAACCCCGGGGCAGAGGGTTTTTAATTAACAGCTGGCCCGTGCCAGAAGAGTGGTCAAGAATGCCTTTGGCATAATGATCAGCCGGTTCTGGCTTTTCCAAACGGCCATCAACATGGCCGAATACAAACTCAATCACATCATCTTGAGCTGCTGCATTCTTCATAATTTCCTATGGAAAAATGCAGCCAACTATCTGGCCTCAGATGCGACTGAGGGCGACTTTTCACCAGCACAAACAATGACGGTGCTTGAAAGTGGCCGTCCTGGCTTGCCCCCCCAAAGCACCCGCGAAGTACGGCTGTCACGTACCTGGTGGTTGAGCCTAGTATGCAGGGAGTGGCTTCTCGTATTCCTCTGGCTCGAGAATCCCTAATAGAGCAGACAGGAGCTCGGGAGTGCAAAGGGGCACAAGTGCCTGACAGGTTAGCTGATGTAGGAGTTAGTCCGGACCTCCGATGCACTGCAAGGAGACTGGTAGCAGGCTGCAGGAGCGGCCGGGCAGGAAGCAGGATCAGACTGGAAGCTGGAGACAGCAGGCAGCAAGGAGGTGTTCTGTAGTTCAGGAGGATCAGACTGGTAGCTGCAGACAGCAGGGAGGTGTTCTGTAGTTCAGGACACAAACAGGTGCAGGCAGACCGGGTCATACACTGGCGGGCAGATCAGGTACAGGAGCAGAAGCCAAAGAGAAGTCATGGTGAAAGCTGGGTTGGTAACAAGCGGACAGCAAATGGACCAAAGGAGAGGCATAAGAGAAGTCAGGACAAGCTGGGATCGGAGACTGGCAGCAAGCAGGGATGGTCAAGAACAAGCCGGGTAACAGGAATCAGGTAAGTAATATAAACAAGCAGCAAGTGTCTCAGGAAACGCTGTAGACCGGACAGCAAGGTGTCAGTCTCCTTTAAATAGCGCTTCTTGGTGACAAGCGCTGTCACGAAGTGTGCGCGTGTGCCCTGTGCGCGTACACGCGCTGTCATTTGCGCTATTGCGCATGCACGTGCCCTTGATGGCTCTTTTAATGGGAACCCTAGGTTCTTCTGCCATTCTGATTGCTGGAACGTCTTTCTTGACATTGCCCCTCTCCAGGGGGCAGCCTCCGGATGCCCAATTGAGCCACCTTACTTGGGTGGGACTTTTTAAAGGCAAGGATCAGCCTTTTAGCATGGATATTGGACTCTGGCTCCCAAGAGTTCTCCTCTGGGCCATACCATTTCCACTTCACCAGGTACTGGACCTGGTTACGTCTCTTCCTGCAACCCAGGATGGATTCCACCTCAAATTCAAACTCCCCATTGATGAGTATTGGTTCAGGAGGACCGGTATTTTGGTCGGTGAAGGGGTTAGGAACTGTGGGATTAAGTAGGGCTACATGGAAAACTGGGTGAATTCGAAATGATTCCGGTAGCTTTAATTTGTAGGCCACATTGTTGATTTTCCTTTTCACTGGGAAGGGACCACAATAGATCATCTCTTGTTTGTAGAGTGACATCAGGCGGGGAGGAAGCCCCTATGGAGGCCTGTTTGATTTGGGATAGCAAAGTCCCCTTGGAGCATGAGAAAGTTTCCTGAGGATAGGATGGTGTCTGGAAGTGAGGGGGCTTCGGACTCATTGAACATCTGAGAAAGAGCATTGGGCTTTGTATTTTTCGACCAGGGCCTGTAGGTGACGTGGAACGAGAATCTGGTAAAAAAAATAGTGCCCAACTGGCCAGACGTGGTCACAGCCTCTTGGCAGCTTTCAAGTGCTCCAGATTCTTGTGGTCTGTATAGACAAGAATCGGATGTGCCGCTCCCTCCAAAAGGTATCGCCACTCTTCAAGTGCAGCCTTGATTGCTAATAGCTCTCAGCTTCGGATAGTTTGCGGGAGAAGAATGCAACTGGGTGCAAAAGAGCTTTAGGTCCCTGTCTCTGGGAGAGTACTGCTCCGACTGCTATTTCCGCAGCGTCCACCTCCAAAGTGTATGGTAGTGCTGGGTCAGGATGCTTTAGAACTGATGCAGAAGTAAACAGATCCCAGTCTTTGAAACAGTTCAGGTACCAAAGGAAGAGGGTACCATTTTTTTATCGTGATTTTGTTGAGTTCCCGATAATCTACGCAGGGGCATAGAGAGTGGTCCTTTTTTTTCACAAAGAAAATTCCTTCTCCTGCTGGGGAGGTGGAAGGCTGAATAAACCCCTTTTTCAGGTTGTCATCTATGCAAGTCTTTAGGGTCCCTAACTCCAGTTCCGTTAAAGAAAAGATTCTCCAAAAAGGAATCTCAGCTCCGGCGAGTAGTTTGATTGGGCAATCGTATGGCCTGTGTGGGGGAAGAGTCTCTGCACCTTTTTTGCTGAAGACATCCAGGAAACTGTGGTAAAACTCAGGGACGGCTTGACAGGTTTAAGCATCTGATTCTAAGCATAGCATGGAAGATGGAACATCAGCAGCCTCCAGTAAGCAGTGTTGGTGACAATAAGAAGAGAGGAAGCTGATCTTCCCTGTGATCCAATCAATTTGTGGATTGTGGGCCCTGAGCCAAGGCATGCCTAGTATGATGGGAAACAGTGTAGAGTCGATGGCATCTAGGCACAGTAGTTCTTGATGATTACCGGCAATGGAGGTGTGTAGTGGTACAGTTTCTTGCGTGACTGGCCCTGACTTAAGGGCTGAACCATCAGCCAAATGTACAGAAAGTCCTTTTGCTCTAGGCCGCAGGGGAACGTGGTATCTGGTGGCAAAGGATAAGTCCATAAAACCACTGCAGGCTCCAGAATCAATTATAGCAGTTGCCTGAGTATTCCCTCCTGGAAGCTGTAAGAAAATGGAAACAGCCAGATGAGAAGTACTATTAAGCAAGGCAGGTGTAAGAGCAAGAGAGATGGAGAAGCACTTATGGAGCTTTGCAGGGCAAGTCCTCACATAGTGTCCAAGTTCTCCACAATAGAGGCAAAGATTACTGGCCCGCCAGTGTTGACGTTCTTCTGCTGTAAGTGAAGGGCGAAGCAAGCCTAACTGCATCGGTTCGGAGGTATCAGAGGTGGAAGTTACTGGAGCTGAGGACGCAGAGTGAGGAAAACTACTCACGTGTGGAAGCTTTCAAACTGGACGAGAGGGGCCGGAAGATCGCTCAGACCTTCGTTCCCTTAGATGTCTGTCTATTTGAATACATAGGTTAATGAGGGCATCTAAAGTCTCTGGGATGTCCACTCGGGCCAGTTAATCTTTTAATGGTTCAGAAAGGCCCATACGAAACTGGTAACGCAGGGTGGCGTCGTTCCAGTTTGTGTCAGAACTCCAACGCCTTAACTCTGATAGGTAATCTTCCACTGGTCTACGGCTTGGCTGCAGGGTATGCAGGGCTGCTTCCGCGGTGGCAGTCAGTTGCAGGTCCTCAAAAAGCAGAGACATGGCTTGAAAGAAGGTGCTCAAGCTGTTGAGAGAGGTATCCTTCTGCTCCAGAGGATGGCAGGCCCATGACTGAGGTTCCCCCAACAACAGGGAGATGAGAAAGCTCACTTTTGTGGATTCAAGAGAAAAGGTCCTTGGCTGCAGGGCAAAGAAAAGTTCACAAGCATTACGGAATCCTCTAAATTTACTACAATTCCGAGAGAATCTTTCAGGTGTGGGAACCTTGGTTTCAGGTGGCAACATCACCACTGAGTGTGCAGCAGGAGTTCCTGATAAGGAGGGCGCAGAGGCAGACAGGATCTGAACGCATTCCTCCAGCTAGTTATAACCCTCTTGCAGGTCTTTAACAGCCTGCGTAAGTCCAGCAAGATGACGGCAGAGTTCGTCTATTGGAGAAGCTCCCTGCGTGGGCTTAGACATGGCTGTCCGGTACTGTCACGTACCTGGTGGTTGAGCCCAGTATGCAGGGAGCCGCTTCTCGTATTCCTCTGGCTCGAGAACCCCTGATAGAGCAGACAGGGGCTCGGGAGTGCAAAGGGGCACAAGTGCCTGACAGGTTAGCTGATGTAGGGGCTAGTCTGCACCTCCGATGCAAGGCGAGGGGACTGGAAGCAGGCTGGAGCAGCGGCCGGGCAGGAAGCAGGATCAGACTGGAAGCTGGAGACAGCAGGGAGGTGTTCTGTAGTTCAGGAGGATCAGACTGGTAGCTGAAGACAGCAGGGAGGTGTTCTGTAGTTTAGGAGGATCAGACTGGTAGCTGAAGACAGCAGACAGCAGGGAGGGGTTCTGTAGTTCAGGAAACAAGCAGGTGCAGGCAGGCTGGGTCATACACTGGCGGGCAGATCAGGTACAGGAGCAGAAGCCAAAGAGAAGACAGCAAGTCAGCAAGGTGTCAGTCTCCTTTAAATAGCGCTTCTTGGCGCCAAGTGCTGTCCCCCCCGTGCGTGTACGCGTGGCATCATATACGCTATTGTGCAAGCGCCAGACGGCTCTTTTAATGGGAACCCTGCGCACAGGTATTCTTCTGCCATTCTGATTGCTGGAACGTCTTTCTTGACAACGGCAAAACTATGTAGAGTATTTCATGGGTAGGGGGGCAATTGATTTACCAGAAAATCTGGAAGCTGTTTAAAATAAAACATTTTTGAAAAACTAAACTCATATTTCATTTGTTTTACTGCTTGTGTTTCTTATCTGTCTCTCTCCCCCTGTCTTCCATCACCTTTCCCTCCAATCGTCTAACCATAACCCGTAGAAACTTTTGCAACTTCAACTACTCTCTCCTCTTTTCTGCTACTGACCACCTCTATGACAAAATCTCTCCCCTGTCCTGCCCCAACCAATCCACGTCCATCTACAACAAATCCCTGTCCTCCACCCTGGACAAGCTCGCTCCCCTCACTACACGCAGAATCAGGCCTCGACCCCTACAACCCTGGCAAACAGATGACACTAAAATTCTCAAAAAACGTAGTCGCGCTCTTGAGCGTCTGTGGCACAAGACTAATGCCGCGTACACACGGTCGGACTTTTCACCTGCAAAAGTCCGACGGACGCCGCCGGACAAAGTCCGGCGGAAAGTCCGACCGTGTGTGGTCTCCATCGGACTTCCGACGGACCGTTTCGGTCGGATTTTTGCGGAAATCCGACGTACTTTAGATTTGAAGCCTGCTTCAAATCTTTACGTCGTACCTCCGCCGGACTCAGTTCCTGACGGAAAGCCCGTTCGTCTGTATGCTAGTCCGAAGGACCAGATACGACGGAGGAGCAGGTTACTGCATCTCGCGCTCGCTGCAATAGGAAAAACAAATCTTCCTATTGCGGCGAGCGCAGGGCATACCAGGCCCTTAGGTCTGGTATGGATTATAAAGGGGAACCCCTACGCCGAAAAAACGGCGTGGGGTCCCCCTAAAATCCATACCAGACCCCGATCCGAGCACGCAGCCTGGCCGGTCAGGAAAGGGGGTGGGGACGAGCGAGCGCCCCCCCCCTCCTGAACCGTACCAGGCCGCATGCCCTCAACATGGGGGGGGTGGGTGCTTTGGGGGAGGGGGGCGCCCTGCGCCCCCCCCCCCCAAAGCACCTTGTCCCCATGTTGATGAGGACAAGGGCCTCTTCCCGACAACCCTGGCCGTTGGTTGTCGGGGTCTGCGGGCGGGGGCTTATCGGAATCTGGGAGCCCCCTTTAATAAGGGGGCCCCCAGATCCCGGCCCCCCACCCTATGTAAATGAGTATGGGGTACATGGTACCCCTACCCATTTACCTAGGTAAAAAGTGTCAGTAATAAAACACAACACAGGTTTTTAAAATAATTTATTAAACAGCTCCGGGGGGGGGGGGTCTTCTTCCGTCTTCGGGGGTCCCTCCGGTTCATCTTCTCCCGGCGTCCGGTTGGTTCTTCTCCGCTCTCCGGCCTCTTCTCCCGGTGTCCCAGGTCTTCGGCCGGCCCCTCCGCTTTCTTCAGGTAGCTCTATTGCCAGCGGAGGTCCGGACTTCTGGGCTTCTGGGCTTCTTGGCTTCTTGTGTTCTCTTCTCTTCTCTTCCCCCAGATGTTGACACGACGCTCTCTCCGGCTGGACTGGTCTCTGAGGGCTGCGTTGTGACTTATATAGGCGGAGACCCCGCCCCCATATGATGTCACAGTCCCTGGGCATGCTGGGACTGTGACGTTTTAGGGGGCGTGGTCGACCACGCCCCCTAAAACGTCACAGTCCCAGCATGCCCAGGGACTGTGACATCATATGGGGGCGGGGTCTCCGCCTATATAAGTCACAACGCAGCCCTCAGAGACCAGTCCAGCCGGAGAGAGCGTCGTGTCAACATCTGGGGGAAGAGAAGAGAAGAGAACACAAGAAGCCAAGAAGCCCAGAAGCCCAGAAGTCCGGACCTCCGCTGGCAATAGAGCTACCTGAAGAAAGCGGAGGGGCCGGCCGAAGACCTGGGACACCGGGAGAAGAGGCCGGAGAGCGGAGAAGAACCAACCGGACGCCGGGAGAAGATGAACCGGAGGGACCCCCGAAGACGGAAGAAGACCCCCCCCCCGGAGCTGTTTAATAAATTATTTTAAAAACCTGTGTTTTATTACTGACACTTTTTACCTAGGTAAATGGGTAGGGGTACCATGTACCCCATACTCATTTACATAGGGTGGGGGGCCGGGATCTGGGGGCCCCCTTATTAAAGGGGGCTCCCAGATTCCGATAAGCCCCCGCCCGCAGACCCCGACAACCAACGGCCAGGGTTGTCGGGAAGAGGCCCTTGTCCTCATCAACATGGGGACAAGGTGCTTTGGGGGGGGGCGCAGGGCGCCCCCCTCCCCCAAAGCACCCACCCCCCCATGTTGAGGGCATGCGGCCTGGTACGGTTCAGGAGGGGGGGGGGGCGCTCGCTCGTCCCCACCCCCTTTCCTGACCGGCCAGGCTGCGTGCTCGGATCGGGGTCTGGTATGGATTTTAGGGGGACCCCACGCCGTTTTTTCGGCGTAGGGGTTCCCCTTTATAATCCATACCAGACCTAAGGGCCTGCGACGGGGCTCGCAAGGTTTCAATCTCGCCAAAAAAAGCGGCGAGATTGAATTCCTTTTCTAGTCCCGTCGTACCAAAGTCACGTTCAAAATGAACGGACTTGTCCGTGTGTGGGAAAGTCCGTTCGTTCTGGAAGTCCGTCGGGAAGACCGGATTCCGGAAAGTCCGGCCGTGTGTAGGCAAGTCCGGCCGTTCAGAAAGTCCGGCGGTAGTCCGCCGGAAGTCTGGCGGCAAGTACGTCGGACCTAGCTTTCTAGAAAGTCCGACCGTGTGTACGCGGCATAAGTCTCTCAAAGACTTCAACCAATACAAATCTGCCCTCCAAAAATACTATTCTTTCCTCCACACTGCCAAGCAAACCTATTTTACAACTCTTCTTAACACCTTTTCATCCAGTCCCCGTAAACTCTTCTCTACCTTCAACTCTCTGCTTTGTCCTCCACTGCCTCCACCCACTGACTTACTCACTGCCCAGGAGATCGCTAATCACTTCAAAAACAAGATTGACACAATCCGTGATGAAATCTCCACTCTACAGGTATCTCCCCTAGCTAAGACCCCATGTCAACAGGTACAACTGACACTCCCCCTATTCAAATCTGCTACTACAGACGAAGTTGCTAAACTCCTTTCTATCGCCCACCTAACCACCTGTCCCCTGGACCCTATTCCCTCTCAAATGCTATGGTCGCCCTCTGACCCCATCCTACACTCTCTAACCCACATCTTCAATCTCTCCCTCACCTCTGGCATCTTCCCCAATGCTCTAAAACATGCACTGGTCACTCCCATAATTAAAAAGCCGTCCTTGGACCCTACTAATCTTAACAACCTACGCCCTATCTCCTTGCTCCCTTTTTCCTCTAAACTACTTGAGCGCCTGGTTTACAACCAACTGAGTGACCACCTCATTAAAAACAACCTTCTTGATCCCCTTCAATCTGGATTTCGCCCTCAACACTCCACAGAAACTGCTCTTTTAAAACTCACAAATGACCTATTAACTGCAAAAACCAATGGACACTATTCTGTACTCCTACTTCTGGATCTTTCAGCTGCCTTTGACACGCTTGACTACCCCCTCCTCCTCAAAAAATGTTACTTCCTCGGTCTCCGTGACTGTGCTCTTCAGTGGCTCTCAACCTACCTATCCCAATGCACATTCAGTGTCACTTACAATTCTACTTCCTCCACTCCTCTTCTCTTCTCTTCTCTGTTGGGGTCCCCCAAGGTTCTGTTCTTGGACCTCTTTTATTTTCAATCTACACCTCTTCCCTGGGTCAGCTGATAGCCTCTCATGGCTTTCATTATAAATTCTATGCTGACGACACACAAATCTATCTCTCCACCCCTCAACTCACTCCATCAGTCTCCTCACGCATCACTAACCGACATATCTGTATGGATGTCACACCACTTCCTCAAACTCAACTTGTCCAAAACTGA
This sequence comes from Lithobates septentrionalis, assembly GCA_037952835.1. NCBI lineage: Eukaryota > Metazoa > Chordata > Amphibia > Anura > Ranidae > Lithobates > Lithobates septentrionalis. Next base: position 1,423,653 of record JBBDGP010001605.1, on the reverse strand, counting down.
GCTTATAATATTTCCTCGCCCACGTGCCTCTTCCCCTGACTTCTCTGTCAAGAGCAATGGCAAAACCATCCACCCATCCCCACATGTCAGGGTGCTAGGTGTTATCCTGGATTCTGAACTCTCCTTTCAGCCCCACATCCAATCACTTTCCAAAGCTTGCTGCCTCAACCTCCGCAACATCTCTAAACTACGTCCCTTTCTAACCAATGAAACCACAAAGCTCCTGATTCACTCCCTGGTTATCTCTCGCCTTGACTATTGCAACTCCCTCCTCATTGGCTTACCTTTAAATAGACTATCCCCCCTTCAGTCCATCATGAATGCTGCTGCCAGACTCATCCACCTTACAAACCGCTCAGTGTCTGCTACCCCCCTCTGTCAATCCCTCCACTGGCTACCACTCACCCAACAAATTAAATTCAAAATACTAACAATAAGTTACAAAGCCATCCACAACTCTGCCCCCAGCTACATCACTAGCCTAGTCTCAAAATACCAACCTAATCGCCACCTCCGTTCCTCCCAAGACCTTCTGCTCTCTAGCTCCCTCATCACCTCCTCCCATATCCGCCTCCAGGACTTCTCCCGAGCCTCGCCCATCCTCTGGAATTCGCTACCCCAATCTGTCAGACTGTCTCCAAATTTATCCACCTTTAGGCGACCCCTGAAAACTTTCCTCTTCAGAGAAGCCTATCCTGCCTCCATCTAACAACTGCACTATTTTCTCCATTAGCTCATCCCCCACAGCTATTACCCTTTTGTATTACTTGACCCTCCCTCCTAGATTGTAAGCTCTAACGAGCAGGGCCCTCTGATTCCTCCTGTATTGAATTGTATTGTACTTGTATTGTCTGCCCTAATGTTGTAAAGCGCTGCGTAAACTGTCGGCGCTATATAAATCCTGTATAATAATAATAATCTGTCTCCTAGGTTCTCCACATTGTTTGTGACTTCAGTTGTCTTACTGGTCAGGGTTAGGATGTGTGTGCATACCCAGGACTATGTTTGTAACTGCAGTCCTTACTTTTATTTTGTCTCCTATAAATAAATGATTTATATTTTTTATACTATTGCATTTGTCTTGCCTTGTATGATGTACCTATAAAGTCCCATTCTCTCATCTTTCTTTAAACCAATATCTTGGTGTATAACATGTATGTTTGACAGTATATAACCTTTTTTGTGACATGTTTAAAACCAGAACATATACATCCCCAACTCAGGAACTTACAAAGTTCAACTTTGCTAAAGTGAAGGCCATATGAGACATTAGTATGTCAAAACTGTGTTGCTTTTGCCTTTATCAGGTCGGGTGATCTAACCCTTGTAAAAGCCAAATTTTGAAGATGCACACAAATTGGGACTCAAAATTTGCATTTCCCTCATTATCCCATGCCTAAAATGTATATTTTCCCTACATCTATTTTGCTAAAGCCACAAAACACACAGTGGGGCTGATTTACTAAGAACAGTGCGTTGCGCCGGTTCATACCTTATTTGATGTGCCGGATAAATCATTGATTAGGCGTGTGAACCGGCAGACACGCAACATGATAATAAATATGTAAATGGCAACTGTTGGCAGGGTAACTGCTGTTTTCTCATTGATAATAGCGCACGCCCATCTCAATTAGTAGGTGTTCTCACTTAATTAACCCTTTTGATGCTAATCTCATTCCTATTACTTCTAATATATCTTTGAAATTTTTTTTTCTATTTTTACACAGATATTTCAATACATTACAAAGAACAGAAAAGTGTTTCTAAACCCAAAAAATTAACATTTTCAGATCTTGATCTTTAAAGGTGACCATACACTGCAATGTTAAAAAAAAATAGAAAAATTAGACAAATTAGATTAGGCAAGAGCCTGTTTGATTTCCAAAAATGTGAATCAATTGTTCAAGTGCATATTCCTATTACCTATTTTGCAGAAATATTGAGTTGTACAGAGATTGGACAATCAGATTGCATAGTGCATGACCATCTCAAGTGCCAAATTTGAAATGTAGATGTGCCATGACTCACTTGTATTTTCACAAGTGGACACAAGAACCTACATCTATAGTTACATATTCATGCAGCACAGTGGTGTAGTGTTTAGCACTTTCACCTAGCAGCAAAAAGGGTTGCTGGTTCGAATCCCGCCCATGATACCATCTGTCTGGAGTTTGCATGTTCTCCCTGTGCCTGCCTGGGTTTCCTCCAGGTACTCTGGTTTCTTCCCACAATCTAAAAACATGCTGTAAATCGGATCCTGTCTAAATTGGCCCTAACATGTATGAATGTGTGTTAGGCACCCACACAAACACCACCCCATGTTAAAAAATTTTTTTTTTTTCTTAATGTGCAAATAATCATCTCCTCTTCAGACAACTTAGCAGCAGTACAAGCAACTTCCTGTAGAGGCGTGATGTCATTCTGGCCACCGCTTTCCGAGAACCACATATGCGCATACCTGTGCGCACACAGCAGTTGCGCATCTCACATACACAGCGGTCATGCATATAGATGCATTTGGCGCATGTAGCTGCAGAAACCCACTTTTTATAGAAATTAATAGTAAAGCAAATGCAGATGTTCAGGACTGGACTAATAAATGTTTCTAGTGAAAGGCAACTGGTGTTTTCTATTAAACAAGGTCTAAATGGGCCATTGACATGCATCGCAGTTGTACTTAGGAATGAGTTTTTGTAAAGTTAAACTAAACGAAATCCTCTTATTTTTGTTTGGGGATAGAGTGCAGAGGCATTACAGGCAATCCCTGAGTTACGAACACCCGAGTTACGAACGACTCCTACTTACGAACGGCCTCAAATGTTGGCCACTTGTGCTTCACGCTGGTCCTGGATACCTTTCGAGCACCTCCGGACACATCCCACACTGTCGTACTACGCCCCAGATAACATAACAAGCGCCCGGAACATCCCACATCCATGCACAGGCGGCAGTTACACCTACATACACCTACAAATGCAGCGTTCCGACCGGAAGTTACACTTACAAATGCAGTGTTGCGACTTATGAACAACTTCGACTTACGAACAAACCTATAGTCCCTATTGTGTTCGTAACTCGGGGACTGCCCGCCTTCCATACAGGAAGTGAGGGCAAAACCCTACCAATGTCTTTCCTTGGAGACACACAAGTCAATATAAATAGTTTCCCCATTAGGTAAATTGCACTCTACCATTTTGCTCTGTACACCCCAAATTTTTAGGTATCTTGGACTTTGGGGTTTATTTACTAAAGGCAAATCCACTTTGCACTACAAGTACAGTTGACGGAGATCCAAGGGGGACATGCAAGAAAAAAAAAAAAAAAACAAACACCATCTTTTCTTCTACATGATTGGATGTTAAAATCACCAGTGCTTCCCCTCCGATTTTCAGCGACTACACTTGTATTGCAGAGTTGATTTGCCTTTAATAAACCCAAAAATACCTAAGAATTTGGGGTGTACACAACAAAGTGCTAGAGTGCAATTTGCCTAATGGTGACCCTAGTTAGATTGACCTGTGTGTCCCCAAGGAAAGGCATTGGTAGGGTTTTACCCTCACTTCCTGTTTGGCTATATGTCAGGAAGTGAAGCCAATTTTAAGAAAAGGGACACAAAGCCCAACCTAAAAAAGTCAAGCAGGGGTTCTAACACTCACTTGGTTTCCCTCAAATGCCCAAAATTAGAATAGGATTGTCTTGAGCTAGATTTTAGCTCAGTGCTCTAAATCAGTGCTTCTCAACCCTGTCCTCAAGTACCCCCAACATGACATGTTTGCAGGTTTTCCTTCATCTTGCACAGGTGCTTTAAATCAGTCAATGGCTTGGTATTTTGTACAGCTATTTTAGCCAAGATGAAATTCCCAAAACATGTCCTGGCGGTGGTACTGGAGAACTGAGGCTGAGAACCACTGCACTAAAATGGAAAATGTAATACTCACCTCTCTAAGTTCTTTCCTGGTGCCTATCCATGGCAGCATACATACAATCCATGCATATGCTACTATGAAGGCTCCAGGAAAGTAACCTAGACAAATCACACATTTTTGGGATTTGCCATGCCAATCAGCCTAGTTAAGCTGCAGCTGGGAAATGTGTTGCATGAAAAGTAACAGAAAACACAACATAAAAATTTGCTACAAATTTTAGCGGTCAACAAAACAGGACTTGGAAAAGAGCAAGGAAAGCAAAAAAACAAAAAAAGAACACATGTATGTTAATTTGAGACACTAAACAGAATATGGTTAACATGAGTTTAAAGGAGTGCGCCCACAAATGGATATCTATTAAGGATTTAAAAACATTAGTCACAACATTTCGAGAACGTTTTTGCAAAATAATGCAGCACAGACAATTAAACCCCCCAAAAAAAATACAAAACCAAAGTAAAAAAAAAAAAAACTTGCTCGAAAACACATTGGTTTGGCAAAGACATAACAAACAAAATACAAAGAGAAAATACATGTGTTACAAACTCTATAAGGACACCCAAATGTACTCTATTTTTTTTTTTTATTCCACTTCAGAAAACTCGAGAGAGACTATTCAGCTTGACACTCATTCACTGTCTCCTACAAGGTCTTACATCATCGTGGTAGAGACTTAATTTTTAATCAACATTCTCCATTTTTTAAACTTCCAGATGCCTTCGGCATCCACACCCTTCTTTTTATCCAACACGAAAAAAATATATAGCTTGCTTAGCCATAATCCTATACATTGTTTACTGTCTAACGAAACATTTTTATATACATACAAGTTGCGTGCATCCCACAACACTTCCTTTAATGCACATAACACTAAACACAATACTCTCTGTTTATCTTTTTCCAGTTTCCCCAAGCCATACATTATCATTTTCCACTTACTCACCTTCACTCCTGTTATTTCTTTCACCAGATCTTGACTCTTATTGATCACATCTTTCGCTACACCACACCCCCAGAACACATGCTCACTGTCTTCTACACCCCCACAATTCATTCTTGGACAAATATCAGACACACGCGAATCCCTCCTTTTCATAAATAGCCTGGTAGCTAGACATTCATGCAAACTCATCCATACTATCTGTCTCTGCACTTTTGTCACCCCATATATACTCATTTTCTTCCATACTTCCCCAGCCACTGACGCATTAACTCCCCTAAGGTTACACACATACTCCTTCTCTATCAACCACTTTCTCCCCTTCACTTTATCCCTCTCCCCTTCTCCTAAATCTGCTAACTTAAACTCTACCCTAAACTTTTCCAATACCCAGTAGTCGCGTGCCACCCCTTAAGCCACCGGTATCCTTGAATCCCTTCCCAACCACCCCCATCTCCTAAACAACCACCCACCTGAAAAAGCTATCATCCTAGCACACACTCCACCATTCCTCAAAACTTTCACCACACAAAACCAATAATGCATTAAACAAAAACACTCTCACATTCGGAAAACTCAACCCACCATTACATTCACGTCTACACACATATTCTCTCTTGACTCTTTCCATTTTTGACCCCCATAAAAAGGTAAACAATAGCTTATTAATTTTCCTCAATCTTAGCTCCCTAGGGGGAAGATATTACTTGCATACAAAATTAAAGGTAAGATTACTGCCTTGACTACTAAAACTTTCCCATAAATCAACAATTTTCTTAGCCAAGAAGTTGAGGTTTTGGTGTCTATCTTTTCTCCCACTTCATTCCAGCACACTTCCCCTTTCATTCCATAGTCAAACACAATACCCCAAATCCTCACTCCATCCTCAACCTTTCCAATCTGATCATCCACACATTCCACTTGTCTTCCATACACACCCAAACTACACTTATTCCAAATAACACTCATTCACGCATATACACAAAAAATAGACAAGTAACTTCACCCTTCTTACGCCCACCACCGACTGACACACTGCCACCACGTCATACATATAACCTAAACATTTCACAATTTTCCCCCACTCCCAGGCACCAAAAAGCCCCTCACCACCTTATCCCTCTGTATCATCCTTAACAGTGGATCAATAAAACAAATAAAGAGAATAGGGGACAGGGGGCACCCCTGTCTCACCCCAGATTTAACCAAAAAAGCCCATCCCAAATTCCCATTAACCAGAACCCGACTACTGATCCCCCAATACAACCCTTTTATTACATTAATGAGCAGCTGTGGTATACCCATCCTCTTCAAAACCTCCCACAAAAACCCATGATTCGCTTTATCGTATGCCTTCTCAAGGTCAAATGATGTCAGGATAATCAAACTATTCCTATCTTTACAAAAAATAATTATATCCCTAACTAAAATTAAATTCTCTGAGATCATTCGACCCGGCACTGCACAGGCCTGCGTCTTCCTAACCATCCTACTAATGACCTTAGATAATCTCCTCGCCACCATTTTTGCAAAGACCTTGTAGACTGAATTTAGTAAGGAGATTGGCCTCCAATTTCAAATATCCATCTTACCCCCTTCTTATAAATGAATACCACTACCCCCTCTCTCATAGATTTGGATATAATGCCTTCTCTCATCATGTAACTAAATACCTCAACCACATCCCGCTTAATAATTTCCCAAAACAATTTAAAAAACTCATTTGGTAAGCCATCCCCTCCCGGGGTTTTATTAGCCCCCATGCTTGTCACAGCTTCGCACACCTCTCCTCGTTCACTGCTTTCTGCAAAAAAACCTTACCATCCTCATCTAAATTATCCTCTACCATATCAATCATTCTAGTGTCTGACTCATCAATAGGGATGAGCTTCGTGTTCGAGTCGAACCCATGTTCGACTCGAACATCGGCTGTTCGACCGTCCGTCGAATTGCGAACGTTATGGGCCGTTCGCGCCAAATTCGTGTGGCGCGTCACGGCCCATAATTCACTGCAGCATCGCAGTGCATTGCTGGCTGATGATTGGCCAAGCATGCACTATGACCCGCATGCTTGGCCAATCACAGCGCCGTCAGTAGAGAGAGCTGTAATTGGCCAAAGCCAGGGTGGCTTTGGCCAATTATGGCTCAGGGGATTTAGTACACACCCCACACTATATAAGGCCGCCTGCATGGCGGCCCTGTGTAGTGTGTGTTCCGGTGTGCTGAGAGATAGAGAGAGAGAGAGACAGTGTCATTTGATTTGAGTTAGATAGATTAGGCAGAACAGTCAGTCAGTTAGCTGCACTTACAGTGTATTGTGTATATATATGCATCCCAGGTGTTGCATATATATATATACACTGTATTCAGTTTAGCTAGATCCGTTCCTGTTATCTTCTATCTAGACTATTTACATTTAGTGCAGTGTGTCCTGCTCACAGTGTTCAGCTAGATCCGTTCCTGGTATTTACATTTAGTGCAGTGCGTCCTGCTCACAGTGTTCAGCTAGATCCGTTCCTGCTATTTACATTCAGTGCAGTGCGTCCTGCTCACAGTGTTCAGCTAGATCCGTTCCTGCTATTTACATTCAGTGCAGTGCGTCCTGCTCACAGTGTTCAGCTAGATCCGTTCCTGCTATTTACATTCAGTGCAGTGCGTCCTGCTCACAGTGTTCAGCTAGATCCGTTCCTGCTATTTACATTCAGTGCAGTGCGTCCTGCTCACAGTGTTCAGCTAGATCCGTTCCTGCTATTTACATTCAGTGCAGTGCGTCCTGCTCACAGTGTTCAGCTAGATCCGTTCCTGCTATTTACATTCAGTGCAGTGCGTCCTGCTCACAGTGTTCAGCTAGATCCGTTCCTGGTATTTACATTTAGTGCAGTGCGTCCTGCTCACAGTGTTCAGCTACATCCGTTCCTGCTATTTACATTCAGTGCAGTGCGTCCTGCTCACAGTGTTCAGCTAGATCCGTTCCTGCTATTTACATTCAGTGCAGTGCGTCCTGCTCACAGTGTTCAGCTAGATCCGTTCCTGCTATTTACATTCAGTGCAGTGCGTCCTGCTCACAGTGTTCAGCTAGATCCGTTCCTGCTATTTACATTCAGTGCAGTGCGTCCTGCTCACAGTGTTCAGCTAGATCCGTTCCTGGTATTTACATTTAGTGCAGTGCGTCCTGCTCACAGTGTTCAGCTAGATCCGTTCCTGCTATTTACATTCAGTGCAGTGCGTCCTGCTCACAGTGTTCAGCTAGATCCGTTCCTGGTATTTACATTTAGTGCAGTGCGTCCTGCTCACAGTGTTCAGCTAGATCCGTTCCTGCTATTTACATTCAGTGCAGTGCGTCCTGCTCACAGTGTTCAGCTAGATCCGTTCCTGCTATTTACATTCAGTGCAGTGCGTCCTGCTCACAGTGTTCAGCTAGATCCGTTCCTGCTATTTACATTCAGTGCAGTGCGTCCTGCTCACAGTGTTCAGCTAGATCCGTTCCTGGTATTTACATTTAGTGCAGTGCGTCCTGCTCACAGTGTTCAGCTACATCCGTTCCTGCTATTTACATTCAGTGCAGTGCGTCCTGCTCACAGTGTTCAGCTAGATCCGTTCCTGCTATTTACATTCAGTGCAGTGCGTCCTGCTCACAGTGTTCAGCTAGATCCGTTCCTGCTATTTACATTCAGTGCAGTGCGTCCTGCTCACAGTGTTCAGCTAGATCCGTTCCTGCTATTTACATTCAGTGCAGTGCGTCCTGCTCACAGTGTTCAGCTAGATCCGTTCCTGCTATTTACATTCAGTGCAGTGCGTCCTGCTCACAGTGTTCAGCTAGATCCGTTCCTGGTATTTACATTTAGTGCAGTGCGTCCTGCTCACAGTGTTCAGCTAGATCCGTTCCTGCTATTTACATTCAGTGCAGTGCGTCCTGCTCACAGTGTTCAGCTAGATCCGTTCCTGCTATTTACATTCAGTGCAGTGCGTCCTGCTCACAGTGTTCAGCTAGATCCGTTCCTGCTATTTACATTCAGTGCAGTGCGTCCTGCTCACAGTGTTCAGCTAGATCCGTTCCTGGTATTTACATTTAGTGCAGTGCGTCCTGCTCACAGTGTTCAGCTACATCCGTTCCTGCTATTTACATTCAGTGCAGTGCGTCCTGCTCACAGTGTTCAGCTAGATCCGTTCCTGCTATTTACATTCAGTGCAGTGCGTCCTGCTCACAGTGTTCAGCTAGATCCGTTCCTGCTATTTACATTCAGTGCAGTGCGTCCTGCTCACAGTGTTCAGCTAGATCCGTTCCTGGTATTTACATTTAGTGCAGTGCGTCCTGCTCACAGTGTTCAGCTAGATCCGTTCCTGCTATTTACATTCAGTGCAGTGCGTCCTGCTCACAGTGTTCAGCTAGATCCGTTCCTGCTATATACATTTAGTGCAGCACGTCCTGCTCACAGTGTTCAGCTAGATCCGTTCCTGTTATCTTCCTACTGACAGGCAGGCTTGTCTGGTTACAGTATATAAAGCTACCTGAAGAAAATTACAGGTGTTCTATCCCAGCTTAGTGCAGCTACAGGCCATTAGTATGTCTGGAAGGCCAAGAAGGAGAGGCAGACAGTCACAAGCCAATAAGAGAGGGCAAGCAGGCTCTGTGTCTAGTGCTGGTCGTGGAGACGGTGCATCCTCATCAGCACGTGGCCATGGGACACGCTTGGCCTTTTTTTCGGCAGCTGGCCGTGTTGAGCCGCAACATGCGGAAGACTTGGTCGAGTGGATGACCAAGCCGTCCTCATCCTCCTCATCCTCTCTCACCCATGCCCAGGGTGCTTTGTCTGGCAAAGCAGCGGCCTCTTCCCTCAGCTCAATGTCATCAGTGACTCCTTCCCTAGCTCCACCATGTCCTCATGAGGATTCCCTCGAACTGATTGACCACAGTGTTGGGTACATGCTCCAGGAGGATGCCCAGCGTTTGGAAGGCTCTGATGATGATACTGAGCTCAATGAAGGCAGTAACATGAGCACGGACAGAGGGGGTGCCCAAGAAGGACAGCAATCTGGCAGTCATGCTCCCCCTGCTGCAGCATACTGCCAGGTTTGCTCCAGTGATGAGGAGGGAGGGGATGATGAGGTCACTGACTCAACGTGGGTGCCTGATAGGAGAGAGGAGGAGGAGGAGGAGGAGGAGGAGGTGGCACATCACCAACTAGGCAGGATGCCCTCCAGGGGCCAGCCTAAGGGCAGCACATTGACTGCATCACACCCCAAAGCTCCACATGTGCAGGGCGCTGCAGTCTCTGCGCGTTATTCAAAAAGTTCTTTGGTGTGGGCCTTTTTTGAGACGAGTGCATCAGATCGCACCGCTGCTATTTGCAACATATGTCTCAAGCGTATCTCGCGTGGCCAAAACATCTCCCGCTTGGGTACCACATGCTTGACCAGACATATGTTGACCTGCCATGCAGTTCGTTGGCAAGCGTATCTGAAAGACCCACACCAAAGAACAAAGACGATCTCTCCTTGCTCCTCATCAGCTGAGATTTCCAACCCCACTAGACCTTCAGTCCTCTCTGAGACCTGCAGTGAGAGGAATGAAGGTGTAGAATTAGGTGTGTCACAGCCAAGTACTTGTGGGCAATCTGCTTTTGGTACACCGACGTCAGATTGTACCAGGCAAATTTCCCTGCCCCAGCTGCTGCACCGCCGAAAGAAGTTTGCTCCCAGCCATCCACATGCCCAGCGGTTGAATGCTAGCTTGGCAAAATTGCTAGCACTTCAACTGCTGCCTTTTCAGTTGGTAGACTCTGCCCCCTTCCGTGAGTTTGTGGAATGTGCGGTTCCTCAGTGGCAGGTACCCAAACGCCACTTTTTCTCACGGAAGGCGATTCCGGCTCTCTACCGGCATGTGGAAGGCAATGTCCATGCCTCGCTGGACAGGGCGGTCAGCGGTAAGGTGCATATTACCGCTGACTCATGGTCCAGCAGGCATGGACAGGGACGTTACTTAAGTTTCACGGCGCATTGGGTGACTCTGCTGGCAGCTGGGAAGGATGCAGGACAAGGTGCTGTAGTGTTGGAGGTTGTTCCGCCACCACGCCTCCAAAATGCTGATTGTGACACACCTCTCTCCTCCACCCCCTCCTCTTCTTCTTCCTCCATGGCCTCTTCCTCGGAACCAGCGGTGCTCCGTAGGCGTTCAAGGGGCTACGCAAGTACGCAGGCCAAAAGATGCCATGCGGTGCTTGAGCTGGTGTGCTTGGGGGACAGGAGCCACACTGGGGCAGAGGTTCTGTCAGCTCTGCAGGGGCAGGTTCAGAGGTGGTTGACGCCACGCCAACTTAAGGCAGGAATGGTGGTTTGCGACAATGGCACCAACCTCCTCTCTGCCCTCCGACAGGGACAACTGACCCATGTGCCCTGTTTGGCTCACGTCCTTAACTTGGTGGTGCAGCGGTTCTTGGGCAGGTACCCGGGCTTACAGGATGTCCTGAGGCAGGCCAGGAAAGTCTCTGTGCATTTCCGCCGGTCATATAATGCCAGTGCTCGGCTGACGGACCTCCAAAAGGAGTTTAACCTGCCCAAGAACCGCCTAATCTGTGACATGCCCACCAGGTGGAACTCGACGTTGGCCATGCTGCAGCGGCTGCACACGCAGCAGAGGGCCATCAATGAGTACCTGTGCGACTATGGCACCAGGACAGGGTCAGGGGACCTTGGTTTTTTTTCCCCACGCCAGTGGGCCATGATCAGGGATGCATGCACTGTCCTGTCACCATTCGAGGAGGCCACGAGGATGGTGAGCACTGACAGTGCATGCATCAGTGACACTGTCCCCCTTGTCCACCTGTTGGAGCACACGCTGCGTGGAATAATGGACAGGGCACTTGAGGCAGAACAGAGGCAGGAAGAGGAGGACTTCCTTAGCTCTCAAGGCCCCCTTTATCCAGACAGTGTTCCTGCGTGCCCGCCGATCACACAGGAAGAGGACGAGGAGGAGGAGGAGGAGGAGGAGGAAGATTGTGTCAGTATGGAGGTGGAGCCTGGCACTCAGCATCAGCAGTCTTTAAGGGATCAGTCCCAAGGAACACATGGACTTGTACGTGGCTGGGAGGAGGTGGCTGCGGACGTTGTTGTCCTTAGTGACCCAGAGGACTCCGGACCGAATGCCTCAGCAAACCTACGCTGCATGGCCTCCCTGATCCTGCAAAGCCTGCGTAAGGATCCTCGTATTCGTGGTATCAAGGAGAAGGACCAATACTGGCTGGCAACCCTCCTTGATCCACGTTACAAGGGTAAGGTTGCGGACCTTATCTTGCCATCGCAGAGGGAGCAGAGGATGAAACATCTTCGGGAGGCCTTGCAGAAAGGTCTGTGCAACGCGTTCCCAGAGACTGGGAGGTTACAAACTCCTGTTTCTGGACAACGTGTTGCTGAGGCTTCGGTCAGTCAAAGAAGGAGCGGTGGAGAAGGTGGCCGTCTGACCGATGCGTTCAGACAATTTTTTGGTCCGCAGCCCCAAGGTATGATCGGTTCCAGCAACCATCGCCAGCGTCTGTTTTACATGGTGCAGGAATACCTAGGGGCAAGATCAGACTTGGACACCTTTCCCACCGAAAATCCTCTGGGTTACTGGGTCTTGAGGATGGATCACTGGCCAGAGCTTGCACAGTATGCAATTGAGCTACTGGCCTGTCCTGCATCCAGCGTTCTTTCGGAACGCACATTCAGTGCTGCTGGAGGCGTGGTAACCGATCACAGGGTGCGTCTGTCCACCGACTCGGTCGATCGGCTGACCTTCATAAAAATGAATCAGTCTTGGATCACCACCAGCTACCAAGCACCTGATGCAGATGTAACCGAATAATTTTTTTTGAAATCTCAGATCCCTTCAAAGACTGCCTATGCTGATGCTGAGTGACTATCCCTGAGTAATTATCCTCTTCCTCCTCAATCATCACGCTGATAGCTTGTAAGAACATTTTTGGTTCTGGGCGCCACCACCAGTGCCTAAGGCACAATTTTTCAGCCCCTGTTTAACAGGGGCGTGTAATTACAATTTTTGATGCAATACTTTGCAGCAGGGCTTGTTCCTGCGTTTCAACTAGAGTGTCTGTGAGGGGTTGCAGTGTTGTGGCACCAGCACCAGTGCCTAAGACCCAATTTTTCTGCCCCTGTCTAACAGGGGCGTGTAATTACAATTTTTGATGCAATACTTTGCAGCAGGGCTCGTTCCTGCGTTCCAACTAGAGTGTCTGTGAGGGGTTGCAGTGTTGTGGCACCAGCACCAGTGCCTAAGACCCAATTTTTCTGCCCCTGTCTAACAGGGGCGTGTAATTACAATTTTTGATGCAATACTTTGCAGCAGGGCTCGTTCCTGCGTTCCAACTAGAGTGTCTGTGAGGGGTTGCAGTGTTGTGGCACCAGCACCAGTGCCTAAGGCCCAATTTTTCTGCCCCTGTCTAACAGGGGCGTGTAATTACAATTTTTGATGCAATACTTTGCAGCAGTGCTCGTTCCTGCGTTCCAACTAGAGTGTCTGTGAGGGGTTGCAGTGTTGTGGCACCAGCACCAGTGCCTAAGGCCTAATTTTTCAGCTCCTGTTCAACAGGGGCATGTAATTACAATTCTTGATCTAATATTTCACAGCAGGGCCCTGTGAGGGCTTACAGTGTTTTGGCCACAGCAACACCTAAGGCCCAAATTTCTGCTGAGTATATAGGGCAGGACCCTACCTTCAAACATCTAACTTACAAACGACTCCTACTTGCAAACGGTAGGAGACAACAGGAAGTGAGATGAAATCTACCCCTAAGGAAGGGAAATTCTCTCCTGTAAGAGTTAATATGGGAAAACAATTTCTCCTTTCCACTGATGCTTTCCAATCCTTGTTCCACAAAAAAACCCAAATTTTCAAAAAACATTTTTCATTGGGACAAAAAAGTGAGGTGAAATCTTCTGAAGAGGAGGAAAGACGCAAAACAAATGTCACAGGGGTGATAACCCTTCCCTATGTTTTCCAAAAAGCTTAGAAAAGATTTTTTGGCTGGAGCTAAACACATTAAAAATGTTCAAAATTACAAACAGATTCTACTTAACAACAAACCTACAGTCCCTGTCTTGTTTGCACCGCCTGTATACTGCTGTTCAGAGTATATAGGGCCTGGTGGCCCCACACCTTTCCTTATTTTAATTTGGGTGTGGGGTTCCCCTTAATATCCATACAAGACCCAAAGGGCCTGGTAATGGACTGGGGGGTACCCATGCCGTTTGTCTCACTGATTTTCATCCATATTGCCATGACCCGACATGACATTAAACCCGCAAGCAGTTTTAAATGAGATTTTTTCCTTTAAAAATGACATTTGGTGCAGGGACTGTTCTAAACATGGGAAACACGCGTCACTTTACAGGCATACTATAGACACCCCCCAGGTACGATATTTAAAGGAATATTTCACTTTTTTTTTTTTACTTTAAGCATCATTAAAATCACTGCTCCCGAAAAAACGGCCGTTTTTAAAAGTTTTTTTTGCATTGATACATGTCCCCTGGGGTAGGACCCGGGTCCCCAAACCCTTTTTAGGACAATACCATGCAAATTAGCCTTTAAAATGAGCACTTTTGATTTCGAACGTTCGAGTCCCATAGACGTCAATGGGGTTCTAACGTTCGTGCGAACTTTCGGTCCGTTCGCAGGTTCTGGTGCGAACCGAACCGGGGGGTGTTCGGCTCATCCCTACTCATCAACACACACTCCCTCATACAATCGTTCATAAAATTTAGTCACGCATTCCAGCACATTCTCTCACTTACATTCCCTACCTTCTTCATCATACACACCCTCTTAATACCTCTTTAATCCTCTTCCTAACATGGTCTATTTCATCGACCATGTCATAGCCCATATTTCTAAATGAATATAATGTAGCCAACCTGACTTGCAACCGAGAATATCTCCTTTTCTCACTGCTACTTTTATCCCTACTCTTTTATTGAAAAAATAATTAAAATTTTCCTTTTGTCCTAATCCCACCACCCCAAAATATTACTAAAATCTTTTTTCCTATTAACCCATCTACTATATACATTACTAAAATGGGCTTTGACATGCTCGTCCTGCAACAATAAACTATTTAAGCTCCATACCCCTAAACCAAACTTAATACTATCTCCCATACTCAAATCAACATACACTGCCACATGGTCTGAAAAAATTACCGGCCTGTTTTTAACATTAGCACATTTGAACGCATCAGAAAACAAACATAAATCAATTCTGGATTTGGTGCGCCCATACTCCGAAAAAAAAGTGAAATATGGATCCACCAAACCCAGAATAGTATGAGCATCATTGAGATGCAAGTCCTGAATTACCCCATTCAGCATAGTGCTACTTACATCTAACTTAGTCTCCACTACTCCTATCCGATCTTTCACAGATCGGATCGTATTAAAATTACCCATGATCACACTAGGTCTCCTTCCCACTGCATGTAACTTCAAAACTTCAAAAAACTCAAGACGTTTCTGGCTATTCACAGGAGCATATAAATTATAAAGCCTAAACTTCTGGTTAAACAAAACTAAATCTGCCATAATTAATCTTCCTGGCACTAACACAACATGAGACATAATGTGAATATTTATATTTGTAATGATAATGCCTACCCCAGCATTCCTATTTTTCCCAACTGCCGACATACATTCCTCGGGGCCATAACGCTTTCATCATCCAAAAACTCCTGACTAGGCGACAATGTGGCCGGCTGAAAAATTTCTAGAGTCCCCGGACTTAGTGCTGGTGATTCTACCTCCACTCCAACATCCCCCAGGACCTCAAAGGGGTTACTTGTTTCAATTCCAGCTGTCTCTACTTTCAATTTATTAGCCCTTCTCTTCTTAGGGCTCTCCAAAGTGTCCACCTTGGTCTTGGCACCCAGTGTCTCCATCTTTTCCACCTCCTCTTGGGCTTCCTGCACCTCTGGCTCCCACTGTAAGGCTGCTGCCAACTCCTCCATAGCCTCCTCCACCGCCCTCTCCACCTCTGCTCCACTCTCCGCTGTTAATGGCTCCACACTGGTGGGTGGCACTTCTACTCTTTCCTTCACTCTCTCCTCCACACCCTGGTGCCCACTTTCTTCCTCTTCCACCACCACCTCCTCCTTTTCCTGTCTTTCAGGAGAGTCAGACAGCACCTGTGTGGACACTGGTCGTCCACTCTCAGCGGTGCGCCTGACAGCTTCAGCATAAGAGACATAGGTCCTTCTTACTTTTGGACAATTCTTCACTGTATGATCACGCTGTCCACATATATCACAGGCCCGCTTAATCAAGCAAGCCCCAGCCTCATGTCCCTCCTCCCCACAGTTCCGGCAGTGCATCTCCACATTACATTCATCTCTGGTATGCCCAAACTTATGACATCTTCTGCAGTATGTCGGTTGACCAGGGTAGTAGAGGAACCCTCTATTTCCTGCTATTGAAAAATTAGCTGGTGGATGCCGCACTCCACCAATCCCTTCAGAATCCACCTTCAGCTTGACAAAAAAAACTTTAATTTGCCATTAAAGATCCCCAGACGATTAGTCAGCCTGAAGCCTCCCTTTACTGCAGAGCAGTATCTCTTCAAAAGGCCACTACCAAGGCAATGTCCATGAAGAGGTTAAACAGGTGAACAACCAATGGTTTCTCCTCCATAGCATACAAGGGTTCCACTATGGTTAGCTTTCTCCAATTCCTTACACTTCTCAATAACTCCCATGCAAAAATTGCTATGCACAAAAGAAACATCATAGTACCTTGGTGCTGCATGGTGCTGGATACAATAGATGTGACGTGGTTCCACTCCAACTGATTTCTCCAGCAAATCCTGAACAAGGATCTCCAAACTCACTTTATGCAAATGACCAGGCATAACCTGAAACCGCGGGGTGTTCTGAGTCCCCTTTCGCTCCATTGAGCTCCGCAAAGAAATTCAGACCATCACACAATCGTGGCTCTTTTCAGGGCAAGGTAAAGAATGCTATCTGTAAGCTTTATATAACATAGGTTTCTGTGCTAATGATGCAATTGAAAACACATGCACAGTCCATGAAACACACAAAATGCAAGTTCACCCAATGTAGATACAGAACTTCAAAGTGGGTACACCTGTTAAGGATGTCCTTAAATTACTAAGCCAAAAAACACACTCTCTGAGCATGCCCAGAAACATCCAAGTGCTGTTCACACACAAAAAAAAAAACTAAAGTCCCATAGCATGCCCAGGCAAACCCAAATGCAGCTAGCACAAAATAAGCCACCCCCCTGTCCAAAATTAAACACATCATCCAGCATGTCCTTAATTAAGGTTAAGAAAAAAGAAGGTGGAAAAAAGTACTGGACTGCATCAAAAATGCACCAAAAACGTATCATAAACGCACTGGATCGCATCAAAAATGCACAAGCATCTGGACTGCGTTTCTATGGAGTGAACTAGCCCTAAAGCTAGTAACTTGGGGGGGGGGGGGGGGAGTTACTCTGCCTGTAAAGTGGTGCATCTGTAGCATGTATCCAAAATGCTACTTCAAAGATGTACGGCTTTAGAGAAAATATACAAATCGACATTGCAGCTGCAAGAATTTAACACAAAGCCAAAAATAGCCTGCCCCCCAATACATACAAGGCCATTTGGGGATGTAAAGGCTTAAAATGAGAACCCCCACGTGAAAAATACACCCCAAAATCTAAAAATATTGTGCCCCTCCCACGCACTAACAAACCCCTAGCCAAACACACAGCAAGCCAGCCCACGAAAGGGGGGTGTATGCTTGGGAGCAGAAGGGGCTAAGGCACCCCAAAAGTCAACCACCTTGTTCCCATATTCAGGGAGACAAGGGCCTCTTCCACACAACCCTAGGCTGGGGTTGTGGGGGCTGCAGACAGGTTGCATTACAGAATGTAGAAAGCCCCTTTAAACTAGTGTGTACAAGGTGCTTTGTGGTTGGTATTGGGCTGAGCCCAACATGCCCCAAAGGCAGTCAGCTATGTTGCGTGCATGTGGCCTTGAATGGTTTGGAAGGGAGTTGGGCAATCGCTCTTCTCAACCCTTTCCTAGCTGGCACTGTTTGCTCTGAAAAAGGATGTTGTTTAGATTGGTGAAGGCAGCTCACAGCCTTTGGAGATTGGAGAATGGAGTGTGGAGTTTCCATTTAAAAGCAAAATCTAGCCCCAAAGAATTATATGCATTAGAAGGGAGAGACAAGAGTATTGGAGTGTAGAGTTCCCCTTTAACCACTTGACGACCGCTCACTGTATATGTGCGTCATTTTTTTGAAGATGGATATCTCGGTAACGGCAGCAGCTGCTGCCACAACCGAGGTATACATCTTTACAGTGAGCGGTTCTGTACACGATAATGGTGGTCTCTGCGGTGGGCTCGCCGCGAGATCACCGTTATCGGTGGCGGGAGAGGTGCCACCCCCCCTCCCGCCGCTCTCCCGCTCCCTCCGCAGCTTACCGGAGCCGTCGGTAGCGGCGGAGGAGATCGGGACCTGTCACTGCTGAGGTACTGAGACGAGTGAGGCCAAGATGGCCCCCACCCGTCTCTATACCATGTGACGGCCGGAGCGACGTCATTATGACGGCTCCGCCTACTTCTCTTAACCACTTGACGACCGCCTCACGCCGATGTACGTCGGCAAAGTGGCACGGACAGGCAAAATCACGTACAGGGTACGTGATTTGCCTTCCGCGGGTGGGGGGTCCGATCGGACCCCCCCCCGGTGCCCGAGGCGGTCGTCGTTTGTCCAGCGGCGATCGGTGATAAGGGGGAGACCATCCGTTCGTGGCCCCCCCCTCGCGATCGCCGCCGGCCAATGAGAATCTTCCTTTGCTGCTGTATGCTAAACAGCAGCAAAGGAAGTGATGTCATCTCCCCTCGGGTCGGTATTTTCCGTTCCGGCCCGAGGAGAGACGACAAGTATGTGAGTGCACAAACACACACACACACAGTAGAACATGCCAGGCACACAAATCACCCCGATCCCCCCCCCGATCGCCCCCCGATCCCCCCCCAATCACCCCCCCCCCCTGTCACAAACTGACACCAGCAGTTTTTTTTTTTTTTTTTTTTTTTTTTTTCTGATTACTGCTAGTTGTCAGTTTGTGACAGTAAATGTGTTAGGGCAGTTAGTATTACCCCCCTTTAGGTCTAGGGTACCCCCCTAACCCCCCCCCTAATAAAGTTTTAACCCCTTGATCACCCCCTGTCACCAGTGTCACTAAGCGATCATTTTTCTGATCGCTGTATTAGTGTCACTGGTGACGCTAGTTAGTGAGGTAAATATTTAGGTTCGCCGTCAGCGTTTTATATTGTCAGGGACCCCCATATACTACCTAATAAATGTTTTAACCCCTTGATTGCCCCCTAGTTAACCCTTTCACCACTGATCACCGTATAACCGTTACGGTTGACGCTGGTTAGTTTGTTTATTTTTTTATAGTGTCAGGGCACCCGCCGTTTATTACCGAATAAAGGTTTAGCCCCCCGATCGCCCGGCGGTGATATGCGTCGCCCCAGGCAGCGTCAGATTAGCGCCAGTACCGCGAACACCCACGCACGCACCGTACACCTCCCTTAGTGGTATAGTATCTGAACGCATCAATATCTGATCCGATCAGATCTATACTAGCGTCCCCAGCAGTTTAGGGTTCCCAAAAACGCAGTGTTAGCGGGATCAGCCCAGATACCCGCTAGCACCTGCGTTTTGCCCCTCCGCCCGGCCCGGCCCAGCCCACCCAAGTGCAGTATCGATCGATCACTGTCACTTACAAAACACTAAACGCATAACTGCAGCGTTCGCAGAGTCAGGCCTGATCCCTGCGATCGCTAACAGTTTTTTTGGTAGCATTTTGGTGAACTGGCAAGCACCAGCCCCAGGCGTCAGGTTAGCGCCAGTACCACTAACACCCACGCACGCAGCATACGCCTCCCTTAGTGGTATAGTATCTGAACGCATCAATATCTGATCCGATCAGATCTATACTAGCGTCCCCAGCAGTTTAGGGTTCCCAAAAACGCAGTGTTAGCGGGATCAGCCCAGATACCCGCTAGCACCTGCGTTTTGCCCCTCCGCCCGGCCCGGCCCAGCCCACCCAAGTGCAGTATCGATCGATCACTGTCACTTACAAAACACTAAACGCATAACTGCAGCGTTCGCAGAGTCAGGCCTGATCCCTGCGATCGCTAACAGTTTTTTTGGTAGTATTTTGGTGAACTGGCAAGCACCAGCCCCAGGCAGCGTCAGATTAGCGCCAGTACCGCTAACACCCACGCACACACCGTACACCTCCCTTAGTGGTATAGTATCTGATCGCATCAATATCTGATCCGATCATATCTATACTAGCGTCACCAGCAGTTTAGGGTTCCCAAAAACGCAGTGTTAGCGGGATCAGCCCAGATACCTGCTAGCACCTGCGTTTTGCCCCTCCGCCCGGCCCGGCCCAGCCCACCCAAGTGCAGTATCGATCGATCACTGTCACTTACAAAACACTAAACGCATAACTGCAGCGTTCGCAGAGTCAGGCCTGATCCCTGCGATCGCTAACAGTTTTTTGGTAGCGTTTTGGTGAACTGGCAAGCGCCAGCGGCCTAGTACACCCCGGTCGTAGTCAAACCAGCACTGCAGTAACACTTGGTGACGTGGCGAGTCCCATAAGTGCAGTTCAAGCTGGTGAGGTGGCAAGCACAAGTAGTGTCCCGCTGCCACCAAAAAGACAAACACAGGCCCGTCGTGCCCATAGTGCCCTTCCTGCTGCATTCGCCAATCCTAATTGGGAACCCACCGCTTCTGCAGCGCCCGTACTTCCCCCATTCACATCCCCAACCAAATGCAGTCGGCTGCATGAGAGGCATTTTTATGTCCTCCCAAGTACCCCTACCCAACGAACCCCCCAAAAAAGATGTCGTGTCTGCAGCAAGCGCGGATATAGGCGTGACGCCCGCTATTATTGTCCCTCCTGTCCTGACAATCCTGGTCTTTGCATTGGTGAATGTTTTGAACGCTACCATGCACTAGTTGAGTATTAGCGTAGGGTACAGCATTGCACAGGCTAGGCGCACTTTCACAGGGTCTCCCAAGATGCCATCGCATTTTGAGAGACCCGAACCTGGAACCGGTTACCGTTATAAAAGTTAGTTACAAAAAAAGTGTAAAAAAAAAAAAAATATATGAAATAAAAAAAAATAGTTGTTGTTTTATTGTTCTCTCTCTCTCTATTCTCTCTCTCTATTGTTCTGCTCTTTTTTACTGTATTCTATTCTGCAATGTTTTATTGTTATTGTTATTGTTATTGTTATTATGTTTTATCATGTTTGTTTTTCAGGTGTGTAATTATTTACACTTTACTGTGCTTTATTGTTAACCATTGTTAACCATTTTTTTGTCTTCAGGTACGCCATTCACGACTTTGAGTGGTTATACCAGAATGATGCCTGCAGGTTTAGGTATCATCTTGGTATCATTCTTTTCAGCCAGCGGTCGGCTTTCATATAAAAGCAATCCTAGCGGCTAATTAGCCTCTAGACTGCTTTTACAAGCCGTGGGAGGGAATGCCCCCCCCCCCCACCATCTTCCGTGTTTTTCTCTGGCTCTCCTGTCTCAACAGGGAACCTGAGAATGCAGCCGGTGATTCAGCCAGCTGACCATAGAGCTGATCAGAGACCAGAGTGGCTCCAAACATCTCTATGGCCTAAGAAACCGGAAGCTACGAGTATTTCATGACTTAGATTTCGCCGGATGTAAATAGCGCCATTGGGAAATTGGGGAAGCATTTTATCACACCGATCTTGGTGTGGTCAGATGCTTTGAGGGCAGAGGAGAGATCTAGGGTCTAATAGACCACAATTTTTTCAAAAAAGAGTACCTGTCACTACCTATTGCTATCATAGGGGATATTTACATTCCCCGAGATAACAATAAAAATGATTAAAAAAAAAAATATGAAAGGAACAGTTTAAAAGTAAGATTAAAAAAGCAAAAAAATAATAAAGAAAAAAAAAAAAAAAAAAAAACACCCCTGTCGCCCCCTGCTCTCGCGCTAAGGCAAACGCAAGCGGCGGTCTGTCGTCAAATGTAAACAGCAATTGCACCATGCATGTGAGGTATCACCGCGAAGGCCAGATCGAGTGCAGTAATTTTTCCAGTAGACCTCCTCTGTAAATCTAAAGTGGTAACCTGTAAAGGCTTTTGAAGGCTTTTAAACATGTATTTATTTTGTTGCCACTGCACGTTTGTGCGCAATTTTAAAGCATGTCATGTTTGGTATCCATGTACTCGGCCTAAGATCATCTTTTTTATTTCATCAAACATTTGGGCAATATAGTGTGTTTTAGTGCATTAAAATTAAAAAAAGTGTGTTTTTTCCCCAAAAAATGCGTTTGAAAAATCGCTGCGCAATTACTGTGTGAAAAAAAAAAAATGAAACACCCACCATTTTAATCTGTAGGGCATTTGCTTTAAAAAAATATATAATGTTTGGGGGTTCAAAGTAATTTTTTTGCAAAAAAAAAAAACTTTTTCATGTAAACAATAAGTGTCAGAAAGGGCTTTGTCTTCAAGTGGTTAGAAGAGTGGGTGATGTGTGACATAAGCTTCTAAATGTTGTGCATAAAATGCCAGGACAGTTCAAAACCCCCCCAAATGACCCCATTTTGGAAAGTAGACACCCCAAGCTATTTGCTGAGAGGCATGTCGAGTCCATGGAATATTTTATATTGCGACACAAGTTGCGGGAAAGAGACAAATTTTTTTTTTTTTTTTTTTTTTTTGCACAAAGTTGTCACTAAATGATATATTGCTCAAACATGCCATGGAAATATGTGAAATTACACCCCAAAATACATTCTGCTGCTTCTCCTGAGTACGGGGATACCACATGTGTGAGACTTTTTGGGAGCCTAGCCGCGTACGGGACCCCGAAAACCAAGCACCGCCTTCAGGCTTTCTAAGGGCGTGAATTTTTGATTTCACTCTTCACTGCCTATCACAGTTTCGGAGGCCATGGAATGCCCAGGTGGCACAAAACCCCCCCAAATGACCCCATTTTGGAAAGTAGACACCCCAAGCTATTTGCTGAGAGGTATAGTGAGTATTTTGCAGACCTCACTTTTTGTCACAAAGTTTTGAAAATTGAAAAAAGAAAAAAAAAAAATGTTTTTTCTTGTCTTTCTTCATTTTCAAAAACAAATGAGAGCTGCAAAATACTCACCATGCCTCTCAGCAAATAGCTTGGGGTGTCTACTTTCCAAAATGGGGTCATTTGGGGGGGTTTTGTGCCACCTGGGCATTCCATGGCCTCCGAAACTGTGATAGGCAGTAAAGAGTGAAATCAAAAATTTTTACCCTTAGAAATCCTGAAGGCAGTGATTGGTTTTCGGGGTCCAGTACGCGGCTAGGCTCCCAAAAAGTCCCACACATGTGGTATCCCCATACTCAGGAGAAGCAGCTAAATGTATTTTGGGGTGCAATTCCACATATGCCCATGGCCTGTGTGAGCAATATATCATTTAGTGACAACTTTATGAAAAAAAAAAAAAAAAAAAAAAAAAAGTGTCACTTTCCCGCAACTTGTGTCAAAATATAAAATATTCCATGGACTCAATATGCCTCTCAGCAAATAGCTTGGGGTGTCTACTTTCCAAAATGGGGTCATTTTGGGGGGTTTTGTGCCATCTTGGCATTCCATGGCCTCCGAAACTGTGATAGGCAGTGAAGAGTGAAAGCAAAAATTTACACCCTTAGAAATCCTGAAGGCGGTGATTGGTTTTCGGGGCCCCGTACGCGGCTAGGCTCCCAAAAAGTCCCACACATGTGGTATCCCCATACTCAGGAGAAGCAGCAGAATGTATTTTGGGGTGCAATTCCACATAGGCCCATGGCCTGTGTGAGCAATATATCATTTAGTGACGACTTTTTGTAAATATTTTTTTTTTTTTTTTTTTTTGTCATTTTTCAATCACTTGGGACAAAAAAAATAAATATTCAATGGGTTCAACATGCCTCTCAGCAATTTCCTTGGGGTGTCTACTTTCCAAAATGGGGTCATTTGGGGGGGTTTTGTACTGCCCTGCCATTTTAGCACCTCAAGAAATGACATAGGCAGTCATAAACTAAAAGCTGTGTAAATTCCAGAAAATGTACCCTAGTTTGTAGACGCTATAACTTTTGCGCAAACCAATAAATATACGCTTATTGACATTTTTTTTACCAAAGACATGTGGCCGAATACATTTTGGCCTAAATGTATGACTAAAATTTAGTTTATTGGATTTTTTTTATAACAAAAAGTAGAAAATATCATTTTTTTTCAAAATTTTCGGTCTTTTTCCGTTTATAGCGCAAAAAATAAAAACCGCAGAGGTGATCAAATACCATCAAAAGAAAGCTCTATTTGTGGGAAGAAAAGGACGCAAATTTCGTTTGGGTACAGCATTGCATGACCGCGCAATTAGCAGTTAAAGCGACGCAGTGCCAAATTGGAAAAAGACCTCTGGTCCTTAGGCAGCATAATGGTCCGGGGCTCAAGTGGTTAAAGGCACAAGTTTTTGTGTCATTTTTTTTTAAACGACTTTTTATTTTTTTATTTTTTATTTTTTTGCATTTTAGTCTAAATATGAGATCTGAGGACTTTTTGACCCCAGATCTCATATTTAAGAGGACCTGTCATGTTTTTTTCTATTACAAGGGATGTTTACATTCCTTGTAATAGGAATAAAAGTGATCCAATTTTTTTTTTTTAAAAAACAGTGAAAAAATAAATAAAATAAAGTAAAATAAATAATAAAAAAAAAAAAAAAAAAAATTTTTTAAAGCGCCCTGTCCCGACGAGCTCGCGTGCAGAAGCGAACGCATACGTGAGTAGCGCCCGCATATGAAAACGGTGGTCAAACCACACATGTGAGGTATCGCCGCGACCGGTAGAGCGAGAGCAATAATTCTAGCCCTAGACCTCCTCTGTAACGCAAAACATGCAACCTGTAGAATTTTTTAAACGTCGCCTATGGAGATTTTTAAGGGTAAAAGTTTGACGCTATTCCACGAGCGGGCGCAATTTTGAAGCATGACATGTTGGGTATCAATTTACTTGGCGTAACATTATATTTCACAATATAAAAAAAATTGGGCTAACTTTACTGTTGTCTTATTTTTTTATTCAAAAAAGTGAATTTTTTCCAAAAAAAGTGCGCTTATAAGACCGCTGCGCAAATACGGTGCAAAAAAAAGTATTGCAATGACCGCCATTTTATTCTCTAGGGTGTTAGAAAAAAACCCATATATAATGTTTGGGGGTTCTAAGTAATTTTCTAGCAAAAAAAAATGTTTTAAACATGTAAACACCTAAAATCCAAAACGAGGCTGGTCCTTAAGTGGTTAAAAGCAAAAGCTAGCCCCAAAGAATTATATGCATTAGAAGGGGGAGACAAGAGCATTGGAGTGTAGAGTTCCCCTTTAAAAGCAAAAACTAGCCCAAAGAAAACATATGCATTAGAAGGGGAAGACAAGAGCATTAGAGAATGGAGTGTACAGTTCCCTTTTAAAAGCAAAAGCTAGCCCAAGGAAATCCTATGCATTACAGGGGGAAGGTTAAATGCCCTTTTAGGAGGGGCTAGAGGAGCAAGATTCTTTTTACATAATTTTAACAAGGTACACGTCACATGTTGGCAACGTAACATGTTAACATGGCCTGTGTGCAAATATCCTTAAAGAAACACCTAAAAGTGAACCAGCGTAAAAAAACAAACAAACTCACACCTCAAACACACCTTTGTGAGTTTGACCATGGTGCTCCACCACCTCCAGCAACACCACCAATACCACAGCCATCCCACCCACCACAGCAGCATGAAAGGAAGCGTGGAAGGAAGTGTTGAGAGTGATGGCCTTGGTTTGGTGTGGTCTGGCAAAAAAACGCAGGCTGTTGTAAGACCACAGCTTCGGGACATATATGTCATCTGCTGCTGCTCCCGATCTCTTGGAGTCCTGGACCGTATTATGCTCCCTATTAAATGGACTCCTCAGGTTACCAATTTTGACAGTCAAATAAATTGATGTCTTCCCTGGGGTACAAAGGCTTCATCAATTCCAACTGTTTCTCCAGCGTTGCCTTCCTCTTTATTTTGTTATGACCTTGTGCTCCCTAATAAATTTCAATTTTTGGTTTTGCCAAATACTTGGCTATGTGTTTTACTTACAAAAGGACAGTTTTTTGTGAGTAGTGTGAGGTTTGGGGGTTGTTTAGCTCAAGTGTAGCACCCGCTAGCGAGAACAGTCCACACAGATGATTCCTTTTCAGGGCTTTTTGGCCCACTTTTATTAACCACTTCCCGCCCGGCCTATAGCGGATTGACGGCCGGGCGGTGGTTCAGTTATCCTGACTGGGCGTCATATGACGTCCATGCTCATATGACGTCCTCCGGCGGAGGCTCTTTACCACGTGATCAGCCGTGTCCAATCACGGCTGATCACGCTGTCAATAGGAAGAGCCGTTGATCGGCTCTTCCTCACTCGCGTCTGACAGACGCGAGTAGAGGAGAGCCGATCGGCGGCTCTCCTGGCAGGGGGGGTCTGCGCTGATTGTTTATCAGCGCAGCCCCCCCTCAGATCACCACACTGGACCACCAGGGATCGCCACTAGGACCACCAGGGAAGGGAAACATGTGGATGGCCAGGTATGTACCCCATGCACATGTGCCCAGTCAATGCCAAATCTGTGCCAATCAGTGCCCACAAATGGGCACTGATTGGCACAATTATGTTTCAGTGATGCCCAGCAATGCCACACTTAGGGGCATCACTGCCATCAATCAGTATCATCAGTGCCACCCATCAGTGTCCATCGGTGCCACCTGTCAGTGCCCATCTGTGCCCATCTGTGCCCACCTATCAGTGCCCATCCGTGCCCATCTGTGCCAACTATCAGTGCCACCCATAACTACCCATCAACGCCACCTACGAGTGCCCATCAATGCCACCTACGAGTGCCCATCGGTGCCACCTACCAGTGCCCATCGGTGCCACCTACCAGTGCCCATCAGTGCCCATTAGTGCCACCTATCAGTGCGCATCAGTGCCGCCTATCAGTGCCCATCATCAGTGCCCGTCAGTGCCACCTCATCAGTGCCACCTCATTGGTGCCACCTCATCGGTGGCCATCAGTGACGCCATATCAGTGCTCGTCAGTGCAGCCATATCAGTGCCCGTCATTGAAGAAGAAAACGTACTTATTTACAAAAATTTTTAACAGAAACAAAGAAAAACATGTTTTTTTTCAAAATTCTCGGTCTTTTTTTATTTGTTGCGCAAAAAATAAAAACCGCAGAGGTGATCAAATACCACCAAAAGAAAGCTCTATTTTTGGGAACAAAATGATAAAAAATTTGTTTGGGTATAGTGTAGCATGACCGCGCAATTGTCATTCAAATTGTGACAGCGCTGAAAGCTGAAAATTGGCCTGGGCAGGAAGGTGTCCAAGTGCCTGGTATTGAAGTGGTTAAAGAAAATCAACGTTCCAGAAATGAAAACAAAAGTAGTTTCCCTCGCAGGGGGGTTTTCACCATCAGCTTTAAATATAAGGATATTCAGCCTTCTGGCTTACACATGCAGCATTGCAAACAAAATACCAAGCCACCTGGCTCTCTTCAGCAGCAGACACACCACTGCTCAGGCTCCCACATGGAGCTCTCCTGACTACTGTCAGCGACCTCAGACTCAGGTCTCTGGCTTTTACCTTACAGCCTGCACTCTCTGGATACTTTAGTGCACACCTGCACTCTCTGGGTTCTCCCTTGCAAGCCTGGACTCCTGGAGACCTCCTGTTTCTCTGGGTGGAGCCCAGAATCAAGGTCCTGACTCTGCTATCAGGCCCACACACACCTGAACAATCAGTGCGCCGGTGAGTCCCAAAACCTGGACCCAGGACTGGGGATTTCATCCCACCCAGATCTCTAGTTCCGCGTACACACGAGCGGCAGACTTTGTCCTGCGGACTTTTGAATGGACTTTACGACGGACTTTCCGAATGAACGGGCTTGCATACACACGATCAACCAAAGTCCGACGGATTCGTTCGTGATGACGTACGACCGGACTAAAACAAGGAAGTTCATAGCCAGTAGCCAATAGCTGCCCTAGCGTCGTTTTTTGTCCGTCGGACTAGCATACAGACGAGCAGACTTTTCGACCGGACTCGAGTCCGTCAAAAATATTTGAAACATGTTTCATTTCTAGGTCCGTCAAACTTTTGGGGAAAAAAAGTCTGCTGGAGCCCACACACGATCGAATTGTCCGACGGACTCCGGTTCGTGACAAACGTGATACCTCCATTATGAACACTAGTTTTACAAGACCAAGCACTTCCAGCTCTTACTTGATTTCGAGCATGTGTGAACTTTTTTGTGACGGACTTGTATACACACGGAAAGTCTGACAACAAAGTTTTGTTGGCGGAAACTTTGATAACCTGCTAGCCATTTGTTGGTGGAAAGTCCAACAACAAATGTTTGATGGAGCATACACACGGTCGGACTTTCAGCCCACAAGTTCACATCCAACATTTCCCGTCGGAAAATCTGACCGTGTGTACCCAGCATTAGACTTTCTTCAAGGATGTAAACAGAAATGGCTAGATCCCTTTAGGTAGTTGCCACCATCCTAGATGGCTGGGTGGCATCCCTAAAAGCCAGATGTTGAGAGTAAGAAGGAATTGCAACAAAAGGAAGATTATGACACTCAAGTGGAATTGATTTTGGAATGATTTCACCAAAAGGGGTACAAGATCTAAAGAGAACTAAAGAAGTCATTGGCTAAATAGATAGGGAAAATTTGTTTCAAAAGAAAGCTTTTTCGTCTACTCAGATGAATGTTCAATTTGTCCAAATCTTGCTCAACCAAAGACTTAAATACTCCCACAAAGTGGTTATTGGTGATTTTGGGATTGAAAATAGAATTGTTTTTTAACCACTTAACAACCGGCCCATAGCCAAATGACGGCTACAGGGCGGTTGTTTAACTCTGGGAGGGTGTCCAGGGACGTCCTCCCAGAAGTCTGCTCTCGCGTGCCCCCTAGGGCGCGCACTCGAGAGCATGCGCATCACAGATCCCGGTAAATGGCCGCTGATCGCGGCCGTTTACCATGTGATCGCTCCGTCAAATGACGGAGCGATCACATGTAAACAAACCGGCATCATCTGATGACGCCTGTTCCTCTCCTCCCCTCCTGTGTACCGATCGGTACACTGTGAGTGGAGAGGCGGATGGATGGATTGCTGCAGCGTTGTGGGCTGCATCTGTAGTGCCCACAGCGCTGCACAGAGACATCCAGCCATCCATCCATCCATCCATGCTCAGCCATCCCCACTACTCTGCATGCCCTGCAATGCTGTGCAATACTCTGCAATGCACTCTGCAATGCCCCACAATACCCTGCCATACCCCGCAATACCCCTGCAATACTCTGCCATACCCCGGAATACCCCGCAATACTCTGCCATACCCCGCAATACTCTGCTATACCCTGGAATACCCCGCAATACTCTGCCATACCCTGGAATACCCCGCAATACTCTGCCATACCCTGCAATACCCCGCAATACTCTGCCATACCCTGGAATACCCCGCAATACTCTGCCATACCCCGCAATACTCTGCCATACCCCGCAATACTCTGCCATACCCTGCAATACCCCGCAATACTCTGCCATACCCCGAAATACCCCGCAATACTCTGCCATACCCTGCAATACCCTGAAATACCCCGCAATACTCTGCCATACCCCGCAATACTCTGCCATACCCTGCAATACCCCACAATACTCTGCCATACCCTGCAATACCCCGCAATACTCTGCCATACCCTGCAATACCCCGCAATACTCTGCCATACCCTGCAATACCCCGCAATACTCTGCCATACCCAGGAATACCCCGCAATACTCTGCCATACCCTGCAATACTCTGCCATACCCTGCAATACCCCGCAATACTCTGCCATACCCTGAAATACCCTGAAATATCCCGCAATACTCTGCCATACCCCGCAATACCCAGCCATACTCTGCAATACTCAGTGATACCCAGCCATACTCTGCCATACTCTGCCATACCCAGCCATGCTCTGCAATACCCCGCAAAAATCTGCAATACTCTGCCATAACCCGCAATACTCTGCCATACCCAGCCATACTCTGCAATACCCCGCAATACCCAGCCATACTCTGCAATACTCGGTGATACCCAGCCATACTCTGCCATACCCAGTCATACTCGGCGATACTCTGCAATACTCAGCCATGCTCAGCCATACCCAGCCATGCTCAGCCATACCCAGCCATGCTCAGCCATACCCAGCCTCTGTATGTGGCCAGGCTGTGGAAGTCTCACACATGTGGTATCGCCGTACTCAGGAGGAGTAGGAGAATCTATTTTGGGGTGTCATTTTTGGTATGTACATGCTATGTATTAGAAATATTGTATAAATGGACAACTTTGTGTTAAAAAAAAAAAAGCGTTTTAACCACTTCCCGCCTTCCGTCATACGACATCCTTGACTTTGTGTGGGGATATCTGAATGATGGGTGCAGCTACAGGCATCATTCAGATATCATCTTTTTCAGCCGGCGATTCCCTACACCACAAGAACGATCATAGCGGCTGTTACACTGCTTGGTCGTTCTTACGGGAGGCGAGAGGGGACGTCCCCCCCTCCCGCCACCCTCCGGTGCTTCTACCGACTCACCGCTATGATCGAAGCCAGGATCTTTTTTATTTTTTTTATTTCAGGCACAGCCTAGAGGTGAGATGTGGGGTCTTATTGACCCCATATCTCACTGTAAAGAGGACCTGTCATGTCATATTCCTATTACAAGGGATGTTTACATTCCTTGTAATAGGAATAAAAGTGATCAAAAAAAATTTTTTTTTGGAAAAAAGTGTCAAACTAAAATAAATAAAGTAAAATGAACAATAAAAAAAAATAAAATTTTTTTAAAGCGCCCCTGTTCGTGTGCTCGCATGCAGAAGCGAACGCATACGTGTGAGGTATCGCTGCGATCGGTAGAGCGAGAGCAATAATTTTGGCCATAGACCTCCTCTGTAACTCAAAATTTGTAACCAGTAAAAAATTTTAAAGCGTCGCCTATGGGGATTTTTAAGTGGCGAAGTTTGGCGCCATTCCACAAGCGTGTGCAATTTTGAAAGGGGACATGTTAGGTATCTATTTACTTGGCGTAACTTCATCTTTCATATTATGCAAAAACATTGGGCTAACCTTACTGTTTTGTTTTTTTTTTAAAGCAAAAAACAGTTTTTTTTCAAAAAAAAACGCGTTCGAAAAATTGCTGTGCAAATATCGTGCGAGATAAAAAGTTGCAATGACCGCTATTGTATTCTCTAGGGTCTTTGCTAAAAAAACATATATAATGTTTTGGGGTTCTATGTAATTTTCTAGCAAATAAATGATGATTTTTACATGTAGGAGAGAAATGTCAGAATTGGCCTGGGTGCTCCAGAACACCTGAAGGTGCTCCCCTGCATGTTGGACCTCTGTATGTGGCCACGCTGTGTAAAAGTCTCACACATGTGGTATCGCCGTACTCTGGAGTAATAGCAGAATGTGTTTTGGGGTGTAATTTGTGGTATGCATATGCTGTGTGTGAGAAATAACCTGCTAATATGACAATTTTGTGAAAAAAAAAAAAAAGAAAAAAAAAAAAACTTGATTTTGCAAAGAATTGTGGGAAAAAAATGACAACTTCAAAAAACTCACCATGCATCTTTCTAAATACCTTGCAGCAAGTAAATGGCGCAAAAGAGACAAACAAATCCTAATTTATAATAATGCGCATAAACAATAAGGAAAAGAAATTCCATAACAATTGAATTAAACATGAGAGAAATATATAAGTCCATGTAATGACACAGCAGATGAAGGAAGCAGGAATAAGGTGAAAAATCCACATTCAGGGCAGCCTTCCAATGGGAGTGAAAGCCATATCCCAGTAGCACTATAAAACAAGGAGAAAGAGGCGCCTCTGGGTGCAGACGTTTAAAACAATTTATTAAAAAGATGTAGCAACAGCTGGTGATGCACTCACATTTAGTAGAAAAAAGTAGGCAAAGGACTGTCCCAAAGCAATCAAGGGGATCCGTGGGGTCATCTAATCCCGGCTGATGGATGACAGAGATACTGGGCAGTCTGTAAACGCTGGATGTTTTTCCGGCCGAACAGCAGAGACAGGCTCCAGAGAGAGGCTTGGATGGCATCCGATCAGGCGAGGGATGATGACGTCACTCGATATGCGACGCGTTTCCTGAGCTGGCTCACCGTGAATGGTGTGACGGCGGCGCTCCTTTGTCAAGCTGATTGGCTGGGAGCTGAAGAGGAATTTAAATAGAAAATACTAAAGGGGAAGGGGGCGGAATGGGGGCGGAAAGGGGGATGGACCTGGAATCTGATGTGTGGAAGTGTCAGCAGAGGAGGGAATCGAGGAGAAGGACGATATGAGGGGATGTAGTGTGCTGATGTGAAAAAGAGGGGAAAATAAATAGAAACTAAAAACTATTGGTTACAATGGGAAGGTTGGAGGGGGACAATGTAAAAAAGGAAGGGAAAATTTATCATAATATGCACAAGTGTAATGAATGGAATGGACGAGGGCAGAGGGCTGCAACACAACTATGGGAGGAAAAATAAATAAAAAAGGAAAAATCATGTGTATGTGTGTGTACACACATAAACGATAGCATGCACCTGTGTGCATATACAAAAAGTCGATTGCATATACACACATATATATATGTACAGATAGATGGTGACCACATGTGTCACCTGTTGGGCACAAACGCAAGCGTGCAAGCAGGCACATGCATGCGCACACGTATGTGCGCCACCACAACATGACACACGCTGCATATGGATCAATGAGCTCGAACCCCTATAGGTGACAAAAGGATATGGATGGTATATTATAAAGGAAAAAATAATAATAAAAATAAATATACAAATGAAATGGTCGCTACATGAATTGGATAACATGTAGGGATATATGTATGATACATGCATGCATTATTGTGCATCCATATATAGTGTTGATATTGATGTATACATATACATACGTATATGTGTGGGGAGGGGGAAAGGGGAAGGGAGGTAAAAGGGAAAGAAAGAAAGGGGGGGGGGAGGTAGTTTGGAGAAAGGGAGAAAAAAAAAAAAAGGGGTGGGGGGGGGGGGAAATGTGTGGGGGGGGGGGCGGGGAAAGGAGAAGGTGAGACCTAGCGTGTTGTGACATACAGAATCTGGCTAAAAAATGGGTAGTATATCTACATTTACCAATATATACGTCCATTATACAATGCAACAGAAAAGGATAAGATTAAAATCAATAAAGTTAAAATCAATAAACCTATGAGTAAAGGAATATAACAATCAATGGGATAAAGAAGATAAGTAAACCAGAAGAGTGTGGATACCATGTAAGTTAATATTCATGTCCGCCTTACAAAATGGTAGAGGTTTCAATACATTCATTGATTCCCCCGGGCGAAAGGGCATCTAAACGGTAGATCCAATAGGTCTCTCTTGCACACAATTTTTTAAACCTTTCGGCAGGCGGGAGAGACCTAGGGATCTGTTCTATGACCCAAACTGAGAGCCCAAGGGTGGAGCCCTTATGCACTGCAGCGAAATGTTTCGGTACACTGTGGGGGTCTGTGCCACCCTCAATGTATCTTCTATGTTCCCCGAAGCGTTGTCTTAGGGGCCGGATAGTGCGGCCGACATAAATGAGGCCACATGGGCAGGTCAAGCCATACACAACGTAATCGGATGAACAATTGTAAAAATCTTTCAGAATGTATGTCTGGCCTTTAGTGCAAAAAGATTTTTGGCCATGTTGGACAAAATGGCAAGTCTTAC
Source organism: Lithobates septentrionalis (assembly GCA_037952835.1). Classification (NCBI taxonomy): domain Eukaryota; kingdom Metazoa; phylum Chordata; class Amphibia; order Anura; family Ranidae; genus Lithobates; species Lithobates septentrionalis. Next base: position 1,389,858 of record JBBDGP010001605.1, on the reverse strand, counting down.
ATAGTTTTTTCCGACATTGAAACATCCCTACTAGAGGGATGAGTGGGGTGATAGGCACAAAGGTCGGGGTAGTCTTGAGTTTGCTGGGGGCAATTTTATTCTTGAGGTTGGGAGCCCTTCGATAAGTGACCTGTGGATGTGTGGGGAGAATGGATCTAAGGTGAGGGTCTTGTTGGAGGATGACCCAGTGTTTTCGGAGTATCTTCTCCATTTTGTTATGTTCGGAATGAAAAGTGGTAATGAACCGGATGGGGCAATTCATCGGGGGCGTGTTGCTACGTGGAGGTTTTTCGTGAAGATAAGATTCATAAGCAGTCTCCACTAGGTCTTTCGGATATCCTTTCTCAGAAAACTTTTGTTTGAGATGAATACTGGCGTCTATATAGTCCGCTTTTTTGGTACAGTTTTGTCTCAAACGACAAAATTGACCTTTGGGAATATTTTTTATCCAAGGGGGATAATGGCAACTTTTGAAGTGAAGATACGAATTGCCACTAGTAGGTTTGGTGTAGTTTTTGACATATATCTCCTGATGGTCATGTCTTAATTCCAGATCAAGGAAGGCTAGAGAGGTCTGATTGCTGTCATGTGTAAAGGATAGACCATACTTGTTATTGTTGCAATGTGTAGTGAATAGTGGAATGAGGTCTAGAGGTCCATCCCAGATGATTATGATATCGTCAATGTATCTTCCGAAATAGACGATATTAGCTGAGAAGGGGTTATTGTGATGAATGTACTGTTTTTCCCAAAACCCCATGGCCAAGTTTGCGTACGAGGGGGCAAAATTTGCCCCCATCGCCGTCCCCTGTAGCTGTAAGTAGAAGTCACCGTTGAATGTAAAATAGTTGTGTGTTAAACAGAACTTGGTGGCTTCTATGATGAAGGTGGCCTGACGGGGGTTCATGAGTGGGTCTGTGGAAAGGAAGTACTCAAGGGCCATAATTCCAAAATCATGGGGAATGGAAGTATAAAGGGAACTTACGTCTAAAGATAACCAAGAGTACGTAGGTTCCCATCTGTATGGTAAGAGTTGTTCAACAAGATGTGTCCCATCTCGTATATAGGACTGGAGTTGGTGAACCAAAGGTTGTAGGTATCTATCAACATATAAGCTGAAACCTGAGGTAATGCTGTCCATGGAGGCCACGATAGGCCTACCTGGGGGATTCTGTTGGTTCTTGTGAATTTTGGGTAAGTGGTAAAAATATGGGATGGAATAAAATGATTTACGGAAAAAAAGACACTCCACCTTCGAGATGATATTATCCCTAAGAGCAGTGGAGATCAGAAGCTCAGCTTCTGATGTGAAATCGTTAGTGGGGTCTTTAGATAGTTTCATGTAGGTGGTCTGATCTGATAGAAGCCTTTCAGCCTCTGCGATGTAATCAGCTTTATTTTGGAGAATGATACCGCCTCCTTTATCAGCAGGCTTGATAATGATATCTTCTGCTTGAATGAATTGTTGCAGGGATCTGGTTTCGGATGATGAAAGGTTGTGTGATGTGGAGATAGATGTGGTGTTACAGAGTTTGGTCATGTCAGAAAAGACCACTCTGTAAAAACTCTCTATGTAGGGTCCTTTTGAGTGTGTGGGAAAAAGATGGATTTGGGCTTTAAACCGGAATGTATGATGGGTGGGGATGTGGCAAGATGTTGTGTAAGTAGCCTGGATAGATCATCTTCCGTATATGAATGGTTGTCCATGGTGTATAAGATATCTGAACAATCATGATCAGGGATGTCTGAGACGTTGTCGGTATCCGGTGATAGAGGTGAAAGTGGGGTGATATTGACCTGTGAAATGGGGGTTTGTAAATCTTTTGTTTTTTGGATATTGAAATGTCTTTGAAGGGTTAAGTTTCTGATATAGCAATTTAGGTCTTTGAACAACAGGAAAGGGTTAGGCTTATTGATAGGGGCGAAGTTTAAGCCTCGACTGAGAAGTGCCATGTCGGAGGAGGACAACATATGGTTGGATAAATTAAAGATTTTTACCGTTTTTTTGAGGTCTGAGTGTAGCACAGCTCGTCTGGTTCGTCCTCCTCGGCGGCCTCTTCTGTGAGTTTTCTTTTTCTCGATATGGTTGCCAGAGGGGGACTGAGAACTAAAAAAGTATCCTGGGGAGAGGCAATGAGGGGACCAACAGGAGTATGGCCTCCTAAGGTATGTAAGACTGAGGTGGACGAATCAGTATGACGATTGGCTATATCTGCTATTGAGGTTCCTAAATGGGAATGTGTGGCATCCGCATGCACAATGGGTGAGTATGTAGGGCCAATGGCTTCGTTGTGAGTGTCCACATTCGTGGTCTGGCTGGATGAGAATGTGGGGGTGTGACGCTGCCTATTGTAAAATAGGGTCAGAGAAGTAATTAATTCTCTATTTTTTTGTATATATTTTCTGGGATATTTGAGATCATCTCGTTGGTTATTATTCTTCCGTGTAGGTATGGGATGATGGATACCTGAAGGACGTGAACCATGTATGTGGGAGGAACGTTGGGCTTTAGGAGCTGTGGAAAATGATTTGGATCTCTGAGGTATATGGAGTTGTATACTCATAAGGGGCGGTGGGTAGGGAGTGGGGACAGGTGGTGGTAAACTCATAAGGGGTGGAGGGGCTGGAACAGAGGAGTCTGAGGGAGGAGGTACCGTGTATCTAGAGGCCTGGGTGGAAGGTATACAGGCGGAACTGGATGGAGGTTTTTTATTCCACGTGAAAATTCTGTCAGAGTTGTAATCATCTAGGTCTCTTTTAAATTTACCCATTTTAGAGCTGACGAGAGAATCTTCATCTCTTTTGGTGTTACTCTGAAGTATAGTAAACCATATTTGGGGAATGATGGTAGATGTACTTTTTATATCGTTTATGAGAGAGAGTATTTGTTCCTGCAATTTGTCAAATCTATTTTTCCTATGGGATATTAGGATTCCCATCCATTTAGCCGTACAGAATTCGGCTAGGCTAGCCCATTCTTTGGTGTGCTCGGTACCCAAAAAGGCCGGGCTTTCTTTTAGAACTCTGAGGCCTCTGGGTGAAATCCGAGTTTTGGTATATTGTTCAAGGAAAAATTGATCCCAACACTGTTGGTTGGCAGAATGTATCAATCTTTCCAATTGTTTGAACTTGCCACAAAGATGTGAACGAGTTTTGCCCGTAAGTGTGGCCTCCTGGGAAAAAGTAACCTGGAGTAGACTGGAAGAGATTTGATCTAAAAACTTATACCTATGGTCATCTATGATGGCTGGAAGATCCATAGTTGGTTTTAGGGAAAATACCAACAGATGTGCATTTATATTTAAAGAGTAGTATGAGGCTGTAATAAAGGAAGGGGGGGGGGGGAGGAAGAATGGAATAGAGAGCACACAATATTGTATATATTTGTGCGTGTGTTTGTAGTAAAACTACAGGGGGTACACGTCTATATGTGTATAGGGAAGGATAAAGTTGGGGCAGAAAGGGAAAGAGATCTTTATACAAACAATAAGTGTAAAGCAAATATACAGATAAAATGAAATTAAAATTAAAAACGCATATTTATATGCGTATATCTGTGCGTGTGTATATGCTCGCACGCACACATATATATGCACATGTGTAAGGATAATAGTCAATATGCCGCACAAAAGGCAATCAAAGGCAACAATACAGCAAGTAAATGGCGCAAAAGAGACAAACAAATCCTAATTTATAATAATGCGCATAAACAATAAGGAAAAGAAATTCCATAACAATTGAATTAAACATGAGAGAAATATATAAGTCCATGTAATGACACAGCAGATGAAGGATCATAGGTTTATTGATTTTAACTTTATTGATTTTAATCTTATCCTTTTCTGTTGCATTGTATAATGGACGTATATATTGGTAAATGTAGATATACTACCCATTTTTTAGCCAGATTCTGTATGTCACAACACGCTAGGTCTCACCTTCTCCTTTCCCCGCCCCCCCCCCCCCCCCCCCCCACACATTTCCCCCCCACCCCTTTTTTTTTTTTTTTTTCTCCCTTTCTCCAAACTACCTCCCCCCCCCCTTTCTTTCTTTCCCTTTTACCTCCCTTCCCCTTTCCCCCTCCCCACACATATACGTATGTATATGTATACATCAATATCAACACTATATATGGATGCACAATAATGCATGCATGTATCATACATATATCCCTACATGTTATCCAATTCATGTAGCGACCATTTCATTTGTATATTTATTTTTATTATTATTTTTTCCTTTATAATATACCATCCATATCCTTTTGTCACCTATAGGGGTTCGAGCTCATTGATCCATATGCAGCGTGTGTCATGTTGTGGTGGCGCACATACGTGTGCGCATGCATGTGCCTGCTTGCACGCTTGCGTTTGTGCCCAACAGGTGACACATGTGGTCACCATCTATCTGTACATATATATATGTGTGTATATGCAATCGACTTTTTGTATATGCACACAGGTGCATGCTATCGTTTATGTGTGTACACACACATACACATGATTTTTCCTTTTTTATTTATTTTTCCTCCCATAGTTGTGTTGCAGCCCTCTGCCCTCGTCCATTCCATTCATTACACTTGTGCATATTCTGATAAATTTTCCCTTCCTTTTTTACATTGTCCCCCTCCAACCTTCCCATTGTAACCAATAGTTTTTAGTTTCTATTTATTTTCCCCTCTTTTTCACATCAGCACACTACATCCCCTCATATCGTCCTTCTCCTCGATTCCCTCCTCTGCTGACACTTCCACACATCAGATTCCAGGTCCATCCCCCTTTCCGCCCCCATTCCGCCCCCTTCCCCTTTAGTATTTTCTATTTAAATTCCTCTTCAGCTCCCAGCCAATCAGCTTGACAAAGGAGCGCCGCCGTCACACCATTCACGGTGAGCCAGCTCAGGAAACGCGTCGCATATCGAGTGACGTCATCATCCCTCGCCTGATCGGATGCCATCCAAGCCTCTCTCTGGAGCCTGTCTCTGTTTTCTAAATACCTTGGAATGTCTTCTTTCCAAAAAGGGGTCATTTGGGGGGTATTTGTACTTTTCTGGCATGTTAGGGTCTCAAGAAATTAGATAGGCCGTCAGTACTTCAGGTGTGATCAATTTTCAGATATTGGTACCATAGCTTGTGGACGCTATAACTTTCACAAAGACCAAATAATATACACTAATTTGGGTTATTTTTACCAAAGATATGTAGCGGTATAAATTTTGGCCAAAATATATGAAGAAAAATTACTAATTTTCAAAATTTTATAACAGAAACGAAGAAAAATTTATTTTTTTACAGATTTTTCGGTCTTTTTTCTTTTATAGCGCAAAAAATAAAGAACCCAGCGGTGATTAAATACCACCAAAAGAAAGCTCTATTTGTGTGAAAAAAAGGACAAAATATTCATATAGATACAGTGTTGCATGACTGAGTAATTGTCATTCAAAATGTGAGAGCACCAAAAGCTGAAAATTGGTCTGGTTATTAAGGGGGTTTAAGTGCCCAGTGGTCAAGTGGTTAAGGAAGTATGCTGATACTTCTCACTAGATTGATCCACGGGTGAACTACTATTCGCATTAAAACTTTTTAATTAAAAAATAATTAGGGAACGCTGGCCTCTATTATTGGAAGACAGAGAGCTTAAAAATGTCTTGCCCGCACAGCCCAGGTTTATTTATACAAAACCACTAACACTTATGCCGCGTACACACGGTCGGACTTTTCGTCTACAAAAGTCCAACGGACGCTGACGGACTAAAGCTGGCTGGTAATCCGATCGTGTGTGGGCTTCTCCGGACTTTCAACGTACTTTTTTAGCCTCAAATCCGACGTACTTTAGATTTGAAACATGCTTCAAATCTTTACGTCGTAACTACGACGGACCCCGAAATCCGCTCGTCTGTGTGCTAGTCCGACGGACAAAAAGCCACGCTAGGGCACCTATTGGCTACTGGCTATGAACTTCCTTATTTTAGTCCGGTGTACGTCATCACGTACGAATCCGTCGGACTTTTGTGTGGTCGTGTGTAGGCAAGTCCGTTCGTTAGAAAGTATGCCGCAAGTCCGCCGCAAGTCCGCCGAAAGTCTGCCGGAAGTCTGTCGGACAGGCTGTCTGACTTTTGTAGACGAAAAGTCCGACCGTGTGTACGCGGCATTAGGCTTAAACTGGCACACAATGTTAATAATCCTCCCAAGAAGTTATTTACCTTTTTAGATCAAACTGGTTTTTTCAGTTGTGGTAAATGTGTGATGTGTAAAACCTCCAAACATAGGAAAAGGAAAACTACCCACTTCAGCTCTTTTTCTGAGGGTAGGTCTTTTGAAATGAAAAAATGTATCACTTGTGGGACCACACATGTTACTTACCTCTTGTCTTGTCCCTGTGGTCTACAATACGTGGGCAGGACCACGAGAAAATTAGGGGTAAGGCTTAGGGAGCATGTTAATAGGATTAAAAAGGGCTATAAGCATCATAGCCTGTCCAACCATTTCAGATTGTTCCACAATAGGGATCCAGGGGTTCTCACATTCTGTGAAATAGACAGGGTGGAGGAACATTGGAGAGGTTCCAATCTCAAGAGAGCTATCTCACAAAATGAGACCCAATGGATCCATAGGCTCCGGACTTTGAGTGCCTATGGCCTTAACATTAAATTAGCTCTCAATTGTTTTTGGCCCAACTGGTAATATTATTTGAGAGATTTCACTTTTATTTTTATTTATTTGTTTTTATTTAAATTTTATTTTATTTTTAGTTTATTTTTATTTTTCTTTTCTTTTTTTATTTATTTATTTTTTTATATTCAATTTTATTTGTATTTTACTTTTATTTTTATTTTTTTCATCTATTCTTCATTTATTTGCTCTTCATGTATTGGAAATAGTTTGCATATGTCTATCGCATTATGTGTTTTTATTGTTGTCATATAGCCAAACAGGTAAATTATCTGTTTAAGCTTTTGTTGATATTAAAGTTTTATATATGGCAACAGGAAATAATGCAAAACGAGGAAGTGAGTGTCTATTTTCCATACACAGATCGTAATTGGTCATTTTGCCCTCCATAGAGGGAGGGGTCATCTTCCCTAGGGTATAAATAGATTGTAATGGAGCCGGAAGTGGTGTCCTTGATGACGCCCTGGAGGAGGGGCGAAACGAGTCGACGTACTTTCGGTAACCAGTGACGCAAATTTCCATCTCTGTGGAACGCAGGCCATTTAGTGGAAAACTCGGATGTTTTCTACTGATGCCTGTTTTTGCCAAATATCCTGTAAGTTGCGCATTGAATGTGCTTGATAATTGTTATTTCACTATGAGTTCTTTCTCTGTTTCCCCATCTATGAAGTGTGGTATATCCTTCCTTTTTATAAAACTGATCGCGGCCGTTTACCATGTGATCACTCCGTCAAATGACGGAGCGATCACATGTAAACAAACCGGCATCATCTGATGACGCCTGTTCCTCTCCTCCCCTCCTGTGTACCGATCGGTACACTGTGAGCGGAGAGGCAGATGGATGGATGGCTGCAGCGTTGTGGGCTGCATCTGTAGTGCCCACAGCGCTGCACAGAGACATCCAGCCATCCATCTATCCATCCATGCTCAGCCATCCCCACTACTCTGCATGCCCTGCAATGCTGTGCAATACTCTGCAATGCACTCTGCAATGCCCCACAATACTCTGCCATACCCCGCAATACCCCTGCAATACTCTGCCATACCCTGGAATACCCCGCAATACTCTGCCATACCCCGCAATACTCTGCCATACCCTGGAATACCCCGCAATACTCTGCCATACCCTGGAATACCCCGCAATACTCTGCCATACCCTGCAATACCCCGCAATACTCTGCCATACCCTGGAATACCCCGCAATACTCTGCCATACCCCGCAATACTCTGCCATACCCCGCAATACTCTGCCATACCCTGCAATACCCCGCAATACTCTGCCATACCCCGAAATACCCCGCAATACTCTGCCATACCCTGCAGTACCCTGAAATACCCTGCAATACTCTGCCATACCCCGCAATACTCTGCCATACCCTGCAATACCCCACAATACTCTGCCATACCCTGCAATACCCCGCAATCCTCTGCCATACCCTGCAATACCCCGCAATACTCTGCCATACCCTGCAATACCCCGCAATACTCTGCCATACCCTGCAATACCCCGCAATACTCTGCCATACCTTGGAATACCCCGCAATACTCTGCCATACCCTGCAATACTCTGCCATACCCTGCAATACCCCGCAATACTCTGCCATACCCTGAAATACCCTGAAATATCCCGCAATACTCTGCCATACCCCGCAATACCCAGCCATACTCTGCAATACTCAGTGATACCCAGCCATACTCTGCCATACTCTGCCATACCCAGCCATGCTCTGCAATACCCCGCAAAAATCTGCAATACTCTGCCATAACCCGCAATACTCTGCCATACCCAGCCATACTCTGCAATACCCCGCAATACCCAGCCATACTCTGCAATACTCGGTGATACCCAGCCATACTCTGCCATACCCAGTCATACTTGGCGATACTCTGCAATACCCAGCCATGCTCAGCCATACCCAGCCATGCTCAGCCATACCCAGCCATGCTCAGCCATACCCAGCCTCTGTATGTGGCCAGGCTGTGGAAGTCTCACACATGTGGTATCGCCGTACTCAGGAGGAGTAGGAGAATCTATTTTGGGGTGTCATTTTTGGTATGTACATGCTATGTGTTAGAAATATTGTATAAATGGACAACTTTGTGTTAAAAAAAAAAAAAGCGTTTTAACCACTTCCCGCCTTCCGTCATACGACATCCTTGACTTTGTGTGGGGATATCTGAATGATGGGTGCAGCTACAGGCATCATTCAGATATCATCTTTTTCAGCCGGCGATTCCCTACACCATAAGAACGATCATAGCGGCTGTTACACTGCTTGATAATTCTTACGGGAGGCGAGAGGGGACGTCCCCCCCTCCCGCCACCCTCCGGTGCTTCTACCGACTCACCGCTATGATCGAAGCCAGGATCTTTTTTATTTTTTTTATTTCAGGCACAGCCTAGAGGTGAGATGTGGGGTCTTATTGTCCCCATATCTCACTGTAAAGAGGACCTGTCATGCCATATTCCTATTACAAGGGATGTTTACATTCCTTGTAATAGGAATAAAAGTGATCAAAAAATTTTTTTTTTTGGAAAAAAGTGTCAAACTAAAATAAATAAAGTAAAATGAACAATAAAAAAAAATAAAAATTTTTTAAAGCGCCCCTGTTCGTGTGCTCGCATGCAGAAGCGAACGCATACGTGTGAGGTATCGCTGCGATCGGTAGAGCGAGAGCAATAATTTTGGCCATAGACCTCCTCTGTAACTCAAAATTTGTAACCAGTAAAAAATTTTAAAGCGTCGCCTATGGGGATTTTTAAGTGGCGAAGTTTGGCGCCATTCCACAAGCGTGTGCAATTTTGAAAGGGGACATGTTAGGTATCTATTTACTTGGCGTAACTTCATCTTTCATATTATGCAAAAACATTGGGCTAACCTTACTGTTTTGTTTTTTTTTTTTAAAGCAAAAAACTGTTTTTTTTAAAAAAAAAACGCGTTCGAAAAATTGCTGCGCAAATATCGTGCGAGATAAAAAGTTGCAATGACCGCTATTGTATTCTCTAGGGTCTTTGCTAAAAAACATATATAATGTTTTGGGGTTCTATGTAATTTTCTAGCAAATAAATGATGATTTTTACATGTAGGAGAGAAATGTCAGAATTGGCCTGGGTGCTCCAGAACGCCTGAAGGTGCTCCCCTGCATGTTGGACCTCTGTATGTGGCCACGCTGTGTAAAAGTCTCACACATGTGGTATCGCCGTACTCTGGAGTAATAGCAGAATGTGTTTTGGGGTGTAATTTGTGGTATGCATATGCTGTGTGTGAGAAATAACCTGCTAATATGACAATTTTGTGAAAAAAAAAGAAAAAAAAAAAAAAAAAACTTGATTTTGCAAAGAATTGTGGGAAAAAATGACAACTTCAAAAAACTCACCATGTATCTTTCTAAATACCTTGGAATATTTTCTTTCCAAAAAGGGGTCATTTGGGGGGTATTTGTACTTTTCTGGCATGTTAGGGTCTCAAGAAATTAGATAGGCCGTCAGTACTTCAGGTGTGATCAATTTTCAGATATTGGTACCATAGCTTGTGGACGCTATAACTTTCACAAAGACCAAATAATATACACTAATTTGGGTTATTTTTACCAAAGATATGTAGCGGTATAAATTTTGGCCAAAATATATGAAGAAAAATTACTAATTTTCAAAATTTTATAACAGAAACGAAGAAAAATTTATTTTTTTACAGATTTTTCGGTCTTTTTTCTTTTATAGCGCAAAAAATAAAGAACCCAGCGGTGATTAAATACCACCAAAAGAAAGCTCTATTTGTTTGAAAAAAAGGACAAACAATTCATATAGATACAGTGTTGCATGACTGAGTAATTGTCATTCAAAATGTGAGAGCACCAAAAGCTGAAAATTGGTCTGGTTATTAAGGGGGTTTAAGTGCCCAGTGGTCAAGTGGTTAAGGAAGTATGCTGATACTCCTCACTAGATTGATGCACGGGTGAACTACTATTCGCATTAAAACTTTTTAATTAAAAAATAATTAGGGAACGCTGGCCTCTATTATTGGAAGACAGAGAGCTTAAAAATGTCTTGCCCGCACAGCCCAGGTTTATTTATACAAAACCACTAACACTTAGGCTTAAACTGGCACACAATGTCAATAATCCTCCCAAGAAGTTATTTACCTTTTTAGATCAAACTGTTTTTTTCAGTTGTGGTAAATGTGTGATGTGTAAAACCTCCAAACATAGGAAAAGGAAAACTACCCACTTCAGCTCTTTTTCTGAGGGTAGGTCTTTTTAAATGAAAAAATGTATCACTTGTGGGACCACACATGTTACTTACCTCTTGTCTTGTCCCTGTGGTCTACAATACGTGGGCAGGACCACGAGAAAATTAGGGGTAAGGCTTAGGGAGCATGTTAATAGGATTAAAAAGGGCTATAAGCATCATAGATATAAACAAGGCCTGGGGAATGCCCAGGAAAAATTCCAAGCCTACTTACCACCAGCTCGCAGACAACCAAATTAACCTGTCTAACAGTATGCGTTAAAAACAGGGGTTTAGTCTGCACGCATTTGCAAACGCATGCGTAAGCCACAGAGCCTCGTCACGGCACCCTGATATCTGTGGTCCTAACACTAAAATATGAGTGTCCCCACAGTGGAGTAGGGATGAGCTTCGTGTTCGAGTCGAACCCATGTTCGACTCGAACATCGGCTGTTCGACCGTCCGTCGAATTGCGAACGTTATGGGCCGTTCGCGCCAAATTCGTGTGGCGCGTCACGGCCCATAATTCACTGCGGCATCGCAGTGCATTGCTGGCTGATGATTGGCCAAGCATGCACTATGACCCGCATGCTTGGCCAATCACAGCGCCGTCAGTAGAGAGAGCTGTAATTGGCCAAAGCCAGGGTGGCTTTGGCCAATTATGGCTCAGGGGATTTAGTACACGCCCCACACTATATAAGGCCGCCTGCACGGCGGCCCTGTGTAGTGTGTTCCGGTGTGCTGATAGAGAGAGAGACAGACAGTGTCATTTGATTTGAGAGCTAGATTAGGCTAGATCTGTTCCTGCTCTTTACATTTAGTGCAGTGCGTCCTGCTCACAGTGTTCAGCTAGATCTGTTCCTGCTCTTTACATTTAGTGCAGTGCGTCCTGCTCACAGTGTTCAGCTAGATCCGTTCCTGCTCTTTACATTTAGTGCAGTGCGTCCTGCTCACAGTGTTCAGCTAGATCTGTTCCTGCTATTTACATTTAGTGCAGTCAGTGCGTCCTGCTCACAGTGTTCAGCTAGATCCGTTCCTGCTATTTACATTTAGTGCAGTCAGTGCGTCCTGCTCACAGTGTTCAGCTAGATCCGTTCCTGCTATTTACATTTAGTGCAGTGCGTCCTGCTCACAGTGTTCAGCTAGATCCGTTCCTGCTATTTACATTTAGTGCAGTGCGTCCTGCTCACAGTGTTCAGCTAGATCCGTTCCTGCTATTTACATTTAGTGCAGTCAGTGCGTCCTGCTCACAGTGTTCAGCTAGATCCGTTCCTGCTATTTACATTTAGTGCAGTGCGTCCTGCTCACAGTGTTCAGCTAGATCCGTTCCTGCTATTTACATTTAGTGCAGTGCGTCCTGCTCACAGTGTTCAGCTAGATCCGTTCCTGCTATTTACATTTAGTGCAGTGCGTCCTGCTCACAGTGTTCAGCTAGATCCGTTCCTGCTATTTACATTTAGTGCAGTGCGTCCTGCTCACAGTGTTCAGCTAGATCCATTCCTGCTATTTACATTTAGTGCAGTGCGTCCTGCTCACAGTGTTCAGCTAGATCCGTTCCTGCTATTTACATTTAGTGCAGTGCGTCCTGCTCACAGTGTTCAGCTAGATCCGTTCCTGCTATTTACATTTAGTGCAGTCAGTGCGTCCTGCTCACAGTGTTCAGCTAGATCCGTTCCTGCTATTTACATTTAGTGCAGTGCGTCCTGCTCACAGTGTTCAGCTAGATCCGTTCCTGCTATTTACATTTAGTGCAGTGCGTCCTGCTCACAGTGTTCAGCTAGATCCGTTCCTGCTATTTACATTTAGTGCAGTGCGTCCTGCTCACAGTGTTCAGCTAGATCCGTTCCTGCTATTTACATTTAGTGCAGTCAGTGCGTCCTGCTCACAGTGTTCAGCTAGATCCGTTCCTGCTATTTACATTTAGTGCAGTGCGTCCTGCTCACAGTGTTCAGCTAGATCTGTTCCTGCTATTTACATTTAGTGCAGTCAGTGCGTCCTGCTCACAGTGTTCAGCTAGATCCGTTCCTGCTATTTACATTTAGTGCAGTGCGTCCTGCTCACAGTGTTCAGCTAGATCCGTTCCTGCTATTTACATTTAGTGCAGTGCGTCCTGCTCACAGTGTTCAGCTAGATCCGTTCCTGCTATTTACATTTAGTGCAGTGCGTCCTGCTCACAGTGTTCAGCTAGATCCGTTCCTGCTATTTACATTTAGTGCAGTCAGTGCGTCCTGCTCACAGTGTTCAGCTAGATCCGTTCCTGCTATTTACATTTAGTGCAGTGCGTCCTGCTCACAGTGTTCAGCTAGATCTGTTCCTGCTATTTACATTTAGTGCAGTCAGTGCGTCCTGCTCACAGTGTTCAGCTAGATCCGTTCCTGCTATTTACATTTAGTGCAGTCAGTGCGTCCTGCTCACAGTGTTCAGCTAGATCCGTTCCTGCTATTTACATTTAGTGCAGTGCGTCCTGCTCACAGTGTTCAGCTAGATCTGTTCCTGCTATTTACATTTAGTGCAGTCAGTGCGTCCTGCTCACAGTGTTCAGCTAGATCCGTTCCTGCTATTTACATTTAGTGCAGTCAGTGCGTCCTGCTCACAGTGTTCAGCTAGATCCGTTCCTGCTATTTACATTTAGTGCAGTGCGTCCTGCTCACAGTGTTCAGCTAGATCCGTTCCTGTTATCTTCCTACTGACAGGCAGGCTTGTCTGGTTACAGTATATAAAGCTACCTGAAGAAAATTACAGGTGTTCTATCCCAGCTTAGTGCAGCTACAGGCCATTAGTATGTCTGGAAGGCCAAGAAGGAGAGGCAGACAGTCACAAGCCAATAAGAGAGGGCAAGCAGGCTCTGTGTCTAGTGCTGGTCGTGGAGACGGTGCATCCTCATCAGCACGTGGCCATGGGACACGCTTGGCCTTTTTTTCGGCAGCTGGCCGTGTTGAGCCGCAACATGCGGAAAACTTGGTCGAGTGGATGACCAAGCCGTCCTCATCCTCCTCATCCTCTCTCACCCATGCCCAGGGTGCTTTGTCTGGCAAAGCAGCGGCCTCTTCCCTCAGCTCAATGTCATCAGTGACTCCTTCCCTAGCTCCACCATGTCCTCATGAGGATTCCCTCGAACTGTTTGACCACAGTGTTGGGTACATGCTCCAGGAGGATGCCCAGCGTTTGGAAGGCTCTGATGATGATACTGAGCTCGATGAAGGCAGTAACATGAGCACGGACAGAGGGGGTGCCCAAGAAGGACAGCAATCTGGCAGTCATGCTCCCCCTGCTGCAGCATACTGCCAGGTTTGCTCCAGTGATGAGGAGGGAGGGGATGATGAGGTCACTGACTCAACGTGGGTGCCTGATAGGAGAGAGGAGGAGGAGGAGGAGGAGGAGGCGGCACATCACCAACGAGGCAGGATGCCCTCCAGGGGCCAGCCTAAGGGCAGCACATTGACTGCATCACACCCCAAAGCTCCACATGTGCAGGGCGCTGCAGTCTCTGCGCGTTATTCAAAAAGTTCTTTGGTGTGGGCCTTTTTTGAGACGAGTGCATCAGATCGCACCGCTGCTATTTGCAACATATGTCTCAAGCGTATCTTGCGTGGCCAAAACATCTCCCGCTTGGGTACCACATGCTTGACCAGACATATGTTGACCTGCCATGCAGTTCGTTGGCAAGCATATCTAAAAGACCCACACCAAAGAACAAAGAGGATCTCTCCTTGCTCCTCATCAGCTGAGATTTCCAACCCCACTAGACCTTCAGTCCTCTCTGAGACCTGCAGTGAGAGGAATGAAGGTGTAGAATTAGGTGTGTCACAGCCAAGTACTTGTGGGCAATCTGCTTTTGGTACACCGACGCCAGATTGTACCAGGCAAATTTCCCTGCCCCAGCTGCTGCACCGCCGAAAGAAGTTTGCTCCCAGCCATCCACATGCCCAGCGGTTGAATGCTAGCTTGGCAAAATTGCTAGCACTTCAACTGCTGCCTTTTCAGTTGGTAGACTCTGCCCCCTTCCGTGAGTTTGTGGAATGTGCGGTTCCTCAGTGGCAGGTACCCAAACGCCACTTTTTCTCACGGAAGGCGATTCCAGCTCTCTACCGGCATGTGGAAGGCAATGTCCATGCCTCGCTGGACAGGGCGGTCAGCGGTAAGGTGCATATTACCGCTGACTCATGGTCCAGCAGGCATGGACAGGGACGTTACTTAAGTTTCACGGCGCATTGGGTGACTCTGCTGGCAGCTGGGAAGGATGCAGGACAAGGTGCAGTAGTGTTGGAGGTTGTTCCGCCACCACGCCTCCAAAATGCTGATTGTGACACACCTCTCTCCTCCACCCCCTCCTCTTCTTCTTCCTCCATGGCCTCTTCCTCGGAACCAGCGGTGCTCCGTAGGCGTTCAAGGGGCTACGCAAGTACGCAGGCCAAAAGATGCCATGCGGTGCTTGAGCTGGTGTGCTTGGGGGACAGGAGCCACACTGGGGCAGAGGTTCTGTCAGCTCTGCAGGGGCAGGTTCAGAGGTGGTTGACGCCACGCCAACTTAAGGCAGGAATGGTGGTTTGCGACAATGGCACCAACCTCCTCTCTGCCCTCCGACAGGGACAACTGACCCATGTGCCCTGTTTGGCTCACGTCCTTAACTTGGTGGTGCAGCGGTTCTTGGGCAGGTACCCGGGCTTACAGGATGTCCTGAGGCAGGCCAGGAAAGTCTGTGTGCATTTCCGCCGGTCATATAATGCCAGTGCTCGGCTGACGGACCTCCAAAAGGAGTTTAACCTGCCCAAGAACCGCCTAATCTGTGACATGCCCACCAGGTGGAACTCGACATTGGCCATGCTGCAGCGGCTGCACACGCAGCAGAGGGCCATAAATGAGTACCTGTGCGACTATGGCACCAGGACAGGGTCAGGGGACCTTGGTTTTTTTTCCCCACGCCAGTGGGCCATGATCAGGGATGCATGCACTGTCCTGTCACCATTCGAGGAGGCCACGAGGATGGTGAGCACTGACAGTGCATGCATCAGTGACACTGTCCCCCTTGTCCACCTGTTGGAGCACACGCTGCGTGGAATAATGGACAGGGCACTTGAGGCAGAACAGAGGCAGGAAGAGGAGGACTTCCTTAGCTCTCAAGGCCCCCTTTATCCAGACAGTGTTCCTGCGTGCCCGCCGATCACACAGGAAGAGGACGAGGAGGAGGAGGAGGAGGAGGAGGAAGATTGTGTCAGTATGGAGGTGGAGCCTGGCACTCAGCATCAGCAGTCTTTAAGGGATCAGTCCCAAGGAACACATGGACTTGTACGTGGCTGGGAGGAGGTGGCTGCGGACGTTGTTGTCCTTAGTGACCCAGAGGACTCCGGACCGAATGCCTCAGCAAACCTACGCTGCATGGCCTCCCTGATCCTGCAAAGCCTGCGTAAGGATCCTCGTATTCGTGGTATCAAGGAGAAGGACCAATACTGGCTGGCAACCCTCCTTGATCCACGTTACAAGGGTAAGGTTGCGGACTTTATCTTGCCATCGCAGAGGGAGCAGAGGATGAAACATCTTCGGGAGGCCTTGCAGAAAGGTCTGTGCAACGCGTTCCCAGAGACTGGGAGGTTACAAACTCCTGTTTCTGGACAACGTGTTGCTGAGGCTTCGGTCAGTCAAAGAAGGAGCGGTGGAGAAGGTGGCCGTCTGACCGATGCGTTCAGACAATTTTTTGGTCCGCAGCCCCAAGGTATGATCGGTTCCAGCAACCATCGCCAGCGTCTGTTTTACATGGTGCAGGAATACCTAGGGGCAAGATCAGACTTGGACACCTTTCCCACCGAAAATCCTCTGGGTTACTGGGTCTTGAGGATGGATCACTGGCCAGAGCTTGCACAGTATGCAATTGAGCTACTGGCCTGTCCTGCATCCAGCGTTCTTTCGGAACGCACATTCAGTGCTGCTGGAGGCGTGGTAACCGATCACAGGGTGCGTCTGTCCACTGACTCGGTCGATCGGCTGACCTTCATAAAAATGAATCAGTCTTGGATCACCACCAGCTACCAAGCACCTGATGCTGATGTAACTGAATAATTTTTTTCAGATCCCTTCAAAGACTGCCTATGCTGATGCTGAGTGACTATCCCTGAGTAATTATCCTCTTCCTCCTCAATCATCACGCTGATAGCTTGTAAGAACATTTTTGGTTCTGGGCGCCACCACCAGTGCCTAAGGCACAATTTTTCAGCCCCTGTATAACAGGGGCGTGTAATTACAATTTTTGATGTAATACTTTGCAGCACGGCTCGTTCCTGCATTCCAACTAGAGTGTCTGTGAGGGGTTGCAGTGTTGTGGCACCAGCACCAGTGCCTAAGGCCCAATTTTTCTGCCCCTGTCTAACAGGGGCGTGTAATTACAATTTTTGATGCAATACTTTGCAGCAGGGCTCGTTCCTGCGTTCCAACTAGAGTGTCTGTGAGGGGTTGCAGTGTTGTGGCACCAGCACCAGTGCCTAAGGCCCAATTTTTCTGCCCCTGTCTAACAGGGGCGTGTAATTACAATTTTTGATGCAATACTTTGCAGCAGGGCTCGTTCCTGCGTTCCAACTAGAGTGTCTGTGAGGGGTTGCAGTGTTGTGGCACCAGCACCAGTGCCTAAGGCCCAATTTTTCTGCCCCTGTCTAACAGGGGCGTGTAATTACAATTTTTGATGCAATACTTTGCAGCAGTGCTCGTTCCTGCGTTCCAACTAGAGTGTCTGTGAGGGGTTGCAGTGTTGTGGCACCAGCACCAGTGCCTAAGGCCCAATTTTTCTGCCCCTGTCTAACAGGGGCGTGTAATTACAATTTTTGATGCAATACTTTGCAGCAGGGCTCGTTCCTGCGTTCCAACTAGAGTGTCTGTGAGGGGTTGCAGTGTTGTGGCACCAGCACCAGTGCCTAAGGCCTAATTTTTCAGCTCCTGTTCAACAGGGGCATGTAATTACAATTCTTGATCTAATATTTCACAGCAGGGCCCTGTGAGGGCTTACAGTGTTTTGGCCACAGCAACACCTAAGGCCCAAATTTCTGCTGAGTATATAGGGCAGGACCCTACTTTCAAACATCTAACTTACAAACGACTCCTACTTGCAAACGGAAGGAGACAACAGGAAGTGAGATGAAATCTACCCCTAGGAAGGGAAATTCTCTCATGTAAGAGTTAATATGGGAAAACAATTTCTCCTTTCCACTGATGCTTTCCAATCCTTGTTCCACAAAAAAACCCAAATTTTCAAAAAACATTTTTGATTGGGACAAAAAAGTGAGGTGAAATCTTCTGAAGAGGAGGAAAGACGCAAAACAAATGTCACAGGGGTGATAACCCTTCCCTATGTTTTCCAAAAAGCTTAGAAAAGATTTTTTTGGCTGGAGCTAAACACGTTAAAAATGTTCAAAATTACAAACAGATTCTACTTAACAACAAACCTACAGTCCCTGTCTTGTTTGCACCGCCTGTATACTGCTGTTCAGAGTATATAGGGACCTTTCCTTATTTTAATTTGGGTGCGGGGTTCCCCTTAATATCCATACAAGACCCAAAGGGCCTGGTAATGGACTGGGGGGTACCCATGCCGTTTGTCTCACTGATTTTCATCCATATTGGCAGGACCCGACATGACATTAAACCCGCAAGCAGTTTTAAATGAGATTTTTTCCTTTAAAAATGACATTTGGTGCAGGGACTGTTCTAAACATGGGAAACACGCGTCACTTTACAGGCATACTATAGACACCCCCCAGGTACGATATTTAAAGGAATATTTCACTTTTTTTTTTTTACTTTAAGCATCATTAAAATCACTGCTCCCGAAAAAACGGTCGTTTTTAAAAGTTTTTTTTGCATTGATACATGTCCCCTGGGGTAGGACCCGGGTCCCCACACCCTTTTTAGGACAATACCATGCAAATTAGCCTTTAAAATGAGCACTTTTGATTTCGAACGTTCGAGTCCCATAGACGTCAATGGGGTTCTAACGTTCGTGCGAACTTGCGGTCCGTTCGCGGGTTCTGGTGCGAACCGAACCGGGGGGTGTTCGGCTCATCCCTACAGTGGAGGCACATGCATTCTGATGGATAAATGAGGGCAGGTGGACTGAAGGGCAGCCCATCCCTTCTTAAAGGTACAGGAGCACACCAGACACCCAGCAAATAGCACAATGGCTGCAAAGG
This sequence comes from Lithobates septentrionalis, assembly GCA_037952835.1. Classification (NCBI taxonomy): domain Eukaryota; kingdom Metazoa; phylum Chordata; class Amphibia; order Anura; family Ranidae; genus Lithobates; species Lithobates septentrionalis. Next base: position 1,370,789 of record JBBDGP010001605.1, on the reverse strand, counting down.
TGCTGGTGCGTTGATGGACCAATATACACACCAAGGTGATCTCAAAAAACTTGCCACCATCCTCATTTATAGCTGGCTATCGCAGTAAGCGGCATTGGAGGGCTACAAAACAAATATAAACAAGGCCTGGGGAATGCCCAGGAAAAATTCCAAGCCTACTTACCACCAGCTCGCAGACAACCAAATTAACCTGTCTAACAGTATGCGTTAAAAACAGGGGTTTAGTCTGCATGCATTTGCAAACGCATGCGTAAGCCACAGAGCCTCGTCACGGCACCCTGATATCTGTGGTCCTAACACTAAAATATGAGTGTCCCCACAGTGGAGGCACATGCATTCTGATGGATAAATGAGGGCAGGTGGACTGAAGGGCAGCCCATCCCTTCTTAAAGGTACAGGAGCACACCAGACACCCAGCAAATAGCACAATGGCTGCAAAGGTGCTGGTGCGTTGATGGACCAATATACACACCAAGGTGATCTCAAAAAACTTGCCACCATCCTCATTTATAGCTGGCTATCGCAGTAAGCGGCATTGGAGGGCTACAAAACAGATATAAACAAGGCCTGGGGAATGCCCAGGAAAAATTCCAAGCCTACTTACCATTGCTATTTGCTGGGTGTCTGGTGTGCTCCTGTACCTTTAAGAAGGGATGGGCTGCCCTTCAGTCCACCTGCCCTCATTTATCCATCAGAATGCATGTGCCTCCACTGTGGGGACACTCATATTTTAGTGTTAGGACCACAGATATCAGGGTGCCGTGACGAGGCTCTGTGGCTTACGCATGCGTTTGCAAATGCGTGCAGACTAAACCCCTGTTTTTAACGCATACTGTTAGACAGGTTAATTTGGTTGTCTATAAGCATCATAGCCTGTCCAACCATTTCAGATTGTTCCACAATAGGGATCCAGGGGGTCTCACATTCTGTGAAATAGACAGGGTGGAGGAACATTGGAGAGGTTCCAATCTCAACAGAGCTATCTCACAAAATGAGACCCAATGGATCCATAGGCTCCGGACTTTGAGTGCCTATGGCCTTAACATTAAATTAGCTCTCAATTGTTTTTGGCCCAACTGGTAATATTATTTGAGAGATTTCACTTTTATTTTTATTTATTTGTTTTTATTTAAATTTTATTTTATTTTTAGTTTATTTTTATTTTTCTTTTCTTTTTTTATTTATTTATTTTTTTATATTCAATTTTATTTGTATTTTACTTTTATTTTTATTTTTTTCATCTATTCTTCATTTATTTGCTCTTCATGTATTGGAAATAGTTTGCATATGTCTATCGCATTATGTGTTTTTATTGTTGTCATATAGCCAAACAGGTAAATTGTCTGTTTAAGCTTTTGTTGATATTAAAGTTTTATATATGGCAACAGGAAATAATGCAAAACGAGGAAGTGAGTGTCTATTTTCCATACACAGATCGTAATTGGTCATTTTGCCCTCCATAGAGGGAGGGGTCATCTTCCCTAGGGTATAAATAGATTGTAATGGAGCCGGAAGTGATGTCCTTGATGACGCCCTGGAGGAGGGGCGAAACGAGTCGACGTACTTTCGGTAACCAGTGACGCAAATTTCCATCTCTGTGGAACGCAGGCCATTTAGTGGAAAACTCGGATGTTTTTTACTGATGCCTGTTTTTGCCAAATATCCTGTAAGTTGCGCATTGAATGTGCTTGATAATTGTTATTTCACTATGAGTTCTTTCTCTGTTTCCCCATCTATGGAGTGTGGTATATCCTTCCTTTTTATAAAACGTCTTCCTGGAAGATTTTGCTGAGGAACTATCCAGCATATCCCCAGATCATTTGATCAATGCTTTTTTGATCCCAGACTGCGAAGCTGAGGATCCAATAACTCTGGTGAGTGGGGACACCAAAGGGGGAGCCACTTCACCGATTCAAAGTTTCAGAGCACCGTTGCACCATTTACTGAAGCACTTGAGCACTTTTGGATTTTGTATATATATTTGTTTTTTCTTAATTTTGATGCATTAGGCACTGTTTATTAGGATGTATATTGGTTGGTATAGGCTGCTAGTACTGTTTATATATTTTTTATTACACGTTTATCATGGCTGCTGAACCATGAAATTGTGGTCAGGATACATACCCCTCCCCTCTCCTCATCACCCCTCCCCTCTTCTCCAGCCTATATTCACTGACTATACTGTTTACCTAAAACAGAAGGGAATCTCGGCCCCTCCCACTTGGCTCCCTTAGATCGGGATACAGAGCAGAGGGAGGTCGTGACCACAAATTAGCACAAAGAAAAACGATATTTAGGATTGAAAAAAAAATCAAAAACAAGCCACACTGCACTGCTTTATGAACATATATATGAAGGCTAGATCAATGTTAGCCATTTCAGTTTACAACCACTTTAAATATGCACTGGGAAGGAAAGCAGGGCCAAAAAGGCCTGGGAAAGGGGACCAAACCAATTTAACCCCTTCTCAGCAGGCCAACTTAACTTGATAGAAACAAAATCCTCTTTGTAGGCACCTACCTACAGCCCTTCTAGACCACCTAACCATAGTAATTTGGGAGGACGATTTATTCATCGTTTTTTTTTTTTTTAAATGACTAGAGTCCATGCCAAACGAATGATCCTGAAGCTCTTTTCTACTGTGAAACAGATGCACTTTGGTCCTTGATCCCTGGGCCAGAGTACTTTCCAAGGTTGCTCAGTGACAAGTTCTCTGGTATTTCTTGCATTCTCGGTGTTAAAGCGCAACTAAACCCTCCTAACATTTTCAGCCATGGAAGCTGCCATCTTATGCTGGCCATACACTATACGAAAAATCGGCCGAACCCATTTTGAAAAAACAAACATTCGGCCATGAGCGCAAACGATAGTGCCATTGTGTAATGACCGATAAATCGTTTAGTGAACATAAATGAATGCATTTTTTTGTTTGTTTTTTTACATATACCTATTGCAGACAGTTCTGACGGGAAACACATTAACCTTTCAATTTATCATTCGTTCGGCAGAAAATTTCCAAAATGTCCTTCATTTTTTTCGGCTCAAAAACATCCCAACGATTATAGATTTTGTGCTATAACTGGTCGAAAAACGAACAAACTGTCTAAATGACCGAATTTCGGCTGATTTTTCGTATAGTGTTTGGCCAGCATAAGCCTCTGAATTTTTACTGCCATGGTACTGCACATGTGGTCAGTTATGACATTAGCCATTTAATGGTTTGACAGTTTGGTTGAAAGCACAAGAAAATGTGACAGTTACATTCCCGGCATGTGCTAGGAATGTTTTTTTAACCACTTAACATCCGGCCCATAGCCGAATGAAGGCTACAGGGCGGTTGCATAACTCTGGGACGGCGTACAGTGACGTCCTCCCAGAATTCTGCTCTCGCGTGCCCCCGGGGCGCGCACCCAAGAACATCCGTGACCGCCGGTTCCCCTGGTCCCGGTGCATCACGGATCCCGGTAAATGGCCGCTAATCGCAGCCGTTTACCATGTGATCGCTCCGTCAAATGACGGAGCGATCACATGTAAACAAATCGGCGTCATCTCATGACGCCAGTTCCTCTCCTCCCCTCTCTGTACCGATCGGTACACTGTGAGCGGAGAGGGGGAGGGGTCGGATGGCAGCGCTGTGGGCTGGATCTGTAGTGCCCACAGCGCTGCTCTGTGACAACTGCCAATCCTTCCATCCATGCTCAGCCATCCCTCAATGCTCTGCAATACCCTGAACTACTCTGCAATGCCCTGCAATACTGTGCAATACTCTGCAATACCCCACAATACTGTGCAATACTCTGTAATACCCCGCAATACTCTGCAATACCCCACAATACTGTGCAATACTCTGCAATACCTGGCAATACTCTGCAATACCCCACAATACTGTGCAATACTCTGCATTACCCCGAAATACTCTGCAATACCCCGAAATACTCGGCAATACCCCACAATACTCTGTAATACTCTGCAATACCCCACAATACTCTGTAATACTCTGCAATACCCCACAATACTATGCAATACTCTGCAATATCCCGAAATACTCTGCAATACCCCTCAATACTTTGCAATACCCCTCAATACTCTGCAATACTCTGCAATACCCCACAATACTCTGCAATACCCTGCAATACTCTGCAATATCCTGCAATACCCCGCAATACTCTGCAATACTCTGCAATACTCCGCAATACTCTGCAATACCCTGCAATACTCTGCAATACCCTGCAATACTCTGCCATACCCCGCAATACTCTGCCATACCCTGCCATACCCAGCCATACTCTGCAATACTCGGTGATGCCCAGCCTTACTCTGCCATACCCAGCCATACTCAGCCATGCTCAGCCATACTCTGCAATACCCTGCCATACCCTGCCATACTCTGCAATACCCCGCCATACTCTGCAATACTCTGCCATACCCCGCAATACTCTGCCATACCCTGCCATACCCAGCCATACTCTGCAATACTCAGCCATACTCTGCAATACTCGGTGATACCCAGCCATACTCTGCCATACCCAGTCATACTCGGCGATGACCTGCAATACCCTGCCATACTCAGCCATACCCTGCCATACTCAGCCATACCCAGCCATACCCAGTCATGCTCAGCCATACCCAGCCATGCTCAGCCATACCCAGCCATGCTCAGCCATACTCGGCCATACTTGCCTGTACTCGGCCTCTGTATGTGGCCAGGCTGTGGAAGTCTCACACATGTGATATCGCCGTACTCAGGAGGAGTAGGAGAATCTATTTTGGGGTGTCATTTTTGGTATGTACATGCTATGTGTTAGAAATATTGTATAAATGGACAACTTTGTGTTAAAAAAAAAAAGTGTTTTAACCACTTCCTGCCCGCCGGCCGTCATACGACGTCCTTGACTTTGTGAGGTTGTGAGGGGATATCTGAATGATGGGTGCAGCTACAGACATCGTTCAGATATCAACTTTTTCAGCCAGCAATTCCCTACACCATAAGAATGATCATAGCGGCTGTTCCACTGCTTGATCATTCTTACGGGAGGCGAGAGGGGACGTCCCCCCCTCCCGCCGCCCTCCGGTGCTTCTACCAACTCACCGCTACGATCGAAGCCAGGATATTTTTTTTTTTCAGGCTTCCCAGCCTAGAGGTGATATGTGGGGTCTTATTGACCCCATATCTCACTGTAAAGAGGACCTGTCATGCCATATTCCTGTTACAAGGGATGTTTACATCCCTTGTAATAGGAATAAAAGTGATCAAAAAAATTTTTTGGGGGAAAAAATTGTCAAACTAAAATAAATAAAGTAAAATGAACAATAAAAGAAAAAATGTTTAAAGCGTCCCTGTCCCCGTGTACTCGCATGCAGAATCAAACGCAAACGTAAGTCCCACCCACATATTAAAACAGTGTTCAAACCACACATGTGAGTTATCGCTGCGATCAGTAGAGCGAGAGCAATAATTTTGGCCCTAGACCTCTGTAACTCAAAATATGTAACCAGTAAAAAATTTTAAAGCGTAGCCTATGGGGATTTTTAAGTAGCGAAGTTTGGTGGCATTCCACAAGCGTGTGCAACTTTGAAAGGTGACATGTTGGGTATCTATTTACTCGGCGTAACTTCATCTTTCACATTATGCAAAAACATTGGGCTAACTTTACTGTTTTTTTTTTTAAAGCACAAAACTGTTTTTTTTTTTCCAAAAAAACGCGTTTGAAAAATTGCTGCGCAAATACCGTGTGAGATAAAAAGTTGCAATGACCGCCATTGTATTCTCTAGGGTCTTTGCTAAAAAAAAATATATATTGTTTGTGGCCACGCTGTGTAAAAGTCTCTCAAATGTGGTATCGCCATACTCAGGAGTAATAGCAGAATGTGTTTTGGGGTGAAATTTTTGGTATGCATATGCTGTGTGTGAGAAATAACCTGCTAATATGACAATTTTGTGAAAAAAAGAAAAAGAAAAAAAAAACTTGATTTTACAAAGAATTGTGGGAAAAAATGACAACTTCAAAAAACTCACCATGCATCTTTCTAAATACCTTGGAATGTCTTCTTTCCAAAAATGGGTAATTTGGGGGGTATTTGTACTTTTCTGGCATGTTAGGGTCTCAAGAAATTAGATAGGCCGTCAGTACTTCAGGTGTGATCAATTTTCAGATTTTGGCACCATAGCTTTTGGACTCTATAACTTTCACAAAGACCAAATAATATCCACCGATTTGGGTTATTTTTACCAAAGATATGTAGCGGGATATAAATTTTGGCTAAAATATATGAAGAAAAATGACTAATTTGCAAAATTTTATAACAGAAACAAAGAAAAAAGCATTTTTTTTTACAGATTTTTCGGTCTTTTTTTTTTTTGTAGTGCAAAAAATAAAGAACCCAGCGGTGATTAAATACCACCAAAAGAAAGCTCTATTTGTGTGAAAAAAAGGACAAAAATTTCATATAGTTTGTAGGCAATAAAATCATAGAAAACCACAACTCCCGATACCCAAAGTCTCTAATCACTTATTGCAGCAGCGCTATGTATCAAGCCGGTCCCGACACAAAAAAACATTAATGATTATGGAGATCCAGGAAAGTTCTAATTTCTGTGTTCTATAGTAGTGGAGAGCTTCTTTCACCAAGGATAATGACCACGTGCGGGGGACATCTCCCCAATGAAATTGCACTCACCAGAAAATCAGCATACATAAGCCTTAATATGACCGCTTTCCTTCTCCAGAAAATCAGCATACACAAGCCTTAATATGACAGCTTTCCTTCTCCTTTATCCAGCCACAAGATGTCAGTCACATTCATAGTAGATACCGCATTACATATGGGAGGAATAAAATAGCCATATAGCGTAATATTGCTAAAACAATTCAGATCAATTCTAAAATTACCACTTCAGATATATGCAACTACATTTAAAACTACTTTTAATGCGTATGTCACTGACTGTTTGTGATTGGTGCTGTATGTCACTACTACAAATCACTAAAACCCATTATGTGTCACTGATAAAACAATTGATGTCCAGCTCAATGTTGAGGCCCTTGGGGGAGAGTACATCCACAGAATGAATCCACCGAGTCTCACGTTTAGATAGTTCCCGGATACGATTCATACCTCTACAGTGAGTTTGTAGATGCTCCACCCCCCAAAATTCCAAACCCGTCGGATCCCTATTGTGTTTCAACTTAAAATGTAATGAGACATTATGGTCCTTGTAACCAATTTTAATGTTGTTGATGCTGTAATCATTGCAGTGCCCCCTTTACAGTGCAGTACCCTTTATATCACAGTGTCCCTGCACATTACAGTGTGGAGGTTCGATACCAGCCACCTCCGCGAATGTCTACCGCCCCCTGGCCCCTGGAAAAGTTGGCTGCTCAGTCTAAAATGCCCGGGCCTATTTTTTGTCCCATTTCGGGCCTGGTGACAATAATTAGGAGCTGACAATGCTTGGGGGGAGAATTCAACAGTAGGGATGGCCAGCTACAGAGGTATACAGCAGAAAACTCAATGGTAGTGAAATATAGAGTTTAAAAAAATGCCCCAGAAATTGCTGCTGAGTCGCACAGATATATAGATACAGTGAGTAATAAAAGCGGGTTTAAGTGCCCAGTGGTCAAGTGGTTAAACTGTTAAATCGATGGTTTTAGTTCCGCTTTAAATTACGAATGCCTATACTCCCAAACATGCCACTCCTTGATGAGCTATGTAACATCACCTCTCTAAATAGTGGTGGACCAAACACCAGAACTCCCGAACATGGAAAAAGTTCAGGACCCGAACCACAAACCCTATCAACCACTTGCCAGCTGGCTCACGCACATTTACGTCGGCAAAGTGGTTCGTTACCGCAATACAACGTACAGGTACGTCGGCGCCTTTAAGAGCCATAGCAGGCCCCGCGCGCCCGCTGCACATCGGGGGGACCTGATGAGCGTGGCCGATGGGCGCGGTCGCCACCGGCCACCTGCAACTGCAGGCACAAGAGCCAGAAGGGGATTTGTGAGTGTAAACACACAAATCCCTGTTCTGACAGGGAAGAAGAGACACATCGGCTGTTTGTTGTAATTACAAACAGCGATATGTCTCTTCCCCCAGTCAGTCACATCCCCCCACAGTAAGAAACACTCAAGAGGGAACACATTTAACTCCTAAGACTCCCTGGCCAATCGGGTCACAGGAACTGCCTCCTGATTGGCCGGGAGGAGAATCAGGAAGACAATAGAGAATATTAATTTGCTATTGTCACACAAGTGGGTGTGCTCTGCACCCCGAGCCCACCCTTTTTTGACGCCAATTAGAGCCTCAGGCTCTAATCATATGCTTAAAAAAAACAGAAAATCATTAAAATCCACGCGTCTGATGCCCCGTATGTAGATTAGGAGACCAGACACATTGGATAGGGAGGTGGCACCCATGCGCCCTGCATGAGAAGCTGCTCAGGAGCCAAGATGCTTAGAAAATGTGTAAACAATGCAGATAACTTTTGCAACATTTGTGGCGAGGTTACATTTGCATCTCAAAAGTGCAGTATGACGGCATAAAAAAAAGACATACCACCTATTTTTTGGATGCAAAATAGGGGATCAGGACAAGAGTTGGGCACCTAATTGTTGCATTATATGTGCAACTTATCTGCGACATTGGCTAAACAAGAAGAAAAAGTCCATTACTTTTTGCAGTCCCAATGGTGTGGAGGGAGCATGAAAATGTTACATGAAAAAAAAATAAATGAATGGAAAGTTATGTTATTATTATCAATAAAAATATAAACTATTGATTGGTGTGGAACCATTCTCATTGCTATATCACATTTTGCAGAAAAGTTATGGAGCATAATCGCACATCCCCCTCGTATTTTTTAATTATTTTGATGCAACTTTGACCTGAAGCTGTATCTTGGAAACTGGAGCCAATTAGTGACCCAATTCTGGTAATATTTAGCTACTTTCATTTCCTAGGCTTTCTTCTTGTGTATCATAAAGTGATTGTATTACATAACTCTTGTCAACGTGCGAATATGCAAAACATTTAAAAAATCACTCCTTACTAGAGTTTTTTGCACATTTGTGGAGATGTCAAATATTGAACGTTGACAATCAGACCCGGACTGGCCATAGGGCAGACCGGGCATTTGCCTGGTGGGCCGGGGCCGCCCGCCCATGGCATGTTGATGGTCAGGCCGCACGGCGGGGAGGTAAGCAGCAGCCACAACCTGTACAGGGTTAACGCTTGCCTACCACTATTCGCCCATGCCTGTGTCTTCTCCGGCGGAAGTAGCGGCTGTATGGGCTGAGCTGTGTGTCTCTCTCACACACAGAGCAGCCTCAGAGCCAATGCTGACAATTTCGCTCTCCGCTCTTACGGACTCCTCCTCCAGCCATGGGGGTCTTCACGGTGGGGCAAGGGGGGAGAGCTTCGGGCCGCTGTCAGGATGATCCCCCTTCTCATGTCAGCAGCACAGGAGAAGAGAACGCTTCCTGCCCGTTCTTCTTCCTTCCCCATTGGCCACAGCGGAGGGCCAATCAGAACAAACTAGAGGGGCATCATGGGAAATGTAGTCCCGCAGATTGGTGGCCCAATTGTTCTCAGCTTGGAGCCTACTACAGTCCTCAGCATGCACTCTGCTGGGGGGAAAAGAGAAAACCCAGAAACAAGCTGAGGAGTGCTACACTGTAGCAGCTACTACAGGAGACATGGAAAAAGAAAGAGAGGACTATGCTGGAGGAACTAATAGCCCCAGCACGACCAGATAGGGCCACGCTGTACCCGCACCACCAGAGAGAGAGAGCCACGCTGTACCCACACCACCAGATAGAGCCACGCTGTACCCGCAACACCAGAGAGAGAGAGCCATGCTGTACCCACACCACCAGATAGAGCCACGCTGTACCCGCACCACCAGAGAGAGAGAGAGCCATGCTGTACCCACACCACCAGAGTGAGCCACGCTGTACCCACACCACCAGAGTGAGCCACGCTGTACCTGCACCACCAGAGAGAGAGAGCCGCGCTGTACCCACACCACCAGTGAGAGCCACGCTGTACCCGCACCACCAGAGAGAGAGCAGGTCAGTGTCACTGGGCAGTGTGGGCACAATAAGAGACAGACAATACTAGCATTGTGGGACACTGAAATATAAAGGGGACTGCACTGTAATCATTGCAGTGCCCCCTTTACAGTGCAGTACCCTTTATATTACAGTGTCCCTGCACATTACAGTGTGGAGGTTCGATTCCAGCCACCTCCGCGAATGTCTACCGCCCCCTGGCCCCTGGAAAAGTTGGCTGCTCAGTCTAAAATGCCCGGGCCTGGTGACAATAATTAGGAGCTGACAATGCTTGGGGGGAGAATTCAACAGTAGGGATGGCCAGCTACATAAGTATACAGCAGAAAACTCAATGGTAGTGAAATATAGAGTTTAAAAAAATGCCCCAGAAATTTCTGCTGAGTCGCACAGATAAAGACAACTTGCTGACGATTTTACTTTGAAGTCTATGGACGTTGTGCCGCAACTGCATCACCCAAAGTAGTGCAAAAACTATATATTTTTTCGCAGCAACTCAAATTGCTGCAATTACCATGTAACATGTTTTCACTTGACCTGCAACTTTCAGCATCATCCAGAAGTCGCAGGTCACCAAGAATTCACAGTAGTGTGAACCAGGCCTAAGTGCCCCCTTTTTTCTGACAAGATTAATAAAGTCTGGACTTTGCACAGATGTAGAGAAGAGAAGACTGCAAATAAACAGGTACAACTTATGTAGGAGGATTTGTTTAGGCTAGGTTCACACTGCTCTGACATGAAAGTCGCGTGACTTTGTCAGGTGACTTTGGCACGACTTCGGAGTGACTTTGGAGCAGCTTCGACGTGACTTAGAAGCAACTTTGAAGCAACTTGTAATGTCAGGAAGATTACACAGGAGTATTTGGATTACACTGTATGTAATTGTAATCCAAATAACATCAATTGCGATGAGGATCCGACTTGGATGCGACTTCCATTCAATTCAATGGGTTGAAGTAGGGCCAAAGTAGTGCAGGAACCTTTTCCAAAGTCGGACAGACACAAGTCGGACCAGATAAGACGGCTCTTGGTCAGTGGCGGCCCGTAATGCAGGGTGCAGCGGCTCCGCCCCCCTTTCCATGCATCCGGCCCCCTAATCTAATCTGCCGGAAGCATGGATTCCAATGGGTTTTTTTAAGCACGTTATTAGAGCCAAAGGCTCTGATAGGCTTCAAAAAAGGGTGGGCTCAGGGCGCAGAGCACTGTGCCCTGAGCACATCCAGTTGTGTGACAATAGCAAATTAATATTCGCTATTGTCACACTGATTCTCCTCCCGGCCAATCAGGAAGCATGTCCTGAGACCCATTTCCCATTTGGCCCGAAAGGAGAAGCGATCCTATTGGCCCAGGAAGAAGAGGGAGGAGAGACACGGCCGCTGTGATTCCGAGGAGGAGACGCAGGGGAAGCCTGACTGACCCACCAGCCGCCACTGCCTGAGCCAGAACAGAGAAGAGAAGGGCACTGTGCCCAGGGCCGTTTTTAAGGCAGGGCGAAAGGGGCAGCTGCCCTGGGCCCTGTCATTGTTGTGGGGCCCAAAGCAGCTGCCTCATACTTGGTAATATCCTGGTTTAAATTCCCTCCTACCTTGAGGTTTTAGTCCCCTGCTGTGTCCCGATATCTCAGTGTGAAGTGCGGCTACTAACGCTGACCAGCTCTGCCCTATTGTTGTGTAAAGATGACTCACCTGCAGACCCTGTGTTTACATGTAAATTACTGGCATTCGTATGTAAATAGTGATGGAATTCATATGTAAATAGGGGCGGCCGGCGGCATTGATATGTATATCATGCCCCCCTGAGGTCATATCCACAGTAATCTCTAGCAACCAATCAACAAGCAGAAATCATGTGCTGTAACCTCTAGCAACTAGTGAGCCGTAATGTGTGCTGTAACCTCTAGCAACCAGTCAGTGAGAGGTAATGATACACTATAACCTCTAGCAACCAGTCAGTGAGCGGTAATGATACACTGTAACCTCTAGCAACCAGTCAGTGAGCGGTAATGATACACGGTAACCTCTGGCAACCAATCGCAATAGCTGATCTGATTCAGTAAACTGATTTTGAGTCTAGCTGCTATTTATTGTATGGCTCCGAGCAGGTGGAGAGTGAAACTGCATAAGGGGGGGGCCCAAGAAAAGTTTTGCCCAGGGTCCAATCGATATTAAAGACGGCTCTGACTGTGCCCCTGCTATGCCTGCCATCCTCCACTGGACAGATCACCAACAAGAGGGAAACCTGGAGCGGTCTCCTTCCACCAGGCTAATCAGGTCAGTAGAGGGGGGCTGCCTGACTTAGTTTACTAGTGCATGACTCAAAGGCAGAAAGAGGGGGATCCAGCCTTCCCTGACTGCCTAGCTGCTGCTGGCTCAGGTGGCATGGACAGGGTTAACCCTTCCTGGTAGCCCAGTAGTGCCCTTTGCTGCTGGATGATGTGGGCACTCTCTGTTCCCCCAGCATGGCTCTGATCAGGACCAGTACAGTCACCTGCTGCTGGTGAACTACAAGTGCAAGCATGTCCTGCCAGCCAGGGCTTCTACAGCTCTCCTGTAAAGTTGGTACTGTTGAGTTTTGGGGGCATGCTGGGTTTGGTGGACAGAGGCAAGGTCCCTTTTATAATGATGTAGCCCTTGGCTGCTGGAGATTGTTATGGTGGCTCTGCTGGGACTTGTGGTTCTTTAGCAGTTGTGTACTAAGGGGGGCTTTCAGCTCATTGTGTGGGGCATGAGTTTAAGCTGTGGGGTGCTAAGAATAATCCCCGTCTGCATGGAGTTTGTTGTGTTTGAGTTGTGGGGTACAGGGTTTGAGAGCTTCCTGCATCGAGTTTGTAAGTTGCTTATTTGAGTTGCAGGGTGCTAGGATTAATTTTTGTCTGCATGGAGTTTGTAGGTTGCGTATATTTGAGCCGTGGGGTACGGAGTTTGATTCCTGTCTGCATGGAGTTTGTAGGTTGCTTGTGTTTTAGGCATGCTTTAGGTGCTTTAGGTGCTTTGCTTTCCACCTGCAGCTGGTGAGGTTAACCTGTGACCCCAAATGGCTTTGGTGTCTGTGATTGTGATGGGGATGTTAGATTGTAAGAGGCACTTTGGTAGTGATTGGTGGATATGGTTCTTTGTAAGGTGCCATGGAATATGTCATTGCTATAAGTCTTTTAACAGTAAAGTTTTATTAAACATACACAACATGTACAGAGCATAGACAGTACATTCAACAGCAGCTATTAAAAGCAGTGCCTGAATAAGTCAAAGGAGGAGAATGCTTATGGTTATAGTCTTGGTTAGATAAGCAGTGTCATATTCTTAAATTCCAGAACTTACAGCATAAGAGAAGTGATCAGGTTCTAGAAGGTCCGCCGACCTAGATCTACCCCGGCCCCCTCGACCTGTGGAAGTTATGGTGGGCAAGTGTGGCGTATGTGGGGGGGGGGGGGGGGTCAGAGAGGGGGAGTGGGGGGGAGTGGGGAAGGATAGTAAGGGAGGGGGGGAGGGAGGAAGCACCGGGCCAACCAACACAGGCCCCCATCCAAGCAGTATTCCCACCTCAGACTGGTCTCAGCCAAAAGCGTCGACCCATCCTGACCAGATCTTATTAAATTTAGCTGGACAATTTCTGCTCTCGTATGTAATCTTATACAGCGGAAGCACTCTGCTAACTGGGGCCTGCCAGGAGACTCTTGTGGGAAGTTCCCTGCCCTTCCACCTCAGTAAAATCTCTCTTCTAGCGTTATATAAGGCAAATGTGATGCATAGTTTGGTATATCTGTCCCCTTCCATATCCTCTAAATAGCACGGAAGAAGGACCAAGGGCTCCAGAGGGATTGTCATTCCACAAATCTCTGTTAGGGTATCTGCCACCTCCCTCCAAAAGGTGTGGAGTCTAGAGCAAGACCACACCATATGGAAGAATGTTCCCTATTCCAGGGCGCATCTGGAGCATAGTGAGCTAAAGGAGGGGTAACTCTTTGCTAGCCTCACTGGGGTATAATATGCCCTATGCAGGAATTTTAGCTGAATGAAACGCTCCCTGGCCACAATCATGGAGGGGATAAATGAGGAGACACAGTCTTCCCAGGCCTCCTCCTCCAAGTCAGGAATATGCTCCCTCCATTTACCCATCAAGCCGGAGGTGTTAGCATCGTGGGCCACTGTTAAGTATAGATATAGGGACGACAGGGGTTTTCCCATAACACCCGAAGTCAGAAGGCGCTCAATCAAATCTGATTCGAGTGTCACTAGGGTCGCGAATTACGAGTTAAGTGCATTGCAGAGTTGCCAATATCTAAACTGGAGAGAACCCAGGAGATCAAATTTAAATCTAAGTTCCTGAAATGTCATGAATTTCCCCTGCACCATTACATGTTTCAGGGTCAAGATTCCCCGTTGGGCCCAGACCACCGAGTCAGGCATGGTGTAGAGGTGAGAGTGGAGGGGATTGCCCCATAGTGGGGTATGAGGAGATATACAAGACGGTTTGATACTTTTAACCCTGGAGCACTGCCATACCCATATCATGGTCCTCATGGGTCCTGTAACGGAGGGGTGAGCCTTGCATCCTCTGAAAGCCAGATTAGAAAGTGCGGCATATGAGCCCAGTAGGGCCGCCTCCAATGTCACTGCTGGGTTCTGCCTAGGTTGGGAGAACCACCATCTCACCGTAACCAGCACCGCTGCCCAATAGTACAGGAGGAAATTTGGAAGTGCCAATCCACCTCCAGAGAGTGGAAGATAAAGAGTACATCTTGCCACTCTTGGAGGGCGGCTTGCCCAGATTAAAGAGGTCACTACTCCGTCAAGTTTTTTGAAGAAAGCCTTGGGAACAAGGACCGGGGTCTATCTGAAGAAATACAAAAGTTTAGGGAGGAAGATCATTTTAATTAGGTTCCCCCTACCTACCGGTGTCAGTGGGAGATTCCGCCACGAAGCACATCTTTTGATAAGCTGGTCTAATACTGGGAATAAGTTCCTGGTCAGTATCCCTCGGGCGAGGGGCCTTTCTTAACCCCCAAATAAGTGAATTCATTCACCCATTGTAGTGGAGTCTGTGTGTCTGGGCGGGGCATTGACGGGCTGAGTTGGAACAGTACCGGCTAAAGGTGTCAAACTGGAACAGTGCAGAACATAAAGAGGTAGAGGCGTCAGCTAGGTACAACAGGGAGTCATCGGCATATAAGGACAGCTTTTCTTCCAGCGTGCCCACTCGGATACCCCGAACCCCCGCGTCCATCCAAAGATGAGCAGTGAGGGGCTACAAGGCCAGGGCGAACAACGCCGGTGAAAGCATGCACCCCTGACTCATCCCCCTCTCCAAGGAAAAGGAGTCCGACAGTGTCCCATTGGTGCGTATGCGTGCTCTAGGGTGGGCATATAACATCTGGAGCCAGGAAAGAAATCCGGGGCCAAACCCGAACCTGGAAATTACCGCCCATAGGTAGCCCCACTTGGCCGAGTTGAAGGCCTTCTCGGCGTCGAGTGTGGTCACAACCAGATGAATTAGGGCCGTAATGACGGTGTTCAACCTATTTGCCAGAATTTTGGCCAATACCTTGGCATCGACATTGAGGAGGGAAATTGGGAGATAGGAGGAACACTGAGTAGGGTCTTTCCCCCCTTGGGAATGACCACTATCACTGCATCACTCATCGAGTCTGGGAGTGTCCCCGTCCCTGCCTCCTGAGCCAGTAATTCCTGGAACTTAGGTGCTAGATCTTCCACACATGTTTTAAAAATTCGACTGGAAACCCATCCGGGCCCGGTGTTTTCCCTGTCTGCATCATCTTGAGTGCAACCTGTATCTCCTCCAGCCTAATGGGGGAGTCTAGTTTTTTTTGCCGAAGTGGGGGTAAGTACTGGTATGTCAATTTTTCTAGATAACTAGTAAGGTCATTTTGATCATAAGACACCCGGGAACTATACAGTAATTGATAGTAATCCGCAAAGCGCTGGTTAATGTCTTTGGGAGTAGAAAGGAGAGTACCATCAGAGGCCTGAATCTGTGCAATGGTAGTGAGTCCTGACTGTTCCCTGGACAGCCAGGACAGCAGACGCCCAGTCCTTTCCCCCTGCTCAAAGATACGCTGAGATTGATGGAGCAATTTTTTCTGCGTCAACTTTGTACGGAGAAGAAGGGCCTCCTGGGTGAAAGATTGCAAGCTGGCATAATGTTGGGGGACTCGGGTATTAACATACAGGGCCTCTTGTTCTGATGCCTCCTTTTCTACCCTATCGAGGTCTTCCCTACGCTTCCTCCTTCCCCCAGCTATAATTAGTTGGTACTGCCCACTGGAATATGCCTTAAAGGCTTCCCACACAGTGGTTGCCTCAGCTGAGCCGGGGTTTATTCACCAGTATGCTTCTAACTGGGCGCGAAAGAGGGGGTCAACCTCCCCGTCCGAAATCCAGAACCTGGAAAGCCTCCAAAGCCTTTCAGACGGGTCAGTCGCCAATTCCAGGGTCAGGAGCAAGGGGGCATGATCTGAAATTCCCCTGGGGAGGATTACAATGTCCCTGACCCACATAGGCCAAATCGATCCGTGAAAAGGCTCTATGGGATGCAGAATATCATGTGAAGGCCCGAGACAGAGGGTGCCTCCACCTTCACACGTCAGTGAGGCCGTAGGTATCCGCCCAAGCCGCTAGGCCCTGACGAGTAGTCCCAGTAGCAGCACATTTGTCCATGCCGGGGTCAGGGACAAGGTTAAAATCTCCCATCAGCACCACATTATCTGAGGGGAACTGTGCCAACTTGGCAGTAATCAGGTTCAGCAGTTTGAGCGAGGCAGGAGATAGAGACCCACCAGGACCCATGGGATATTGTGGATTAATGCATACACCATAACAAACCGACCCTCTGGGTCTAACATCAGATCCAAGAGTTTAAAGGGGAGATTTTTCAGCACTAGGACACTAACCCCCCTGGCAAAATTGGAGTAGGTGGAATGATAGTGGTGGCCCACCCACGGCTTCTTAAGACTAAGGGTTTTGCTTCCAACCAGATGTGTCCCTTGTAACACACAAACATGGGGATTGTGTTTTTAATAAATTGAAATACTAAGGAATGTTTGATGGCTGAATTCAACCCACCTGTGTTCCAGGAGAGTACCGTAAGGGTAGCCATGGGGTGCCATATTAAATCACAGGGAGGAGTATTAGGGCAGATGAACCGGGGGCACATTACTTGATGGTCAGTTAGTCCGGAAGGGCCCAAGGGGGGAGCCCGTGTCCACAACAATTCAGGCATTACAAGAGGGTACATTACTGTCATGCAACAATCAACAATAAAGTGAGAGCCATCAAACGGGCCCCACACAACCAACCCCCCCCCCCAACCACAAAGGAGAATCTGTAACCCCAAAGAAACATTAGTCCCACAACCAGACATGGAGGCCATGTGCAAGGGGCGATTAGCCCCTATTAAACCAAACAGTCAAAAGTATTAAAAAAGTTACAGTACGGTACAGGAGAGGTAGCGTGAAAATCTCCCGGGGACCCGGGGGCACATTACTTTATGGTCCGTTAGTAGAACAACTGTGCTCCAAACAAAAATAAATAAAAAACAGGGGGCGAGGGAACAAAGGCAAAATGTGCAAGGAACAAGGAATGAGGAGTCAAGGCGGGGGGGCACCCTCAGGAGTGAGGTTATGTAAGAATTGGCAGCCGAAGCTCGGCAGGTGCTTTTACCCCCCCGGTTGGCGGCTCACATGGGGAGGTGTAACAGTGTGTGGCGGAGTTCCAGGCAGCCAGGGAGGGGGTGAGGCGCAGTGATGTGTCTGCAGTAGTTTTCTCTTGTGCCCACTCACCGCAATGAACCGCCGTGGACGCCAAGAAGCCTGGTGTATTCTCAGCCAAACAGGACGGCAGGAGGGGCGGGGGGCCTCCACAGACAGGGTAAACTGAGCTGTCCCCCCGTGCACCGGCTCAAGGCAATGCGGTGGCAGCCCAAGGAGAACTACAGCCCAAGGGGGTCTCCCAGGTAAACCGGAACACAGGGCAGAGAAAGGTCTCCAGCATAGGAAGCATAGGAGCAGATGAGGGCTCAGAGGTTTGTGCGCTGGATGGTTGGTCAATGGTGAGTGCATCAGTGGAAAACATCAGCGTTGCAAAGTTTCAGCCAACGTGGCCGCTTCCCTAGGAGTGGTAAAGAACTGGATCCGCTCGCCATCTTGTACACGTAGCCTAGCGGGGAAAAGCATGCTGTACTTGACCCCCTTCTCTCTGAGCATAGCGCGCACTTGGTCAAACGATTTCCGCTGTCTTTGTGTTTCTATAGAGTACTCAGGGAATATAAGCAATTTAGCATTTTCAAATTTCAATTCCCCCTGCAAGCGTGCTGCCCGAAGCACCATATCCCTGTCCCTGTAATGGAGGAGTTTGAAGATAAATGCACGTGGGGGTGCACCCTGTGGGCCTCTGGATGCCGGCATGCGGTGGGCCCTTTCGATGGAGAAGTGTGGGGAGAAGGTTGCCCTAGGGAGTAGGGCAGGCAGTAAGCGCTCCATGAAGGCCACCGGATCTGAACCCTCAGCCCCCTCCGGGAGGCCCAGAACCCGCAGATTGTTGAGTCGGTTCCGATTTTTGGCATCTTCCGCCCTGGCCTCAAGGATTTTTACCCTGGATTTGAGGCCCTGTATGTCCACATGGTGCTGTCTCTGTGCATCCTCCATGCCAGACACCCGCCTCTCCACCTCGGTCACCCGCTCCCTAAATTTGTCCATGTCCTGGCGGATGAGGGCCGTCTCCGTCTACACGTGATCTATTTTCACCGTCAAGGTCAACTGGCAGGTGGTAATAGCCAGCATTAAAGCATCAAAGGCTGCAGAGCTGGCCTGGATGGTGCCGTCAGATGGGAGCGGAGTCTGTGTCTCCATGTGGCAGGCCGAGACGGAGGCAGGCCTAGGCTTCGGCGGGGTACTGCCTCGCTGCGTTTCTTCTGGGATCCCTTCTTGTTCTTTTTCATCCCCCTCTTGCTTTTGGAGGCAGTCGGAGGATATTGCAGCAGGTTTCGGCTCGTTTTCGGCTACTCTACAGCACGTCTGCTCCCCGCACAATCATGGACACGCCCCCAGTGCTATAAGTCCTGATGTGTGTGTGTATACGAGGGGTCTTCAAAAAGTTTCCACACTTTTTTGACTCTATACATATTTATATATACAGGGGGTCCCCTAGTTACAAACATCCGACTTACAAACGACTCCTACTTACAAACGGAAGGAGACAACAGGAAGTGAGAGGAAATCTACCCCTAGGAAGGGAAATTCACTCCTGTAAGAGCTATTATGGGAAAAGGGTACCTCCACTGATGCTTTATCACCAAGGCTTGTTTCCACAACAACCCAAAATTTTCAAAATCCAATTGTCATTGGGACAGAAAGTGAGGTGAAATCTTCTGAACAGGGGCACACACAGCAAAACAAATGTTACAGGGGTGTTAACCCTTCCCTATGCTATCCAAAAAGCTTAAAAATTGTTTTTTTGGCTGGAGCTATACTTAAAAAATGTACCTGTTCCGACTTACAAACAGATTCAACTTAAGAACAAACCTACAATCCCTAACTTGTTTGTAACCCGGGGACCCCCTGTATTTATAAAACTCTGTAAAAAAAAAGAGAGGAGAGATCGCAGTACATTGATGTCTGATGATTGGCCAAAGCATGCACCTGACCTGCATGCTTTGGCCAAAAACAGTGCGCTCTGCTTTGAGAGCCATGATTGGCCAAAGACAGGGTGCCTTTAGCCAATCATGGCTGAGGGGGCTAAGTCCATGCCCCACACCATATAAGGCTGCTTACACAGCGGCCGTATGTAGTGTGTTGGAGTGGACAGAGCTAGAGATAACTTGAGCTAGATTAGGCAGTTAGTGGCTTGCAGGCAGTGTATTTATATATATACAGTGCCTTGCGAAAGTATTCGGCCCCCTTGAACTTTTCAACCTTTTGCCACATTTCAGGCTTCAAACATAAAGATATAAAATTTTTATTTTTTGTGAAGAATCACCAACAAGTGGGACACAATTGTGAAGTGGAACGAAATCTATTGGATTGTTGAAACTTTTTTAACTAATAAAAAAATGAAAAGTGGGGCGTGCTAAATTATTCGGCCCCCTTGCGTTAATACTTTGTAGAGCCACCTTTTGCTGCGATTACAGCTGCAAGTCACTTGGGGTATGTCTCTATCAGTTTTGCACATCGAGAGACTGAAAATCTTGCCCATTCTTCCTTGCAAAACAGCTCGAGCTCAGTGAGGTTGGATGGAGAGCGTTTGTGAACAGCAGTTTTCAGCTCTTTCCACAGATTCTCGATTGGATTCAGGTCTGGACATTGACTTGGCCATTCTAACACCTGGATACGTTTATTTGTGAACCATTCCTTTGTAGATTTTGCTGTATGTTTGGGATCATTGTCTTGTTGGAAGATAAATCTCCGTCCCAGTTTCAGGTCTTTTGCAGACTCCAACAGGTTTTCATCTAGAATGGTCCTGTATTTGGCTGCATCCATCTTCCCCTCAATTTTAACCATCTTCCCTGTCCCTGTTGAAGAAAAGCAGGCCCAAACCATGATGCTGCCACCACCATGTTTGACAGTGGGGATGGTGTGTTGAGTGTGATGAGCTGTGTTGCTTTTACGCCAAACATATCGTTTTGCATTGTGGCCAAAAAGTTCGATTTTGGTTTCATCGGACCAGAGCACCTTCTTCCACATGTTTGGTGTGTCTCCCAGGTGGCTTGTGGCAAACTTTAGACAAGACTTTTTATGGATATCTTTGAGAAATGGCTTTCTTCTTGCCACTCTTCCATAAAGGCCAGATTTGTGCAGTGTACGACTGATTGTTGTCCTATGGACAGACTCTCCCACCTCAGCTGTAGTTCTCTGCAGTTCATCCAGAGTGATCATGGGCCTCTTGGCTGCATCTCTGATCAGTCTTCTCCTTGTCTGAGCTGAAAGTTTAGAGGGACAGCCAGGTCTTGGTAGATTTGCAGTGGTCTGATACTCCTTCCATTTCAAAATGATCGCTTGCACAGTGCTCCTTGGGATGTTTAAAGCTT
Organism: Lithobates septentrionalis; assembly: GCA_037952835.1. Taxonomy (NCBI): domain Eukaryota; kingdom Metazoa; phylum Chordata; class Amphibia; order Anura; family Ranidae; genus Lithobates; species Lithobates septentrionalis. The sequence continues at coordinate 1,349,682 of JBBDGP010001605.1, read as the reverse complement.
GGGAAATCTTTTTGTATCCAAATCCGGCTTTAAACTTCTCCACAACAGTATTACGGACCTGCCTGGTGTGTTCCTTGGTCTTCATGATGCTCTCTGCGCTTTCAACAGAACCCTGAGACTATCACAGAGCAGGTGCATTTATACAGAGACTTGATTACACACAGGTGGATTCTATTTATCACCATCAGTCATTTAGGACAACATTGGATCATTCAGAGATCCTCGCTGAACTTCTGGAGTGAGTTTTCTGCACTGAAAGTAAAGGGGCCGAATAATTTTGCACGCACCACTTTTCAGTTTTTTATTTGCTAAAAAAGTTTAAATTGTCCAATAGATTTCGTTCCACTTCACAATTGTGTCCCACTTGTTGGTGATTCTTCACAAAAAATTAAAATTTTATATCTTTATGTTTGAAGCCTGAAATGTGGCAAAAGGTTGAAAAGTTCATGGGGGCCGAATACTTTTGCAAGGCACTGTATATATATATATATATATATATATATATATATATATATATATATATACACAGTACAGTCTAGTGTATATATATATATATATATATATATATATATATATATATATATATACATACACAGTCTAGTATATATACAGTATCTCACAAAAGTGAGTACACCCCTCACATTTTGGTAAATATTTTACTATATCTTTTCATGTGACAACACTGAAGAAATTGCACTTTGCTACAATGTAAAGTAGTGAGTGTACAGCTTGTATAACAGTGTAAATTTGCTGTCCCCTCAAAATAACTCAACACACAGCCATTAATGTCTAAACCGCTGGCAACAAAAGTGAGTACACCCCTAAGTGAAAATGTCCAAATTGGGTCCAAAGTGTCAATATTTTGTGTGGCCACCATTATTTTCCAGCACTGACTTAACCCTCGTGGGCATGGAGTTCACCAGAGCTTCGCAGGTTGCGACTGGAGTCCTCTTTCACTCCTCCATGACAGCATCACGGAGCTGGTGAATGTTAGAGACCTTGCAATGTAGATGTATACAGATCCGCGCTTAGGACAAGCTAAGGGCTGCTGCCTATCTCAAATTAGTGCCACTAAGGGTCTAATTGTAAAGATCAGTAGATAAATAAAGAGATAAAAATGGCGCTGCCCTACTAATCTGATGACATATTAGTATTGGGTCTAGGTAGGCGAAAATATATAGGAATTTATGTCACTGACAATGAAGTAAAAAATAAATAAACACTCTATATATGTAGACAACTTAGAGTGGCAGAAATTAAGCTATTGTGCAAGTGTGGTGTTCAAACATGTATTAATGTGCCAAAGAAATGAAGATAGTAGTAAAAAATTGTAACAAAAGAAAAAAAGGGATTTTGTAGTTGTGCAAAAGTATTGGGACAAAATGGCGCCTTGTTCAAAAAATTTTTTTAAAGTGAACCAAAACCAATGTGTATAAATGATTAACAGTGCAATACTGATGGTTCTAACATAAATTATAAGTGAATTGGTGACATACGATAGGGGATATCCTCAAAATTCAAAAGTATTGTGACACTTAGCGCCTATAGTGACTTCAGTGTAGAGAAGATATTTGTTGTGTAATTGTGCTATATACTCTTTAGGTATGCCATACATACAACAATCCCGGATTGCTAATACAAAGATGTAAAGTTAAATATTTCCTAAATCATAACTGGTGATAATTATTTTCTACCGAGTACGTATTTATATGCACAACTCCATGTAAACACCACAAAAGTTTTTATAAAACACTGAACTGAATAAGTCAATATGTAGTTTTTCACTCCTTGGAAATTTTTATCCGTGACTTCTGTGCTTGTAGTTCAACAGTAGTGACTTGAGGTGCTCTCCCCCCAGTGCTCCCCCACTCACCAGAATTAATCACCCCTGCAGGGGTACCGAGCGATAGAGTGGGTGCCTTGGGATGTTTGTTGGTGTCTCCTGTTGGGTTTACTGTTGCTTTATACGGTGCAGTTCTTTCCAAGCACTCCTGGGTCAACTGTGTATCTGGACATGACAGACTCACTCCACACCTCCTTGTCTACTAGCCTCTCCAAGATACCGGGGCCAAAAGGAAAAAAGACAAAGGAGCTTCCTTCGTGAAGTATGTCTGAACAATTTTATTATATATAATCCTTCATCCAGTCCAGTAAAAAAGATGATGGTAAAATATGTAGCAATTAAGAGCAAAAGTGTAAAAACGAAACTCCTGTATGCAAGGCTGGAACGGACCACAAGTTATGGGCGTGCGTTCCAACCGTGCGTTCCAGCATCCACTTCCTGGTCTGACGTGTGAGCGTGACTCCGCCTTACGCGTTTTGTCATCGGACGTTCTCAAAAGCGGTGTCGACGCTCACGCCTCACACTCTTTTGTAATCCTACGGCCCACAGCGATCCTCCCCTAATTATGGTAATATCGCTCGGGGGGTAGGGATGTGTTACAGCCGTGGACAACCCTCATTCTTACGCATGCAATGCGTATATATTGTAACATACACGCTAGCATTGCGATCTATTCTCTGCTGAGTTAGTCCCATGTACACAGTAATGATATCTTTATTAAGTAGTAACGAGATTTGGAGGGGATAATTCAACATATATCCTACCGGATATAATAATATGTGTAATCATAGGACATCCCACAGTGAGGTAAAACAGCACGCAATGCATAACAATGAGCCACATATACATATATTAGGTTCTGTCTGCTGGTTACTAGAGAATGCAGCTATAATGCGGATACACACAAGAAATAAAAACATATACATTAACACATATTAAAATGCAAATATAAAAAATCCAGATATAGGTATGGTACCCAGAATTAGCCATAATCCATACTGCTTATAAACCATAAACTGTTATTAAATATGGGTATGTGATAGTAGAATAAGATAGATGTGTATGTATATAAAAAATATTATTAAAAAGCTTATTTATTTAAAAAACTTGTTAAAAAGGGTGCTGTAAAGAAGCTGTTTATATATATTGGTTCTTGAAATAAAATAAAAAATGAAAAATAAAAATAAGAAAAAAATACAAATAAAAATAAAGATAAAAATACCCACCCAAAACATAGAAGACAACTGCAATAGGGTGGATGTAGTAACTGGAGATGTAATATCACCTGCATAGAAATGCAGGTTGTTTGTTATTGTATTTAGTATTGTCTACTCTGTCTGCACATACCACAGGTCACATGCAGACAGAGGAAGCCTGACTCCAGTCAGTGTATTAGGGTGAGAGAGGTTATTCACTCATGTTATAGATCACACAGGTCTCGCGACCTTTGAGTTATACTCAATTATGTGTATAGGTCTGTGTGTTCAGCTATAGGATTGGATCTACCTCTCATTAAATTACGCCTCAATTCCTAAGATGGTAATGATTTGGGCATATGGGCAAGAAGAAATGGGGCATATGAACATATAAGCACATAATATATGGGAGCACATAGACTAGGGGGACAGGAGGGACTATATGTCCTAAAATCTAAGGATCTTCTCCTAAAGAAATTTTTTAGATTTGTTACAGATAAGGGAAGTTGTGTATGGATTATAATCCTCCATTATCGTAATAGTGGTTTAGGGATTAGCTATAAAACAGTTCAGATCTATGTCCAGATTGAGCCCTTTTGGGGCGAGAGACCCCAAACGATATATCCAGCTCGTTTTGTTTCTGGAGATAGCCGTTTCTCTATTGCATCCCCGCCAGTGTTCCTGCACCGAGTCAATACCATAAAAGGTAAGCACGCTTGGGTCCCTATGGTGGACCTCATCAAAATGTCTGGATAGACTATGGTTGGGGAACCCTTTCCTGATGTTTTTGATGTGTTCCCGAATCCTGACAAAGAGTTGACGTGTGGTTCTTCCCACATATTGAAGGTGGCAGGGACATTCCACAACATATGTGACATGTGTGCTTCGGCACGTGATCAGTTGATTGATTCGATATTCTTTGTGATCACTACATGATTTGAATGTATTCTTCCGTCTTGGTTGTTTTTTAGCTACTTTGCAGGGTAGGCATCTCTGGCATCTGAAGAATCCTTTCAGTTCCGGACATATTTTGATGGGTTTTGGGGGATCTATGACATTTTTGACTAGATGATCCCTTAGATTGGGTGCCTTCCTGTATACAAATTTTGGTTTGGACGGCAGAATTTTTGACAAGGTGAGGTCTTCTTTGAGTATAGGCCAGTATTTTTTTATTATTTTTTCAAATTGTCTGTACTGACTGTTGAACCCTGTGATAAAAGCTATTTCCGGCCTTCTATCGACTATTTTGTTCTTTTTGCGGAGAAGGGGGGATCTATCTGCCAACATAATATCTGCTTTTATTTTCAAGAGTTTTTCTTTATCATATCCTTTTTCTTGAAATTTTCTTATTAGGATGTCAGCCTGTGTGTTAAAATCCTCAGGTTTATCGCAATTACGCCGTATGCGCAGAAGCTGCCCTTTCGGGACATTGGACTTCCATCTAGGGTGGTGACAGCTGGCAGTGGGAATATACCCATTACGGTCAGTGAGTTTGAAAAAAGTGCGTGTTGCTAACTTATCTCCTATTTTAAAAATTTCCAGGTCAAGATAATCAATTTTATCGAGGCTCCATTTCCCGGTAAACGTAATACCGTATTTATTATTATTTAAATTCTCAAGAAATTTTGTGAGACTGTCTGTTGTTCCATTCCATAAGATGATCATGTCATCTATATACCTCTTATACATTTTGATCTGGGGTATGTTTTTACTATAAATATATTGCTCCTCCCATAAATCCATGAATAAGTTAGCTACGCTAAGAGCATAGCGTGCTCCCATTGCAACTCCCTTGGTTTGAACATAGTATTTTCTATCATGCCAAAAATAGTTGCATTCCATGGCCATTTTGAGGCCTTCCAGAATATACCCAATCTGTTCCTGCTTCATCCTTGTGTTTCTGTGTAAGGCTCTTTCCACACCCCTTAAGCCATCCTTCTGTTCAATGCTCGTATATAAAGAATTTACATCTACTGCCACCAGCAACCACTGCTCTGCTCCCTTGATCTCTTGTAGTTCTTGAATCAGTTGCATGCTATCCCGCAGATATGATTTCCCTTCTTTAACTAGGGGTTTAAGAAATATATCCAGGTACTCTCCCAATCTGGAAAAGGTGGAATTGATCCCACTGATTATGGGTCTACCTGGTGGTTTTTCTAGCCGTTTATGGATTTTTGGTGTGTGGTATATTACTGGTGTTCTTGTCGAGTTGGATATTAGATATTCCGCTTCTTTGCTGTTTAAAATGCCCTTATTTCTGCCTTTATCCACGTAGGTTTTAAGCTTCCTTTCATATTTTTTCTTTGGGTTCGCTTTGAGTGTTTTGTAGGTATTTTCTATGCTCAAAAGGTTATTCATCTCATCCAGATAGTCCTTCTTGTTCAGGATGACCAGTCCTCCCCCTTTATCGGCAGGCCTAATCACAACCTCGTGTTTTTTTCCTATGTTTTTGATGGTTTTCCAGATATTGTTAGGCCTCTTCTTGTTAGTGTTTCCCATTAATTTAATGTCTTCTTCAACCATTTTTTTGAAAGCGTTAATACATTGATTCCCTGGGGTTTTTGGGTTGAAAATAGAGTTATTCTTGAGTCTTGTTTGTTCAAAATCTGAAACTACCCTACTTGATTCTCCTGGGTTCATCACAAAGTGTTTTTTGATGTTCAATTTTCTCAGAAATTTTTGTAAATCAATAAATGCCTCAAATTGATCAAATGGTTTGTCAGGGGCATATTTAAGTACCAGTTCTAACACCTTCAACTCTTCCCGTGTGAACTGTACACTGCTTAAATTAAAGATACCTTGTCCTAGTAGTTTCTGGGCCTCTTTCTTCTTCTTGCCTCCTCGCTTTCCTCTTGCCTGTTTTCTCTTTCTGTATGACTGTATGTATGTCCTACATCCATCTCCTGTTGGTATTCCCTCGTGGGTACGTTCCGGGGATGAGTTACATATTCCTGATGGGCGTTGTTCTCTCTGGGTCTTCTTGGACTCCAATAGTGCTCTTCCCGTCTTGGTCCTCCCCTGTTCTGTCCTCTCCAACCCTGATTTCTGTATGGGATACGGGGTCTCCATCTGCCTGGTGGTTTGTCTTGGTAGGTGACTCTGGGAAAACCCCTTCTTTCTCCTTCACCTCTACCGTACCCCAAATGCGGTCTTCTATAATCATCCCTCTGAGGTTGTCTTCTATACTCTTCCCTCAAGGGGGAGTACCGATTTCTTACAGGTACGTTATATCTGTTGGTTGGGGTTCTAGGATTGGGGGGACCTCTGTAATCGTCCCTTCTGTTGTCTCTTCTCTCCAGTGGGGTAGTGTGGGTATTCTGCCCAGCTGGGCTGTATGGAGAATGGTCCATTCTCCTAGGTGTACTTAAGGACGGAATGGGTATTGCTTCCTCAGACTCCTCTTCCATGGAGGGATCCTCTAGTAACTCTTCATCTTCTTCCCCATTGGCTTGCCATTTATAGACTTTGGAGTTTTTATAATCCATTACGTCTCTTTTAAATTTTTTCTGTTTCTTTGCTTGTATGTTACCATCATACTTCTTTATGGACTCCTGTAGTTCTTTTTCCTTATCTTTATACTCCTTCAGATGACTGAAGGGTAAGAGTAAATTTTTTATTTCCATTATATTCGTCTCAATCATTCGCATCTTAAATTGTCTCCTTTTAATAATATTCTGGAGTAACTCTCCTTCACATTTATTGAAAAGGGAGTACCAGTCTCTCATCAGATCACTATTATCTAGCCCATCATTGGGGTGCATATCCCACCTAAGCCTTCTAGGGGTGATTTTTTCTGTGACATACATTTCCAGTGTGGAAATATCCCACCACACCCTGAGCTGTTTTTCCAAGGTGTGTTTTAATTGTTTGAGCAAGCCATGCATGTCATTATTATTGGATATCTGCTCTTGGCTAAAAATCGCCTCTACATTTATATTCCTGGTGTTAAAATATCCAAAAATGTCCATAGCTGCAGACTAAATCCACCCTAGGGTGGTTGAAAGCAATGTAGATGTATAAAGATCCGCGCTTAGGACAAGCTAAGGGCTGCTGCCTATCTCAAATTAGTGCCACTAAGGGTCTAATTGTAAAGATCAGTAGATAAATAAAGAGATAAAAATGGCGCTGCCCTACTAATCTGATGACATATTAGTATTGGGTCTAGGTAGGCGAAAATATATAGGAATTTATGTCACTGACAATGAAGTAAAAAATAAATAAACACTCTATATATGTAGACAACTTAGAGTGGCAGAAATTAAGCTATTGTGCAAGTGTGGTGTTCAAACATGTATTAATGTGCCAAAGAAATGAAGATAGTAGTAAAAAATTGTAACAAAAGAAAAAAAGGGATTTTGTAGTTGTGCAAAAGTATTGGGACAAAATGGCGCCTTGTTCAAAAAATTTTTTAAAGTGAACCAAAACCAATGTGTATAAATGATTAACAGTGCAATACTGATGGTTCTAACATAAATTATAAGTGAATTGGTGACAAACGATAGGGGATATCCTCAGAATTCAAAAGTATTGTGACACTTAGCGCCTATAGTGACTTCAGTGTAGAGAAGATATTTGTTGTGTAATTGTGCTATATACTTTTAGGTATGCCATACATACAACAATCCCGGATTGCTAATACAAAGATGTAAAGTTAAATATTTCCTAAATCATAACTGGTGATAATTATTTTCTACAGAGTACGTATTTATATGCACAACTCCATGTAAACACCACAAAAGTTTTTATAAAACACTGAACTGAATAAGTCAATATGTAGTTTTTCACTCCTTGGAAATTTTTATCCGTGACTTCTGTGCTTGTAGTTCAACAGTAGTGACTTGAGGTGCTCTCCCCCCAGTGCTCCCCCACTCACCAGAATTAATCACCCCTGCAGGGGTACCGAGCGATAGAGTGGGTGCCTTGGGATGTTTGTTGGTGTCTCCTGTTGGGTTTACTGTTGCTTTATACGGTGCAGTTCTTTCCAAGCACTCCTGGGTCAACTGTGTATCTGGACGTGACAGACTCACTCCACACCTCCTTGTCTACTAGCCTCTCCAAGATACCGGGGCCAAAAGGAAAAAAGACAAAGGAGCTTCCTTCGTGAAGTATGTCTGAACAATTTTATTATATATAATCCTTCATCCAGTCCAGTAAAAAAGATGATGGTAAAATATGTAGCAATTAAGAGCAAAAGTGTAAAAACGAAAAACTCCTGTATGCAAGGCTGGAACGGACCACAAGTTATGGGCGTGCGTTCCAACCGTGCGTTCCAGCATCCACTTCCTGGTCTGACGTGTGAGCGTGACTCCGCCTTACGCGTTTCGTCATCGGACGTTCTCAAAAGCGGTGTCGACGCTCACGCCTCACACTCTTCACACTTGTGTCCCACTTGTTGGTGATTCTTCACAAAAAATTAAAATTTTATATCTTTATGTTTGAAGCCTGGCAAAAGGTTGAAAAGTTCATGGGGGCCGAATACTTTTGCAAGGCACTGTATATATATATATATATATATATATATATATATATATATATATATATATATATATATATATATACACAGTACAGTCTAGTGTATATATATATATATATATATACACAGTCTAGTATATATACAGTATCTCACAAAAGTGAGTACACCCCTCACATTTTGGTAAATATTTTACTATATCTTTTCATGTGACAACACTGAAGAAATTGCACTTTGCTACAATGTAAAGTAGTGAGTGTACAGCTTGTATAACAGTGTAAATTTGCTGTCCCCTCAAAATAACTCAACACACAGCCATTAATGTCTAAACCGCTGGCAACAAAAGTGAGTACACCCCTAAGTGAAAATGTCCAAATTGGGTCCAAAGTGTCAATATTTTGTGTGGCCACCATTATTTTCCAGCACTGACTTAACCCTCGTGGGCATGGAGTTCACCAGAGCTTCGCAGGTTGCGACTGGAGTCCTCTTTCACTCCTCCATGACAGCATCACGGAGCTGGTGAATGTTAGAGACCTTGCGCTCCTCCACCTTCCGTTTGAGGATGCCCCACAGATGCTCAATAGGGTTTAGGTCTGGAGACATGCTTGGCCAGTCCATCAACTGTACCCTCAGCTTCTTTAGCAAGGCAGTGGTCATCTTGGAGGTGTGTTTGGGGTTGTTATCATGTTGGAATATTGCCCTGTGGTCCAGTCTCCGAAGGGAGGGGATCATGCTCTGCTTCAGTATGTCACAGTAGGGGGCGGACTGACAACTCATGGGGCCCCCGGGCAATAGGAGATTATAGGGCCCCCGGGCAATAGGAGAAGATTATTGGGCCCCCCGGGCAATAGGAGATTATGGGGCCCCCAGGCAATAGGAGATTATGGGGCCCCCAGGCAATAGATTATGGGGCCACACAGTATACACACATACAGTATACACACACAGACACACAATATACACACACAGTATACACACACAGAATACACATACACACACTGAAAAGGTACTGGAGAGGCGGGGCAGCTATAATCTTGGGATTTTTTTAAAAACACAGATTTTTACAATACTGTCCCTGGTTTTATTGAGGCTGGCAACCCCAATGGGGCCCCTTAGTGGCATGGGGCCCTCGGGCAGTGCCCGAGTGCTCGAATGGTCAGTCCGCCCCTGGTCACAGTACATGTTGTCATTCATGGTTCCCTCAATGATCTATAGCTCCTCAGTGCTGGCAGCACTCATGCAGCAGGTAAACAGAAAGTGAATACCGCTCTGACCTAAAAAAATAAAATAAATAAATAAAAATAAAATAGATTTAAAAAAATTCAGAATAGCTGCAGCTCACATTTGTATGATATATACAAACACAGTATGTAGGAAGGAGAAAAAAGCTGCACAATGATATGTAAATAAAATAAAATTGTGATAATGAGATAAAGTTTATTACAACAACTTAACAACCAATACTAAATGAATATACAAAAACAAATCCTTAAGGAAAAGTAGATACGTGGATATTAAAAGGAACAGTCCAGTGAGATGGATAAAAATAGTCCAGTGAGTTGAAATAAAGGTAAGTGAATCCTGCTTTGCATAGAAAAACGCCAATAATAGTGAACCTCAACCACACACAATGCGCGCTTACCAGAGGGCAAGCCATATCAAGCCTGTAGTCAAGATCAGCATCCGGACATCAAACCAACAGCAGCAGCAAAACATTATGGGTATACTGGGGACAAACCAGGGAATCACACCTCGGCAGATAGACCAACAATCCGGGTCCCGGGAAGATGGAAAGAAAACTCACCATAGTGTGAATCCGTAAAACATCAGTTTATTGAAGATAAAAAAATTGCACTTACATTTAATAGGAAAATAAAACAGCTCATAAAAATGCCGGCTGGCTAGCAGTCCCCCGTCCACACATGCGCTACACCGCGATGACGTCAGCACGTCTGCCTCCCGACATAAAATGACTTAGTCATGGGGCCCCCCATGACATACGTCTATTTCCCAAAGACAACCTCTCGATATGATGCTGAGCACGTGCACTCAACTTCTTTGGTCAACCATGGCGAGACCGGCTCTGAGTGGAACCTGTCCTGTTAAACCGCTGTATGGTCTTGGCCACCGTGCTGCAGTTCAGTTTCAGGGTCTTGGCAATCTTCTTATAGCCTAGGCCATCTTTATGTAGAGCAACAATTCTTTTTTTCAAATCCTCAGAGAGTACTTTGCCATGAGGTGCCATGTTGAACTTCCAGTAACCAGTATGAGAGAGTGAGAGCGATAACACCAAGTTTAATACACCTGCCCCCCATTCACACTTAAGGCCTTGTAACACTAACGAGTCACATGACACCAGGGAGGAAAAATGGCTAATTGGGCCCATTTTGGACATTTTCACTTAGGGGTGTACTCACTTTTGTTGCCAGAGGTTTAGACATTAATGGCTGTGTGTTGAGTTATTTTGAGGGGACAGCAAATTTACACTGTTATACAAGCTGTACACTCACTACTTTACATTGTAGCAAAGATATAATAAAATAGTTACAAAAATGTGAGGGGTGTACTAATTTTTGTGAGATACTCTATATATATACTTTTTTTATATTTTTAATAAATTTTGACTTGATATGCAAGTGATGTCTTGATATACAAGTAGCGTCATGTCACAACTGAGTATAAAAGCGAAGAGAGGCGTCTCTAAGTGTAGCAATATGGTTACATTTAATGAAGGTACAACATTTAGCAACATATTTGCTACACTTAGAGGTGTCTCTCTTCTGTTTTATACTCTGTAGCTCCTGCTGAATTTTTGCTTCTAATCCTCTTGTGGAGGCCGTCATTTGTGGATGGACATGTTATGGTTACACAACCTGGTGACATTGCTATAATCTTTTTATATGGACTATAGACCGAAGAACTTATGAATAAATGGTTGTAGAATAAATCATTTGAGTTTCTATTATTTATTATGGGGGAATTTGCTTTGATATACAAGTGCTTTGGATTACAAGCATGTTTCTGGAACGAATTATGCTGGCAATCCAAGGTTTTACTGTAGTCTAAACTGAATGCAGAGTGTGTATATATATATGTATGTAGCACTTCCCTGTCCATTCACAAGCCTGCCCGCGCAGCCCTTCTCAGTGAGACATGCAGTACAGTGGATCTTCTATGGCCACCATCTTGATTATTAGCATGCCCTTCCTGATAGTACCTCATGGCAAAGAATTCTCTGAGGATCTGAAAAAAAGAAATGTTGCTCTACATAAAGATGGCATAGGCTATAGGAAGATTGCCAAGACCCTGAAACTGAGCAGCAGCACAGTGGCCAAGACCATACAGCGGTTTAACAGGACAGGTTTCACTCAGAACAGGCCTCGCCATGATCAACCAAAGAAGTTGAGTGCATGTGCTCAGCATCATATTCAGAGGTTGTCTTTGAGAAATAGACGTATAAGTGCTGCCAGCATTGCTGCAGAGGTTGAAGGGGTGGGGGGTCAGCCTGTCAGTGCTCCGACCATACGCCGCACACTGCATCAAATTGGTCTACATGGCTGTCATCCCAGAAAGAAGGCTCTTCTAAACATGATGCACAAGAAAGTGCGCAAACAGTTTGCTGCAGACAAGCAGACTAAGGACATGGATTACTGGAACCATGTCCTGTTGTCTGATGAGACCAAGATAAACTTATTTGGTTCAGATGGTGTCAAGCGTGTGTGGCAGCAGCCAGGTGAGGAGTACAAAGACAAGTGTGTCTTGCCTACAGTCAAGCATTGTGGTGTGAGTGTCACGGTCTGGGGCTGCATGAGTGCTGCCGGCACTGGGGAGCTACAGTTCATTGAGGGCACCATTAATGCCAACATGTACTGTGAAATACTGATGCAGAGCATGATCCCCACCCTTCGGAGACTGGGCTGCAGGGCAGTATTCCAACATTATAATGATCCCAAACACACCTCAAAGATGACCACTGCCTTGTTAAAGAAGCTGAGGGTAAAGGTGATGGACTGGCCAAGCATGTCTCCATGCTAAACCCTATTAAGCATCTGTGGGGCATCTGCAAACGGGAGGTGGAAGAGCGCAAGGTCTCTAACATCCACCAGCTCTGTGATGTCATCATGGAGGAGTGGAAGAGGACTCCAGTGACAACCTGTGAAGCTCTGGTGAACTCCATGCCCAAGAGGGTTAAGACAGTGCTGGAAAATAATGGTGCCCACACAAAATAATGACACTTTGGGCCCAATTTGGACATTTTAACCACTTAAGGACCAGCCTCGTTTTGGATTTTAGGTGTTTACATGTTTAAAACAGGTTTTTCTGCTAGAAAATTACTTAGAACCCCCAAACATTATATATGTTTTTTCTTCTAACACCCTAGAGAATAAAATGACAGTCATTGCAATACTTTTTTTTGCACCGTATTTGCGCCGCGGTCTTAAAAGCTCACTTTTTTTGGAAAAAATTCACTTTTTTGAATAAAAAAATAAGACAACAGTAAAGTTAGCCCAATTTTTTTATATTGTGAAATATAATGTTACGCCAAGTAAATTGATACCCAACATGTCACGCTTCAAAGTTGCGCCCACTCGTGGAATGGCGTCAAACTTTTACCCTCAAAAATCTCCATAGGCGATGTTTAAAAAATTCTACAGGTTGCATATTTTGTGGTACAGAGGAGGTCTAGGGCATATTATTTAAAGAGATGAGGTGCAGCAAGATGGACGCCCCAGTAGAAGTCTGATGACGAAACGCGCGTAGGGCGGGACCTACGGACGTCTTGCAGCACCTCTAGACAAGCTGTTTATAACGTTCTCTCCTATGCTTGTTTTTACCTTATAAATGTGAGTACCATAATTTACTTTCACAATAAAGCTCTTTTATGCGGTTTTACACTATGGGCATCCCTCCTTTCTTCCATATGTAAACGGTAACAACATGTAAAAGCACGGATCGGGGACATCCAGGAATGCTACACAGTGGCAAATACTGTGACTGCCTGAACCCCTGCAGGGGGATTTTTATCCAAGGGAGTGCAAGCAGAATAAGAGCACGCCACTGAGGCACCATTAACCAGCCAGCACCTGGACAAGAAGCTACCCTTATCAAATTTGTTTTCCAGAGAGGAAATTCCCTCTGAATTAATCACAAAAAGAACTTTCTATATAATCATTGGAAATTTTCTTATCCAACAGATACTGGTTTTACACACTTAAGTCACTTTATTGTATAATTCAGCACTAGTCACTTTATAGCAACTCAGCACTTTTTTGCACTAATTGCATGTGGCCATTTTGTATTTTGTATATTGTTAAATATCGGAGCACTTTATCTAGATATTCCTCCCACACTGAGATAAGGGACATCATTTTGTAATAAATCACAGATTGGGATCATATCAAGCAAGCACACTAAAGAGACCAATATTTTTCTAGGCACACAGCAATTCCAACCAATCTTTACGGGTATAATTATCATCTAAAGCTCACAACAAACACATCAAATAGCTGTTTATGAGTAAAAGGAATTTTTTTATTTTCATACTCCATCAGGGCAGTGCCATATCTACTCCTGCTTTTCACACAAAAGTCAAATGAACACTTACAAATCGAGGAAATAATATCAGCAAACAAAATGGGAAAGCCGGCCGGCTTCAGATCAGCCCGTAGCTTCTGGGACTGGACGTGCAGCTTTGACGTCAGGACGTGGCTCCTCCTCCCTACGTCGTTTCGTCTCTAGCAGACGTGGTCACGGGATATGGGCGACGTGCTGACGCGCCGCTTATATACAGAAAAAAAACGTGCCTCACTCAGACAAGACACACTGGGCGCCATCCCACTTAAGGGAAAGACTGAGGGCAACTGGATAATTACACCTCATAGCCCATACTATACCAGCATAAGTGGAAATTAAATAAAAATTAAAGTTAAAAATGATCATATAGGAAGCCACAAACACATCTACATTGAATGGGTGTCTGGAAAGCATCAAATATATAACTTATAAAAATTATGGGAAAATGCTGGATAAAAAGCAAAAATAAGAAGACACCGCTATGAATGCAGATACATTGTAAATAGCGGTCCCTGAAGGTCTAAGTGCAATTAAAATGACTCAGTCGATCAAACCAAATCATTAATTATATAATTAAATACATACATCATAAGGGCTCAATTAACTATCATAATGTATAATAATGAAGTGTCTAAAAGATGTAAATAAATTAAAAATGGAAAATTACAGTATCTCCCCGAAATGGAAGAGCGCCCTCTACACAGTAAGATGAAATCAGATAGCAATAGCACTATCAGATGATAAATCATAACATAGCAATCAAAATCAAAAACAATAAATAATTAGAGTGGATACTCGAGGGCATCAAGAGACTCACAAGAAATCGTCAAAAAGGCCAGATCAGATACACAGGCATAATAATAAAATCAGAATAAATCATAAAACAAACCGGAATACCTAGGAATTATCGATAAAGGAATTGACATCTCTATCAATGTTGAGACCAAAAGGGTATAGGTTTTTAACTTGTGAACCCAAGCCATCTCCAATCGTGAGATACTTCTGACAAGAACACTGCCTCTCTAATGGGGCCTAAATTTGTCAATTCTCAAAAAGATGGTCCCTGAGGGATCTCTTCCGTGGGAGGTGAGGTAATGTTTTGATACAGAGTGCTTGGTGAATCCCCTCCTTATGTTGTTAATATGCTCATTTAATCGCACCTGCAGGGGTCTCTTAGTCCGGCCCACATACTGCAGGCCACATGGGCACTGCAGCATGTAGACGACCCCAGAAATGGAGCAGGTGATAAAAGGCTCAATGGTGAAGGATTTCAAGGTGCAAGTAGAAGTGAAGTTCACAGACCTTCTAGTCCTGCACGCATTGATAAAACAGACCTGACACCTCCTACATTGGTAGTACTCAGTTAGTTCAGAAAAAAAAAAACAGACCTGGGGGTGGGAGGGTCAAGTGTGTTGGGTGCCACTTTATCTTTAAGTGACGGTGCACCCCTGAAAACCACCTGAGGTTTATCTGGTAAGATGGATGTCAGCACCCTATTGTTTTTTAGAATGTACCAATACTTGTTGATGATATGTTTAACCCTAGAGTGCTGGCAGGAGAAGTCAGTAATGAAGGGACAGCGATAAGGGACATCAACTGGACCCTCAGCTCGCACAGTAAGTAGGTCTTTACAATCCACTTTAACCACTTGGTCCAAAGTACTAGCCACAAAATCCGGAGAATAACCCTTGGCCAAAAACCTCTGGGTTAAGATTTGTGCCTGAGTCTGGAAAGTGGCAGCATCGGTACAATTGTGTTTTAGTCTGAGAAACTGGCTTTTGGGCACAGATCTGAGCCACGAAGCGTGGTGACAACTATCTTTGGGAATAAACGAATTCCTATCCGTCGGTTTAAAGTATGTGGAGGTGACGAACTCATTATTACGTATGGAGATAGTAAGGTCCAAAAAGTGAATCTGCTCTGAGCTGGCCTCATAATTGAGCTGGATACCTCTATTATTATCATTAAGGAAACACATGAATTCAGATAAGTCAGAGTCAGTGCCATCCCACAGGAGGAGGATGCCGTCTATGTAGCGAACCCACAAGGCCACCTGAGGTCTTGGCTGGGCATGGACGACATCCTCCTCCCACCTGGCCATGAATAAATTTGCCAGGCTGGGGGCATACTTGACCCCCATAGCAACCCCCTTGTCCTGGCGGTAATAATGACCATCGAACCAAAAGAATTTATGAGTGGTTGCATATTCTAACAACATCATAATGAATCCAATTTGTTCCTCAGGAAGATTGGAAGACTGATTGAGATGTACGGAAACAGCCTCTAAATCCAGCTGGTGGGGGATTATCGTGTATAGGGAAGTGACGTCTGCTGTCACCAATATAGTCCCTTCCTTGGGTGTAAGGTGGAAAGGAGATTAATGACATCCCGAGTATCCTTAATATAGGACCGCATTGACCGCACTAAAGGCTGTAAGAAGAAGTCTATGTATTTGCCCACCCGGGAAGTGATGGAATCAATCCCACTCACTATGGGACGTCCCGGGGGGCAAATAAGGCTTTTGTGTATCTTAGGCAGATAATAAATTATCGGTATCCTGGGTGCTTTGGGAATCAAGAAGGCACTTTCTTTTTTATTCCATTAAATTTATAAGGATTTACGCTATGTGGAGCACTTTGTGTTTTGTTTCTGGTAAACAAATCACTCTGCTGTGATTCATGGTGAGGATCCCCACGGACGCTGTGGTATCTAGTGCCTGCCTGTGAGATCCCGGGCTGGGGTTACAGCCATCTGCTCAGCGTGGTCCCCTGTAACAAGGGACCATCGCTTTCCAAGAAGCGGCAGTGTTTGTCTAAGGTGGAGGTCCCATCAATGCACTTGTCACTTTAATGAGAATCCACACCACCCATCACTCTGGGATTTGTTTTTCACTTTATGGACTTTCCTATGTACTAATCAGTATACTTTCAACTTCACCTTTTTGTGCATTTATTGTATGGACAATTTTCCAACAGTACTTTTTTATGTCTGCACTTTGTTTTGATTTCAACTATTTTTGCATTCAATATTAGCTTGGTATTCATTATTATCATCACTATTTGTGGCACTCAACTTTGCAGTTTTTCACCACACTTTTTATTAGCGCGACTTTATTTTCCTATTACTTTGATTGGTGTTGTATAACACTCCTTAGTTGCAGCTTTACCTTTCACGTGATTGTTAGCGCACTATTATTTATACACTTATTACGTCCTTATACTTTTTTATTGCTGCTAACATTGTTGCTAGTTTGTTCTTGCCGAGTGTGCCTTTGTTCACTCTATTTTACAATTATGGACATTTTTGAGTTTAGAGCCACAAGGGTGGTCAATACTGATGGTGTCTTTGAACCTTATAAAAATGGAGATAGCGATATTGGTGGGCTATTCATGAGACTAAAGAACTTGTTTGTCTCTGAAATCCACACCCAGTGGGACATTGCTTTCCTCGAAACTTATGTTAAAAAACACATGGTACCCCGTAGCCTTAGGTGGGACGTGGGCCCCCAAAAAGGAGAGACTGATCTGGAAGGCTGGTACAAACATTTTAATGAAGCAGGTATTAGTCTCCTTAGATTTCTGCTTGAAAGGAAGGCCAGTAAACTGGCTAGGCTAGATGAAGAAATCAGGCAGATCAAAGATAAACTTACTCCTTTTCAATCAGGAGAGGAATATCTTGATAGATCGAAAAATTTACTTAAATTATTAGAAAAAGGGAGCAAAAAATTAAGAAAAGGAAGAAGTATAATAGGGATATAGCAGATTATGAATCACATACGGTGTTTGAATGGCAAAAGAAAATACTTGCTGAACAGGCTGGTGAGGCCATCCAACCTATGGATACTGTTCCCTGTGCAACGAAGCAGGCCACTATTCCCATTCAGGGAGGTCTTGTGGGTAATGTTACTCACAGTTCAGCGCTGTCCCAGCGTGTTTGCCCCATCGCTGTGGGGGCACAGCCACTACCACAGAGGGTGAGCGGTAAACGTCCCCCTGTCCCTTATTCTCACCCTGATAATCCTGTCTATGGTGGGAATCGACCCTATGATGGGTCCCTACCCCCACAGCCTTACAAGCATGGCTCACCATACCGTGGTTCTCAGAGGGGCCGTGGAAGAGGTAGGACGCGGGGACCACACCCCGCGTGGGCGGGGCTCTGCACCCAACTCTAATAATGGCTACCTAAATAGCGGCCATCCGCAAGGTGGTTATTCTGACCATCGTGCGCCCATTCCATTCCACCACCTTCGGGGTCCTGGTTATGTTCACCCTAACACGTATGGTGAACAACATGTAGTACATTATGAGGAAGATTATGCTACAGGTTATAATGTACCCGTTCAGAACAGCTTTTTACCCTTAGGAGACACACAGGGTCCTGAGGAGGGCTTCTATCAATCATCCCCTGCAATTAGGGATGGTAGTGGTGACTCCGGGGGTCATTATGTACCCAACCTTGCCGGTTACGGTGGAACAAGCAACATACAAGATCCTGGACAACAGAACTGGGGTTTTCCCAGACCCAACCAGGGTACAAAAAGGTTGGTAGAACTAAGAGAGGAACTAGAGGGGGGAGGCGCATTAAGTCCAAAAAGACCAAGGACGTAGATGGCACTGGCATTTTTAACCTGAGTTCCCAGACCCTGACTGACTCTGAAGTTAGGGTTTTTGACAAAGGTTTAAAATTTGCCCCACTCCGTAATATCAATAAATTTAAAACCTATATGGATATTCATAAATACGTCCGTAAACTTAACATCCAGAGATATATGGTTTCAAATCCTATCAACCCCTCTAGGACATCCTGTGCTGGTTTTTCACATACAGGTTTATCAAATGCGTCCCTGTTTAGCCCTCCTGGCCATCTATCCCCCTTACTAAAAGTTTTTAGGGACCTGGCCCTGAGGGATTTAGATGATATGGAGGTTAAGTTGGTTAATAACAAAAAGAATATACAGTTGGGTAAAGAATACCTTTGTGCAAATAAACAACTTGTCATCCGCCCCGCTGACAAAGGGGGTGGGATAGTTGTCCTTAATAAGGATGTCTACATGCAGGAAATGTATTGTATTTTGGGGGATAACACCACCTATACCCGATTGCATTCCAATCCGAATGACCATTATAAGACCGAATTAGAGGGTTTGGTCACCACGGGCTCTAATCTTGGTATCCTGAATAAAAAAGAAAGTGCCTTCTTGATTCCCAAAGCACCCAGGATACCGATAATTTATTATCTGCCCAAGATACACAAGAGCCTTATTTGCCCCCCCCCGGACGTCCCATAGTGAGTGGGATTGATTCCATCTCTTCCCGGGTGGGCAAATACATAGACTTCTTCTTACAGCCTTTAGTGCGGTCAAAGCGGTCCTATATTAAGGATACTCGGGATGTCATTAATCTCCTTTCCAACCTTACACCCAAGGAAGGGACTATATTGGTGACAGCAGAGGTCACTTCCCTATACACGATAATCCCCCACCAGTTGGGTTTAGAGGCTGTTTCCGTACATCTCAATCAGTCTTCCAATCTTCCTGAGGAACAAATTGGATTCATTATGATGTTGTTAGAATATGCAGCCACTCATAATTTCTTTTGGTTCGACGGTCATTATTACCGCCAGGACAAGGGGGTTGCTATGGGGGCCAAGTATGCCCCCAGCCTGGCAAATTTATTCATGGCCAGGTGGGAGGAGGATGTCGTCTATGCCCAGCCAAGACCTCAGGTGGCCTTGTGGGTTCGCTACATAGACGGCATCCTCCTCCTGTGGGATGGCACTGACTCTGACTTATCTGAATTCATGTGTTTCCTTAATGATAATAATAGAGGTATCCAGCTCAATTATGAGGCCAGCTCAGAGCAGATTCACTTTTTGGACCTTACTATCTCCATACGTAATAATGAGTTCGTCACCTCCACATACTTTAAACCGACGGATAGGAATTCTTTTATTCCCAAAGATAGTTGTCACCACGCTTTGTGGCTCAGATCTGTGCCCAAAAGCCAGTTTCTCAGACTAAAATGCAATTGTACCGATGCTGCTACTGTTACTTTTTTGGCCAAGGGTTATTCTCCGGATTTTGTGGCTAGTACTTTGGACCAAGTGGTTAAAGTGGATCGTAAAGACCTACTTACTGTGTGAGCTGAGGGTCCAGTTGATGTCCCTTATCGCTGTCCCTTCATTACTGACTTCTCCTGCCAGCACTCTAGGGTTAAACATATCATCAACAAGTATTGGTACATTCTAAAAAACGATAGGGTGCTGACATCCATCATATCAGATAAACCTCAGGTGGTTTTCAGGGGTGCACCGTCACTTAAAGATAAAGTGGCACCCAACACACTTGACCCTCCCACCCCCAGGTCTGTTTTTTTTTTTTTCTGAACTAACCGGGTACTACCAATGTAGGAGGTGTCAGGTCTGTTTTATCAATGAGTGCAGGACTAGAAGGTCTGTGAACTTCACTTCTACTTGCACCTTGAAATCCTTCACCATTGAGCCTTTTATCACCTGCTCCACTTCTGGGGTCGTCTACATGCTGCAGTGCCCATGTGGCCTGCAGTATGTGGGCCGGACTAAGAGACCCCTGCAGGTGCGATTAAATGAGCATATTAACAACATAAGGAGGGGATTCACCAAGCACTCTGTATCAAAACATTACCTCACCTCCCATGGAAGAGATCCCTCAGGGACCATCTTTTTGGGAATTGACAAATACAGGCCCCATTGGAGGGGCAGTGTTCCTGTCATAAATATCTCACGATTGGAGATGGCTTAGGTTCACAAGTTAAAAACCTATACCCCTTTTGGCCTCAACATTGATGTAGATGTCAATTCCTTTATCGATAATTCCTAGGTATTCCGGTTTGTTTCATGATTTATTCTGATTTTATTATTATGCCTGTGTATCTGATCTGGGCTTTTTGCCGATTTCTTGTGGGTCTCTTGATGCCCTCGAGTATCCACTCTAATTATTTATTGTTTTTGATTTTGATTGCTATGTTATGATTTATCATCTGATAGTGCTATTGCTATCCGATTTCATCTTACTGTGTAGGGGACGCTCTTCCATTTCGGGGAGATACTGTAATTTTCTATTTTTAATTTATTTACATATTTTAGACACTTCATTATTATACATTATGATAGTTAATTGAGCCCTTATGATGTATGTATTTAATTATATAATTAATGATTTGGTTTGAATGACTGAGTCATCTTAATTGCACTTAGACCTTCAGGGACTGCTATTTATAATGTATCTGCATTGATAGCGGTGTCTTCTTATTTTTGCTTTTTATCCGGCCTTTCCCATAATTTTTATAAGTTATAAATTTGATACTTTCCAGACACCCATTCAATGTAGATGTGTTTGTGGCTTCCCGTATGATAATTTTTAACTTTAATTTTTATTTAATTCCCACTTATGCTGGTATAGTATGGGCTACAAGGTGTAATTATCCAGTTGCCCTCAGTCTTTCCCTTAAGTGGGATGGCGCCCAGTGTGTCTCATCTGAGCGAGGCGTGGTTATTTTCTGTATATAAGCGGTGCGTCAGGACGCCGCCCGTATCCCGTGACCACGTCCGCTAGTGACGAAACGACGTAGGGAGGAGGAGCCACATCCTGACGTCACCCCTGCACGTCCAGTCCCGGAAGCTACGGGCTGATCTGAAGCCGGCCGGCTTTCCCATTTTGTTTGCTGATATTATTTCGCCGAATTGTAAGTGTTCATTTGACTTTTATCATTCCATTAAATGTAAAAGGATTTACGCTATGTGGAGCACTTTGTGTTTTTTTTTCTGGTAAACACATCACTCTGCTGTGATTCATGGTGAGAATCCCCATGGGCGCTGTGGTATCTAGTGCCTGCCTGTGAGATCCCGGGCTGGGGTTACAGCCATCTGCTCAGCGTGGTCCCCTGTAACAAGGGACCATCGCTTTCCAAGAAGCGGCAGTGTTTGTCTAAGGTGGAGGTCCCATCAATGCACTTGTCACTTTAATGAGAATCCACACCACCCATCACTCTGGGATTTGTTTTTCACTTTATGGACTTTCCTATGTACTAATCAGTATACTTTCAACTTCACCTTTTTGTGCATTTATTGTATGGACAATTTTCCAACAGTACTTTTTTATGCCTGCACTTTGTTTTGATTTCAACTATTTTTGCATTCAATATTACCTTGGTATTCATTATTATCATCACTATTTGTGGCACTCAACATTGAAAAAAATATGCCTTTAAGAGGCGTGGACGGAAGTGACGTTTTGACGTCGCTTCCGCCCAGCAGTGTCATGGAGACGAGTGGGCGCCATCTTAGCCTCACTCGTCTCCAGGCACACCTCAGGGAAGGACGCGATTGCCTCCGCCGCTACCGACGGCTCCGGTAAGCAGCGGAGGGCGCCGGATCACAGCGGGAGGGGGGCCCTTTCCCGCTACCGATAAAAGTGATCTTGCGAATCCGCCGCAGGGACCACTTTTATCTGAAAGCCGGCCGCCGCACGAAAACGGGGATACCGGGGTTATGGCAGCTAGCTGCTGCCATAACAACGATATCCCCGTTCAAAGTTTGGACGTACAACGTCGTGCGGCGGTCGGTAAGTGGTTAACTTAGGGGTGTACTCACATTTGTAGCGGTTTTAACATTAATGGCTGTGTGTTGAGCTATTTTGAGGGGACAGCAAATTCACACTGTTATAAAAGCTGTACACTCACCACTTTATACAGTAGCAATGTTTCATTTCTTCAGTGTTGTCACATGAAAAGATATAATAAAATATTTACAAAAATATGAGGAGTGTACTCACTTTTGTGAAATACTGTATATACCCTGCATTCAGTGTAGACTATATATACAGTGCATTTGGCGGTGTACAGTATATAATACATTTCAGGCGGTGTACGTAGCATATAATACAGTTCAGCCGGTGTACATTATATAATACAGTGCAGGCAGTGTACACAGTATATAATACAGTGTTGTGTGGTGTGAAAAAACAAATCCCCAGCATGTCCAGAAGGCCACCAAGGAGAGAAAGACGCTCACAGGCCACTGAAAGAGGGCAAGCAGCCTCTGTGTCTACAGTGAAAAGTGGTGGTGGCGGATATGGTGCATCCTCTACAGGCGGGTCACGCTTGTCCTTTTTTTCTGCTGCTGCCCGTGTTATTGAGCCACAACATACAGAAGAGTTGGTGGAGTGGATAACTAGGCTGTCCTCATCCTCTGGCACCCAGGCTCGTACTAGTTTGCCTTCCAATGTAGCTGCCAAAGCGGCCTATTCCACCGGCTCCTTGTCCACAGTTATTCCTTCCATAGCCCTACCATCATGCACGGAGGAGTCACCAGAATTATTCAACCATAGTGTCGGTTACATGCTGCTGCAGGATGAGCAGCAATTTGAAGGCTCCGATGTTGGTTCCAGGGTTGAGGAAGGGAGTAACGTGAGTCTAGAGATAGGGGGTGCCACAGAAGGACAAGAAACTAGCAGTCATGTTCCCCCAGCTGCAGCATACTGCCAAGTTTGCTCTAGTGATGAGGAGGGAGGGGATAATGAGGTCACTGACTGTACTTGGGTGCCTGAGAGAAGAGAAGATGAAAGTGAGGAGGAGGAGGAGGCACCTTATTGCATCACATCACAGAGCTTCACAGGTGCAGGGCGCTGCTGACTCCCCGCTGACTTCCAAAATTTCATTGGCTTTTTTGGACACATGTGCGGTAGATTGCACCATTACTGTTTGCAATCTATGTCTGAAGTGGATCAAGCGTGGCCAGAGCAGCACCCGCTTGGGCACCACATGCTTGACAAGACATATGATGACCTGACATACAGTTCATTAGCAACAGCACCTGAAAGACCCACATAATAAAAAAAGGCGGACTTCTCCTTGCTCCTCCTCTGTGTTCTCAACCCTACTATACCTCCTGTCCTCTCAAAAACTTACACTGAAAGAAATGAAGGTATAGCAATAGGTGCCACAAGTACTTGCAGCCAATCTGCTAGCAGTACCCCACCAGTTGATATCAGAAGGCAAATTTCGCTACCCCAGTTGCTGAACCGTAAAAAAAATACTGTCCCAGCCATCCACATGCTCAACGTCTAAATGCTAGCTTGGCCAAATTGCTAGCACTGCAACTGCTGCCTTTTCAGCTGGTAGACTCTGCCTCCTTTCCTGAACCAAGTGACCCTGCCCCCCTGCAAAGTATTTTCGGTTTTTTTTTCTATTTTTCGGGTCTGTCGGGCAGCGTGATTGAAGATGGATGGACATCGCGGGACACTTTTTCTTTTTTAATAAAGGAATTGTCAAAAACTGTCTTTTGTGGTTTTGAATTTTTGACACTTTTTTTGATGAATGGGTAGGGGTTGTAGCCCCTACCCATTCACATAAGTAGGGGCAGCATCTGGGGCCCTTTTGCTATGGATTTTGGGGGGACCCCACCTCAATTTTTTTATTTTGGCGTGGCGTTCCCCTTAAAATCCATACCAGACCCGAAGGGCCTGGTATGTATTTTGGGGGGGACCCCACGCTGTTTTTTTTTTTTTTTGGCGTGGAGTTCCCCTTAATATCCATACCAGACCCGAAGGGCCTGGTATGAACTGGAGAGGTAACCCATGCCGTTTTTTTCATAGATTTTTATCTATATTGCCGGGATCCGGCAATACAATACAGTCGCAAGCAATTTTAAATGACATTTTTTTCTTTAGAAATGTCATTTTGCTGTGGCACAGTAAAACACAAGACAGATTCGCCACTTTACAGGCAGACTGAGGGGACCCCTCAGGCACGATATTTAAAGGAATATTTCATTTTTATTGTTTCACTTTAAGCATTATTAAAATAACTGCTCCTGAAAAAACGGTTGTTTTGAAAACTTTTTTTGCATTGATACATGTCCCCTGGGGCAGGACCCGGGTCCCCAAACACTTTTTATGGCAATAACTTGCATCTTATGCCGCGTACACACGGGCGAACTTTTTGACCGGACTGGTCCGACGGACTTTCGGACGGACTTTCGACGGACTTCCGACAGACTTTTGAATGAACGGACTTGCTACACACGATCACACCAAAGTCTGACGGATTCGTACGTGATGACGTACGACCGGACTAAAATAAGGAAGTAGATAGCAAGTAGCCAATAGCTGCCCTAGCGTGGGTTTTCGTCCATCAGACTAGCATACAGACGAGTGGATTTTTCGACCGGACTCGAGTCCGTCGGAAAGATTTGAAGCATGTTTCAAATCTAAAGTCCGTCAGATTTTCGACTGGAAAAGTCCGCTGAAGGTCCGATGAAGCCCACACACGATCGGATTGTCCGTCGGACTCGGTCCGTCGGACCAGTCCAGTCGAAAAGTCCGCTCGTGTGTACGCGGCATAAGGCTTTAAAATGATCGCTTTTTACTTTTTGCTATAATAAATATCCCAATTTAAAAAAAAAACAAAACACATTTTTTCCTCAGTTTAGGCCGATATATATTCTTCTACATATTTTTGGTAATAAAAATTGCATTAGGTGTATATTGATTGGTTTACGCAAAAGTTATAGCGTCTACAAAATAGGGGAAAGATTTATGGCATTTTTATTATTATTTTCTTTTTACTAGTAATGGCGGTGATCCGCGATTTTTATCGGGACTGCGACATTATGGCAGACACATCAAACACTTTTGACACATTTTTGAAACCATTGACAATTATACAGTGATCAATGCTAATAAAAATGCACTGATTACTGTGTAAATGTCACTGGAAGGGAAGGGGTTAACACTAGGGGGCGATAAAGGGGTTAAATGTGTTCCCTTGTGTGTGTGTTCTAACTGTAGGGGGATCGGGCTGACTAGAGGAGATGACAGATCGTTGTTCCTAGCTAGAAGGAACACACGATCTGTCTCTCCTCTTCTCACAGAACAGGGATTTGTATGTTTACACACATACGTCCCTGTCCTGGCTCTCGTGCCTAGGAGTGCGCATGGCCGGCAGTCATCACGACCGCATCCATGCGCATCAGCACCCCCGCAGTGCAGCGGGTGCACGCCTGCTAAACCGGCTTAAAGGGCCGACCTACAGCTACGACTGTTCGCGGGAACGTGCTGACCTGCCACAGTATAATGACGGCGGCTGGTTAGCAAGTGGTTAAACAGCAGCAAACTTACATTTAAAATTGCAGTAATCAGCTTCACATAAAATGTAAACTTCCGGTCGTGGCCGCGGCTGGAAGTGACATCACCCAGCTCCTCCCGACCTGTTGCGTCACAGATCACGTGATGAAGGGGTACACTTTAACAGTTTCCTGTAAAGATCGGAGCTTCAGAGAAGCAGCACTTAGAAAGCAGGAGCCCGCAGCATTTAGACCACTTTCACACTGAAGGCGTTTTTTAGGCGTTTTAGTGCTAAAAATAGCGCCTGTAAAGCGCATGAAAAACGCCTACCATGCCTCCCCAATGTGAAAGCTCGAGTGCTTTCACACTGGGGCAGTGCGCTTGCGGGACGTTCTGAAAAGTCCTGCAAGCAGCATCTTTGGGGTGGTTTGGGAGCCCTGCCCATTGAAATGAATGGGCAGCGCTGCCGAAGCGTCTGCAAAGCGCTTCGGCACCACAAAAACACGGGCACTTTTAACCCTTTATTTGGTCGTAGCGGGGGTTAAAAGCTTCCGGAGCCGCGGTGCCCCGGAAGGAAGTGGGAGCTGGACCCAAATGTGGTATGGGTCACCTTCATTTAAAGCGGAAGTTCCATTTTTGGGTGGAACTCCGCTTTAAATATACAGAAACTTAAATATGCATAACACTGTGAATAACGCATTGCTGTGCAGATCACATGTAATGTCCACGCGATGCGAATTTAGCCATACAGTATGTATGACTGAATTTGCATCGCATTCGGACTAAAATGGTGCAGGACCCTTTTTTTGGTCTGCACTGGAATCGGATCGCATGGGTGTTCACACCTATGCGATCCGATTCCTGCACCAGTTCACAGTTTGCATTGCGATCTGCGAACCGTTCTGGGGGGTGTCATTAACTTTGTATTGACACCCGCAGTGGTTCGCATAGGGCAGTGCGAACTGCCTGCCAGAGACATGCAATGCGGGTACCCGCACAAGAATCGCGCTGGTTCCGCATCGCATATGTGTGAACTGACCCTTTTTTCTATGACGTCACTCTATCTATTCTTCCTCACTGGGGAATGATACTTTGCGGCATTTTGGCCAGCAAAGAAAAGATTTTGGTAAGGAAAGTAGAATTGCATTTTGGTGTTCCCAACAGCAGAACTAGCAGTGTCACAAAGCCCCAACAACTGTCAATCACAGATGTAATAAAGAAAAAAGTTCACTGTCAGAACAATTAGAGACTAATCAGTAGATGTTTAGTTATGTGCCTGCCCACTGTAACACCTCCCATGTCTGCTCACCAGGCGGAACATCAACTCATCAGTCCAGAAGGCAGCATCAGTGACAGCAGGTACAGCACACAGCTCTGACAATGTATTGCTACCATACTCTTTAATGTGTGTATTCACCTCTGTGCATGTACATGGAACGCTTATTTCTGTGTGTCTCTGTCCACACTTTTGTGTTTACTTTATGGGTTTGGTTTTATCTCATCTCTTTTTTTCCCCTCCTATCCTCTTTTCTGTGATGATATAATTTGATTTAGTCCAACCAGCATGTTGAATGAAAAAAAAAGACTCAATTTCCCCATCCACACATTTAATGTGGATGGGGGGAATCCTCCCCACTGAGCCTTTATATTCTGACAGAGGGGAGGCTCCCCCAACATCAAAAAACACTGATCAGCGATGCTGACTATAGCCTACAGCGTTGATTAAGCGGGGAAAACATGACAAGGTGGTTGTAGATAAAAAAATAAAAGATCCATGTATGTTCAGCTTTATTCTTTTCTGATCTATCTTTCCTGTTTCCTTTTTCTCTTTTTTACTCTTTCCCCTCTTCTCCTTAGTATATCTCAGCCTACATCTTTTGCTCTCTCTCCTCAGTGTTTTCCATGTTCTTTCCCTTCAGTAGTATGTGGCCATCAGATATCGCATATCATGGTGGTGGATGGGGTGTCCAATACACTTACAGTAAATGACTACTTTCTCCTCTCATGTAGTTCCTCTGGTCTCTCTCTCCCCCACATCTCTCCCTCCTTCTCGCTCCTTTTCTCTCTCTCCCTCCTTCTCTCTCTCTCACTCGCTCTCTCTCTCGCTCCTTATCTCTCCCCCCTCTCTCTCCCTCTCCCTTTTTTGCCCTCTCTCTCCTCAGTGTTTTCCATTTTCTTTCCCTTCTGTAGTATGTGGCCATCAGATATTGCATATCATGGTGGTGGATGGGGTGTCCATTACAGTTACAATATATGATTACTTTGTCCTCTCATGTAGTTGCTCTGTCTTTTTTCTCTCCCTCTCTCTCGCCTTCCCTCCGTAGCGCCCTCCTCCTCTCTCTTCCTCTCCCCCCTAGCTCCCTCTCTCTGTCTCTCCCCCTCTCTCTCTCCCTCTCCCTCCTAGCTCCCCCTCTCTGTCTACCCTTCTCTCTCTCCCTCCCTCTCTCTTTCCCTCTCCTCTCTCCCCCTCCCTCTCTCTTTCCCTCTCCTCTCTCTCTCCCCCCTCCTCTCTTTCTCTCCCTCCTTCTCCTCCTCTCTCCTGCTCCTTCTCTCTCTCCCTCCCTCTCTCTCCCACTCACTCACTCCTCCCCTCTCTCCCTTCTCTCTCTCTCCCTCCTTTTCCTTCTCTCCTGCCTTCTCTCCCTCCCTCTCTCTCCCCCCTCCCTCCCTTTTGCTCCTTCTGTCTTCCCTTCTCTCCCCCTCTCTCTTGCCCCCTCTCTCTCCCCCTCCTCTCTCCTGCCTTCTCTCCCTCCCTCTCTCTCCCCTCTCTCCCTCCCTTTTGCTCCTTCTGTCTTCCCTTCTCTCCCCCTCTCTCTTTCCCCCTCTCTGTCCCCCTCCTTTCTCCCCCTCCTCTCGCTCTCTCTCTCTCCTCTCTCGCTCCATATTTCTCCCTCCCTTTTGCTCCTTCTGTCTTCTCTTCTATCCCCCCTCTATCTCTTGCCCCCACCTCTCTCTCTCCCCCCTCCTCTCTCTCCCTCCTCTCCCTCCTCTCTCTCCCTCCTCCCCCCTCTCCCTCCTACCCCCCTCTCCTCTCCCTCTCCCCCTCCTCTCCCTCTCCCCCTCCTCCCCCTCTCCCCCTCCTCTCTCTCTCCAGTTCCTCTCTCTCACCCTTCTCTCTCTCTTGCCCCCTACCTTTTTCTCTCCCTCCATCTCTCTCTCCCTCTTTCTCTCATTCCTTCCCTCCTTCTCTCTCACCCTCACTACCTCTCTCTCCCTCCCTCTCTCTCCCTTATACTCTCTCCCTCTTTTACTCACTCCCCCACGCTCTCTCCCTCCCTTCCTCTCTCTCTCTCCATCCTTCTCTCTCTCCCCCTCTCTCTCCTATTCTCTCTCCATCCTTTTCTCTCTCTCTCCCTCCCTCTCTCCCTTAGGCCCCTTTCACACTGGGGCGGTGGGGGCGTCGGCGGTACAACAACGCTATTTTTAGCGCTGCTGTACCGTCGTTCTTGCAGCTGTATTCGGCCGCTAGCGGTGCGGTTTTAACCCCCGCTGGCGGCCGAAAAAGGGTTAAAATCACTCATTGAATTTCAATGGGCAGGAGCGGTTTAGGAGCGGTGAATACACCGCTCCTTCACCGCTCCAAAGAAGCGGTTTGCAGGACTTTTTTCACCGTCCTGTCAGCACACCGCTTCAGTGTGAAAGCCCTCGGGCTTTCACACTGAACAAACAGCGGAGGCTGTTTAGGGGCGGTTTGCAGGCGGTATTTTTAGCGAAATACTGCCTGCAAACCGCCTCAGTGTGAAAGGGGTCTTATTCTCTTGCTCACTCCCCTCCCTCTCTCCCTCCCTTCCTCTCTCTCCCTCCTTCTCTCTCCCTCTCTCTCCCTCCCAGATAGCAAGGATAACTTGTCAAACATCTGTGGTAGTAATTAATTGTAAGTCTTGTTAACTTGCTGCACATTTTCACTGACGAGTTGTAGATTTGCAGAGCACTTGAAGCACAAGTTCTAGTTAACACTTTTCCAATTTGTAGCAAATTTGTATGGGGAGTAGGGATGAGCCGAACACCCCCCTGTTCGGTTTGCACCAGAACTTGCGAACAGGCAAAAAATTTGTTCGAACACGTGAACACCGTTAAAGTCTATGGGACATGAACATGAATAATCAAAAGTGCTAATTTTAAAGGCTTATATGCAAGTTATTGTCATAAAAAGTGTTTGGGGACCTGGGTCCTCCCCCAGGGGACATGGATCAATGCAAAAAAAAGTTTTAAAAACGTCTGTTTTTTCGGGAGCAGTGATTTTAATAATGCTTAAAGTGAAACAATAAAAGTGTAATATCCCTTTAAATTTCATACCTGGGTGGTGTCTATAGTATGCATGTAAAGGGGCGCATGTTTCCTGTGTTTAGAACAGTCTGACAGCAAAATTACATTTCAAAGGAAAAAAAGTCATCTAAAACTACTCGCGGCTATTAATGAATTGCCGGTCCGACAATACACATAAAAGTTCATTGATAAAAACGGCATGGGAATTCCCCACAGGGGAACCCGGCGCCAAAATTTTCTAAAAAACGGCGTGGGGTCCCCCCAAAAATCCATACCAGACCCTTATCCAAGCACGCAACCTGGCAGGCCGCAGAAAAAGAGGGGGGATGAGAGAGCGCCCCCCCTGAACTGTACCAGGCCACATGCCCTCAATATTGGGAGGGTGCTTTGGGGTAGCCCCCCAAAACACCTTGTCCCCATGTTGATAGGGACAAGGGCCTCATCCCCACAACCCTTGCCCGGTGGTTGTGGGGGTCTGCGGGCAGGGGGCTTATCGGAATCTGGAAGCCCCCTTTAACAAGGGGAACCCCAGATCCTGGCCCTCCCCCCTGTGTGAAATGGTAAGGGGGTACCTACCATTTCACAAAAAAACTGTCAAAAATGTTAAAAATGACAAGAGACAGTTTTTGACAATTCCTTTATTTAATTGCTTTTTTTTTCTTCTATCTTCTTTCTTCTATTTTCCTTCGGTTTCTTCATCCATCTTCTTCTTCTTCTGGTTCTTCCTCCAGTGTTCTCGTCCGGCATCTTCCTCCGCAGCGTCTTCTTTCCTTCTTCTCCTCGGGCTGCTCCGCATCCATGATGGCATGGAGGGAGGCTCCCGCTGTGTGACGCTTCTCCTCTTCTGACGGTTCTTAAATAACGGGGGGCGGGGCCACCCGGTGACCCCGCCCCCCTCTGACGCACGGTTACTTGACGGGGTCTTCCCTCCATGCCATCATGGATGTGGAGCGGCCCAGGGAGAAGAAGGAAAGAAGACGCCACGGAGGAAGATGCAGGACGAGAACACCGGAGGAAGAACCAGAAGAACCAGAAGAAGAAGATGGAGGAAGAAACCAAAGGAAGATAGAAGAAAGCTGATAGAAGAAAGAAGATAGAAGAAAGAAGAAGCATTTAAATAAAGGAATAGTCAAAAACTCTCTTGTCATTTTTAACATGTTTGAGTTTTTTTGTGAAATGGTAGGGGTACTTTTGTACCCCCTTACCATCTCACACAGGGGGGAGGGCCGGGATCTGGGGGTCCCCTTGTTAAAGGGGGCTTCCAGATTCTGATAAGCCCCTCGCCCCCAGACCCCCACAACCACCGGGCAAGGGTTGTGGGGATGAGGCCCTTGTCCCCATCAACATGGGGACAAGGTGTTTTGGGGGGCTACCCCAAAGCACCCTCCCAATGTTGAGTTCATGTGGCCTGGTACGGTTCAGGAGGGGGGGCGCTCTCTCATCCCCCCCTCTTTTCCTGCGGCCTGCCAGGTTGTGTGCTCGGATAAGGGTCTGGTATGGATTTTTGGGGGGACCCCACGCCATTTTTTTTTTAAATTGATTTTGAGGGGGACCCCACGCAATTTTTCTTTTTTAATTTTGGTCGGGGTTCCCCTTAATATCCATACCAGACCTGAAGGGCCAGGTATGGAATTTAGGGGGACCCCCTACGTCATTTTTTTTAAAAAAATTTGGTTCGGGTTCCCCTGTGGGGAATTCCCATGCCATTTTTTATCAATGAACTTTTATGTGTATTGTCGGACCGGCAATTCATTATAGCCGCGAGTAGTTTTAAATGACTTTTTTTCCTTTGAAATGTCATTTTGCTGTCAGACTGTTCTAAACACAGGAAACATGCGCCCCTTTACAGGCATACTATAGACACCCCCCAGGTACGAAATTTAAAGGGATATTACACTTATATTGTTTCACTTTAAGCATTATTAAAATTACTGCTCCCGAAAAAACGTCTGTTTTTAAAAACTTTTTTTTGCATTGATCCTTGTCCCCTGGGGCAGGACCCAGGTCCCTAAACACTTTTTATGACAATACCATGCATATAAGCCTTTAAAATGAGCACTTTTGATTTCTCCCATAGACTTTTAAAGGGTGTTCCGCGGCTTTCGAATTTGCCGCGAACACCCCAAATTGTTCGCTGTTCGGCGAACTGGCGAACAGCCGATGTTCGAGTCGAACATGAGTTCGTCTCGAACTCGAAGCTCATCCCTAATGGGGAGTCTCTAGCAAAAGCAAAGTTGCAGTGGTGTGTCTAAAGCAAGAGCTCTGCAAGTCTACAACATGAAAATTCAGCCACAGTGACCCATGTGGTGAGATGACTATTGCACAACATAACTGAAACAGAACTTGCAGCAGACTTGCAGAATGTTTGCAAAGAAAGTTGATCTGGAGTCATGCAATGCAGACTTGCTTCAGTGCAACAAACTTGTGAAGCTTGGTAAGTCTAGCAATAGCTTAGCAAGTCATTTTCAAACTTGCAGCACAATTGTTTGCTATCAGGGCTTCTTCTCTCTCTCCCCCCTCTTTCTCTCCCTCCTTCTCTCTCTCTCTCTCTCTCTCTCTCTCTCTCTCTCTCTCTCTCTCTCTCCTCCTTCTCCTTCTCTTTCTAACTTCCTCCTCTCTCTCTTCCTCCTCTCTCTCCCTCCTTCTCTCTTTCTCTCTATCTCCCTCCCTCTACCCCTCTCTCTCCCTCCTAGCTCCCTCTCTCTGTATCTCCCCCTCTCTCTCTCCCTCTCCCCCTGTCTCTCTCCCTCTCCCTCCTAGCTCCCTCTCTCTGTCTACCCCCTCTCTCTCTTCTCTCTCACTCTCTCTCTCTTTCCCTCTCCTCTCTCCCCCTCCCTCTCTCTTTCCCTCTCCTCTCTCTCCCCCCCTCCTCTCTTTCTCTCTCTCCTTCTCCTCCTATCTCCTGCTCCTTCTCTCTCCCTCCCTCCCTCTCTCTCCCTCTCACTCGCTCCTCCCCTCTCTCCCTTCTCTCTCTCCCTCCTTTTCCCTCTCTCCTGCCTTCTCTCCCTCCCTCTCTCCCCCCTCTCCCTCCCTTTTGCTCCTTCTGTCTTCCCTTCTCTCCCCCTCTCTCTTGCCCCCTCTCTGTCCCCCTCCTCTCTCTCTCTCCATCTTTCTCCCTCCCTTTTGCTCCTTCTGTCTTCTCTTCTATCCCCCTCTATCTCTTGCCCCCACCTCTCTCTCTCCCTCTCCTCTCTCTCTCCCTCTCCTCTCTCTCTCCCTCCTCTCCCTCTCCCTCCTCTCTCTCCATCCCCCTCCTCCCCCTCTCCTCTCCCTCTCCCCCTCCCCTCTCTCTCTCTCTGCCTCCTCTCTGTCTCCCCCTCTCTCTCCCTCCTCCCCCCTCTCCCCCTCCTCTCTCTCTCCCAATCCTCTCTCTCACCCTTCTCTTTCTCTTGACCCCTACCTTTCTCCCTCCCTCCCTCCCTCCCTCCCTCCCTCTCTCTCTCTCTCCCTCTCTCTCTCTCTCCTTCCCTCCTTCTCTCTCACCCTCACTACCTCTCTCTCTCTCCCTTATTCTCTCTCCCTCTTTTGCTTGCTCCCCCACCCTCTCTTCCTCCCTTCCTCTCCCTTTCCATCATTCTCTCTCTCCCCCCTCTCTCTCTTATTCTCTCGCCATCCTTTTCTCTCCCTCCCCCTCTCTCTCCCTCCCTCTCTCCCTTATTCTCTCTCCCCCTCTCTCTCTTATTCACTCTCCCTCTCTTGCTCGCTCCCCTCCCTCTCTCCCTCCCTTCCTCTCTCTCCCTCCTTCTCTCTCCCTCTCTCTCTCTTCCTCCCAGATAGCAAGTATAACTTGTCAAACATCTGTGGCAGTAATGAATTGTAAGTCTTGTTAACTTGCTGCACATTTTCACTGACAAGTTGTAGATTTGCAGAGCACTTGAAGCACAAGTTCTAGTTGACACTTTTCCAATTTGTAGCAAATTTGTATGGGGAGTCTCTAGCAAGAGCAAAGTTGCAGTTTATATAGGGGACAGATATGAGTGAAAAAAACGGAAATTGCGTGCGTTCCAAAGAGCGGAAGTTATGATCTCCCGATTATTAAAACGCACCTCCCGGAAGTAAACAAGCTGTCTTTGGGCTTGTCAAAAGCCTGTTTCCATTTTCTTTCATATGTTGGTCGCGTTCCAGTGCTCGGGAGGTGGTTACTCCCACCATCTGGATCGCACTACATTGTTTGGTGTTATTAGTTTACATTGCCCCTTTTCCCTAGGTAATGCTCTCCCGGGTCATGGATGATAATAACTTCCGGCCTGTGGTGCGCATCTTGAATTATTATGCTTTGTTTACTTCTAGGAGGTGCGTTTCAATAACTGGGAGATCATAACTTTCGCTCTTCGGAACGCACGCAATTTCCATTTTTTCACTCATATCCGTCTCCTATATAAATAGTAAAGTGACACATCATAACTAGGGATGAGCTTCGAGTTCAAGTTGAACTCATGTTCGACTCGAACATCGCCGAATTTCGAACGTTATGGACCGTTCGCGCCAAATTCGAGTAGCGCGTCACGGCCCACAATTCACTGCGGCATTGCACTGCATTGCTGACTGATGATTGGCCAAGCATGCACTATGACCCGCATGCTTGGACAATCACAGTGCCATCTGTGGCTTTGGCCAATTATGGCTCACTGGGTTTAGTACACGCCCCACACTATATAAGGCCACCTGCGTGGCAGGCTTGTGTAGTGTGTTGCGGCGGCGGCGGAGAGATAGACAGAGAGACAGTGTCATTTGATTTAAGTTAGATAGAGTAGGCAGGCGAGTCAGTTAGCTGCACTTACAGTGTATTATGTGTATATATGCATCCTAGATGTTGTATATATATATACACTGTATTCAGTTTAGCTAGATCAGTTCCTGTTATTCTCTTCCTACTGACAGGCAGGCAGGTGTTTTTACAGTATTTACAGCTTCCTGAAGAAAATTGGTGGTGTTCTTCTGATCCTTTTAGTCCTATTAGCTACAGTGTTTACAGTTAGTGTAGTGCGTCCTTTGCACAGTGTGCACCTAAAGCTACCTGAAGAAAATTGGTGGTGTTCTTCTGATCCTATTAGTACCGCAGGCAGCTGCAGTATTTACAGTTAGTGTAGTGCGTCCTCTGCACAGTGTGCACCTAAAGCTACCTGAAGAAAATCGGTGGTGTTCTTCTGATCCTTTTAGTACGGCAGGCAGTTGCAGTATTTACAGTTAGTGTAGTGCGTCCTCTGCACAGTGTGCACCTAAAGCTACCTGAAGAAAATTAGTGGTGTTCTTCTGATCCTATTAGTACCGCAGGCAGCTGCAGTATTTACAGTTAGTGTAGTGCGTCCTCTGCACAGTGTGCACCTAAAGCTACCTGAAGAAAATTGGTGGTGTTCTTCTGATCCTATTAGTAACGCAGGCACCTGCAGTATTTACAGTTAGTGTAGTGCGTCCTCTGCATAGTGTGCACCTAAAGCTACCTGAAGAAAATTGGAGGTGTTCTTCTGATCCTATTAGTACCGCAGGCAGCTGCAGTATTTACAGTTAGTGTAGTGCGTCCTCTGCACAGTGTGCACCTAAAGCTACCTGAAGACAATTGCTGTTGTTCTGATCCTATTAATACCACAAGCAGGCAGGTGCAGTATTTACAGTTAGTGTAGTGCGTCCTCTGCACAGTGTGCACCTAAAGCTACCTGAAGAAAATTGGTGGTGTTCTTCTGATCCTATTAGTACCACAGGCAGGCAGCTACAGTATTTACAGTTAGTGTACTATGTCCTCTGCATAGTGTGCACCTAAAGCTACCTGAAGACAATTGCTGTTGTTCTGACCCTATTAATACCACAGGCAGGCAGCTACAGTATTTACAGTTAGTGTACTGTGTCCTCTGCACAGTGTGCACCTAAAGCTACCTGAAGAAAATTGGTGGTGTTCTTCTGATCCTATAAGTACCATAGGCAGGCAGCTACAGTATCTACAGTTAGTGTACCATGTCCTCTGCACAGTGTGCACCTAAAGCTACCTAAAGAAATTTGGTGGTGTTCTTCTGATCCTATTAGTACCACAGGCAGGCAGCTGCAGTATTTACAGTTAGTGTACTGCGTCCTCTTCACAGTGTGCACCTAAAGCTACCTGAAGACAATTGCTGTTGTTCTGATCCTATTAATACCACAGGCAGGCAGCTACAGTATGTACAGTTAGTGTACTGTGTCCTCTGCACAGTGTGCACCTAAAGCTACCTGAAGAAAGTTGGTGGTGTTCTTCTGATCCTATTAGTACCACAGGCAGCTGCAGTATTTACAGTTAGTGTAGTACGTCCTCTGCACAGTGTACACCTAAAGCTACCTGAAGAAAATTGGTGGTGTTCTTCTGATCCTATTAGTACCGCAGGCAGTTGCAGTATTTACAGTTAGTGTAATGCGTCCTCTGCAGTGTGCACCTAAAGCTACCTGAAGAAAATTGGTGGTGTTCTTTTGATCCTATTAGTACCGCAGGCAGCTGCAGTATTTACAGTTAGTGTAATGCGTCCTCTGCACAGTGTGCACCTAAAGCTACCTGAAGAAAATTGGTGATGTTCTTTTGATCCTATTAGTACCGCAGGCAGCTGCAGTATTTACAGTTAGTGCAGTGCGTCCTCTGCACAGTGTGCACCTAAAGCTACCTGAAGAAAATTGGTGGTGTTCTTTTGATCCTATTAGTACCGCAGGCAGCTGCAGTATTTACAGTTAGTGTAGTGCGTCCTCTGCACAGTGTGCACCTAAAGCTACCTGAAGACAATTTCTGTTGTTCTGGTCCTATTAATACCACAGGCCGGCAGTTGCAGTATTTACAGTTAGTGTAGTGCATCCTCTGCACAGTGTGCACCTAAAGCTACCTGAAGAAAATTGTTGGTGTTCTTCTAATCCTATTAGTATGATAGGCAGGCAGCTACAGTATTTACAGTTAGTGTACTGTGTCCTCTGCACAGTGTGCACCTAAAGCTACCTGAAGAAAATTGGTGGTGTTCTTCTGATCCTATTAGTACCACAGGCAGGCAGCTGCAGTATTTACAGCTAGTGTACTGCGTCCTCTTCACTGTGTGCACCTAAAGCTGCCTGAAGACAATTGCTTTTGTTCTGTCCCTATTAATACCTCAGGCAGGCAGCTACAGTATTTACAGTCAGTGTACTGTGTCCGGTGCACAGTGTGCACCTAAAGCTACCTGAAGAAAATTGGTGGTGTTCTTCTGATCCTATTAGTACCACAGGCAGGCAGCTGCAGTATTTACAGTTAGTGTAGTGCGTCCTCTGCACAGTGTGCACCTAAAGCTACCTGAAGAAAATTGGTGATGTTCTTTTGATCCTATTAGTACCGCAGGCAGCTGCAGTATTTACAGTTAGTGCAGTGCGTCCTCTTCACAGTGTGCACCTAAAGCTACCTGAAGAAAATTGGTGGTGTTCTTTTGATCCTATTAGTACCGCAGGCAGCTGCAGTATTTACAGTTAGTGTAGTGCGTCCTCTGCACAGTGTGCACCTAAAGCTACCTGAAGACAATTTCTGTTGTTCTGGTCCTATTAATACCACAGGCCGGCAGTTGCAGTATTTACAGTTAGTGTAGTGCATCCTCTGCACAGTGTGCACCTAAAGCTACCTGAAGAAAATTGTTGGTGTTCTTCTAATCCTATTAGTATGATAGGCAGGCAGCTACAGTATTTACAGTTAGTGTACTGTGTCCTCTGCACAGTGTGCACCTAAAGCTACCTGAAGAAAATTGGTGGTGTTCTTCTGATCCTATTAGTACTACAGGCAGGCAGCTGCAGTATTTACAGTTAGTGTACTGCGTCCTCTTCACCGTGTGCACCTAAAGCTGCCTGAAGACAATTGCTTTTGTTTTGTCCCTATTAATACCACAGGCAGGCAGCTACAGTATTTACAGTCAGTGTACTGTGTCCGGTGCACAGTGTGCACCTAAAGCTACCTGAAGAAAATTGGTGGTGTTCTTCTGATCCTATTAGTACCACAGGCAGGCAGCTGCAGTATTTACAGTTAGTGTAGTGCGTCCTCTGCACAGTGTGCACCTAAAGCTACCTGAAGAAAATTGGTGATGTTCTTTTGATCCTATTAGTACCGCAGGCAGCTGCAGTATTTACAGTTAGTGCAGTGCGTCCTCTTCACAGTGTGCACCTAAAGCTACCTGAAGAAAATTGGTGGTGTTCTTTTGATCCTATTAGTACCGCAGGCAGCTGCAGTAGTTACAGTTAGTGTAGTGCGTCCTCTGCACAGTGTGCACCTAAAGCTACCTGAAGACAATTTCTGTTGTTCTGGTCCTATTAATACCACAGGCCGGCAGTTGCAGTATTTACAGTTAGTGTAGTGCATCCTCTGCACAGTGTGCACCTAAAGCTACCTGAAGAAAATTGTTGGTGTTCTTCTAATCCTATTAGTATGATAGGCAGGCAGCTACAGTATTTACAGTTAGTGTACTGTGTCCTCTGCACAGTGTGCACCTAAAGCTACCTGAAGAAAATTGGTGGTGTTCTTCTGATCCTATTAGTACCACAGGCAGGCAGCTGCAGTATTTACAGTTAGTGTACTGCGTCCTCTTCACCGTGTGCACCTAAAGCTGCCTGAAGACAATTGCTTTTGTTTTGTCCCTATTAATACCACAGGCAGGCAGCTACAGTATTTACAGTCAGTGTACTGTGTCCGGTGCACAGTGTGCACCTAAAGCTACCTGAAGAAAATTGGTGGTGTTCTTCTGATCCTATTAGTACCACAGGCAGGCAGCTGCAGTATTTACAGTTAGTGTAGTGCGTCCTCTGCACAGTGTGCACCTAAAGCTACCTGAAGAAAATTGGTGATGTTCTTTTGATCCTATTAGTACCGCAGGCAGCTGCAGTATTTACAGTTAGTGCAGTGCGTCCTCTTCACAGTGTGCACCTAAAGCTACCTGAAGAAAATTGGTGGTGTTCTTTTGATCCTATTAGTACCGCAGGCAGCTGCAGTATTTACAGTTAGTGTAGTGCGTCCTCTGCACAGTGTGCACCTAAAGCTACCTGAAGACAATTTCTGTTGTTCTGGTCCTATTAATACCACAGGCCGGCAGTTGCAGTATTTACAGTTAGTGTAGTGCATCCTCTGCACAGTGTGCACCTAAAGCTACCTGAAGAAAATTGTTGGTGTTCTTCTAATCCTATTAGTATGATAGGCAGGCAGCTACAGTATTTACAGTTAGTGTACTGTGTCCTCTGCACAGTGTGCACCTAAAGCTACCTGAAGAAAATTGGTGGTGTTCTTCTGATCCTATTAGTACCACAGGCAGGCAGCTGCAGTATTTACAGTTAGTGTACTGCGTCCTCTTCACCGTGTGCACCTAAAGCTGCCTGAAGACAATTGCTTTTGTTCTGTCCCTATTAATACCACAGGCAGGCAGCTACAGTATTTACAGTCAGTGTACTGTGTCCTCTGCGCAGTGTGCACCTAAAGCTACCTGAAGAAAATTGGTGGTGTTCTTCTGATCCTATTAGTACCACAGGCAGGCAGCTGCAGTATTTACAGTTAGTGTAGTGCGTCCTCTGCACAGTGTGCACCTAAAGCTACCTGAAGAAAATTGGTGATGTTCTTTTGATCCTATTAGTACCGCAGGCAGCTGCAGTATTTACAGTTAGTGCAGTGCGTCCTCTTCACAGTGTGCACCTAAAGCTACCTGAAGAAAATTGGTGGTGTTCTTTTGATCCTATTAGTACCGCAGGCAGCTGCAGTAGTTACAGTTAGTGTAGTGCGTCCTCTGCACAGTGTGCACCTAAAGCTACCTGAAGACAATTTCTGTTGTTCTGGTCCTATTAATACCACAGGCCGGCAGTTGCAGTATTTACAGTTAGTGTAGTGCATCCTCTGCACAGTGTGCACCTAAAGCTACCTGAAGAAAATTGTTGGTGTTCTTCTAATCCTATTAGTATGATAGGTAGGCAGCTACAGTATTTACAGTTAGTGTACTGTGTCCTCTGCACAGTGTGCACCTAAAGCTACCTGAAGAAAATTGGTGGTGTTCTTCTGATCCTATTAGTACCACAGGCAGGCAGCTGCAGTATTTACAGTTAGTGTACTGCGTCCTCTTCACCGTGTGCACCTAAAGCTGCCTGAAGACAATTGCTTTTGTTTTGTCCCTATTAATACCACAGGCAGGCAGCTACAGTATTTACAGTCAGTGTACTGTGTCCGGTGCACAGTGTGCACCTAAAGCTACCTGAAGAAAATTGGTGGTGTTCTTCTGATCCTATTAGTACCACAGGCAGGCAGCTGCAGTATTTACAGTTAGTGTAGTGCGTCCTCTGCACAGTGTGCACCTAAAGCTACCTGAAGAAAATTGGTGATGTTCTTTTGATCCTATTAGTACCGCAGGCAGCTGCAGTATTTACAGTTAGTGCAGTGCGTCCTCTTCACAGTGTGCACCTAAAGCTACCTGAAGAAAATTGGTGGTGTTCTTTTGATCCTATTAGTACCGCAGGCAGCTGCAGTATTTACAGTTAGTGTAGTGCGTCCTCTGCACAGTGTGCACCTAAAGCTACCTGAAGACAATTTCTGTTGTTCTGGTCCTATTAATACCACAGGCCAGCAGTTGCAGTATTTACAGTTAGTGT
Organism: Lithobates septentrionalis; assembly: GCA_037952835.1. NCBI lineage: Eukaryota > Metazoa > Chordata > Amphibia > Anura > Ranidae > Lithobates > Lithobates septentrionalis. Next base: position 1,308,655 of record JBBDGP010001605.1, on the reverse strand, counting down.
AGTGCATCCTCTGCACAGTGTGCACCTAAAGCTACCTGAAGAAAATTGTTGGTGTTCTTCTAATCCTATTAGTATGATAGGCAGGCAGCTACAGTATTTACAGTTAGTGTACTGTGTCCTCTGCACAGTGTGCACCTAAAGCTACCTGAAGAAAATTGGTGGTGTTCTTCTGATCCTATTAGTACCACAGGCAGGCAGCTGCAGTATTTACAGTTAGTGTACTGCGTCCTCTTCACCGTGTGCACCTAAAGCTGCCTGAAGACAATTGCTTTTGTTCTGTCCCTATTAATACCACAGGCAGGCAGCTACAGTATTTACAGTCAGTGTACTGTGTCCTCTGCACAGTGTGCACCTAAAGCTACCTGAAGAAAATTGGTGGTGTTCTTCTGATCCTATTAGTACCACAGGCAGGCAGCTGCAGTATTTACAGTTAGTGTAGTGCGTCCTCTGCACAGTGTGCACCTAAAGCTACCTGAAGACAATTGCTGTTGTTCTGATCCTATTAATGCCACAGGCAGGCAGCTACAGTATTTACAGTTAGTGTAGTGCATCCTCTGCACAGTGTGCACCTAAAGCTACCTGAAGACAATTGGTGGTGTTCTTCTGATCCTATTAGTACCACAGGCAGGCAGCTGCAGTATTTACAGTTAGTGTAGTGTGTCCTCTGCACAGTGTGCACCTAAAGCTACTTGAAGAAAATTGGTGGTGTTTTCTGATCCTATTAGTACCGCAGGCAGCTGCAGTATTTACAGTTAGTGTAGTGCGTCCTCTGCACAGTGTGCACCTAAAGCTACCTGAAGACAATTTCTGTTGTTATGGTCCTATTAATACCACAGGCAGGCAGCTGCAGTATTTACAGTTAGTGCACTGTGTCCTCTGCACAGTGTGCACCTAAAGCTACCTGAAGACAATTGCTGGTGTTCTCATACTAATAATACTACAGGCAGGCAGTTGATTCTGCTAGCTGCAGTATCAATATATATATACATACCAGCTTTGTGCAGCTACATCTCACTGCAGGCCTTTAGTATGTCTGGAAGGCCAACAAGGAGAGGCAGACAGTCACAAGCCAATAAAAGAGGGCAAGCAGGCTCTGTGTCTAGAGGCAACAGTGCTGGTCATGGAGACAGTACATCCTCATCAGCACGGGGCTGTGGAACATGCTTGTCCTTTTTTTTGGCAGCTGGCCGTGTTGAGCCACAACATGCGGAAGACTTGGTAGAGTGGATGACCAAGCTGTCCTCATCCTCCTCATCCTCTCTCACCCAGGCTCAGGGTACTTTGTCTGGCAAAGCAGCTGCCAACGCAGCCTCTTCCCTTGGCTCAATGTCATCAGTAACTCCTTCCCTAGCCCCACCATGTACTCCTGAGGAGTCCCCCGAACTGTTTGACCACAGTGTTGGGTACATGCTCCAAGAGGATGGCCAGCGTTTTGAAGGCTCCGATGATGGTACCCAGCTAGGCAGTAACGTGAGCCCAGAGAGAGGGGGTGCCCAAGAAGGACAGCAATCTGGCAGTCATGTTCCCCCAGCTGCAGCATACTGCCAGCTTTGCTCCAGTGATGAGAAGGAAGGGGATGATGAGGTCACTGACTCCACGTGGGTGCCTGATAGGAGAGAGGAAGAGGAGGAGGAGGAGGCGGCACATCTCCAACGAGGCAGGATGCCCTCCAGGGGCCAGCTTAAGGGCAGCACACCGACTGCATCACACCGCAGAGGACCGCATGTGCAGGGCGCTGCTGTCTCTGTGCGTTATTCCAAAAGTTCTTTGGTGTGGGCCTTTTTTGAGACAAGTGCATCAGATCCCACCGCTGCTATTTGCAACACATGTCTCAAGCGTATCTCGCGTGGCCAAAACATCACCTGCTTGGCCACCCCATGCTTGACCAGACATATGTCGACCTGCCATGCAGTTCGTTGGCAAGCGTACCTAAAAGACCCACACCAAAGAACAAAGTGGACCTCTCCTTGCTCCTCATCAGCTGGGATCTCTGACCCCACTATACCTTCAGTCCTCTCTGAAACCTGCACTGAGAGGAATGAAGGTGTAGAATTAGGTGTGTCACAGCCAAGTACTTGTGGGCAATCTGCTATCGGTACACCGACGTTAGATTGTACCAGGCAAATTTTCCTGCCCCAGCTGCTGCACCACCAAAATAAGTTCGCTCCCAGCCATCCACATGCCCAGCCGTTGAATGCTAGCTTGGCTGAATTGCTAGGACTTCAACTGCTGCGTTTTCAGTTGGTAGACTCTGCCCCCTTCCGTTAGTTTGTGGAATGTGCGGTTTCTCAGTGGCAGGTTCCCAAACGCCACTTTTTCTCACGGAAGGCGATTCTGGCTCTCTACCGGCATGTGGAAGGCAATGTCTTGGCCTCGCTGGACAGGGCAGTCAGCGGTAAGGTGCATATTACCGCTGACTCATAGTCCAGCAGGCATGGATAGGGACGTTACTTATCTTTCACCGCGCACTGGGTGACTCTTCTGGCAGCTGAGAAGGATGCAGGACAGGGTGCAGTAGTGTTGGAGGTTGTTCTGCCACCACGCCTCCAAAATTCAACTAGTGGTGATTCTGCCACACCTCTCTCCTCCACCCCCTCCTCTTCTTCTTCCTCCATGGCCTCTTCCTGTGCTGATTTGTCCTCAGAACCAGCGGTGCTCCATAGGCGTTCAAGGGGCTACGCAAGCACGCAGGCAATAAGATGCCATGCGGTGCTTGAGCTGATGTGCTTGGGGGACAGGAGCCACACTGGGGCAGAGATTCTGTCAGCTCTGCAGGGGCAGGTTCAGAGGTGGTTGACGCCATGCCAGCTTAAGCCAGGTATGGTGGTTTGCGACAATGGCACCAACCTCCTCTCCATCCTCTGACAGGGACAACTGACCCATGTGCCCTGTTTGGCTCACGTCCTTAACTTGGTGGTGCAGCGGTTCTTGGGCAGGTACCTGGGCTTACAGGATGTCCTGAGGCAGGCCAGGAAAGTCTGTGTGCATTTCCGCAGGTCATATAATGCCAGTGCTCGGCTGGCTGACCTCCAAAAGGAGTTTAACCTGCCCAAGAACCGCCTAATCGGTGACATGCCCACCAGGTGGAACTCAACGTTGGCCATGCTGCAGCAGCTGCACACACACAGCAGAGGGCCATCAATGAGTACCTATGCGACTATGGCACCAGGACAGGGTCAGGGGACCTTGTTTTTTTTTCACCATGCCAGTGGGTTATGATTAGGGATGCATGCACTGTCCTGTCACCATTTGAGGAGGCCACGAGGATGGTGAGCAGTGACAGTGCATGTATCAGTGACACTGTCCCTCTTGCCCACCTGTTGGAGCACACGCTGCGTGGAATAATGGACAGGGCACTTGAGGCAGAACAGAGGGAGGAAGAGGAGGACTTCCTTACCTCTCAAGGCCCCCTTTATCCAGACAGTGTTCCAGCGTGCCCGCTGATCACACAGGAAGAGGAGGAGGAGGATTGTGTCAGCATGGAGGTGGAGCCTGGCATTTAGCATCAGCAGTAGTCTTCAAGGGATCATTTACAGTCCGAAGAAACCCATGGACTTGTATGTGGCTGGGAGGAGGTGGCTGTGGATCATGTCGTCCTTAGTGACCCAGAGGACTCTGGACCGAATGCCTCAGCAAACCTACGCTGCATGGCCTCCCTGATCATGCAAAGCCTGTGGAAGGATCCTCATATTCGTGGTATCAAGGGGAGGGATAATTATTGGCTGTCAACCCTCCTTGATCCACGTTACAAGGGTAAGGTTGCGGACCTTATCTTGCCGTTGCAGAGGGAGCAGAGGATGAAACACCTTCGGGAGGCCTTGCAGAAAGGTTTGTGCAACGCGTTTCCAGAGCCTGGGAGGTTACAGTTTCCTGGTCCTCCTGGACAATGTGTTGCTGAGGCTTCGGTCAGTCACAGAAGGAGTGGTGGAGAAGGTGGCCGTTTGACTGATGCGTTCAGACAATTCTGACAATAATCCTCTGGGTTACTAGGTCTTGAGGATGGATCACTGGCCAGAGCTTGCACAGTATGCAATTGAGCTACTGGCCTGTCCTGCATCCAGCGTTCTTTCGGAACGCACATTCAGTGCTTCTGGAGGCTTTGTATCAGTCTTGGATCACCAGCTACCAAGCAGCTGATGCTGATGTAACCGATTGATGTTTTTTTTATTGTGAGATCCCTTCAAGACTGCCGATGCTGATGCCAAGTGACTATCCTGTTACGCTGAGTCAAAATCCTCTTCCTCCTCAATTTTCATGCTGATAGCTTGTAAGAACATTTTTGGTTCTGGGCACCGCCACCAGTGGCCAAGGCCCACTTTTTCTGCCCCTGTTTAACAGGGGTGTGTACTTACAATTTTTGATGCAATACTTTGCAGCAGGGCTCATTCCTGCGCTCTAACTATAGTATCTGTGAGGGGTTGCAGTGTTGTGGCACCAGCACCAGTGACCAAGGCCCAATTTTTCAGCCCCTGTTTAACAGGGGCATATAATTACAATTTTTGATGCAATACTTTGCAGCAGTGCTCATTCCTGCGCTCCAACTATAGCATTTGTGAGGGGTTGCAGTGTTGTGGCAATTTTTCTGCCCCTGTTTAACAGGGGCGTGTAATTACAATTTTTGATGCAATACTTTGCTGCAGGGCTCATTCCTGCACTCCAACTAGAGTATCTGTGAGGGGTTGCAGTGTTGTGGCACCAGCACCAGTGCCCAAGGCCCAATTTTTCAGCCCCTGTTTAACAGGGGCGTGAATTTACAATTTTTGATGCAATACTTTGCAGCAGGGCTCATTCCTACGCTCCAACTAGAGTATCTGTGAGGGGTTGCAGTGTTGTGGCACCAGTGCCTAAGGCCCAATTTTTCTGCCCCTGTTCAACAGGTGCATGTAATTACAATTCTTGATATAATATTTCACAGCAGGGCTTGTTCCAGCGCCCACCAAGAGTAATAGGGCGTACACACGGTCGGACTTTGTTCGGACATTCCGACAACAAAATCCTAGGATTTTTTCCGACGGATGTTGGCTTAAACTTGTTTTGTCTACACACGGTCGCACAAAGTTGACGGAATTTCCGATCGTTCTGAACGCGGTGGCCTAAAACACGTACGTCGGGACTATAAACAGGGCAGTGGCCAATAGCTTTCATCTCTTTATTTATTCTGAGCATGCGTGGCACTTTGTCCGTCGGATTTGTGTACACACGATCGGAATTTCTGACAACGGATTTTGTTGTCGGAAAATTTTATCTTCTGCTCTCCAAATTTGTGTGTCGGAAAATCCGATGGAAAATGTCCGATGGAGCCCACACACGGTCGGAATTTCCAAAATCACGCTCCGATCGGACATTTTCCATCGGAAAATCCGACCGTGTGTACGGGGCATAACTGTGAGGACTTACAGTGTTGTGGACCAGCACCACCACCACCAAAGGCCCAATTTTTCTACCACTGTTCAACAATGGCATGTAATTACAATTCTTGATCTAATATTTCACAGCAGGGATCGTTCCTGCGCCCACCAAGAGTAACTGTGAGGGCTTACAGTGTTGTGGCACCACAAACACCTAAGGCCCCAATTTCTGCAGAGTATATAGGGCAGGCCCCTACTTTCAAACATCCAACTTACAAACGACTCCTACTTGCAAACGAAAGGAGACAACAGGAAGTGAGATGAAATCTACCCCTAGGAAGGGAAATTCGTTCCTGTAAGAGTTAATATGGTAAAAACGTGTCTCCGCTTCACTGATGCTTTATGCCAATCCTTGTTTTACTAAAAACCCCAAATTTTCAAAAAACATTTGTCATTGGGACAGAAAGTGAGGTGAAATCTTCTGAAGAGGTGCACAGACAGCAAAACAAATGTTACAGGGGTGATAACCCTTCCCTATGTTTTCCAAAAAGTTTAAAAATAGATTTTTTTTGGCTGGAACTACACTTTAAAAATGTACCAGTTCTAAATTACAAACAGATTCTACTTAACAACAAACCTACAGTCCCTGTCTTGTTTGCACCGCCTGTATACTGTTGTTCAGAGTATATAGAGCCTGGGGGCCCCACGCCTTTCCTTTTTTTAATTTGGATGCGGGGTTCCCCTTAATATCCATACAAGACCCAAAGGGCCTGGTACTGGATTGGGGGGGGTGCCCATGCCGTTTGTCTCACTAATTTTCATCCATATTGCCGGGACCGGACATTACATTAAAGCCGCAATCAGTTTTAAATGACTTTTATTCCTTTACAAATGTCATTTTGTGCAGGGACTGTTCTAAGCACGGGAAACACGCTCCACTTTACAGGCATACTATAGACACCCCCCAGGTACGATATTTAAAGGAATATTTCACTTTTTTTTTCACTTTAAGCATCATTAAAATCACTGCTCCCGAAAAAACAGCCGTTTTTAAAAGTTTTTTTGCATTGATACATGTCCCCTGGGACCCGGGACCCCAAACCATTTTTAGGACAATAACTTGCATATTAGCCTTTAAAATTAGCACTTTTGATTCTGAACGTTCGAGTCCCATTGACTTTAATGGGGTTCTAAAGTTTGCGTGAACTTTCGGTCCGTTCGCAAGTTCTGGTGCGAACCGAACCGGGGGTGTTCGGCTCATTCCTAGTCATAACCACGCCCCTGAAGATGCACGTTTGTGACGAAACGTCGGGTGGAGCAAGGGACGAGTGACGTATTGGTGTGGACAGAGGAGTGGCTGCCATCTTGTCGGTAGGAAGGGCTGGTTGCTTTCCTTTTTGCCTGTATTATATGTGAGTTTTATCTTTAGCTCTTAAAGAAAAAATGTGTTCTGTTTTCGGATGTCTGCGCAATGAGAGTGTTTCTTTAATTTCTTTACATATGTGACCACCATGCTATACCTCTAAAGCATACTTTTTGGTCAACGTTTTTGCTGAGATTAAGTGTGTTTACATCTGGTGGGTCCGTGGAAGAAGGATCTCTTGTCAATTAGTGGATAGTTTGATGAATAGGAGGAACCGTGGATATAACCATCTAGTAATTTATTTACTGTGTATAACCAATACACTGATGTAAGGGTCAGTTATTTTGGGTGTTGGTGATGGCTTTCTCTCTCTTCATCTCATTGAACTCTCCAATGATGGACTGTGTTTTGATTAACACGGCACCTTTATATCATTGAATTTATTTTATATGAACTTTATGTTTATTACCACCATTTTTTAGCGCTACACCTTTATCCCATATTTCCTTGTCAAAAGAAGTTTATTGAGTATACAATGTTATAAAGATACATAAAGTAAGTTTACAAGGATCTATAAAGTAAGCTCATTGTTTTACAGTAGGGTTTATATAGGTAAATATCATGAAATTTCAAATATTAAACATTGGGTTCACGTAAACCTAAATTAAAGATATATATCATTTCCTTAGTTACTTTTGTAGGTATTTAAATGATTTATACCTACTATACATATTGTTTACAAGTAGAGTGTATATAGGTCAAATAAATTCTGATAATGAGCTTTAATCGTAAGGTGGAGAAAAGGAAAGAGAAAGAAGAAAAAGGGTTGAAAGGTAGAGGTATGGTCCACAAGGTTGTCCCGCTCGTCAGTTTATTATTCTTTTTAGTTCTCTTTGAAGCCTTAGAATGGGTGTCTCTGTAAGTCATTTAATCTGTTACCATGGCAACAGGACAGAGTCATTGAAGTTTGACAGGAACTGTTGTTTTATCCAAGGATGCCAAAGTTTTTCAAATTTTGAAATTTGATTTTGATCGATGGCTACCATCTTAGCATGGGACATTGTATTATTCATTCTGTGAATTGTTTCTGCTAGTACCAATGTAGGAGATTTCCATGCCTTGGCCACTGTTTGTTTTGCAGCTGTTATTAGTTGGATCATAAGTTTAAATTGAGAGAGTGTTAACCATTCCGGTTTTAGATTAAGTAAAGTTAAATATGGATCTGGTTGTATTATTTTTTAAAATATTTTAGATGCAATCACGAAGACTTCCTTCCAGAAGGTTTGGATTACTGGGCACGTCCACCATATGTGTAAATATGTGCCTTTTTCTGGGCATCCTCGAAAACAAAGAGCTGAGGTATTAGGTGAATATTTTGCCACTCTAGCAGGTACAAGGTACCAGCGAGTTGGGACTTTATAATTTGTCTCCAGTGCTAAGATGTTGGGTGAAGATGACTTAGATGTGAGCCATATGTTAGACCAGTCCGTGTCTTCTAAAGTTCGTCCCAGGTCCTCCTCCCACCTCTGAACGTGGGATTATGAATTTTAAAGCGGTCTTTAGGATCAAGCCATAATAAATTTGATATTAATAGAGGGTCATTTTCTGAAGCCTCTATAAATACCCATAATGGGATTTCCTGTTTTGCATGGTATTTGGACAGACTGGCCAAATGTGCTGCTCTGTAGTAGTTAGTAAAATTAGGGTATCCCAGGCCTCCTTTATTTTTGGGAAGATGTAGTGTGTGTATAGGTATACGTGGTTTAGAAGAGCCCCATATAAACGAAGTTGCTCTTTTTTGTACTAATCTCAAAAAATAGGAAGGAATTGGAATAGGGAGGACTCTGAATAGATAAAGCAATTTGGGTAGAATAGTCATTTTGATTGCATTAATCTTCCCTATCCAGGATAAAGGAAGTTGCGACCATTGTTTTATTAGATTTGTGATCTGTCTTAATACAGGAGGATAATTGGTTGAGAATAAGTCAGAATGAGATGCTGTTAAATGAATTCCAAGATATGGGATTGATTTTTCTGCCCATGTGAATGGGAGTGCAGCCCTAGCCGGGATCAATTCCATGTTTGTGAGTGAAATATTAAGCACTAGGCATTTCTTAGGATTAATCATAAGGCCGGATAGGGCTGCAAATCCATCAAGAGCTGGTATTAAGTTAGGACCAGAGACCTGTGGTGATGATAGAAAAAGTAATATATCGTCTGCAAATATACATAATTTGTGTGTAATACCTCCTACTTCAATGCCAGTTATAGTTTGGTTTGTTCTGATGTATTGGGCCATGGGTTCGAGTATAAGGGCAAATAATAAGGGAGATAATGGGCAACCCTGTCGGGTACCTCTTTCGATATTAAAGGCTTCAGATTTGTATCCAGCATATTTTATATAGGCTTTGGGATTATTATATAATGCTTTGATCCATGTTAAAAAGTGGGGTCCAAAACCCCATTTTTGTAATGAATATTGCATATATTGCCAGGATACTGTGTCAAATGCCCTCTTAATATCGAGAGATAGAAAACATAAAGGGATTTTCCGTTTTTTAGCAATATGTGCCAATAACACTGCCCTGCGTATATTATCGCCTGCCTGTCTATTTGGCATGAAGCCTACTTGATCTCTATGTATTAATTTTCCTTTAATGCTATTGAGGCGTTTTGCTATTATTTTTGCTAATAATTTAATATCGAGGTTTAACAGAGAGATAGGCCGATAATTCACACAGGAAGTATCATCAGAAAGGGGTTTTGGGATCATACAAACAATTGCCATTAGTGTTTCTTGCCGAAAAGAATGTCCATCTAGAAGTTTGTTAAAAGTTTCAGTGAGAATGGGAGAGAGTATTTCTGAGAATGTTTTATAGTATAAAGCCGAGTAGCCGTCTGGGCCTGGTCTTTTGTTAGGTTTTAGGTCTTTTATGGCGTTAGCAACTTCATCTATAGTTATAGGCTCATCCAAACTGCTTTTTTGATTCTGAGATAACTCAGGTAAGGTTATTTTTGAGAAGAAGGATTCAGCCTCTGTAGGATTAAATTCATTGTTTGTCTTGTATAAAGTTGCGAGATGTGAGTGAAATTTATGGACTATTTTAACTGGATTACAAGTGTAAACATTTTTTGATAATTTCAAACGTATTGGTTTGAAAGATTTGTTAGTTGAATTTAATGCCCGAGCCAAATATGTACCTGGTTTGTTTGTATTCATGTAGAAATTGTGTTTGGAGCGTTTGAGGGATTTATCAACTGACTCAGTGAGAAATAGATCGTATTCCAATCTACATTTTTCCAGATGAGATTTTGTACTCTGAGATGGATTATCTTGAAATGATATGTAGGCTGCATTAAAATTGAGTTCTAGTTTTTTTGCTAGATTTTTGCGTTCCCGTTTAAATAGTGCCATTTGTCTTTGTATTGTACCACGCAAGACAGGCTTATGAGCTTCCCACAGTGTTATTGGGGAGATGTCTGTTGTATTATTAATTGATATGTATTCCTTTAAAGCTTGTTCAATGGCCATCTGATGTAGTGGGTGTTTGAGCATTATGTCCGGTAAGTACCACGTTGGGTCATGCGCTTTTGGTATGGCTGAGGCTATAGTAGTGTATACTGCATTATGGTCAGACCACGGAATCGGAATTATATCTGATGCAATAATTTCTGGTATCATTCCTATTGTTAGAAAAATATGATCTATTCTGGTGAAGGTTTGATGAGGGTGCGAGAAATAAGTGAATTTCTTTTTCATTGGGTTACTTTCTCTCCACGAATCTACCAGATTGTATTTGGAAAGAAGTTGAGAAAAAGGTAATCTAGAGGTTATTTTGGATGGTGTAAAAGGTGATTTATCTAGAAATGGGAGGAGGACCTGGTTCGAATCCCCACACATTATCACTGTTCCCATTTTGTGTGTATTAATCACTTGTAATATATGTGAGAGGAATGGTGTAGGTTGTTTGTTAGGAGCGTAGTAGGAAATCACCGTGATTGCTGTATCCATTATATAACCCATGAGTATCAGGTATCTACCTTCTGGGTCTTTAATTTCTGATGATAAGGTGAATGGTGTGGATCTGTGAAATGCAATTAGAGTTCCCCTTTGCTTGGTACAGGCAGAAGCCGTGTAAATTTGTTGATAAAAAGGAGAAATATATTTTGGAGTAGAATCTTTGGTGAAGTGTGTTTCTTGGAGGCATACTATGTGAGCCTTCTTGTTATGGAAAGTACGGAAGGCTTTGGTCCTTTTTTGAGGGACATTTATTCCCTGAACATTCAGGGAAAGTATATTCAGTGGTGCCATGGCAACAGATCAAATAGTTTTGACTTACTTTTTGTTATGCAGAGCTGACTGCGCAGATCAACCTGTGTGGACTGAAGGGATGAATAGATAGAAAAGAAACCAGTGAATTCTGGAGTAAAGAGTAAACAAAAAACATATGAGATTAGATGATACATTGTATAAATTATTTTTTGCAAGTAATCACAATTTACCCGTGAAAGAGAATAAATATCTCTCTCAGGGGAATAAGTGCCTTCGTCACACTCCCACATAATATGGTTGGGAGAATGAGGAGGGCTAATGGGGGTACACGGATCTTCCGCTTACAGGAGAGAAGTGCTATGTCAAAAGACATCAAAATGATGTTTCATTAATTGGAGTGCAGAATATAGTTTTTGTTGAAATTATTTATTCCAGGGTGGTTGTATATGGTTAGTCTTGCCCTAGGCTAAATAATTCAGTTAGAAAGGTACTGTTAATAACTTTGGTATTGATGAAGATAGTTTGAATTATTTTGGGATTTTAACCCTTTTAGAGTAAACAATTACATATTTTATTCATATGTAACTGTTTAGATATGTTAACTCATAAAATTAAGGTTGTATTGCTTCAGATTAGAATAAACAAAAACATAATTCTAGGAACTAGTTAGGTAATAATATATTTGTTTTAAGAAAAGAAAGAAAAAGCTTCCATTACTTCTGGATTATTGAACATATTTGTCCTAAAAAGTAATAAATCTATTGTTATTACCTGATAATATAGTAACTGAACAAGAATGTCCTTATTTCACTTATATATTCTAAGGCTATATGAATCAGAAGTAATAAGAAATATAACTGGAATGTAACATGATCCCACACAGTGTGTGACTATCAGAATGCAGTTACATTCAGTTATAAATACAGGTTTTTTATAGAGAACCATCTCTTAGTATAATAAATGAAGAGATATCAGGAATTAGGATGTCAGTCCATTGAATCTTCTTGGTCCATGGATGATGTGGCATAACGGCCTCTTTTGTGAGAATGATGATTCCCATTTTGTTCTGGAATTTTCTGAGTGCTGCCTGAAGGTGAAGATGATGTCATTCTTCTGCGTGTGGGAGAGTTGCTGCTTGTGGGTTCTGTCAGATTTAATTTTAAAAGGGTTTGTTGTAGTTCATCTGCTGATCTGCTTCTGTAAATTGTACCTTGGTAGTTAAATCTGACTGAAAAGGGGAAGCCCCATTGATACATAATGTTGTGGCGTTGCAGTTCCATTAGTTGGGGTTTCATGGATCGTCTTTTAGTAATAGTAAGTTGGGATAGGTCAGCAAAAATTTGATAATTGTGACCTTGAAAATTAAGTTCCTTTTTTTCTCTTGCAGCAATTAGTATTTGTTCTTTCGTTCTGTAATAATGAAATTTTGTGATTATATCACGTGGGGGTCCATCTTTCTTTTTGGCTGTGAGGGCTCTGTGTACTCTGTCCAGTTCTAAACGTTCAATAGGGATATCTGGCTTTAATTCTTGTAATAGAGCAGTAATAGTAGATTGCAGGTCTGTCACAGTTTCAGGTATTCCCCTTATGCGCAAGTTTGAACGTCTGGCTCTATTTTCGTAATCTTCGAGCTTAGTTTGAAGTATTAAATTCTCTTCTTTTAATTGTTCCAATTCTGTTATATTTACTTGGGTTGTAATTTCAATTTCATCCATTTTTATTTCTAGGGCTGCGGTGCGGTTTCCCAGCTCTCTTATTTCTTTGGTTAGCCTTTTTGTTATTTGGTCTGAGGTTTGTTTTAAAGCCTTATGAAGCATCTTTTCAAATTGTAATAATATTACTGGGGATGCTGAGGAGGCTTGTGGAGAAGTTTGTGAGAGGATTTGTTCTGTATCTGACTCAAATGGAGAGTCTTGCTGTGACATTTTCTGTCTGTGAGAGCACCCTGATGCTGTATCTTGTGAGGTGACTGGAGCTGCTTTAGTTGCAGTGAGTGCCTGTGAGCTCTTTGTGAGGTGATTTTTATTTCTGCCACGGCTTCCTCCCAGTACCATATTTCCTGCCCAAACTTTCACAGTTTGTTCCCTGGGGCAAAAAGGTTCAAATGGATACCTTTTGAGCCTGCAGGCTCCGCTTTGTCCTTCTCTTCTCTCCTCAGCGGTGTGGAGCTCTAACAATGCATGTCTGCTCCGCTAGGCTCCGCCCCTGTCCCCTATCCCATATTTCTATTATTGTATCCAACAATATTGTGTTAGCAGCTATTCATTTATCCATTTTTATTTTAGCTCAATAAATCTGTTATTTTCTATATCATGGTGGTGGCTGGGGTGTCCATTACAGTTACAATATATGACTACTTTGTCCTCTCATGTAGTTCCTCTGTCTTTTCCTTCTCCCTCTCTCTTCCCTTCCCTCCCTCTCTCCTTCCCCTCTCTTTCCCTCTACCCCTAGCTCCCCCTCTCTGTCTCTCCCCCTCTCTCTCCCTCCTGTCTTCTCTCTCCCTCTCCTCTCTCTCGCCCTCTCCTCCCTCTCTCTCTCTCCTTCTCTCTCCATCCCTCTCCCCTCTCTCTCTCCCTTATTCTCTCTCTCCATCTCTTGCTCACTCCCCCACCCTCTCTCCCTCCCTCCCTTCCCCTCTCTCTCTCTCCCTCCCTCTCTCCCGTATTCTCTCTCCATCCTTCTCTCTCTCCCCCTCTCTCCCTTATTCTCTCTCCATCTTTCTCTCTCTCTCTCCCCCCGCTCCCTTATTCTCTCTCTCTTTCCTCCCCCTCTTTCCCTCCTCTCTCTCTCTCTCCCCTCTCTCTCTCCATTTCTCCCTCTCCCTTTTGCTTATTCTGTCTTTCCTTTTCTCTCTCTCCCCCTCTTTCTCTTGCCCCCACTGCCCTTTCTCTTTATTACCCCCTCTCTCACCCTCCTCTCTCTCTCCCTCCTCTCCCTCTCCACCCCTCTCTCACTCTCCCTCTCCCCCCTCTCTCTCTCCCTCCTCTCTCTTGCTCTCCCTCTCTTTCCCTTCTCTCTCTCCCCCTCTCTCCCCCCTCTCTCTCCCTCCTCTCTCTCACTCTCCCCCTTCTCTCTCTCCCCCCCTCTCTCTCTTTCCTCCTCCTCTCTCTCTCCCCTCCTCTCTCTTTTTCTCCCCCTCCCCTCTCTCTCTCACCCTTCTCTCTCTCTCTCTTGCCCCCTCCCTTTCTCTCTCCCTCCCCCTCTTTCTCTCGCTTCCTCTCACTCACTCACTCCCTTTCTCTCCCTTATTCTCTCTCCCTCTCTTGCTCGTTCCCCCACCCTCTCTCCCTCCCTCCCTCTCTCTCTCTCCCTTATTCTCTCTCCCTCCCTCTTTCTCACTCGATCTCTCTCTCTCCCTTATTCTCTCTGCCTCTCTTGTTCACTTCCCCTCTCTCTCTCCCCTCCACCCTCTCTCTCACACTCCCTCTCTCCCCCTCCCTCTCTCTTTCCCTTATTCTCTCTCCCTTTCTTGCTCGCTCCCCCTCCCTCTCTTCCTCCCTCTCTTCCTCTCTCTCCCTTCCTATATCTTCCTTATTCTCTCTCCATCCTTCTCTCTCTCCCCCCCCTCTTTTTCTCTCTCACTCCCTCTCTCCCTCCTTCTCTCTCCTCTCTTTCTCTCCCTCCTTCTCCTCCTCTCTCTCTCGCTCCTTCTCTCTCTTCCTCCCTCTCCCTCCCTCTCTCCCCCCCTCTCACTCTCTCACGCTCCTTCCCTCTCTCTTGCCCTCCTCTCTCTCTTCCTCCTTTTCTCTTTCCCGCCTTCTCTCCCTCCTTCTCTCTCTCTCCCTCCCCCCTCTCCCTCTCTCTCTCTCTTCCTCTCCCTCTCCTCTCTCCCTCCTCTCTCACTCGTCCTCCCTCCCACCTCCCTCTCTCCCTTCCTCTCTCTCCATACTTCTCTCTCTCCCCCCCAGATAGCAAGGATAACTTGTCAAATATGTAAGGCAGTGTTGAATTGTAAGTCTGTTAACTTGCTGCACATTTTCACTGACAAGTTGTGGACTTGCAGAGAACTTGAAGCTCAAGTTCTAGTTGACACTTTTCCAGTGTAGACTTGACCCCTGTGGTGGGATGACTATTGCACAACATAACTCAAACATAACTTGCAGCAGATTTGCAGAATATTTGCAAAGAAAGTTGGTCTGGAGTCATGCAATGCGGACTTGCTTCAGTTGTGCAACAAACTTGTGAAGCTTGGTAAGTCTAGCAATAGCTTAGCAAGTCATTTTCAAACTTGCAGCACAATTGCTTGCTATCTGGGCTCCTTCTCTCTCTCCCCCTCTTTCTCTCCTTCTCCCTCCTACCTCTCCCTCCTTCTCTCTCTCCCTCCCTCCTTCTCTCTCGCTCCCTCTCCCTCCTTCTCCCTCTCCCTCCTTCTCTCTCTCTCTCTCCCTCCTTCTCTCTCCCTCTCCCTCCTTCTCTCTCCCTCTTTCTCTTTCTCCCCCTACTCTCTCTCTCTCTCTCTCCCTCCTTCTCTCTCTCTCTCCCTCCTTCTCTCTCCCTCTCTCTCTCTCCCTCCTTCTCTCTCTCTCTCTCTCTCTCTCTCTCCCTCTCCCTCTCTCTCTCACTGGTAGTAGATGCTTAGAATTTCCAATGTAAATTCTAATGAAAAGAAAGTTTGTTCAATAATCATGAAATCGTCAGATAGACATTCATTTTATACCCCAGTGGTGAGAAAGTTTGAAGGAGTAGAATGGAACATTTTTCCTTGAATGAATGAATTTCTAAAAGTGTATGTGGTTTTCACTCAGTAAAGTCCATTCATTACAAAATCAAATCTTAAAATCAAACAAAATCTTTCAAACTACAAACAAATATTCTTTTGTACAAATTTTCCTAAGACGTTTGAAATTCTATCCCTCTATGACCAGCTTTACCTTCACTCCAAATCTGTGCTGTCCAGGAGCTCCCCGCCAGCCGCTGTCATCTTTGGCCAGGCCGCATCTGAGTACCAATTTCCGGCCATTTTAATTGGCTTAATAAAAAGGGGATTCCAATTAGGTCATAAAGGTTGCCACCATCCCTGATGCAAGGAAATAAAATAACCCCCTCAAATAGTGGGTGGGACTTTAACGGCAACGGAGTAGTAAAAAAACTGTTTTATTGATACAAATATACAAAATACAAAAAATATAAAGAAATCCACATATAAATCAAGTAATGTATAAAAAGGCTAAAAAATAGATATGCTGGTGTAGTAATCGAAAACATATATATTCGTGCAGTCTTCCACTCGGTCCACTCGGTGTTTTAGATTACTACACCAGCATATCTATTTTTTAGCCTTTTTATATATTACTTGATTTATATGTGGATTTCTTTATATTTTTTTGTATTTTGTATATTTGTATCAATAAAACTGTTTTTTTACTACTCCGTTGCCGTTAAAGTCCCACCAACTATTTGAGGGGCTTATCTTATTTCCCATTTTAATTGGCTTGGCCACAGTGACGTAAATCTTGTGCATGTGTGGGAGATCAGTAAGCTCGGCATGCGCATCTCGATGTACAGCGGTGGGCAGGCAGGTAAGAAACTTTAGAGATATTTTACATAGGATTGGACAGCTGACGAAGCCCTTTATCTGTCCATTCCCGGCTGCGGTAGGGGGCAGTGTGGGGCGCAATTCGTAGCATCACGTGGCTCCTTTTTTTTCTGTATTTGTACAAACTTTAAACAAAAGTACACTTCATTCAGTGACATGCGATCCTGTACAGTGTGCTGCAACAAAATGCAGCATGTCTGCATTTTATCACAGCACACTGCAGTGCAGCCCTGTACACTGCGTTGTAGTGTGAATGGGATACACATGACTAGGGCAGCCAGATAACTTATTACCCAAACAACACATGTATACTATCTTATAACTGCTATTCAATAATAATGACACAGACACCTTCTTGGATGTAAATGGCCTTTATTAACAATAAACCAATAAAATGTAACCTTTGTTTCAAATATTTAAACAATTTAAAATATTTAACATATTCCAGCTCAACTCTAAGTAATTGGTTGCTGGTCCCTGACGACCCCCCTTTTACTTTTTGAGCCTGTAATCCCTTTTTAGTTAGCATCCGTCCCCAGCCACCAACTCGCCTCGAGGACTCACTAACTGACCGCACACCCCCACAACTTATTACCCGTTAGTCCGGACTGAAGCCAGACCAACCGGGAGAACTCCATACCTGGGATGGGTCCCAACGTTTTCCAATATCTCATGTTTTATATTTGAATCAATATATCTGTCATCAATGACCCAACCGCAACGACACTCTTTCAAAGTCCATCACTGTAAGCCTTTTATTAGGGCGGGCGGAGGGAGCGTTCCTCCTATCTTGCTGACTCCAGACTGCTGCCCCTGCTCCACCCAACTTCTGTACTGAATAAGACGCTCCACCCCTCTCATCATTATCTCCAATCCGGTAAGACCAGTACCTTTTTTTCCCCCTTCCTATTATTAACCTGTTCCTCTCCATAATCTACTTGCACCCTGTCATGTCTGTCCTACGCCTACTTTTCAATGAAGCTGCGTACATGTCTTTACTAGGGCAGCCAGATAACTTACTACCCCAACAACACATGTATACTATCTTATAACTGCTATTCAATAATAATGACACGGACACCTTCTTGGATGTAGATGGCCTATTCAGCCTTTATTAACAATAAACCAATAAAATGCAACCTTTATTTCAAATATTTAAATAATTTAAAATATTTAAAATATTCCAGTTCAACTCCAAGTAATTGGTTGCTGGTCCCTAACGGCTCCCCTTTTACTTTTAGAGCCTGTAATCCCGATATAGTTAGCATCTGTCCCCAGCTGCCAACTCGCCTCAGGGACTCACTAACTGACCACAGACCCCCACAACTTATTACCCATTAGTCCAGACTGACGTCAGACCAACCGGGAGGACTCCATACCTGGGATACGTCCCAACGTTTTCCAATACCTCATGTTTTATATCTGAATCAATATATCTGTCCTCAAGGACCCAGCTGCCACCGCGGCACAAGTGTGAAACCTTACATTTGCGCCCGCAGCCACACCAGCAACGTCCTCCGGATACCGTCCTCCAACCCCAATGCCCAAAGGTCAATCCCGACAGGGTTGAGATGAACCCCATCCCCTCTCAAGTACCTCCAGGTGTCTACCTCTAACTCCCAAAGCCGGACTACCACTCCACCATTACGGGCAATAAACCTCCCCACTTCTTTATTGATTTTGATGTTTTGTTCAACTTTTCCCATGAACGGGTCCCCCTCCAAGACATGCGGGCCACTATATCTGACCACACCACAATCATGTCTGGAAAGGATGTCCTGAGCCTGAGAAAGTCCCACTGAATGTCCTTAATGACCTGTCTCATGGGATGTATTCCCAAATCATTGCCACCCACGTGAAGGACCAGGATGTCTGGAACTCGGTCCAACCTAGAAAACTGATGTACTTTGGGTACCACTTTGTGCCACATCATGCCCGGAACCCCAATCCATCTGATCCTGCCTTCCTCTCTTGTAAGCCTGAGCTACCTACCATCTGGTCTGACATCCGCCCTTCTTGCCCCCCAGAAAACATACGAATGTCCCATTATCCAGATGAGACATCCTTGAGAATCTGAAAAGACATAACAAAAAACATACCCAGCAACAGAAATAACCAACAAGCTGGAAAGAATATACTTACAGGGGAAAGGATAACCACATCAAATGTGGATGATCATACAGTTGATATTTCGTTGACTCCCATCTACCAATCTTCTTTATCATTTCTGTAGGAAGTCCCCACCGGGACGCCTCCGTGGCCACCCCAATGCGAAAAGAGTGGGCTGCATAATCCCCCGGGGGTAAACCACCCACCTTTAAACATTTTCGTAATACTGCTGTTAACTGAAATCTGGACAGGCACGATCCATCCCGGTGGGTGAACAACGCACCCTCCCCTGTTGGGCAAATAGCCAAAAACTGCCTCAAGGCTGTCACTGGACAGAACTGGGTGTCTAACCCCTTGAACAATTCTACTTGTACCCCTCTTCCTTGCTAGTCTGTTTTTGATCGCCTAATCCAAATATTCACTGACGTTTTTGAGCACAGTACATCTTCTAACCTTAAATTACCCACCACCCGTTTTGACGGTAAAACCATCTCACCGATTCTGAATGCCCCAAAAAAAGGCTAGCATAAAAGCCGCCCGGAAAAGTACCTTCTCAAAATATGTTGAACACACCTTATCCAAACATGTTAAAATAGTCCCCAATACCTCAAACGAAATTGGGCGTCTGGAATCCTTCTGGTAAGATCCCCTTCGGTACCCCCTCAATGCCTTACGAACAAAAAAAAACACTTCGTGAAATCCCTGAGCCCCTTACACTGAAACCAAAGGGCTAAGGCTGCCATCTTTTTTCCTATTGAGGACACCAAAACACCCTTTGAATAATTAATGCATATAAAGCACAACACCCATGCCTGTATCTCTTCCGGGTGCTCCGACCCGCCTACCTCAACCATCAGGTCTGACCATTTCTGCCATACTTTTTGATACGCCTTCCATGTTCCAGCGCTGAGGGACTGTCGTATCAATCCATCGAGGACTCCAATGCAATCTTCCATAATGCTGGAGGGCATGGCTCCCCGACCTGGTCCGCCTCCGGTGCCAGCTTGCGGAATTCTTGCCACTGGAAACAAGACAAAGCATCCGCTAACTTGTTGTCAACCCCAGGGATATGAACTGCATAAACAAATGCATTTATCCGCAAACAACTGAGCACCAGTTGTCTTAACAATCTGACCACCAGGGGGGGAAGATACCGAAATGTTGTTAATCGCCACCACTACCCCCATATTGTCACAGTTAAACCATACTTTTTTGTTACGCAACGCCTCCCCCCATAATTCCACTGATAAGACAATGGGAAAAAGTTCCAGCAGAACCAAATTCCGGGGGAAACCTGCCTCCCTCCAAGTCTCGGGCCATGGCTCTGCACTCCACCTCCCCTGACAATATGCGCCGTATCCTGCTGATCCCGCCGCGTCTGTGAACAAGACCAAATCAGCATTGCTGACCGGCCCCGTCTGCCACATCGAGCACCCATTGAAAGATTCCAAAAAGGCATACCAAATCCTCAAATCTTCCTGCAGTTCTCTAGACAGCCGTACAAAATGATTGGGTACCCACACACCGGCCGTGGCAGCCGCCAGTTGCTGACAAAATATGAGACCCATGGGAATAATCCTGCACGCAAAATTTAATTTTCCCAAAAGTGATTGCAGTTCCTTCAAATGCAGCTTCCGCTTGCCAAATGCCGTACTCACCTTCTTTTTCAGTGCCACCAATTTGTCTTCTGGCAGTCTACATTCCATGGCCATGGAGTCAGTGGTGATATTGGGGGATTCTGGTGGGCCCACACACAAAAAATCATCCAAATAATGGATGACTGAATTAACCCCTGCTAACGGCCCATTCAAAAAATGAGCTAAAAGCTTCGAACAGGGCACAAGTAATTGAACAGCCCATAGGCAGGCAACGATCTACCAAGTAAGATCCCTGCCAGCAACACCCTAACAATTGCTGAGGAGGCGCTGCCGACCCCCCCTGGAAAAAACTGACTCGTAGCCCTGGAAGAAGTCATCAATTTCATCCAGAGACTAATGTCTTTGTGGTCCCATCTAATAGAGGGGCGAATGGCCTTCCGCTGGCGAAATTGTTCATCATATCGAAGCCACGCTAAGCCCCCATATGCCCTGTGCGCCTCGCTAATTGCCTCCAAGTAGCAGAACAGAGCCGAGCAGTTCTCAGGGGCTTTTTCCCCCAATCACGCTCGCAAATATCGCAAACGCTTGCAACCAGTTCACAAACGTGCGTGGAATGAGCCTATACCTCCTCTTTTCTTCCTCTTCCTTCTTACTCTCGTCCGGCTTCACCCGATCTAAATTAAATTTCTCTAACGGGAGCAGGGAAAATATTTCCACAAACTCATCCTTCCAAATTTTTTCTCGCACTTCCTTTTTCAAATGCGCTCCAAAGGTCCCTCGAAGCACATGTACACCTCGCACCATGCAGCGCCCGCTAGCGAACCTTTTCCGCCTCCTTATCCTTCGGCGCTATCCCTGTTGCCGTTCCCACGCCATCCTTTTCCGTCTGCGTCTCCGCGACCACCGACGTTGAAGCTTTTTGTGGGGGATCCGCCGTGACTGGGGGCTCCCTAACGTTCGTGGGGGGTGTGACCCAGGGACTAATACGGGCCGAGGGCTGTGGAGCCCCACTCTCCAGGCGGCGTAGTAGCTCCCACAGTGCCTCCCACATGCCCCCCGGTGTACTCTGTGTATTACCTCCCACCAACCACAGATACCAGAGACAATACATTTTGAATGTTAAAGAAGTAGATATTTGCCTATCAGGCTGCCTCGGGTGAGAAGATCCTCCAGCCGTCTGTCCCGACACCACCGCCGCCTCTTGGGGGTCCTCAGTCAGCTCTTCCTCTTCGCTGCTGCTGGTTGACCTCTCTGGTCGCACATGCGACCACCGCTGTCCTTCTTCCGGCTGTCCCTTATGTCTTTTCTCTGTGCCTGTGTCGATCTGTGGGGGAGTGACCTCTCCCTGAGGGTCCGTCCTCCATCACTGTCCTGCATAGTGCTGACACCATTTTGCTGCGCCGCCGACATGGCCAGTGTGCAGGCGCCGCTCTGGCCAACCCTCCCAGGCCCCGACCTGGGCCTGGAGGCGGGGCCTCCCGACTGTCACTCTGCAAATGTCACCGGGCGTCCTCCTTGAGGCAAGATGGCTCCGCCACGTGGCGAGCTGCCGGCCGCATCTCAGACAAGGCCGGCGCTCGACGAACCGGATCTCCCCTGCCGGGTTTCCCCCCTGACCAGAGCATCGCAGGGGGTGGCAGCCGAATGGATCTGTGCTTGGATGGTCCTGGAGGGGGCCTGCCTGGAAGACTGGTGAGTGACCCCCCCTTGGGACTTTGCCGTGGACGGGGATTCGGGGATTCCTCCCAGGCCCCCTGCTTGCCGACGGAGGGGTCTGCTTAGCAGGGGGGCCTGAAGGGGCCCAACTGGGACTCCCAAGCCAGCGTTGAGTCTGGGGGGTGTTATCCGGGCTTAGGTGCACCGGAGGTCGGGACCTCCGAGCCTGTGTTGAGGCCGCCCTAGCTGTAGAGGGGCCCTGCCCTACCCCCTGTACAGTGCCCGCAATCTGGCTCTGCAGCCATTCTGTGCCATGCTGCTCAGCTGCATCTTTTAGTTGTTCCCACAACTTCTCTAACCCACTCATCTTTTCTTTTCAGTGCCCCCAGAACGTTCCTCTTATCTTGCTGACTCCAGACTGCTGCCCCTGCTCCACCCAACTTCTGTACTGAATAAGACGCTAAACCCCTCTCATAATTTTCTCCAATCCGGTAAGACCAGTACCTTTCTACACCCCTCCTATTATTAATCTGTTCCTCTCCGTAATCTTCTGCACCCTGTCATGTCTGTCCTACGCCTACTTTTCAATGCAGCTGCGTACATGTCTGGAAACAACTATTTTCTGTGTGTCCTTGCGGTGACAGGCATTTTACAATGCAGTAAAATGCCTGTCACCACACTATGAGGGTTATTTACGAAAGGCAAATCCCCTTTGCACTGCAAGTGCACTTGAAAGTGCAGTCGCTCTAAATCTAAGGGGTAGATCTGAAATGAGTGGAAGCTCTTCCGATTTTATCACCCAATCATGTGCAAGCTAAAATGCTGTTTTTTACTTTCCTTGCATGTCCCCCTTGGATCTACAGTGACTTTGCACTGCAAGTGCAGTTGGAAGTAAAGAGGATTTTCCTTTAGTAAATAACCCCTATGTGTGAATACAGCCTTTATGCAGAAGAGACATAGGGGGTTATTTACGAAAGGCAAATCCACTTTGCACTGAAATGAGTGGAAGCTCTGCTGATTTTATCATGCAATCACGTGCAAGCTAAAATGCTGGGGTTTTTTTTCCTTGCACGTCCCCCTCAGATCTACAGTGACTGCACTTCCAAGTGCACTTTTAGTGCACTTTCAAGTGCAGTTGCAGTGCAAAGTGGATTTTCCTTTAGTAAATAACCCCAATAGTATGTCTCTTCTGCATAAAAAATCCTGCCTGTTCCAACTTTTTTTTATTTTCCATTCTACTTTCACCTCATGCTTCTGGCCGCACACAAATATGGGGCCTCTTGGCGGGCGGGCCTTGGTGCTGAGCAGCAGCATATTTGCGTGCATTTGTGCAAATACAGCTGTGCCAAGGGCACACACCCTGCACGCTCCCGGTACAGTTACCAGCGGCTAATGGAAAGCTCCCGATCCCTGCTTGCGATCGGGAGCTTTCCAAACATCTAACCACTGTGACAGCCAATCACGGCAGTCACATGATCCTTAACCCCTTAAAGGGCCAAAAGGCACCGTCTCCAATGGGTTAAGCTGGTTACACATGTACTGAAAATCAGCTGGTTCAGCTGGAACTATCCGACTTTCGATATGTGTGTATTCCTCTCTGTTCAACAGAAGCCAGCCAAACAAATGGAAAACCAGTATAGAATTAGCGCTTGTAGCCAATAGCGGCAGGCCTGATCTGTGTATTCTGATGAGGGGGAGCCCATGCTGTAAGAATACAATAGCGCAGCGGGGGAGATCCCTGTATCCACATCGCTTGTGTTGGTGCAGAAATCTGTCAGGTTTTTTTATTTTTATTCAACCCACAATGCATATATAGCCTGATTTACAGTATACTTTTGTAGCCAAGTCCCGGGTTTCCTGAGGCCTAATGATGACCTCCAGGGTTAGGGACAGCTGACATCCTTCTGTGTAGAGTGGGTTACAAGGCATGGTGGGTGTAATGCAAGGTAGATTGATAGGCGCCAGACACTTCTTGAATGCAAAGTGATTTTTTGTCTCTTAAACAGAACTGTTGGAGAGAGGGTTTAAGCCAAGACACCCTTAAGTAGATGCAATGTTAATTGGCAGACTCTGAGACTTCTATAGGCAGACAGCCATGCAGTGAAAGGTATCTAGCCAAACACCACATCTGCATGAGTAGGAACGCTGTCTCCTATGGCAACAGTCTTGTAACAGTTTCTAACAAAGGTTGCAATGAGCTCCTTCACTTCTCCTACAATCTCCTATTGTAGAACTTCAGTCCGCTGAGCTCCTAGTCTTTCACTAGACTAACAGATCCACTCGCCACTGGATCTCCTGAGCTCTTCCATTCTTCTCACTCAGTATCTTCCTCAAGCATCGCCCCCACATCCCTGCTGGGTCCCTAGCTTGGCGCTCACAGATACTCCTCAAGCGTCACCCCATTGGCCTGCTTGGTCCCTGGCTTGGCACACAATAATGTTCTGCAAGCGTCACCTCCACTGGCTGGGTACCAGGCTTGGCACCTGCTGAAGTTTCCCAATTCTTCACCGTCCCCGGCTAGTGATAATACTGCTCAGGTTCTTGCTTCAGCTACTCACAGTGGTCTCCGGTAACAAGGTGGGTGGTTCCTTAGTATCGGCATCTTCCCTTCTACCTCCGACCACAGCTGGTTCTCCGGCCGGCGGAACCGTTGCTTCTGGTTGGACTGCAAGCCGCAGTCCCAACCCTACATTGCTCTCTTGCTTCTGGATAGGCCCTCAGATAGCCTAGCAGCCAGATATCCCCGGGATAGGCCTCAGGTCTCTGACCTAGCAGCTTGGGGCAATACAACACACGTCCACCCAGACAGCCGTCCAGGTGGCACAGAACCCCGATCCCCTGACTCCACCCAAATAAATAGGCTCTCCCAGCAGGCCAAGGGACCCAAGAAAATCCCTGCCCATTGGCTGAGACACCCCATTCATTCTTAATCTGTCCTTGCAAAGCCCTTGTCTTATCTAATGCCACCAGATACCCGGCCATCTAGTGACAGAAGAGAGAAGTGCAGCAATTCCAGAATTATGGTGAAATCAATTGACCTCCTATCAATTGGCAAATAAATTTGATAGAAACCCTCATCAGGGTGCTACATTTTATTTTATTTATTTATTTATTTATTACAGGTACTTATGTAGCATTGTCAATTTACACAGCACTTTACATATATATTGTACATTCACATAAGTCCCTGCAGAGCTTAAAATCTAAGGTCCCTGGCTTGGCACACAATAATGTTCTGCAAGCGTCACCTCCACTGGCTGGGTACCAGGCTTGGCACCTGCTGAAGTTTCCCAATTCTTCACCGTCCCCGGCTAGTGATAATACTGCTCAGGTTCTTGCTTCAGCTACTCACAGTGGTCTCCGGTAACAAGGTGGGTGGTTCCTTAGTATCGGCATCTTCCCTTCTACCTCCGACCACAGCTGGTTCTCCGGCCGGCGGAACCGTTGCTTCTGGTTGGACTGCAAGCCGCAGTCCCAACCCTACATTGCTCTCTTGCTTCTGGATAGGCCCTCAGATAGCCTGTCCTTGCAAAGCCCTTGTCTTATCTAATGCCACCAGATACCCGGCCATCTAGTGACAGAAGAGAGAAGTGCAGCAATTCCAGAATTATGGTGAAATCAATTGACCTCCTATCAATTGGCAAATAAATTTGATAGCAACCCTCATCAGGGTGCTACATTTTATTTTATTTATTTATTTATTTATTACAGGTACTTATGTAGCATTGTCAATTTACACAGCACTTTACATATATATTGTACATTCACATAAGTCCCTGCAGAGCTTAAAATCTAAGGTCCCTGGCTTGGCACACAATAATGTTCTGCAAGCGTCACCTCCACTGGCTGGGTACCAGGCTTGGCACCTGCTGAAGTTTCCCAATTCTTCACCGTCCCCGGCTAGTGATAATACTGCTCAGGTTCTTGCTTCAGCTACTCACAGTGGTCTCCGGTAACAAGGTGGGTGGTTCCTTAGTATCGGCATCTTCCCTTCTACCTCCGACCACAGCTGGTTCTCCGGCCGGCGGAACCGTTGCTTCTGGTTGGACTGCAAGCCGCAGTCCCAACCCTACATTGCTCTCTTGCTTCTGGATAGGCCCTCAGATAGCCTAGCAGCCAGATATCCCCGGGATAGGCCTCAGGTCTCTGACCTAGCAGCTTGGGGCAATACAACACACGTCCACCCAGACAGCCGTCCAGGTGGCACAGAACCCCGATCCCCTGACTCCACCCAAATAAATAGGCTCTCCCAGCAGGCCAAGGGACCCAAGAAAATCCCTGCCCATTGGCTGAGACACCCCATTCATTCTTAATCTGTCCTTGCAAAGCCCTTGTCTTATCTAATGCCACCAGATACCCGGCCATCTAGTGACAGAAGAGAGAAGTGCAGCAATTCCAGAATTATGGTGAAATCAATTGACCTCCTATCAATTGGCGAATAAATTTGATAGCAACCCTCATCAGGGTGCTACATTTTATTTTATTTATTTATTTATTTATTACAGGTACTTATGTAGCATTGTCAATTTACACAGCACTTTACATATATATTGTACATTCACATAAGTCCCTGCAGAGCTTAAAATCTAAGGTCCCTAAGGCCTGGTCCACACCTATGCACATTTTAGTGCATTTTCCGTTTTGCAGAAACACACTACAGTCCATTTAACATTTTCAGTTTCCTATGGATGTAGTTCATTTTATGGAAAGGACCAGGGTTTTTTTTTTTCTGGTTTTTGGTTCCATATACAATGGTTTAACCACTTAAGCCCCGGACCATTTGGCTGGCCAAAGACCAGAGCACTTTTTGCGATTCGGCACTACGTCGCTTTAACTGATAATTGCGCAGTCGTGCAACATGGCACCCAAACAAAATTTACGTCCTTTTTTTCCCACAAATAGAGCTTTCTTTTGGTGGTATTTGATCACCTCTGCAGTTTTTATTTTTTGCGCTATAAACAAAAAAAGAGCGACAATTTTGAAAAAACGCATTATTTTTTACTTTTTGCTATAATAAATATCCCCAAAAAATATATAAAAAAAACATTTTTTTTCCTCAGTTTAAGCTGATACGTATTCTACATATTTTTGGTAAAAAAAAAACTGCAATAAGCGTTTATTGATTGGTTTGCACAAAAGTTATAGCGTCTACAAAATAGGGGATAGTTTTATGGCATTTTTATTAATATTTTTTTTTTTTTACTAGCAATGGCGGCGATCAGTGATTTTTATCATGACTGTGACATTATGGCGGACACGTCAGACAATTTTGACACATTTTTGGGACCATTGGCACTAATACAGCGATCAGTGTGATTAAAAATGCATTGATTACTGTAAAAATGTCATTGGCAGTGAAGGGGTTAACACTAGGGGCAGTGAAGGGGTTAATGTGTGTCTTAGGAAGTGTTCTAACTGAAGGGGGATGTGGACTGTGCAGGGAAGCTAAGAGGATCTGTCAGTTCTCCCCTCAGGGAACCAGAAACTGTGTTTACACACACAGTTCCTGGTTGTCCGTGTGCCCCGAGCAATCGTGGGAGCCCGGCGGTGATCGAGACCGCCAGGCACTCGCATCGGCTCAAGGGGCGAGCGGGGGCGCGCACGTGCACCCTAGTGGCCACAGGGCGAAGCGACTTAACATAACGTCATTTCACCCAGCCGCCCCATTATGCTGCAGTACAACTGCGGCGGCTGGTCGGTAAGTGGTTAAAGATGTGTATTGAAAAATGCAAAATGCACCTGGAATATGCAAACTGCAACCTGCATAGGTGGGAATCAGGCCTAACTCAGTATACTTGTGTCTGTTCCCTATTTCCTCTTTCATGTTATCTTTTTTGTGTCCTCTCTCCTTTTGTTATATTTCCAGTTTGTAACGTACTCAATCCCTGTTTATTATTCACGCTCAGTTTCCCACCCTTCCCTCTTTTGAGTCAATATGTCATCTACATTCTTATAACGTGGCCATGCTTTACATGTCATACTTATTTTTTGTATAAGTATAATGTTATGGGTTAAACACCACTGCTTGTCTTTAACCCCTTCATGAAGGAGGATAAATCAGATCTTAATGCCTGAATAGAGTTTTGCCACTTTGGCATGTGCTATGTGTTATATATTTGGAAAATAGTAAATAAAACTTTCATTTTTTCAAATGTAGCTGTATATTTCTTGCTATTACCATGACCTACCACCAAAGACTAACCCAAAGTACCATATACACTATATCGTTAAAGTTATTGGGATGCCTGCCTTTACACGCACATGAGCTTTAATGGCATCCCAGTCTTAGTCCGTAGGGATCAATATTGAGTTTGCCCACCCTTTGCAGCTATAACAGCTTCAACTCTTCTGGGAAGGCTGTCCACAAGGTTTAGGAGTGTGTCTATGGGAATGTTTGATCATTCTTCCAGAAGCGCATTTGTGAGGTCAGGCACTGATGTTTGACGAGAAGGCCAGGCTCGCAGTCTCTGCTCTAATACATCCCAACGGTGTTCTATCGGGTTGAGGTCAGGACTCTGTGCAGGCCAGTCAAGTTCTTCCACCCCAAACTCGCTCATCCATGTCTTTATGGAACTTGCTTTGTGCACTGGTGCGCAGCCATGTTAGAAGGGGCCATCCCCACACTGTACCCACAAAGTTGGGAGCATGAAATTGTCCAAAATGTCTTGGTATGCTGATGTCTTAAGAGTTCCCTTCACTGGAACTAAAAGGCCAAGCATAATCCCTGAAAAACAACCCCACACCATAATCCCCCCTCCAACAAATGATTTGAACGTACGTGCCATTGCTTCAGTTTGCTTAAGTGCGCATGTGCCGATGACGTCGACATGCAAATACAGGTATATCTCCTAAACCATGCAGGTTAAGGAGATATCCAGTGTAGCTACAGGTAAGTCTAATTATAGGCTTGCCTGCAATATAAAGTGGTTGTAAAGAGTTTACAACCACTTTAAAGGGATGAGGTGGCAACCCTAAGTGAACTGCACATTCCATACCTGAATGCTGGGACCCTGCCATCTGGGTACTTTTTCTATTCCAGTGGATCTGGAAAGTCTATTTATTCATCAAATGTCACTTCATTGATCTACTCCCAATGAGGTTGGCTTACCAGTTTATTTGCTGCATATGTGGGGTTGATTTACTAAAGGCAAATCGAGTGCACTTTTAGGTGCAGTCGCTATAGATCGCTTTAGATCTGAGGGGAAGCTCTGAAATGAGGGGAATCTCTGCTGATTTTATCATCCCATCGTGTGCAAGTTAAAATGCTGTTTTTTATTTTCCTTGCATGTCCCCCTCAGATCTACAGCGACTGCACTTCCAAGTGCACTTGCAGTGCACTTGTAGTACAGAGTGGATTTGCCTTTAGTAAATAACCCCCTATGTGTGTTTGAGCAGTTTGTATGGCGCAGTTGCTGTAATTATAGACAACGTTGTCTTTTTAAAATCTTTTTTTGCTGAGGTGATGGTGGTGGAAATAATTTTTTACCCAATTTTTGTACCATTTTTATCAACTTAATACTGAACCCTACGGACTAAGACTGGGATGACATTCACCACTTGACAACTGGGCACTTAAACCCCTTTCCTAACCAGACCAATTTTCAGCTTTCGGTGCTCTCACATTTTGAATGACAATTACTCAGTCATGCAACACTGTACCCATATGAAATTTTTGTCCCTTTCTTCCCACAAATAGAGCTTTCTTTTGATGGTATTTAATCACCTCTGCCATTTTTATTTTTTGCGCTATAAACGGAAAAAGACCGAAAATTTTGAAAAAAATGATATTTTCTACTTTTTGTTATTAAAAAAATCCAATAATAGCTTGGGGTGTCTGCTTTCCAAAATGGGGTCATTTGGGGGGGGGGTTTGTGCCACCTGGGCATTCCATGGCCTCCGAAACTGTGATAGGCAGTGAAGAGTGAAATCAAAAATTTACGCCCTTAGAAAGCCTGAAGGCGGTGCTTGGTTTTCGGGGTCCCGTGCGCGGCTAGGCTCCCAAAAAGTCCCACACATGTGGTATCCCCATACTCAGGAGAAGCAACAGAATGTATTTTGGGGAGTAATTTCACATATTCCCATGGCATGTTTGAGCAATATATCATTTAGTGACAACTTTGTGCAAAAAAAAATAAAAAAAATTTGTCTCTTTCCCGCAACTTGTGTCACAATATAAAATATTCCATGGACTCGACATGCCTCTCAGCAAATAGCTTGGGGTGTCTACTTTCCAAAATGGGGTCATTTGGGGGGGTTTTGAACTGTCTTGGCATTTTATGCACAACATTTAGAAGCTTATGTCACACATCACCCACTCTTCTAACCACTTGAAGACAAAGCCCTTTCTGACACTTTTTGATTACATGAAAAAAAAAAAAAATTTTTTGCAAGAAAATTACTTTGAACCCCCAAACATTATATATTTTTTTAAAGCAAATGCCCTACAGATTAAAATGGTGGGTGTTTCATTTTTTTTTTTCACACAGTATTTGCGCAGCGATTTTTCAAATGCATTTTTTGTGGAAAAAACACACTTTTTCAAATTTTAATGCACTAAAACACACTATATTGCCCAAATGTTTGATGAAATAAAAAAGATGATCTTAGGCCGAGTACATGGATACCAAACATGACATGCTTTAAAATTGCACACAAACGTGCAGTGGCAACAAAATTGATACATTTTTAAAAGTCTTTAAAAGCCTTTACAGGTTACCACTTTAGATTTACAGAGGAGGTCTACCACTAAAATTACTGCACTCAATCTGACCTTCGCGGTGATACCTCACATGCATGGTGCAATTGCTGTTTACATTTGACGCCAGACCGACGCTTGTGTTCGCCTTAGCGCGAGAGCAGGGGGGGACAGGGGTGCTTTTTTTTTTTTTTATTTATTTTTTTTTTTGCTTTTTTACCTTATTTTTAAACTGTTCCTTTCATTTTTTTTTTTTTTTAAATAATTTTTATTATTATCTCAGGGAATGTAAATATCCCCTATGATAGCAATAGGTAGTGACAGGTACTCTTTTTTGAAAAAATTGGGGTCTATTAGACCCTAGATTTCTCCTCTGCCCTCAAAGCATCTGACCACACCAAGATCGGTGTGATAAAATGCTTCCACAATTTCCCAATGGCACTGTTTACATCCGGCGAAATCTAAGTCATAAAATGCTTGTAGCTTCCGGTTTTTTAGGCCATAGAGATGCTTGGAGCCACTCTGGTCTCTGATCAGCTCTATGGTCAGCTGGCTGAATCACCGGCTGCATTCTCAGGTTCCCTGTTGGGACAGGAGAGCCAGAGAAAAACATGGAAGACGGTGGGGGGGGGGCATTCCCTCCCACTGCTTGTAAAAGCAGTCTAGAGGCTAATTAGCCGCTAGGATTGCTTTTACATGAAAGCCGACCGCTGGCTGAAAAGAATGATACCAAGATGATACCTAAACCTGCAGGCATCATTCTGGTATAACCACTCAAAGTCGTGAATGGCGTACCTGAAGACAAAAAAAATGGTTAACAATAAAGCACAGTAAACGGTAAAGTATAAAAAATTTCATACCTGAAAAGCAAACATGATAAAACATAATAACAATAAAACATTGCAGAATAGAATACAGTAAAAAAGAGCAGAACAATACAGAGAATAGAGAGAGAGAGAACAATAAAACGACAACAATTTTTTTTTATTTTATATTTTTGTTGGTGTTTTTTTCTTTTTTACACTTTTTTTGTAACTGTAACTTTTTATAACGGTAACCGGTTCCAGGTTCGGGTCTCTCAAAATGCGATGGCATCTTGGGAGACCCTGTGAAAGTGCGCCTAGTCTGTGCAATGCTGTACCCTATGCTAATACTCAACTAGTGAATGGTAGCGTTCAAAACATTCACCAATGCAAAGACCAGGATTGTCAGGACAGGAGGGACAATAATAGTGGGTGTCACACCTATATCCGCACTTGCTGCATACACAACATCTTTTTTGGGGGGGTTCATTGGGTAGGGGTACTCGGGAGGACATAAAGAAAATGCCTCTCATGCAGCCGACTGCATTTGGTTGGGAATGTGAATGGGGGAAGTATGGGCGCTGCAGAAGTGGTGGGTTCCCAATTAGGATTGGCGAATGCAGCAGGAAGGGCACTATGGGCACGACGGCCTGTTTGTCTTCTTCTTGGTGGCAGCGGGACACTACTTGCGCTTGCCACCTCACCAGCTTGAACTGCACTTATGGGACTCGCCACGTCACCAAGTGTTACTGCATTGCTGGTTTGACTACGACCGGGGTGTACTAGGCCACTGATGCTTGCCAGTTCACCAAAAGCCTACCAAAAAAACTGTTAGCGATCGCAGGGATCAGGCCTGACTCTGCGAACGCTGCAGTTATGCGTTTAGTGTTTTGTAAGTGACAGTGATCGATCGATACTGCACTTGGGTGGGCTGGGCTGGGCCAGGCGGAGGGGCAAAATGCAGGTGCTAGCAGGTATCTGGGCTGATCCCGCTAACACTGCGTTTTTGGGAACCCTAAACTGCTGGGGACGCTAGTATAGATCTGATCGGATCAGATATTGATTCGTTCAGATACTATACCACTAAGGCAGGCATATGCTGCGTGCGTGGGTATTAGCGGTACTGGCGCTAATCTGACGCTGCCTGGGGCGACGCATATCACCGCCGGGCGATCAGGGGGCTAAATTTTTATTCGGTAATAAACGGCGGGTGCCCTGACACTATAAAAAATAAACAAACTAACCAGCGTCAACTGTAACGGTTATAAAGTGATCAGTGGTGAAAGGGTTAACTAGGGGGCAATCAAGGGGTTAAAACATTTATTAGGTAGTATATGGGGGTCCCTGTCGCTATAAAATGCTGACGGCGAACCTAAATATTTACGTCCCTAACTAGCGTCACCAGCGACACTAATACAGCGATCAGAAAAATGATCGCTTAGCGACACTGGTGACAGGGGGTGATCAAGGGGTTAAAACTTTATTAGGGGGGGTTAGGGGGTACCCTAGACCTACAGGGGGCTAACACTAACTGCCCTACCACTTCTAACTGTCACAAACTGACACCATGCAGTAATCAGAAAAAAAATAAAAATAAAAACCTGCTTGGTGTCAGTGTGACAGGGGGGGGGGGGGTGATTGGGGGTGATCGGGGGGCGATCAGGGGGGGGGGATCGGGGGTGTAAAGTATGCCTGGAATGTTCTACTGTGTGTGTGTTTTACACTTACTCAGATGTCTTCTCTCCTCGGCGCCGGAACAGAAACTGCCGAGCCGAGGAGAGATGACATCACATCCTCTGCCTGTGTGTACTACACACAGGCAGGGGAGGATTCTCATTGGCTGGGAGCGATCCCGAGGGGGGGGGGTCACGAATGGATGGCCCCCCTCATCTCCACACGCTCCCAGACCAAAGCCGACCGCCGCTGGCACCGGGGGGGGTCTGATCGGACCCCCCGCCCAGGGAAGGCAATCACGTACCAGGTATGTGATTTTGCCTGCCCGTGCCATTCTGTTGATGTATATCGTTGTTAGGCGGTTGGCAAGTGGTTAAATGAATGTAAAGGCTGTTTTTTTTTTTTATTTATTTAAAATAACAAACCTGTCATACTTATCTCCACTATGCAGCTCGTTTTGCACAGAGTGGCCCCGAACCTCCTCTTCTGGGGTCCCTTGGTGGCTCTTACGGCTCCCCCCTGCATCAGATAACCCCCTAGGAGAATCGCTCTCCCAGGGGGGTTACCTTGTGGGCGCGCTCCCGAGTCCAGCATTCGACGTCCATAGACACGAATGCCGGACTCGCCCCCCCCCCCGGCATCCGCGTCATTGGATTTGATTGACAGCAGCGGGAGTCAATGGCTGCTATCAATCTATCTAGTAAAGAGCCGAGAACCCCGGCCAGAGAGGGACAGCGCATCTCTGCCGAGGGAATAACGAGGCTCAGGTAAGTAAAAACGGGGGGGCTGGGGGGCTGGGGGGCTGGGGAACTGTAAGAAGTTTTTTCACCCTAATGCATAAGATGCATTAGGGTGAAAAAACACAAGGGTTTACAACCCCTTTTAGCTTTTTTTATTATTAAATTTTTTTTTTTTTTTACACAGTTTTCTCCCATGGCCAGGAGAAAAGGATACAGTGGGGAAGATTTAGGCTCCATTCACACCTGAGGGTTTTCAGCTCATAAAACTTAAAAACGCCCCAAAAAAACGCCCAACAAGCAAAATCCCATTTATTTCAATGGCACCTGTTCACATCTGAGTGTTTTGTCACCTGAAGCAAAACGCCTAAAAAATGCCTTAAGCTCAAAAAAGATCCTGAGCTTCTTTGGGGCAGATTACAGGCTTTTTTCTGCTTTTTACATTGGTGACCTGTACAAAATCGCAACAAAAACGCGGCAAAAAAAACGGTAAAAATTGCAGTAAAAACGTGCGACTTTGAAACGCTCAGGTGTGAATGCAGCCTCACTAAAACTGTTACACACAGTATCTGGTGCAGCTGTGTATATTAACCAATCAGCTTCTAGGTTTTATTTTCAAAGCTTAAGTGAACAAGCTGAAGCTGATTGGTAGATATGTGCAGAACGAAAAAAATTTGTTTTGTTTCGGTTCGTTATTTACATAAATTTGTTCAGTTAAATTAGTTAAATTCATTTTCGGAATTCGTTTTGTTTATTCGTATTCAAATCGATTTGAATATTCAAATTCGGATCAATTTCAAAATAGTTTTCGAATCAATTTCAAATAGTTTTCCAACTCAAATAGTTTTCCAATTTCCAAAGAGAATGAAATAGAATAGAAAATAAAGCAATAGAATATAAAAAAAATGGGTGGGAGGGGGGATGAGAGGAGGGAAATAAGATCTGTTTGTCCTCAACTGCCTGTTAATGTAAGAACACTAAGCAATCTAACTAATGACAGATGTTAAGTTTATCACATATAATGTAAGAGTGTTGAATTCCCCTAAAAAAAGATATACAGTGCTTAAAGAGTTGGAGAGGTACTTCGCGGACATAATCTTCCTTCAGGAGACGCATATATCGCTAGACTCAAATACAAAATTATACTCACGGCGATCCCAACTTGGTATTATGCTGATTCCCCAAACAAGAAGGCGAAAGGAGTCGCTATTGGAATACCAAAAAATACTAGTTTTATCCTGGAAGAAAGGAAGGTAGACCCAGAGGGTCGCTTTTTGTTTCTAAAAGGGACTCTCTATGGATTAAGGTGCACACTAGTAAATGTATATTGTCCCAACAAACGCCCAAAAAAATACTTAAATCGGATTTTGAAAGCTCTAACAGACTTTAAACAAGGACATTTAATACTAGCAGGAGATTTTAATTGTTCAATGGACCATGATCTCGATAGTATATCTCGTGCACCGTGCCGAGAAAATAAACAATTAAAAATGATTAAAAAAATGCATAGTCAACAATTACTCGATGTATGGAGAATAATTAACCCAAGGAAAAAGGATTATACATTTCATTCTATGGTGCATGACACGTACGCGAGATTGGATTATATCCTAGTTGACCACGAAATACTGGAGTGTGTTACAGAGGCATCGACTGAAATAATCTCTGTCTCTGATCACGCTCCGGCAACAGTAAAAATAAGATTTAGAGACATGGAGCTGAGAAAAGGGTTTTGGAGATTGAATGAAGACCTTATTGACGACGAAGAAGTAGGAAGAATAATAAAGACTGAGATCGAACAATATTTTAGCATAAATGACACATCAGATGTATCAAAGGCATCAATTTGGGAGGCCCACAAGGCCTACATCCGGGGGAAACTGATCTCAATTGGAGCTGGGAGAGAAGTAAAAATGAAAAATGAAAAACATAATTAAAGGAATTGTATGAGCTGGAGCAAAAACACAAAACACAACTAGACACATGTGAACATCAGAAGATCATCATGAAAAGATGTGAACTAAATGATGTGATGGAGCAAGAAACTAGAAAAGTATTTAAGAATGTGGCAAAAGAAAGGTACATGTGGGGGAATAAGTCCGGGAAATACCTAGCAAAAATATCAAGGGAAAGAAAAACTTTAAATTATATTGAAAAGATAAAAAACGAGAAAGGTGAAATGAAATATAAAACAACAGAGATAGCTAACGCCTTTTAAACATATTATAATGTAGCGATGGTAGATTTAAAATCCACCGCATGTTAGGTAAATTTAGTAATTTGGGTGTTAGGAAGGTAAAAGTTTGCCTCTGTTCCAGCTTGGCTGACGTTGTGTGTGTTTCCGTGCTGACCGGTGGGTGTCGCTGTTGCCATTGGTCAGTGTTGGAAAAGCAACGTGTCGAAGTGTATGGATGCTCCTCTGTCTCGGAGGCAAGCTCGGTGGAGGTGGTCCTCTGAGTTGCATTCTGGGAAGAGGGTATTTATGGGACAGATGCCATGTTCTAGGTTCGTTTTACAGCCACCTACTGGCCCTCCTGGCCGACAGGTATGCGTTAAGGAGCTACCTCGTGGTCCTCCGATCGGGAGGCCCACGATGCTGCGGCGCAGGGGTGGGTCCAGAGGCTTGTCTGGGGCCTACCACCGCGGCCAAGGAATGGTCCTGAGCTGTCGGTCCTGTGTGATGAAGCTGGACAACCGAGGAGATCCCAGGGAAGGACCCGTCTTGGAGAGATCACGCGGTGAGCTGGTCTATAGAGGGGCCTGGTGACTCGGTTGGAGGACGTATCCAAAAGAAGTAACTATACAGCATAGTGTTGCCGGTTCGGCTTAAAGGTTCAGGCACTGTGACTGACTTTCACTGCAGAAAATCTGATACATCCTGTGGCAGAGGATCGTACGGATTTATTCCCCCAAACAAGTCTGTGGCAGAGACTTTTGATTCATGCTGCGTACTGGCTGCTAGACCGGTGAGAGAGGCCTATCCAGACGAGCAAGGAGTGTGTCCCACGAGGGGAGCGCATTCCACATAATTATCTGAATTCTACCAGGACATTTGTTGCTAAGATTCTACAAGAAGATATTTGAGTTTCTCCTGAAAGTTTGCCTCTTTCCTGCTACTTCCTAAAGTTTGTCTGTTTAATAAAGCATTGAAAACGTACTCCAGTGTTGGTGCGTGTGTCGTCCAGAAGTAAACTCAACGGAACCCCTAGACCCGGTGCCGGTGAAACAGAGGGAAGCAAAGTGAAGGTAACAGACCTGCTTAAACCAGAAGCTCCACCGAGAGTTAGTGCTACAATAGTCAGTCAGAAGTAAGGAGACACAAAAAGAGGAAGAGACTAGAAAATCCAAAATACAGGAATACCTAGCAGAAGTTAACCTACCAAAAATAAAAGCAGAAAGCGCAGATTTACTAGATGAACCTATTACTCAAGACGAAATTTATAAAGCTTTAAAGGAAACACCAGGGGGGAAAAGCCCAGGCCCAGACGGCTTTTCAATTAAATATTATAAAAGATTTAAAGAACAATTAGTCCCAGAATTATGTCATTATTTAAATAGATTAGGGGATAGCGAGGAAATAAGAAAGGAATCCCTCTTGGCAAACATTTCTGTTATACCAAAGCCAGGGAAAGATAGAACTATTTGCTCTAATTATCGGCCCATAGCGTTATTAAATGCTGATACAAAACTATATGCAAAAGTTCTGGCATTGAGATTAAAAAACTTCATGCCAAATGTGATAAACGATGACCAAGCCGGCTTTGTACCAGGAAGAGAAGGTAGAGATAACAGTATAAGAACCATGCTATTAATGAACAGAGAGAAGAACGGCAGGCCCCCATTTATCTTAACATCGATCTATGCCAAAAAGGCATTTGACCGAGTAGACTGGGGTTTTATGATGGAAACACTTCGGAGTATAGGGCCGGGACCAAGAATTATGAGATGGATTAGTAACTTTTATAATCACCCTACTGCCAGGGCGGGGGTCAATGGGAGTGTGTCATCTGCTTTCTAGATGTTCAATGGAACAAGGCAAGGGTACCCACTCTCGCCACTCCTATACGTAGTTGCATTAGAACCACTATTAACAAAAATATGAAACAATGTGGATATAGGGGGAGTAAAACTTGGAGAGGAAGAGCATAAAGTCGCAGCGTATGCAGACGACATACTCCTATACATGACCAAACCAAGGCTGTCCTTACCCTGCCTAATAAAAGAGCTGAAAGAATATGGAGAACTTTCTAACTTTAAGATAAATCCTATAAAAACAGTAATATTGAACCTAGGAATTATTTCAACAAGAATTTTCCTTTTCTTGGGAAAAAGAAGAATTAACATACCTAGGAATTAAAATAACATCTACTGAAGATAAGTTATATCATGCCAATTTTATCCCACTACTTAATGAAATTAAAACAGAGATAAAATATATGGCAAGGAGACCAATTTTCATGGATAGGAAGAATAAACATGCTAAAAATGGTGATTTTACCAAAAATAATATATACATTTCAGATGCTCCCGATAAAAATACCATCAAGTTTTTTTAAAGTAATAAAAACAATACTCTTGAAATACATATGGCAGAATAAAAAGCCTAGGATAAGCAATAACTTGTTAACTAGGAAAAAAAAGAAAGGTGGGATGGCACTCCCGGATGTGGGAAGGTATTATAAGGCAATTATATTAGCTAGACTAGTTGAATGGGCTAACTTAAACACTAAAAAGAGATAGGTAAAGATGGAAGATACACTTTTTGGGACACTTCAAAAAATTATTTGGGTTCCACCGAAATATAGAACACATAGAAAAACGACACATGAGATAACTAAAATAGTACTTAAAACATGGGACACACTTTATCGTGAAGAGAAATGGAAATATAGTTCTCCATTAATTTCATTAGCGGGCACAAATTTTTTTTTGGCCAATCACAGCGCCGTCTGAACAGAGAGCCGTAATTGGCCAAAGCCAAGGAGGCTTTGGCCAATTATGGCTCAGGGGATTTAGTACACGCCCCACACTATATAAGGCCGCCTGCACGGCGGCCATGTGTAGTATGTGTTTCGGCGTTGAAAGAGATAGACAGAGAGACAGTGTCATTTGATTTGAGTTAGATAGATTAGGCAGAACAGTCAGTCAGTTAGCTGCACTTACAGTGAATTGTGTATATATATATGCATCCCAGGTGTTGCATATATATATATATATATATATATATATATATATATATATATATATATACACTGTATTCAGTTTAGCTAGATCCGTTCCTGTTATCTTCCTACTGACAGGCAGGCTTGTCTTGTTACAGTATTTACAGCTACCTGAAGAAAATTGCTGGTGTTCTTTTGATCCTATTAGTACCACAGTCAGGCAGCTAGACTATTTACAGTTAGTGCAGTGCGTCCTGCTCACAGTGTTCAGCTAGATCCGTTCCTGTTATCTTCTTACTGACAGGCAGGCTTGTCTTGTTACAGTATATACAGCTACCTGAAGAAAATTACTGGTGTTCTTTTGATCCTATTAGTACCACAGTCAGGCAGCTAGACTATTTACAGTTAGTGCAGTGCGTCCTGCTCACAGTGGTCAACTAGATCCGTTCCTGTTACCTTCTTACTGACAGGCAGGCTTGTCTTGTTACAGTATATACAGCTACCTGAAGAAAATTACTGGTGTTCTTTTGATCCTATTAGTACCACAGTCAGGCAGCTAGACTATTTACAGTTAGTGCAGTGCGTCCTGCTCACAGTGTTCAGCTAGATCTGTTCCTGGTATCTTCTTACTGACAGGCAGGCTTGTCTTGTTACAGTATATACAGCTACCTGAAGAAAATTGCTGGTGTTCTTTTGATCCTATTAGTACCACAGTCAGGCAGCTAGACTATTTACAGTTAGTGCAGTGCGTCCTGCTCACAGTGTTTAGCTAAAACTACAAGTTAGTGGGGTGCGTCCTGCTCACAGTGTTCAGCTAAAGCTACAAGTTAGTGGGGTGCGTCCTGCTCACAGTGTTCAGCTAAACCTACAAGTTAGTGCGGTGCGTCCTGCTCACAGTGTTCAGCTAAAAGTACAAGTTAGTGGGGTGCGTCCTGCTCACAGTGTTCAGCTAAACCTACAAGTTAGTGTGGTGCGTCCACCTCACAGTGTTCAGCTAAACCTACAAGTTAGTGCGGTGCGTCCTGCTCACAGTGTTCAGCTAAAACTACAAGTTAGTGCGGTGCGTCCACCTCACAGTGGTCAGCTAAACCTACAAGTTAGTGCGGTGCGTCCTGCTCACAGTGTTCAGCTAAAACTACAAGTTAGTGCTGTGCGTCCTGCTCACAGTGTTCAGCTAAACCTACAAGTTAATGTAGTGAGACCTCTGCACAGTGTTCATCTAAAGCTACAAGTTAGTGCAGTGCGTCCTGCTCACAGTGTTCAGCTAGATCCGTTCCTGTTATCTTCTTACTGACAGGCAGGCTTGTCTTGTTACAGTATTTACAGCTACCTGAAGAAAATTGCTGGTGTTCTTTTGATCCTATTAGTACCACAGTCAGGCAGCTAGACTATTTACAGTTAGTGCAGTGCGTCCTGCTCACAGTGTTCAGCTAGATCCGTTCCTGTTATCTTCTTACTGACAGGCAGGCTTGTCTTGTTACAGTATATACAGCTACCTGAAGAAAATTACTGGTGTTCTTTTGATCCTATTAGTACCACAGTCAGGCAGCTAGACTATTTACAGTTAGTGCAGTGCGTCCTGCTCACAGTGGTCAACTAGATCCGTTCCTGTTACCTTCTTACTGACAGGCAGGCTTGTCTTGTTACAGTATATACAGCTACCTGAAGAAAATTACTGGTGTTCTTTTGATCCTATTAGTACCACAGTCAGGCAGCTAGACTATTTACAGTTAGTGCAGTGCGTCCTGCTCACAGTGTTCAGCTAGATCTGTTCCTGGTATCTTCTTACTGACAGGCAGGCTTGTCTTGTTACAGTATATACAGCTACCTGAAGAAAATTGCTGGTGTTCTTTTGATCCTATTAGTACCACAGTCAGGCAGCTAGACTATTTACAGTTAGTGCAGTGCGTCCTGCTCACAGTGTTTAGCTAAAACTACAAGTTAGTGGGGTGCGTCCTGCTCACAGTGTTCAGCTAAAGCTACAAGTTAGTGGGGTGCGTCCTGCTCACAGTGTTCAGCTAAACCTACAAGTTAGTGCGGTGCGTCCTGCTCACAGTGTTCAGCTAAAAGTACAAGTTAGTGGGGTGCGTCCTGCTCACAGTGTTCAGCTAAACCTACAAGTTAGTGTGGTGCGTCCACCTCACAGTGTTCAGCTAAACCTACAAGTTAGTGCGGTGCGTCCTGCTCACAGTGTTCAGCTAAAACTACAAGTTAGTGCGGTGCGTCCACCTCACAGTGGTCAGCTAAACCTACAAGTTAGTGCGGTGCGTCCTGCTCACAGTGTTCAGCTAAAACTACAAGTTAGTGCTGTGCGTCCTGCTCAC
Source organism: Lithobates septentrionalis (assembly GCA_037952835.1). Classification (NCBI taxonomy): domain Eukaryota; kingdom Metazoa; phylum Chordata; class Amphibia; order Anura; family Ranidae; genus Lithobates; species Lithobates septentrionalis. The sequence continues at coordinate 1,267,377 of JBBDGP010001605.1, read as the reverse complement.
AGTGTTCAGCTAAACCTACAAGTTAATGTAGTGAGACCTCTGCACAGTGTTCATCTAAAGCTAAAAGTTAGTGCAGTGCGTCCTGCTCACAGTGTTCAGCTAGATCCGTTCCTGTTATCTTCTTACTGACAGGCAGGCTTGTCTTGTTACAGTATTTACAGCTACCTGAAGAAAATTGCTGGTGTTCTTTTGATCCTATTAGTACCACAGTCAGGCAGCTACACTATTTACAGTTAGTGCAGTGTGTCCCGCTCACAGTGTTCAGCTAAAACTACAAGTTAGTGGGGTGCGTCCTGCTCACAGTGTTCAGCTAAACCTACAAGTTAGTGGGGTGCGTCCTGCTCACAGTGTTCAGCTAGATCCGTTCCTGTTATCTTCTTACTGACAGGCAGGCTTGTCTTGTTACAGTATTTACAGCTACCTGATGAAAATTGCTGGTGTTCTTTTGATCCTATTAGTACCACAGTCAGGCAGCTAGACTATTTACAGTTAGTGCAGTGCGTCCTGCTCACAGTGTTCAGCTAAACCTACAAGTTAGTGGGGTGCGTCCTGCTCACAGTGTTCAGCTAGCTCCGTTCCTGTTATCTTCTTACTGACAGGCAGGCTTGTCTTGTTACAGTATTTACAGCTACCTGAAGAAAATTGCTGGTGTTCTTTTGATCCTATTAGTACCACAGTCAGGCAGCTAGACTATTTACAGTTAGTGCAGTGCGTCCTGCTCACAGTGTTCAGCTAAAACTACAAGTTAGTGGGGTGCGTCCTGCTCACAGTGTTCAGCTAAACCTACAAGTTAGTGGGGTGCGTCCTGCTCACAGTGTTCAGCTAAAACTACAAGTTAGTGTGGTGCGTCCACCTCACAGTGTTCAGCTAAACCTACAAGTTAGTCCGGTGCGTCCTGCTCACAGTGTTCAGCTAAAACTAAAAGTTAGTGCTGTGCGTCCTGCTCACAGTGTTCAGCTAAACCTACAAGTTAGTGTAGTGAGACCTCTGCACAGTGTTCATCTAAAGCTACAAGTTAGTGCAGTGCGTCCTGCTCACAGTGTTCAGCTAAAACTACAAGTTAGTGCTGTGCCTCCTGCTCACAGTGTTCAGCTAAAACTACAAGTTAGTGTGGTGCGTCCACCTCACAGTGTTCAGCTAAACCTACAAGTTATTTTTTTGCGAGCTCTGCACAGTGTTCAGCTAAAGCTACCTGTAGAAGGTTGGTGGTGTTCTCATACTACAGGCAGGCAGTTGATTTTGCTAGCTGCAGTATCAGTACATATATATATATATATCCCAGCTTAGTGCAGCTACAGGCCATTAGTATGTCTGGAAGGCCAAGAAGGAGAGGCAGACAGTCACAAGCCAATAAGAGAGGGCAAGCAGGCTCTGTGTCTAGTGCTGGTCATGGAGACGGTGCATCCTCATCAGCACGTGGCCGTGGGACACGCTTGGCCTTTTTTTCGGCAGCTGGCCGCGTTGAGCCGCAACATGCGGAAGACTTGGTCGAGTGGATGACCAAGCCGTCCTCATCCTCCTCATCCTCTCTCACCCATGCCCAGGGTACTTTGTCTGGCAAAGCAGCGGCCTCTTCCCTCGGCTCAATGTCATCAGTGACTCCTTCCCTAGCCCCACCATGTCCTCCTGAGGAGTCCCTCGAACTGTTTGACCACAGTGTTGGGTACATGCTCCAGGAGGATGCCCAGCGTTTGGAAGGCTCTGATGATGATACTGAGCTCGATGAAGGCAGTAACATGAGCACGGACCGAGGGGGTGCCCAAGAAGGACAGCAATCTGGCAGTCATGCTCCCCCTGCTGCAGCATACTGCCAGGTTTGCTCCAGTGATGAGGAGGGAGGGGATGATGAGGTCACTGACTCAACGTGGGTGCCTGATAGGAGAGAGCAGGAGGAGGAGGAGGAGGCGGCACATCACCAACGAGGCAGGATGCCCTCCAGGGGCCAGCCTAAGGGCAGCACATTGACTGCATCACACCCCAAAGCTCCACATGTGCAGGGCGCTGCAGTCTCTGCACGTTATTCAAAAAGTTCTTTGGTGTGGGCCCTTTTTGAGACGAGTGCATCAGATCGCACCGCTGCTATTTGCAACATATGTCTCAAGCGTATCTCGCATAGCCAAAACATCTCCCGCTTGGGTACCACATGCTTGACCAGACATATGTTGACCTGCCATGCAGTTCATTGGCAAGCGTATCTAAAAGACCCACACCAAAGAACAAAGAGGACCTGTCCTTGCTCCTCATCAGCTGAGATCTCCAACCCCACTATATCTTCAGTCCTCTCTGAGACCTGCACTGAGAGGAATGAAGGTGTAGAATTAGGTGTGTCACAGCCAAGTATTTGTGGGCAATCGGCTGAAGTGGTTAAAAAAGAAATAAATCCCAATAAGTGTATATCTATTGGTTTGTGCAAATGTTGTAGCATCTACAAACTTATACTGGAATTTACACAGCTATAGGTGTTATACTGTAATAGTGGTGATCAGAAACTTATAGTGGGACTGTGATAGGGTGGCAGGCAATCTGGCGCTAACAGACACTGGTTGGGAGGGTCACTAAAGCCTCGTACACACAATCAGATTTTCGGAAATGGTCGACCGTTTTTTTGTTGCATGCTAGGCTCATGTCGAAAGTGAAGAGGTTACTCACCAATACGAAACTTTTTATACGACAGAATACAACTGCAGACGTGACGTCATGTGTTGAATAGTTTTGTATGTATTCTTTTGTTTCTGAGTGAATGCGTAGTCTTGCTTTTACGATTTTTTTTCGAACGAAAACCGTACTAATTAAACGAAAATCGGATGTTGTGTTCACATCCTACAGAAATTTTATAGTTTGCACATCCAGCTTATGTCGTACGAAAAATTGGAATCGGCTGTCGAAAGCACCGTACTAACGATCCAAAAATCGGCAGAACGTTTGTCAGATGAAATTTTACTTCCGATTTTCGTATCGTGTTTACGGGCCTTAACTGACACTGCTGGCGCTAGTGACACTAATACAGTGATCTGTTATAATACTGTACACTGACGCTGTACTAATGGCACTGGCTTTGAAGGGGTTAACGTCAGGGACGATCAAAGGGTTAACAACGTGCCTAGCAATATGTGCTGCTTTTTTACATTATAGTTTGAATGTTTTTTTCTCCCTGCTTTTCAGCCAGATCGCTGTACATAGAGTTTTGTGTTTTTGTAACCAGAAAACTCTGTATGTGATTGGACACAGCTGATCAGTAGGTTTCTGCCAAAATTATTGGCTGAAATCTGCTGCCAAACTCGTGCTGTGTCCAATCACAGCACAGGTTGACAGGGGGCACGTGCATGCGTACCTCAAACCCGAAAGAAGGCCGGTCATGTGCATGTACATGACTGTGTGTCTACCTGCCGCCTGCTCGCAGTATATTTACTGTGAGCGGTAGGCAGGTGGTTAAAGTACTTTCAAATGAGAACTGTTGCCGACTACGCCATTGAGTTCCGTACTCTGGCAGCAGAGGTTGCTTGGAACAATGAGGCCCTCGTGGCTGCTTTTACTCATGGTCTCTCAGATTCCATCAAGGATGAGATAGCAGCCCGAGATATACCCACTGAGCTGGAGAGCTTGATCTCGTTTGCCATCCTCATTGACTCCAGACTCAGAGAAAGATTTTCTTTTAAGGATTGCTTGTGGAAGCCTCCTGTACGTTTGCCTCCGAGCTTTGCAGTGCCACCCGTGCCTCCCTCACCCCCCCATTCCTCCTGGTACCGAGTCGGTCAGTGAAGATGAACCCATGCACTTGGGCTTCACGCGTCTCTCTGCGGATGAAATAGCCTTTAGGAGGAGGGAGAGATTGTGCCTTTATTGTGGCCAGGCAGGTCACTTTTTGAAGTCTTGTCCTACCCGTCCTGGGAACACCCGAACCTTGAGGTCCTGTCATGGACAGACCTTGGGTGGTGTTGTGTCGTCCCCAGTTATCCAAAAGGATAAGCCCCTGGTTTCGGTCACCCTTTCTTGGGCTAAGTCGTCTATCGAGATACAGATATTGAGATACTCTAATCGACTCTGGGGCTGCAGGCCTGTTCATTGATGCTGCCTTTGTATCAAAGCACTCAATTCCACTGCAGCTGCGTGACACTCCACTTGCCATTGAGGCTCTTGACAGGAGACCTCTACAGCCTGCCCATGTGACTCATAAGACAGTTCCGTTGTCCATGGCCATAGGGGCTCTTCACCATGAGATAATCCAATTCCAAGTGATTTCCTCTCCTAAGTTTCCGCTGGGTATTAGTTATCCTTGGTTACAGAGGCACAACCCCTCTTTTGATTGGCTCCGTGCTAAGGTTCTCTCCTGGTCACCACAATGCAGTGAAACATGCTTCCGGAAGGTAGCCAAGGTTCTGTGTCACTCTCCTCCCTGCCAGAGGAGTACCGTGATTTTAGCGGTGTCTTTGACAAAGGTCAAGCCTGTAGTTTGCTTCCACACCGGCCGTATGATTGCGCAATTGACCTTCAACCTGGTGCCACTCCCCCTCGTGGCCCGGCTTACCCTTTGTCGGTCTTGGGGGATAAAGCCATGGAGGAGTATGTTGCAGACACACTTTCTCTGGGTTTCATCCGCAAATCCTCGTCTCCTGCTGGTGCTGGTTTCTTCTTTGTGAAGAAGAGGAGCGGTAAACTGAGACCTTGTATTGATCATAGGGGTCTCAATCGTTTCACGATTAAGAATGCCTACCTGATCCAGTTGATTACAGAGTTATTTGACCGCCTCAAGGGAGCAGCAGTTTTCACTAAGCTTGATCTGAGAGGGGCTTACAATCTCGTGAGGATTAAGGAGGGCGACGAGTGGAAAACTGCGTTTAATACCAGAACAGGCCATTATGAGTATCTCGTAATGCCTTTTGGCCTATGTAACGCCTCGGCAGTTTTCCAGAAATTTATTAACGATGTCCTCTGAGATTTGTTGCAGTTATGTGTGGTGGTTTATCTCGATGATATCCTCATATTTTCCAAGTCCCTGGAGAGCCACCACACAGATGTCTGTTGTGTGCTTCAGAAGTTAAGAGAGAACAATCTCTATTGTAAACTGGAGAAGTGTGAGTTCCATCGGGAACAGGTTAAATTCCTGGGCATGTCATTTCCACTGCTGGTTTTTCAATGGACCCAGAGAAACTTTCGGCAGTCCTACAGTGGCTTCAACCCGTGGGGTTACGTCCTCTGCAGCATTTCCTGGGTTTTGCCAACTATCGGAAGTTTATTCGTAACTCCTCATGTCTGGTGAAGCCCCTGACCAATATGACCAGAAAGAACGATAACCCAGAGTTGGTCTCCGGAGTCCATTAAGGCCTTTGAAAGTCTCAAGGCTGCCTTTGTTTTTGCTCCTGTGTTGGCACATCCTGATCCTACATTACCTTTTATCCTTGAGGTTGATGCTTCTGAGACTGGTGTTGGTGCCCTTCTGTTTCAATGACCTACCTCTGAGAGTGCTATGCATCCTTGTGGCTACTTTTCCAAGAAATTGTCACTTGTCAAGTGCAATTACGAGATTGGTGACAGAGAGCTGTTGGCAATCATTTTAGCCCTGAAAGAATAGAGACATCTCCTCGAAGGTACCACTGTGCCGGTTCTCATTCTTACTGACCATAAGAATCTCACATTCTTGTCTGAAGCTAAATGCCTCTCTCTCAGAAGGGCGCAATGGGCTCTTTTCTTGTCAAGTTTCAATTACATTGTCTCATTCTTACCGGGTACTAAGAATGTAAGGGCTGACGCCTTGTCACAACAATTTTCCTCCACTTCCAAGTTGGAGTCGGTTCCAGTTCCTATGATTCCTCCTGATTGTATTCTGGCTATGGTTCGCACCAGTCTTACTTCTCCTTTGGGTGACAAAATTCTTGCTGCTCAGGTCGATGCTCCTCCTGAGAAACCTTGTGACCACTGCTTTGTCCCAGAGTGTCTCCGTACTGCTGTGCTCCAGACTTACCATTCTCCCAAGGCAGCTGGCCACCCTGGTAAGAATCAACTCGTCTGGGCCATTTCCCAACAATTCTGGTAGCCTAGTCTACGTGCTGATGTAACTGCCTTCGTAGCTGCCTGTTCCGTGTGTGCTCAGAGTAAAACTCCACAACACCTTCCAGTGGGCCTCCTACAACCCATATCCAATGGAGAGAGGCCCTGGACCCACCTGTCTATGGATTTCATTGTGGAGTTGCCCAACTCCCAAGGCAACACATTTATCCTTATGGTGGTTGACCGGTTCTCAAAGATGTGTCATTGTATTCCACTTAAGGAGTTGCCCACTTCTAAGGAACTGGCTTCTGTTTTTGCTCGGGAGATCTTTCGCTTACATGGGCTACCCAAGGTGATTGTCTCGGACAGGGGTAGTCAGTTTGTGTCCCAGTTCTGGCGAGCCTTTTGTGCACAGCTGAGAATTCAGCTTGCTTTCTCCTCTGCATATCACCCGCAGTCTAATGGGGCTGCAGAACGAGCTAATCAGTCCTTGGAGCAATTCCTACGTTGCTATATTTCTGACCATCACAACAACTGGTCAGACCTATTACCATGGGCAGAGTTTGCTCACAACAGTGCCTTGAATTCTGCTTTCCAATTGTCTCCGTTTATGGCGAATTATGGTTTCCAACCTTCCATTTTGCATGACTCGTTTGTTCCTGCGCGAGGAGCATCTCCGTGGTCTTCGTTCCACTTGGGCACAAGTCCAGGAGGCTTTGCGTCATGCTAATGATAGGTACAGACTCCATGCTGACCGCAGACGCCTGCCTGCGCCTTCCTACCAGGTTGGGGTCAGGGTCTGGCTGTCATCTCGCAACCTCCGACTTCATGTTCCCTCACTAAAGTTCGCACCTCGGTTTATTGGGCCTTGCCGTATCCTTCGCAGGCTTAACCCAGTGGCTTACGCGTTGGACCTTCCTCCTAGTACGCGCATCTCAAATGTGTTTCATGTCTCCTTATTGAAACCGTTGGTCTGCAACCGCTTTACCACCTCAGTGCCACGTCCTCACCCTATACAGGTTGAGAACCATGAGGAGTATGAGGTACAATCCATTGTTGACTCCCGTAGGTTCTGTGGGCGCATACAGTACCTGGTGCATTGGAAGGGGTACGGTCCGGAGGAACGCTCCTGGGTCTCATCCTCGGACGTACATGCTCGTGCCCCCCTCCGTGATTTCCATAGATGTTTTCCCCTAAAGCCCTGTGGTCCCCCGAGGGGGAGGGGTCGTTGAGGAGGGGGGTACTATCAGGGCTGGCTCAGCCCTTCCTTCTCTGAGCTGGCCGCTCAGCTGTCAGCTAATTGCCAGCTCTCCTCTCTCTCCACAGTTAAACAGCTGTTGTGGATCTGCTCGTCAGTCCCGCCTACTTAAAGATCTCCAGCTCACTTCATTCCTGCCTTCGCCTTGGTCACATCACAAGAAACCATCTCCTGCGTTCCTGTTTAAAGACTGGCTTTGCTGACATCCCTTCTGGCTCCTTATCCTGCTTGCTGTTCCTCTACTTAGATCCCTGACTTCTGGCCTGGCTGATTACTCGATCTGGTTACTGAACTCTGGCTTGGCTGATTACCCGATCTGGTTACTGAACTCTGGCTTGGCTGACTACGCGATCCGGTTACTGGACTCTGGCTATGCTTTGACTACGCTTACTCTATTTACCTTTTTATTTTTATTAATAAACAAGTGTGATTTTACTGTACTTCTGTCTCAGTCTAGTTCATGGTTTTTGACACGTCCCAAGAGATGGAGTATCTAGGGCTTATTTTTAACACAAGGAGAGGGTAGATCTCGCTACTATATCGCAAACTGGCCGAGTTAGTAGCCTGTGTGAACAGCATGATGGAATCCTCAACTCTTTCGTCGAGAGACTGTATGAAGCTCCTGGGAATGTTCACAACAGCAACTCCAGCTGTTCCCTGGGCAAGATTCCTTACAAGAGGATTCCAAACATCCTTTCTGAACCAGTGGGATGGCGTGTCACTCCACCAGAGAATCCCCTACCAAGACGGATCTGCTAGGGCTTGGCATGGTGGATAGCGCCAGGGACTCTGGCATGCCTCTCAGCCCCGGAGATTGGATCCAGATAACCTCGCATGCCAGTCTCCGGGGCTGGGGCTCTCACTGACTTGGCAGGCAGGTCCAAGGCAAATGGGGCAGGATGGAGACCAGACACTCCAACCTTTTGGAGTTACAGGCAGCATACCTAGCCCTATTGGCATTCGAGAACCTGATTCAGGGAGCTTGAGTCAAGCTTATGTTGGACAACCGGAAGGCGGTCGCGTACATAACCAAACAAGGAGGAACCAAGAGCTTGCCGCTGCTGCAGTTGGCAACCAAGATATTCATCTGGGCCAAAGCACATGTGGAAGCTTTGACGGCAGCCTACATTCCCGGCAATCAAAATTACATAGCAGACCATCTGAGTCGATATTTTCTCAACAACGAGTGGTCACTCAACAGGAACTATCTGTCATGGTTATGCAATAGAGTTTTCTTTGTCAGCTTACTTGTCTCCATGTGTTCATCTCTAAAGACCAGCTGCCTCTCACCTGACTGGTTTTATAACCTCTCCTCTAAGCATGGCCCCACCCCAGGTCCTATCAGGGAACCCTATATTAACCTGTGCACTGCAAGCCAGAAGTGCTGATCAACCATTGTGTGTTAGCCTCCGTGTGTACTTGCTGTGTTTCCTACGTCTGATTCCTGTTACCGACTTTGGCCTGTTCTAGACTCTCCCTGTCTGCTTGTTACCTTTGGCGTGTTATGTTTATCCTTGTCTGCTAGTCGCCCTGACCTTTGGCTTACCCCTTACTTCCCTGTCGTTCCAGCCTGCTGCCTCCTTCCTCTTCTCCTGTAGTCTACGGTGAGCGCGAGCTGTGAGACCCTGGGGTCCGCGACCTGGAGCCAGACTGCAGCGCAGTCCATCCTCACCACTAGAGGCTCTGGTCAACACCCGCTGGCTCTTAGACTCCGCTCCCTGGGGAATCTATGCTCTAGCTCCCACTGGGATCCATGTTAGTTATCCTGTAGACCTGCTTCCTGAACCTTCCAGGGTTCAATCCGCAGCAGTCAGTCCTAGGGTCCACTACATTAGCTGTGCACTTCCGACTCCTACAGAGTGCATCTGTCACCTGGTCCCAGGTGACCTGACACTATCTGAGAATAATCTTTGGCAGGTGGGGTACGCCCTCGGTGGACCTGATGGCAAACCCACAGAATGCGCAGGTGCTTCGGTTCATGTCAAGATTCCACTGCAACAAAGCACTAGCTCAAAACTCCTTCTCAATTCCTTGGGAATTTCCCCTAGTCTACCTCTTCCCACTGGTGCCGCCAATCCTGAAAACCCTACTAAAAATTGCGATTGTAATCCTACCCTTCTGGCATCGAAGGCCATGGTTCCCACTGCTCCTGCAGATGGCGTAGCATTTGCTTTTCAAAAGAAATTCTCCCCATTGACCGCAAACATCGCGCAGGTGCTAGAGTTTGAACAGTCAGCACTAAGGATGGGCTTAGCCTATAACACTATAAAAGTACAGGTGTCAGCCTTGTCTTGCTTCACAGGCCACAAGTGGGCAGACGAGCAGCTAATAAAGCAATTTCTTAGAGCGGCCATAAGAATGAGACCATCAAGGAGGTCCCTGTTCCTAGCCTGGGACTTGGGCATATGCTAAGAGCTCTGCTCCAACATCCATTCGTGGCTGCTGAAACATGCCCACTATGGTTCCTGACAGTCAAGCTGATCTTTCCCACAGCCATAACATCAGCAAGGAGAGTTTCAGAGCTGGCAGCTCTATCTTGCATCATTCTCCCAGACAAAGTAATCCTAAGGCCCTCGCTGGCCTTAACCCATAAGGTGGTTTCCAAGTTTCATGTAAATTGGGAGCTGGTCCTACCTATCTTCACACAACTGCTGAGACAAGCGGAGGAAGTAGATCTCAGACCACTGGATATGGTCAACTTGTTCTTAACATACTTACACCGCTCTCTGCAGATGCGCAGAACTGATACTTTATTCGTCCTACCATCAGGACCTAGGAGAGGAGAAGCAGCATCAGCTAGAATCATAGCTACCTAGATCACCAAGGTGATAAACCTTAAGTATGAGAAACAGGGGCTGATGCCTCCACAAGTTATTAGAACTCATTCAACAAGAGGGGTGGCAGCCTCATGGGCAGCTTCTGCTAAAAGATCAGTTGAAGACATATGCAGGACAGCTAGTTGGAGCTCCTGCAAAACCTTCGCTAAACATTACAGTTTGGATGTCATGACGGCTAGTGCATCAAATTTTGGAAATGCAGTGGTGTCAGCACCCTTCCAAGCAAAAAAAAATATTCACTAAAGCAGCATTACCAGTTGTTTTTTTTTGAGTTTTGTTATCCCACCATATATCAGCTAAATCTGATCCCATTGTGTGCTGACGTGAGGCTGGCCAGGAAAACGGAAAATTGTTAACAATACTTACCGTAATTTTCCTTTCTTGGCCTGTCCTCACATCAGCACAATCTTTTTCCCTCCCTACAAGCCTGTCATCCCTAGTTAATGGAACAAAGGATGGGGAGGAGAGGCTCTCTTTTATTAGCTAGGAGAAGGTGGTCCTGAGAGACTGGAGGGAGGGGTTAACCCATTGTGTGCTGAGGTGAGGACAGGCCAGGAAAGGAAAATTACGGTAAGTATTGGTAACAAATTTCCATTGTTCGGTTTAAAGGGATGAGGTGGCAACCCTAGCTAAACTACTTACTTATCCTTCAACAGTCTGCTGTCCCTCGCTGGTGCCAGAATCTTCTGGGTGCCGACCTGTAGCTGTCTTCATTGACCATGGAGGGACCTGTTGGTATCCTCCTACCTGACATCCTTCGATCTAAAACCCAAATGAACCAGGTGAAAAATTGTTGACCGAACAGTGGCTGCGTCTAATCAGACCCAGCTGGTGTTTGGGTATTCTGACATTCATAGGTGCTGGCTGTCAGAATACAATAGCTTGCAGGAGAAAATCATCCATCCATGCTGTTTATTGTGGATGAAGGTCTTGAGTGGGAGTAAGAGATAAGATAGCAGGAAAGAAGGAGCAGCAAAAGAAAAATTTCAGTTAAGTGAGATTGCAGGAAAAAAACCCGAAAGGCTGCTTATACTGAAGTAGATTTATATATAAGCACTTCCTGCTCTATAGAAAACGTGGATTTAAGTTTTGATCCTCTTAGTTACAAGGAGATTCAATCACCTGTGTAGCCATAGGGTAGGGTGGTTTCATTCTTAAGCTTTCAATGACTGGATTGAATGGATCTCCAAGAAAGAAGTATATGCCATCTGGTAACTCCTAAGCTAAGGATGTAATTTTTTTTTCCCAATGTCGCAATGGTTTTACTTCTCTGTCTAAAGCTAGGTCATATGACTACTGTTTCTATCAAAGTAGAATTGAGGTTTTAAAAAGTAATTGACAGGTTTAATCTGTTAGTCGTTAAAGATAATTAAATTAAAAGATAATATAAAAGGTTGGCGCTAATTCAAGTGAATGTACATAAACATAACACAATTAATTTAGAATCACATCATAATTGGGTGAATAAATAAAATAAAATTCAGAAAATCTTTAAAGAAACCTCCATACACCAAAGGAAAGAATTCTATATAAAGAAATTGGTGTGATTGAAAGTGTCCTGAGTGATCTGTGCTCCTCCATCACTCGTGCAGGAGAATAACAAACTCACCAGATAACTGAAAAACGATTGCTAATACAAAATCAATTCCTTAAGAGATAGGGATACCAGGAGGGAAAGTCCTCATAACTTAACACCGTCAGCTGGTTTATCCTTGGACTTGTGCAAAGACAGGAGCTCAAAAAAAGCAAAGCTCATTGCAATACAGCCTATAAAGATTGGAAGCCAAATTGCCAGGTAATGCCCTTACATTTGTGGGTGCTAATAACCTAGCACTAACATGTACGGCCAAACAGCAGGGATCCATGCCGTTCCTGAAGCTTTCGGGGTGCGTTCCAACGCACCAGAGATAGGAACCAGGCGTACCAGAAGTTCAGTGCGAGCGAGCGAGCAGGCTCAATGCATTTCGTGTTTCCACAGCATCAGGAAGGAGGCAAGCATCTAGATGAGGTGAAGGTCGACTTGCTGAAGTTCAAATCGAAAAAAAAGAGAAAATATCCAGTGAGTGGCAGCTGTGTGGACGAAAATGCCTTGTTAATGTCAGAGGAAAATTAGCAGACTGGTTCGATATGATAGAAAGGCAACAGTAGTTCAAATAACCACTCATTACAACCAAGGTATGCAGAATACCATCTCTGAACACACAACACATCGAACCTTGAAGCAGATGGACTACAGCAGCAGAAGACCACACTGGGTGCCACTCCTGTCAGCTAAAAACAGGAAACTGAGGCTACTATTCACACAGTCTCACCAAAATTGGACAAAAGAAGATTGGAAAAATGTTGCCTGGTCTAATAAGTCTCAATATCAGCTGCAACATTCAGATGGCAGGGTCAGAATTAGGTGTATATAACATGAAAGCATCGATCCATCCTGCCTTGTATCAACGGTTCAGGCTGGTGGTGGTGGTGTAATGGTGTGGGGGATATTTTCTTAGCACACTTTGGGCCCCTTAGTGCCAATTGAGCATTGTTTAAAGCCATGGTCTACCAGAGTATTGTTGCTGACCATGTCTATCCCTTTATGACTACAGTGTACTCATCTTCTGATGGCTCCTTCCAGCAGGATAGAGCACCATGTCACAAAGCTCAAATCATCTCACCACTGGTTTCTTGTACATGACAATGAGGTCACTGTACTCCAATGGCCTCCACAGTCACCAGATCTCAATCCAATAGATCACCTTTGGGATGTGGTGGAACGGGAGATTCGCATCATGGATGTGCAGCCGACAAATTTGCAGCAACTGCGTGATGCTATCATGTCAATACGGACCAAAATCTCTGAGGAATGTTTCCAACACCTTATTGAATCTATGCCACCAAGAATGAAGGCAGTTCTGAAGGCAAAAGGGGTCCAACCCGGTACTAGCAAGGTGTACCTAATAAAGGGGCAGTTGAGTATATGAGTATATATATATATATTTATATATATATAGCAATCAATGGGTGGGTTACCTTTTTTCTTTCTATTCTGTGATATCAAAGCACCGTCAGGGTGGACTCCCAATCCTCCACCAACAATCAAATTAGAAGAAAAGACGGGACCAATGCTTCAATGCAATATCTTCTTTACTTAATATACAGAAAGTGCAGACATGCAAGCCACTGTACAGAATCGAGCATCACTGCTCTTCATCAGGCTTCTCTGGCTATGTGTGATACCCCGATAAAAGATCATGCATTTATCCCAGACCCAAAGTGTACCACACAGGTGTAAAAACCCAATTATCTTAATTAATTACAATTAATGAAGCTAAGATTAACCCTGTCCTAATGACGAACCCTATATTACGTGAATACATAGAAACAATATATATATATATACACACATATTTTATCAACATATACATGTATATATTTATTTATTTGAATCAACCTGTTCATGTACATTTACAAAAATAGGTATAGGTCATAGTCTCTATTCATCCCCTTGGGGTGAAGAGACTGTAACCTATTAATCCACCATACTTCCCGTTTTTTTTCGTTTTAAAATTCTGTCACCCCCTCTTTTATCGCGGAGAACCTTCTCTAAAACCATGAAACGTAATTCTGACTCCTTATGTCCTTTCTCCAAAAAGTGTCTTGATACCGGTAAGCCGGGTTGTGAATATCTGATCGTGCTGCGATGTTGGGCTATTCAGTCTTTTATTTTTTGGGTGGTCTCGCCAACATAAATAAGGTTGCAAGGACATATGAGGATATATACTATGTACGACAATTGACAAGTATGAAAACCATTGATCATCTACTCCCTACTAGTGGGATGAAGATAATGATCACCCCCAGGGCCGGATTAAGAGCATCATGTGCTTGGTGCTGAGAATTTTGGTGCATCTTTTACTGGGCACCCTTCTGTATTTCGAAGAGCCTGTGTTGGCATGCGCCCAAACTCCAAAGGGCACATGCCAACTAGGGAAGCCTGGCATTTGACTTGCTAGGTTGCCGTAAGGGCCGTGCATTGGCGTGCACTCTGAGCTTAAAGAGTACAGCCGAGCGGGCCTAACACTATGAAAGCCCCAGAATTCTGCAAGAGTCCTGAATTGGCGTGCCCCAGGCTTCCGTTAGGACTGCTCATGTGGCGCCCATTATCAATCCCACCACCCTGCCCAGGCAGTGCATGCGGAATGCAGGGCCCGTCAGGGGAGAACTCTGTTGGCTCATTGCTTTTCATGAGCAGTGTGTTCTTTTTGGGTGGCTGGGCCTATATTAAGGTAGGGGCCTGAAGCTGCAGCTCCAGTAGCCCCTACGTTAATCCAGCCCTGTCCCCAAGCAAGATTTAGTACTTGTTGGAGAAATCCTTGTTGGCAAGTACAGAGGTAAGATGTTTCTTGTAGTTGGTGACCAGGTTTGCACACATCTCAGGAGGGATTTTGGTCCATTCTTCTTTACAGATCTTCTCTAAATCCTTAAAGGGTAAATTCACCTTTACAGAAAAATCTGTAAGGTGAGCTTACACAGGACACCATCTCCCATCAGGGGAGAACTCTGTTGGCCCATTGCTTTTCATAAGCAGTGTGTTCTTTTTGGGTGGCTGGGCCTATGTTAAGGTAGGGGCCTGGAGCTGCAGCTCCAATAGCCCCTACGTTAATCCAGCCCTGATCACCCCTCAATAAGAGATCACATTGAATGCAGTTTAAACACGGAAAACATCCATTCCTTTTTTTTACCGAGAAATGTCAATTTTGTTTCCTGGGTATTGGCCCTAAATTCAGATCAGTGTCCCTTAATGTCTTATTCTGCCGATGGGCTTTTATGGGGATCTGTTGGAATTCATCTATTTGAGGATAGGATCGCTTCAAAAGTGGTCAGTGTTTTTTCATGATGTTAAATATTTTTTCACTATAACTGTGAAACTGGAATACAAACGGTATCCTCTGTCTCATTTGTCTATGTTTCCTAGAATCACAACTTACATCTGCTTGTTGAATTTTGTTAAATTCCTGCTGGATAAGTCTCTCTGGGTATCCTCGCTCCCTAAACCTCTGACACATCTCTCTTACTCTAATATTCCTAATAGTGTCATCACTGACGATAGGTACAACCCTCAGCAGTTGACTCCTCATGATAGATTTAAAAACATGAGGAGGATGATGACTGTCAAATAATAGAAGTTGGTTCCTGTGTAAAGATCACTCTCAATCTGGCCATGATTAATGTAGATCCTTGTGCCCAGAAAAGGAACAGAGTCACCACCAATATGCATTTTAAATTGGATATCTGGGGAAATTCCATTCAGAACCTCATCAAACATTTTCAAGGATTCAATGATTCAATATATATATATATATATATATATATATATATATATATATACAGGGCCGTCTTTAAGGCAGGGCAAAAGGGGCAGGTGCCCTGGGCCCTGTCATTGTTGTAGGGCCCAAAGCAGCTGCCACATACTTGCCAACTATCCCAGTTTAAATTCCCTTGTCCTTTGAAGTTTTAGTCCTGTGCTGAGTCCCAATATCTCAGTGTGAAGTGCTGGTACTAATGCTGCCCAGCTCTGTCTTATTGTTGTGTACAGCTGACTCACCTGCAGACCCTGTGTTTACATGTAAATAACCGACATTCATATGTAAATAGAGGCGGCATTCATAAGTAAATAGCTGCGACCGGTGGCATTGATATGTAAATAAAGGCGGCATTCATATGTATATTATGCTCACCCTGAAGTGAGGAGTTGATGTGCTGTAACCTCTAGCAACCAATCAGTGAGCAGTATTACTGTACAGTAATCTCTAGCAACCAATTAAGAAACAGAAATTAGTTTCTGTAACCTCTAGCAACTAATCAGTGAGCCGTAATGTGTGCTGTAACCTCTAGCAACCAGTCAGTAAGCAGTAAGCAGTAATGATATGCTGTAACCGCTGGCAACCAATCACAATTGCTGCCTGATCTGATACAGTAAACTGATTTTAAGTCTAGCTGCTATTTATTGTATGTCTCAGAGCAGGTGGAGAGTGAAATTGCATGGGGGGGGCCCCAAGAAAATTTTTGCCCAAGGTCCAATCAATATTAAAGACGGCTCTGTATATATATATACACAGTATCTTACAAAAGTGAGTACACCCTCACATTTTTGTAAATATTTTATTATATATTTTCATGTGACAACACTGAAGAAATGACACTTTGCTACAATGTAAAGTAGTGAGTGTATAACAGTGTAAATTTGCTGTCCCCTGAAAGTAACTCAACACTAATACTACTATAATACTACACTACATTAATGTCTAAACCACTGGCAATAAAAGTGAGTACACCCCTAAATGAAAATGTCCAAATTGGGCCCAAAGAGTCAATATTTTGTGTGGCCACCATTATTTTCCAGCACTGCCTTAACCCTCTTGGCCATGGAGTTCACCAGAGCTTCACAGGTTGCCATTGGAGTCCTCTTCCACTCCTCCATGACGACATCACGTAGCTGGTGGATGTTAGAGACCTTGCGCTCCTCCACCTTCTGTTTGAGGATGCCCCACAGATGCTTAATAGGGTTTAGGTCTGGAGACATGCTTGGCCAGTCCATCATCTTTACCGTCAGCTTCTTTAGCAAGACAATGGTCATCTTGGAGGTGTCTTTGGGGTCGTTATGTTGGAATACTGCCCTGCGGTCCAGTCTCCGAAGGGAGGGGATCATGCTGTGCTTCAGTATGTCACAGTACATGTTGGCATTCGTGGATTCCTCAATGAACTGTAGCTCCCCAGTGCCGGCAGCACTCATGCAGCCCCAGACCAGGACACTCCCACTACCATGCTTGACTGTAGGCAAGACACACTTGTCCTTGTGAAAAAGAGGGGAAAGGTATGGCGCTGCTCTTATTAACCACTTGCCGACCGCCGCACGACGATGTACGTCGGCAGAATGGCACGGGCAGGCAAAAGGACTTACAGGTACGTCCTTGCCTTCCCGCGGGCGGGGGTCCGATCGGACCCCCCCGGTGACTGCGGCGGTCGGATTCTCGTCAGGAGCGATGAGAGGTGAGGGGGAGGCCACTCATTCGTGGCTCCCCCCTTGTGATCAACCTGGCGAATGACAGGCTTCCTCGGCTTCTGCATAGTAAACAGAAGCGGAGGAAGTGATGTCATCTCTCCTCGGCTCGGTATTTTCCGTTCCGGCGCCGAGGAGAGAAGACATCGATATGTGTGCACAAACACTACACACACAGTAGAACATGCCAGGCACACATTACACCCCTCCTTTACCCCCCGACCCCCCCCCTGATCACCCCCTAATCACCCCTCCCCCCGTCACACTGACACCAAGCAGTTGTTTTTTTTTTCTGATTACTGCATTGGTGTCAGTTTGTGACAGTTAGTGTGTTAGCCCCCTTTAGGTCTAGGGTACTCCCCTAACCCCCCTAATAAAGTTTCAACCCCTTGATTACCCCCCCGTCGCCAGTGTCACTAAGCGATCATTTTTCTGATCGCTGTATTAGTGTCACTGGTGACGCTAGTTAGGGAGGTAAATATTTAGGTTCGCCGTCAGCGTTTTATAGCATCAGGGACCCCCATATACTACCTAATAAAGGTTTTAACCCCTTGATTGCCCACTAGTTAACCCTTTCACCAGTGATCACTGTATATTTGTTACGGGCGACGCTGGTTAGTTAGTTTATTTTTTATAGTGTCAGGGCACCCGCCATTTATTACCTAATAAAGGTTTAACCCCCTAATCACCCGGCGGTCATATAACTTAGGTTTTAGGGTCAGATAAGGTCTGCGTCGCCCCAGGCAGCGTCAGGTTAGCGCCAGTACCGCTAACACCCACGCACGCAGCATACACTTCCCCACCCAAGTGCAGTATCGATCGATCACTGTCACTTACAAAACACTAAACACATAACTGCAGCGTTCGCAGAGTCAGGCCTGATCCCTGCGATCGCTAACAGTTTTTTTGGTAGCGTTTTGGTGAACTGGCAAGCACCAGCCCCAGGCAGCGTCAGGTTAGCGCCAGTAGCGATAACACCCACGCACGCACCATACGCCTCCCTTAGTGGTATAGTATCTGAACGGATCACTATCTGATCCGATCAGATCTATACTAGCGTGCCCAGCAGTTTAGGGTTCCCAAAAACGCAGTGTTAGTGGGATCAGCCCAGATACCTGCTAGCACCTGCGTTTTGCCCCTCCGCCCAGCCCAGCCCAGCCCACCCAAGTGCAGTATCAATCGATCACTGTCACTTACAAAACACTAAACGCATAACTGCAGCATTCGCAGAGTCAGGCCTGATCCCTGCGATCGCTAACAGTTTTTTTGGTAGCGTTTTGGTGAACTGGCAAGCACCAGCGGCCTAGTACACCCCGGTCGTAGTCAAACCAGCACTGCAGTAATACTTGGTGACGTGGCGAGTCCCATAAGTGCAGTTCAAGCTGGTGAGGTGGCAAGCGCAAGTAGTGTCCCGCTGCCACCAAGAAGAAGACAAACAGGCCCGTCGTGCTCATAATGCCCTTCCTGCTGCATTCGCCAATCCTAATTGGGAACCCACCACTTCTGCAGCACCCCTACTTCCCCCATTCACATCCCCAACCAAATGCAGTCGGCTGCATGAGAAGCATTTTCTTTATGTCCTCCCGAGTACCCCTACCCAACGAACCCCCCCAAAAAAGATGTTGTGTCTGCAGCAAGCGCGGATATAGGCGTGACACCCGCTATTATTGTCCCTCCTGTCCTGACAATCCTGGTCTTTGCATTGGTGAATGTTTTGAACGCTACCATACTCTAGTTGAGTATTAGCGTAGCGTACAGCATTGCACAGACTAGGCACACTTTCACAGGGTCTCCCAAGATGCCATTGCATTTTGAGAGACCCGAACCTGGTTACAGTTACAAAAGTTACAGTTACAAAAAAACGTGTAAAAAAAAACATACAAAAAAAAACACAAAAAAAAAAAAAAAAAAAAAAAAAAAATAGTTGTCGTTTTATTGTTCTCTCTATTCTCTCTCTATTGTTCTGCTCTTTTTTACTGTATTCTATTCTGCAATGTTTTATTGTACCATGTTTGCTTTTCAGATATGCAATTTTTTATACTTTACTGTTTACTGTGTTTTATTGTTAACCATTTTTTTGTCTTCAGGTACACCATTCAGCTGCAGAGCGGATTTATTTATCTTGACAGCAACAGCGTTTGCTCCCACGATATATAAAGCCGTGACTCCAGCGAAGGTGATATATGCCGAAGCATGGGGGCAGCAGGGGCGGAGGAGCGATTTGCTCCTACCTTTTGTGGGAGGATGCCCCCATGCTTCGGCATATATAAACGGTGCATGTATGCCCATTATTAGAAGTGGGTGGATGAAGGGAGGTATTCTAATGGTGGGCATACCCACCGATCAATCTCTTTTTTTTCGTTCAGCCCACAGGCTGCATGAAAAAAAAAAGATTACAATATATGCCCAACAAGGACCAGCAACGTACTGGTATGTTGCTGGACTTTGAGTGGTTATACCAGAATGATGCCTGCGGGTTTAGGTATCATCTTGGTATCATTCTTTTCAGCCAGCGGTCGGCTTTCATGTAAAAGCAATCCTAGCGGCTAATTCACCTCTAGACTGCTTTTACAAGCAGTGGGAGGGAATGCCCCCCCCACCATCTTCCATGTTTTTCTCTGGCTCTCCTGTCCCAACAGGGAACCTGAGAATGCAGTCGGTGATTCAGCCAGCTGACCATAGAGCTGATCTGAGACCAGAGTGGCTCCAAACATCTCTATGGCCTAAGAAATCGGAAGCTACGAGCATTTCATGACTTAGATTTCGCCGGATGTAAACAGCGCCGTTGGGAAATTGGGAAAGCATTTTATCACACCAATATTGGTGTGGTCAGATGCTTTGAGGGCAGAGGAGAGATCTAGGGTCTAATAGAACCCATTTTTTTCAAAAAAGAGTACCTGTCACTACCTATTGCTATCATAGGGGATATTTACATTCCCTGAGATAACAATAAAAATGATTAAAAAAAAATGAAAGGAACAATTAAAAAAAAAGATAAAAAAGCAAAAAAATAATAAAGAAAAAAAAAGGACCCCTGTCTCCCCCCTGCTCTCGCGCGCAAGCGTCGGTCTGGCGTCAAATGTAAACAGCAATTAACTCGGGGCCTTGTGGTAAATAAACTTTGGTTTAGTGGGAAGAACTTTTATCAAAGTTTTGTGTAGACGTAACACATGCCAATGTGTATGAAAAATATTCTCAACCTCTCTGAACTGTGAATGAAAGGAAGATATGAACCCCCATTCATGGTCCATATTGTTGGTCTCCATAACTCTATTCCTCAGACACAGTTCTCGAGGCAGGGCCCTAATTTCCTCCATTATAGGGTCTAATTGTTGTGATTTGTATCCCCTTTCTAGAAATCTATCTTTTTTAGCACCATAGCTTGTTGGTCAAAGTCATACACTGAGTAGCAGTTCCTCCTTACCCTCATCATTTGGCCTTTGGGCACATTCTTCAGCCACAAGGGATGGTGGCCACTATGAGTGGGTAGGAAGCTGTTCCTGTCCGTGGGTTTGAAAAAAACTTTAGTCTGTAGCCCATCTTCAACCCTGAAGATGGTAACATCTAAAAAGTGAATTTGTTTTGTGCTCCACTGGCTGGTCAATTTTATATTATGCTTATTATCATTCAAGTGGTCTAAATACTCTTTAAGTGAGGATTCAGGCCCTGCCCATAATAGTAGGAGGTCATCAATATAGCGCCTATAGAACAGAAGCTCTGGCCTCCTCTCATGGAACACCACCTTGTCCTCCCACTTGCCCATGAAGAGGTTGGCAATACTGGGCAAGAATTTTGCGCCCATTGCCACTCCCCTCTTTTGGGTAAAAAAAATTATGACCAAACCAAAAATAGTTGTGCGAAAGGCAGAAGTCTAATGTATTTCTTAAAATTACTTTCTGACTGAATGGCAAGTCTTCTCTTTTGCTAAGTGCCCAATTAAGGGCAAACAAAGCATCCTGATGTTGGATAACCGTGTATAAACTGGTCACATCAGATGTAACCTGATATACTTCATCCTTTCCCGTGAGGATAATATCTTGTAATTCCTGCAGTAAACTTTTTGTGTCTTTCAAATAGGCTTTCGTAGCCATAACACTTTTTGGTAAAAAGGTGTCCAGGTATTGCCAAGGCCTCGATGTCACTGTCACTGATTTTGGTGAAAGGTGCACTCATCAATTATCAGCTTTAAACTCCATCTGTGTACACTAGAGACAGTTTTTTCTCACCATTATCCACATATCTATTTGTTGTAACCATTTTTTGTGTATTTGGTAGTGACCATATACTAGCCAGTCAGTTTGTTCGTATACTGATGGTAGCGCCGCTTTGATGTCTATTTGTTACTGTCTAACAGTAGGGCTGGGCTATCTGTTCGAGTCAAACATGAGTTTGGCTCGAACATTGGCTGTTCTCCCGTTCGCCGAACAGTAAACAATTTGGGGTGTTCGCGGCAAATTCGAAAAACCGTTGGACACCCTTTAAAAGTCTATGGGAGAAATCTAAAGTGCTAAATTTAAAGGTTAATATGCAAGTTATAAGTCATAAAACATGTTTGGGGACCTGGGTCCTGCCCCAGGGGACATGTATCAATGCAAGTTTTAAAAACGTCTGTTTTTTCGGGAGCAGTGATTTTATTAATGCTTAAAGTGAAACAATAAAAGTGAAATATTCCTTTAAATTTCATACCTGGGGGCTGTCTATAGTATGCCTGTAAAGTAGCTGTCACGTACCTGGTAGGTTGTGAGCCTGAAGTGCAGAGAAGGACCTCCCTTACCGCTCCCACTCCTGTTCCTCTGGAATGGAGACAGAAGGCCAGGAGTGAGGAGTGGTATGGGTGCCTGGCAGGATCGACAGTCACCGGAAGTTCAGGAGTGGTGACACCCTCTGGGTCCAGAAGCGGAAGAGGACGCTGGATCGCAGAGAGGACCCGGAGCCACAGCAGATAAGGAAGCAGGTAAGTAAGCAGGTAAGTAAGCAGGACTGGAACCAGGAACAAAGCAGCAGGTAGTAGCCTGGAACGCTGGACTGGAACCTGGAACAAACAGCAGGTGGTAGCCTGGAACGCTGGACTGGAACCTGGAACAAGCAGCAGGTAGTAGCCTGGAACGCTGGACTGGAACCTGGAACAAGGCAGCAGGTAGTAGTCTGGAATGCTGGACTGGAACCAGGAACAAGGCAGCAGGTAGTAGACTGGAACACTGGACTGGAACCAGGAACAAGGCAGCAGGTAGTAGACTGGAACGCTGGACTGGAACCAGGAACAAGGCAGCAGGTAGTAGACTGGAACGCTGGACTGGAACCAGGAACAAGGCAGCTGGTAGTAGACTGGAACGCTGGATACAGGTGTCAGACTGAGGGGTGGTCAAACAAGCCAGAGGTCGGTATCGGTCGATCAGCAGAGGTACCAGGGACAACACAGAGGGATGGTCAGGCAAGCCAAGAGGGTCTGGTGCAGGCGGATAGCAGGATGGTCTAACAGGAAGCCGGGTCAATAGCAGAGTACACAGATCAGATCAGGTTAAGGCACACGGAACGCTGTAGAGCAGACAGCGGGGATGGAGTGTGACAGGCCGGTTTAAATAGCCCGCCTGGCACTAGCGGGAGTGCGCACGCGCGTGCCCGTGCGTGACAGCACCCGTGAACGCGCGCATGCGCAGTGGAACCCGCGGCCGTGTCTGGATCGCTGATTATTGGCAGGATCTTCATGACATTGCCCCCCCCCCCCAAGGGGCAGCCTCAGGATGCCCCTTTGAAGGAATTTCTCCGGATGGGCTCTTTTAAAAGATTGTAAAAGATTTTCAGCATGAATATTATCCTCGGGTTCCCAAGAATTTTCTTCTGGGCTGAACTCCCTCCATTTTATCAAAAATTGATTTTGGTTGCCTCTTCTCCTATGGTCCATGATAGCCTCCACCTCGAATTCTTCCTCCCCATCCACCAAAATTGGATCAGGAGGATCCGTACTTCGGCCTGGAAATGGGTTAGAAACAGAGGGTTTGAGTAGAGACACATGAAATACTGGATGCACTTTTAATGAATCCGGAAGTTCAAGTTCGTATGCCACCTCATTAATCCTTCGCTTAACAGGAAATGGGCCAAGAAACTTGGGACCCAATTTCTTTGATGGGCAAGCCATCCTGAGATTTACTGTAGATAACCATACCTGGTCCCCGGGTGTAAGTAACAGCTCACCTCATCTCTTCTTATCAAAAGTTGCTTTATTATACTCCTGGGTCCTGGTCATGGTCTCCTGCAAAACTTGATTGTTGGAAGTGAAGAAGTCCAACCTCTCCTGAACTGCGGGTACTGTGCACTCTGGAAGAGAATTAGGCAGAAAAGAAGGGTGGTAACCATAATTTGCAAAAAATGGGGTTTGTTTGATAGCGGAATGAATAGAGTTGTTGTAGGCATACTCGGCCAGTGGAAGAACAGAAATCCAATCATCCTGGGCAAATGAAGAAAAACAGCGTAAATATTGTTCAAGAGTCTGGTTTGTTCTCTCTGTTTGCCCATTAGTCTGGGGGTGGTAAGCAGATGAAAATGAGAGTTCAATCTTCAATGTTTTGCATAGAGACCTCCAGAATCGGGAGGTAAACTGTACCCCCTGATCTGAAACGATATTAACCGGTACCCCATGGAGCCTGATGACTTCTCTAATGAATGTCTGTGCCGTTTCTGTAGCTGAGGGAGTGCCCTTCATTGGGACAAAGTGGGCCATCTTCGACAACCGGTCTACTATGACAAAAATTGAGGTGAAACCCCCAGCCGGAGGTAATTCCACAATAGAATCTATAGAAAGCATCTTCCAAGGCCTATCTGGGACAGGTAATGGCTTTAGCAAACCCCATGCCTTGGTCCTGTGCCCCTTGTTTCTGATACAGGTGGTACAGGATTCAACAAATCTCCTACAATCATCACGTAACTGAGGCCACCAAAAGGTACGCTGTACCAGATCAGTAGTTTTAGCCACTCCAAAATGCCCAGCAAAAGCATGGTCATGACAGAGTTCTAGTACTGAAACTCGTAGTTCTTCAGGTATAAAAATCCTATTCTCGTGCCATAATAACCCATCCTTAACTTGGAGTTCTGGCCTAATGGAAGACCCCAATTCTGCGGAAGCCTGCTTAATCCGGGAAAGCAGATCTCCCTGAAGCAAAAGAAAATTCCCCGGGGACAGAATGGTGTCCGGAGGGGAAACCTCTTGGGGCTTTTGAAACATCCTGGATAGGACATCTGGCTTGGTATTCTTGGAACCAGGGCGATAAGTGACATGAAAAGAGAACCTGGAGAAAAAGAGGGCCCACCTGGCTTGGCGTGGCTTCAATCTTTTTGCAGACCTCAAATACTCCAGGTTCTTATGATCTGTAAAAATTAAGACTGGATGAGCGGCACCCTCTAGCAGATAGCGCCACTCCTCCAACGCGGATTTGATAGCCAATAATTCTCTGTCACCTACATCATAATTTCTCTCTGCCGTGGACAATTTACGAGAGAAGAAGGCCACAGGATATAATAGGGCCTTAGTTCCCTGTCTTTGGGACAACACTGCCCCTACCGCAATTTCGGATGCGTCCACCTCTAGTACAAATGGCAGAGAGGAATCTGGATGTTTTAGCACGGAAGCAGAGGTAAAAAGGCCCTTGAGAGTCTCGAAAGCCTTTTGAGCCTCAGCAGACCAGTGGAAACGTGTACCCTGTTTAGTTAGCTGTGTGATGGGTGTGATGATGGCTGAAAACCCCTTAATAAATTTGCGGTAGAAATTAGCGAATCCAACGAATCGCTGGATCCCCTTCTTATCTGTTGGGACTGGCCAGTCTAATACTGCAGTGACCTTTTGGGGGTCCATCTTAATGCCCTTGCTGGAAATGATTAACCCCAAAAATGGAATACTTTCCTGTTCAAATTCACATTTCTCAGCTTTTGCATATAGACCGTGTTGTTGAAGCCGGGCCAATACACTTCTGACGTGCCTGCGATGGGATTCAAGGGAACAAGAAAAAATTAGTATGTTGTCTAAATAGACGGTAACAAACAGATCTAGAAAGTCTCGTAAAACATCATTGATGAAGTACTGGAATGTAGCAGGAGCATTGCACAGCCCAAACGGCATCACAAGGTATTCAAAATGTCCATAACGGGTACGAAAGGCGGTCTTCCATTCGTCTCCGTCCCTAATACGAACCAAATTGTAGGCTCCGCGGAGGTCAAGCTTAGTGAATATGGTAGCTGTCCCAAGTCTTTGGAACAGCTCTGGTACCAGAGGAAGAGGGTAACGGTTCTTTACAGTGATTTTGTTCAGCTCACGGTAATCTACACATGGTCTGAGGGTCTTGTCTTTCTTTTGTACGAAGAAGATACCTGCACCTGCTGGAGACGTGGATGGACGAATGAAGCCTTTCTTTAGATTCTCATCGATATATTCTTTTAAAGCCCCTTGTTCCACTTCCGTTAAAGGAAATATTCTTCCAAAAGGTATCTCGGCACCGGGGAGTAATTCGATAGGACAGTCATAGGCCCGGTGAGGGGGTAAGACCTCTGCCCCCTGCTTGCTGAATACATCTAAGAAATCATGATATGCAGAAGGGATGGAAAGGTGCAGACTAGGATCTGTGTTTAAACAGAGCAAGGTAGGATTCTTCTGAGTGTCCTGAAGTCTACAAGACTGCTGGCAATATGGGGAGGAAAAGGTAACCTCACCTGTGATCCAATTAATGTCAGAATTGTGAGCCTGTAACCATGGCATGCCGAGGATTATGGGGAACATAGGTGAAGCGATGATATCTAGGCGTAACAGTTCTTGATGAGAATTGGAGATGGAAACGGGTATTGGAACAGTCTCTTGGGTAACAGGCCCTGACTTAATGGCTGTTCCATCAGCTAGATGAATGGAGAGTCCATGGGTTTTAGGCAACAGAGGTATCCGGTGTTGGGTAGCAAAAAGAGAGTCCATGAAACAACTGCAAGCTCCAGAGTCAATAATGGCGGCTATTTGCAGGGTCTCTCCTGGAAGCTGTAACAGGAGAGAGAGAGCAAGGTGAGTAGTGTTCTTAACCAGAGGTGCAACATAGCCAGAGGACAGAGATAGGCACTTAAGGAGTTTAAGGGGACAGTTCCTGACATAGTGCCCAGGTTCCCCATAATACAGGCACAGATTATTCACCCGACGACGTTGTCGTTCCTCCTGAGTAAGAGAAGGCCGCAGAACCCCTAATTGCATTGGCTCAGGTGGGTTAAATGTAGACATTGGTGGTGCTGGTGATGTATGATGGGGAACTTTAGGGGTAACCCAAGTTGGGCGAGAGGTTCCCATTGCTCTCTCAGTCCTTCGTTCTCTTAGACGTCGATCGATCTGGATGGTTAGATCGATCAATGCGTTCAAAGTCTGTGGGGTACCCACCCTGGCCAATTCATCTTTCAGAGAGTCAGAAAGTCCCATTCGAAACTGATAGCGGAGAGCCGCATCATTCCAATTCGTGTCTACACTCCACTTTCTGAATTCCGCCACATAGTCTTCTGCAGCCCTGCGACCCTGCTGAAGGGTGTGCAAAGCCGCTTCTGCAGTCACGGACAGCTGGGGGTCATCATACAGCTGACCTAGTGCGTCAAAGAAGGCGGAAAGATTAGTCAAGGATACGTCCTTTTGCTCCAAGAGGCGGTGGGCCCAGGTTTGGGGGTCACCAGAAAGCAGAGAGATTACGTAGCCCACCTTAGTAGCCTCAAGGGAAAAGGTATGTGGCTGAAGAGCAAAGAACAGTTCACAGGAGTTGCGGAAAGCCCTGAATTTGAGGCGATTTCCGGAAAAACGTTCAGGCGTCGGGACCTTGGGTTCTGGAGGGAGCATCACCACTGTTGAGGAAGGCCCGACTGAAGGAGCAGAAGCGGAAGGAACTCCCTGAGCCCCAATGGGATTAGACAAGGTTAACACTCGTTCCTCCAGCCTGGTGTATCCTTGCTGCAGATTCTTGACTGCTTCAGTCAATCCTGCCAGGTGTGCACAGAGTTCCTCCATGAGAGACGTTCCCTGCTCAGGCTCAGACATGGCTGTCTGCTACTGTCACGTAACTGGTAGGTTGTGAGCCTGAAGTGCAGAGAAGGACCTCCCTTACCGCTCCCACTCCTGTTCCTCTGGAATGGAGACAGAAGGCCAGGAGTGAGGAGTGGTATGGGTGCCTGGCAGGATCGACAGTCACCGGAAGTTCAGGAGTGGTGACACCCTCTGGGTCCAGAAGCTGAAGAAGACGCTGGATCGCAGAGAGGACCCGGAGCCACAGCAGATAAGGAAGCAGGTAAGTAAGCAGGTAAGTAAGCAGGACTGGAACCAGGAACAAAGCAGCAGGTAGTAGCCTGGAACGCTGGACTGGAACCTGGAACAAACAGCAGGTGGTAGCCTGGAACGCTGGACTGGAACCTGGAACAAGCAGCAGGTAGTAGCATGGAACGCTGGACTGGAACCTGGAACAAGGCAGCAGGTAGTAGCCTGGAATGCTGGACTGGAACCAGGAACAAGGCAGCAGGTAGTAGACTGGAACGCTGGACTGGAACCAGGAACAAGGCAGCAGGTAGTAGACTGGAACGCTGGACTGGAACCAGGAACAAGGCAGCAGGTAGTAGACTGGAACGCTGGACTGGAACCAGGAACAAGGCAGCTGGTAGTAGACTGGAACGCTGGATACAGGTGTCAGACTGAGGGGTGGTCAAACAAGCCAGAGGTCGGTATCGGTCGATCAGCAGAGGTACCAGGGACAACACAGAGGGATGGTCAGGCAAGCCAAGAGGGTCTGGTGCAGGCGGATAGCAGGATGGTCTAACAGGAAGCCGGGTCAATAGCAGAGTACACAGATCAGATCAGGTTAAGGCACACGGAACGCTGTAGACCAGACAGCGGGGATGGAGTGTGACAGGCCGGTTTAAATAGCCCGCCTGGCACTAGCGGGAGTGCGCGCGCGCGTGCCCGTGCGTGACAGCACCCGTGAACGCGCGCTCATGCGCAGTGGAACCCGCGGCCGTGTCCCCCTGCGTCTGGATCGCTGATTATTGGCAGGATCTTCATGACAGTAGCACATGTTTTCCGTGTTTATAACAGTCATTTAAACGTCATTTAAAAGTGTCGGCTATTAATGAAATGTCGGTCACGACAATACACATAAAAGTAATTGAAAGTCATTGAAAAATAAAAAATAAAAATACATGGGGGTCCCCCAAAATTCCATTACCAGGCCCTTTAGGTCTGGTATGGATATTAAGGGGAACTCCGTGCCAAAATTAAAAACAAAATGGCATGGGGTTCCCCCAAAAATCCACACCAGACCCTTATCCAAGCATGCAACCTGGCAGGCTGCAGGAAAAGAGGGGGGACGAGAGAGCGCCCCCCCTCCTGAACCGTACCAGGCCACATGCCTCATCCCCAAGGGCCTCATCCCCACAACCCTTGCACGGTGGTTGTGGGGGTCTGCGGGCGGGAGGCTTATCGGAATCTGGAAGCCCCCTTTAACAACGTTACGGGTGACCCCTGGCCCCTCTGATGCAACACAGGATTCCCTTTGCATCAGAGGGGGGCGGGGTCACCTGTAACGTCACTGGGAAACCCCGGCGTTTCCCCTTGTCAGAGGGGGATGGGGTCACGTGACGGGTGGCCCCGCCCTCAGCTACATAAGAACTGTCAAGCTGGCGCTGCATCATTGGCTGGGTGCCTCCGGGGGAGGCAGGATCCTGTGCGTGTTCCTCGCTGAAGTCACTGGAGATCATCCATCGCTGGAGATCGAGAATTGGATTACATCACTGGAGTAGGAGCATGGATTTATTGGATTACATCACTGGAATCTCTTTTTTATTTTTATTTTTAATAAAGGACTTGTCCCAAGCCGTCTCCTGTGGTTTTTTAACATTTTGACACTTTCTTTTTGTGAAATGGTAGGGGTACAATGTACCCCTTACCAATTCACATGGGGGGGCAGGATCTGGGTGTCCCCTTTGTTAAAGAGGGCTTCCAGATTCCAATAAGCCCCCCGCCCGCAGACCCCCCTAACCACCGGGCAAGGGTTGTGGGGATGAGGCACTTGTTCCCATCAACATGGGGACATCCTCCCTATGGTATGGATTTTTGGGGGGAACCCCACGCCATTTTTTTTTTAATTTGGCGCGGAGTTCCCCTTAATATCCATACCAGACCTGAAGAGCCTGGTAATGGAATTTTGGGGGACCCCCACGCATTTTTTAAAAAAATGTTTCAATGACTTTTATGTGTATTGTTAGGACCGACAATTAATTAATAGCCGGCACTAGCCCTAGCACTTTTAAATGACTTTTTTTCCTTTAGAAATGTCATTTTGCTCTCAGACTGTTATAAACACGGGAAACATGCGCTACTTTACAGGCATACTATAGACACCCCCCAGGTACGAAATTTAAAGGAATATTTCACTTTTATTGTTTCACTTTAAGCATTATTAAAATCACTGCTCCCGAAAAAATGGCCATTTTTAAAACTTTTTTTGCATTGATACATGTCCCCTGGGGCAGGACCCAGGTCCCCCAACACTTTTTTTGACAATAACTTTCATATTAAAACTTTAAAATTAGCACTTTTGATTTTTCATGTTCGTGTCCCATAGACTTTAACGGTGTTCGCGTGTTCGAACAAATGTTTTGCCTGTTTGCATGTTCTGTATGCGAACCAAACAGGGGGGTGTTCAGCCCATCCCTATCTAACAGTTTCGGATTTCACTATTCACAACTCTATTGCCTATATGTTTTACTTGTTTTAAGTGGCTGCTGATCGAGAGATATTTTATCTAGTTTTTATTTACATTATTACCTGTGCTGAAGTCACCTGCTACTCCATAGCGCTGAGATAGGAAGAGTGGGGCGGGGTGTTTTTCTTCCTTTTTTAACATTTCTTACATTTTTTACTCTAGCTAGCAATGGATGTTTTCAGGTTTCTACATAACAGGGAAATTGATCTTGATAGCCTTTTCTCGGCTAATGAGCAATCAAGTGCTGAGGAGAATTATGATGCTATGTTTACAGCTTTGGGTAGTGCTTTAGAAAAACAAATTAGAACGTGGTGGGACATATGTACCATAGAGCACTACCTAAAAGAATATATTATAGTACGCAGCCTAAGGTGGGAGGTTACACCTCAGGATGGATTAGATGATTCTGACTCCATGGCTGAATGGTTGGGTTTCAATCGGCTTTAAAGACTTCAATACCAGGTACTTATACACCTTCCTGCCCAAGCCAAGTTTGCTCCTTCAATGACGGGCACTGATATGGCCGCACTGACAGGCACTGATAAGGCAGGACCGATGGGTACTTATGGGTGGCACTGATGGGTAGTTATGGGTGGCACGGATGGGCACTGCAGGGCATGGATGGGCACAGAGGTGGCACTGATGGACACTGATGGGTGGCACTGATGACACTGATGGGTGGCGTTGCAGGGCATCACTTGTCTGATCTGCTGCATAATGTTGCCAGTCAGTGCCCATTTGTGGGCACTGATTGGCATATATTTGGCATATTTTTGTATATGTGGATGGCCATGGGGTATGTACCTGGCCATCCACATGTTGGGGGCTTCCCTTGTGGTCCTGGTTGCCTCCCAGGTGGTCCAGTGTGGGCATCCGAGGGGGGCTGCGCTGATAAACAATCAGCGCAGACCCCCCCTGTCAGGAGAGCCGTCGATCGGCTCTCCTCTACTCGCATCTGTCAGACGCGAGTGAGGAAAAGCCGATCAACGGCTCTTCCTGTTTACATTATGATCAGCCGTGATTGGACACGGCTGATCACGTGGTAAAGAGCCTCCGCTGGAGGCTCTTTACCGAGATCGGTGTAGCGGTGTGACAGACTGACACACCGCACCACCGATCGCCGCGATGCATGCCCCCACGGGCGCGCGGCGGCTGTTATCCTGTTGGACATCATATGACGCCCAGTCAGGATAAATGAACCACCGCCCGGCCGTCATTTTGCTATAGGCCGGGCGGGAAGTGGTTAAGGACCATAATGTGTCTCTCCATTTCAAGCTGCACCATGGCCAAAATCCATCTTGTCTCAAATTTTGGGGTATAGACCATATCAAGCCAGCGTGGAGGGGTTGTAATTTGGTGCGGGAGCTCTCCAAAAGAGAAGCCCAGTGGATCGTTCTGATAGATACGCTTAGCCCTAAAGGGTTAAACATAGAGCTTGACATAAACTAGTTGATAAGTGATTACTGAGTCTAGTGTAATCTTTGGTATAATTATGTACAGAGACACTGGTCAAAGTAATTGAATAATGATTGGAGGTCCACTGTACTTATTTTTTATTTTGAGTTCATTCCACTTCATAGTTTAGTTTTTTGAAAAATATGTAGTGAAACCTTCCCCTGTTTATTGGAAGGGGTGTCCTTTTAGAGTTCAGTCCTTGGAAAATATTAGAGAAGCTATTTTTTGAAGAAACTTATTGTTGAGTTGTGTTTTATCCATTCATTTAGAATGTATGTTTGCTTTGGGTAGGATGATGCTAGTCCCAACCTAATGCCGCATACACACGAGTGGACTTTCCGGCATACTTGGTCCGGCGGACCAGAGTCTGCCGGACAATCCACCCGTGTGTAGGCTCCGGCGGACTTTTCCGGCAGAATTTTTCCCAAAAGCCCACCGGACCTAGATTTGAAACATGTTTTAAATCTTTCCGTCGGACTCAGCTTCTGGCGGAAAGTCTGCTCGTCTGTGTGCTGGTCCGACGGAAAGCCCGCTCGTGTGAATGCTGGTCCAACGGACCAGATACGACGCGAGGGCAGGGTATTGCATCTCACGCTCGCTGCAATAGGAAAAACAAATTTTCCTATTGCGGCGAGCGCGGGGCATACCAGGCCCTTAGGTCTGGTATGGATTATAAAGGGAAACCCCTACGCCGAAAAAATGGCATGGGGTCCCCCCTAGCATCCATACCAGACCCCGATCCGAGCACGCAGCCTGGCCTGTCAGGAAAGGGGGTGGGGACGAGCGAGCGCCCCCCCTCCTGAACCGTACCAGGCCGCATGCCCTCAACATGGGGGGTGGGTGCTTTGGGGGAGGGGGGGCGCCCTGTGGGCCCCCCCACCCCAAAGCACCTTGTCCCCATGTTGATGAGGACAATGGCCTCTTCCCGACAACCCTGGCCATTGGTTGTCGGGGTCTGCGGGCGGGGGGCTTATCGGAATCCGGGAGCCCCCTATAAGAGGGCCCCCAGATCCCAGCCCCCCCACGCTATGTGAATGAGTATGGGGTACATGGTACCCCTACCCATTCACCTAGGGAAAAAGTGTCAATAATAAAACACACTACACAGGTTTTTAAAATAATTTATTAAACAGCTCTGGGGGGGGATCTTCCTCCGGCTTCGGGGGTCTTCCTCCGGCTTCGGGGGTCCCTCCGGTTCATCTTCTCCTGGCGTCCGGTTGGTTCTTCTCCGCTCTCTCCTCCCGGTGTTCCAGTTCTTCAGCCGGCTCCTCCGCTGTCTTCAGGTAGCTCTCTTGCCAGCGGAGGTCCGGACTTCTGGGCTTCTTGTCTTCTCTTCTCTTCTCCAGATGTTGACACAACGCTCTCTCCAGCTGGACTGCTCTCTGAGGGTTCCGTTGTGACTTATATAGGCGGAGACCCCGCCCCCTATGATGTCACAGTCCCTGGGCATGCTGGGACTGTGGCGTTTTAGGGGGTGTGGTCAGCTTTAAACTCCATCTGTGTACACTAGAGACTGTTTTTTCTTACCATTATCTACATATCTATCTGTTGTAACCATTTTTTGCGTATTTGGTAGTGACCATATACTAGTCAGTCAGTTTGTTCGTATACTGATGGGAGCACCGCTTTGATGTTTATTTGTTACTGTCTAACAGTTTCACATCTATTGTCTATATGTATTACTTGTTTTAAGTGGCTGCTGATCGAGAGATATTTTATCTAGTTTTTATTTACATTAATACCTGTGCTGAACTCACCTGTTACTCCATAGCGCTGAGATAGGGAGAGTGGGGTAGGGCGATGTGTTTTTCTTCCTTTTTTAACATTTTTGGGACCATTGGCATTTATACAGCGATCAGTGCTATCAAAATGCCCTGATTACTGTAAAAATGTCACTGGCAGGGAAGGGGTTAACCACT
This sequence comes from Lithobates septentrionalis, assembly GCA_037952835.1. Classification (NCBI taxonomy): domain Eukaryota; kingdom Metazoa; phylum Chordata; class Amphibia; order Anura; family Ranidae; genus Lithobates; species Lithobates septentrionalis. The sequence goes on along the minus strand of JBBDGP010001605.1, from coordinate 1,234,123 downwards.
AGGGGACAATCAAGGGGTTAATTGTGTTGCCTCTCTGTGTTCTAACTGAAGGGGGGATGGGACTGTCTAGGGGAGATGACAGATCGCTGTTCATACTTTGTATGAACAGATGATCGGTCACTTCTCCCCTCAGAGAATGTGAAACTGTGTGTTTACACACACAGATCCCAGTTCCCAGTGTTTCAGCAGCAATTGCGGGAGCCCGGCGGTGATCGCGACCAATTGGGCATTCACATCAGCTCCAGCGGCGCGCAGGCCTAGTGGCCACAGGGCGAAGCGATGTTACATAACATCGTTTCGCCCAGCCATGCCATTCTGCCGCAGTAAAACTGCAGTGGCTGGTCGGCAAGTTGTTAATAAGTCACTGGGACCAGATGGCTTAAACCCGAGGGTCCTTAGGGAACTCAGTCAAGTAATCGCCAGACCATTGTACCTAATTTTTACTGACAGTCTACTGACTGGAATGGTACCAGCTGATTGGAGAAAAGCCAATGTAGCACCAATATTTAAAAAGGGCCAAAATACATCCCTGGGGATTACAGACCAGTTAGCCTAACATCAATAGTATGCAAGCTCTTGGAGGGGATGATAAGGGAGTATATATACAAGACTTTAGTAATGAAAGCGGTACCATAAGCAGTAATCAGCATCGATTCATGAAGAATCGTTCTTGCCAAACCAATATATTAACCTTCTATGAAGAGGTGAGCTGCCATTTAGATAAAGGAAGGCCCGTAGACGTGGTGTATCTGGCTTTTGCAAAAGCATTTGACACAGTTCCCCATAAACGTTTACTGTACAAAGTAAGGTCCGTTGGCATGGATCATAGGGTGAGTACATGAATTAAAACTGGCTACAAGGGCGAGTTCAGAGGGTGGGGATAAATGGGGAGTACTCGGAATAGTCAGGGGTGGGTAGTGGGGTCCCACAGGGCTCTGTGCTGGGACCAAACCTATTTAATTTGTGCATAAACGACCTGGATGATGGGGTAAACAGTTCAATCTCTGTATTTGCAGACGATACTAAGCTAAGCAGAGCAATAACTTCTCCGCAGGATGTGAAAACCTTGCAAGATGATCTGAACAAATTAATGGGGTGGGTAACTATATGGCAAATGAGGTTTAATGTGGAAAATGTAAAATAATGCATTTGGGTGGCAAAAATATGAATGCAATCTACTCACTGGGGGGAGAACCTCTGGGGAACCAAGGATGGAAAAGGACCTGGGGGTCCTAGTAGATGATAGGCTCAGCAATGGCATGCAATGCCAAGCTTCTGCTAATAAAGCAAACAAAATATTGGCATGCATTAAAAAGGGGATTAACTCCAGAGATAAAGTGATAATTCTCCCACTCTATAAGACTCTGGACTGGCCGCACCTGGAGTATGCTGTCCAGTTCTGGGCACCAGTCCTCAGGAAGGATGTACTGGAAATGGAGCGAGTACAAAGAAGGGCAACAAAGTTAATAAAGGGTCTGGAGGATATTAGTTATGAAGAAAGGTTACGAGCACTGAACTTATTCTCTCTGGAGAAGAGAGGCTTGAATGGGGATAAGATTTCAATTTCCGCAGAAGGGAGTTTAATAAGACACGTGGCCACTCACTAAAATTAGAAGAAAATAGGTTTAACCTTAAACTGCGTTGAGGGTTCTTTACTGTAAGAGCGGCAAGGATGTGGAATTCCCTTCCACAGGCAGTGGTTTCAGCGGGGAGCATCGATAGTTTCAAAAAACTATTAGATAAGCACTTGAACGACCACAACATACAGGGATATACAATGTAATACTGACATATAATCACACACATAGGTTGGACTTGATGGACTTGTGTCTTTTTTTCAACCTCACCTACTATGTAACTGGATCAACTGTGGGTATAGGATTGTATAATTTTTTTTTTCCCTTCTATTGGTTGAACTAGACAGACATGTGCTTTTTTTTCAACCAGACTAATTATGTACCGTATATACTCAAGTATAAGCCAACTTTTTCAGCATATTTTTTTATGCTGAAAAAGCCCCCCTCTGGTTATACTCAAATGAGGGTCTCGAGTGAGGGTGCAGCCTCACTGTGCCCATCTGAAGCTGTACCTTTGATACCAAAACAGCGGGTGTCTCTCACTGTGTCATGCAGTCTGTTCGGCGGCTATTCACTGTAACAAAGTCCCGCCTCCTCCTTGTCCGTGATAGACGGAATACTGAACACTGATACAATGCTGGGAATCAGTGTTCCACCTATCATGGATGAGGAGGCGGCGGGGCTTTGTTACAGTGGACGGCCACCGAACAGACTGCATGACAAAGCGGGAGACACCCGCTGTTTTGGTTACCAAAGGTACAGCTGCAGATGGGCACAGTAAGGCTGCAAATGGGCACAGTGAGGCTGCAGATAAGCACAGTGAGGCTGCAGATGGGCACTTATGATACAGGTGGGCACAGTGAGGCTGCGGATGGGCACAGTGAGGCTGCAGATGGGCACAATGAGGCTGCAAATGGGCACAGTGAGGCTGCAGATGGGCACTGATGATAAAGGTGGGCACAGTGAGGAGGCGGATGGGCACAGTGAGGCTGCAGATGGGCAGAGTGAGGCTGCAGATGGACACTGATGATACAGGTGGGCACAGTGAGGCTGTAGATGTGCATTGTTTACTCAGTAGCTGATGCATTTCCCACCCTAGGTTTATACTTGATTCAATAAGTTTTCCCAGTTTTTTGTGGTAAAATTTGGTGCCTCTTTTATCTTTGTGCAGAGGTTCCGGTGGGATTCAGCTCAATGGAACGACGCTGTGTGGCGAGGATTTATAGCTGAAATAATCAAGAAAGACCGCGCTAAAAGCAATACTAGTGATGTAACTAATCAAACATAATAAAGTGTATGAAATTGCAGTGCATCAAAAAATGATAAAAAAATGTTTTTAAATATGAAACACAAAAACTCTATTGAAAAAGTGACTGGAAAATAAAAGTCCCAAATGAAGATAAAGAAGTGACTAGCGTCACAAAAATACACAGTCCCTGGAGCCAAGGCAGATGCAAACAGTGATCATAGACGTGTAACACACAATCCTTGGGGTCAAGGCAGATGTAATCGGTGATCATAGACGTAAAACACCCAGTGAAAAATCCTCCACCTAATAAGATGTCCGCTTACCAAAGGTAAGCTGTAAACCAGCTTAATAGTAAACCTCCACTCAGGGGAAATCAGCTCCTCAGGTCTCCAATCAAGGAAGGGGGTGGACAAGATCTTTCAATGTGATGGACTCAATCCGCATGGCAGGAAAACCCAAAAGGACAAAACAAATTCTCCATAGTGTAAAACTGTATCACATTTATTGAGGTAAAAAGATGGTCACACTTACATGTAAAATCACGATATAGAGGCACATAGAATATACAACAGCCGGCCGGCTCGCATGCACCCGTTCAAACGAAAACGATGACGTCAGCGCGTCAACCTTCCGACGTACGTTTCGTCCTATTGGACGTCGTCATGGGAACGGGCGACGCACTGACTCATCGCTATATATAGACCACTCGGAGTATAACATCAGTACATACAATCAATTTTACCCTCTTAGAGACCTTGATGGCCCTCCTACCAGTTCCACCATCACGGAAGAACGTAATGGTACAGCCTCACATTCCTGTCCCAGTCCGATGGGACCCATTGATGATGGCAACAGACCAGGCCCTTCCAATTTGAGTTATCAACAGTGGGGTTTTCACCGGCCAAATCAGGGCATCAAAAGGCCAGCAGACCAAAGAGAGGATCTAGAGGGGGGAGGCGAGTGCGATCAAAAAAAGAAAAAATCGTAACCAACAACGGGATATTTAATTTGAGTTCAGTCTCTTTGAGTGACTCAGAGAAATCCTTACTCAATAAGGGACTTAAATTTGCACCTCCCCGAGGCCTTGATAAATTTCAGACTTATATTGATGTGCATAAATTCATACGTAAGGTCAATATTAAGAGATATTTAGCCTCCAATCCTATTACACACAATGAGATCAGTCACAATGAGTATCGCCATTCTGGGCTATCAAATGCCTCTCTTTTCAACCCTCCAGGAGCTGTAGCCCCCTCCCTAAAGGTATTTAAAGACTTAGTCCTTAAAGACTTAGATCAACTACCCCTTAAAAAAGTCTACTTTAATAGAGACCTCAAGACCGGGCTGGATTCTTTATGTTTGAATAAAAACTTAGTTATCAGGCCAGCTGATAAGGGGGGGGGGTATTATCGTATTGGATAGGAAGGATTACCTCACAGAGATGTCCAATATATTGGGTGACCGAGAAACTTACACTCCCCTCAGATCTGACCCCAAGGCTCAATATAAGAAAGAATTGGAGGTGCTGATTAAATTTGGGTTTGAACAGGGTATTTTAAACAGTAAGGAGAAATCCTATTTGGTTCCCAAGGCCCCGCGCACCCCGGTTCTTTACTACTTACCCAAAATTCACAAACATCCTACCTGCCCCCCGGGACGTCCCATTGTTAGTGGTATTGATTCCATATCGTCCCGGGTGGGCAGGTATATAGATTTTTACTTACAACCATTGGTCACAGGGATGCCGTCTTATTTGAAGGACACTCGCCATGTGATCAATAAACTTTCTGATTACATCCCAGGTCCATCTTGGTGGCTAGTGACAGCCGATGTCGCCTCATTATACACAGTGATACCACATAACTTGGGGTTATTTGCGGTTGAGTATTACCTTAGACGTGACTCATTTTTGTTTGACGAACAAATATGTTTTATCATGCAGCTACTTCATTTTGTGGCCACCAGGAATTACTTTTGGTTTGGAGGCCAATTCTATAGGCAGGATAGAGGTGTCGCTATGGGGGCTAAATATGCCCCCAGCTTAGCGAACCTCTTCATGGCCCTGTGGGAGGAGGATGTCATCTATGCCCAACAAAAACCTCAGGTGGTGTTGTGGGCCAGGTATATAGATGACATCCTCCTCCTATGGAATGGGGACCGTGAAGATCTTGATGTATACATGAGAGGATTGAATAAAAATGATCGTGGCATTAGACTTTCCTATGAGGCCAGTCAGTCTGAAATCAACTTCCTGGACCTCAAAATAAGCATCAAAGAAGGGCGGTTTACTACGGCAACTTTTTTTAAAAATACGGATAGGAATTCCTATATACCGACCGATAGCTGCCATCATGAGACGTGGCTGAGGTCTGTGCCGAAAAGTCAACTTATTCGCCTAAAACGTAATTGCTCCGACCATGAGGAGTTCTTGGTCCAAGCAAATATTTTGATAGAACGCTTTTTGGAGAAGGGCTACTCTGAGACTTCTCTAAGGAGCACATTGGATGAAGTGACCACCATCGATAGGAGTAGTCTACTTAAAACCAAGACACCTGATAGCAGTAGAGCACCTTCAGTTCCCTTCATCACTACTTATTCCTTACAACACAGAAATATAGCTAAGTTGATAGGTAAGCACTGGCATGTTCTCAAGAACGATCAAATATTAGGTACCATTCTTCCAGCTAAGCCACAGGTGATATACAAGGGTGCCCCCTCTTTGAGAGGTAGAGTGGCCCCGAATATTCTCGACCCCCCTCCTACCAAGAGGGGATTCTTTGAATATATGATTGGATTCTATCAATGCAGAAAATGTAGGGTGTGCTCTCTTAGTGGATGCACTCACAGAAGAACTCATAAGTTCATTTCCACCAGTACTTCAACAGAGTTTGAAATTAGATCATTTATTACTTGCTCCACAGAGCGTGTGGTGTACCTTCTTCAATGTCCTTGTGGATTACAGTATGTGGGGAGGACCAAACGTCCCCTATCTGTAAGACTCAACGAGCATATCACCAACATTCTTACTGGTTTCCCCAAACATCCGGTCTCCAGACACTATCTTGAGGTACACAACCGAGACCCTAGGAAAACCATTTTTCTAGGCATTGATAGATACACCCCACCTTGGAGGGGGGGGTCTATTATACGTGGGATCTCTAGGCTCGAAATGACATGGATACATAGATTGAAGTGCTACACTCCCTTTGGACTTAATGTGGATGTAGATCTTAATGCATTTTTGGATAATTCATGACAATTTTACTTTAGAGTTGTTCTATGTTATCCTTTTATTTTTGTCATTTCATATCTTAATTTTAATTTTATATTTTTTTGAAAAAAATTTCTTTTTCATTAATATTTTTATATTTTTAGAGAAGTGTGGTTTAATCAAAATATTTTCCATCATATATTGAAGTTATTAACACTATGTATGATTTCAATGTTATACATACCACATTTTGTTTACTCGCTTTGAATCTCTAGTGGAGGTTGGTATTTTGACATCCTCAACCACCTTTGGAGTGGTACCCTAGTTTTCTATCAATTATAGTTATGTCTGTATTGGGGTCTGTACATCTTTTAGTGCAATCCCTATCTGTCCCTCTTTTGAATGGAGGAGAGTTTTACACATGTTTTTGTTTTGTATGTTTTTAATTTTTATCCCTCCATACATATATCATGAAATACCCTAATAACCATATTTATTTAATGTGGCCGTTTCACCATTTTAGTTTTTGCCAGCTTTGGAAGGGTCACAATGTATGGGCGGAAGTGCCGTCTGCCTAATGTCAATACTATAGGTCACACACTTCCTGCTTCCGTGTAGGATGGTGTGGTGACGCCATCTGAGCTTCAAAGCGAGGTTTGGTTTTTGTTCCTGGTCTATATATAGCGATGAGTCAGTGCGTCGCCCGTTCCCATGACGACGTCCAATAGGACGAAACGTACGTCGGAAGGTTGACGCGCTGACGTCATCGTTTTCGTTTGAACGGGTGCATGCGAGCCGGCCGGCTGTTGTATATTCTATGTGCCTCTATATCGTGATTTTACATGTAAGTGTGACCATCTTTTTACCTCAATAAATGTGATACAGTTTTACACTATGGAGAATTTGTTTTGTCCTTTTTGGTTTTCCTGCCATGCGGATTGAGTCCATCACATTGAAAGATCTTGTCCACCCCCTTCCTTGATTGGAGACCTGAGGAGCTGATTTCCCCTGAGTGGAGGTTTACTATTAAGCTGGTTTACAGCTTACCTTTGGTAAGCGGACATCTTATTAGGTGGAGGATTTTTCACTGGGTGTTTTACGTCTATGATCACCGATTACATCTGCCTTGACCCCAAGGATTGTGTGTTACACGTCTATGATCACTGTTTGCATCTGCCTTGGCTCCAGGGACTGTGTATTTTTGTGACGCTAGTCACTTCTTTATCTTCATTTGGGACTTTTATTTTCCAGTCACTTTTTCAATAGAGTTTTTGTGTTTCATATTTAAAAACATTTTTTTATCATTTTTTGATGCACTGCAATTTCATACACTTTATTATGTTTGATTAGTTACATCACTAGTATTGCTTTTAGCGCGGTCTTTCTTGATTATTTCTGTTTAGTATGTGCACGCCTCACATTAAGACTGCAGCTTTTTTAGTTTTATAACCGAGTTTTCACCACAGTGAGTAGCGCGGTAATTTTTGATATTTATTTTGTCTTTGAGGATTTATAGCTCCCTTCTGTTCACATTGATATTTGCATCTGGATACCTGTACTTTGAAAATGAAAAATGGCTCAATAAAAGATTGATGATGTTTCGGGGGCATTTAAGTGACCAGGAAATCCCTCCTCCTGTAAACAACCTAATCTATGCAGGCTTCCAACACCCTCTGGCCCCCCCTTACCCTTACCCATACAAGTTCCTCATCAACCAGGAGAAGAAGTGCAAAGACCGGAACCCCTTTCTAGTCCTGATGGTAATTAGTAAGTCTCATGATATCGATACTAGGCATGTCATTCGAGAAACCTGGGGCAATGATAGTAATTACAATGTTGAAGTGGTGAGGATCTTTTTGGTTGGTCTTTCTAATTTCATTTTTAACAAAACCCAGAGGATGCTGGAGGAGGAAAGTGAAGCCTTTGGGGACATTGTCCAACAAGACTTCATGGACACTTACTATAACCTTACTTTAAAAACCTTGATGGGCATGGAATGGATTGCTAAATTCTGCTCCACAGCCAGCTACGTGGTAAAAATAGATGATGACATGTTCTTCAATGTAGACTACCTTGTCCATCAGCTTCTTCGCCCAGAACTTCCAGTCCGTACCAACTATTTCACAGGGCACATATGGAAAAATGCAAGACCACTGAGGGGTAAAGAACACAAATGGTATGTCCCTAAGGAAGTCTACCAAAATGACACCTACCCACCCTACTGCTCTGGACCTAGCTATGTCTTTTCTGCAGACATGGCAAAAAAAATATATGATATATCACAGGTGATTCGAGTCATACCCATGGAAGACGCTTTTATGGGAATTTGTCTTTATGAACTCCATATTGCACCCACTGCATCCCCTCGAGGTATATTCAATGCTCACCGGATAAATTATAATCGTTGTCAATTTAACAAGCTCATTACAGTCCACCATTATGGGGTTACTGAGCTGAGGACTGTATGGGCAGATTTTTGGACTAACAAAACTTCAGGATGCTGATAAAAGGCATTTAAATATTTTACAACACGGGGACATGAGAGTGCTGGACTTTACAGTATCCTGTATGCACACCAATTTTGATTCACTAGGTAGCACCCAACTGTTAGCATTTCCTCTGTATAAGGACCTAAAAAAATTACAGAGACCCTGCCTTTAAAAAAAAAAAAAAAGGTTTATACTTACTTTTCTGGGGGGGTAGAATCTAACTAGGGTTGCACTTTTGGTTAAGTACTCACCGTTACCAAGTACCAATACCGTTTGTGGTGCAATTTGAGCCCATACAAAATGATTGGGCTCAAATCGCACTGCAAAAAATTGCATGCAATTTGAACAGGAATGCGGTGTGATTCCTGTCCTTATTGCATGCGGTTTCCTCCACTGCTCTTGTGTGATCCCAGTATAGAAATGCAGGAAAGTGCCATCTTAGGCTGCATACACACTATACAATTTTCTGTCGATTTTTAATTAGGCAGGCCCTTGCCCTACATGGTTTTGGTAAATCTAAAGGAAATCAGACAACAAAAGTTGTATAGTGTGTAGAGCTGCACGATTAATTGTCAAAAATCGTTATCACAATTTTTTCCCTGTTGCGATCTTGACAAAAGTGTTTCACGATTCTGTCTATGCCAAGAATTCTCTCTGCTCTTCCGAAGCCACAGCCCTCAAAAGAAAGGAAGAGAAAATCCGGGCAGTCTGCCAAGAATCACAACATTCTTTAGCAGTGGAACTAAGTATAAACATTGTAACAATAGACTTTGTGTGTAAATGAAGAAAGTTTAACCACTTAAACACTAAACCTTTTTCTGACATTTGTTGGTTTCAAGTTAAAATCTTTTTCTTGCTAGAAAATTACTTAGAACCCCCAAACATTACATATATTTTTTAGTAGAGACCCTAGAGAATAAAATGGTGGTTGTTGCAATATTTTATGTCACACTGTATTTGCACAGCGGTCTTTCCAATGCATTTTTTTTGGAAAAAATTACTTTAATGAAATAAAAAAAAAAAAAAAAACTAACCAGTAAAGTTAGCCCGGTTTTTTTGTATAATATGAAAGATTTTATGTCGCGAGAATTGTGATCTTTTTATTCTAAGCAAAAAAATAGTGATTCTCATTTTGGCCAAAATCGTGCAGCTCTAATAGTGTGTATGGGGTCTAAGAAGTGCAGCAATGGGCAAACAAACAGTTTATTTAAAAATGTTATGTTATCACAGCTCACAAGTTAAAAGTACATAATATGCTGTATATACTGTATATATGGCTGTGTTGAAGCAGAAGTAAACTCTTCCCCACCTATGCTGCTTTTCAATTGGACTAATATATATATATTAGCCCCAATCGCATGTTCCTTACTGTGTTTAAGTTGTTTATAGATTTGTTTCTCCCGGGATAAGCCAGCGCCATATTAAGTGTTGTTTTCCGTGTCTATAGTGGAAAATACTTCCGCCCCTCCATGTAGTCCTTGCTATAATCTCACGCATGTGCGATAGTTTTTCAGCCAAGCCTCCTTCTAGTTCCCGAGGTTGAGAATGTAGTCTCGTGGTATTGGAGTGCAGTGCTCACTGCTTAAAGGACTGACAACACAAAGAGCGTGCTTTGAATCGTGGGAGAGATGCGCATGCGCCAGTGATGTCATTACAGATAACGGGATGGATTACAAGCAAACTAAGCAAGTAAGGTGACATCTGAGTACAGCAGTTAATAATGCTTTTAATGCTGATTTATATGTGCTAAAGTGATGGGAGAGAGTTTACTTCAACTTTAAGTTAATGCCAAATGTGTAAGGCCTTAAAATCGCATTTGTTTGCAAAACCGTGAAAAACTATGATTGCCAAATTTGCAAATAGGTGACACATTAAAAACCTTAAAAGATTATAGATAGATCTACAGTAAATGATAGCCCAAAAAATGATTTTAATATGTGTCGCACAATAGACTTTTAAGTACGTTCATCATAGCTGCACATATTTGTTTGTTTGTGTATGTGCGCACGTGCAGGGAGTATTTTTGATCATTTCTATTTATTCCAATATACAGTATTTAACCATTTTTATTTTTTTTTTACAAGCGACTGTTACCCTTTATGGAGACATAAGAGATTTCCTTGATCTATTGGTTACCCGGCCACTGATAACTCCTTCAGCCTAGATATTATTCACCAATCTTCCACTACTCCCCACCCTGAACCTCCCTGAAATGATAAAAAATGTTCACAGCTGCTATTACTACTATTTTAACCATTTAAATTTCATGATGCAAAGCATACCTCCCAACTTTTTGAAATGGGAATGAGGGACACCTACTAGCAAATGTATGTAGGCATAGGACACGCCCCCTGCCACACCCCCTTAAAGAAGAATTAACCCCAAAAAAAGGTTAATTAAATCCACAAGAGCTTTTTTTTTATCACTACTATTCTTTTATATTGGCAGCGTGGATGAAAGATTTAGCACTGGGAAACACTTTTCGAAAGATGAAAAGAGCATTTTATATACATCTATATAGATCAGACCAAAATGAGGGACAAATGAGTGGGTAAGAGGAACAGAGGGACATTGCTCCAAATCAGGGACAGTCCCTCGAAATCAGGGACAGTTGGGAGCTATGCGCAAAGTATAAGCCCTTGCCAATTAGAGGTTAAATCAAGCTGACCATTCTTTCTTCATTGTAAATGAAGAGCCAATCCACTAGTCCAGGCTTGAAAAGGGCAGTTTACTTTTCAGCTGAATAATCTTCTCTCCCAGGCCAACACAATTCCACCCATCACAAGTGGGATGGATGCCCAGGCACACTTTGCACATTCATAACATGCGCTGTATTTTGATTACTTTGCATCATTTATGTATTTTTCTCCAATTAATAAATTATCGTTGAATTTATTGCACTATATTTATATTTACAAATATTATTGCTGCTCTTTAAAATGAAATGCATTCTGCTTTCTTATCTCATTACGGTCAAGACTAAAAAACACATCGCACAGATGCACAGAATGCATTTCTGGGGGGATTCCCCTCTCCTCGGTCCGTGGCTGAGGAAAGGGGACTCCTCCCAGAAACGCATTTTATTACAGTCACACACCATCAAAAGATGACATCCCAGAGGGCGGGCTTCACAAGTGTCAGCACCAGAGCGGGCTTCTGCCAGCGGCTACCAGCATGACAGCAGTGCGGCTTACTTTACAGCCTTGCCAGACAGTTCACCATCAGTGTGGAATTTTTATTACTCTGCATAATTTATTTTTAAATTAAAAATACATTACCGTTGAATTTATTGTCTTATATTTATTTTCACAAATATTATCGTTGCTCCTTTAAATGACATGTATCCTGAATTCCTATATTATTACGGTGAAGACTAAAAAACATTGCATAGATGCATAAAACACTTTTTTGGGGGGATTATCCTCGCTTCAGCCTGAGGAGAGGGGAATCCCCCCAGAAATGCGTTGTTATGGGCACATGCCATCAAAAGACGACATCCCTGGAGGCGGGCTTTACAAGTGTCAGCGCCAGAACCGGCTTCTGCCAGCTGCTTACTCCACAGCCTGGTCGGGCAGTTCACCATCGGATCAGTTGGATGACAGGAGCAGTCCAGGGGGTACAGCGGCACATTGTCTCATTATAACTGCAGCCTCTGAAACTGCCTTTTTGTGAGTGCCTTTGCTATTTGTTAATGTTCAATAAACACCTATTGTTTTTTACTAAACCAAGATCCTTTGCGCTGATTTCTCTTTGTTTTAGTTTTGTCTGTTAATGTAAAGGCCACTGACTTCCAATGTAAAGGTGACCTTTCCTGCTGACTACCAATATAAAGAAGACATTTTTCGCTGACTACCAATAAATACCTCCCAACTGTCCCTGATTTCGAGGGACTGTCCCTGATTTGGAACAATGTCCCTCTGTCCCTCTTTGCTCCTCATTTGTCCCTCATTTTGGTCTGATCTATATAGTTGTATATAAAATGCACTTTTTATCTTTCAATACGTGTTTCCCAGTGCTAAACCTTTCATTCCTGGTAAGGGAACCCAGCAGTGATCCCAGGTTTACAAGAGCTGTGGGAATGAAGCCGTGCAAGTTCAGCTCAACTAGCACGATTTCACTCTCGCATGTCAGTCCCGATTTCGACCAGTTTCTGCACAGGTTTCTGCACAGATGTCAATGTAAATCGCAGCCCGAAATCGCAAAAGTAGTACAGAAACTACTTTTTGAAATCAGTGCAGCATTTCAAATGCAGTGTCGCACAGATTAGGACGGTGCCATTGCTGGCAATTGCCGCCGATTTGACGTCAAATTGGATGTCAAATCGCACCAGTGTGAACTAGGGCTGAAGCCTTTTGGCTTCACAGCCAGTTCCCTACTGCACATGCGCGAAGTGCGCTGCACTTTCTAATTGGCCCGGTGGCGGAGGAAGGAGGAGTGGGCCGAACTTTCGAGAGACCGCACCATGGCGCCATCCCTGGAAGTGGGGAAGGGGACCTGTCAAAAACAGATCCCCGTTCCCCCCCTGAAATGTGCCAAATGTGGCACCGGAGGGAAGGAGACAAATAAGCGGAAATTACACTTTTGGCTGGAACTCCGCTTTAAGCTTTGACAAAAACCTGGAAGCTGATTGGCTTCTTTGCAGAGCTGCACCAGATTTTGCACTCTCCAGTTTTAGTAAATCAGCCCCAGTGTGAATTAGCCCTAAAAGCTACCTTTCTGGTGACTGCAAATTTAAAGGCTACCTGTCTGCCGAGAGGCAATGTAAAGGTTACTTTTCTCTGACCGCTAATGTAAAGGCAACATTTCCACTGATGTAAACATTTGCCCCAATGGGCAGTATTTACACAAACTGTCAATGTAAAGCAGCCATTCTTCACTGAGCATTAAAGGAGAGGTACAGCAAAAGCTCATTTGGATGTACTTCTACTGTGGATCACAGGAGTGCAGTTGGTTCTGCATTCCTGTGACCCATTTGCAGCAGACAACAGGCTGAAGCCCACTGTCAGCTGATGTCACAGAGCCAGTCCAGGCTAGAGAAAGATCTAAAATATAAAACATTCACATTCTTCTCTTTTAATGTGAAAGGGATATTTTTCATAGTGTCCATCAATGTAAAGAGGACATTTTTCACTAAATGCCAATATAAAGGAGGCCTTTACACTGATCAATAATGTAAGAAGGGCCTTTCTAATGTAAAGGGGGAATAAGAGACCACTAAACTCCAGTTAGATAAGAATCTTATTAGGGTGCCTAAGGAGCAACTACCCACTAGTGTAAAACAAATTTTTATGGTAAAAGGGGCTATTACTGTGCATGCTATAGAGACTATTGGCCACCAGTGGCGAATGCTACTGTCTACCAACACAAAGGGGGTCATTTACTAAAGCGCCGCAGGGCTAATTAGCGCTAATTGCTGTGAATTATCGCTAATCGCGGTGAATTATCGCTAATCGCGGTAATGAGTGCTAATTAGCGCTAAAATGCTATTCACTATAGCACTAGTGAGAAAATACTCCTGAAATCAAATTTACTATAGTTCCCTGAAACCAAATAGCGCCCTAACCCTTACTCTGCTAAAACCTGGAGAATTGCACATGGAAATATTGTTTAGAGCATTATATAAATTGCCTAAATAGTACTAAAATATGCGGTATATTTGTAGCACTTACCCCGAAGGAGCGGCTGGTTTAGATTGGGCTTACCGTTATTCGTTTCCATCACAGGGGTCCCAATGATGAGGAGGAAAAAAAGAGTATTAAATGATGTCTGCATCAAACACTAATGCCGCGTACACACGAGCGGACTTTACGGCAGACTTTGCCCGGCGGACGGGATTTCGTCGGACAATTCGATCGTGTGTGGGCTCCAGCGGACTTTGTTTTCTCAAAAGTTGGACGGACTGATGGGGCGTACACACGGTCGGACTTTTCGTCTACAAAAGTCCGACAGCCTGTCCGACAGACTTTCGACGGACTTTTGGCGGACTTGCGGCGGACTTGCGGCAGACTTTCTTACGAACGGACTTGCCTATATACGATCACACAAAAGTCCGATGGATTCGTACGTGATGACGTACACCGGAATAAAATAAGGAAGTTGATAGCCAGTAGCCAATAGCTGCCCTAGCGTGGGTTTTTGTCCGTCGGACTAGCACACAGACGAGCGGATTTCTGGGTCCGGCGTAGTTACGACGTAAAGATTTGAAGCATGTTTCAAATCTAAAGTCCGTCAGATTTGAGGCTGGAAAAGTCAGCTGAAAGTCCGGGGAAGCCCACACACGATCGGATTGTCAGCCAGCTTTAGTCCGTCGGCGTCCGTCGGACTTTTGTAGATGAAAAGTCCGACCGTGTGTACGCGGCATTAGATTTGAAACATGTTTTAAATCAATCCATCGAAATCGAGTCCGGACGAAAAGTCCGCTCGTCTGTATGCTAGTTCGACGGACAAAAAGCCACGCTAGGGCAGCTATTGGCTACTGGCTATGAACTTCCTTGTTTTAGTCCGGTCGTACGTCATCAGGTACGAATTCGACGGACTTCGGTGGATTGTGTGTAGGCAAGTCCGTTCATTCAGAAAGTCCGTCGTAAAGTCCGTCAAAAAGTCCGCCGGGCAAAGTCTGCCCTAAAGTCCGACCATGTGTACGAGGCATTAGTTTCTTTCGTTGCAATTCTTTTATTCTTTGAAGCCAAAAGAATAGGGATGGAGGATTAAGGGAGATTCAGGTACCTTAGATTGCGAGTCAGGGTATTTCTACTTATCCAGAGGACTAACGGTCTCCCCAACTGGATGTAGCACTCACCGGATAGGCCTCTCTCACTGACCTAGCAGCCGGGTGCAATGCTAGAACACAGTCTTTGCCACAGACTTGATGAAAAAAAAACAGATAATCGTTGCGGTCGTTACACAATCCTCTGCCACAAGATGGTGTAACCGAACTTTGATTAGATTTAAAGTTTAGCTGCACAGTACCAGATTCTTTCAGCCAACCCGGCGATACTGTGAGTTAGATGATCCAGGTTGCATCCCCCAATTGGTTTTCCAGGCTCCTCCCGAGATACCAGAATACTTGGCTCGGTCACCTTTAGAGAAGTCCTCCCCTGGTCTCCTCCAATCGATCGGCTTTTCCCCGCAGGCAAGACAGCACGAGACCACCCTTTGGATCAGCAGGCCCCAGAACTTCTGGGCCCACTTTCAAAGTAGCAACGCCTCGGGCCAGCAGGCCCCGAGGCAGCAGAGCTGCCCTTGCCCCCTTTGGCCAGGAGGGCCTTCAGGTCAGGGACCACAATAAAAAGAGACAAAGCCAGAAAAATGGCGCCTGTACCTTAAATACCCTTACCCAGAATGCACAGCGAGTGAACCACTCCCACCGGGCTGTTTCTGAGTAAAAGGGGTACACAATACATCCAGCATGTTGCATTTCCAACACTTACCGGTGGCAACAGCGACACCTCCGGTCAAGTGGAAACTACCACAACCCAGCTGAACTGATACAGGAACCAGCAAATGTATCATAATTAGCCTGAGCCAAACAACAGCAGCAGACAAGCTTACATTTACATAAATAGCACCTGCCCATCAGGAGCAGGGCGCTACATATTATTTAAAGATAATCTGCTTTTAAACTGTGTGAAAAAGTGATTTCTATACTGAAACTTTAAAAGTCTGAGAAGAGATAAATTCCCCATTTTTGTACAACTAGGTGCCAACACAACTGAGCTTGCTCAGACCTGCAAATAGCTCTCATTTTAGCTCCAGTGTCTTTTTTACAGGGCGCTATAGTAAATACGAAAATGAGCGCTGGGTTAAAGAGCATTTTTTGGAGGTGAAAATCGGCGCTATTATAGTCCAATGCAAGTTTTAGCCATTGATTCTAATGGTACAATTGTAACTTCCACAAATAAATCCTTTTAATGTTGAGATGAAATGTATCTTTCTCTGAAATAAATTTTCCTTTGCAACATTATTGCTTCTACCTTAAATATTTTATTTTTAAGGCCCACGTACGTTTTTACAGCTGATTTGAGTGTTTTTTGCAGCTTAAAAACACCTCTACATGTTAGCCTATGGCCTCATGCCCACCATGGCATTTTTGAGCTGTAAATGGCATAGCCGTTTTTAAGCTGCAAAAAAAACCCAGGACCAGTGCATTCTAAGGCTCCAGCGCTAGAGCTGTAAAAACGTCAGACGACGGCAAAAGGTGTTAAATGCGATTGAACGAGGCTTAACGGTGTGTTAAGCCTTGTCCGGTGTTTCTTATCTCTATTCAAAATCAATGGTTCCCTATGGGAGCCCATTGATTTGAATAGAGGTCGCCCCAGAAGTCAGATCAAAAGGATCCAACTTCTGGTGCGACTTGTGTGCTGAGAATCTTGAGGGGGGAACGCGAAAATTAAAAAAAAATTGCATGAGGTTCCCCCTAGGACGATACCAGACCCTTCGGGTCTGTATCTTAAGGGGAACCACCACACCAAAAAAAATGGTGTGGGGGTTCCCCTAAGATCCATACCAGACCTTTATCTGAGCATGCAGCCCGGAAAGCCACATGCCTCAACATGGGGGGGTTGGTGCTTTGGAACAGGGGGGGCCCTGCGCCTCCCACCCCAAAGCACCTTGTCCCCATGTTGAAGGGGACAAGGGCCTCTTCCCGACAACCCTGGCCGATGGTTGTCGGGGTCTGTGGGCGGGGGGCTTATCGAAATCTGGGGGCCCCCTTTAATAAGGGGGCCCCCAGATCCCTTCCCCCACCCTATATGAATGAGTATGGGGTACATCGTATGGGGCTCTGGGGCTTCTCCGCTTTCTGGGACTGTGACGTCATAAAGGGCGGGGTCACCGGATGACATCACCCGATGACCCCGCCCCATGCCTATATAAGTCGTTGTGCACCGCGCACATGGCATTAGAGCGGGAGAGAGCGTCAAGTCAACATCGGGAGAAGAGTAAAGAAGAGAATGGAAAAGACCGGGCAACAGCTAGCAAAAGAGCGGGCAAAAGAGCAGAAGTGACAGAAACCATGAATCAGACCGAGACAGAAGTACAGTTAATCACACTTGTTTAATAATAATAAAAAGGTAAACAGAGTAAGCGTAGTCAATACATAGCCAGAGTTCAGTAACCAGATCGGGTAGTCAGCCAATGCCAATGTCAGAGAGCCAGAGATCAATGTAGTAGTACAGCAAGCAGGATCAGGAGCCAGAAGGGACGTCAGCCGAGCAAGTCTTCAACAGGAACGCAGGAGAAAGGCTCTGAGATGTGACCAAAGGCGAAGGCAGAGATGAAGTGAGCTGGACGGCTTTAAGTAGCCAGGACTGACGAGCAGATCATCAACAGCTGAGTCACTGTGGAGAGAAAGGAGCTGGCAATTAGCCGACAGCTGAGCGGCCAGCTTAGAGAAGGAAGGGCTGAGCCCAGCCCTGACAAGAAGAAAGCGGAGGAGCCCGGCAGAAGACACCGGACAACGGGAGAAGAGGCCGGAGAGCACGGAGAAGTCTGAAGAGACCCCCGGAAGCTGCTTTTTTTAAAATTAGTTTAAAAACCTGTGTAGTGTGTTTTTTTTATTGACACTTTTTTCCCCAGGTGAATGGGTAAGGGTACGATGTACCCCATAATCATTCACATAGGGTGGGGGGCTGGGATCTGGGGGCCCCCTTATTAAAGGGGGATCCCAGATTCTGATAAGCCCCCCCGCCCGCAGACCCCGACAACCAACAGCCAGGGTTGTCGGGAAGAGGCCCTTGTCCTCATTAACATGGGGACAAGGTGCTTTGGGGTGGAGGGCGCAGGGCCCCCCTGCCCCTAAGCACCAACCCCCCATGTTGAGGGCAAGTGGCTTGGTATGGTCCAGGAGGGGGGCGCTCGCTCGCCCCCCCCTTTCCTGACCTGCCAGGCTGTGTGCTTGGATACGGGTCTGGTATGGATCTCGGGGGGACCCCCATGCCATTTTTTTGGTGTAGGGGTTCCCCTTCAGATCCATAACCGACTGAAGGGTCTGGTATCGTCTTGAGGGGGATACTCACGCAAATTTTTTTTAAATTTTCACATTCCCCCTCAAGATTCTCAGCACACAAGTCGCACCGCTGTGCGACTCTATTCAAATCAATGGGCTCCCATAGGGAATCATTGATTTTGAATAGAGACAGAGAAACGCGGCTAAAAGCCAGCGCGGAGTAACGTGCACTGAATTCATGCAAAAAGCGGATAAAATCGCGTTTTCAACGCCGCTTTTTTTCTGGTGTCTGTACTGGCTTTACAGCCCGTTTTTTAAAACGTCCGTGGGCATGTAGCCTAAGAATACTAGAATGTGTAATGTTTTGATGTTTTGCTAAAAATGTATTTTTCTCTGTCACTTTCACTTGTTACTCTCCATCTCATAACAATCTTTACCCAAACTCACACAGCTGTCTTTACAAAGCACAAACAATACCATTGCTGATGCAAATTTAAAATGAGATACAATTTTTTGCGCTTTTTATTATTTCCAAATAATCATAATTTGAAATGTGATATGTGTACCAACATCAGAAATCAAAATGTAATTCCCAAAAATTTGAGGGTAATATCACTATTCTACACTGACCCACAAAGAGTCACCAAATATCACAAAATAAATCAAGAATAACTCTTGTGTAATGTAATTCTCTCACCTGTAGGTCCAAAGAAATGCAGTATTTATGTGTATTTATGTATAGGATGAAGTCACATGTGGCAGCTCCATGGCTTAGAGGTTGGAACTTCTGCTTAGCATCCCTGAGCTTCTGGGTTTGTGTCCCAAACATGCTGCTTCATGTAGAGAAGTTGTCTCATCTCCCGGGTCCTGAAACCAAATGTAGTATTTTTTTTTTAGGAGGGTCCCACCACCATTGTAATTCTTGCCAGATACACTATCCAATCAAAAGTATTGGGACAACTGCCTTTACACACACACATAAACTTGGCCAGCCCAGTCTTAGTCCGTAGGGTTAAAAATTGATTTGGCCCACCCTTTGCAGCTAGAACAGATTCTGGGAAAGCTGTCCATAAGGTTTAGTGTGTCTATGGAAATGTTTGACTATTCTTCCAGAAGTGCATTTGTGAGGCCAGGCACTGATGTTGGATGAGAAGGCCTGGCTCGCAGTCTCTGCTCTAGTTCAGCCAAAAGGCATCTATCAGGTTGAGGTCAGGACTCTGTGCAGCCAGTTAAGTTCCTCCACCCAAAACTCGCTCATCCACGTCTTTATGGACCTTGCTTACAACCCCACATCATAATCCCCCCTCCACCAAATGATTTGGACCAGTACACAAAGCAAGGTCCATAAAGACATGGATGAGTGAGTTTGGGGTGGAGGAACTTGACTGGCCTGAACAGAGTCCTGACCTCAACACAACAGAACACCTTGGGGATGAATTAGAGCAGAGACTTTAAGCCAGGCCTTCTCCTCCAACATCAGTGCCTGACCACACAGATGCACTTGAAAGAATGGTCAAACATTCCCATAGACACACTCCAAAACCTTCTGGACAGACTTCCCAGAAGAGTTGAAGCTGTTATAGCTGCAAAGGGTGGGCCAAATTAATTTTGAACCCTACAGACTAATGCCCCGTACACACGGTCGGATTTTCCGATGGACAATGTCCGATCGGAGTGTGTTGTCGGAAATTCCGACCGTGTGTGGGCTCCATCGGACATTTTCCATCGGATTTTCCGACACACAAAGTTGGAGAGCAGGAGATAAAATTTTCCGACAACAAAATCCGTTGTCGGAAATTCCGATCGTGTGTACACAAATCCGACGGACAAAGTGCCACGCATGCTCAGAATAAATAAAGAGATGAAAGCTATTGGCTACTGCCCCGTTTATAGTCCCGACGTACATGTTTTACGTCACCGCGTTTAGAATGATCGGATTTTCCGACAACTTTGTGTGACCGTGTGTATGCAAGACAAGTTTGAGCCAACATCCGTCGGAAAAAATCCTAGGATTTTGTTGTCGGAATGTCCGAACAAAGTCCGACCGTGTGTACGCCCTATAAGAATGGGATGACATTACAGTTTATGTGCGTTTAAAGGCAGGTGTCCCAATACTTCAGACAATATATTGTATATTGCTTGTTACACTGAGCATGGCTATGGACTTAGGGCTGGTTCACACCACAGAGATGCAGAGAACATGTGTGAGGCTGGCTAAGTGGGTAGCAATTCTGTCTAGCAGCACTGGGGTTGCTGGTTCAATTCCCGAACATCCTAATGCTTGTGTCAAAGTATATATGCTCTCCATGTGTGGGTTTCTCACTACAACCCAAAAACATGCTGGCATTTTATTTGTCTCCTGTTGAAATAGTCTCTAATGTAAAAAAGTAAGTTTTGGACTTTATATTGGAAGCTCATTGCAGCCAGGGACTGATGTTAATGTTTGTTAGCACTAATCATGCCCAGGGACTTGGACATTTAAAATTGTAGGGTTTACACTGCACGGGTAAATATGCTTAGAAAATGATTGCTTTGTTTATGTGCATGAAAATGGACTTCGATCTTTGGCCTGTAGTTGGAGATTTGATGCACATAGCCAAGGGCTAACACAGTTGCAAATAGTATTATGTGTTTATGGGTTTATGTGGCCATGCTGTCAATGTTTTGTGTATTGTTCCTGTCTGAGCATGCAAACATGGTTTGGGAGCATGTGCTGACCTTCTACGCACATTGCTTAATCATGTACACAGAAATGCAGCTTCCAGCAGAACATACTCACCAATGTATGTATGTGGGTTTTTTGGGGTAGTGGCGGGTGTTATATTTTGAACATGTGGCTTTTTTAAATATTATGTTGGAATGCTTTGTAAGAATAATGACTGTTAAGTATGTTTCTATAACCTTACAGATAAAAATGTGATGTGTTGCCCGTTTATACACTGAAAGTAAAGCCGTGTCCACTCTAAGGATTGGACAAATTTTAGATTGTAAGCTTCTATGAGCAGGGCCCTTAAAACCCAATTGCTAACTGTTTTGCTAAATGTAGCACCATATATCCTGCAGAAATTTTTTTTAAGCTACTAAATGAATGTACATAATTTTGTTTCTGCTGGCAAAATAAAAGTAAATTATTGAGCTTGTTTGTTGTGTGGTGTGTTTTTTTTTCTTTCTTTTCTTTCTTCTTTTTAATTAGTTTTGGGGGTGATGGTTTTGGGGAAGTGCAAGATCTTTTACATCTTAGGCTGCTTTCACACTGGAGGCGCTTTACAGGTACTAAAAATAGCGCCTGTAAAGAGCATCTCCTCTCATTCCAGTGTGAACTGGCCCTGACCCTAGGTTCACACCTATGCATTTTTTAGTGCGTTTTGCAGTTTTCAGAAACACTCTACAGACCATTTAACATGGTTTCCAATGGTATTAGTTCACATCTATGCGTTTTGCGGCCAGTGTGTTTTTGAAAACGGTTGGAGACTTTTTTCACGCAATTTGCGGGTAATAGATTTCAATGGAACTGCACCAGAAATGCAACTGTTGCGTTTGTGATGTGATTTTTGGTGTATTTTGCGGTTATTTTTTTAACACTGTATATAGCTGGTTGCTAAATGGGGGGGCTGGGAAGCCAGCTGCTGCGTCCTTAACAACCAATGAATATTCAGATGTCAGCTGTCAGCTGCTAGCCAAAAGAAAATGGCAAAAAAAACTGCATTGTGTCCCCCCCCAGGTCTATACCAGGCCCTTCGGCGGGCGTGGGGTTCCCTCCATTACTAGGCCCTTTGGGTCTGGTATGAATATTAAGGGGAACTCCCGCATCAAAATATAAAAAATTGCGTGGGGGTCCCCCCAAAATCCATACCAGGCCCTTATCTGAGCACACAACCTGGCAGGCCACAGGAAAAGAGAGGGGGACGAGAGAGCGCCCCCCCCTCTTGAACCATACCAGGCCACATGCCCTCAACATGGGGAGGGTGCTTTGGGGTCCCCCCAAAACACCTTGTCCCCATGTTGATGGGGACAAGGGCCTCATCCCCACAACCCTTGCCTGGTGGTTGTGGGGGTCTCCGGGCGGGGGGCTTATCGGAATCTGGAAGCCCCCTTTAATAAAGGTGACCCCCAGATACCAGCCCCCCCATGTGAATGGGTATCAGGTACATTGTACCCCCTACTCATTCACCAAAAAAAGCAGTGAAATGTGACAAAAGGCAATAGCCGTTTTTTGACAATTCCTCTATTAAAAATGTCTTCTTCTTTCCCCGCTTCTTCCTCCGGTCTTCTCCATCTTCCTCTGGCTTCTTCTTCCCCCGCTTCTTCCTGCATCTTCCTCCGCTTCTTCCTCCGGTCTTCTCCATATTCCTCTGGCTTCTTCTTCCCCCGGTCTGTCCTCGGGTCTTTCTCCTCCGCCGCTCCAGCTGAACATTCAAAAGATGAACCTCCTCCGATGCTGAGATGGAACAGATGATGTGACTCCAAGATGAACGGGGTCTCCTGATGACATCATCCGGCAGCCATGCCCCATAGTTATATATGAAATGGGCGCTATGGAAGCAGACAGATGGGCTGGTCACAGCGTCAGAGGAGGTTCGTTTTCATAGCACGTCGGTGGCAAGAGCGGCGGAGGAGAAAGACCGGAGCCAGAGGAAGATGTCTTTTGTCACATTTTAAATCTTTTTTGGTGAATGTGTAGGGGTACAATGTACTCAGTCAAGAGAAGCCTGGAGCAAAAAAATAAAATATAGCGCAGGGCTTGCATGACAATGTTAACAGGGGACAGAGTGGAAGGAATAAGAGAGCTCACCTGATTGGGGGCAGGAGGGGTCATAGGCAGAAAAAAGGAGATGGCCCCTCCCCAGCATTAAGTGACAGTGTGAGGAGCAAGCTTGGCTGAGGCACAGCATGTCTGTGGTGGACACACTGTTGGCTGCGGGCGGAGGCGACATCACGGGGTGCAGAGTGGCTGAAGGAGCAGCTGGCTACGGAACTGCACGATGGGGCACCTGGAGCCAGTACAGGGGGGCAGGAGTCCACATGAGCTCGGAGGTCTCGGCCCCCGGGGCGCTTCTCCCCGGACTCCTCCCCCAGAGCTCGGCATTACACCAGGAGTCCTGTACGGGCCTCTTCAGGACCACCTGCTAAGCGCCCGATTGTGCCCGCAGCAGGGGGTCCTGGGAGGAATCCCCCTCAAAGACGGAGCTTGGTTAGCGGGGTACCTGGAAGTACCGGGGGCCCCTCAGCCCGCCACACAGCAGGAGCAAGACTGTGTGGGCGTCGCCCCTGGCTATGTGTCGGCGGGGGCGGGTCTTCGGCACGGGAATCGCACAGTAGCGGCCGCCGGGCCTTCCCATGCAGCAGCCGGCGGCTCTTCAGTTCCCAGATGGCATCATCTGAGGTCCGAAGTGAGGGGGGATACTGGACGGCAGAGAGGGGAGTGCGTAAGAGGTCGGGGAAAGCGACCAGAAAATCTGTGGGCGGATCTGGCACAAGAAGGTGGAGCCTGCAGCAGCGCGGATCCTCAGCATCCAGGGACAGATCTCCTTGAGGGCTGTCGGTGAGGGAAGAAGTAGTGGCGGTCGAACGATCGGAGGGCAAGATGTCCTTGTCGGAGGAGGAAGAACCTCTCGGGTGAACTGCAGCAATGGAGGCGGGAATTTTCGGCTAGTGGGACCCTTTTAGGCAGCCTGGTAAGTCCAATTTTTTTGTGCCATTAGATGTGAGGGTGGTTTCAGGGGTGGGCCTAGGTCCAGTAAGAAGTTGCCGTACGCGCAGGCGGAGTTGCTGTACATGCGGGCGGAGTTGCCCGCGGAGCCTATCATGGCCACTTTGGTCCGCGACCAAGCCATGGTGGGTATGGGGTTGCAGGGGTTCCTGGCGGGTTTTGGGGAACTGGTCCAGAGGTTTGAACCTGGGACGAGCAGGCAAGCCAACCCTGCGGCGACCTGGGTTCCACCTGTGGGGGGGGTGTCCGGGTCAGGGGATCCCGGGTCCGGGGTTGCAGCCACACCCCCTACCGAGGCGGCAGCTTCCGCATTGGTGGACACTGCGGTGGGTCAGGCTGCGGCTAGTAAGGCGGCAGCAGGGGGACAAAGGAAGAGACGGCCGGGGAGGCCGCTAAAAAACAGGTTGGCCGTTTCGGCAAAATGTGAGGTCTATGTGTGTTTTTAGGGGCCCCAGGGAGCACATCTTAAACCAGAGGTTCAGGAAAAAGTGGTCACTGCATGGTTAAGATACAACGAACATTTTTGTCAGCGGAGGGCGATCCACCCGTCCTTGTGGTGGGACCACAAGGATATTAGCCTGTGGATGCGACTGAAGACATTGGTGAGGGCCCTGAGCCAGTTTTTTCAAGGGGGGGCCAGTGGCTCATCCACCCCCGGACAATCGGCCACAAAGCAGAAGGGGTCTCTGTTGGCAGTATACTGAGGGTTACTGCAAGTTTGGGGGGTCTTGCCGATACAAGCACGAATGCTCTGACTGCGGAGGTGCCCATCACTTGTCCCGCTGCTTCAAGCAGGGAAAAGGTCGTGCCAGTGAGTCTGTTAACAAATGGGATGACACCAGTGAAGGTGGAAAGGATGCAGCCTTTCCTTGATAGGTACCCGGACAGGGAGGTGGCGCGGTTGTTAGGCCTGGGTTTCACCAAGGGTTTTCGGATATCTTCTACACTGGCAAAAGTGCCGCTGGTGTCACAGAACTTGCGCTCGGCCTCGCAACATGCGGAAATGGTTTCTGAGAAACTGCGTAAGGAAGTTACGTTAGGCCGCATGGGCGGCCCTTTCCTTTCAGTGCCTTTAGCGGATTTGGTTATCTCGCCCTTGGGGGTTCGTGACGAAGAAGGAGCCCAATAAATTTAGGCTAATTCGCCACCTTTCCTTCCCGAAGAGGGGGTCGGTCAATGATGCGATTGACTCGGAGATGTACACTTCCTTTGATGCAGCTGTTTTCTGGGTACAACGTTACGGGCAAGGGGCTATGATGGCCAAATCCGATATTGAGTCTGCATTCAGATTGCTTCCTGTTTATCTGGATAGTTTCCGTTTACTAGGTTGTCATTGGCAGGAGGAATTCTACGTGGATTGCTGCCTGCCCATGGGCTGTTCTATTTCATGTGCCCTGTTTGAGAAGTTCAGTTCCTTTGTGGAGTGTGTAGTTCAGGACGTTGCGGGGTTGAACTCCATCATCCATTACTTGGATGATTTTCTTTGCATGGGCCCAGCCTCCTCTGGGATTTGCGCGGTGCTTCTGGCTACGTTGGAGCACATTGCCGCTCGTTTCGGCACTCCATTGGCCCCAGAAAAGCAGAGGGGCCGACTACAGTTTTATGCGATGCATACTAGCACATTATGCTTTTACTTTGCAGGGAACAAAAAAGGAAGTAAAACCCATCAGGGTTTACTTCCTCTTTAAGTGTAACCATATAGAACAATACTACTTACCTCTTTTGTGGTCAGATTTATGGATGAATTCCCCAAAGCATGTAGTGCAAGGGCCTGCCTGAATACTTTCAAATGGTACTGTTTAAAGTTTTTGTATCCTATTATTATCTTGATAGGTAATTGCAGGATGTAAAAATGTGCTCCAATTTGGACAGTGTGTATTTATTTATTTGTATTATGACACTTCTTACCTGTCCAGTGGGCTGCCAATAGTGTAAATAAGGAGGAACTGGCCAAAGTAATACACATTATTTATGCATTCATCTCTCAATGAAGTGGAGAGGGTTACTTGTCCAAAACATCTCCCCCCTCCCCTAAAATTTTTACAATGGGCCATCAGAGGGGGTGAGTTATCTGATAGGTGGACCTTATACTTTTGTCTTTAAATACTCCCTAAAATAAATGTTATAGTGATTTTGGCCAAGAATGTATGTGTCTAATCTGCTTTCAATGTTTATGTGCAAAATTACAAATTTTTTTTTCTTGTTTGACTCAACAGTTTCCTTCCACGCCACAGGAATGGCAGACTGCAAGGGGTTCAATAGTATTGTGAAGTTGGCGGTGGTGTCGGCTACTTACGAGTTCCTCTATGTGAACGTGGGGAAGAATGGCTGGATGTCGGATGGTGGAGTCATCACCCAAACCGAGTTCTACAGGCGTCTCCTGAATGGCAGCTTGGGCTTGCCACCTCCAGAAGACAATGCGGAAGGACTCCCATTCGTCTTCGTTGCAGATGAAGCGTTTGCGCTGGGAGACCATCTTATGCGGCCATTCCCTATGAGGACCCTCACCCCGGACCAGAGCGTTTTTAATTAACGGCTGGCCAGAGCCAGAAGAGTGGTGGAGAACACATTTGGAATAATGGCCAGCCGGTTCCGCCTCTTTCTTACACCCATACACATGGCGGAATATAAACTCAATCACATCATCCTGTCTTGCTGTGTTCTCCACAATTTTTTAAGGAGAAATTCTGTGAACTATGCTGCCTCAGTTGGGCCTGAGGCCGGAATTCTGAATGAACCAACCCTGACGGCGATGGAAACTGGCCGTCCTGGCTTGCCCCCCCCCCCCCCAGATTGCCCGCGAGGTCCGTTTAAGATACCTTGAATAATTTGTGGGTAGGGGGGCCATCGATATGCCAGACAATGTCTGAGACATTTTTTAAATAAAAATATATTTGAAACTGAACTAATATTTGCTTTGATTTACTGCTTGGCTTTCTTTTATCTTTCTCCTCGGTTATTTTTTAATGGTATATTTTTTTTGGCCTTTTTCTTCAACAGTGCAAACCAAATTTCTTTGAGACATGAGGTGACAATCTCTTCTTCGGCTAACTATTATTATTATGTTCTGCTACACACACACCTTATTTTTGTTGTTAATGTATGTAATGCATTACTGACAAAAATATTAATAATTTTCAGCACCATGACCGAAATTTGGGGAGTCATGAAAATGGCGTGAACGTGTAAAATTATAAAGCACTGTTGGGTGTTATTGACTAAAGGCAAATCCACTTTGCACTACAAGTGCACTTGAGACTGCACTTGTAGTGCAAAGTGGATTTGCCTTTAGTAAATAACACCCATTGTCACGGAAAAAAACTTTACTCCAAAAAAAACGCTTTTGAGCATTGAAAGAAGAAGCCACACATTGTTGATTAGCTACATTTTTACTTGAAGCACAATCACATGTGCGTTTATAAAAGGGTTTTTGAACAAACCAACATGTTTGTTGTATAACATTTTTTTAGGTCATATTAAAGTAGAAATCGCCTCTTATAGGTAAAACAGGCATGTTTAAAACCATAAAACAATACACAACTCTGGAACTTACAATGTTCAACTTTGATAAAGTGAAGGCAATATCAGACATGAGTATGTACAAACTGTGTTTGTGTTTGAGATTGCCTTCATCAGATGAGGTGAAGTCACCCCTGTAAAAGCCACATTTTGAAGATGCACACAAATTGGGATTCAAAATGGTGATTTCCCTCCTGATCCCATGCCTAATGTCAACATATGCTAGGTCCCATCATGGGGGATCAATGGACGTGTTTTGGGGGTGCAACCCCTTCCTCTCACCTACTTTATTATCGAGGAAGGGGTTGCACCCACAAAACACGTACATTGATCTCCCGTGATGGCAGATAGCACATGTTGACACACTGTGTGCATCTTCAAAATTTGGCTTTTAAAATCTGTAAAAAAACTTAGTCATAAAAACAAAAACAAACAAGCAAAAAGTTAGGGATTTCTGGGTGTTTTAGATTCTCCCTAAAACATCAATGATGTTCTTAATTTTGTTTTGAACATCATTGATGTTTTGCTTTAGGTTTTCTAAATCCCTATTGCACCCCATTATCTCCTCGATGAGGATCTGGGCACTTTCACTGGTGAAATTACCTTCTTCCACAACATCCTCATCACCTAAAAAAAAAAAAAAAACACACCATGTATTATAAATATGCAGGCATCCATCTATTACCTGAAGCTGTGGTCGCACACACTCACCTGTTGTGGTGACAATTTCGCCAATTTCAACGTCTCCCTCCTCCTCCTCTGGTTGGGTTTGGGGGATTTCCCCTTCTTCCTGAGGTGGGGAGTCCCTGATCTCCTCTGATGAGTGGTGTCCTCCGAGTCTTTTCTCCCCTATGTGAAAAAAAATAGGTATACTTAGCACACAGATATTTGAGGGCAGAAATAGGAATATGAAACATTGCTTGGAAGTGTTGTACAATTGTCTGTTTTGGCAGAGTTACAAGCTGAAGAATTAATTTTTTTTACCTTTGTAAAGCTGGAATACTTACTTGTTTTGTGCAAGCTTCACAGATGGAGACACCCCTATATTATTCACTGGAGCACCTGTGTGGGACCCCCTAATAAAAAGTTTGTTCTTGTGTACCACACTAGCGCTCCAGCGTCCAGATGTGTAAACAGCTGCTGAGTGTCCACTCCTTACACAGAATCTAGTTTGCATTTCATTCTAGTTACAAACCCATCTAGACAAACTTTTTTTAATAGAAGTAGGCCAGAAAAAATGTATTGAACTGCATCTAGCCAAAACATCGTATTTTAGTGGGCGAACGAACAATGTTTCCTACGAACGATTAATGTGCCCATGAACATAAGAGTTGCCATTTTAAACTGTACAACAGTAAAGAAAAACACACGGAGCAGCACGAATGTAATAAAAAGAAAGAATAGGAACACAGGACAACTACTTACTTTTTTGCAGCACTCTCCTGATCCTTCTATATTGATCGTGCTCCCTTAATTTGAGATCTGACCACCGTTTCCTCAGTTGATCCTTGGATCGTCGTACCCCAAAATTCCGGCGCAGACTCTTCACAACTTTAGCCATGATCTTGGCCTTTCTGACATTTGGGTTGGGGTACGGTCCATACTACCTTCATAGTCGGCCCTTTTCAATATGTCCACCATCTCCACCATGGCCCTATTTGAGGCCTTAAATCGCCTGCGGGATTGTGACATTTCTGGCTCCGGGCTTTCCTCTTCCTCGTTGCTGGAGTTATCACGCACTTGCTGTGTCTCCGCCATGTGCTCTCCCCCACTGTGCCGAAAGAGAAGGGGTGGGGAATAGACTAGAAAGAACATCAGGGGCGGGCAGAGTTTCACGCATGCGCAGTGTATATAAAAGCGTAAGCGTGCGTCATACGTACGATCTGTGAGCGGAGGAAGGAGTATCGGAAGTGCCAATCGTGATAGCGAAGGTACAATTTTAACTTGGGCCTATACTGCTTATAGATTGAGGCCTATATTGGGACAAGATTAGGAGAGTTTAGCCTGACATTAGGGTTTGTCTTGTGTTGTGTCTTGCAGAGAAAATGGATCTAGTCAATAATCATCACTTTATGCCAATATTCATTGATATGTTCAGGGAGCTGCCCTGTCTGTGGCAGGTAAACCACTCTGATTATAAGAATAAAACAAAGAGGAAGGCAGCGCTGGATCAATTGGTGCAATTTGTGAAGCCGATGATCCCCACGGCAGACATCCTCTATTTGAAGGCCCTAATTGGTAGCATGAGGAGTACTTATCTTAGGGAGCACAAGAAGGTCCAGGATTCCCTGAGATCAGCAGCTGCAGCAGATGACATTTATCTCCCCAGGCTGTGGTACTATGACAGACTTTATTTTCTGGAAGAACAGAGAGAACCCAGGCCAGCACTTTCCAGTCTTCCTTCCACCTCAGTCTTCCTTCCACGTCCAACCTGGGCCTTCCAGGCAGCAACAAGTGGAGGAGCCCAGCTTGAGCCAGGTATAGCATTGTTCTAAATATTTCTGTTTGTCAAATTAATGATGTTAAATATATGTTAGTTTTGATAACTATTTTCTGATTTCACAAAGTGTTTTACATATCAATAGACAGTAGTGGTCACAAATGATTGGGACAAGAATGAAAAATGCTGGGGTCAGAATGATAGTCTTTTCTATTTATTAACATTCAATTTGCAACAGCATCAGATGACAAAGCAATGTCCCTTTTTCATACACAGTCTCAGCCAGGAGGTGGCGGGGGTAAGTGGCAGCCAGGAGGTGGCTGGCCCCAGTAGCCTGCCCGATACCCAGGTCCCTCCCCTCCACCTTCGACAAAAAAGTGACAGGAAGAGGAGTAACCTGGAGGAGGCAGCAATTGGCCTATTTTGGAAGACTACTGCGGCCCTCAAAAACCCCCCCCCCCCCAGTGTTCAAGAGGTTGTTGTTGATGTTACAGCCTGCAAAATGCTGGAAACGGAAGAGGGCCAACGCCTAATATGTGAGTATCTCATCTTACAAGCCCTAAATAAGGGGTTGAGGGGCCAACTCATAAGCCAAAGCCACGTTTGTGAGTTCAACCATGGTCCTCCGCCTCCAGGTCCTCCTCCTCCACCTCCTGCCACACCTCCAACACCAGAGCCACAGCCTGAAAGGAAGCATCTAAGGAAGACAAGAGAGTGATGGCCTGGGTTCAGTCTGGTCTGGCAAAAGATGCATGCTGTGGTAGTACCACAGCCTGGGGACCTAGATGTCATCTGCTGCTGTTCCTGATCTTTTGTAGTCCTGGACCGGATTGTGCTCCCTATTATAAGGACTCCTCAGGCCACCAATTTTGACTGTAAAATTATTGATGTGTGCCCTGGGGTACAAAGGCTTCGCAAATTTCACCAATTTATCCAGCGTTGCCTTCCTCTTTATTTTGTTATGACCCAGAATGGCTATTTATTTTTCACAAATACTTGCGTATGTGTTTTACTTCAAATAGGACAGTTTGTTTGTGAGTAGGCAGGTACATTTCAAAAAGACAATGTAAAATTAACAAGGGACACCAACACCAACCTCCTTGAGATTCAAAAATACAAGATAACAATGGTGTTGTTGTAACTTGACACACACAACCCACAAAAATAATTATGAAGATCACCAAAAAAAAAAAAAACAGGAGATCTTGATTAAAAAAACAAACAATAAATTATAAAAAATATAAAAACATAAAACCAAAAAAAAAAAATTGCGGTAAATCTGACGAATACAAATATTATTTTCATGAAATCACGAGAATAAAGAAAGAAGTTTGTGAGAAGTCTGTGTGAATATGTGCAGCAAAACAACTTCATTCTTCTAGCATTATAAAGAAGAAGAGAGTGCGCTGCATTAAACAATTTAAAACATTGCAGCGTGACAAAAGTGCTAAATCCATTACGAACGCTAATTTTACCAGACCGAGCAGTTCCGTCTCCGAATTTATTCTGAGCATGCGTGACACTTTGTGCGTCGGAATGGTCTACACACGGTCGGAATTTACGCAAATGGATTTTGTTGTCGGAAAGTTTTATAGCCAGCTCTCAAACTTTGTGTGTCGGAAATTCCAATGGAAAAAGTCCAATGGAGCCCACACACGGTCAGAATTTTCAACAAGCTCCGATCGCACATTTTCCATCGGAAAGTTGGACCCTGTGTACAGGGCATTAGTCTGTGGGGTTCAATATTGAGTTGGCCCACCCTTTGCATCTATACCAGCTTCAACTCTTCTGGGAAGGCTGTCCACAAGGTTTAGGAGGGTGTCTATTGTTATGTTTGACCATTCTTCCAGAAGCACATTTGTGAGGCCAGGCACTAATGTTGGATGAGAAGGCCTGGCTCGCAGTCTCCACTCAAATTCATTCCAAAGGTGTTCTATCGGGTTGAAGTCAGGCCAGTTAAGTTCCTCAACCCAAAACTCGGTCAGCCATGTCTTTATGGACCTTGCTTTGTGCCCTGGTCCAAATCATTTGGTGGAGGGGGGATTATGGTGTGGGTTTGTTTTTTAGGGGTTGGGCTTTGCCCCTTAGTTCTAGTAAAGGGAACTCTGAAGGCATCAGAATACCAAGACATTTTGGACAATTTCATGCTCCCAAATTTGTAGGACAAGTTGGGGGATGGCCCCTTTCTGTTCCAACATGACTGCGCACCAGTGCACAAAGCAAGGTCCAAAAAACATGGATGAGTGATTTTGAGGTGGAGGACCTGACCTTAACCCGACATAATTACATAGTACATAGTTACATTGTTAGTAAGGATGAATAAAGACACCAGTCCATCAAGTTCAACCTGAGCAAGTGTGGGTGCGTGTCTACAACTATCCCTATTTTTATTTAAGGTACCCATATAGTGCTTAGTCAATTTTTACGCAGGGCTCCACACATATATCACACACTCACATCAATCCCTACCCTCAAGGAGCCCACAATCCAAGGTCCCTAACATTCATATACTAGGGCCAATTTTGGACAGAAGCTAATTAACCTACCAGCATGTCTTTGGAGTGTGGGAGGAAACTGGAGTACCCAGAGGAAACCCACGCAGGCACAGGGAGAACATGCAAACTCCAGGCAGGTAGTTTCGTGGTTGGGATTTGAACCAGCGACCCTTCTTACTGCTAGGCGAGAGTGCTACTCACTACACAACTGTGCTGCCCATTAACACCTTTGGGACATAACACCTTTGGGATGAATTAGAGCGGAGACTGCGAGCCAGGCCTTCCCGTCCAACATCAGTGCCTGACCTCACAAATGTGCTTCTGGAAAAATGGTCAAACATTCCCATTGACACATTCCAAAAGCTTGTGGACAGCCTTCCCAGAAGAGTTGAAGCTGTTGTAGCTGCAAAGGGTGGGCAAAATCAATATTGAACCCTATGGACCAAGACTGGGATGCCATTAAAGTTTATGTGCATGTAAAGGCAGGCGTCACAATACTCTTGACAATAGAGTGTACATCTGAGGTAAAGAGCTAGTTCATGTTTTTATAAAAAATTAAAGGGTGAACTAGCTCACAACACCCACCTCAACCCCTCTGGTCCTCGCTGTATGTACCTTTTTGAGTCCTTTGGCTCCTGCTTCACTGATCGGTTCCAGACCCGGCTTGTTTCCTGACCACGCTCCTGTCTGTGCTCTGTACCCGATCCATCCCATCTATGATGGACCCCACCTGCCTGACTCTGCCTGCCTGCTTGCTGAAGCCATCCGATGACTTTTCCTGCCCAGCGTCGACACCTGCTCAGCTGCTAGCAAGACCTACAGGCACTCGTGTCACTCTGTACTCCTACACCTCCTGTCTATACTATCAGGGGCCCAGAGTCAGAGGTGTAAGAGAGGCCTTCCTCATCATATTTGGCTCTGCTACCAGGTACGTGATGGTAAATCACACTTCCCACTGTCCATGTACACCTACACACCAGACACATGACTGGCTTTCCATCACCTAGCAGTTTGTCCCCTGGCTGGTCTTCTAGGCAACCACACACATACACATCTTCGTCTGGCAGATCTACTAGTTTACAATCTGCATGCAATTTGACAATACACAGTACAATTGCATTCAAATTAACAATGAATGTAGACCAAGCACATAGACACTAAAATGCAACACTCTCTCCGGGGTTAAGAGTCCTAGCTTAGTACACAGAAGCCACTTATTAATTTTATCATTTAATATCTTGAAAGTGGGCAATGCATAAAATATATACAAAGAAAAAGAACTGAAAAAAAATAAATAAAAAAACAACAATAGGACATACACAATTCGGCAGTTCGCTATGAAAATAAAGGATAAAACAGAAATAAAACTGCACCAAGGTTTATCCTGTGACAGAAGCATGTCAGAATGTCCGTTATTAACCAGTTAGACTGGCCCCATGTGAATCACATTGTCCATATCCCATGCTCCTCAATTTATTGAAATATGAATGTGGGCTGAACTTTAGCCCTTGGCCAATCAACCCTGGATGGTGTTCTCATTCCAGCCCGCCAGGACGGTTCTGTGTCCTTAAGTGACCAAGATTAAATGGGCAATGAATGGTTCTGATGGCTGGGTTGGATGTTCTACACCAACGCACCAGTCCAATCACAACAATATCAATCACAGCTTGGCTGTCATGATCAGGTGCCATATAATCTCTTTGTGTTCTACAAATACAGATTTACATGTCCAAAATGTGTGTGATCAGAAGGAATTATTTTCATCTTTTTGCAACTAATATTTTAGATTTTATGAGGGATAAAAGAGATCCCTCTGATCTTCTGACACGAATCAATGATTGTAGATATTTGGGAGCCTCCAGGCTTGTCCTCTGCTGGGCTTGTAGTCGAATTGGCTAGATCCCTAGGTAGGGATGAGCCCGATGTTCAAGTTGAACGTAAGTTCGATTTCAACATCGGGTGTTCGTCCGTTCGCCGAATTTAGAACACTATGGGGCGTTCGCGGGAAATTAGAGCGCCCACGGAAAGCCCGATAATGAACGGCGAGACCACCAATGCACTGCGAGAACGCAGTGCATTGACGCCTGCTGATTGGCACCTGACCTGCATGCTTTGGCCAATCACAGCATGCTCTGCTGTGAGAGCCATGATTGGCCAAAGAGAAGAAAAAGAAAAGCCGCTCTCAAAGCACAGGTTCCAAATGATACACACCCTCAGGTGCAGGCTCTGCTGGGATCAGAGAACAAACTAATAAGCCTGGACGGCAGCACTCCAATACAACACCTTTATTGGGTTAAAATCCAGTATACAGCAGTCAATCCATACGGTACAATGAGGGGGATGCAAGCAGCTTACATGTTTCACACCTGAGTCTGGTGCTTAATCATATTATGATTAAGCACCAGACTCAGGTGTGAATCATGTAAGCTGATTGCATCCCCCTCTTTTGTACCGTATGGATTGACTGCTGTACACTGGATTTTAACCCAATAAAGGTGTTGGAACAGAGTGCTGCCGTCCAGGCTTATTAGTTTGTTCTATGATTGGCCAAAGGCAGGGTGCCTTTGGCCAATCATGGCTCAGGGGGCTGAGTCCATGCCCCACGTTATGTTAGGCTGCTTACATAGCGGACGTACATAGTTTTATGAATGAGAGCAGCAAAATGACATTTGTAAAGAAAAAAAAAGGCCATTTAAAACTGCTTTGGCGCTGTAATGTATTGCCGGATCCAGACAATATAGATAAAAATCATTGAAAAAAAACGGCATGGGTCCCCCCCAGTCCATTACCAGGCCCTTCTGGTATGGATATTAAGGGGAACCCTACACCAAGATTTTTAAAAAAAAAAATATGGCGTGGGGTCCCCCCAAAATCCATACCAGGCCCCCATTCTTAACCGTACTAGGCCACATGCCCTCAACATGGGGAGTTTGTTTTGGCAGAGTTTTTCCATTTTTTTTCTCGTTCCGTCCGCACTCTGTGATTGAAGATTTTTTAATAATAGACCCTTTTTTCGTGAATGCGTAGGGGTACAATGTACCCGATACCCATTCACATGGGGGGGCGGGATCCGGGAGCCCCCTTGTTAAAGGGGGGTTCTAGATTCCGATAAGCCCCCCTGCCCGCAGACCCCCACAACCACCGGGCAAGGGTCAATAAAAATGACAGGAGACAGTTTGGGACAAGTCTATTATTAAAAAATCTTCGATCACAGCGTGCGGACGGAACGAGAAAAAAAATAGAAAAAAACTCTGCCTCGATGGGAGGCGTCCCCACGACTGCAGCCTATTTGCTTTGACAACTGTTATATAGCTGAGGGCGGGGCCACCCGGTGACGTAAACAGGTGACCCCGCCCCCTCTGACATAGTTACATAGTAGGTGAGGTTGAAAAAAGACACAAGTCCATCAAGTCCAACCTGTGTGTGTGATTATGTGTCAGTATTACATTATATATCCCTGTATGTTGCGGTCATTCAGGTGCTTATCTAATAGTTTCTTGAAGCTATCAATGCTCCCCGCTGAGACCACTGCCTGTGGAGGGGAATTCCACATCCTTGCCGCTCTTACAGTAAAGAACCCTCTACGTAGTTTAAGGTTAAACCTCTTTTCTTCTAATTTTAATGAGTGGCCACGAGTCTTGTTCAACTCTCTTCTGCGAAAAAGTTTTATCCCTATTGTGGGGTCACCAGTACGGTATTTGTATATTGAAATCATATCCCCTCTCAAGCGTCTCTTCTCCAGAGAGAATAAGTTCAGTGCTCGCAACCTTTCCTCATAACTAAGATCCTCCAGACCCTTTATTAGCTTTGTTGCCCTTCTTTGTACTCGCTCCATTTCCAGTACATCCTTCCTGAGGACTGGTGCCCAGAACTGGACAGCATACCCAGGTGCGGCCGGACCAGAGCCTTGTAGAGTGGGAGAATTATCGTTTTATCTCTGGACATTACGTGACGTCACAACATCATTTTTTTTAAATAAAGGACTTGTCCCAAACTGTCTCCTGTCATATTTACTTTTATTGACACTTTTTTGGTGAATGTGTAGGGGCACAATGTACCCTATACCCATTGACATTGGGAGGGTGGGATCTGGGGGTCCCCTTATTAAAAGGGGCTTCCAGATTCTGATAAGCCCCCCATCCGCAGACCCCCACAACCCCCGGGCAAGGGTTGTGGGGAAGAGGCCCTTGTCCCCATCAACATGGGGGACAAGGTGTTTTGGGCGAGACTCTAAAACACCCTCCCCATGTTGAGGGCATGTGGCCTGCTACAGTTCAGGGGGGGGCGTTATCTCATTCCCCCCTTTTCCTGCAGCCTCCTAGGTTGCATGCTCCGATAAGGGTCTAGTATGGAGTTTGGGCGGGGACCCCACGTAATTTTTTTTTTTTAATCTTGGCGGGGGGTTATCCTTAAAACCTGAAGGGCCTGGTATGGATTTTGGGGGGGAACCCCACGCCATTTTTTAAAAAAATTTTGGCAGGGATTCCCCGTAATATCCATACCAGACCATTTTTTTTTTTCATTTTGGCAGTTTTTACATTTTTTTTCTTGGGTCATTGGCGCTGTGATCGAAGATAAATGTACATTGTGGGACATTTTTTTTATTTTTTTTTAATAAAGGACTTGTCCCAAATTGTCTACTGTCATTTTTACGTTTGACATTTTTTTGGTGAATGTGTAGGTGTACAATGTACCCATTCACATGGGGGGGGGAGGGATCTGAGGGTCCCCTTGTTAAAGGGGGCTTCCAGATTCAAAAAAGCCCCCCGACCGCAGACTCTCATAACCACCGGGCAAGGGTTGTGGGGATGGGGCCCTTGTCCTCATCAACATGGGGACAAGATGTTTTGGGGGGGCCCCAAAACACCCTCCCCATGTTGAGGGCATGTGGCCTGATACGGTTCAGGAGGGGGGGTGCTCTCTTGTCCCTCCCCCCTTTTCCTGCGGCCTGCCAGGTTGCATGCTCGGATAAGGGTCTAGTATGGATTTTGGGGGGACCCCCACGTCGATTTTTTTATTTTGGCTCGGGGTTTCCCTTTAAAAAAAAAAAAATTGTGCAGGGTTCCCCTTAACCACTTCAGCCCCGGAGGATTTTACCCCCTTCCTGACCAGAGCACTTTTTACAATTTGGCACTTCGTCGCTTTAACTGCTAATTGCACGGTCATGCAATGCTGTACCCAAACGAAATTTGCGTCCTTTTCTTCCTACAAATAGAGCTTTCTTTTGATGGTATTTGGTCACCTCTGCCGTTTTTATTTTTTGCGCTATAAACGGAAAAAGACCGAAAATTTTGAAAAAAAATGATATTTTCTACTTTTTGTTATAAAAAAAATCCAATAAACTAAATTTTAGTCATACATTTAGGCCAAAATGTATTCGGCCACATGTCTTTGGTAAAAAAAATGTCAATAAGCGTATATTTATTGGTTTGCGCAAAAGTTATAGCGTCTACAAACTAGGGTACATTTTCTGGAATTTACACAGCTTTTAATTTATGACTGCCTATGTCATTTCTTGAGGTGCTAAAATGGCAGGGCAGTACAAAACCCCCCAAATGACCCCATTTTGGAAAGTAGACACCCCAAGGAAATTGCTGAGAGGCATGTTGAACCCATTGAATATTTATTTTTTTTGTCCCAAGTGATTGAATAATGACAAAAAAAAAAAATTTTTACAAAAAGTTGTCACTAAATGATATATTGCTCACACAGGCCATAGGCATATGTGGAATTGCACCCCAAAATACATTCAGCTGCTTCTCCTGAGTACGGGGATACCACATGTGTGGGACTTTTTGGGAGCCTAGTCGCGTATGGGGCCCCGAAAACCAAGCACCGCCTTCAGGATTTCTAAGGGCATAAATTTTTGATTTCACTCCTCACTACCTATCACAGTTTTGAAGGCCATAAAATGCCAAGATGGCACAAAACCCCCCCAAATGACCCCATTTTGGAAAGTAGACACCCCAAGCTATTTGCTGAGAGGCATGGTGAGTATTTTGCAGCTCTCATTTGTTTTTGAAAATGAAGAAAGACCAGAAATTTTATTTATTTTTTTCTTTTTTCAATTTTCAAAACTTTGTGACAAAAAGTGAGGTCTGCAAAATATTCACGATACCTCTCAGAAAATAGCTTGGGGTGTCTACTTTCCAAAATGGGGTCATTTGGGGGGGTTTGTGCCACCTGGGCATTCCATGGCCTCCGAAACTGTGATAGGCAGTAAAGAGTGAAATCAAAAATTTACGCCCTTAGAATGCCTGAAGGCGGTGCTTGGTTTTCGGGGCCCCGTGCGCGGCTAGGCTCTCAAAAAGTCTCACACATGTGGTATCCCCGTACTCAGGAGAAGCAGCAGAATGTATTTTGGGGTGTAATTTCACATATCCCCATGGCATGTTTGAGCAATATATCATTTAGTGACAACTTTGTGCAAAAAAAAAAAAAAAATTTGTCTCTTTCCCGCAACTTGTGTCACAATATAAAATATTCCATGGACTCGACATGCCTCTCAGCAAATAGCTTGGGGTGTCTACTTTCCAAAATGGGGTCATTTGGGGGGGTTTTGAACTATCCTGGCATTTTATGCACAACATTTTAGAAGCTTATGTCACACATCACCCACTCTTCTAACCACTTGAAGACAAAGCCCTTTCTGACACTTATTGTTTACATGAAAAAGTTATTTTTTTTTGCAAGAAAATTACTTTGAACCACCAAACATTATATATTTTTTTAAAGCAAATGCCCTACAGATTAAAATGGTGGGTGTTTCATTTTTTTTTTCACACGGTATTTGCGCAGCGATTTTTCAAACGCATTTTTTGTGGAAAAAACACACTTTTTTAAATTTTAATGCACTAAAACACACTATATTGCCCAAATGTTTTATGGAATAAAAAAGATGATCTTAAGCCGAGTACATGGATACCAAACATGACATGCTTTAAAATTGCGCACAAACGTGCAGTGGCAACAAAATTAATACATTTTTAAAAGCCTTTAAAAGCCTTTACAGGTTACCACTTTAGATTTACAAAGGAGGTCTACTGCTAAAAATACTGCCCTCGATCTGACCTTCGCGGTGATACCTCACATGCATGGTGCAATTGCTGTTTACATTTGACGCCAGACCGACGCTTGCGTTCGACTTAGCGCGAGAGCAGGGGGGACAGGGGTGCTTTTTTTTTTTTTTTTTTTTTCTTTATTATTTTTTTGCTTTTTTATCTTATTTTTAAACTGTTCCTTTCATTTTTTTTTTTTTTTAAATCATTTTTATTGTTATCTCAGGGAATGTAAATATCCCCTCTGATAGCAATAGGTAGTGACAGGTACTCTTTTTTGAAAAAATTGGGGTCTATTAGACCCTAGATCTCTCCTCTGCCCTCAAAGCATCTGACCACACCAAGATCGGTGTGATAAAATGCTTCCCCAATTTCCCAATGGCGCTGTTTACATCCGGCGAAATCTAAGTCATAAAATGCTCGTAGCTTCCGGTTTCTTAGGCCATAGAGATGTTTGGAGCCACTCTGGTCTCTGATCAGCTCTATGGTCAGCTGGCTGAATCACCGGCTGCTTTCTCAGGTTCCCTGTTGAGACAGGAGAGCCAGAGAAAAACACGGAAGACGGTGGGGGGGGCATTCCCTCCCACTGCTTGTAAAAGCAGTCTAGAGGCTAATTAGCCGCTAGGATTGCTTTTACATGAAAGCCGACCGCTGGCTGAAAAGAATGATACCAAGATGATACCTAAACCTGCAGGCATCATTCTGGTATAACCAATCAAAGTCGTGAATGGCGTACCTGAAGACAAAAAATGGTTAACAATAAAGCACAGTAAACAGTAAAGTATAAAAAATTGCATACCTGAAAAGCAAACATGATAAAACATAATAACAATAAAACATTGCAGAATAGAATACAGTAAAAAAAAGAGCAGAACAATAGAGAGAATAGAGAGAGAGAGAACAATAAAACGACAACTATTTTTTTTCTGTGTTTTTTTTGCAAACTTGTAACTTTTATAACGGTAACCGGTTCCAGGTTCGGGTCTCTCAAAATGCGATGGCATCTTGGGAGATCCTGTGAAAGTGTGTCCTAGTCTGTGCAATGCTGTACCTTACGCTAATACTCAACTAGTGCATGGTAGCATTCAAAACATTCACCAATGCAAAGACCAGGATTGTCAGGACAGGAGGGACAATAATAGCGGGTGTCACGTCTATATCCGCGCTTGCTGCAGACACGACATCTTTTTTGGGGGGGTTTGTTGGGTAGGGGTACTCGGGAGGACATAAAAATGCCTCTCATGCAGCCGACTGCATTTGGTTGGGGATGTGAATGGGGGGTAAGTACGGGCGCTGCAGAAGCGGTGGGTTCCCAATTAGGATTGGCGAATGCAGCAGGAAGGGCACTATGGGCACGACGGGCCTGTGTTTGTCTTTTTGGTGGCAGCGGGACACTACTTGTGCTTGCCACCTCACCAGCTTGAACTGCACTTATGGGACTCGCCACGTCACCAAGTGTTACTGCAGTGCTGGTTTGACTACGACCGGGGTGTACTAGGCCGCTGGTGCTTGCCAGTTCACCAAAACGCTACCAAAAAAACTGTTAGCGATCGCAGGGATCAGGCCTGACTCTGCGAACGCTGCAGTTATGCGTTTAGTGTTTTGTAAGTGACAGTGATCGATCGATACTGCACTTGGGTGGGCTGGGCCGGGCGGAGGGGCAAAACGCAGGTGCTAGCAGGTATCTGGGCTGATCCCGCTAACACTGCGTTTTTGGGAACCCTAAACTGCTGGGGACGCCAGTATAGATCTGATCGGATCAGATATTGATCCGTTCAGATACTATACCACTAAGGGAGGTGTACGGTGCGTGCGTGCGTGGGTGTTAGCGGTACTGGCGCTAACCTGACGCTGCCTGGGGCTGGTGCTTGCCAGTTCACCAAAACGCTACCAAAAAAACTGTTAGCGATCGCAGGGATCAGGCCTGACTCTGCGAACGCTGCAGTTATGCGTTTAGTGTTTTGTAAGTGACAGTGATCGATCGATACTGCACTTGGGTGGGCCGGGCGGAGGGGCAAAACGCAGGTGCTAGCATCTATCTGGGCTGATCCCGCTAACACCGCGTTTTTGGGAACCCTAAACTGCTGGGGACGCTAGTATAGATCTGATCGGATCAGATATTGATGCGTTCAGAAACTATACCACTAAGGGAGGCGTATGCTGCGTGCGTGGGTGTTAGCGGTACTGGCGCTAATCTGACGCTGCCTGGGGCGACGCATATCACCGCCGGGCGATCAGGGGGCTAAACCTTTATTCGGTAATAAACGGCGGGTGCCCTGACACTATAAAAAATAAACGAACTAACCAGCGTCACCCGTAACACTTATACGGTGATCAGTGGTGAAAGGGTTAACTAGGGGGCAATCAAGGGGTTAAAACATTTATTCGGTAGTATATGGGGGTCCCTGTCGCTATAAAACGCTGACGGCGAACCTCAATATTTATGTCCCTAACTAGCGGAACCAGTGACACTAATACAGCGATCAGAAAAATGATCGTTTAGTGACACTGGTGACGGGGGGTGATCAAGGGGTTAAAACTTTATTAGGGGGGGTTAGGGGGGGTACCCTAGACCTACAGGGGGGTAATACTCACTGTCCTAACACTTCTAACTGTCACAAACTGACACTATGCAGTAATCAGGAAAAAAAAAAAAAAAACCTGCTTGGTGTCAGTTTGTGACAGGGGGGGGGGGTGATTGGGGGGGGGATCGGGGGGCGATCGGGGGGGGGATCGGGGTGTTTAGTGTGCCTGCCATGTTCTACTGTGTTGTGTAGTGTTGGTGCAGTCACTCACATGTCTTCTCTCCTCGGCGCTGGAACGGAAACTCCCGAGCCGAGGAGAGATTACATCACATCCTCTGCCTCTGTGTACAATACAGAGGCAGAGGATGTTTCTCATTGGCTGGGAGCGATCGCGAGGGGGGGCCACGATCGGATGGCCTCCCCCTCATCTGTGATCGCTGCCAGACCAAAGCCGACCGCCGCTGGCACCGGGGGGGGGGTCAGATCGGACCCCCCGCCCGCGGGAAGGCATCACGTATCAGGTACGTGATTTTGCCTGCCCGTGCCATTCTGCTCACGTATATAGGCGTGAGGCGGTCGGCAAGTGGTTAATATCCATACCAGACCTGAAGGACCTGGTATGGATTTTGGGGGGACCCCCACACAATTTTTTTTTTAATTTGGATGCGGGCTACCCCTTAATATTCATACCAGACCCAAAGGGCCTGGTAATGGACTGGGGGGTGAACCCATGCTGTTTTTTAAAATGATTTTTTATGTATATTGTCAGGACCCGACATTACATTAGAGCCGCGAGCAGTTTTAAATAACATTTTTTCCTTTAGAAATGTAATTTTGCTGTGGTACTGTTCCAAACACAGGAAAGATGCGCTACTTTACAGGCAGACTAAGGACGCCCCCCAGCCACAATATTTAAAGGAATATTTCATTTTTATTGTTTCACTTTAAGCATTTTTAAAATCACTGCTCCTGAAAAAATGGCCGTTTTTAACCACTTAGGGATCCGCCTTCTGTCGTTTTACGGCGGTACTTTGAAGAGGGATATCGTTATGGCAGCAGCTAGCTACCATAACCCCGGTATCCTCTTCTTCAATGGGCGGTCCTTGTAATAGGAATAAAAGTGACACCATTTTTTTAAAAAAGAACAGTGTAAAAAAATTAAAATATTTTAAACGCGCTCCGTCCCGCCGAGCTCGTGTGCAGAAGTGAACATATACCTAAGTCACGCCCGCATATGAAAACGACATTCAAACCACACATGTGAGGTATCGCCACGATCGTTAGAGCGAGAGCAATAATTCTAGCCCTAGATCTCCTCAGTAATTCAAAACATGCAACCTGTAGAATTTTTTAAACATCGCCTATGGAGATTTTTAACAGTAAAAGTTTGTCACCATTCCACGAGCAGGCGCAATTTCGAAGCGTGACATGTTGGGTATCAACTCGGCGTAACATTATCTTGCACAATATATTAAAAAAATGGGCTAACTTTACTGTTGTCTTATTTTGTTATTCAAAAAAGTATTTTTTCCAAAAAAAGTGCGCTTTAAGACCGCTTCGCAAATATGGTGTGACAGAAAGTATTGCAACGACCGCCATTTTATTCATTGATTATATGGAATTTAATTTAATTTAATTATAGGAATTTGGGCAGGAAGTCCAGGTCAGTGAATTTATCCACCATTTTAGCTGCAAGACAGAACACAAGACAAACCCTAATGTCAGGCTAAACTCTCCTAATCTTGTCCCATTATAGGCCTCAATATATAAGCAGTATAGGCAACTGACCACTGATGTCCCAAGTTACAATTGTACCTTCGTTTGCACGATTGGCGCTTATGATCCTCCGTCCTCCACTCACAGATCATACGTATGACGCAAGTTATGCTTTTTATACACTGCGCATGCGTGAAACTCCGCCAATGTCCTTCTTTCTACTGTAT
This sequence comes from Lithobates septentrionalis, assembly GCA_037952835.1. Classification (NCBI taxonomy): domain Eukaryota; kingdom Metazoa; phylum Chordata; class Amphibia; order Anura; family Ranidae; genus Lithobates; species Lithobates septentrionalis. Next base: position 1,189,961 of record JBBDGP010001605.1, on the reverse strand, counting down.
TCCCCGCCTCTTCTCTTTCGGAGCAGTCGGAGAGCACATGGCGGAGATACAGCAGGTGCGTGCAGAGAGCAGCAATGACGAGGAAAGCCCGGAGCAAGGCAGTTCCAGATGCAGGAGATATAAGGCCTCAAATATGTCCTTTGTAGAGATGGTGGAGATGGTGGACATTTTGAAGAGGGCAGACTATGATGGGGTCTCTGCATGTGTGAGACTTTAACAAAACAGGTAAGTATTCCAGCTTTTGAAAGGGAAAAAAAAATCATGTCTTCAGCTTGGAACTCAGCCAAAACAGACAATTTGACGACACTTCCAAGCAATGTTTCATATTACTATTTCTCACCTCAAATATCTGTGTGCTAAGTACACCTTTTTTCGGGACATCTGAGGACACCAGGAAGCCCACACGACAACCTAACCTTGCAACTAAAGTAGGTGAGAGGAAGGGGTTGCACCCCCGAAACACGTCCATTGACACATCCATTGATCCCCCATGATGGGAGCTAGCACATGTTGACACACTGTGACTTATTTCAAAAAAGAAAAACCACTTTGCACTACAAGTGCAATGCAAGTGCACTTGTAGGGCAAAGTGGATTGTCCTTTCTGAAATAAGGCCCAGTTTGTCAACATGTGCTAGCTCCCATCATGGGGGATCAATTGACGCGTTTCGGGGGTGCAACCCCTTCCTCTCACCTACTTTAGTTGCAAGGAAGGGGTTGTACCCACAAAACGCATACATTGATATCCCATGATGGCAGATAGCACATGTTGACACACTGTGTGTTTTGTGGCTTTAGCAAAATAGATGTAGGGAAAAAGACACATTTTAGGCATGGGTTCATGAGGGAAATGTAAGTTTTGAGTCCCAATTTGTGTGCATCTTTAAAATTTGGCTTTTACAGGGGTGAGATCACTCCATCTGAAGAAGGCAAAATGACCACAGTTTTGACATACCAATGCCTCATATGGCCTTCACTTTATCAAAGTTGAACTTTGTAAGTTCCTGAGTTGGGGATGTGTATGTTCTGGTTTTAAACATGCCTGTTTAGCCACAAAAAAGGATATATACTGTCAAACATACATGTTATACACCAAAGATGTTGGTTTGTTATAAAACCCCTTTATTACGCACATGTGAACGTGCTTGGACTAAAATGTTTTATACTCAACAATGTGTGGCTTCTTCTTTCAATGCTCAATATAATTTTTTATAGTAAGTTGGTGTAGTTACAGAAACAATGGAGATGCAGAAAGTGGTGGGTATGTCCCTGTTAGATAAGGCACCCCATCCCAGTAAATTTAGAAAAATAGGAAATACCAGATGAGGAAGGATTATTGCGGTGGCAACATTACTTAAGCAGTAAGAAAGTATTTTTATATATATATATATATATATATATATATATATATATTTATATATATATATATATATATATATATATATATATATATATATATATATATATATACATACATACATACACATATATATAAAAAAGATACATTATATTACAAAATGTCAAATACAGATATTACATGCATAATTTTCTAATCAAAATTGAACATTAAAAAAAGGGGAGCACATAGGATTTAATAGTGGCCAAGTTGGTAAAGGCCTCTGTATACATGCCGGTCAGATCTTGCCTACATGTTTTACCAAAACATTGGCTTCCTCGGGGGAATAGGACATGAACAGTATAGAAAAGTATCTCTATAATGAAGAAAATAAAACAAAGCATAAGACTGAGTACAGATATAACACAGTAGATACATAATGCTTGAAATTAAGTGTTACACCAATAAAGCATGACAATTGCCCCTCCCCCACCCACAGTATTGATGGAAATCAACATCCCCATTATCCCAAGGAGCCCCATACCTACCCCAATCTGCCCTGCTTCAAATATCAGCAAAGGGTGCGCTAATGGGGGGCAGCGACCTACCACCTATGTAGTGTGGCTGCAGGGGGTAGGAGGCGGCCAATAAAAATAGAAAGGGAAATTGGTTAAATCTAGACAACATAGCTCACTCAGAGCCAATAATTAGTCCCAAATAAATGGGTCTCAATACATACCAAAATTAAATCTAGGAAAAAGTTTAAAAGCAGGGGCGCTGATAGAGTCAAAGTTAATCCAATCAATCGAGGACAGGTTTGAAGCATTGGGTATTTTTAAGTAGAGGAGCTATAACATCACAAAAATAAATGAAAAATAATGAATTAATAAAATGCTGATGCAAGAATCATCAGATAAGGTCAAACAAAAAAACTAAATTAAAAAAATGTAAAAATAGATGGTGAACTATAAGTCACCTATCAAACGTGATAGATCTGGACTTCAAAAGCATAAACCAATTATAGGTGATACATATGGAGCAATGCCTAGGCAATTAGCCCAACCGCTCCAAAAATGTCCAGATAGAAATCCTGCAGCATAAAAAGCAGAGTAGAATATAGCACAGAAAGTAACCTAGAGTACATAGACTAGGCAATATGAATATGTGAAGCAGCAAAAGCCTCAACATATAAACAGACCTGATATAAAGAAGATGAAAATAACAGCTCCCCTGGAACCAGCGACAAGCTGCTGGCTAAAGCCGCGTTTATACCCCCCACCCAGACGGTGTATGACATCACCGACCGGGAGCGGACAGACGGCGACCAACGCGCCTGCACGATGTCCCCACTTGAGGGCCTACAATCCCCATAAGGCCGCGCGTGACATCAAGCGTCATATGGCTAGTTCAGCGTAACACCAAAAAGCCAGAGAAACAAGACGCTATCCAATGAAAGGATAGAGGGGGATGAAACAGACAACAAGGGGAACAGATGTAAATGCAGGCCAGAAAGTCCGATATAGGGATAAGGGCAGCAAAGGAGGTCGAAAGGCGGGCCGAAATGACGAGCCCTTTGGGTGTCCATACAGCCACAGGTGGTGATAAATTGGACCATCCGAAAAGGCGAACCCCATGCATAACAAATCACAGCTAGGCAAAAAAGGGGGGGGGGTGACACGGGATGGAGCAGGGAAATGTATGTAGGAGTAGATACAATAGGAAGGAGAGTTGGATACGGAATAACCAAGGGGGCTCCAATATAGCCAATACCCATCCCAGGACATGCCTCATAGGGACCCTCAATTCACGCAAACATGTAACGCATTATAATACAGTTTACATAAAAATATACAGAAAACAAAAATATAGGATAAACAGAAATAAAATGCGAATAGTACATTAAGGTTACAAATATTAGTAGTAATTATAAAAACTTATGATCCAAAACGATTAAACAAAATAAAGATGAGAATTGAATAGTAACAATATAGTACATGACAGAAAACCTGAAAATTGTACAGATGGATCCTAGAGTTGGTAAATGGATCCAGAAAGAAGAACAAGGGATAGCCAGACTTGAAGTTTGGGAAAGGTATAGAAGTACCTAAGCTTAGTAAGATCGATTAGGGGCCTAAGGGACAAAAAAAAAAAAAAATAAGCAAATTGAACTGAGGAAAAACCCAGTAGCGGGTCTAAGGAGATATATCTAGATATCAATATAATATTATATATATATATATATTATATATATATATATATATATATATATATATATATATATATATATATATATATATATATATATATATATATATATATTTTATAATCATGAGCCAAACTATAAGAAGGATTTAAAACTGATAAACTGATATACTCATTTAAACCCGAATACTTAAATGGCATCTAGAGTGTGTATCCACTTAGCTTCTAACTGAAGTAAAGATACCTCCACCCCGCACATGTAATGGTACATGTTCCAGTGTGGCAAAGCGGGTCAAAGTTGTGTTGACAGCCTATGTGTCTATTTAAAGCTGTAGTAGTTAATCGTTTAAATAGGGGCTTGATATGGTCCCTAATTTGAAAAAGGGACGTTTTGTCTTCCCGACGTTAAAGCATCCACACTGGCAAAAAGCCAGGTAGACTCCTCCCACTGTTTTGCACGTGACTCTGTTTAACTGTGTGAGTGTGATCATTAGGAAGGGTGACATTTCTAAAGTTGGAGATAAACGAGCATATATCACATTGCCCACAAGGAAAAGTACCTTGAGCTATGGACCTATCAATATTTCTAGGCAGGTGGTGGATAGTTACCAAACGGTCCCTGGTGGAACCGGACCGTTGATATGTAACCTCAGGATAAGACTTGATATATTTTTTGATGATGCTATCAGCTGTAAGTAAGGGCCAATATTTAGTTAGGATATCTTTCATCTGGGCATATTGTTGAGAAAATTGAGTGACAATTTGAACCGATTGATCAGCAACTGATGATTTTTTTAGAATGGATTATATCTCTTCTGTTTAATTTGACTACTTTATTGAAGCATTTTTTCAAAATGGATCTGCTATAGCCTCTTTGATGTAATCTATGGTACAGGTCATTAGCTGCATGATGGAAATCATCAAGTGTACAATTTCTTTTGAGTCGTAAAAACTGACTATAGGGGATGCTATCCAGCAGTGAACATGGATGTGCACTGCTGGCATGCAAAATCGCATTGCCGGCAGAGGGCTTACGATAAAGTGATGAATGGAGAGTTCCCTCAACATTAACGTGAATTTGTAGATCAAGGAAATTAATCCAATTGACTACACTCCATTGTGAATTTCAAATTATACTTGTTAATAGCTAGAGAGGCCATCAGCCGTAAGAGTTCATCCCTAGTACCAGTCCAGAAAATTAAAATATCGTCTATATAGCGATGCCAAGCTAAGACATGCTGGAGTAAGTCCGATAACTGATCGTTGGCGTTGCCCTAGCTGCGATTTGTTATGAATGGAGTCCGCCTTTTCGGATGGTCCAATTTATCACCACCTGTGGCTATATGGACACCCAAGGGCTCTATCACATTTGGGCCCGCCTTTCGACCTCCTTTGCCGCCCTTATCCCTATCTCGGACTCTCTGGCCTGCATTTTCATCTGTTCCCCTTGTTGTCTGTTTCATCCCCCGTCTTTCCTTTCATTGGATAGCGTCTTGTTTCTCCGCCCACGGCTTTTCGTGCTGCGCTGAACGAGCCATATGACGCTCTGATGTCACGCATGCCCTTATGGGGATTGTAGGCCCTCAAGTGGGGACATTGTGCAGGTGCGTTGGTGGCCGTCTGTCCGCTCCAGGTCGGTGACGTCATACGCCAAACGGGTAGGGGGTGTAAAGGCAGCTTTAGCCAGCGGCTAGTCGCTGGTCCCAGGGGCGCTGTTATTTTCATCTTCTATATATCAGGTCTGTTTATATGTTGAGGCTTTTGCAGCTTCACATATTCGTATACTCTAGTCTATGTACTCTAGGTTACTTTCTTTTCTATATTCTTATCTGCTTTTAATGCTGCAGGATTTCTCTCTGGACATTTTTGGAGTGGTTGGGCTAATTGCCTAGGCATTGCTCCATATATAACACCTATCATTGGTTTATCCTTTTGAAGTCCAGATCTATCACGTTTGATACGCGAGTTATAGTTCACTACCTATTTTTACTTTTTTTATCTTGCTTTTCTGTTTGACCTTATCTGATAATTCTTGCATCAGCATTCTATTAATTCATTATTTTTCATTTATTTTTGCGCTGTTATAGCTCCTTTACTTAAAAATACTTACTTCAAATCTGTCCTCGATTGATTGGATTAACTTTGACTCTATCAGCGCCCAGGGATGGACTGGCCATCGGGACCACCGGGAGATTCCCAGTGGGCCAATGGCTCAGTGTGGGCCGGTTTCAGACGCATCTGCGGTGCGCGGCGATCTACCCGTTAACTGCCGACAGCTGGCGCCTTATGGGTAGATCGAGATTTAGCCAAGTAAGTTCTCACTCATGTCACGCAGCGCTGCTCCCTTCCCAGCGGCCCCTCCTCTCTTCTCGTGTATCCCCATTGGCTTGTGACATCATCTGGGATAGACGAGAAGAGAGGAGGGGCCGCCGGGGAGTGAGCAGCGCTGCCTGACATGAGAGAGAACTTACTACAGACAAACGCTTTCTGCGCTACTCTGCATACTGGCTAGTAAGATCCCATGATGTGCCCCCTGATTTGCCCAAAGATGTGCCCTATAATGTGCTCCCTGATGTGCCCTATGTGCCCCCTGATGTGCCCTATAATGTGCCCTGATGTGCTATGTGCCCCCTGCCCTGATGTGCCCCGTACCCTGATGTGCCCCATGCCCTGATGTGCTATGTGCCCTGATGTGCCCCATAATGTGCCATGTGCCCTGATGTGCCATGTGCCATATTGTGATCCCTGATGTGTCTCGTGCCCTGATGTGCCCCGATGTCCTATGTGCCATGTGCCCTGATGTGCCATGTGACTTGATGTGCCCCGTGCCCTGATGTGCCCCATGCCCTGATGTGCCCCATGCCCTGATATGCTATGTGCCCCATAATGTGCCATGTGCCCTGATGTGCCCTATGCCTTGATGTGCTATGTGCCCCGTGGCCCTGATGTGCCCCGATGTCCTATGCCCTGATGTGCCCCATGACCAGATGTGCCCTGTGCCCTGATGTGCCCCGATGACCTATGCCCTGATGTGCCCCGACGTGTTGTGCCCTGATGTCCTGTACTCTGTGCTGTACCCTAATGTGCTGGGCTCTATACCCTGATGTGTTGTGCCCTGCTGGGCTCTGTACCCTGATGTGGCCCGGTGTGTTGTACCCTGATGTGTTGTACTCTGGTGTGCCTTGTGCCCTAATGTGCTGGGCTCTGTACCCTGATGTGCTGTGCCCTGATGTATCATATCCTGATGTGTTGTGCCCTGGGACGGTCTGGATGAAGTCCAGGGCCACATTTTTGTCCCAGTCCAGCCCTGTCAGCGTCCCTGCTTTTAAACTTTTTCCTAGATTTAATTTTGGTATGTATCGAGGCCTTGTTGGCCCATTTATTTGGGACTAATTATTGGCTCTGAGTGAGCTATGTTGTCTCCATTTAACCAATTTCCCTTTCTATTTTTATTTTAGTTTTTACTGGCTGCCTCCTACCCCCTGCAGCCACACTACGTAGGTGGTAGGTCGCCGCCCCCATTGGCGCATCCTTTGTTGATATTTCCAGCTGGGCAGATCGAGGTAGGTATGGGGCTCCTTGGGATAATTAGGATATTAATTTCCATCAGTACTATGGGTGGGGGAGGTGCATTTGTCATGCTTTGTTGGTTTAACCCTTAATTTCACGCATTATGTATCTACTGTGTTATATCTGTACTCAGTCTTATGCTTTGTTTTATTTTCTTCATTATAGAGTTACTTCTCTATACTGGTCACCTATTCCCCCGAGGAAGCCAATGTTTTGGCTAAACATGTAGGGAAGACCTGACCAGCATGTATACAGAGGCCTTTACCAACTTGGCCACCATTAAATCCTATGTGCTCCCCTTTTTTTAATGTTCGATTTTGATTAGCAAATTATGTATGTAATATCTGTATTTGACATTTTGTAATAAAATGTATTTTTTTATATATAAAAATACTTTCTTACTGCTTAAGTAATGTTGCCACCGCAATAATCCTTCCCCATCTGGTATTTTCTATTTTTCTAGAAACAAGTGGATTTGCCTTTAGTAAATAACCCCCACTGTGCTGTTAAATTTGCCTAAATCAGGCCATTTTTGGGACTACAAGCAATTACTTCATGGAGTTGAAAAGGATGATTATTTTTATCATTAATGCATTACATACATTAACAACAAAAACATTGTGTGTGTAGCAGACCCACAGCACAACAGAACATAATGGTTAGCTGAAGAAGAGATTGTCACCTCATGTATCAATAAGTTAAATTTGAACTATTGAAAAAAATGGCCAAAAATAAAAGGCTATTGGAGAACCTAGGAGATAGATAAGAAACACAAGCAGTAAATCAAATGAAATATGAATTTAGTTTTTCACAAAAAAAATGTATTTGAAAGAGCTTACAGTCAGGGTTCTCATAGGGAACGGCCTCATCAAATGCCCCCCCAGCACAAAGGCCTCATCCACTACAAAGACAAACGGGAGGCCCGCCACGTTATCCACTAGAGGTGGCAAGACCAAGCTGCCATTCTGGAGATGCCTGTAAAATTCTGTCTGGGCGATGATTCCTCCATCCAACATATGGCCATTCTTCCACTGCCAACAACACAATACTACTGTACCCCTTGTAGTTGTAGTAGTATGACTCAGAGTTGGGGGGGTGGGATGATCTGGACATGCTTCCCATCTATGGCACCACCGCAGTTGGGAAAGTCCCACTGCTGGTCGAATTGGGAGGCCACAGTATACCATTCCTGTTGGTTGGAAGGAAACTGTGGAGTCAAACAAGAAAATAAAAATTAGTACTTTTGCACATAACATTGCAAGCAGATTACACACAAACATTCTTGGCAAAAGAAATTGACAAAAGTATAAAGGTCCACTTATCAGATTCCTCCCCCTCTCTGATGGCCCATTGGAAAACTTTCATGGTTGGGGGGGGGATGTTTTGGACAGGTTACACGTCTCCACTTCATTGAGAGCTGAATGCATAAATAATGTGTGTTACTTTGCCCAGCCCCTCCTTACTAACACTATTGGCAGCCCACTGGACAGGTAAGAAGTGTTACAATCCAAAAATATGAATACACACTGTCCAAATTGAAGCACATTTTTACATTCTGCAATTACCTATCAAGATAATAGGAGAACAAAACTTTAAACAGTACCATTTGAAAGTATTCAGGCAGGCACTTGCACTACATGCTTTGGTGAATTCATCCATAAATATGAACACACAAAAAAAAAAAAAGGTAGGTATAGTGTGTATGGGTTTGGCAAAGTCTGCAGATAGAGTATTGGTATCGGTTGACTTAGCGGTTGGGGGGAGGGAGGGTTCCAAATGAGTTTTGGAAAAAGAAAAAGAAAAGCCTCTTGCACTCTGTCTGAATTTAAGGACAACAATAACATTTGTACACATTTTAGGGGGTGTTTAGGGTAAGCACTGCAATGGAGCAGACAAAATACATTGTTAAGTAACTAGGCTAGGTGTGTATGGGCCCAGGATAGCATGCTGGGGAGGTTAGTGAAGGCAAATATGCATGAAGGACAAAAAAGGAGCATTAAAAGCTTACAGCATGCATGAGGACAAAGAGGACATTCAAAGCATATTACAATCATGGTAATTATAGAATGATGAAATACAATACATTAGCAAATAATAAATACATAGAATGTGATGTTAAGGATAAGCCTTACCTTAATATAGTCCTTCTGCAGGACCTGAATGATGGCAGAACAGGTCTCTGGAATAATGGTCCCCAGAGCCTGGGGGGAAGATGCCTGTTGTGAACTTAATATCCTGGAGACTTCCCCCCGTCGCCAAGTACCACAAGGGGGCGATGAGTCTTTGCTCGGGAGTTATGGCTTGCCGCATGCAGGTGTCCTGCTTGGTAATATAGGGGGACAGCAAAGCCAACAGATGGTGAAAAACGGGGTCCATCATCCGGAGCTCCGGCAGCAAAGGCATATGAGAGAATTGGTCAAGATTAACCACTTGAGCCCCGGACCATTATGCTGCCTAAGGACCAGAGGTCTTTTTCCAATTTGGCACTGCGTCGCTTTAACTGCTAATTGCGCGGTCATGCAATGCTGTACCCAAACGAAATTTGCGTCCTTTTCTTCCCACAAATAGAGCTTTCTTTTGATGGTATTTGATCACCTCTGCGGTTTTTATTTTTTGCGCTATAAATGGAAAAAGACCGAAAATTTTGAAAAAAAATGATATTTTCTACTTTTTGTTATAAAAAAAATCCAATAAACTCAATTTTAGTCATACATTTAGGCCAAAATGTATTCGGCCACATGTTTTTGGTAAAAAAAATGTCAATAAGCGTATATTTATTGGTTTGCGCAAAAGTTATAGCGTCTACAAACTAGGGTACATTTTCTGTAATTTACACAGCTTTTAGTTTATGACTGCCTATGTCATTTCTTGAGGTGCTAAAATGGCAGGGCAGTACAAAACCTCCCCAAATGACCCCATTTTGGAAAGTAGACACCCCAAGGAAATTGCTGAGAGGCATGTTGAACCCATTGAATATTTATTTTTTTTGTCCCAAGTGATTGAATAATGACAAAAAAAATATATATATATATATTTACAAAAAGTTGTCACTAAATGATATATTGCTCACACAGGCCATGGGCCTATGTGGAATTGCACCCCAAAATACATTCTGCTGCTTCTCCTGAATATGGGGATACCACATGTGTGGGACTTTTTGGGAGCCTAGCCGCGTACGGGGCCCCGAAATCCAATCACCGCCTTCAGGATTTCTAAGGGCGTAAATTTATGATTTCACTCTTTACTGCCTATCACAGTTTCGGAGGCCATGGAATGCCCAGGTGGCACAAAACCCCCCCAAATGACCCCATTTTGGAAAGTAGACACCCCAAGCTATTTCCAGAGAGGCATATTGAGTCCATGGAATATTTTATATTTTGACACAAGTTGCGGGAAAGTGACACATTTTTTTTTTTTTTTTTTTTTTTTTGCACAAAGTTGTCACTAAATGATATATTGCTCACACAGGCCATGGGCATATGTGGAATTGCACCCCAAAATACATTTAGCTACTTCTCCTGAGTACGGGGATACCACATGTGTGGGACTTTTTGGGAGCCTAGCTGTGTACGGGACCCCGAAAACCAATCACCGCCTTCAGGATTTCTAAGGGTGATAATTTTTGATTTCACTCTTCGCTGCCTATCACAGTTTCGGAGGCCATGGAATGCCCAGGTGGCACAAAACCCCCCCAAATGACCCCATTTTGGAAAGTAGACACCCCAAGCTATTTGCTGAGAGGCATGGTGAGTATTTTGCAGCTCTCATTTGTTTTTGAAAATGAAGAAAGACAAGAAAAAACTTTTTTTTTTTTCTTTTTTCAATTTTCAAAACTTTGTGACAAAAAGTGAGGTCTGCAAAATACTCACTATACCTCTCATCAAATAGCTTGGGGTGTCTACTTTCCAAAATGGGGTCATTTGGGGGGGGTTTGTGCCACCTGGGCATTCCATGGTCTCCGAAACTGTGATAAGCAGTCAAGAGAGAAATCAAAAATTCACGCCCTTAGAAAGCCTGAAGGTGGTGCTTGGTTTTCGGGGTTCCGTATGCGGCTAGGCTCCCAAAAAGTCTCACACATGTGGTATCCCCGTACTCAGGAGAAGCAGCAGAATGTATTTTGGGGTGTAATTTCACATATTCCCATGGCATGTTTGAGCAATATATGTGCAAAAAAAAAAAATTGTCTCTTTCCCGCAACTTGTGTCGCAATATAAAATATTCCATGGACTCGACATGCCTCTCAGCAAATAGCTTGGGGTGTCTACTTTCCAAAATGGGGTCATTTGGGGGGGTTTTGAACTGTCCTGGCATTTTATGCACAACATTTAGAAGCTTATGTCACACATCACCCACTCTTCTAACCACTTGAAGACAAAGCCCTTTCTGACACTTATTGTTTACATGAAAAAGTTTTTTTTTTTTTGCAAGAAAATTACTTTGAACCCCCAAACATTATATATTTTTTTAAAGCAAATGCCCTACAGATTAAAATGGTGGGTGTTTCATTTTTTTTTTTCACACAGTATTTGCGCAGCGATTTTTCAAACGCATTTTTTGGGGAAAAAACACACTTTTTTAAATTTTAATGCACTAAAACACACTATATTGCCCAAATTTTTTATGAAATAAAAAAGATGATCTTAGGCCGAGTACATGGATACCAAACATGACATGCTTTACAATTGCGCACAAACGTGCAGTGGCAACAAACTAAATACATTTTTAAAAGCCTTTAAAAGCCTTTACAGGTTACCACTTTAGATTTACAGAGGAGGTCTACTGCGAAAATTACTGCCCTCAATCTAACCTTCGCGGTGATACCTCACATGCATGGTGCAATTGCTGTTTACGTTTGACGACAGACCGCCGCTTGCGTTCGCCTTAGTGCGAGAGCAGGGGGCGACAGGGGTGCTTTTTTTTTTTTTTTTTTTTTTTTCTTTATTATTTTTTTGCTTTTTTATCTTATTTTTAAACTGTTCCTTTCATTTTTATTTTTTTTAATCATTTTTATTGTTATCTCGGGGAATGTAAATATCCCCTATGATAGCAATAGGTAGTGACAGGTACTCTTTTTTGAAAAAATTGGGGTCTATTAGACCCTAGATCTCTCCTCTGCCCTCAAAGCATCTGACCACACCAAGATCGGTGTGATAAAATGCTTCCCCAATTTCCCAATGGCGCTATTTACATCCAGCGAAATCTAAGTCATAAAATGCTCGTAGCTTCCGGTTTCTTAGGCCATAGAGATGTTTGGAGCCACTCTGGTCTCTGATCAGCTCTATGGTCAGCTGGCTGAATCACCGGCTGCATTTTCAGGTTCCCTGTTGAGACAGGAGAGCCAGAGAAAAACACGGAAGACGGTGGGGGGGGGGGCATTCCCTCCCACGGCTTGTAAAAGCAGTCTAGAGGCTAATTAGCCGCTAGGATTGCTTTTACATGAAAGCCGACCGCTGGCTGAAAAGAATGATACCAAGATGATACCTAAACCTGCAGGCATCATTCTGGTATAACCACTCAAAGTTGTGAATGGCGTACCTGAAGACAAAAAAATGGTTAACAATAAAGCACAGTAAACGGTAAAGTATAAAAAATTGCATACCTGAGAAGCAAACATGATAAAACATAATAACAATAAAACATTGCAGAATAGAATACAGTAAAAAAGAGCAGAACAATAGAGAGAATAGAGAGAGAGAGAACAATAAAACGACAACTATTTTTTTTTATTTTATATATATATTTTTATTTTTTTTTTTACACTTTTTTTGTAACTAACTTTTATAACTGTAACCGGTTCCAGGTTCGGGTCTCTCAAAATGCGATGGCATCTTGGGAGACCCTGTGAAAGTGTGCCTAGTCTGTGCAATGCTGTACCCTACGCTAATACTCAACTAGTGCATGGTAGCGTTCAAAACATTCACCAATGCAAAGACCAGGATTGTCAGGACAGGAGGGACAATAATAGCGGGTGTCACGCCTATATCCGCGCTAGCTGCAGACACAATATCTTTTTTGGGGGCGTTCGCTGGGTAGGGGTACTCGGGAGGACATAAAGAAAATGCCTCTCATGCAGCCGACTGCATTTGGTTGGGGATGTGAATGGGGGAAGTACGGGCGCTGCAGAAGCGGTGGGTTCCCAATTAGGATTGGCGAATGCAGTAGGAAGGGCACTATGGGCACGACGGGCCTGTGTTTGTCTTTTTGGTGGCAGCGGGACACTACTTGTGCTTGCCACCTCACCAGCTTGAACTGCACTTATGGGACTCGCCACGTCACCAAGTGTTACTGCAGTGCTGGTTTGACTACGACCGGGGTGTACTAGGCCGCTGGCGCTTGCCAGTTCACCAAAACGCTACCAAAAAATCTGTTGGCGATCGCAGGGATCAGGCCTGACTCTGCGAACGCTGCAGTTATGCGTTTTAGTCTTTTGTAAGTGACAGTGATCGATCGATACTGCACTTGGTTGGGCTGGGCTGGGCCGGGCGGAGGGGCAAAACGCAGGTGCTAGCAGGTATCTGGGCTGATCCCACTAACACTGCGTTTGTGAGAACCCTAAACTGCTGGGGATGCTAGTATAGATCTGATCGGATCAGATATTGATCCGTTCAGATACTATACCACTAAGGGTGGTGTACAGTGCGTGCGTGGGTGTTAGCGGTACTGGCGCTAACCTGACGCTGCCTGGGGCTGGTGCTTGCCAGTTCACCAAAATACTACCAAAAAAACTGTTAGCGATCGCAGGGACCAGGCCTGACTCTGCGAACGCTGCAGTTATGCATTTAGTGTTTTGTAAGTGTCAGTGATCGATCGATACTGCACTTGGGTGGGCTGGGCCGGGCGGAGGGGCAAAACGCAGGTGCTAGCAGGTATCTGGGCTGATTCCGCTAACACTGCGTTTTTGGGAACCCTAAACTGCTGGGGACGCTAGTATAGATCTGATCGGATCAGATATTGATGCGTTCAGATACTATACCACTAAGGGAGGTGTATGCTGTGTGCGTGGGTGTTAGCGGTACTGGCGCTAATCTGACGCTGCCTGGGGCGACGCATATCACCGCCGGGCGATCAGGGGGCTAAACCTTTATTCGGTAATAAACGGCGGGTGCCCTGACACTATAAAAAATAAACAAACTAACCAGCGTCAACCGTAACGGTTATACGGTGATCAGTGGTGAAAGGGTTAACTAGGGGGCAATCAAGGGGTTAAAACATTTATTCGGTAGTATATGGGGGTCCCGACGCTATAAAACGCTGACGGTGAACCTAAATATTTATGTCCCTAACTAGCGTCACCAGCGACACTAATACAGCGATCAGAAAAATGATCGCTTAGTGACACTGGTGACAGGGGGTGATCAAGGGGTTAAAACTTTATTAGGGGGGGTTAGGGGGGTACCCTAGACCTAAAGGGGGGTAACAGTAACTGTCCCAACACTGTAACTGTCACAAACTGACACTATGCAGTAATCAGAAAAAAAAAAAAAAAAAAACTGCTGGTGTCAGTTTGTGACAGGGGGGGGGGGGGTGATTGGGGGGTGATTGGGGGGGGATCGGGGGGCGATCGGGGGGGGGGGGGATCGGGGTGTTTTGTGTGCCTGGCATGTTCTACTGTGTGTGTGTGTGTTGTGCACTCACATTGATGTCTTCTCTCCTCGGGCCGGAACGGAAATTACCGAGCCGAGGAGAGATGACATCATTTCCTTTGCTGCTGTTTAGCATACAGCAGCAAAGGAATGATTCGATTGGCCGGCGGCGATCGCGAGGGGGGGGGGCCACGAACGGATGGTCTCCCCCTCACCACCGATCGCCGCTGGACAAAAGACGACCGCCTCGGGCACCGGGGGGGGGTCCGATCGGACCCCCCACCCGCGGAAGGCAAATCACGTACCATGTACGTGATTTTGCCTGTCCGTGCCACTTTGCCGACGTACATCGGCGTGAGGCGGTCGTCAAGTGGTTAAGTAACCAATTCTTGGTCCATGAACTCCTCCTCCCCATTCATGGACTGGACTTGGGTGAAAGCAATAACTCCAACACCAAGCCCAACAACAGCACAAACTCTACGATGAGTACGTAATCGCAACATGGCTAGAAAAACAGTCGGCTGCTCAGAAGGAACTGACAGAACGCACTGAAAATCAGAAAGGACCTGAGAATAACGAGCTGAAAATCAGAAACGAGCGGACAAGAACGCACTGAAAAACGGAAGCAAACTATAAATAGAACGCACTGAAAGACAGGAACGAACTGACAACACCCACTGAAGAACAGATACAAACCAACAAGCAAACTGAAAAGCAGAAACGAACTGAAAAAGCACAAGGCTTAAAAGCGCGAATCGTCTCTCACCAAACTTCTACTAACACGAGATTAGCAGAAGGAGCCCAAAGGGTGGCGCACTGGCTATTGAACTTCCTTTTTATTGGTTCATCGTACGTGTTGCACGTCACCACATTCTCACGTTCGGAATTGTTGGCCAACATTTGCGTGACCATGTGTATGCAAGACAAGTTTGAGCCAACGACCTTCGAAAAAAAATACACGGTTTTGTTGGCGGAAAGTCCGATCGTGTGTACGCGGCATTATGGTGTTGGCGTGAATTTTTTGCCTGTTCGTAAGCTCTGGTGCTGTCCTTTATAAATGCTAACTGAAGACCATATGTCAATGATTTATTACTGATTAAAAGGGAATACTGTATCTTTACTACCACAGAATTAACCACTTTCCGACCGCCTCACGACGATATACGTTGGCAGAATGGCACGGGCAGGCAGAATCACGTACCTGTACATGATCTGCCTCCCGCGGGCGGGGGGTCCGATGGGACCCCCCCCCCAGTGCCCGAGGCGGTCGGCTTCTGTCTGGCAGCGATCAGACGTGAGGGGGAGGCCATCCATTCGTGGCCCCCCCCCCTCGCGATCGCTCCCAGTCAATGAGAATCTTCCTCTGCAATGTAAACAGAGGCAGAGGAAGTGATGTCATCTCTCCTCGAGCCGGTCTTGTTCGTTCTGGCGCCGAGGAGAGAAGACATCAAGTAAGTGCACCAAACACTACACTTCCAGTAGAACACGCCAGGCACACTTTTCACCCCCCAGTCACCCCCCGATCACCCCCCTGTACCCCCTGTCACACTGACACCAATAGCAGGTTTTTTTTTTGCATTGGTGTCAGTTTGTGACAGTTATAAGTGTTAGGGCAGTTAGGGTTAGCCCCCTTTAGGTCTAGGGTACCCCCCTAACCGCCCCTAATAAAGGTTAACCCCTTGATCACCCCCCGTCGCCAGTGTCACTAAGCGATCATTTTTCTGATCGCTGTATTAGTGTCACTGGTGACGCTAGTTAGGGAGGTAAGTATATAGGTTCACCGTAAGTGTTTTATAGCGACAGGGACCCCCATATACTATCTACTAAAGGTTTTAACCCCCTGATTGCCTTCTAGTTAACCCTTTCACCAGTGATCACCGTATAACTGTTACGGGTGACGCTGGTTAGTTAGTTTGTTTTTTTATAGTTTTAGGGCACCCGCCGTTTATTACCTTATAAAGGTTTATAAGTTACGTTTTTAGGGTCAAATAAGGTCTGCGTTGCCCCAGGCAGCGTCAGGTTAGTACCAGTAATGCTAACACACACGCACGCAGCATACACCTCCCTTAGTGCTATAGTATCTGAACGGATCAATATCTGATCCGATCAGATCTATACTAGCATCCCCAGCAGTTTAGGGTTCCCATAAACACAGTGTTAGCGGGATCAGCCCAGATACCTGCTAGCACCTGCGTTTTGCCCCTCGGCCCACCCCTGCCCAGCCCACCCAAGTGCAGTATCGATCGATCACTGACACTTACAAAACACTAAGCACACATAACTGCAGCGTTCGCAGAGTCAGGTCTGATCCCTGCGATTGCTAACAGTTTTTTGGTAGCATTTTGAATCAGTCGCTAACAGTCAGGAGCTTTTTTGCCTGTGAGTCTCACTAGTGTACCCCTAAATTTAGAGCCCAAAATGGCAAATCGAAGGTACACTAGTGAAGAGGCCTACACGTTTCTGAGCATGACAGATAGTGAAGAGGAAGTCACTCATCTGTCAGATTCAGGCTCAGAATACGATCCTGTAGAGGACAGCGGCTCCATGACAGATAGCTCTGACGACGGAGTTGTGGTCCCTGCTAAGGTCAGGCGTACCAGACCCCAATCTTCTTCTTCTGTCCTTGAAGTGCAAGAACCGCAGGTCCCTCGTATGGAGCAGAGCAGTACTAGCGCCGCTATTCCTTCTGGTGAACTAGCAAGCACCAGCGGCCTAGTACACCCTGGTCGTACATCCAGCACTGCAGTAACACTTGGTGACGTGGCGAGTCCCATAAGTGCAGTTCAAGCTGGCGAGGTGGCAAGCACTAGTAGTGTCCCGCTGCCACCAAGAAGACGAACACAGGCCCGTCGTGCCCATAGTGTCCTTCCTGCTGCATTCGCCAATCCAAATTGGGAACCCACCACTTCTGCAGCACCTGTACTTCCCCCATTCACTGGCCAACCCGGAATTCAGGTGGAAACAGTTAATTTTACGCCACTGTTTTTTTATTCGCTCTTTTTCACCAAAGATCTCTATAGATCTATTGTGGACCAAAGCAATTTATACGCTGGTCAACACATCGCCACTATTCCCCAGTCCTCCCTTGCCAGAGATTGGAGACCAATTACGGTCTCCGAATTTAAGATCTTTCTGGGCCTTTCCCTCAACACTGGCATAACTAAAAAGAGTGAGTTGCGGTCATATTGGTCCACTGACCCAATTCACCATATGCCATTGTTCTCTGCCTCCATGACCAGGGCACGATACGAGCAGATTTTGCGGTTCATGCATTTCAACAACAATGAACTCTGTCGTCCTCGCGGAGACCCTGGATACTATCGGCACTACATAATTCGGCCCCTCGTAAACCACTTCAACCAGCGTTTTGCAGACTTGTTTACTCCCCATCAAGTTGTCTGCGTTGATGAGTCCCTGATTAAATTTTCTGGCCGCTTGTCATTCAAACAGTACCTTCCCAGCAAGCGTGCCAGATACGGGGTCAAGATGTATAAGCTCTGTGACAGGGCCACAGGCTATACATGTAGTTTTATGGTTTACGAGGGCAGAGATAGTCACGTAGAGTCGACAAACTGCCCTGACTACATAGGAAGCGCTGGCAAGATAGTGTGGGACTTGGTGTCACCCTTATTCGGAAAGGGGTACCACTTGTACGTGGACAATTATTACATGAGCGTGCCACTTTTTAGTCACCTTTTTGATCAACAGATTGGAGCATGTGGCACTCTGCGACCTAATCGCCGGGGCTTTCCCCAGCGGCTTGTAGATTTCCGTCTTAGGCTGGGGGAGAGAGCCTGCTTGAAGTGTAATAACTTGCTCGCTATAAGGTGGAGGGATAATAAGAATATTTTTGTTCTTACCTCCCTTCATGCAGACACGACGGTCCAAATTACTACGGCAACTGGTGTTGTGGAAAAACCCCTCTGTGTCCACGAATATAACCAAAATAAGGGAGGGGTGGACCTCAACGACCAGTTGTTGGCGCCGTACCTAGTTGCTCGTAAGGCCAGACGCTGGTACAAAAAAAGTGTCTGTTTATTTATTTCAATTGGCTTTTCTGAACGATCATGTGCTATACAGAGCTTCAGGACAGACTGGATCCTTCCTTAAATTCCAGGAAGAGATCGTCAGAGCCCTTCTGCATCCAGACGGTGCTCCACCTCACCTTCCCCAAACAAATGCAGTAAGCCGGCTGGCTGCATGAGAGGCATTTTCCTTATGTCCTCCCGAGTACCCCTACCCAACGAGCCCCCAAAGAAGATGTTGTGTCTGTAGAAAGCGCGGATATAGGCGCGACACCCGGTATTATTGTCCCTCCTGTCCTGACAATCCTGGTCTATGCATTGGTGAATGTTTTGAACGCTACCATACACTAGTTGAGTTTTAGCGTAGGGTACAGCATTGCACAGACTAGGACACACCTTCACAGGGTCTCCCAAGATGCCATCGCATTTTGAGAGACCCAAACCTGGTACCAGTTACAAAAGTTAAAAATTATTTATTACTTTTTACTTTTTAATAAATTTTGCTGTATCAAACGGAATTATGCTATGTGGCCCCTTTTTTATCCTTTATGGGCTATTCTACTGAGACGAGCCACCTTTCAGAAGAGTTCCTTCAGAGTTCCTGATGTGATTCGGATTTCATTGCCATCTGGTCTAAAGATTTTCCTTTATTGCCTGTTGGTAATACAAGCCTTGTTGACTCATTGAGCGTATGTTCCTAGGAGTCCAACCCTTCCGGTAAGCCTGCATTGCTTCTATACGGAGGGCTCATAACATTCACGTTTCTTTATACCAGTTACTCACGTGGTGAACAGAATCACTTTATTTCACAAATTGGACTATGAACTGTCTTTACATTCAACCGATATCTGATGACCTTTAGGATTGTCTATACAAACTGTTGTGTATGTTTACAAATACATGAATTTTTTTCTCCTTTTTTTGGTGTATGCAATGTTACAACCATCTATTTATCAGATTTAACTAGCGCTACACTTTATATGCACTTGTCCCAAAAAGTCCCACACATGGGGTATCCCCATACTCAGGAGAAGCAGCAGAATGTATTTTGGGGTGTAATTCCACATATGCCCATGGCATGTTTGAGCAATATATCATTTAGTGACAACTTTGTGCAAAAAATAAAAAAATTGTCACTTGGCAACTTGTGTCAAAATATAAAATATTCCATGGACTCAACATGCCTCTCAGCAAATAGCTTGGAATATCCACTTTCCAAAATGGGGTCATTTGGGGGGGGGGGGGGGGGTTGTGCCATCTGGGCATTTTATGACCTTCAAAACTGTGATAGGTAGTGAGGAGTGAAATCAAAACTTTACGCCCTTAGAAATCCTGAAGGCGGTGCTTTGTTTTCGGGGCCCCGTGCACAGCTAGGCTCCCGAAAAGTCCCACACATGTGGTATCCCCATACTCAGGAGAAGCAGCATAATGTATTTTGGGGTGCAATTCCACATATGCCCATGGCCTGTGTGAGCAATATATCATTTAGTAACAACTTTTTGTAATTTTTTTTTTTTTTTTGTCATTATTCAATCACTTGGGACAAAAAAAATTAATATTCAATGGGCTCAACATGCCTCTCAGCAATTTCCTTGGGGTGTCTACTTTCTAAAATGGGGTCATTTGGGGGGGTTTTGTACTGCGTTGCCATTTTAGCACCTCAAGAAATGACATAGGCAGTCATAAACTAAAAGCTGTGTAAATTTCAGAAAATGTACCCTAGTTTGTAGACACTATAACTTTTGCGTAAACCAATAAATATACGCTTATTGACATTTTTTTTTACCAAAGACATGTGGCCGAATACATTTTGGCCTAAATGTATGACTAAAATTGAGTTTATTGGATTTTTTTTTATAACAAAAAGTAGAAAATATCATTTTTTTTCCAAATTTTCGGTCTTTTTCCATTTATAGCGAAAAAAAAAGAAAAAAAACGGCAGAGGTGATCAAATACCATCAAAAGAAAGCTCTATTTGTGGGAAGAAAAGGACGCAAATTTCATTTGGGTACAGCATTGCATGACCGCGCAATTAGCAGTTAAAGCGACGCAGTGCCAAATTGTAAAAAGTGCTCTGGTCAGGAAGGGGGTAAATCCTTCCGGGGCTGAAGTGGTTAAACTATATAATCATACTACTTGCATATCTTATATCACATCTCCACTACTGGTAAAATCACCCTACATTTACATTTGTGTTACATCCACATTTACATTTATGTTACACTTGCAAAACACGTTACATATTGCCGTGCACGCTGGAGTGAGAGCAATCATTCTAGACCATTACTCACAGTTAGATTGTAAAGGATCGTTGTTTTGTTTTTTTAAATGACAAACATGTCATACTTATCTCCACTGTGAATCTTGTTTTGCACAGAGTAGCCCCGAATTCCCTCTTCTGGGGTCCCCCGACGGCTCTCCATCAATCTATCCAGTTAAGAGCCGGGACCGAGATGAAGGGGCTCAGGTAAGTAAAACGGGGGGACTGGGGGGCGGTGACTGTCAGTTACTAGGATGCATTAAGGTGAAAAAACACGAGTGTTTACAACCCCTTTAAAGTAAAATTAAAAGCAAAACAGTGTGTATATGCACTATATTACCAAAAGTATTGAGACGCTTGCATTTACACACATGAACTTTAATGGCATCCCAGTCTTAGTCCGTAGGGTTCAATATTGAGTTGGCCCACCCTTTGCAGCTATAACAGCTTCAACTCTTCTGGGAAGGCTGTCCACAAGGTTTAGGAGTGTGTCTATGGAAATGTTTGACCATTCTTCCAGAAGTGCATTTGTGAAGTCAGGCACTGATGTTGGATCAGAAGGCCTGGCTCGCAGTCCCTGCTGTAATCCATCCCAAAGGTGTTCTACTGGGTTGAGGTCAGGACTCCGTGCAGACCAGTCAAGTTCCTCTACCCCAAACTCGCTCATCCATATCTTTATGGACCTTGCTTTGTGCACTGGTCCAAATCATTTGGATGAGGGGAGATTATTATGTGGGGTTGTTTTTCAGGGGTTGGGTTTGGCTCCTTGGTTCCAGTAAAGGGAACTCTTAAGGCCTCAGTATACCAAGACATTTTGGACAATTTCATGCTCCCAGTGACAAAGAGTTTGAGCAAATATGGAATTTTAATGGCACCACACCAATTGAGTAAATTAAAAATATTTTATTGAAAAATACAAAATGTGTAAAAAAAAAAAAAAAAAAATCACTAAAAACATGAATTGGACAAAAATCGCTAAACAACCCTAATTAACTGAGCTAGCGCAATCATAACCTCTCGCATCCTGCGAGTTGGGAGCCCCCAACACAGTGGAAATATATATGAGACTACTGCGATATCCTAGTGTCCAAATATCTGATGGTAACCGATGGAGGGATGGTGACTTTCAGCTCAGCAACATGCTCGACATGTTTCACATATGTTCATGCTTCTTTGGCAGCTTGAAGATAATATTGTTATCATCTATAATAGAGCGAATATAATGTCATTAAGTACATTTATTAGTAAAAATAAATGCATATTCACTTGAAGTAAAAAATGCAAAGTAATAATTGGTACTTACAAAAACAAACAAACACTCTATAGATCACATGATTATGGTGTGGGGTTGTTTTTCACTGGTTGGGCTTGGCCTCTAAAGCCTCATACACACGATCGGATTTTCCGACACGAAATGTGTGATGACAGGCTGTTGGCGGAAAATCCAACAGTTTGTATGCTCCATCAGACAACTGTTGTTGGATTTTCCACGGACGAATGTTGGATAGCAGGTTTTAAAAATTTTTGCGGACAAATGTCTGTTGTCGAATTTTCCGAGCGTGTGTACACAAGTCCGTCAAACAAAAGTCCAAAGTACAAACACACATGCTCCGAAGCAAGGACGAGCCGGAAGCGGTTGGTCCTGTAAACTCGCGATCGTAATGGAGATTTAACATTCGTGATGTGGCAAGTTATGAAATCTCGAAATGCAGCGCACAATTCTCTTCTTTTTTAATGGGATAATAATGAAGCTGCTTTGCTGGTGATACTGATGGAGTTATTGCAAATTAATTTTCAAAGGCTTTTTTCTAGTTATAAAGAATATTATTATTTATTTATTTTAATCTGTGCAAGTTACCACAACACCATTATCCCGTAGTTTTTAAGAATAAAGATACAACTATGTTGGTGTCCCTTGTTAATTTTACATTGTATTTTTTTTAACGTAACTGCCTACTCCCAAACTGTCATTTGAAGTAAAACACATAGCCAAGTATTATTCTCCACAATTTTTTTTTTATTGTGCCTTAACCACTTGCCGACCGCCTCACGCCTATATACGTGAGCAGAATGGCACGGGCAGGCAAAATCACGTACCTGATACGTGATGCCTTCCCGCGGGCGGGGGGTCCGATCGGACCCCCCCCCCGGTGCCATAGGCGGTCGGCTCTTGTTCGCGGGCGATGAAAGGTCAGGGGGAGGCCATCCATTGATGGCCACCCCCTCCCGATCGCTCCCAGCGAATCAAATGCTTCCTCTCCCTCTGTAATGTAAACAGAGGGAGAGGAAGTGATGTCATCTCTCCTGGAGCCGGTCTTTTCGTCCCGGCGCAGAGGAGAGAAGACATCCAAGTAAGTGCACCAACACTACACTTCCAGTAGAACACGCAGGCACACTTTTCACCCCCCTTCACACCCCGATCACCCCCCGATCACCCCCCTGTACCCCCTGTCACTCTGATACCAATAGCAGTTTTTTTTTTTTTTGCATTGGTGTCAGTTTGTGACAGTTACAAGTGTTAGGGCAGTTAGGTTAGCCCCCTTTAGGTCTAGGGTACCCCCCTTTAGGTCCAGGGTACCCCCCTAACCCCCCCTAATAAAGGTTAACCCCGTGATCACCCCCCCGTCGCCAGTGTCGCTAAGCGATCGTTTTTCTGATCGCTGCATTAGTGACACAGGTGACGCTAGTTAGGGAGGTAAGTATATAGGTTCGCTGTGAGTGTTTTATAGCGACAGGGACCCCCATATACTACCTGCTAAAGGTTTTAACCCCTTGATTGCCCCCTAGTTAACCCTTTCACCAGCGATCACCGTATAAGTGTTACGGGTGACGCTGGTTAGCTAGTTTGTTTTTTGTAGTTTATTACAGTTTATTATCGTTTATTATAGTTTATTATAGTTTTAGGGCACCCGCCGTTTATTACCTTATAAAGGTTTAACCCCCTAATTGCCCGGCGGTGATAGAAGTTACGTTTTTAGGATCAGATAAGGTCTGCGTCGCCCCAGGCAGCGTCAGGTTAGCACCAGTACCGCTAACACCTACGCACGCAGCATACACCTCCCTTAGTGCTATAGTATCTGAACGGATCGATATCTGATCCGATCAGATCTATACTCCCCAGCAATTTAGGGTCCCTCAAAAAAACGCAGTGTTAGCGGGATCAGCCCAGATACCTGCTAGCACCTGCGTTTTGCTCCTCTGCCCAGCCCTGCCCAGCCCACCCAAGTGCAGTATCGATCGATAACTGACACTTACAAAACACTAAGCACACATAACTGCAGCGTTCGCAGAGTCAGGCCTGATCCCTGCGATCGCTAACAGTTTTTTGGTAGCGTTTTGATACAGTCGCTGACAGTCAGGAGCTTTTTTGCCTGTGAGTCTCACTAGTGTACCCCTAAATTTAGAGCCCAAAATGGCAAATCGAAGGTACACTAGTGAAGAGGCCTACAGGTTTCTGAGCATGACAGATAGTGAAGAGGAAGTCACTCATCTGTCAGATTCAGGCTCAGAATACGATCCTGTAGAGGACAGCGGCTCCATGACAGATAGCTCTGACGACGGAGTTGTGGTCCCTGCTAAGGTCAGGCGTACCAGACCCCGAACTTCTTCTTCTGTCCTTGAAGTGCAAGAACCGCAGGGCTCTCGTATGGAGCAGAGAAGTACTAGCGCCGCTATTCCTTCTGGTGAACTGGCAAGCACCAGCGGCCTAGTACACCCTGGTCGTACATCCAGCACTGCAGTATCACGTGGTGACGTGGCGAGTCCCATAAGTGCAGTTCAAGCTGGCGAGGTGGCAAGCACTAGTAGTGTCCCGCTGCCACCAAGAAGACGAACACAGGCCCGTCGTGCCCATAGTGCCCTTCCTGCTGCATTGGCCAATCCGAATTGGGAACCCACCACTTCTGCAGCACCCGTACTTCCCCCTTTCACTGGCCAACCCGGAATTCAGGTAGAAACAGTTGACTTTATGCCACTGGATTTTTATTCGCTGTTTTTCACCGAAGATCTCCATAGATCTATTGTGGACCAAAGCAATTTGTACGCTGGTCAACACATCGCCACTATTCCCCAGTCCACCCTTGCCAGAGATAGGAAACCAATTACGGTTTCCGAATTTAAGATCTTTCTGGGCCTTTCCCTCCTCATGGGCTTGAATAAAAAGAGTGAGTTGCGGTCATATTGGTCCACTGACCCAATTTACCATTCGCCCTTGTTCTCTGCTTCCATGGCCAGGGCACGATACGAGCAGATTTTGCGGTTCATGCACTTCAACGACAATGAACTCTGTCGTCCTCGTGGAGACCCTGCATACGATCGGCTCTACAAAATTCGGCCCCTCGTAAACCACTTCAACCAACGTTTTGCAGACTTGTTTACCCCCCATCAAGTTGTCTGCGTTGATGAGTCCCTGATTAAGTTTTCTGGCCGCTTGTCATTCAAACAGTACCTTCCCAGCAAGCGTGCCAGATACGGGGTCAAGATGTATAAGCTCTGTGACAGGGCCACAGGCTATACATGTAGTTTTATGGTTTACGAGGGAAGAGATAGTCACGTAGAGCCGACAAACTGCCCTGACTACATAGGAAGCGCTGGCAAGATAGTGTGGGACTTGGTGTCACCCTTATTCGGAAAGGGGTACCACTTGTACGTGGACAATTATTACACGAGCGTGCCACTTTTTAGTCACTTGTTTGATCATCAGATTGGAGCATGTGGCACCGTGCGATCTAATCGCCGGGGCTTTCCCCAGCGGCTTGTAGATTCCCGTCTTAGGCTGGGGGAGAGAGCATGCTTGAAGTGTAATAACTTGCTCACTATGAAGTGGAGGGACAATAAGAATGTTTTCATTCTTACCTCCCTTCATGCAGACACGACGACCCAAATTCCTACGGCGACTGGTGTTGTGGAGAAACCCCTCTGTGTCCACGAATACAACCTTAATATGGGAGGGGTGGACCTCAACGACCAGTTGTTGGCGCCGTACCTAGTTGCCCGTAAGGCCAGACGCTGGTACAAAAAAGTGTCTGTTTATTTATTTCAATTGGCTTTGCTGAACGCTCATGTGCTATACAGAGCTTCAGGACGGACTGGATCCTTCCTTAAATTCCAGGAAGAGATCGTCGGAGCCCTTCTGTTTCCAGACGGTGCTCTACCTCACCTTCCCCA
The DNA here is from genome assembly GCA_037952835.1 of Lithobates septentrionalis. Lineage (NCBI taxonomy): Eukaryota > Metazoa > Chordata > Amphibia > Anura > Ranidae > Lithobates > Lithobates septentrionalis. The sequence continues at coordinate 1,163,820 of JBBDGP010001605.1, read as the reverse complement.
ACCAAATGCAGTAAGCCGACTGCATGAGAGGCATTTTCTTTATGCCCTCCCGAGTACCCCTACCCAACGAACCCCCCAAAAAAGATGTCGTGTCTGCAGCAAGCGCGGATTTAGGCGTGACACCCGGTATTGTTGTCCCCTCTGTCCTGGCAGTCCTGGTCTTTGCATTGGTGAATGTTTTGAACGCTACCATACACTAGCGGAGTATTAGCGTAGGGTACAGCACTGCACAGACTAGGACACACTTTCACAGGGTCTCCCAAGATGCTGTCGCATTTTGAGAGACCCAAACCTGGTACCAGTTAAAAAAGTTAAAGTTACAAAAAAAAGTGTAAAAAAAACAAAAAAACAAAAAAAAGTAAAAAAAAAGAAAAAAACACAAAAAAATATATAAAATAAAAAACCAAAAATAGTTGTTGTTTTATTGTTCTCTCTCTATTCTCTCTCTATTGTTCTGCATTCTATACTGCAATGTTTTATTGTTATGTTTTTATCATGTTTGCTTTATAGGTATGCAATTTTTTTATACTTTGTTTTTTTATTGTTAACCACTTTTTTGTTTTCAGGTACGCCATTCAGCTGCAGAGCGGATTTATTTATCTTGACAGCAACAGCGTTTGCTCCCACGATACATAAAGCCGTGACTCCAGCGCTGTCGGAGGTGATTTCACCACCACAGTTACATACTTCAGCATATATGCCGAAGCGTGGGGGCAGCAGTGGGTGGAGGAGCGATTTGCTCCTGCCTTTTGCGGGAGGATGCCCCCATGCTTCGGCATATATATATTTTAGGTAAGCACAGGTTGCGTTAAATGTTTTATTTTTTACTATGTTTTTTTTTTGTATTTTGCTTTGCAGGTATGGTAAGTATTACTGTTATACTGTAATGTTACTTTGTTTTTTGTTAACCATCATTTGCTTAGCAGGTACGCCATTCAGTTGCAGCGCGGATTTATTTATCTTGACAGCAACAGCGTTTGCTCCCACGATACATAAAGCCGCGACTCCAGCGCTGTCGGAGGTGATTTCACCACCACAGTTACATACTTCAGCATATATGCCGAAGCGTGGGGGCAGCAGTGGGTGGAGGAGCAATTTGCTCCTGCCTTTTGCGGGAGGATGCCCCCATGCTTCGGCATATATAAACGGTGCATGTATGCCCATCATTAGAAGTGGGTGGATGAAGGGAGGTATTCTAATGGTGGGCATACCCACCGATCAATATTTTTTTTTCGTTCAGCCCACAGGCTGCATGAAAAAAAAAAAGTTTACAATGTATGCCCAACAAGGACCAGCAACGTACTGGTATGTTGCTGGACTTTGAGTGGTTATACCAGAATGATGCCTGCAGGTTTAGGTATCATCTTGGTATCATTCTTTTCAGCCAGCGGTCGGCTTTCATGTAAAAGCAATCCTAGCGGCTAATTAGCCTCTAGACTGCTTTTACAAGCAGTGGGAGGGAATGCCCCCCCCCACCCCCACCGTCTTCTATGTTTTTCTCTGGCTCTCCTGTCCCAACAGGGAACCTGAGAATGCAGCCGGTGATTCAGCCAGCTGACCATAGAGCTAATCAGAGACCAGAATGGCTCCAAACATCTCTATGGCCTAAGAAACCGGAAGCTACGAGCATTTCATGACTTAGATTTCGCCGGATGTAAACAGCGCCATTGGGAAATTGGGAAAGCATTTTATCACACCGATCTTGGTGTGGTCAGATGCTTTGAGGGCAGAGGAGAGATCTAGGGTCTAATAGACCCCAATTTTTTCAAAAAAAGAGTACCTGTCACTACCTATTGCTATCATAGGGGATATTTACATTCCCTGAGATAACAATAAAAATTATTTAAAAAAAATAAAAATGAAAGGAACAGTTTAAAAATAAGATAAAAAAGCAAAAAAATAATAAAGAAAAAAAAAACAAAAAAAAAAAAAAAAACACCCCTGTCCCCCCCTGCTCTCGCACAAAGGCGAACGCAAGCGTCGGTCTGGCGTCAAATGTAAACAGCAATTGCACCATGCATGTGAGGTATCACCGCGAAGGTCAGATTGAGGGCAGTAATTTTAGCAGTAGACCTCCTCTGTAAATGTAAAGTGGTAACCTGTAAAGGCTTTTAAAGGCTTTTAAAAATGTATTTAGTTTGTCGCCACTGCACGTTTGTGCGCAATTTTAAAGCATGTCATGTTTGGTATCCATGTACTCGGCCTAAGATCATCTTTTTTATTTCATCAAACATTTGGGGAATATAGTGTGTTTTAGTGTATTAAAATTTAAAAAAAGTGTGTTTTTTCCCCAAAAAATGCGTTTGAAAAATCGCTGCGCAACTACTGTGTGAAAAAAAAAATGAAACACCCACCATTTTAATCTGTAGGGCATTTGCTTTAAAAAAATATATAATGTTTGGGGGTTCAAAGTCATTTTCTTGCAAAAAAAAAAAATTTTTTTCACGTAAACAAAAAGTGTCAGAAAGGGCTTTGTCTTCAAGTGGTTAGAAGAGTGGGTGATGTGTGACATAAGCTTCTAAATGTTGTGCATAAAATGCCAGGACAGTTCAAAACCCCCCCAAATGACCCCATTTTGGAAAGTAGACACCCCAAGCTATTTGCTGAGAGGCATGTCGAGTCCATGGAATATTTTATATTGCGACACAAGTTGCGGGAAAAAGACAATTTTTTTTTTTTTGCACAAAGTTGTCACTAAATGATATATTGCTCAAACATGCCATGGGAATATGTGAAATTACACCCCAAAATACTTTCTGTTGCTTCTCCTGAGTACGGAGATACCACATGTGTGAGACTTTTTGGGAGCCTAGCCACGTACGGGACCCCGAAAACCAAGCACCGCCTTCAGGCTTTCTAAGGGCGTAAATTTTTGATTTCAGTCTTCACTGCCTATCACAGTTTTGGAGGCCGTGGAATGCCCAGATGGCACAAACCACCCCCAAATGACCCCATTTTGGAAAATAGACACCCAAAGCTATTTGCTGAGAGGTATAGTGAGTATTTTGCAGACCTCACTTTTTGTCACAAACTTTTGAAAATTGAAAAAAGAAAAAAAAAATACGTTTTTCTTGTCTTTCTTCATTTTCAAAAACAAATGAGAGCTGCAAAATACTCACCATGCCTCTCAGCAAATAGCTTGGGGTGTCTACTTTCCAAAATGGGGTCATTTTGGGGGGTTTTGTGCAATCTTGGCATTTTATGGCCTTCAAAACTGTGATCGGTAGTGAGGAGTGAAATCAAAAATTAACGCTCTTAGAAATCCTGAAGGCGGTGATTGGATTTCGGGGCCCCGTATGAAGCTAGGCTTCAAAAAAGTGCCACTCATGTGGTATCCCCGTACTCAGGAGAAGCAGCAGAATGTATTTTGGGGTGTAATTCCACATATGCCCATGGCATGTTTGAGCAATATATCATTTAGTGACAACTTTGTGCAAAAAAAAAAAAAAATTGTCACGTTTCCGCAACTTGTGTCAAAATATAAAATATTCCATGGACTCAACATGCCTCTCAGCAAATAGCTTGGGGTGTCTACTTTCCAAAATGGGGTCATTTGGGGGGGTTTTGTGCCATCTTGGCATTTTATGGCCTTCAAAACTGTGATAGGTAGTGAGCAGTGAAATCAAAAATTTATGGCCTTAGAAATCCTGAAGGCGGTGATTGGTTTTCGGGGCCCCGTACGCGGCTAGGCTCCCAAAAAGTCCCACACATGTGGTATCTAGGGTTGCCACCTTTTCTTCGAGCCAAACCCGAACACTTCAGCGGGGCTTGGCATTTTTTTTGTAGCATACACTATGAGATTGTAAAATACCCGGGACACCTCTGTGTGCCCTAGGGGAGTAGTAATGCGGCACGCGCAGCAGTGAACAGTGGGTGTAGACAATTGCATACAGTATAGTGCAGGCGTGCGTAATGTACAATATAGTGTATATGTAGTGTGTAATGTTTGGTGGGAAGCCTCCCAGTGTAATATTGGGGGGTGGTCTCCTGGTGTGTGTGATAGATAGATAGATAGATATGGTGGGGAGGGGGATCGGTAAGGACTGTATGTATGGGGGAACTCTGATGTAAGGGGGGGCTCTGGTGACGAGATCACCTTATATCAGAGTCCACTGCATTCACCTTTACATCAGAGTTCCCGTTTATGTAATTGTCCACAGAGTTCAAACTTGCATTAAAAATGAAACTCTAATGTGGGGGGGGGGACTCTGGTCACCATAGAGCACCTTCCACAGAGTGAATGCACTAAGGTAAGGTGGGGGGGTTACTGATATAAGGGGTAACCTTTATATCAGTGCCCCTTTACCTTACTGCATTCACTGCCCCCTACATTAGTGATCCCCCCTTAGACTGGCCTTGCTACGCTGTCACTGACCACCACTCAGGTGCTCCGTGCAGGGCTCAGTCAGATGGTCCTCTCTGGGCTCCAGCTTGGTGGCTCTCGTTTCAGCCTATATTACACTACGAGACTGTGCCGCCATAATACAAGAGATGATCAGAGGCTACAGACATGATACAAAAGATGGTCAGAGACTGCAGACATGATACAGGAGATGGTCAGAGACTGCAAACATACTACAGGAGATGATCAGAGACTGCAGACATAGTACAGGAGATGTTAAGAAACTGCAGACATGATACAGGAGATGATCAGAGAGTGTGCGGACATCGTACAAAAGATGGCCAGAGACTGCAGACATAGTACAGGAGATGGTCAGAGACTGCAGACATAGTACAGGAGATGGTCAGAGACTGCAGACATAATACAGGAGATGGTCAGAGACTGCAGACATAATACAGGAGATGGTCAGAGACTGCAGACATAGTACAGGAGATGGTCAGAGACTGCAGACATAGTACAGGAGATGGTCAGAGACTGCAGACATAGTACAGGAGATGGTCAGAGACTGCAGACATAGTACAGGAGATGGTCAGAGACTGCAGACATAGTACAGGAGATGGTCAGAGACTGCGGACATAATACAGGAGATGATCAGAGTATGTGGACATGATACAGGAAATGGTCAGAGACTGCAGACATGATACATCAGATGGTCATAGACTACAGACATGATACAGGAGATAGTCATAGAGTGTGCGGACATGGTACAGGAGATGGTCAGAGACTGAAGACATGATACATGAGATGGTCATAGAGTGTGCGGACATGGTACAGGAGATGGTCAGAGAATGCAGACACAACTGGGCTGAAATTGCACTCGGGTCACATATGAATCGCACAGAATGCACAGCGCGTTCCTGTGTTTTCATAGTGTGAACCCGCCCTGTGACCTGGAATCCACACTTTGCTCCACTAACTTGCTTGGAAGGGGGGCACTAGTATGGGCACCTGAAGCAATTTTCCACATCTCTTGTGGGGTGCCAAGGGCCACCCCCTCTGTGGCAGACATCATCTCTTTAATATTGGGGGGAGAGGATATGTGCTAAGAGGTCTGGATTTCATATCCAAGCCCCCTTGTAGCACAGGTACTAGGGTTGCCACCTGTCCGGGATTCACCCGGACAGTACGGGTTTTGAAACATGTGTCCGGGTCTCTGGCCGCCTCAGACCCGGGCACATTATTCAGACCCGTCTGTGGCTCCCTGTGCGGCGTGCCTTGCCTACACAGGCAGCCCTCTAACTTCCCCGGCGAATCATAGTAATGGAATTCCCGCAGCTTGTGCGGGGTATCTTAGTTCCAGCATGGCACACCGTCCGTGAGCTCCACTTTTCATGACAGGACAGACCCGACATCTCTCCCCGCTGTCCCCAGCTGCAGGACACAGACACAGTGCAGAGAGAGTGCTGTGGAGTGAACCCGCCCCTCCTCCTCCTCCTGTGTTGTTTTCCTGTGTACACAGAGGAGGAGGAGGGGAGGAGGGGAAAGCTCTCCATGCTGCCGACAACGCTGCCGGACTGAGATCATCTATCAACAACAAATCCACAGTGAGTCTTCCAGAGGATGGGGGGCATGAACAAGAGGGTGAGGGGGCAACTAGCCTACAGTTCACTTTGAGTAATTTGTGTGTGTGTGTGTGTGGGGGGGGTATCTTCTAGGGGGCACTTTAGTACCTGTGCTACAAGGGGGCTTGGATATGAAATCCAGACCTCTTAGCACATATCCTCTCCCCCCAATATTAAAGAGATGATGTCTGCCACAGAGGGGGTGGCCCTTGGCACCCCACAAGAGATGTGGAAAATTGCTTCAGGTGCCCATACTAGTGCCCCCCTTCCAAGCAAGTTAGTGGAGCAAAGTGTGGATTCCAGGTCACAGGGCGGGTTCACACTATGAAAACACAGGAACGCGCTGTGCATTCTGTGCGATTCATATGTGACCCGAGTGCAATTTCAGCCCAGTTGTGTCTGCATTCTCTGACCATCTCCTGTACCATGTCCGCACACTCTATGACCATCTCATGTATCATGTCTTCAGTCTCTGACCATCTCCTGTACCATGTCCGCACACTCTATGACTATCTCCTGTATCATGTCTGTAGTCTATGACCATCTGATGTATCATGTCTGCAGTCTCTGACCATTTCCTGTATCATGTCCGCAGTCTCTGACCATCTCCTGTACTATGTCTGCAGTCTCTGACCATCTCCTGTACTATGTCTGCAGTCTCTGACCATCTCCTGTACTATGTCTGCAGTCTCTGACCATCTCCTGTACTATGTCTGCAGTCTCTGACCATCTCCTGTACTATGTCTGCAGTCTCTGACCATCTCCTGTACTATGTCTGCAGTCTCTGACCATCTCCTGTACTATGTCTGCAGTCTCTGACCATCTCCTGTACTATGTCTGCAGTCTCTGACCATCTCCTGTATTATGTCTGCAGTCTCTGACCATCTCCTGTATTATGTCTGCAGTCTCTGACCATCTCCTGTACTATGTCTGCAGTCTCTGACCATCTCCTGTATTATGTCTGCAGTCTCTGACCATCTCCTGTACTATGTCTGCAGTCTCTGGCCATCTCCTGTACTATGTCTGCAGTCTCTGGCCATCTTTTGTACGATGTCCGCACACTCTCTGATCATCTCCTGTATCATGTCTTCAATTTCTTAACATCTCCTGTACTATGTCTGCAGTCTCTGATCATCTCCTGTACTATGTCTGCAGTCTCTGACCATCTCCTGTACTATGTCTGCAGTCTCTGACCATCTCCTGTACTATGTCTGCAGTCTCTGACCATCTCCTGTATTATGTCCGCAGTCTCTGACCATCTCCTGTATTATGTCCGCAGTCTCTGACCATCTCCTGTACTATGTCTGCAGTCTCTGACCATCTCCTGTATTATGTCTGCAGTCTCTGACCATCTCCTGTACTATGTCTGCAGTCTCTGACCATCTCCTGTACTATGTCTGCAGTCTCTGACCATCTCCTGTACTATGTCTGCAGTCTCTGACCATCTCCTGTATTATGTCTGCAGTCTCTGACCATCTCCTGTACTATGTCTGCAGTCTCTGACCATCTCCTGTATTATGTCTGCAGTCTCTGACCATCTCCTGTACTATGTCTGCAGTCTCTGGCCATCTTTTGTACGATGTCCGCACACTCTCTGATCATCTCCTGTATCATGTCTTCAATTTCTTAACATCTCCTGTACTATGTCTGCAGTCTCTGATCATCTCCTGTACTATGTCTGCAGTCTCTGACCATCTCCTGTACTATGTCTGCAGTCTCTGACCATCTCCTGTACTATGTCTGCAGTCTCTGACCATCTCCTGTACTATGTCTGCAGTCTCTGACCATCTCCTGTATTATGTCCGCAGTCTCTGACCATCTCCTGTATTATGTCCGCAGTCTCTGACCATCTCCTGTATTATGTCTGCAGTCTCTGACCATCTCCTGTACTATGTCTGCAGTCTCTGACCATCTCCTGTATTATGTCTGCAGTCTCTGACCATCTCCTGTACTATCTCTGCTGTCTCTGGCCATCTTTTGTACGATGTCCGCACACTCTCTGATCATCTCCTGTATCATGTCTGCAGTTTCTTAACATCTCCTGTACTATGTCTGCAGTCTCTGATCATCTCCTGTAGTATGTTTGCAGTCTCTGACCATCTCCTGTATCATGTCTGCAGTCTCTGACCATCTTTTGTATCATGTCTGTAGCCTCTGATCATCTCTTGTATTATGGCGGCACAGTCTCGTAGTGTAATATAGGCTGAAACGAGAGCCACCAAGCTGGAGCCCAGAGAGGACCATCTGACTGAGCCCTGCACGGAGCACCTGAGTGGTGGTCAGTGACAGCGTAGCAAGGCCAGTCTAAGGGGGGATCACTAATGTAGGGGGCAGTGAATGCAGTAAGGTAAAGGGGCACTGATATAAAGGTTACCCCTTATATCAGTAACCCCCCACCTTACCTTAGTGCATTCACTCTGTGGAAGGTGCTCTATGGTGACCAGAGTCCCCCCCCCCACATTAGAGTTTCATTTTTAATGCAAGTTTGAACTCTGTGGACAATTACATAAACGGGAACTCTGATGTAAAGGTGAATGCAGTGGACTCTGATATAAGGTGATCTCGTCACCAGAGCCCCCCCTTACATCAGAGTTCCCCCATACATACAGTCCTTACCGATCCCCCTCCCCACCATATCTATCTATCTATCTATCACACACACCAGGAGACCACCCCCCAATATTACACTGGGAGGCTTCCCACCAAACATTACACACTACATATACACTATATTGTACATTACGCACGCCTGCACTATACTGTATGCAATTGTCTACACCCACTGTTCACTGCTGCGCGTGCCGCATTACTACTCCCCCTAGGGCACACAGAGGTGTCCCGGGTATTTTACAATCTCATAGTGTATGCTACAAAAAAAATGCCAAGCCCCGCTGAAGTGTTCGGGTTTGGCTCGAAGAAAAGGTGGCAACCCTAACAGGTACTAAAGTGCCCCCTAGAAGATACCCCCCCCACACACACACACAAATTACTCAAAGTGAACTGTAGGCTAGTTGCCCCCTCACCCTCTTGTTCATGCCCCCCATCCTCTGGAAGACTCACTGTGGATTTGTTGTTGATAGATGATCTCAGTCCAGCAGCGTTGTCGGCAGCATGGAGAGCTTTCCCCTCCTCCCCTCCTCCTCCTCTGTGTACACAGGAAAACAACACAGGAGGAGGAGGAGGGGCGGGTTCACTCCACAGCACTCTCTCTGCACTGTGTCTGTGTCCTGCAGCTGGGGACAGCGGGGAGAGATGTCGGGTCTGTCCTGTCATGAAAAGTGGAGCTCACGGACGGTGTGCCATGCTGGAACTAAGATACCCCGCACAAGCTGCGGGAATTCCATTACTATGATTCGCCGGGGAAGTTAGAGGGCTGCCTGTGTAGGCAAGGCACGCCGCACAGGGAGCCACAGACGGGTCTGAATAATGTGCCCGGGTCTGAGGCGGCCAGAGACCCGGACACATGTTTCAAAACCCGTACTGTCCGGGTGAATCCCGGACAGGTGGCAACCCTAGTGGTATCCCCGTACTCAGGAGAAGCAGCTGAATGTATTTTGGGGTGCAATTCCACATATGCCCATGGCCTGTGTGAGCAACATATCATTTAGTGACAACTTTGTGCAAAAAAAAAAAAAAAATGGTCACATTCCCGCAAATTGTGTCAAAAATAAAATATTCCATGGACTCAACATGCCTCTCAGCAAATAGCTTGGGGTGTCTACTTTCCAAAATGGGGTCATTTGGGGGGGGTTTTGTGCCATCTTGGCATTTTATGGCCTTCAAAACTGTGATAGGTAGTGAGGAGTGACATCAAAAATTTAGGCCCTTTGAAATCCTGAAGGCGGTGCTTGGTTTTCGGGGCCCCGTACGCGGCTAGGCTCCCAAAAAGTCCCACACATGTGGTATCCCCATACTCAGGAGAAGCAGCTGAATGTATTTTGGGGTACAATTCCACATATGCCCATGGCCTGTGTGAGCAATATATCATTTAGTGACAACTTTTTGTAATTTTTTTTTTTTTTTTTTGTCATTATTCAATCACTTGGGCCAAAAAAATAAATATTCAATGGGTTCAACATGCGCCTCAGCAATTTCCTTGGGGTGTCTACTTTCCAAAATGGGGTCATTTGGGGGGGTTTTGTACTGCCCTGCTATTTTAGCACCTCATGAAATGACATAGGCAGTCATAAACTAAAAGCTGTGTAAATTCCAGAAAATGTACCCTAGTTTGAAGACGCTATAACTTTTGCGCAAACCAATAAATATACGCTTATTGACATTTTTTTACAAAGACATGTGGCCGAATACATTTTGGCCTAAATGTATGACTAAAATTTAGTTTATTGGATTTTTTTTATAACAAAAAGTAGAAAATATCATTTTTTTTCCAAAATTTTCGGTCTTTTCGTTTATAGCGCAAAAAATAAAAACGGCAGAGGTGATCAAATACCATCAAAAGAAAGCTCTATTTGTGGGAAAAAAAGGACGCAAATTTCGTTTGGGTACAGCATTGCATGACCGCGCAATTAGCAGTTAAAGCGACGAAGTGCCAAATTGTAAAAAGTGCTCTGGTCAGGAAGGGGGTAAATTCTTCCGGGGCTGAAGTGGTTAAAAAAAGAAAACAAAAAAATTAGACATGCTATCTGGCAATAAAACTTAACCAAAAAGTGCCTTCTATGCATCCAAAAATATAGAAAATATACTAAATCAAATCATTATTATTCAACCAAAAAATAACGTCAAAGCCATAACTCCAAGGCCAATAATAAATAACACGTTATCTCCTCCAATTTTGCAACATGGCTGGTTGACGAACGGCCATCAGAAACGAACTGAAAAGCGCGAATCAACACTCAAACTTCTACTAACATGAAAATTAGCAGAGAAGCCCAAAGGGTGGCGCTAAAGAGCTGAAAAAACACGTAGTACGTCACTAGGTTCGTGTTTGTTGGCTGACAATTCCTTGCCGTTTGTATGCAAGACAAGTTGCTGGCCAACGCCCTTCGGACAAAAGTCCAAGGTTTTGTCTGCGGAAAATCCGATCGTGTGTATGAGGCTTTAGGGTACAGTTTGGGGATGGCCCCTTCCTGTTCCAACATGACTGCACACAAAGCATGGTCCATAAAGACACACACATTTTAAAAACTATTTTCCCCCTTTTATATAAGTGATCACATACCCTCTGTTCTTTGCTGCATAGAAGCTCAGGGAGGAGAAACAGAAGCACATTGATCTTCCCAGTGAGTGGCTGTGCTCTCATGCTAGCGTGGTCAGTTTTTAATAGGAAAGCAGGGGGACTAGCAGGAACACCAGGGGTTTCACACAAAAGGAAGCAATACAAAGAGCTTATACGAATACATGGTGCAGCAGGCACACATCATGAACATGAAATGTTGGGTTGACATTCTTTTACTCGAAACTGATGACCTGTAGCAGGTTGTGCTCATTTTGCTGGTATGCTGGCTTGATATGTTGGGTATCTACAGTATTTACTCGGTCCAACCTCATCTTTTATTTTCTTTAAAAGAAAAAAAAAAAGGGGGGGGGGGTAATATATTGCCCAAAAACTATTTTTTACTGACATTTTGCATTTGATAAACTGTTGTACAACTGTGTGCGACATAAAAAAAAATTGGAACTACCATTATTTTATTCTACAGTGTGTCTTTTTTCAGTAAATATAAAATGTGTTGGGGTTTAAACCAATCTTCAGGCTTAAGACTTTTTAAAAAAAAAAAAACAAAAAAAAACTCAAACTTAATTAAAATAGAAAAAAAAAATTAGCGGTTATTGCATATATATATATATATATATATATATATATATATATATATATATATATATATATATATATATGCAATAACAGCTAATTTTTTTTTTCTATTTTAATTAAGTTTGAGTTTTTTTTTGTTTTTTTTTTTTTTTTTACAGGAAGACATACAGAGTGTATATCGGCTTGCGCATACTTTCAGAGAAAAAAAAAATGAGAACGTGGAAAATTACCGTTACATCAAAGAGAATAACATTACAAAGATGTGGGATTAGAGGTGGAGCTCAACCTGCTGGCTACTGCGACAGATCAATAAAAATAAAGGATAACTATTGTAAGGGATCAGAGGGGTGAACAGCTGGCTCAAAGACAGTCCAGTAAAATAAAGTGGCTTTATTCAGCAAAAATGGCAAAATAAACATAAGACAAGACAGACTTGTCTGGCATGGTTGTGCAGACAGGTACAGTTCAGCAGCACACAGGTTTACAGGTAATAGTCCATGGCTCCAATCAGAGCTACAGCCTTTATGTGGTTATGCTCACCCAGCAGGTACACCTCTCTCCTACTCAAACAGCTCCTCTCTGACACTTTCAGCACACCTGACAAATAGCAGGTCTGAAGGGGAAATACCTGCCCTCTTCGATTAACCCCTGCTTAACCCTGCCCCAGGCTGACCCTCTACATATCCCCCCCCCCCCCCCCCACCCCCTGTTCCAGGCCAGGGGTCTGGACACCACGAATCCAGTGGCCATAGACCCGGGAAAGGGCTTTTTTTTTTTTCAAAATGCACATGCCCACGTCTATGCCCCCTTCCTACTCTGAATCCACATCGTTTCTAGACTGGATTGCTGCTGTAAACCTATCATAGTCATTTTTATCAGTTTCCATTTGGCTAAGGTGACCAGATTTTTAAAATGAAATCCGGGGACATTTTTTTTTTTATTGGCAAATAGTAAACTATTTTATAAGCATATTTTCCTCAAATTATATATGCAGTGTATGTGGTATGTGTTTATGTAATGATTGTATGATATATAAAATTATTTCTGGAAATCATTTCATACTAGCCCCATAGCATTATTATGCCAGCCCAACCGCATAACGTCATTATTTTCTTGTTCATAAAAGGGAAAACCATGCATTTTAAAGAACATTTGAAGAGTGTATTATACTCACCAGTGCTTATCAGCGCGGCCTCATCAGTGCCCATCAATGTAGCCTCACCAGTGCTCATCAATACAGCCTCGCCAGTGCCAATCAATGCAGCCTCACCAATGCCAATCAATGCAGCCTCACCAAATCTAATCAATGCAGCCTCACCAGTGCCAATCAATGCAGCCTCACCAGTGCCAATCAATGTAACCTCACCAGTGCCCATCACCTCAGCTTGTTCAGTGTCCATCAATTCAGCCTGTTCAGTGTCCATCAATGCAGCCTGTTCAGTGCCCATCAATGCAGTCTGTTCAGTGCCCATTAGCTCAGTCTGATCAGTGCCCATCAATGCAGCCAGTTCAGTGCTCATCATCTCGGCCTGTTCAGTGCCCATCAATGCAACCTGTTCAGTGTCCATCAGGTCAGCCTGTTCAGTGCCCATCAGCTCAGCCTGTTCAGTGCCCATCAGCTCAGCCTGTTCAGTGCCCATTAGCTCAGTCTGATTAGTGCCCATCAATTCAGCCTATTCATTGCCCATCAATGCAGCCTGTTCAGTGCCCATTAGCTCAGCCAGATCATTGCCCATCAATGCAGCCTGTTCAGTGCCCATCAGCCCAGCCTTCCCAGTGCCCATCAGCTCAGCCAGTTCAGTGCCCATTAGCTCAGCCAGATCATTGCCCATCAATGCAGCCTGATCAGTGCCCATCAATGCAGCCTGATCAGTGCCCATCAATGCAGCCTGCTCAGTGCCCATCAATGCCACATGATCAGTGCCCATCAATGCAGCCTGTTCAGTGCCCATCAATGCCACGTGATCAGTGCCCATTAGCCCAGCCTTTTCAGTGCCCATCAGCTCAGCTGGTTTAGTGCCCATCAGCTCAGCCTGTTCAGTGCCCATCAGCTCAGCCTGTTCAGTGCCCATCAGCTCAACCTGTTCAGTGCCCATCAGCTCAGCCTGTTCAATGCCCATTAGCTCAGCCTGTTCAGTGCCCATCAATGCAGCCTGTTCAGTGCCCAGCAGCTCAGCCTGTTTAGTGTTCATCAATGCAACCTGTTCAGTGCCCATCAGCCCAGCCTGTTCAGTGCCCATCAATGAAGCCTAATCAGTGCCCATCAATGCCGCCTGCTCGGTGCCCATCAATGCAGCCTGCTCAGTGCCCATCAATGCAGCCTGCTCAGTGCCCATCAATGCAGCCTGTTTAATGCCCATCAATGCAGCCTGTTCAGTGCCCAGCAGCTCAGCCTGTTCAGTGCCCAGCAGCTCAGCCTGTTCAGTGCACAGCAGCTTAGCCTGTTCAGTGCCCATAAATGCAGCCTGTTTAGTGCCCATAAATGCAGCCTCACCTAGAGGAGAGGAGATGGATTATACAGAGCGGGGATTTCCTGTTTACCCCGTGTGGCTGCTGTTCTCAGAGGATGTCCTGCCTTCTTTAAAAGGTATCACCAGTGTGCTGCCTATCATAGGAGGCAGTCCAGGAGGCGGGACTTCCTCTGACAGTTGAGTAAGTGGGAGATCCCCACTCTGTATAATCCAGCAGCGCTCAAAACCCCCCCCCCCCCCTCACCATCCGAGACAGCCCAAGCCCCAATGGGCCCAGTGGGACTTAACTTAAATATAGGGTAGGGTTATCCAGAGGTGTAACTAGAACCTTTAGGGCCCTGATGCAAAAAATCCTTGGTGGACCCCCCTAATTTATTTGGTCCCAGGGCCCCTTTCCCTGGTCCCATGGCCCTTCCCACTGATCCTGGGGCTCTTTACTCCTGTTGCGGGGCCCTTTTATTATGGCCCGCAGCAGTGCCTTCTACGGTGACAGAAAGCAATATATATGTCACCAGCACACCAGGGAACTCCATATAAGGGTCCAACGCAGTGGCACAATTACCAGGGTTGCAAAGGTCACACTTGTGATCAGGCCCTGGTGTTCTGCTGCCATTAGAGCACCTGCTCTGACTTCTCTATCTCCATGGCAGCAGTGGCAGTCTGGTTACATTATGGGTCTGATGGGTGCATGCGGGGGAGGGCTGGCACTATTGGTTGTAGACAGCTGAGTCCCACGTCGGTCACCTGGAAGCAGTACTATTGTCATGCCGATCGAGATGTGATCCAGGTGACGCTCCCAGTCGGATCTAATAAACACAGTATTTATAGGAATCAAAAGTACAATCATACTGTATGTATCAAAAATATGTTTAGCAGATACGTGGGCTCCATGCCAGTAAAGTTGGGGCTCTGATCAATTAAATTACTATTTTATTTAATATTAGATCCGACTGGGAGCATCATTTGGAAGTCTTGTTCTAGTTGGAGAAATTTGGGGGGGTGGGATTGCTAAGAGTGGAGGAGGAATTTGGGGGGGGGGATTTGTGCTAGGAGGGGGAAATTGGGGGAAATTTATGCTAGGAGGGGGGAATTTGGGGGAAATTTGTGGTAGGAGGGGGGGTTTTTGGGGAAATTTGTGCTAGGAGGGGGTATTGGGAGGGGGGGGGTTGTGCTGGAAGGGGGTATTATGGGGAATTTGTGCTAGGAGGGGGAATGTGGGGGGAATGTGTTCTGGGAGGGAGTATTTGGGGGGAATTTGTGCTAGGAGGGGGAATGTGTGCTGGGAGGGGGTATTTGGGGGGAATGTGTGCTGGGAGGGAGTATTTGAGGGGGGGGGATGTGTGTTGGGAGGGAGCATTTAGGGGAAATTTGTACTAGGAGGGGGTATTTGGGGAAATTTGTGCTAGGAGGGGGAATGTGGGGAGAATGTGTGCTGGGAGGGGGTATTTGGGGGGAATGTGTGCTGGGAGGGAGTATTTGAGGGGAATTTGTGCTAGGGGGGGATGTGTGCTGGGAGGGAGTATTTGGGGGGGGATGTGTGCTGGGAGGGGGCATGTGGGGGAAATTTGTGCTAGGAGGGGGTATTTGGGGAAATTTGTGCTAGGAGGGGGTATTTTGGGGGGGTTGTGCTAGGAGGGGGTATTTGGGGGGGGGGGTTGTGCTGGGAGTGGGTATTTGGGGGGGATTTGTGCTAGGAGGGGGAATGTGGGGGGAATGTGTGCTGGGAGGGGGCATTTGGGGGGAAATGTGTGCTGGGCAGTGCCAGGTCCCCCAGCACCCAGGGCGAACTTTTCAAACTGCGCCCCCCCCCCCCCCCCCAATCATCTTGCCTACACATGATCATTACACCTACAATTGGAGTGAAGAAGTCAGGATTAGATAAATTGCAAAGTGCAAGGAGCAAAAAGAAATGTGAGTGCAGGAATCAGGAACAGGGTTATTTTTAAAATAATAAATCGGGTCCTGCTTCTAGAGGATGCGGCTTTCACTGTGCTGGCTATTGGGTGAGGCTTAAAGGGATGCGCAGTGCAACGGTTCAGTAGCAAGTGATGCAGATTTCAGGGGTCAGTAGTGATGCAGAGTTCAGACCTTTATGACTGTGGAAGGGGGGCATTCAGAAGATCCAAATGTTTTTAGGGTTGGGAGGGTCTACTTTAAAGTTCTTTTACTGTTTTTGTTCAGAATATCTACAATACTTTAGTGTGTATGAACTGGGGAGTGGTTCAGAAATATTAACCTGAAAAACAAAAATGTAATATATTGCAGCTTATCAATTATTAGATGTGGTGGCTGCATTTGTTTTCTTTTTTTTTAGGCTTTAGGCTCCCACTCTGGATAAAGGAGCACAGGGGGCACAACAGACAGCAGCACTATCAGTCTGGGGGAGGGGGGAGTGTTAATTTATCTAATAGATTTAGATACACTAACAAATTGAAGTAAAACTCCAGTTCCCACTTTATAATTTACTGTAACATATTTTTTCCCCCTTTGTTTAGTAAAAAGATTTTGCTTAAATATATGCTGACCATTGTAAGCACCCCCTGTCAGTGGTAAATGGTTTGTCTCATCTCGGTATCTGCAAGTGAGCTTGTTCTTTTGAAAAACAACAGACTTGCTGGCTGGATCACCAGATAAAAACAAAAGAAAGAAAGACTAAAAAAAAAAAACAAATGCAGCCATCACATCTAGGAATTGGTAACCTGCAATATAATTAAATGTTTGTTTGTGGGTTTAACCACTTAAGCCTCGGACCATTTGGCTGGCCAAAGACCAGAGCACTTTTTGCGATTCGGCACTGCGTCGCTTTAAATGACAATTGCGCGGTAGTGCGATTGGTGGTATTTGATCACCTCTGCAGTTTTTATTTTTTGCACTATAAACAAAAACAGCGACAATTTTGAAAAAAACGCATTATCTTTTACTTTTTGCTATAATAAATATCCCCAAAAATATATAAAAAAACAATTTTTTTCCTCAGTTTAGGCCGATATGTATTCTTCTACATATTTTTGGTAAAAAAAAAAATCGCAATAAGTGTTTATTGAGAGGTAAACGAGAAATCCTGGACAGCCGCACTCAAAAGTAATCTTCAATGTTTTTAAGTATAATCATAAAAATACATGCCACAGCATCACAAAGCAGGAAAGTTGACGCGTTTCACACTGTAGTCAGTGTTTAATCATACCTCATTACCTCTCAGTTACCAGCATTGCCTGCACCTGTTACTTCCAGCATGGAGAAAATGTTTGTTCCTCACAGACCTCCTTCAGAGCGGAGATATTTTTCTCTCTCTGCTACTTCTGGACTTTGCTCAATAAGTGTTTATTGATTGGTTTGCGCAAAAGTTATATCGTCTACAAAAGCGTCTAGGGGTTTTACGGCATTTTTATAAATAATCTTTTTTTGTACTAGTAATGGCAGCGATCTGTGATTTTTATCGTGACTGCGTCATTATGGCGGGCACATCGGACAATTTTGACACATTTCTGGAACCATTGTCATTTTTATAGCGATCAGTGCTATAAAATTGCACTGATTACTGTAAAAATTACACTGGCAGTGAAGGGGTTAACCACTAGCTGGCTAAGAAGGGGTTTAGTGTGTCCTAGGGAGTGAGTCTAACTGTTAGGGGCGTGGCTACAAGTGACACATCACTGATCATAGCTCCCGATCACAGGGAGCTATGATCAGTGACAGTGTCATTAGGCAGAACGGGGAGATGCTTGTTTAGATTAGCATCTCCCCGTTCTTCAGCTCCGTGAGACGATTGCGGGTATCCCCGCAGACATCGAGTCCGCAGGACCCGCAATCCTACTCACGGAGCTTGCGGCAGGTTCGCGCGCACGACCACAGGGCGGCAAATTCAAAGGGTCGTACAGGTACGCCCGTTTGCACAGCCGTGCCATTCTGCCGACGTAAATGTACATGCGGCGGTTGGCAAGTGGTTAATGCCGCTAAAATGTCTATTCCACACTTGTGACCATGTTGCTGGTGACAGGTTTGCTACTGAGAGCAGAGAAAGTCATCACCTGACATTGCTACCATGCTGACGGGCTAGCCCTGCTGCTGGCTAGTTGACACCAACTGGATCATAATTGTGACATAATGTACTTTGAGTCTGGTTTGCTAGGTAGGTAATCCTGACAATTTTATCTGTTACTATATTCCTGGTAGTTCCTAGGCCAAGTTAGAAGCTACTGTTCATCACAAGCCTATGGAAAACAGGATCCACCATACCACACTTCAGCACACCTATACTTTCTGCTCGCCTATTCCAAGTGAACCTGGGAAAGAGAACGAGGAGATCACACTCTGACATGGGGGACTCTGATTCCCAACCAGGTTTATGGCATTTACAGCTTGCTGAAATAATGTGTTTGTATAGCTGGAATCTCCCAGCCTTTCTCCCAGCGCTGCCCCAGTCTGCACATACACAGAGCTCTGTAATTAGACCTCAGGACATTTCCTCCATCTCTGCTGACAATGTGTGGGGGCTGTAAGAGCAGCTCTGTACCTTTTCCTGTGCTTGCACTGAGCTGTATTTGAAAGGCAAGGGATGAATGAAGCAGGACACACTAACAGAGAGATCAGGGGAGCTGACTGCCATGTTTACACACACAGAGCACAGAGGAAAGAAACTTACATGTTGGCATGCAAGGGATGGGGGCCATCTAACACTGTGCTCCATGACTGCTGAGGCGCAATGGGCTTAAGTCCCAATTAATAAAGAAATAGGGGTAAGAGAATTAAATGGTGTGCGAGTCTGCCAACATCCTAAATAATGTTATGAAAAAAGTTGCAACAAAGTGCATAGAAGGGACGCCCCTTTGGACTTTATAGGGCAGAAAAAGAGTAATAGAGTAAATATATATAAAAGGCACAAACATGCCAACTTTATTAGTGTACAAAAATAGATATTTTAAAAACAGCAAATAAAATTCACTCTTAAAGACAATATATCAATGAGTTGATGAAAAATATTTAAACATACAATTAGTATCACCCAAAGCTAACAATCCTAATGTGCCGCCTCGATAAAAATATTGTATTTTAAGAGTGAATTTTATTTGCTGTTTTTAAAATATCTATTTTTGCACACTAATAAGGTTGGCATTTTTGTGCCTTTTATGTATATTTACTCTCTATTAGGCCCCTTTCACACTGGGGCGGGGGCGGCGGTAAAGTGCCGCTATTGTAAGTGGCACTTTACCGTTGGTATTCGGCCGCTAGCGGGGCGGTTTTACCCCCGCTAGCGGCCGAGAAAGGGTTAAAAACCACCGCAAAGCGCCTCTGCAGAGGCGCTTTGCCGGCGATATAGCCACGCTGTCCCATTGATTTCAATGGGCAGGAGAGGTGAAGGAGCGGTGTATACACCGCTCCTTCACTGCTCGGAAGATGCTGCTAACAGGACCGTCCTGCTAGCGCGCCGCTCCAGTGTGAAAGCCCTCGGGGCTTTCACACTGGAGAGACAGCAGCGGCTGTTTCGGGTCGGTTTGCAGGCGCTATTATTAGCGCAATAGCGCCTGAAAACCGCCCCAGTGTGAAAGGGGCCTTACTCTTTTTCTGCCCTATAAAGTCCAAAGGGGCGTCCCTTCTATGCACTTTGTTGCAACTTTTTTCATAGGTCCCAATTAACGTAACACAAAGGGATCAAATTCCCCACCACCCTTGCCATTTACCCCATTAAATAAGTCACTTACAACCATTAGGTTGGAAAGGGCAAGGCCACAGCTTTATTAAATTCCAACACATAACATGTGAACATATTTAACCAGTGCCAGTCACAGTCGTACTGTGAGCACTTAACCAAAGAGGGAAGTGGGGCCTGTCCTTACCATAAGGCTGCATTCACACCTGAGCGTTTCTTCTGGCGTTTTGTCGTGTGTTTTTTCGGGCATATTTGCGCGTTTCCATGCAGCGTTGTCCGGCGTTTTTGAGCTTTGGCATTTTCTTTATTAGCCTATAGGAAAAATGATCATCTGTTTCATCATTTGTTTCTATGTTGTTAGATTTTGTCATTTGCTTCCTGCTCCAAAAACGCCCAAATCTGCCCGATTCGAGCGACAAAAAAGGGTCCAGAACTTATTTGAGCTTCAGGCGTAGGGCTTCAGGCGACTTGGAGTGGAGATGTGAACCATCTCCATAGAGAATAATGGATTTTTCCCCCTCAAGCGTTTTGTAGCTTCAGGCTTCAAGCTACAAAACGCTCAGGTCTGAATGGGCTCTAAGTGCTGGACAGACAGCCTTTTTCCAATTTTCCATCAAGGGCATAGCCCATTACAGCAACTTTAACTGCTGGCAAGTTCAAGAAAACCGTAGCAAGCTGTGACATACCATAACATAGGAAAAGGGACGGGGGGTAGCTCTTCCAACGACTCTTCTGAAAGACCCAGAATTCCTTGGGGCACACGACTTCCTGAGCTCAGGCCCATCCCATCCCACATATCCCAACCAATTGTTCCCCTTGTCATGTACCTAGCCATGCCCCCATCAGTCAAGGCTCTCTTTCCCTAGGGAGGGGCTCAAGAGGCCTTCATAACCACTGTATCGATCTTTGCTGCAGCTACAAGTGTCAGTCACAGATGCAGCAAAGACATGGAATGGAGTTTCTGCACACTCCACACTTTGTAGAACACTGAAAACTCCCTGCATATCACACCTTATTAAACAGGTTTACTTTTTCTTCTTTTTTACATTTAGCGCGGAGTACAGCAGGTTTACAGCACAGCCAGATAGAGTTTAGATTTCAGAATAGATCAGGACTCACAGTTGCAGAAGACAGAAACTATCCATCCATCCGCTCATATCTTCACTCTGCCCTGTGCTGAGCTCTGATGTCTGCAGTGCTGGGCGTGGGCGGGAAGCAGTGATCGGGTCTGCAGTGTAGCGTTATCTTCTTGCTCCGCCCCCATAGAGAAGCTCTTCCTGTGACAGCCCCGATGGAGCCGGCCAGACTGAGAGGTACTCGACGAGCCCGGCCTGGGAGAAAGCATCCCTCTAGCTTCTGAGATAGGACATGGATGTCACTGTACAGAGGAGGCAGTCAATGGGTGTGGATGCATCGTTAGCCCCACTTCTGGGCAGACTGTAGCAGCAACATAGGATGCAGCATAGAGCGGTGTGAAAGCCTGACTATTCTGTGATTCTCATTACTGGCAACCCGGTGCCCCTCCCCCACTCTGTCCAGGGCAGCCGCCCCTACCACCCCCCCCCCCCCCCCCGAATGTGTGCTAGGAGGGGGGATCTGGGGGGAATTTGTGCTAGGAGGGGGAGTAAAGATTTGTACTAGGAGTGCCGAGTGAAATTTTTTTTGGGGGGAGGGGCATTTGAGAGATGGGGCAAACATATGTGCTGAGAAAGGGGGATTTCAGCAGGGGGCGGATTTGTACTGGGATGCGGGGGAATTTATGCTTGGAGGTAAGCATGCAGATTAGTGCTCAGTATTTGTGTTGGGGGGATTTTTGCTGACACATAATACTCATACTTGGGGGGGGGGCGCATTTTGACATGTTCACCCTGGGCTCTATTTGACCTTATCCCGGCACTGGTCAAGCCTAAACTCTTTTAATATGTATGCAATCAGGCAGGCTCTTGTACTACATACAGTGCTGTGAAAAGGTATTTGCCCCTTCCTGATTTTTTTTTTTTTTGCATATTTCTCACACTTAAATGATTCAGATCATCAAACAAATTTAATTATTACACAAAGATAACCTGAGTAAATCCAAGATGCAGTTTTTAAATTATTTTTTTATTTATTAAGGGAAAAAAGCTGTTCAAACCTGCCTAGCCCTATGTGAAAAAGTAATTGCCCCCTTCCATGCTGAATCATGAATGAACTGTGATTAACCACAATTTTTTGGAAAGCTGCGTTAAATTTCACATGCCAAAGTCAGGCCTGATTACTGCCAGACCTGTTGAATAAAAAAAAAAAAAATCACTTAAATAGAAGCTGTCTGTGTAAAAGGATTAAATGCCTGAAAACAAAATGGCTCCAAATTCAAAGGTTTTTATTGCATATATATATGGAGAACAGAGCTTGTACACAGAATGTGTGTGTCTTAGCCCTGCTCTAGAGAATATGACAACTTTCCTACTTTTATACCCATTCTATGGTAGACACACCTAGCTTTTCTGCTTTATCGATATTTTTCAGAGCTATGATGACGTAGAATGATGACTTAACATTCCGTGACTTATTGTTATCAGCGCATCACATACAATGACTTGCATCTTCACACTACTGCTTACAATGTGATTACCATCTATAACAGCTTACTTTACAGAATGTTTATCTTAACTTGCTGGCAACATACATTTTAAGAGAAAAACATGTTTGTTCACTTCTTCTGTAGTGCTGACAAAAGAATACACAATATAATGAATGTATTAACACATCAAACATATATATATTAGTGATACAGCACTGATCATAAATTTCCCTACACATTTCCCCCCTTTGATCATTGCCGATCACTAATTGTCATTCCCTTCCACCGACCTGAAAGTGACAGGGACCACGGGTGTATAAGACCCTTCAAAATATTTATAATTTTAAGTATGGAAATGTAAAGATGTAAGTCCTTTACTCTCCCACACTCATCCCCGTTCACAGATCTTTTGGTGTAAAGGAAGGTTACAATACTTTAGTTCCTTACTATCCTCCTAAGATCTAGACACTGTCCATTCCATCTCCTCTACCGACATCCACGAGCTGGAGTAGCCATACTCATGAACTGGGTAAATGTTACCCTCGAAGAGTTGGAGTTAATGGGACAGAGTCATCAACTATTCATTCAAGCAAACTTTAATTTTTATTTAGCCATTGCACACATCAATCATCCACACTCTAACTAAAAATTCACATCCCCCATAAACAAACAGAACTCCACCATCTGCTTTAAACTAGACACAAAAATGCAATTTCCTTCATTACTCAGGTGAACCCCATCATCTCGGAAGAGATCAAGCTGTTCTCCTTCCAAAGAATGATTATGGTACATATACCCTTTTTCCTTACACAAAAACCTTTGTAAAACATTATTTATTCTCCTTCCCCTCCACTTTGCTCCCCGACTCCAACAGGGTCTAAGAACAATGGAAGAGAACACTAGAATGGTGTCAGGGAAATACTCTAAAATCCACTTCAGATCTCCTTTCATCAAAGAAATCAATTCAAGATTCCTTTTTCTCCCCACGTCATTACCACCTAAGTGGATGATAATGCCAAGAGGAGTAGGGCAATGACCAGCCGCCTCCAACAAGAGTGGCCTCAAAGCTTTCCAGCGCATTCCCCTAACACCACCCCAAACTACTCTTATCTTGTTAGGATCACAGCCCAAATTCTCCATGCCCACTTGTAATGCCTTCTTATGGGCCCAATGTATATATGAATGTCCCACCACCCAAAGTTCTCGCACAGTCTGTTCATCTTCCACTATTTGGCATGAATCATCAGAATAAACAGACTCCTGATTCTTTTCTGGAGATTCTTCAGCATTGGGTAGGGAACTGGGTCCAGTAGCACAGCTTAATTGTTCCAGTTCAAAGTTCATGGTAGCGACTGTAGTAGGGTTTAGAGATTCTTCAAATATTTCATAGATCCTCTGGGTGGATAAATTCTCAATTTCAGGTCCAAACTCTAGTTCAGGCATTTCTGCTTCAGCAGCATAACAGGACAGAGAAACTGCAGGGGCCATCAAAGATGGAGGATAGGTCTGGCATTTCTCTTTCTGCCATTTTCTTCCTTTGAGAAAGCAAGAGAAACATCTGAGGTTTTCTTATCAGGTCTCATCTTTACCTTACACATTGCTACACATGCACACATGACTATCTTAAAACACAAATACAAACATAGCACAGCTCCTAAGATCACCCCCAGCAAAACAGTTAGAGCAATCCTTAAGGCACTGACACATAGTTTGGTTTTCTATGCTAAAACAACCATTCACCACAACCTGAACATCCCCAGGATCCTGATAATAATCAGTAATCCCCATTTCAACCATCTCTGGGTCAGCACTATTGTTAAGGATTAGTCCTATTCCTTTTCCTGATATTCCCTGCACTAACAGCCCTTTTTCTTTCTCAGCTAGGGTACTATTGGCTGTTTCTTTTATCAATATTGCATAAAATAAATTGGGATCTGTAACTGCTATAGCTACTATCGGTTTATGTCTCACACTTGGGGGAATCATAGAACACACCCAACAGTTAGAGAGATTGAATTGAGTACTGATCACCTCATATAATTGGATCATCCTATTCAGATATGTTTGACCATCCACAAGTCCACACCACGCCAACAGCAGCAAGCTTTTCCAGGCACTCATGATCCTTCATCGGGTACTTTAAACACAGCACAACTTCTTGTTAGATGTTCCTGCAACGACTAGAGAGATATGGTCACATTCTGAGCAGTGTCTTGCTGAGGACACAGAATCCTTAGGCAGGAGAACTGGTCCTACTGCTCAGATACAATTGCAGAATGTACACGTTTACAATGTGAAGCATGTATCCAAGTATCCCTGTTTTCCAGCTTCACTGCTGTAGCTGTAGTAAGTAGCACCTGGTAGGGTCCTGTCCACCTGGGATCCAGACCCCTCCTCTGATGCTTTTTCACCATTACCCAGTCACCTGGCTGCAGGTCACGAGTCCCTTCAAGGGCATCTGGTTCTGGAAGAGATGAATATATTTTCTTGTGCAATTGATTTAAATGCCTGTGTAACCCGATGACATATTCAGTGAGTGACCCATATGATCTTGCTAAAGCCTGTGAATAGTACAAACCTGTCTTTGGTACTGACCCAAATAATATTTCATAGGGAGAGAGCTTCCCTTTTTGTTTAGGTGTAGTTCTCAATGCAAACAGAGCTATAGACAACCCTTGGAGCCAATTTAGCCCTGTCTCAGCTGTAATTTTACCCAACTTGGCTTTTAGTAGCCCATTGTATTTTTCTACCTTACCACTAGCTGTGGGGTTGTATGGAGTGTGTAAGCATTGCTCAATGTTAAAAGGCTGCAAGTACCTCTTTCATTACCTGCCCAGTAAAGTGACTTCCTCTATCTGAATCTCTGGAAGGGATATAGAGCCCTCGGAGTGTGACCCTGAGGAGTTTTTACCCGTTTCCCTGGATTATATTGTGCACAGATCAAGCATGCCTGACAATACTGTTTAGCTACTTCTTCAATGCCTGGTGCATACCACAATTTCCATATCAGATCAACCATCCCCCCTTTGGCTACATGAGAAGGGAGATGTGCCATTGAACAAAGAGAAGGGTACATCGAAGGCGGGGCACAAGGCCTCCCATCCTCATGGAGCCAAATACCGATATCCTCATTGTAATGACAATTGTTCTTTTTCCACTTATTGATTACCTCTCGAGATGCTGTGCTCTGCAATTGTTGTAGGGTTTGAGTGTCTGTATCCCTTTTAGGAAATACTCTTTCATCATCACTCACCACCAGGGGGAGCAAGGCAGCTACCTTAGCTGCCTCATCTGCCCTTTGGTTACCCATTGCAACAGCATCAGACGCTTTTGTGTGAGCCTTCACCTTGACCACTGCAACTGCAGCGGGCAGAGTGATAGCTTCAAGTAGGGCCTTCACCTGAGCAGAGTTTTTAATAAGCTTGCCCTGAGATGTCAAAAAAATTACGGCTTTTCCATAGAATAGAAAAAAATCATATAGAGCACCGCGGGCATAACGAGAATCAGTGTATATATTCACTGATTTCCCCTCTGCCAATTCACACGCTTTTATCAAGGCTTCCAACTCCGCCACTTGGGCAGAACAATGATTTGGTAGAGCCCTCTGGAAAATTACTTTCTCCTGACTTACCACAGCCAACCCAGTGACGGGAGAACCTTTCTCAGTGTAATACCTGGAACCATCTAGCCACAGTTCCAGCTCTGGGTTCTCCAGGGCAAAATCCTGTACCATCACTGGGAGCTCATAGTAGGCCTCAGTTGTGTGACAACAGTCATGTACCCACTACACTGGAGTAGGCCGAATGGGTAACAAAGTGTCTGAATTTAAAACATCACACCTCTTAATGACGATATTACTTGGTGTAAGCAAAGCCAGTTCATACCTAGTTAACCTAGCAGCAGATAAGTGTCTCGTGTTAAGATGTCCCAGCACCTGCTCCACTGCATGGGGGACCATGAGAATCAGGGTGTTCCCCAACACATTTTCAGCAGTTTTCTCCACTAACATGGCTGCTGCTGCCGTGGCTTTCACACAAGGTGCTGCTGTTGAGATTACAGGATCAAGAGGCTGGGAAAATTATCCCACAGGTTTATGCTTATCAGCAGCCTTTAATGCCTCTATAGCCTGTATCTCCTAAGCAGACAATTCAAAATGCACAACCTTACCTGAGGTTAATGGTTTAGCTATTTGGGACATATTTGGGATCCATTGTCTGCAGTAACCAACCAAACCCAAAAATGCTCTTAGAGACCTTTGATTCTTTGGAAGGGGGTATGAACGTATCACCTCTTTCCTTTCTGAGGTTAGGTGTTTACCCCCTTTAAAGATACAGTGGCCAAGGAGAACAACTTTTTCCTGGCACCACTGTAGCTTATCTTTAGCTACCTTACAATTTTGTTCTGCCAAAATTTTTTTTACAAAAGCATCATTACCATCAGTTTCAGATATTACTGACCACACTGGGGCCTCTGCCCATCAATCCTTCTTTCCCCATGCATCCATGCTATTTTTCCTGGGTGCACGGCAAAATTTAGCAATGTGGCCAGGTTTTTGGCAGTTCAAACACACACCCATAGCTCTTGGTTTCCCACCCTCCCTCCCCTTTTCGTCCTGTGGAGCTTCTTTTGGTGGGAGGTAGGAGAGCAACACCTTTTGTGGCTTTCTTGCCTCCGTGTCATCCATATTCTTTTGGATATGGGATGCCACTGAGGTCAGAGCTTGTAGGCTCATGGTCTTCCACTCAGGATAACGGGTGGTTAACTTTTCCTGAACAGATTTTTTCAAACCTGTACCCCACATGGTGACAATCATTGAGGCCAAGGCTGGACTATCTGGGTCCTGCCCAGTCTCAAGGACTGCATTCCTAAACCGATCAGTGTATTGGTGCACTTCCTCTTTACATTCTTGGGTCATTGAACTCACCTTATTCCAGGAAGCTGCCGGAAAGATCTTCCCTATCCTCTCCTTCAACTTCTCACACTCTTCTAGTGGCAATTTTGGTGAGTCCCGTTTGAAGACCCCTAAATATTCTGATTTTACTAACCTTGCCTCCTGTATCATAAGATCAGCATCACTTATTCCTGACACCCCCTTTATGATTCGTAACATGTCCTCCCAATTTGCTCTGTGGCTTGCAGCTATGTTGCATAGCTGCTTAGCAAACAGATGAGGACTATGCCTAGGCTTGGGATTGAATTCAAGAAAGTATTCATCTCCCCAGGAGTCCAGGGCACATGGTGAACTATAGTCCCCGTTAAGTCATTCTTATCATTATAAGCTCTCTGCTCTCTTACTGGTAATATTCTTCCTGTCCCCCCTTGCTTAGAAGTTTTTACCTCTTCGTCATCTGAGTCAAGGGGGAGAGGTGGGTAAATTCTTTCTTGTTGCATACTCACCCCTTGTATTGGTGTCATCCCGACAGGTGTTCTTAGGAAACTTTTATCCTGCCAACTTACCTCTGGCGAATCTTCTGTACTCAGCAACTTGGACGGAGGCATGCTACTCCATCCTGGCTTCTGATACCAATATTTACCCTTAGGTGTGTCTGGTATATATTCTTGCATCACCTCCTCTCTCATTGGCGCAGATGCTTCTATAGCACCTGCTCCAATAGGGGTAGATGATGTGACATATGGTGGTGGGGACCCACTACTAGATATTAGTTGGTCAGAGACAGGCTTACTTGGGTTTCTGATGAGTGTTTTTGCTAACATATGTGTACTAGCAATCATTTCCTCTGATAACTGACCTTCTTCCTCCGATACCTTGGGCAGTGTTGCAACTAGGACCTTAGCTGTTTTCCCATATGCCTCTGCCTCCCATCTGGCCCATGCTGCAACTTCATTAGGCTCAGTCATCCTACTCTTAAAGTTATGGTGTAATGCTGTCCAAACTCTGACATCAAATGTTCCCTGTATGGGTACCGGCCAATCCGTTGCCTTTGCCAAACTGTGCCATTTCTTTAGGTACTTCACTACCCACTTTCCATAGCGGGCCTTGACTTCCTCCCGGGGTGTCAATGGCGCCCCGTAAACTTTAGCACCTCCTCCCACCTGATTCCCCATTACTGGATCGTCAGTGAGGTTCCAGTTACTTTTCCTTTCCTATGGGAGCTGGCCAATACTCCCCTTGTGCTCTCTTCCACTGAAAGCACGCCCTCACCCCCTACTTGGATGAGGCTGTATACTGGACTTTTGTGGCACAGTTTGTTATAGCATGAATTGGAGAGCACACACAGGGAAACCACGCTGTCTATCTCTCCAGATCTTTAGCAGCATACACACCACAAACAATATGATATAACAGATGAACAAGGTATCTACTAACACCTCAAGTTGCCCACATTCATTGCTTGGACACATCAGCAAGGTTATGCAGTTTTATGTATTCTCCCCCTTCTAGCGTGTTGTGCTCTGGGGGTACGGTTCTATCTCTTGGTCTAAGCACAATTATTGCTAATAGTAACCAAGCAATTGCCCCCAATAAAACCGTCAGTATTTCAAAAACAAGTAAAGAATTTGTACAAAGATTACCAGTACTATTCATTTAGGCAAAATCTTATTTTACTCTATGAACCCCGTTAGTAAAACCCCATTCATACAGGGTAGCTGTTAACACCTTTCAATTAGTATGCATGAATATCAATAATTAGTATAGTTTTTTTGACATTTAGACAATACACTTTCACTCAGAGGGCACCTGTTGACGTCATAGGCATCAAAACAGCACATACACGTATGGCCTCACCTTAGGCTATAAACCCAGGCTTTCCAGCTTTTGACGTTTAGGCAACCCTCTCATTCACACTTAAAACAATTTAGTACTCTGCGTTAGTTAAAAAGACAACTGTTTAATATAACAGACAATAATGTTCACTCTTCACATTTGCTTGGAAAGGGGTTCTCCTCACCTTGAGACCCCAACTTTCCCCACACACTCACACTTTCATACACCTCTGTTGGACTGGCCAGGCGTGAAGCCAGCGCAGCCTAATTCTTCGTAAATCCCGAAGGACTTACAGCCAGCAGCCCTAATGACTATGGCTCAGGAACCCATTCATTCAAGTTAGTAGACAAACAAGACATAAAATATCACCCCTTTTGCCCAGGTTCTTTTGATTGCGTTTTGACACACGATCTGTGTTCCCCCCGCCGTACAAGATCAATCAGACAATCAGGGAGAACATTTTTATTCACCCTTGGGCCCTTGTCTCATTGCAGTTGCACGTCAGATAGACCACAGATCCTGTGTTCAGTTTTGGCAATCCGGGTCCTTCTACGGCACCATTGATGTAAAAGGATTAAATGCCTGAAAACAAAATGGCTCCAAATTCAAAGGTTTTTATTGCATATATATATGGAGAACAGAGCTTGTACACAGAATGTGTGTGTCTTAGCCCTGCTCTAGAGAATATGACAACTTTCCTACTTTTATACCCATTCTATGGTAGACACACCTAGCTTTTCTGCTTTATCGATATTTTTCAGAGCTATGATGACGTAGAATGATGACTTAACATTCCGTGACTTATTGTTATCAGCGCATCACATACAATGACTTGCATCTTCACACTACTGCTTACAATGTGATTACCATCTATAACAGCTTACTTTACAGAATGTTTATCTTAACTTGCTGGCAACATACATTTTAAGAGAAAAACATGTTTGTTCACTTCTTCTGTAGTGCTGACAAAAGAATACACAATATAATGAATGTATTAACACATCAAACATATATATATTAGTGATACAGCACTGATCATAAATTTCCCTACACATCTGACAAAGTGAAACACGCTAAAAGATCTCAAAAAGCAACACATCATGCTGTGATCTAAAGAAATTCAAGAACAGATGAGAAACAAAGTCATTGACATGTATCAGTCTGGAAAGGATTACAAAGCCATTTCTAAGGCTTTGGGATGCAAGCGAACCACAGGGAGAGCCATTATCTACAAATGGAGAAAACTTGGAACAGTGGTGAACCTTCCCAGGAGTGGCCGGCCAACCAAAATGACTGCAAGAGCACAACAATGACTCATCCAGGAGGTTATAAAAGAACCCAGAACAACATCTAAAGAACTGCAGGCCTCACTTACCTAAGGTAAGATCAGTGTTCATGATTCAACAATAAGAAAGAGACTGGTCAAAAATGACATCCATGGGAGATTTACAAGGCCAAAGCCACTGCTAACCAAAAAGAACACAAAGGCTCATCTCACATTTACCAAAAAAATCTTGATTATCACCAAGACTTAGGCAAATATTCTGTGGACTGATGAGACAAAAATTTAATTTTTTTGGAAGGCGTGCGTCCCGTTACATCTGGCATAAAACAAATACATCATTTCATAACAAGAACTTTATACCAATAGTCAGACATGGTGGTGGTAGCGTGATGGTCTGGGGCTGCTTTACAGCTTCGGGACCTGGACGACTTACCATAATTGATGGAACCATGAATTCTGAGCTCTACCAGAAAATCCTAAAGGAAAATGTCTGGCCATCAGTTCGTGAGCTCACTTGGGTTATACAGCAGGACAATGAATAGAAACACAACAGCAAGTCCACTTCCAAATGGTTCAAACAAAGCAAAATGTAGGTTTTGGAGAGGCCTAGTCAAAGCCCGGACTTAAATCCAATTGAGATGCTTACACAGGCCGTTCATGCTGGAAAACCCTCCAATGTGGCTGAATTAAAACAATTCTGCAAAGAAGAGTGGGCCAAAATTGCTCCACAGCAATGTGAAAGACTCATTGACAGTTATCGCAAATGCTTGATTGCAGTAGTTGCCGCCAAGGGTGGCACAACCAGTTATGTACTTTTTTACATAAAGCTAGGCAGGTTTGGGCAGCTTTTTTGCCTTAATAAATTAAACCATTATTTAAAAACTGCATTTTGTATTTACTTGGGTTATCTTTGTGTAATAATAACATTTGTTGATCAGCGTCATTTAAGTGTGACAGATATGCAAAAAAAATCAGAAAGGGGGCAAATACTTTTTCACACAACTGTAGTTAAAAGGTAAATCTAAAAGAAATTGAATAAGAAAACTGTATAATGTATGGCCAGCTTTAGTATAGCTTGCCCGCATTCGTCCAGCTCTCCCGCCTACCTATCTGTGACATTATGATGGCATTTGCAAATGTTGATTTATTTATTAAAAAAAAATAAATAAATAACAAACAAAATTGAGAGTTTCCAATTCTGTGAAACGTCACCGACAGTGTTGCCTCCAAATAAAACTCTCTTCTTTTCAATGAATGGCTCTCGGTTTCTGCACTTTGCATATATTCGGTACATTTTATATTTGTATAATTTTGCATAGCATTTTAGGATAAAGCCACCTGTGTCAGGCTGTGATGGATAATTTTCCTGGCTGTTTTCAATATTGAATGCAAACCAACTCCCACTGCAAGTCACTGTAATGACAGGAGATTGCCCCATCTGTCTATTATCGCTCCCCAGAGCCAAGAGGCAGATGCTCGCATAATGCTGCTGATCTTATTGTTTCTCAATGACTCTGGGGCTTAAAGCTGACTTGCTGCCTTCCCTTCAGCCTTGCACAGTTGCACAGACTCCTTTCCTGTACGTAAATTGATTATTCCTAATCCACTGCAAACTGTGAGCTTCTCACTATGGTGTCCGTTTATGAAGCAGTGATCAGCGGTGATCCCGAGGATCGCCGCTGATCACAGTCCATAAACAGTTTATGAAGCAGTGATAATTGGGGGAGAACATGTTTGAACTTGTTCTCCCGCCGATTATCTCTACACAGGGAGAATCCTCATAGATGACACAGTAACGGCCAGTTTATGAAGCGGTGATCTCACCGCTTCACTGGCGATCTGAGTCAGAATTCACACTCCCAGGTTCACCAGCTCAGAGGTGGTGAATCGGGGAGTGAAGAGGAAATCTGGGGGGATCTGAGGGGGAAGGAGGAAGATTTTTAACTTCCTTATGCCTCATTCAGACCCCCCAACACTGTAAGCATGTCCCCCTGTCATATTTATGTGTATACATATATATACATATATACATATAATGTGTATATGTATATATATATCATGTGTGTGTATATACATGTATATATAATGTGTGTGTGTGTATACATATGTGTATAATGTAGGGGGACTCTTTATTTTACTAACATTAATCCACGCCGTTGAGCGGTGATAATTTATCACTGCTTAATAAACTGACATCTGGTACTGTAATCTCGTAAAGTCTCAGGAGATTCCAGTATCAGGGGCCGTTCTCCACTGTTTGAAGCATTTGTAGATCTCTTCACTCCTCCAAAGGTGAAGCGATCTACACTGCTTCATAAACTGGCACACAGAGGAGAAAAATCTTCACTGTGAATGCCGGAGAACGAAGCAGTGAATAGATTTCACTGCTTCATAAACGGACACCTATGTGCATAGGCTGCTGCGACAACTCAGTTAGAGCCTGCCTCATTTCCTCCCTGGCCATACAGTATTCATTTTAATGGATTCCTTCATCCACACACACGGGTTGGATGGAGGAATATGCACCAGCTGGGACATTGTATTCTGAGAGCAGCACCTGAATTGATCGAGGAAAGTTGTCCTACATGTCCATCAAACAATGCTGCATTGCATTTTGAATGTCAACGCGCCATAACGCACATCAAAGCTTCTGTCAGCCTTCCTCTCTATAACTGAGCCAAGACATACAATCAAGGCTGGAAATGCACACATTTTAACTGCAGAAAGTGACATATAGTTTTTGAGACCAAAGAAAGGGAGAGAGTTTCCAATAATGAAGTGACTGCCCTGGGCTTCAACAAAATGGCGGCCTCCGGCAAGAAGAAACAGGTGCAATGCTGGAGGCGATTTACATCACACACTAATCCTGGTAGTAGAATTATTAACCACTTGATCTCCAAAAGATTTACCCCCCTTCCTGACCAGGCCATTTTGTTGCAATACAGCACTGCGTTACTTTAACCGCTTGCCAACCAGCCGCCGCCATTTTACTGCGGCAGGTCGGCACGATCCTGCAAACCGTTGTAGCTATACGTCGGCTCACGGGATCATGATAGCATGCGCCCGCTGCACAGAGGGGGTGCCGATGCTCGTAGCTGACAGTCGCGATGACCACCGGCCATGAGCGATCGCGAGCATGAGGAACAGAACACGGAAGTGTGTGTGTAAACACAAATCCGTGTTCTGTTCTGAGAGGAGTGACAGATCGCGTGTTCCTATAAGCTAGGAACCACGATCCGTCACTTCCTCTGTTCAGTACCCTCCCCCCTTCAGTTAGGATCGCCTCCCAGGGAACACAATTAACCCCTTGATCTCCCCCTAGTGTTAACCCCTCCACTGCCAGTGACATTTTTACAGTAATCAATGCATTTTTACAGCACTGATCACTGCATAAATGCCAATGGTCCATAAAATGTGTCAAATAGTTTCAATGTGTCCGCCATAATGTCGCAGTCACGATAAAAATCGCAGATCGCCGCCATTACTAGTAAAAAATAAAAATAAAAAAGCTATAAATCTATCCCCTATTTTGTAGACATTATAACTTTTGTGCAAACCAATCAATATACGCTTATTGCGATTTTTTTTTTTTTTACCAAAGACATGTAGAATACATATTGGCCTTAACTGAGAAAAAAATTTGCTTTTTTTAAAAAAAAAATGGGGATATTTATTATAGCAAAAAGTACAAAATATTGTTTTTTTTTTTCAAAATTGTCACTCCATTTTTTGTTTATAGCACAAAAAATAAAAACCGCAGAGGCGATCAAATACCACCAAAAGAAAGCTCTATTTGTGGGGAAAAAAAAGATGTCAATTTTGTTTGGGTGCAGCGTCTCACGACCGCGCAATTGTCATTTAAAGCGACGCAGTGCCGAATCGCAAAAGATGGCCCGGTTATTCAGCAGCCAAATCTTTCGGGGCTGAAGTGGTTAACTGACAATTGCACGATCATGCAACACTGTACCCAAATAAAATTTATGCTACACGTATAGAGCTTTCTTTTGGTGGTATATGATCCCCTCCGCATTTTTCTTATTTTTCGCACTATAAACGAAAAAAACTTCATTTCGAAAAAATAACACTATTTTTTACTTTTGTGCTATAAAACATATCCAAAAAAATTGAAAGAAAACTAATTTCTTCAAACATCAATTAAGGCCAATATGTATTCTGCTGCATTATTTTGGTAAAAAAAAAAGAAATCCCAATCAGTGTATATTGATTGGTCCGCGCAAAAGTTATATTGTCTACAAACTATGGGATACTTTTATTTATTTTTATTTATTTAATGATGGCGATCATCGACTTCTAGGGGGGCTGCGATATTGCGGCGGACATTCTGACAATTTTGACACTTTGTGGAAACCAGTGACACTAATTCAGTGATCGGTGCTAAAAATATGCACTGTCACTGTACGAATGTCACTGGCTGGGAAAGGGTAACTTCAGGGGCGATCAAAGGGTTAACTGGGTGCCTAACTAGTGTTTATGTGTACTGTGTGTGCTGCTTTTTACTAGTACAGGGACACGAACTCCATCTTTTCCCCCCCTATCAGAATGGCAGTCTGCCATCGCAGTTCTGTCTCTCTGCCAGACAATACTATTTGTTGTATTCTTTTTTCTTTCATTGCCAGTCAAATATACTTTGGAACAGAGGAGGAACCAGTTGTTTGGCTGATTCTACCTGCCAATAGGAAGTGAGCGCTATTAGACCCTTTGTAACCAGAAGGTCTGTGTCCTGAGGAAAGAGCCTATCTTCTCGGTGGTGGTGGAGATTCACACATGCACACGGGGATCTGTTGCTTTTTGGCAGAAGGGCTTTCACGTTTCATGGTATGGATCGATTATTGCATGGACCGTTATTTAAATTTGGTTCAGTTTTATTCTTATACACACATTTTTTGGGAAACAGTACTTATAATTATTGTGGTACATTTTGCACGGTCATTATTTTGGAATTATTTTGAAATGTACACATGAATTTGATGTATTTGATGGAGCGCGGCACATTGGGTGGTTTGTTTAGTTGTGTTGCTATGGCATGATTGGTGTTAATATAGTGTACAGCCCCATGTGCTCCTACATTTGGCTCTTCTTATACCTCCCTAGATGTGAAACGCATCATTTGAGAAAACGCACAATGACAAAAAAGGGATGTAAACAGAAGTGTATAACGCAGTATTAAAACCCCAAAATGTATTATATTGCAGCTTACCAATCCTTAAGCTGGCCATACACCATACAATTTTCCTGTTCAATTTTCTTTAGATTTACCTTCAACTATGTAGTACAAGGGCCTGCCTGATTGCATCCAAATCGAAAGTGTTTAGGTTTGACCTCCTATTATATGGTTTTGGTAAATCTAAAGGAAAGTTGAACAGGAAAATTGAATAGTGTATGGCCAGCCTTAGATGTGGTCATAGCTCCCAACTGTCCCTGATTTCAAGGGACTGTCCCTGATTTGGAGCAATGTCCCTCATTCCTCCTCATTTGTCCCTCATTTTGATCTGATTCATATAGATGTATATAAAATGCACTTTTTATCTATCAAAAAGTGTTTTCCAGTGCTAAACCTTTTCTCTGATTTCTAAATTGCTGCATTTGTAAATTCCAAAAGCCAATATAAAGGAATAGTAGCGTTGAAAAAGCACTTGTGGGTTTAACCAATCTTGTTTTCCTTTTTGTACAATTCTCCTTTAAGGGGGCGTGGCAAGGGGTGTGTCCTATGCCTGCATACTTTTGCTGGTAGGTGTCCCTCATTCCCATCTCAAAAAGTTGGGAGGTATGGATGTGGTGGCTGCATCCGTTTTCTTTTCTTTGGATTTATCTTCTTCTGTTTTCACCTGGTGATCTGGCCAGTAACATACCTCCTGTAATATAGAGACACAACTCCGGAGGACACAGTAGACAGCAGGATTGTCAGCCTGGGGGGGGGGGGGGGGGAGGGTAGTGTTAAATGTATTAGAAGATTTAATTATTGAAGCCAAACTCCAGCTCATACATTATAATCAGTTACAGCAAACAGCTTTTTCCTTTTGGAATAAAGGTTTTACATGAATAAATAAAAGCTGATCATTTTACCCACTTCCCGCCTATAGCAGATTGACGGATGGGAAGTGGTTCACTTATACTGACCGGGCGTCATATGACGTCCAGCAGGATAACATGCCGGCGTGCCCGCGGGGTCACGCAGCGTGGCGATCACAAGTGCGGCTTGTCAGTCTGACATGCCACGTCTCCTAACGTGGTAAGAAGCCTCCAAACACAGA
This sequence comes from Lithobates septentrionalis, assembly GCA_037952835.1. NCBI lineage: Eukaryota > Metazoa > Chordata > Amphibia > Anura > Ranidae > Lithobates > Lithobates septentrionalis. Next base: position 1,127,118 of record JBBDGP010001605.1, on the reverse strand, counting down.
TGATCATCGTGTGAACCAGGAAGTGCTGGTAAAAAGCCGCTGAGGGGGGGTTTGTGCTGATAATCAGCACATTGATTATCAGCACAGCCCCATCAGATGTGCCACCAAAGCTGCCAAAAAGTGCCCATAAGCTACCAGTCAGTGCCCCATAAAAAAACGAATGGCAGTGCCCAGATCAGTGCCAAACAGTGCCCATATCAGTGGCAATTAGTGCCCACCACAGTGCCAGTCAGTGCCCATCACAGTGGCAATCAGTGCCCAGAAGTAAAGCCTGTCAGTACCTCATCAGTGCCTCATCATCAGTGCTGCCCATCAGTGCCACCTGTTAGTGCCAATCAGTACCGCCTATCAGTGCCAATTAGTGCCACCTGTCAGTGCCCATCACAGCCGCCAGTCAGTGCCCATCACAGCCGCCTGTCAGTGCCCATCACTTCCGCCTGTCAGTACCCAGTGCCACCTATCAGTGCCCATCAGTGCTGCATATCAGTGCCGCCTATTGGTGCCCATCAGTGCTGCATATCAGTGCCGTCTATCAGTGCCCATCAATTCTACATATCAGTGCCTCCTCATCAGTACCCATCAGTGCCACCTTATCAGTGCCAACCCCACCAGTGCCGCCTCATCAGTGCCCGTCAGTGAAGGAGAAAACAACATTTTATAACTGAAACTAGGAAAAAAAAATTTTTACAAATTTTTTTCAGTTTGTTTAGCAAAAAATAAAACCGTAGAGGTGATCAAACACCACCAAAAGAAAGCTCTATTTGTGGGAACAAAATGATAAACATTTTGTTTGGGTACAGTGTAGAATGACCGCGCAATTGTCATTCAAAGTGCGACAGCACTGAAAGCTGAAAATTGGTATTGAAGTGGTTAATGACCCCTACCAGTGGTAAAGTGATACTAAACACACACTGCTTAATTTGCATTATCCTTCTATTTCTGTATGTAGATGATGGCACTGTAATTATTTTATTAATTAATTATTATGTTATTATTGTATCTTTTTCCTAATTGATATACAGCTGTCACAGGATATCAATAAACTGATATAAATTGTCATACAAATATATATTTGAAATAAAAAATGTATTATTTTTGGCAATAACATGGTGTGGGCGGATTTCTGTCAGTCACAGGCTGTGTCACGCCCCTCCAGCCTGTGTCTAAAGCTGGCCATACACCATACAATTTTCCTGTTCAATTTTCTTTAGATTTACCTTCAACTATGTAGTACAAGGGCCTGCCTGATTGCATCCAAATTGAAAGTGTTTAGGTTTGACCTCCTATTATATGGTTTTGGTAAATCTAAAGGAAAGTTGAACAGGAAAATTGAATAGTGTATGGCCAGCCTTAGAATAAAAGGGAGTTGCAGCCTCCATCAATTAAAATGTAATATCCCACCCCTATTGTGTTTAGCTGGTTAGTGGGCATAGAGGAGGAGGGAGGGAGTGGGCTGTCATTTACCACTATGTATACGCCCACATGTGTGACCCTGTAGTGACATGGGCTGCTCAGATGTGATAGGGAGGAAATGCTCAGGGTAGACAATAAATTGCAAATTGAGCATGTGCACTAGTTGCAAACACTGCATTGGGGACATGGACAGGAGGGAGAGACAGAGAACAGCATGATTAACCAGTTTTTTTTTTGCAGAATACAGAAAACGAATCTCATAGTGACTGAGTATGAACAGCATGTAATGCACCATTTATTGAGGGCCAGTTTACACCACATGCAGACCAGTGCATTTTTTTTCCGCATCACAAATGCATGGAAAGTAGATTATATGGTATAAGAATAAACCTTTAAATTATGGGATTTTGTAGGCAATTGAAAAAGAGATAATACATAGTTTTTATAAAACATATTTAATCTTATTACAAAAGATTTGAAATTCCAGTTTGAAATTTAATTCAAATCTTTTTGTAATAATACATAATTTTTATAAAACATATATATTTTATCTCTTTTTCAATTGCCTACAAAATCCCATAATTTGAGGCTTATTCTTATATTCTATTTCAAGGGATGATGGCAATTACATGTATAGCCATATGAGTCTTTAATTTTTCAGTACATTACAGGGGGTCCCCGGGTTACAAACAAGATAGGGACTGTAGGTTTGTTCTTAAGTTGAATCTGTTTGTAAGTCGGAACAGGTACATTTTTTAAGTGTAGCTCCAGCCAAAAAATCTATTTTTAAGTTTTGTAGATAGCATAGGGAAGGGTTATCACCCCTGTAACATTTGTTTTGCTGTCTGTGCCCCTGTTCAGAAGATTTCACCTCACTTTCTGTCCCAATGACAATTGAATTTTTAAAATTTGGGGTTATTAGGGAAATAAGGATAGGTGATAAAGCATCAGTGGAGACACCTTTTTCCCATATTAACTCTTACAGGAGTGAATTTCCCTTCCTATGGGTAGATTTCCTCTCACTTCCTGTTGTCTCCCTCCGTTTGTAAGTAGGAGTCGTTTGTAAGTCGGATGTTTGTTAGTAGGGGACCCCCTGTATATGGTTTCCAGTGGCATAGTTCAGGGCTCAAAATTTCAAGTCCTGAACTACTAGCTAGGCCTCAAGGGTTACTCGCCATCAGTTGCCCCACCCAACCCCTATCCTGCCCCGCCCCTAAACACGCATTAAATTATCTCATGAAAAACTTAAATGTTTTATGCAGAATTAAAGCGGTTGTAAACCCTTACAGACCACTTTAACCTACAGGTAAGCCTAAATTAAGGCTTACCTGTAGGTGCAAGAATAATTTCCCTAACCTACATGGTTAAGGAGATATTTTCCTAAAAACGGGCACCGATGTCATGGGGCATGTACGCCGTAGATAATGGCGCAGGCGCACTGAGCGTGCCGTTAGTGAAGGCGATCATGCCGGAGTGACGTCATCGCTGCTCCGACCAGTCACAGCGCCGGAGCAGCGATACCCGGAAGTCACTCACAGAGGAGGTGAACGAGGGTCACTTCGATCTCAGGTAAGTAATTCATAATGAGCTAATATGCTATGCATACTAGCTCATTATGTATGCATACTAGCTCATTATGCCTTTGTCCTTTAGGGTGTTTTTTTTTTTTTTTTTTTTTAGAGAGAGGGTTTACTTCCTCTTTAAAGTGGTTGTAAACCCACATCGAAAAAAAAAAAAAAAGACCGGCAAGACAAAGGCATAATGAGCTAGTATGCATAGGCTTACCTGTAGCAAAAAGTGGATTGTAAGGGTTTACAACCACTTTAAGCAACTTTATCCATGCCCAACAATGCAGCCTTACCCGTATCCACCAATGCAGCCTCACCTGTGTCCACCAATGCAGCCTCACCCGTGTCCACCAATGCAGCCTCACCCCTGTCCACCAATGCAGCCTCACCCGTGTCCACCAATGCAGCCTCACCATGTCCACCAATGCAGCCTCACCCGTGTCCACCAATGCAGCCTCACCATGTCCACCAATGCAGCCTCGCATGTGTTCACCAATGCAGCCTCGCACGTGTCCACCAATGCATCCTCACTCGTGTCCACCAATGCAGCCACGCCCGTGTCCACCAATGCAGCCTACCCATGTCCGTCATGCTGCCTACCCATGTCCATCATGCTGCCTACCCGTGTAAATCAATACAGCCTACCTGTGTCCATCAATGCAGCCTGTGTCCATCATGCTGCCTACCTGTGTCCATCATGCTGCCTACCTGTGTCCATCATGCTGCCTACCTGTGTCCATCATGCTGCCTACCTGTGTCAATCATGCTGCTTACCCATGTCCATCATGCAGGGGAGCAGAGGAGAGGAAGAGCATTGCCGGCCGGATGATAAGAGCGCAAGGGACATCACTGGAAGAACTTTGATTGCAATTGCTGTGTTCCCGCCGCTCGGTGTCCCGTACAGCCCCACCCCCTGGCCGGGGAACTTTGATACACGTCATTCGTCCCAGGATTGGATGGGTGATCTGTCTATCAAATTTCCTGGGACCAGGGTGCGGGCTGTGTGTTACAGCAAGTGTGGGGAACACTCGGCTAATGAAATGAAAGCCGCTAGTGACAGGGCCGTCTTTAATATTGATTGGACCCTGGGCAAAAAACTTTTCTTGCGCCCCCCCCCCCCCCCCCCATGCAGTTTTGCTCTCCACCTGCTCTGAGACATACAATAAATAGCAGCTAGACTCAAAATCAGTTTACTGAATCAGATTAGGCAGCTATTGCGATTGGTTACCAGGAGGTTACAGACAGTATCATTACAGCTCACTGACTGGTTGCTAGAGGTTACAGCACACATTACGGCTCACCAATTAGTTGCTAGAGGTTACAGCACATGATTTCTGCTTGTTGATTGCTTGCTAGAGATTACTGTGGATATGACCTCAGGGGGGCATGATATACATATCAATGCCGCTGGCCGTCCCTATTTACATATTAATGCCGGTAATTTTGAATGTAAACACAGGGTCTGCATGTGAGTCATCTGTACACAACAATAGGGCAGAAACAGTGGCAGCACTTCACACTGAGATATTGTGACACAGCACAGGACTAAAACTTCAAGGGACGAGGGAATTTAAACCAGGGTAGTTGGCAAGTATGAGGCAGCTGCTTTTGGGCCCCACAACAATGACAGGGCCCAGGGCAGCTGCCCCTTTTGCCCTGCCTTAAAAACGGCCCTGGCTAGTGATGTCCCTCACACTCTGATCATCTAGCCGGCTCTCTCCTCTCTCATCCTCTCCACGAGAGCTGGGAGAAGGACTCCCATACAACCCGCCGGCTGGCGGTGCTCTCTCCCCCTTCGCTCCCAGGCAGCCCACGCTCGCCAGCCCTCAAAATCCACTTGCAAAATCAGAGCAGGCGAGTGGAATTTTTTGAGGGCTGGGATAGTTCACACCAGTGGGGTCAGTTCTAGGGCTTTCCAGTTCCACTGGACTGTACTGGAATGTGGTAAAACGGATCAAAAAATGTACCAGAATGCACTGAAATGCATCAAAAATGCACCAGACCCAGTACAGGGAAAAAAGAAGAAAAAAATCATCTGGAATGCATCTGGAAACGCATCAAAAATGTACCAGAATGCGCTAAAAATGTGTTAAAAATGCACATGCAGAAACGCATCCAGAATGGATCTGGAGTGCGTTTTTGTAGTGTGAACTGGCCCTAATAGTTTTTAATGATGTGGTTTTAAAGTGTCACTAAACCCACGTCGTAAAAAAAAAGATCAATAAATTGTGTATTCCTTCTGTTCATAGTCACTATGAGATTTGTTTTCTGTATTCTGCAAAAAAACTTGTTGCTCCTGCTGCTCTCTATCTCCCCCTTCTGTTCATGTCCCCAATTCAGCTAGGGATTTTGCAACTCTGCACATGCTAATTTTTTAGTGAGTTTCTATGCTGAGCATTTCCTCCCTATCACATCTGAGCAGCTCATGTGACTATAGAATCACACATGTGGGTGTATACACAGTGGTAAATGACAGCCCACTCCCTCCCTCCTCCTCCATGCCCACTAACCAGCTAAACATAATGTTGGTGGGATATTACATGTAGATTAATGGAGGCTTCATCTCCTTCTTATTCTAAGACACAGGCTTCAGGGGAGTGACACAGCCTGTGACTGGCAGAAATGCACCCACATCATGTTATTTCAGCAAAATAATAAAGATTTGATTTCAAGTATACATTAGTCTGCCAATTTAAAACAGTTTATTGATTTTATTTATTTATACTCTGTATTCCAAAAGCTTTTTTTTATTTTAAACATGTGACCAGCAGCAGCTCCTCCTGCTTATGTTTCCCTGCAGACGGGCTGGGAAAGATCTGGGCCATGTGAGAGCTGTATATGGATTAGGAAAAAGGTACTTAGATGTTTGTTTGTTTTTTTTTATTAAAATATTTACAGTGCCATCATCCATATACAGAAATAGAAGGGATAATGTAAATTGAACAGTGTGTTTTTAGTATCACTTTAATGACACTTAGTGTAGTTTGTTTCATCCATGTAAACTGATACATTCTGCTGAAGACCTTGTGCTGTGAACAACAGACTTCCTGGCTGGATTACCAGTAAAAAATAGTAGAAGGAAAGCCTAAACAAGGAAACTAATGCAGCCATCAAGAATTGGTAAGCTGCAATATAATAAATCTTTGCTTTTGGGTTTAATACTGCTTTAAAGCAGAGCTCCACCCAAAAGGGGGAGCTCCGCATGTTCGCACCCTCTCCCCCACTTGGTATGTCAGGTAACTGCTCCCACTTCCAGGTAAGATTGCCGATCAGCGCACTACGACATTTCTGTTCCCTCCTCCTTCCCCCCGCTGCCTTCTGTGACGCTCACAGGTCTCAGAAGAAGGCGGAACCATTCAGAAAGCTGCCATTGTGCTATGTGCTGGGTTCCAGTGCGCTCCTGTGCCTTTAAAGTGGAGTTCCACCCAAAAGTGAAACTTCCACTTATCTGATTCCTCCCCCCCTCCAGTGCCACATTTGGCCCCTTTTAGGAGGGAGGGGGGAGCGGGTAACTGTTTTACAGGTACCCTGTCCCCACTTCTGGGAGACCAGGCCGTGGCGAATTACATCAGCAGCTCGGGCCCCCCTCCTCCTCCTCCCTCCCCTTCTGCAGGGCCAGTGAGAGAGCACAGCACACTTTGTGCATGCGCAGTAGGGTCCTGGCAGTAAAGCCGAAAGGCTACACTGCTGGGTTCCCGGCGTACCCGCAATGGCGGCGGCAGCACCCAACCAGCTGATGTAAATATCGACTGCTGTGCTGACATTGCTGGACTCCAGGACAGGCAAGTGTCCTAATGTTAAAAGTCAGCAGCTACAGTATGCTGACTTTTAATTTTTAAAGGGGTGGGCCGAACTCCACTTTAAGAAGGACTGGGCTTAGGGTTGCCACTTTTTCTTCACGACAAACCCGAACACTTTAGCGGCACACAGCAAATTTTTTTTGTTTGGTATACACTTTAGGATAACAAACCTGGGACACCTTTGGGCACTCCAAAGAGAATAGTAATGCAGCCCGCATTGTGCCCCCTCACCCTCCTGTCAGGCCCTGTTCCAAGCTACATTCATGTCTGAATAATGTGTCTGGGTTTCAGGTGGACTGAAACCCGGACACATGATTCAAAACCCGGACTGTCCGCGTGAATCCCGGACAGGTGGCAAACCTAACTGGGCTATCTCCAGACTCACCTGCCCTCTATCTCTCCATTAGAATGCATGTGCTTCTACTATGGAGGCTCTCATAAGTTTACAGTTAGAACTGCAGAATTATTGGGGTTCCTTGGAGTGGCTCTGCAGCTTACGCATGTATTTGCAAATGTGTGCTAACTAAACCCTTGTTTTTCACGCAGATTAGACAAGATGATTCGGTTGGTAGCAGATTGGCTGGTGAGTTGAGCTGGGAATTTTCATTGGTTTAGTCTTGCATTCAGAAAGCGCAGCACGACTCGCGCATTCGCTGTAGGAAACTGTAGGAACTTTCATTTAGTTTCGCATTCAGAAAGCGCAGCGCGACTCGCGCATTTGCTGTAGAAAACTGGCGGTGAAGCAGGCTTCACCGCCGGTTTCCCTTACTTACAATGCCGGCGCCTGCACCCGAAGCCGAAGAAGAATTGACTCGGTGGTACCATAGGCGCGCACAGGGTGTGCCAGGTGTGCCCAGGCACACCCTAATCACCCTGTGCAGCCTAGATTACCCCTACTGCCCTAGCCCCCCCCCCCCCTTCCCCCTGCACCACTGCTGGCTTCCCTCCTCTCCCGATAGCTGTAGCTGCGGGGATGTTTTAGGATGAATGGGGGAAGGGGCCAGTAAATATGTAATTTACTGACCCCTTCCCTTTCTGAATGAACACAGTGAGCAATCGGTAGTGTGTGTTTGAGCTTTGGGGTGCACACCCTAATGCAAAAGGCTGCGCACACCTATGGGTGGTGCTGACATTGCGGGATCCCTGGACAGATAAGTATCCTCATAATAAAAGTCAACAGCTACAGTATTTTTACAGACTGGAGCTCCGCTTTAAGTGTAAAGTCAACCTGCTGTTTTCCGAGCATATTCAAACAGATTAGTTGCTTGATTGGGTGACATTCTTTTGCTTTATGCATCTAGGAAACCAACGTCGTTGCATCAACAATAGACAAGTTAAATGGGGAATCCTGTGTAGTCACTCCTCCCACTCTCTTCTCAATAGCCAGCCACATCCCCTTCTGTTCTGCATGTTGCTTGTCACCGTCAGTCCCAGTCTCACCTTTGGGCTGTCAGGTTAGTGGATGATCATATATAGTTCTTTCTTATGCTTTTTACTGCAGAATCCAAGGTGTGGCTCCTGGCAGTAACCCCAAGGCTAATCCCTCTGCCAGCCTCTGGGTATCCTTGCAGCAATACATCGGTCATGTTCCTCGAGATTACAATGCCACTGGAATGCAAGGAGCTAATGAATGCTTTCCATTGCAGGCACCATTGAGTCATTGCTTTGTTATGCTAATACTTATTATTCATACCTCCCAACAGTCCCGGATTGGGCGGGACTTTCCCGCTTTGACACCTCTGTCCCGCTATCCCGCCATACAGGTGATTTGTCCCGCATAATGCTGTTGACTACAAGCTAATTTTTCTCTCAATGGGACCTGCAGCAGTGTGTACATCCAGTACAGCCAGGGATTGCCTAACAAGTCAGCTGGATGTGCACTGTGCAGCCCCAATGAGAGACTTCACCTGTCAAAAAGAGAGTGTGATGTCGGGTAGGGGCGGGACTGCTATCCAGACCCCCCCTCTGTCAAACCAGTGCATAGCGAAAGAGCCAGTGACACCACACCGGCATTCATAGATTGCTGGCCAGGATCAGCTATCTATTCCTCTCCCCCAGAGTTTTTTCAGCCTCCATTAGCCCTGCACTCACAGGCAGCTCCCCACTTTCACCTAAATACATAAGCCTGACTTCTGCAGTTGAAAGTGAAAGTAACAGCTCAGCTCGGCTCCTTCAACAGGCTCTCTGCTCTGCAGTCTGCACTAAAGTCGGGACAAGTGAAAGTCTGACTGCAGCGTGTGTGAGGAGGGAGGAGGGAGGAGGGGGGAGGGGGGTGAGCTGCCCCCTAATCATTATCTCCTTCCTGCTCCAGGAGTCGAAGATACCCAGTGCACTGAAAGGAGAAGGAAGCTGTGGCTGCACTGGATAGAAGACATCTACAGAAAGGTGCTACTTTTACAAAAGTGTGTGTTATGTGTGTGTGGTGTGTGTTGTATGTGTGTGTGGTGTGGTGTGTGTTGTATGTGTGTGTGTGTGTGTTATGTGTGTGTGTGGTGTGGTGTGTGTTTGGTGTGGTGTGTGTTATATCTGTGTGTGTGTGGTGTGTGTTATATCTGTGTGTGTGTGTGGTGTATGTGTGTGTGTGTTGTGTGTGTGTGTGGTGTTGTGTGTGTTATGTGTGTGGTGTGTGTTATATGTGTGTGTGGTGTGGTGTGTGTTGTATGTGTGTGTGTGTGGTGTGTGTGGTGTGGTGTGTGTTATATCTGTGTGTGTGTGTGGTGCGTGTTGTATGTGTGTGTGTGTGTGTGTGTGTGTTATGTATGTGTGTGTGTGGTGTGGTGTGTGTGTTATGTGTGTGTCGTGTGGTGTGTGTTATGTGTGTGTGTGGTGTGGTGTGTGTTATATCTGTGTGTGTGTGGTGTGGTGTGTGTTGTATGTGTGTGTGTGTGTTATGTATGTGTGTGTGTTATGTGTGTGTGGTGTGGTGTGTGTTATATATATGTGTGTGGTGTGTGTGGTGTGGTGTGTGTTATATCTGTGTGTGTGTGTGGTGCGTGTTGTATGTGTGTGTGTGTGTGTGTGTGTGTGTTATGTATGTGTGTGTGTGGTGTGTGTTATGTATGTGTGTGTGTTATGTGTGTGTCGTGTGGTGTGTGTTATGTGTGTGTGTGGTGTGGTGTGTGTTATATCTGTGTGTGTGTGGTGTGGTGTGTGTTGTATGTGTGTGTGTGTGTTATGTATGTGTGTGTGTTATGTGTGTGTGGTGTGGTGTGTGTTATATATATGTGTGTGTGTGTGTAGGGAGGGGGGTTTCAGATGTTATAGTTGAGGAGAAGGGCAATAGTGACATGTGGATGGATGACTGCTCTCTGTACCTAGCACTCTTGAACCCTTGCACTCTGTACATAACGCACTCCAGAACCATGCACTGTGCCTGCACTCTGTACATAACACATGTCAATACCCTGCACTCTATATGTAACTCCAGAACCCTGCACCTTGTGCATAACACACTCCAGAACCATGCACTCTGTATCTAGCCCTATCCTGAACCCTGCACTCTGTACATAATGCACTCCTGAATCCTTCCACACTTTGTGTAATGCACACTTCCATAGTTTATGCAAAATCATTTGTAATGGAAGCTTTTTATTCCTATTTTTTGAAATGACTGTGCTGGGGTTTTTGTATGCATTAGTGAGAATCTTTCTTTTTGCCGCAGTGCACATAGCGCGCGTTCAGTCGCCTCCTCCCATAAGTGTCCCTCTTTCTGAAGTTCAAAAGTTGGGAGGTATGTTATTATTGTTGCTGAGAAGCCCGGATATTTGTACAGATGGATCAGGCAGATTGGGCAGCTGCTGCAGAACCTCTTTTTTTGCAGCTCAAAAAAAAACTGTCCTATCTTTTGAATATAAAGATGGTAATACATCTGGTTGTCCTCATAATTCAGTGCCTCCAGGATGAAGGGATCGTTGCCTATTTCGCTAAGTCACCAATCTATCATTCAATTTTAATCACATAGCAACGTGTAACTTAACCACTTCAGCCCCGGAAGGATTTACCCCCTTCCTGACCAGAGCACTTTTTACAATTTGGCACTGCGTCGCTTTAACTGCTAATTGCGCGGTCATGCAATGCTGTACCCAAACGAAATTTGCGTCCTTTTCTTCCCACAAATAGAGCTTTCTTTTGATGGTATTTGATCACCTCTGCCGTTTTTATTTTTTGCGCTATACACGGAAAAAGACCGAAAATTTTGAAAAAAAATGATATTTTCTACTTTTTGTTCTAAAAAAAATCCAATAAACTCAATTTTAGTCATACATTTAGGCCAAAATGTATTCGGCCACATGTCTTTGGTAAAAAAAATGTCAATAAGTGTATATTTATTGGTTTGCGCAAAAGTTATAGCGCCTACAAACTAGGGTACAATTTCTGGAATTTACACAGCCTTTAATTTATGACTGCCTATGTCGTTTCTTGAGGTGCTAAAATGGCAGGGCAGTACAAAACCCCCACAAATGACCCCATTTTGGAAAGTAGACACCCCAAGGAAATTGCTGAGAGGCATGTTGAGCCCATTGAATATTCATTTTTTTTTGTCCCAAGTGATTGAATAATGACTAAAAAAAAAAAAAAAAATTACAAAAAGTTGTCACTAAATGATATATTGCTCACACAGGCCATGGGCATATGTGCAATTGCACCCCAAAATACATTTAGCTGCTTCTCCTGAGTATGGGGATACCACATGTGTGGGACTTTTTGGGAGCCTAGCCGCGTACGGGGCCGCGAAAACCAATCACTGCCTTCTGGATTTCTAAGGGCGTACATTTTTGATTTTACTCCTCACTACCTATCACAGTTTTGAAGGCCATAAAATGCCCAGATGGCATAAAACTCCCCCAAATGACCCCATTTTGGAAAGTGGACAACCCCAAGCTATTTGCTGAGAGGCATGGTGAGTATTTTGCAGCTCTCATTTGTTTTTGAAAATAAAGAAAGACGAGAAAAAAAATTTTTTTTTTCTTTTTTCCATTTTCAAAACTTTGTGACAAAAAGTGAGGTCTGCAAAATACTCACCGTACCTCTCAGCAAATAGCTTGGGGTGTTTACTTTCCAAAATGGGGTCATTTGGGGGGGGGGGGGTTTTGCCACCTGGGCATTCCATGGCCTCCGAAACTGTGATAGGCAGTGAAGAGTGAAATCAAAAATTTACGGCCTTAGAAAGCCTGAAGGCGGTGCTTGGTTTTCGGGGTCCCGTACGCGGCTAGGCTCCCAAAAAGTCTCACACATGTGGTATCCCCGTACTCAGGAGAAGCAACAGAATGTATTTTGGGGTGTAATTTCACATATTCCCATGGCATGTTTGAGCAATATATCATTTAGTGACAACTTTGCGCAAAAAAAAATAAAAAAAATAAAAAATTGTCTCTTTCCCGCAACTTGTGTCACAATATAAAATATTCCATGGACTCGACATGCCTCTCAGCAAATAGCTTGGGGTGTCTACTTTCCAAAATGGGGTCATTTGGAGGGGTTTTGAACTGTCCTGGCATTTTATGCACAACATTTAGAAGCTTATGTCACACATCACCCACTCTTCTAACCACTTGAAGACAAAGCCCTTTCTGACACTTTTTGATTACATAAAAAAATATTTTTTTTTTGCAAGAAAATTACTTTGAACCCCCAAACATTATATATTTTTTTAAAGCAAATGCCCTACAGATTAAAATGGTGGGTGTTTCATTTTTTTTTTCACACAGTATTTGCGCAGCGATTTTTCAAACGCATTTTTTGGGGAAAAAACACACTTTTTTAAATTTTAATGCACTAAAACACACTATATTGCCCAAATGTTTGATGAAGTAAAAAAGATGATCTTAGGCCGAGTACATACCAAACATGACATGCTTTAAAATTGCGCACAAACGTGCAGTGGCGACAAACTAAATACATTTTTAAAAGCCTTTAAAAGCCTTTACAGGTTACCACTTTAGATTTACAGAGGAGGTCTACTGCTAAAATTACTGCCCTCGATCTGACGTTCGCGGTGATACCTCACATGCATGGTGCAATTGCTGTTTACATTTGACGCCAGACCGACGCTTGTGTTCGCCTTAGCGCGAGAGCAGGGGGGACAGGGGTGCTTTTTTTTTTTTTTTTTCTTTATTATTCTTATTTTTTTTATCTTATTTTTAAACTGTTCCTTTCATTTTTTTTTTTTTTTAATCATTTTTATTGTTATCTCAGGGAATGTAAATATCCCCTATCATAGCAATAGGTAGTGACAGGTACTCTTTTTTTGAAAAAATTGGGGTCTATTAGACCCTAGATTTCTCCTCTGCCCTCAAAGCATCAGACCACACCAAGATCGGTGTGATAAAATGCTTTCCCAATTTCCCAATGGCGCTGTTTACATCCGGCGAAATCTAAGTCATAAAATGCTCGTAGCTTCCGGTTTCTTAGGCCATAGAGATGTTTGGAGCCACTCTGGTCTCTGATCAGCTCTATGGTCAGCTGGCTGAATCACCGGCTGCATTTTCAGGTTCCCTGTTGAGACAGGAGAGCCAGAGAAAAACACGGAAGACGTTGGTGGGGGGCATTCCCTCCCACGGCTTGTAAAAGCAGTCTAGAGGCTAATTAGCTGCTAGGATTGCTTTTACATGAAAGCCGACCGCTGGCTGAAAAGAATGATACCAAGATGATACCTAAACCTGCAGGCATCATTCTGGTATAACCACTCAAAGTCGTGAATGGCATACCTGAAGACAAAAAAATGGTTAACAATAAAGCACAGTAAACGGTAAAGTATAAAAAATTGCATACCTGAAAAGCAAACATGATAAAACATAACAACAATAAAACCTTGCAGAATAGAATACAGTAAAAAAGAGCAGAACAATAGAGAGAATAGAGAGAGAGAGAACAATAAAACGACAACTATTTTTTTTTATTTTATATTTTTGTATGTGTTTTTTTTTTTTAAACTTTTTTTTGTAACTGTAACTTTTATAACTGTAACCGGTTCCAGGTTCTATGGGTACGATGGGCCTGTGTTTGTCTTTTTGGTGGCAGCGGGACACTACTTGTGCTTGCCACCTCACCAGCTTGAACTGCACTTATGGGACTCGCCACGTCACCAAGTGTTACTGCAGTGCTGGTTTGACTACGACCGGGGTGTACTAGGCCGCTGGTGCTTGCCAGTTCACCAAAACGCTACCAAAAAAACTGTTAGCGATCGCAGGGATCAGGCCTGACTCTGCGAACGCTGCAGTTATGCGTTTAGTGTTCTGTAAGTGACAGTGATCGATCGATACTGCACTTGGGTGGGCTGGGCTGGGCCGGGCGGAGGGGCAAAACGCAGGTGCTAGCAGGTATCTGGGCTGATTCCGCTAACACTGCGTTTTTGGGAACCCTAAACTGCTGGGGACGCTAGTATAGATCTGATCGGATCAGATATTGATCCGATCAGATACTATACCACTAAGGGAGGTGTACGGTGCGTGCGTGGGTGTTAGCGGTACTGGCGCTAACCTGACGCTGCCTGGGGCTGGTGCTTGCCAGTTCACCAAAACGCTACCAAGAAAACTGTTAGCGATCGCAGGGATCAGGCCTGACTCTGAACGCTTCAGTTATGCGCTTAGTGTTTTGTAAGTGACAGTGATCGATCGATACTGCACTTGGGTGGGCCGGGCGGAGGGGAAAAACGCAGGTGCTAGCAGGTATCTGGGCTGATCCCGCTAACACTGCGTTTTTGGGAACCCTAAACTGCTGGGGACGCTAGTATAGATCTGATTGGATCAGATATTGATCCGTACAGATACTATACCACTAAGGGAGGCGTATGATGCGTGCGTGGGTGTTAGCGGTACTGGCGCTAATCTGACGCTGCCTGGGGCGACGCATACCACCGCCGGGCGATCAGGGGGCTAAACCTTTATTCGGTAATAAACGGCGGGTGCCCTGACACTATAAAAAATAAACAAACTAACCAGCGTCACCCGTAACAGTTATACGGTGATCAGTGGTGAAAGGGTTAACTAGGGGGCAATCAAGGGGTTAAAACATTTATTAGGTAGTATATGGGGGTCCCTGTCACTATAAAACGCTGACGGCGAACCTAAATATTTACGTCCCTAACTAGCGTCACCAGCGACACTAATACAGCGATCAGAAAAATGATCGCTTAGTGACACTGGTGACGGGGGGTGATCAAGGGGTTAAAACTTTATTAGGGAGGGTTAGTGGGGTACCCTAGACCTAAAGGGGGGTAATACTAACTGTCCCAACACTGTAACTGTCACAAACTGACACTATGCAGTAATCAGGAAAAAACAAAAAAAAAACCAAAAAAACCCCTGCTTGGTGTCAGTTTGTGACAGGGGGGGGGGGGGGGGGTGATTGGGGGGGGATCGGGGGGGATCGGGGGGGGGATCGGGGTGTTTTGTATGCCTGGCATGTTCTACTGTGTGTGTGTGTGTTGTGCACTCACTCACATGTCTTCTCTCCTCGGCCCGGAACGGAAAATACCGAGCCGAGGAGAGATGACATCATTTCCTCTGCCTCTGTGTACAATACAGAGGCAGGGAAATGATCCCATTGGCTGGGAGCGATCGCGAGGGGGGGGGCCACGAATGGATGGCCTCCCCCTCACCACCGATCGCCGGGGAAGATTTGCCGACCGCCGCAGGCACCGGGGGGGGTCCGATCGGACCCCCCACCCGCGGGCAGGCAGGGACGTACAGGTAAGCCCTTTTGCCTGCCCATGCCGCCCTGTCGACGTACATCTGTGTGCGGCGGTCGGCAACTGGTTAAAGAGGAACTGCAGTCTGCTCACATAATTTGTAATAAAAACATCTTTGCCATTCTGAAGCTTCCCTCCAACCACTTTGCATATTATTTTATACATAGCTCCAAACTGTGCCTGATTCCGAGGGACTGTCCCTGATTTAGAGAAATGTCCCTCTGTCCCTCTTTCCTCCTCATTTGTCCCTCATTTTGATCTGATCTATATAGTTGTATATAAAATGTACTTTTTATCTTTCAAAAAGCTTTTCCCAGTGCTAAACCTTTCATCTGATTTCTAAGTTGCTGCATTTGTACATTTTAAAAGCCAATATAAAGGAATAGTAGTGGTAAAAAAAAGTCCATGTGGATTTAATTAACCGTTTTTTTGTTATTTCTCCTTTAAGGGGGTGTGGCAAAGGGAGTGTCCTATGTCTACATACGTTGGTTAGTAGGTGTTCCTCATTCCCATCTCAAAATGTTGGGCGGTGTGTTTTATATATACTGTGATTCTGTACTTGCCAAATATGCTGCAGAAATCTCCCTCCACTGAGTCAGGCGGCAGCCATTTTAACTGTGGGCAGCTGAAGCTGCTGCCTGTTCACTTTTCTGTATTTACAAAGACACACCCCCAGCTCTGCAGCTCTCATTGGCCCTCTTATGACTCCCCCCCCCCCCCCCCCTCCCTTCCTGGCAAACTCTCACAAGTGTGAGAGAGAGCTGAGCATGATGTCATAAGCCTAGGCTTTTTTACCAGACAAGAAACAGGAAATGGGCTGTATAAGGTATTTACTGGCAGCAAAAAAAGTTTTACTATCAAAAAGTTAAATCAACAAGGGCAGAAGATTTAATAGATGTAAAGATGAAAAAATGACTGAGTTCCACTGGTTATAAACCTTTTTTTTTTATTTTTTATAAAAATAACATGTCATACTTACCTGCTCTGTGCAATAGTTTTGCACAGAGCAGCCCCAATCCGCTTCTTCTTGGGGCCCCCCTCTGGTGCTCCAAGCCCCTCCTCCTCTTAATCAGACGCACCAATGCGGGCTCTCAGAGGAAATCAGATCACAGCAGAAAAAAAAAAGAATTTGGAGATTTTGAGGAAACTGAGAACAATAGAAGGGACTTGAATAGAATGTTGTTAATTTTCTACCAGAGTTTAGTGTTATTTTAACATATATCTAAACCAAGAAACAAAAATGTTATATACAGTACTGTATTGTGGCTTACCAGTTCCTAGATGTGGCAGCTGCATTTGTTTTCTTGTTTCAGGCTTTTCTTTCCTTTATATTTACCAGGTGATCCTGCCATTGACATATATATATTCACAAATGTGTGCGTTTGTGAATATATATATATACACTATATTGACAAAAGTATTGGGACACCTGTCTTTACACACACATGAACTTGACATCCCAGTCTTAGTCCGTAGGGTTCAATACAGAAAAGCCTGCAGCAACAGCATGTAATGCATAGCGGAGGGCATACATGACTGAGGTAACAGGGGAGTTAATAGTTTAGGGGGTTGGTACTAAAAGTAACCGAGGGGGAGGTATCAAACAGGGCTTTATAGGTTAACCCCGCCCAGGGGGGAGTAACAGTGGCTGAAGAAAGTTCATTGAAGATGGAGCTGGATGGACTGATGGAGCAGCTTAGGGAGGAGGCCGCGGTTCGTGGGGCAGCATGGCTGCAAGAAACCATAGCTGCGGCATTGCAGAACAGTCAGCCTGAGGCGCTGGGGAGATTTAGCGGCGCCAGAACTCGGCGGTCCTGGCCGCCTGAGCGGTTCTCCCCCGACCAGCGTGTGTCTGGACAGCGGCAGCCTGGGACTCTTTCGGGTCTCGCGGTGGGCCCACCGCCAAAAAGAATGGCCGGAGCGGATGGAGGGAGAGCGAGCACCGACTGGACCCGGCAGAGCGATCGTTTGGAAGGTACGGGGGCGGCGGTGCGGCCTGGCAGAGCGGGCAGAGTGAGGAGCAAGAGCCCCGCCCCCTGCAGGAGAGAGCCAGCAGCAAGTGAGAGGACACGTGCAGCGAGCCCTGGGCCGTCCGGTTCCACGGCAGGGGCACACAGGAGGATTGAGAGGGGTCGGCCTAGTGGGGCATCGCAGGTACCATGCGGCAGGACTGAGGTCAGGCACACCGGTCCGGGCAAGGCAACCAGCAAGTCAGAGGGCGGAAGAGACACGCGGAGGCGGGGGCGTACGGCCACAGTCAAGGCGGCAACTCCGGCGGCCAGGCCGGGTGGGCCTTTGTCAGAGGAAGAAGGAGGGAGAAGTGGCGATCGAGCAGGAGGATGGTCCGGGTCAGAGGAAGAATCGGCACCCCATCAAAGGAGAACAGCAGCGGTGGAGATCCCTGTTCCGGCTGATGAGGCTACGCCTGTGCAGCCTGGTGAGTCCAATGTCTTATTCTTTAATTCTAGTCAGGCCAGAGTGGGGGGGATGGGGGGTGCAGTGGGGGGCACGATCAGCAGTGGGTCGGGGGCGTCAGGCAGTGGGGGGGCTTCACATTAGGGGATTTTTAGCAGGCATTAGGGAGCTACTTCAGCGCTTTGAGGGAGCAGGGACGGTTCCCTCGGGCCCTGTGACAGCGTGGGTGCCGCCGACAGGGGGCACCGGGGCGGTGGTGCCCATGGGAGGAACAACAGCGGTACCATCGGTTACGGCAGAAGTGGCCGCGCCTGCACCGGTGACGCCTGGGAGTACAGGGGTGCAGGGGACGGACAAGACAGCGGAGACCACAAGCAGGCAGGATATAACCAGATTGGCAGATGCAGCCAAGTGCGAGGTGTATGTGTGCTATGATGGACCATTGGGTTCGCACCTGAAGCAAGAGGTGCGCGAAAAACTGTGGAAGGGTGAGTATGTTGAGATATTTTCCCTACTGCCTTTAGAAAAATGTAATCTGGATAGGGTGAAACCGGATGATTCGAAGAAGGAGGACGAGGAGAAGAGGAGGTACAGGCTAATCCCTAGAACATTTGCACACTGGTTGCAGGCTTTTGCGATTATGGCAAGTGTGATAGGTGAGAAGCATCCGGAGCATTGCTCGGCACTATTTTGTTATCAAGATGCTATTGGGGAGGCGTACAGGGTTTATGGGGGCACGGTGTGGCTGAGGTATGATGAGCAGTTCCGTCAACGGAGGGCAATCAGACCGGCACTGCGTTGGGATCACAAGGACATCAGCCTATGGATGAGATTGATGACGACGGCGAGGGCCCCCAACCAGTTTTTTCCAGGAGGGACCGGTGGACCTTCCACCCAAGGACATACAGTCGGAAACAAAAAGGGGGTTTGTTGGCAATACAACACCGGGACCTGCAGGTTTGGAGCCTCATGTAAGTATAAACACGAGTGTTCAGGATGTGGGGGATCCCACCCGGGGTCAAGGTGTTTCAAACAGGGAAAGGGTAGGCAAGGAGAAACTGCAAACAAAAGGGAGGACCCCGGTGAGAGTGGAAAAGATGCGGCCGTTTCTAGGTAGGTACCCAAACAAAAAAGCTGCGCAATTGTTGGATGAGGGTTTCTCAGTGGGCTTTAGGATACCGTGCAATCTGTCGGTTATCCCGCCAGTGTCGCCTAATTTAAAGTCAGCTATGCAACACCCGGAGGTAGTTTCAGAGAAACTAAGGAAGGAGGTTGCATTGGGTCGGATGGGAGGTCCTTTTTCGGGGTCTCCGTTGGATAATTTGGTGGTGTCACCGCTGGGTGTGGTTCCAAAGAAGGAGCCAGGAAAATTTAGGCTAATCCATCATTTATCCTTCCCAAAAGGGGGGTCGGTCAATGATGCTATAGACCAGGGTGAGTGTTCCGTGACCTATACATCATTTGATGCGGCAGTGGGATGGGTGCGACGGTACGGAAAAGGGGCTCTCATGGCAAAGGCAGATGTGGAATCAGCTTTCCGACTGCTGCCAGTACACCTGGACAGCTTTCGGTTATTGGGATGTTATTGGAACAACGAATTTTACGTCGACCAATGCTTACCAATGGGCTGCTCTATATCGTGCGCGATATTTGAGCAGTTCAGCTCGTTTGTGGAATGGGTTGTCAGGGAGGTGTCAGGTGTAAATTCTATAATTCATTACCTGGATGATTTTCTCTGCATGGGCCCAGCTGATTTGAGGATCTGCGCGGTACTTTTGGCTACGCTGGAACACATCGCAGACAAATTCGGCATTCCATTGGCGGCTGACAAAACGGAGGGACCGTGCACGGTCATCACGTTCTTGGGCATTGTGCAGGACACGGAGGCAATGGAATGCCAGTTGCCGGACGATAAACTGGAGGACCTGAAGAGGGAAATTGCGGGGCTCGTGGGTTTGCGGAAAGTGCAGCTGAAGACGCTACAATCGGTATTGGGCAAGCTTAATTTTGCATGCCGCATATTACCAATGGGGAGGGTTTTTTGTCGCAGGTTGTCGGCTAGCACGAGCGGCGTGAAATCGCCAAGGCATTTTGTTTGGTTGAGAGAAACACATAGAGCGGACTTAAGGGTGTGGCACACCTTTCTGGAAGCTTTTAACGGGAGGGCTTTCTGGATGGCTGGTCCGGTCAACAATTTTGACTTGGAACTATTCACTGACGCCGCCGGTTCAACAGGTTTTGGGGCCTTTTTTCAGGGACAATGGAGCGCTGGGCCTTGGCCTCAGTCATGGGTGGAAGCAGGATTTACAAAAAACCTGGTGCTGCTGGAGTTGTTTCCGGTGGTGCTGGCGGTGGAGTTATGGGGAGCATCATTCAGGGATCTGAAGGTGCGTTTCCACGGGGATAACCTAAGTGTGGTACAGGTAATTAATAGGAGCACGGCATCATCTCCGCCAGTGATTAGGCTATTACAACACCTGGTACTACGTTGTTTGCAACTGAACGTTTTCATTCACGCTGTCCATTTACCAGGGGTGGAAAATGTTATAGCTGATGCGTTGTCTCGCTTCCAGTGGGAAAGGTTCCGGGAGTTGGCGCCGGAGGCGGAGCAACACGGGGTTCCTTGTCCCGACTGGCTGTGGGGGATAGCATTGGCCTCATCGCTGGATGGATAAAGAACTCGGTAAGTGGGTCCACGTGGGCGGCTTACACGAGGGTATGGCAGGAATGGATGGATTTTGTGCAAGAAATTGGGGAGGAGCCGGTTGGTGGAGAGGTGAGGTTGCTGTTAATATACTACATTGCCAGGAAAATGGAGGAGGGTGTGTCTGCATCTGTAGTGAATAAGAATGTAACTGGGTTGGCTTTTCTGTTTAAGTTGCAAGGTCAGATGGATTTTACGAAAGACTTCTGGGTACGGCAGGCAATGAAGGGTTACAGAAAGGCATGGGTTAGGAAGGATGCGAGAAGGCCGGTGACATTTGAGATTTTGCAGGGTGTTATAGCGCAACTGGAGAGGGTGTGCTCTTCAGGTTATGAAGTGCTGTTGTTTAAAGTAGCCTTTTTATTAGCGTTTTTTGGGGCTTTTAGAATAGGGGAGTTGGTTAGCCCTTCTAAGAGGGTACAAGGTGGGCTGGGTTATCAGGATGTGAAGTGTGAGACGGAAGTTTTGCAGTTGTATTTGAGAAAATCAAAGAGTGATCAACTGGGAAGGGGCAGGATCGTGCGGGTGTATCCGGTTGTGGGTTCGTTGTTGTGCCCAGTTGGGGCGGTTCGGGAGTTTTTGGGTTTTCGCCCGGTGGGAATGGGCCCCTTTTTGGTACATTCAGGTGGTGAATTTTTATCCAGATTCCAATTTGGGGCAGTTTTTGCAAAATGTATACGGGGATTGGGGCTGACTGAGAAGGATTTCTCGTCACATTCCTTCAGGATAGGAGCAGCCACGGAAGCAGCCAGGAATGGATTGGGGGAGGAGACTGTGAAGAGGATTGGTAGATGGGAATCCAAGAGGTTTCAATCTTATGTGCGGCCCAATCTGGTTATTAGCTTGTAGGTTAAGTATTTTATGAGTAATAGAGATATGGGTGATGGGGTTGGTAAGTGTTAATAGGGTTGTTGGTTATAGTATGGTTTTCTGTGTTTGTCTACTTCAGATTCGCTGCCGGGGATGGTCTGGATCATGGGTCATTCCTATGTGGCATGGGGGGCTCGGAGAGGGGACGCCCGCTATGAGGGTAGGCAATTGGGCTTTAGCAGGAGGGAAGCGTGCATAAAGTGGTTGGGGATCCCAGGCATGTTGTGGGGCAGATTGGTGCCGGAGGTGCATCGTTATGCGCAGCGCGATAGGCCGCCGGATGTATTGGTAATACACGCTGGCGGTAATGACCTGGGTATTAGAGCCATGGTGGACCTGAAGCGCGACATCAAGTTGGATGTTTTGCGGTTGAGAGAAGCCTTTCCGAAAATGGTGATTGTCTGGTCAGACATGGTGGCCCGGACTTCCTGGAGGATGGCTAGATCAGTTGACGGGGTCAACAGGGCCCGTAAAAAAATAAATAGGGAAGTGAGCAAGTTTGTAGTGAATAATGGTGGGTTGGCGGTTAGGCATTTGGAACTCGAGTTTGAGACATGGAGGTATTTACGAGCGGATGGAGTGCATTTGAACGAGGTTGGAATTCATTTGTGGGCCTTGGGGCTACAAGATGGCATACAGAAAGCACTTTGGGTGTGGAGGGGCACCCAAGATTAAGGTATTATTCTTGGGCGCTGTGGCGGGCGTTGGTCTGGGCAAAAAGAAGGTAGATGGTAAAAAGTAAGAGTCTTTTTTGGGAGCTAGCGTTGCTATGGCTCATGATGGTGGTTCCCGGTTAACGGAGGTTAGCCGGGAAGTGATAATGGGGCACTGCGGTCATTGCTAGTCTCTGAGCCAGCTTGTCGGCTTGAGGCCTATTTTGATAGATTTGATGGGACCGCAGTGCTAGTCCTGTTATGGATATGGAGGATTTTTTAAGATATTGCTCAGACTAATGCTTGATGATTAAACAGGTTGTTTTAACAGATGTTGTTGTTTGTTGTTGATGTTTTTCTATTTATGATAGATAATGTTTTATATGTTATATTTTTATATTTAAGATTATTTGTTAAATAAATTAGGCCACTACGGCCTTTTATACTCCAAGCTCGGTGTGGTTTGAGTTATTGGGGTAAAGATGTATGTGGGTTGGTATTAGGGGAAAAATGACATCTGTATCCGTCAGTCATGAGTTGGCCCACCCTTTGCAGCTATAACAGCTTCAACTCTTCTGGGAAGGCTGCTAACAAGGTTTAGGAGTGTGTCTATGGGAATGTTTGACCATTCTTCCAGAAGCGCATTAGTGAGGTCAGGCTCTGATGTTGGATGAGAAGGCCTGGCTCACAGTTTCCGCTCTAATTCATCCCAAAGGTGTTCTATCGGGTTGAGGTTAGGACTCTGTGCAGGCCAGTCAAGTTCCTCTACCCCAAACTCGCTCATCCATGTCTTTATGGACCTTGCTTTGTGCAGTGGTCGAAATCATTTGGTGGAGGGGGGGATTATGATGTGGGGTTGTTTTTCAGGGGTTGGGCTTGTCCCCTTAGTTCCAGTGAAGGGAACTCTTAAGGCGACAGCATACAAAGACATTTTGGACAATTTCATGCTCCCAACTTTGTGGGAACAGTTTGGGGATGGCCCCTTCCTGTTCCATCATGACTGAGCAACAGTGCACAAAGCAAGGTCCATAAAGACATGGATGAGCGAGTTTGGGGTGGAGGAACTTGACTGGCCTGCACTAAGTCCTGACCTTAACCCGATAGAACACCTTGTGGATAAATTAGAGTGGAAACTTTGAGCCAGGCCTTCTCATCCACATCAGTGTCTGACCTCACAAATGCACTTCTGGAAGAATGGTCAAACATTCCCATAGACACACTCCTATATCTTGTGGACAGCCTTCCCAGAAGAGTTGAAGCTGTTATAGCTGCAAAGGGTGGACCAACTCAATATTGAACTCTACGAACAAAGACTAGGATGCTGTTAAAGTTCATGTGTGTGGAAAGGCAGGTGTCTCGATACTTTTGGTAATAATATAAATGTAATATTTAGATATATATATATATATATATATATATATATATATATATATATATAGTGCTGTTAGATTTTCAGTCTACAGCTTATAGGTAAATTTAGTGGGTTACCTGTTCATACATAGTCAGATTTAGCCTCTGTTCCAGTTTGGCTGAGTTGCATGTAGTTTCACACTGTGCCTGTGGGTGTCGTTGTCACCATGGGTCGGTGTTGGAAAGGCAACGCGTTAAAGTGTATAAGTGCTCCTCTGTCCCGGAGACAACTCGGTGGAGGTGGTCCTCCGAGTTGCATTCTGGGAGAGGGTATTTATGGGTCAGACGCCATGTTTTAGGGTCTTTCGTTCCACTTGCTGGCCCTCCTGGCTGACAGGTATGTGCTAGGAGCACTACCTCGTGGTCCTCCGACCGGGGGACCACGTTGCTGCAGCGTGTGGGTGGGCCCAGAAACCTGTCTGGGGCCTACCACAGCGGCGAGGGAATGGTCCTGTGCTGTCTGTCCTACGGGAAGAAGCTGGACAACTGAGAAGATCCCAGGGGAGGACCCGTCATGGAAGGACCATGCAGAGTGCTGGTCTGGAGAGGGGCCTGGTGACTCAGTTGGAGGACGCATCTTGAAGTTAGCCTACCACATAGTACTGCCGGGTCGGCTTAAAGGTTCTAGTGCTGTGTTTGCTATTCATCGTAAACCATTACATCCTGTGGCAGAGGATCGTACAGGTTTCTATTCCATTCAAGTCTGTGGCAGAGACTTTTGTTCATGCTGCGTATCGGCTGCTAGGTTAGTGAGAGAAACCTATCCGGGCAAAGATTCAACTCTAAAAGGAGAGTACATTCATCTACAAGATTCCAATTCCTAATACTACACTAAGAAAAGGTATTTGTACTTCCCTGCAACTCTTCTTCTACCTCTTTCCTGCTACTTCCTTCAGTTATACTTTATTAAAGCATTGGAAAAGATACTCAAGTGTCCGGTGCCTACATTGTCTGGTATTAAACTCAACGGGACCCTAGACCCGGTTCTGGTGAAATTGAGGTAACGAAGGTGTCGGTAACAGCCCGCTTTAAACCAGCAGCTCCACCAAGAGTTATTGCTACATATATATATATATACACCCTGTTCCAAATTATTATGCAAATTCTATTTCAGTGTTGCAAAGATGAAATATTTTGTTTTTCAGTTCATGGATGGCATTGTGTCTCTGGGCTCTTTTGATCACTGAAAACAATCTCGGACACCTGTGATAATTAGATTGCCAGGTGAGCCCAATTAAAGGAAAAACTACTAAAGGAGGGTGTTCCACATTATTAAGCAGATCACCATTTCCAAGCAATATGGGGAAGAAAAAGGATCTCTCTGCTGCGGAAAAGAGTGAAATAGCTCAATGCCTTGAACGAGGTATGAAAACATTAGATATTTCACGAAAAATTAAGCGTGATCATCGCACTATTAAGAGATTTGTGGCTGATTCGGAGCACAGACGGTTTCGTGCAGATAAAGGCACATTGAGGAACATTTCTGCCAGATCCATGCATCGGATCAAGAGAGCAGCTGCTAAAACACCATTACATAGCAGCAAACAGATATTTGAAGCCGCTGGTGTCTCTGGAGTCCCACGGACATCAAGGTGTAGAGTCCTCCAGAGTATTGCAACTGCACATAAACCTTCCATTCAGCCACCACTAACCAATGCTCACAAGCAGAAACGGCTACATTGGGCAGAAAAATACATGAAGATTAATTTTCAAACAGTCCTGTTCACTGATGAGTGCCGTGCAACCCTGGATGGTCCAGATGGATGGAGTAGTGGATGGTTGGTGGATGGCCACCCTGTTCCAACAAGGCTGGAACCTCAGCAAGGTGGTGGTGGAGTCATGTTTTGGGCCGGAATCATAGGAAGAGAGCTGGTCGGCCCCTTTAGGGTCCCCGAAGGTGTAAAGATGACCTCTGCAAAGTATGTGGAGTTCCTGACTGACCACTTCCTTCCCTGGTACAGAAGGAAGAACTATGCTTTCCGTAATAAAATCATCATCATCTGACAATGCACCATCTCATGCTGCAAAGTATACCTCTGCATCAATGGCTGCTATGGGGATAAAAGGAGAGAAAGTCATGGTGTGGCCTCCATCCTCCCCTGACCTCAATCCTATTGAGAACCTTTGGAGCATCCTCAAACAAAAGATCTATGATGGTGGGAAGCAGTTTACATCCAAACAGCAGCTCTGGGAGGCTATTCTGACATCTTGCAAACAAATTCAAGCAAAAACTGTCCAAAAACTCACAAGTTCAATGGATGCAAGACTTGTGAAGCTCCTATCAAATGAGGGCTCCTATGTTAAAATGTAACGTGACCTGTTAAAATGTTCAAAGTTTGATTGAAATAGCTTTTGATATCAGTAAATATGCTGCAAACACAACAAATGACAATTTTCAGTTCTTTACAACCTATAAAGTGTTTTGAAACTTACTGTGCGTAATAATTTGGAACAGTGCATTGTAAGTTTTTTTTTTTTTTTTTTTTTTTTTTTTTATTGTGAAAAAAAAAAAACTTACCATTAGGAGGTTTGTTCAATAACATTTGAATTGTACTCTTAATAGTTGATAACATGAGAATGATGCTGACTGTTGTTTACATCAAATATTTAGCACCTGTGCGCTGGCTTCATAATCATCCCAGGAATAGAGGTCAGTGTGCTCATCCTTAGAGCCGGTTCACACGGGGGCGACTTGTCAGGCGACCTAGCCGCCTGACAAGTCGCCTCCCGTTCTGTACAATGGAACCGTTCTAATCGGAGCGACGCAAGTCGCTCCGACTTAGAAGAAAGGTTCCTGTACTACTTTGGGGGCGACTTGCATAGACTTCTATACAGAAGTCGTCTTGCAAGTCGCCCTGGCAGTCGTGTGCAGGTCGCCTCGGTGAGGCGACCTGCAAGTCGTGCCGCTTCTAGTGTGAACCGGCTCTAAGGCTCGGTTCACACAGGGGCAACACGACTCTGGCCGCGACTTAGCGAGGCGACCTGGACACGACCTGAGGGCGACACCACAGCGCGACTTGGGGCGACTTACAAGGCGACTTCAAGTCGCCTCCAGGACAGGCGACTTTCCAGTGGCCAATCAAACAACAATCAGCTCTGTGGGAGGGAGGGGTTTGCTTGAGAAAACCATCTTCTCTTCCTGTATTGTTGCTTCAGTTAAGACATGATCCGACTTTGGAGGCGACTTCCATTGAAATCAATGGGTACAAGTCGCCTAGAAGTCGGATTGAAGTAGTACAGGAACCTTTTCTGAAGTCGGAGCGACTTCAGTAGCGTACAGTAAGACGGCTCTCATTCACTTGAATGGAATTTCTGATGTCAAGTGACGTGGGGCGACTTGAGGTCTGACAAGTCGGATCCCAAGTCGCGGTATTGTGAACCGGCACTTAGGGCACTTTAACACTGCTGGCGCCCAAACGTCGACGGTAAAGCGCCGCTATGTTCAGCAACGTTTTACCGTGGTTTTTGCAGCGCTTTTTGGCCACTAGCGGGGTGCTTTTAACCCCCACTAGCGGCCGAAAAAGGGTTAAAACCGCCCGGTGTATTCACCGCTCCTATAGCGCTGCTAAGAAGCTGCTTGCAGGACTCTTTTGGACGTCCTGCCAGCGCAGCGCCCCAGTGTGAAAGCACTTGGGCTTTCACAGTGGAATTGCAGCTGAGGCTTTTTCAGGCACTTTACAGGTGCTATTTTTAGCGCTAAAGTGCCTGAAAAACGCTTCCAGTATGAAAGGGGTCTTAGAGACAGCTCCGCCCAGCAGAGAGGATTTCTGGCCTAGGAATCGGGAGGGAGCCAGTGGAGCACAGGAGGAGCTGAACGTCCGGTCTGGGGATGACAGACCAAGGTCTAAAGTGTATTGGCCCGTACACATGAACCAAAATTCGGACAAAAAATACCGCTTTCGATGCGATCGTACGATAATCGGATTGTTAGTACAGAGCTTTCGAGAACCGATCATGACAATTCATCCAATATTATTCGATCAGACAAGCATGAAAATTTTCCTCATACGATACCAGATCGTACGATTTTCGTTTAGTCAGTACAGTTGTCATCCGAAAATACAATACAAATACATTACATCACTTCCGATTTTTTTTTTTTTGTCGTACGAGAATTTTTGTGACTTTAGTAACTTATTCAATTTCTACTTGCCACTATTAAGTGAAAAAAGTTGTACGATATTTGGATCGTGTGTACGGGCCATAAGGCCTGAGCAGGAGTGCTGTGTTTTTAGCCAGCAAGGCTAAATGCTGGTTCTATAGCAGGACTGTAATGCTGAATACGCCTGCAAAGGGATTCTGATGTTTATTTTTGAACTTCGTTTCTTTTGAATAAAAATGGGCTGCCATGCCCTTAAAAATGGAGTCGGGGCCGACACGATTTCTTCAACTCGGACGCACCACTAGAGCTTAATCACCCCGAATCGTTACAGTTGGTGGAGAAATTGGCGTTGGGCACGGATGGCGCTGGTCCAGATCCTGACATGCCGGAAAGCGTGAGTGTCAGAGACTGTGTGTATTGCTGTTGCTGTGTGGAGCAAAGAGATGTGTGCTGTGTCTCAGCCTTAAGGAGGCAGTATGCCAGAATTCTTTTCTGAAGCTACTGTGCATCTGTTGCTGCAAAGATGCATGTTGTTGCCCGTAGCAACAAGATCCATCGTGAGACCTATGGTGGAATGATCCTGATGAGTCCTGGTTGGTGGGCTCAAGAGGAACCGCTACAGCCAGTTGGAGAGGGCTGGAGAAGCTCTGCAGGGAGAATGCAGTCTCCCATAGCAACCAGTGAAGTGTCGTCTGGGTGGTGGGGCTCCTATGAACAGGTGGCTCACTATTCCCACAAAGAGGGCTGGGAAGCCCGAGAGTCTTTCATTTCACCCTGTGACCGCATGGGGAAATACAGCAGGAGAGAGCAGCAGGCTGACCGGAAGTTCAAGAGGAGAGCGGTTGCCCGTAGCAACGCCTGTGATTCCAAGTCTGCACACTGGTAAGAAAGACTGACTATGTGACTGTGCACACGGGAGTGGAAGTGACCCCAAATAGGAGATCCCCTGTTTGTGCTAAAAAAGGACTTGCCTTGCTGCAGTGTTCTGTTCAGTGGGGAGGCAAGTGTTTAAAGGTAAAAAGCTTGTTGTCTGGAATGAAACTGTTCACGGAGTACAGCAACAGGCTTCGGCTGAAAATGTGTTGCCAAATTGCAGGCTAAACAAAGTGATGTGTCTAAGGCCCCTTTCACACGGTCGGACCGTTCAGGTCCGCTGTCAGTTTTGACGGCGGACCAGAACGGGCGCTCCATGTTAGCCTATGGAGCGACGGATGTCAGCGGAGACATGTCCGCTGACATCCGACCCGGTCCGCTAAAAGCAGACGGATGGCCCTACGTTCAGATCCGTCGCTATCGGATCGGGTGAGATCTGATGAAAACGCACATGCTGTTCGTTTTCGTCCGATCTCTCCATAGGCAGCAGCGGCGCTCGACAAGCCCCTCCCCACTCAGTGAGCAGAGAGGGACCAGTCATCCGCCGGCTCAGCGGAGATCAACAGAGAGATCTCCCGCTGAGCCGGCGGACTGAGGCGGACTCCGTGGAAGCGGAGTCCGCCTCGTGTGAAAGGGGCCTAAGGTGGTTGTACAACCATTTACTTACAAGTAAGCCTATAAAAAAAAAGTGTGTGTGTGTGTGTGTGTGTACACACATAATGTACGATATAAAAAGGATGATGTAAGTAGCAAAAAAGGTGAAGTGAATGTCCTTGTTCAGATAAACGTGCTAATATAGCCCACAGTGAAAAGAAACAGCAAAGGTTGGTACTCCCAGCCGATTCATAAACACATGGAATTCCTATTCACCAAATGGAGTTGACCCTCATTACCTTACAGCAAGAGAGGTCAAATGCGCTTTTTGGTCTGAAAGACCCGTGGAAACAGGAACCAGCTCCCGATGGTTAATGATGATCTGTGATCCCAAAGAACAGCCCAGAGAGGAAACCTCCGCTCCCCTACACTCTGCGAGCTCCAACCAACGATCAGATCTCAGCGATCACGGACTCCAGCCGATAACTCCCTTCCACTATCTGTGCACAAGATGGACAAATGGCATTTAACCACTTCCCGCTCGCCCTATAGCAGATTGACGTTCCCAAAAGTGTCAAACTAAAATAAATATTGTAAAATGAACAAAAATTTTTTTTTTTTTAAAGCGCCCCTGTCCCCGTGTGCTCGCATACAGAACCGAACGCATAAGTCCCTCCCACATATGAAAACGGTGTTCAAACCACACATGTGAGGTGTCACTGCGAACGTTAGAGCGAGAGCAATAATTTTGGTCCTAGACCTCTGTAACTCAAAACATGTAACCAGTAAAAAATTTTAAAGCGAAGTTTGGCGCCATTCCACGAGCGTGTGCAATTTTGCAGGGTGGCATGTTAGGTATCTATTTACTCGGCGTAACTTCATCTTTCACATTATGCGAAAACATTGGGCTAACGTTACTGTTTTGTTTTTTTTTTAAAGCACAAAACTGTTTTTTTTCCAAAAAAAACACGTTCAAAAAATTGCTGCGCAAATACCGTGCGAGATAAAAATTTGCAATGACCGCCATTGTATTCTCTAGGGTCTTTGCTAAAAAAACATATATAATGTTTTGGGGTTCTATGTAATTTTCTAGCAAATGATGATTTTTACATGTAGGAGAGGAATGCCAGAATTGGCCTGGGTGCTCCAGAACGCCTGAAGGTGCTCCCTGCATGTTGGGCCTCTGTATGTGGCCACGCTGTGTAAAAGTCTCACACATGTGATATTGCCATACTCGGGAGTAATAGCAGAATTTGTTTTGGGGTGTAATTTGTGGTATGCATATGCGGTGTGTGAGAAATAACCTGCTAATATGACAATTTTGTGAAAAAAAAAAAATTCTTGATTTTGCAAAGAATTGTGGGAAAAAATGACAACTTCAAAAAACTCACCATGCATCTTTCTAAATACCTTGGAATGTCTTCTTTCCAAAAAGGGGACATTTGGGGGGTATTTGTACTTTTCTTGCATGTTAGGGTCTCAAGAAATTAGATAGGCCGTCAGTACTTCAAGTGTGATTAATTTTCAGATATTGGCACCATAGCTTTTGGACTCTATAACTTTCACAAAGACCAAATAATATACACCGATTTGTACTTATTTTTACCAAATATATGTAGCAGTATAAATTTTGGCCAAAATTTATGAAGAAAAATTACTAATTTGCTAAATTTTATAACAGAAAC
This sequence comes from Lithobates septentrionalis, assembly GCA_037952835.1. Lineage (NCBI taxonomy): Eukaryota > Metazoa > Chordata > Amphibia > Anura > Ranidae > Lithobates > Lithobates septentrionalis. Next base: position 1,096,342 of record JBBDGP010001605.1, on the reverse strand, counting down.
AAAGAAATTCATTTTTTTTCTGAATATTCAGTCTTTTTTCTTTTATAGCGCAAAAAATAAAAAACCCAGCGGTGATTAAATACCACCAAAAGAAAGCTCTATTTGTGTGAAAAAAAGGACAAAAATTTCATATAGGTACAGTGTTGCATGACTAATTGTCATTCAAAATGTGAGAGCACTGAAAGCTGAAAATTGGTCTGGTTATTAACCACTCGCCTACCAGGCACGAACACCCCTTTCCTGCCCAAGCCATTTTTCAGCTTTCAGCGCTGTCGCACTTTGACAATTGCACGGTCATACTACACTGTACTCAAATTTTTTTTTTATCATTTTCTTCACACAAATAGAGCTTTCTTTTGCTGGTATGTAATCACTGCTGGGTTTTTTTATTTTTTACAAAAAAAAGGCCAAACATTTTGAAAAAAAAAATTTTTTTTTACTTTTTTTCTGTCAGTAAATTTTGTAACTAAGTAATTTTTCACCTTCACTGATGTGCGCTGATGAGGCGGCACTGATAGGCTGAACTGGTGGGCATTGATGAGGTGGCACTAATGGGCACTGATGAGGCGGCACTTATGGGCACTGATAGGTGGCACTGATATGTGGCATTGAGCACTGATAGGCGGCACTGATCGGCACTGTTAGGTGGCACTGATGGGCACTAATAGGTGGCACTGGTGGGCACTGAGAGGCGGCAGTGGCGGGCACTGATAGGTGGCACAGATGGACACTGATGGGTGGCACTGATGGGCAGCACTGATAGGCGGAACTAATTGCCAGCACTGACTGGCATGGCTAATGGGCACTGATTTGTGGCACTTGTGGGCAGTGTGGGCACTGATCGCTGCCACTGGTGGGCTCTGATCACTGGCATTGGTGGGCACTGTATGCTGGCATTGGTGGGCATGGTATTTTATTTTATGGCACTTTATATATTGTAATCAGGGCACTGATGATCAGTGCCCTGATTACTTCCCTAGCTGTCCCCCTGTGAGGAGATGCCGCTGATTGGCTATCCTCTCCTCGCACTCAGCGTGAGGCGAGGAGAGCCGATTACCTCCATCTCTGTGTTTACATGTGACCGGCTGTGATTGGACACAGCCAATCACATGGTTAAAGAGCCGCGGAAGCGGCTCTTTACACAGATTGGTGTTGCACCGCATCCTAGCAACACGGTGCGGCCACAATTGCCACGGGCGCGCGAGAGTGGCCGTTGTGTGCCGCCGTCATATGACGGCGGCCCAGAACAAGAGCTGCACCGCCCCGTCATCATAAGGGGGTTTAAGTGCCCAGTGGTCAAGTGGTTAAATGACAAATTTTTTTTTATTTGCATTTAAGGGTTCTTTCACACTGAGGCGCTTTGCAGGTGCTAAAGTGCTAAAAATAGCGCCTGCAAAGCTCCCTGAAAGAGCCACTCAATTCACTCCAATGTGAAAGCCCCGAGGGCTTTCACACTGGAGTGGGGTGCTTGCAGGACGGTCAAAAAAGTCCTGCAAGCCGCATCTTTGCAGCGCTATAGTAGCAGTGTATTCACCACTCCTAAAGCGCCCCTTCCCATTGAAAACAATGGGGCAGCGCTGCAAACCCGCCAGCAAAGCGCCGCTGCAGCGGCGCTTTGCCATCGGTTTTAACCCTTTTTCGGTTGCTAGCGGGGGTTAAATCCGCCCCGCTGGCGGCCGATTAGCGCCGCTTAAACGAAAGTAAAGCGGCGCTAGATATAGCGCCACTTTACCACCGGCGCCCACCCGCCCCAGTGTGAAAGTAGCCTAAGTGTAAATATGAGATCTGAGGTCTTTTTGACCCCAGATCTCATATTTAAGAGGTCCTGTCATGCTTTTTTTCTATTACAAGGGATGTTTACATTCCTTGTAATAGGAATAAAAGTGACACAATTTTTAAATAAAAACTGTGTAAAAATAAAAGGTAAAATAAATAAGAAAAAAAAACAAAATTTTTTAAATGCGCCCCGTCCCGCCGAGCTTGCATGCAGAAGCGAATGCATACGAGAGTAGCTCCTGCATATGAAAACGGTGTTCAAACCACACATGTGAGGTATCGCCGCGATCGGAAGAGCGAGAGAAATAATTCTAGCCCTAGACCTCCTCTGTAACTCAAAACATGCAACCTGTAGAATTTTTTTAAACGTCGCCTATGGAGATTTTTAAGGGTAAAATTTTGTCGCCATTCCATGAGCGGGCGCAATTTTGAAGCATGACATGTTGGGTATCAATTTACTCGGAGTAACATTATCTTTCACAATATAAAAAAAAATTGGGCTAACTTTACTGCCGTCTTATTTTTTAATTCAAAAATGTGTATTTTTTCCTAAAAAAGTGCGCTTGTAAGACCGCTGCGCAAATACGGTGTGACAGAAAGTATTGCAACGACCACCATTCTATTCTCTAGGGTGTTAGAAAAAAAATGTATAATGTTTGGGGGTTCTAAGTAATTTTCCAGCAAAAAATATAGATTTCAAATATTTTCTGACCAATTACTAATTTAAATGTCTAGTCCTTATAAGGATTGCAACCACTGGGGTGGTGTCGGTGAGTAGTTGGGATGTGTTGGCTCTAGTCAATCTCTGATGTATTAATCAACTAATTAAGCCTTGTGTGAGCTTGTTATTAATTTAATATAGGGAGGATTTCTACGGAGGTTTTAGTAATTTTTTGGGGCGTCATATATATTAGCGCCACCAGATGGTGGTGGTATGTATGGATCCGTGTAGTCATGGAAATTATTTCAATGCCTACCTGTACGTTGCCCTTTAAGAGGCGGCTTGCGGATGCGCACGCCCCCCGGGAGCTTCGTGAGCTTGATCGCTGGTCCCACGGACTCGATGTCCGCGGGGATACCTGCGATCCTCTCACGGAGAGGAAGAACGGGGAAATGCTAATGTAAACAAGCATTTCCCCGTTCTGCTTAGTGACACTGCCACTGATCACCGCTCCCTGTAATCGGGAGCGGTGATCAGTGTTGTGTCAGACACAGCCCCTCCCCCCCCCCACAGTTAGAATCACTCCCTAGGACACACTTAAAGCCTACAGTGCCACCTAGTGGTTAACCCCTTCACTGCCAGTCACATTTACACAGTAATCAATGCATTTTTAATTGCACTGATTGCTGTATAAATGTGAATGGTCCCAAAATCGTGCCAAAAGTGTCCAATCTGTCCGCCATAATGTTGCAATCACTGATCCCCACCATTACTAATAAAAAAAATTATTAATAAAAATGCCATAAAACTATCCCCTATTTTGTAAACACTTTAACTTTTGCGCAAACCAATGAAAAAAACGCTTATTGCTAATTTTTTATTTTACCAAAAATATGTAGAAGAGTACGTATCGGCCTAAACTGAGCAAAAAAAAAAATGTTTTTTATATATATTTTGGGGGTATTTATTATAGTAAAAAGTAAAAAAATAATGCATTTTTTTTTTCAAAATTGTCGCCATTTTTTTGTTTATAGCGCAAAAAATAAAAACCGCAGAGGTGATCAGATACCCCCAAAAGAAAGCTCTATTTGTGGGGAAAAAAAGGACGTCAATTTTGTTTGGGAGCCACGTTGCACGACCGCGCAATTGTCAGTTAAAGTGACGCAGTGCCGAATCGCAAAAAGTGCTCTGGTCTTTGGCCAGCCAAATGGTCCGGGGCTTAAGTGGTTAATCAATTTGAGTATATTGATTTACATGTCTTATCTCATTTCTAATTTTGAATAAATATTATGATTGGAAGTGTAATCTATGAATTATCTGGTAGGTAGCCACTAGGTTATATTCATCCGTAAGGATAAAGCATATTAGTGGAGTTTCTGTGTACCTACAAAAGAATTCACTTTTGGGTGATTCCCAGGAAACCCTACCTGAAGGGTATATAAGGTTAATCACACACCTGAGTTCTTAGCTTCTAAAGATGTAATCTACTATGGGAAAACTAGTCAAGCGAGGACGCATGGCGTTTTGGAGCAAGCTTTACAGCAAGTATTAGAGGACTTCAAATGCCCCATCAGGGATTATAGCAAGCTGTTGTCACTATCATCTTTGCTGAGAACTGTTTTTAAACATTTTTAAAGTTTTTCAATAAACCATGCTGGTTTATGCTATGTGGAGCACATTTTTTTCTTTTATTTTTAAATGCCATTTGTCCATCTGGAGCACAGATAGTGGAAGGGAGTTATCGGCTGGAGTCCGTGATCGCTGAGATCTGATCGTTGGTTGGAGCTCGCAGAGTGTAGGGGAGCGGAGGTTTCCTCTCTGGGCTGTTCCTTGGGATCACAGATCATCATTTGCCATCGGGAGCTGGTTCCTGTTTCCCCGGGTCTTTCAGAGCACAAAGCGCATTTGACCTGTCTTGCTGTAAGGTAATGAGGGTCAACTCCATTTGGTGAATAGGAATTCCATGTGTTTATATATCGGCTGGGAGTACCAACCTTTGCTGTTTCTTTTCACTGTGGGATATATTAGGACATTTATCTGAACAAGGACGTTCACTTCACCTTTTTTGGGTACTTGCATCATCCTTTTTGTTGGACTTTTTTTTCACTAGTTGCATATCCTACATTTTGTGTGTGTGTGTGTGTGTGTGTGTGTGTGTGTGTGTAGATGTAGACAAAAAAAAAAAAAAAAATATATATATATATATATATATATTTATTATTATTATTATTATTATTATTATTTTAATTTTTTACATACACGGTATGTATCTCACAAAAGTGACTACACCCCTCACATTTTTGTAAATATTTTATTATATCTTTTCATGTGACAACACTGAAGAAATGACACTTTGCTACAATGTAAAGTAGTGAGTGTACAGCTTGTATAACAGTGTAAATTTGCTGTCCCCTCAAAATAACTCAACACACAGCCATTAATGTCTAAACCGCTGGCAACAAAAGTGAGTACACCCCTTAGTGAAAATGTCCAAATTGGGCCCAAAGTGTCAATATTTTGTGTGGCCACCTTTATTTTCCAGCACTGCCTTAACCCTCTTGGGCATGGAGTTCACCAGAGCTTCACAGGTTGCCACTGGAGTCCTCTTCCACTCCTCCATGACGACATCACGGAGCTGGTGGATGTTAGAGACCTTGTGCTCCTCCACCTTCTGTTTGGGGATGTCCCACAGATGCTCAATAGGGTTTAGGTCTGGAGACATGCTTGTCCAGTCTATCACCTTTACCCTCAGCTTCTTTATCAAGGCAGTGGTCATCTTGGAGCTGTGTTTGGGATCATTATCATGCTGAAATACTGCCCTGCGGCTCAGCCTCCGAAGGGAGGGGATCATGCTCTGCTTCAGTATGTCACAGTACATGTTGGCATTTATGGTTCCCTCAATGAACTGTAGCTCCCCAGTGCCGGCAGCACTCAGGCAGCCCCAGACCATGACACTCCCATCACCATGCTTGACTGTAGACAAGACACGCTTGTCTTTGTACTCCTCACCTGGTTGCCGCCACATACCCTTGACACCATCTGAACCAAATAAGTTTATCTTGGTCTCATCAGACAACAGGACATGGTTCCAGTAATCCATGTCCTTAGTCTGCTTGTCTTCAGCAAACTGTTTCTTGTGCATCATCTTTAGAAGAGGCTTCCTTCTGGGGTGACAGCCATGCAGACCAGTTTGATGCAGTGTGCGGCGTATGGTCTGAACACTGACAGACTGACCCCCCACCCCTTCAACTTCTGCAGATATATATATACAATTTTTGTAGAGGACTATTTCACCATTTATCTTTATACATTTATTAGGCACTTTGCTAGCGCTGTTTGAAGGATTAGTTTTCCTAAAGACACCGTTTTCACCATTATCACTAGATTGAAACAGCTGCTGCACAAAGATTTTGTTAGTTCACTGTTTATCCGAGGTGCAATTGTTTGTTTTTTATTGTTTCATTGGAGGAGAGTAGGCTAAGTTCCCAGCACAGAGAGAAAATTGACTACGCTGTGCACCTACGCCTAGTGTGGTCAGTTTTTAATAGGAAAGCAGAGCAACTGGCAGGAACACCAGGGATTTCACACAAAGGAAGCAATACAAAGACCCCTTTCAAACTGGGGTGTTTTTCGGGTGCTTTTGGGCTAGCTAAAAATAGCGCCTGTAAAGCACCTGAAAAATGCTTCCCCTGCATCCCCAGTGTGAAAGCCCGAGTGCTTTCACATTGGGGTGGTGCGCTTGCGGGACAGGAAAAAAAGTCCTGCAAGCAGCATCTTTTGGGTGGTGGAGGAGCGGTGTATACACTGCTCCTGCCCATTGAAATGAATAGGCATTGCTACCGAATAGCCTGCAAAGTGCAGCGGCGCTACACGGGCGCATTTAACCCTTTATTCGCACGCTAGCGGGGGTTAAAAGTGCACCACTATCGGCCGAATAGCACCGCTAAAACAAGGTAAAGTACTGTTAAAAGTTGCAGCATTTTACAGTCAAAGCCCACTCGCCCCAGTGTGAAAGCAGTCAAAGTGAACATTATTTATTTATTTATTTTTATATACAAGTACATGATACAGCAGGCACATATCAGCATACGCCCCAACTTTTTGAAATGAGAACAAGGGACGCCTATTAACAAAAGTATGTAGGCATAGAACATACCCCCTGTCACACCCCCCTAAAGGAGAATTATACAAAAAAAATTGTTAAAGTGTTACTAAACCCACAACAGTAAAATCAGTCTGTATATGTAGTAAAGCATGCTTGGTATACTCACTGTGGAACCTAAGGGGCAATCCTCTGCATTGTGTAAAAAAGGCTTTTTGATCTGTCTTCTCTGATCCTCCCCTTCTTTTACTGTGCCCAATCCATCTCCTGATAGAACAGAGCCTTGGCGGCACTCTGCATATGCTCAGTTTGGTGTGTACTGCTAGAGAGTTTTTAGTTTTCATACAACAATACAGATCACACCAAAATGAGAGACAAATGAGGAGGAAAGAGGGACTTTGTTCCGAATCAGGGACAGTCCCTCGAAATCAGGGATATTTGGGAGCTATGTATCAGGACTATGAAATGTTGGGTTCACGTATTCTTTAATCAATGAATTGTATCTATGAAAGCAGAGCATTGTCAATATAGGACAGGAACACTTACTCTCTCATCATCTCCATAACAAAGGTGGAGATGTTCTGTAGTTCAAGGAGGTATATCTTGAACAGGGCAGATAAGGCTGCTTGAGATAAGCCTGTTGATCCCACAGGGCGTTATGAGTTCATTCGATTTCTGACAGGATCAGCAGTTTATTGGGGGTTTTTTTGCACATACCTAGCAGATATAACCAAATACTTTTAATGATAATTTTAACCAAACCGGGAGCAAATAAGAGAAGTTCATTGTTGGGGGTTACACATGTGATTTATAAAAAAAATATATAGGTTGCGCTATTCAATCATATGTAAAAACACATAGGATGATTCGAACAGTCCACAAATAATGTGATATCAATGTGAAAATAAGATAATAAAAATCAGTCTACAAGTGATGTGAAAGTAACTCTTGATAACGATCTCCACCCTCCACCACTGAAGTGATTTAAATATCAGTGCCCCCACCAACAGCTGAAAGGCTCGCTTACCAGCTCCTGGTAAGGGATCGTTGACGCTTGTGGCTTTAGTCCAGCCAAGGCCTTTCTCTAGGTCCAGATGGTCTCCCAACAATATCTCCCCTTGGTATCGTATAGGACAGTGATGGCAAACCTTGGCACCCCAGATGTTTTGGAACTACATTTCCCATGATGCTTATGCACTCTGCAGTGTAGTTGAGCAGCATGGGATATGTAGTTCCAAAACATCTGGGGTGCCGAGGCTCACCATCACTGGTATAGGATATGATGATCTCAAAAGAACAAAGTGCTCCACAATGTATTAATAATAAAAGTAATGCACTTACAGCTGCCGCTGATAAAAAAGCGCCTTTAGTATCTCGTGTGTAGGCCGCCACACAAAACAACCCGTCCTCTGAGGCACGTATGGGGTTAGTGACGTCAGCGTGTCGCTCCACCCATGTGATTTATGTACATTGCAAGGATTTTAACAAACTTTGTTGCAGATTGCTAGCTTTATGTTTTTCTGAAGAAAAAGCTGTTTGTTTGCGGAGTGTGTCTATGTGCAGAGTGACTGTGTATGGAAGTGATTTTATAATTATCAATCAGCTGCTGCACTTGCAGGGCTCTAATGAAGAAAGTGGCAGGGTTTGTATCCCTTTAGACGTGATTTGGGAGTATCTAGAAAAAAATGACTTTTTTTTGTTGCAGGGGATTCCCAAAATCTGACCTGTATCTTAGTGCAGACTTCTGGTGAAATCGGTGAGACAAACATACAAGCAGGAAATTAAATTTTTTTGGGGGGGTTCTGTACACCATCTGTGTACAAAACACCTCCAGGTAGCCACATTGCATTGCATTTTACTGAAAATTACAGAGCTGCAGATTGAAAAGGAAAGGTCATTTTTAATAAGATTCAATTGCAAAATGACTCGTGTAGCAATTGTATATGCTGTAGTATTTTTATTTGCTACTTTTTTTGTTCCCCACGAAAGTGGAGTTACTCTTTAACCTTGGTGTGGTGAAGAAGATGACCAACATCTAGCTACCACTTAGGAACCTTGGAGAAGACAGGCTAATATACAGAATATATCAACTAAGATGCCTACATTCAAAAAATATAGATGGCTGAAAGTATTTCTGGACCTTGTACAAGAGAACCTGTCACAACTTGACTGGACAAGAGGGATGAAGGACAATCTGGATAAAGAGCAAAGACAGACCCATAGAGAATTAAAGAAAGCGCACATTTTGATTATTAAAAAGAGCGATAAAGGTGGAAATGTGGTTCTTATGTCTGAAGAAAAATATGAAAAGGAGATAAGAAGACAGCTCAGTGATAGGTCGACCTACGAGCGACTTGATCATAACCTATTTCCCACTCTGGTGCAAGAACTTAATTTTAAAGTCAAACTGGCCAGGGAAGCCAACTTGCTGTCTAAGAAGGAATGTGAACATCTTACAGTATCTGAATTCAATACACAGACTATATATATCATCCCAAAGATTCATAAGTCAATCCAGGACCCCTCAGGAAGACCTATAATATCGGCAATAAAGAGGCCCCTGGAAAAAACAGGAAAATATCTGGATGTGCTACTTAGGATGGTAATCTTGTTACCATTTTCTTATGTACAAGATACAAGACATGTCCTTATAAAAATCAATGATCTCTCCATACCATTGAATGCTATCCTGGCAAGTATTGACGTTGAGTCCTTGTTTACCTAGTTTCCACACTCATGGGGCCTTGCAGCCACAGCCCATTTCTTAGACCAAAACTACCCCTGATGGGAGCACAAAACGCGTTCCTTTTGGAGCTCTTACAGTTTGCACTTACCAACCACCACTTTCAATTTGTGGGTACTAATTACAGACAGATTCAGGGAACATCTATGGCCACCCCATGGGCACTGGCCTACCCCTGCCTCTATTTGGGGTGGTGGGAGGAGAAAGTAGTGTACAGGTCAAACCAATACCTGTCAGGAGACTAGTAGACCAGACTGTGTGGACTGCACAGAGATAACCCAAAACGCATGTAAGTGAATAAATAATATTTATTAAAATAGGTGATAATTCAGAAAATACAAACAGTGCAAAACCAACACAACAAACCCACTACAAACAATAATATATACAGCAAGGGGCAATACCGGAATCACAGATGTCAGCCAGGCCAGGGTCATAAACAGCAGGTCAGCAGGAACAAGGGATATACCAGAAACATAAACGTTTAGCCAAGCCAAGGTCATACACAGGAGATAAGCAACTGAACAAGGGCAGGTTAGGAGAGGGAGATAATGGATGGGATAGGATACAGGCTCAGGAGCAGGCTCAGGTTCAGGTTCAGATACAGGAGATACAGGTTTACAGGATACGGGATAACAGGTCAGGGCGCAAGGAAGAAAGATACCAAGGCGAGCCTGTGAGGGCTTGCCGGGTTTTTTTAAGGCTGTAGTAATTGACCTCATGTTACAGCTGAGCGCAGAGGGTGCTGTTTGCTCCACACTGCCGGAGTGCACCCGCTGGTGGACACCGGTACTACGGCCCAAGGATGCAACAGTGCCACCAGCAGGAGAGACCTCTTACTACAGGTCCCAGGTGTTGGAAGACACCCGCTGGTGGACACTGGTACTGCGATCCAAGAGACCGATAGCACCACCAACAGGTAAACCCTCTCATGACAGTACCCCCCCCCCCAAAGGAGTGGCCTCCGGACGCTCCAACAAGGTGAAATTGTCCAAAGTTCATGGCCTCAAACCGAACAACAGATGAGGGCACATCAGGCTGGGCATCAGGTACATCAAACTGGACAGTGGGTACATCTGAGAAGACAGTGGGCACATCCGAGCAGACAGCGGGCACATCCGAGATGACAGCGGGCACATCTGAGATGACAGCGGGCACATCCGAGATGACAGCGTGCAGGAATACTTTGAGCTGGGCAGCGGGCACTTTGAGCTGGGCAGCGGGCACGGACACTTCAAGCTGGGCAGCAGGCACATCAGGCTGGGCAGCGGGCACTTCAAGCTGGGCAGCAGGCACGGGCACTTCAAGCTGGGCAGCAGGCATGGGCACTTCAAGCTGGGCAACAGGCACGTTAGTCTGGGAAGCTGGCACATCAGTCTGGGAACCTGGCACATCAGTCTGGGAAGCTGGCACTGAGACATCAGGCTGGAAGGCAGGCACTGGGACAATAGGCTGGAAAGCTGGCACATCAGACTGGGAAGCTGGCACATCAGACTGGGAAGCTGGCACATCAGACTGGGAGGCAAGCTTTGAGACATCAGGCTGGAGGGCAGGCACTGAGACAACAGACTGGGAAGCTGGCACATCAAACTGGGAAGCTGGCACATCAAACTGGAAGGCAGGCACATCAAGCTGGTAGGCAGGCATCGAGACATCAGGCTGGAAGGCAAGCTTTGAGACATCAGGCTGGGAAGCTGGCACATCAAACTGGGAAGCTGGCACATCAAACTGGGAAGCTGGCAAATCAAACTGGGAAGCTGGCAAATCAAACTGGGAAGCTGGCACATCAGACTGGGAAGCTGGCACATCAGACTGGGAAGCTGGCACATCAGGCTGGAAGGCAGGCATCTAGACATCAGATGGAAATGCAGACACCGAGACATCAGGCTGAAAGGCAAGCTTCGAGACATCAGGCTGGAAGGCAAGCTTCGAGACATCAGGCTGGAAGGCAGGCATGAAGACATCAGACTGGGAAGCGGGCACAACAGACTGAAAAGCGGGCACCGAGACTTCAGGCTGGAAGGCAGGCATCAAGGCATCAAACTGGAAAGCAGGCACATTAGACTGGAGAGCGGGTACATCAGACTGGAAGGCTGAGACATCCGGCTGGAAGGCAGGCATCGAGACATCCGGCTGGAAGGCAGGCATCGAGACATCCGGCTGGAAGGCAGGCATCGAGACATCCGGCTGGAAGGCAGGCACATCAGACTGGATAGCAGGCGTATCAGACTGGAAAGCGGGCACCGAGACTTTGGGCTGGAAGGCAGACATCAGGACAGACTGGACAGCGGGCACATCAGACTGTGAGGCAAAGACATCAAGCTGGGAGGCAGGTGCCAAGACATCAGGCTGGAAGGCAGACATCAGGACATCAGACTGGAAAGCAGGCACATTAGACTGGAGAGCGGGTACATCAGACTGGAAGGTGGGCACATCAGACTGGAAGGCAGAGACATCCGGCTGGAAGGCAGGCATCGAGACATCTGGCTGGAAGGCGGTCACAGAGACAGGCAGGAAGGTAGGCATCAGGACATCAGACGGGGAGGCAGGCACATCAGACTAGAAAGTGGGCTCCGAGACTTCGGGCTGGAAGGCAGGCATCAGGGCAGACTGGACAGCGGGCACATCAGACTGGGAGGCAAAGACATCAAGCTGGGAAGCAGGCGCCGAGACATCCAGCTGGAAGGCAGGCATCAAGACATCAGACTGAGAAGCGGGCATATCAGACTGGAAGGCAGAGACTTCAAGCTGGAAGGCAGGCATCGAGACATCCGGCTGGAAGGCGGTCACAGAGACATCAGGCTGGAAGGTAGGCATCAGGACATCAGACGGGGAGGCAGGCACATCAGACTGGAAAGCGGGCACCGAGACTTCGGGCTGGAAGGCAGGCATCAGGGCAGACTGGACAGCGGGCACATCAGACTGGGAGGCAAAGACATCAAGCTGGGAAGCAGGCGCCGAGACATCCAGCTGGAAGGCAGGCATCAAGACATCAGACTGAGAAGCGGGCATATCAGACTGGAAGGCAGAGACATCAAGCTGGAAGGCAGGCACCGAGACATCCGGCTGGAAGGCAGGCACCGAGACATCCGGCTGGAAGGCAGGCACCGAGACATCTGGCTGGAAGGCAGGCACCGAGGCATCTGGCTGGAAGGCAGGCACCGAGGCATCTGGCTGGAAGGCAGGCACCGAGGCATCTGGCTGGAAGGCAGGCACCGAGGCATCCGGCTGGAAGGCAGGCATTGAGACATCTGGCTGGAAGGCAGGCATCAGGACATCAGACTGGGAGGCAGGCACATCAGACTGGAAAGTGGGAGCAGGTTGGGTTACTGGCAAGATGGTGTGGATCGGGAAGAATTTTTGTTTCTTTTTTGGTTTAGCCCATGCAATTTTGTAAGTAGGTGCAGGGCTGTAAGAAAAGAAAGTAGCTGGGCAGAAGGAAGACTAAGGAACTGTAGCTGGAGGAGGGTTTTGTGGGACTGTTACAGGTGGAGGAGAAGAGACAGGTGGATTAAAGGCAGGATAGGTGCTAAACTTGGAGACTGGGTAGTAGTATTTGGTAGGGGGCTGATTAAACTGGGCTGTAGCTGAGGTTGCCATAGGCGACGGGGAGATAGATTTTTGGGAAGGCAGATGATTAATGGCAGGGCTGGAATATTGTGGCTTAGCTAAAGACAGGAGATCTAACCATGCCTGCAGCACAGGTTGAACAAACTCTGATTCACACACAGCCTGACTAACCAAGGATTGCACCAACTGGATGCAATTAGACAACACCTGCTGTGAACAGGAGGAATAATGTTCCATGAAATAGGCTGGATCATCCTCTAACAACAAAACCAGGGATTCAACTTGGCCATAATTGAAGGGGGGAGAAAAATCATCGCTTCCTTTGGGAATGAATGACAGGGCTGGTTTTGCACATAACTGGATCAGGGGCTGAACATCTTCAAATGACATATACCCCTGATCCACTAGGGAATGAGCTGATCGGATAGTTTCCATCAGCTGGTCACTAGTCCACCCTTTTAAAATCTGGCGACAATATTCACCATCCTCTTCTGCTAGCAGAGAATAATAAATGATTTCATTGAAATCCATATTAGCAGACCCGACAAACCAGGATGGTTCCTCAATGCAGCCACGTCTGGTCAGGGATGGCCTTGGTATACTGTCAGGAGACTAGTAGACCAGACTGTGTGGACTGCACATAACCCAAATACCCAAAGATAAGAGATAACCCAAAACGCATGTAAGTGAATAAATAATATTTATTAAAATAGGTGATAATTCAGAAAATACAAACAGTGCAAAACCAGCACAACAAACCCACTACAAACAATAATATATACAGCAAGGGGCAATACCGGAATCACAGATGTCAGCCAGGCCAGGGTCATACACAGCAGGTCAGCAGGAACAAGGGATATACCAGAAACATAAACGTTTAGCCAAGCCAAGGTCATACACAGGAGATAAGCAACTGAACAAGGGCAGGTTAGGAGAGGGAGATAATGGATGGGATAGGATACAGGCTCAGGAGCAGGTTCAGGTTCAGGTTCAGATACAGGAGATACAGGTTTATGGGATAACAGGACAGGGCGCAAGGAAGAAAGATACCAAGGCGAGCCTGTGAGGGCTTGCAGGGTATTTATAAGGCTGTAGTAATTGACCTCATGTTACAGCTGAGCGCAGAGGGTGCTGTTTGCTCCACACTGCCGGAGTGCACCCGCTGGTGGACACCGGTACTACGGCCCAAGGATGCAACAGTGCCACCAGCAGGAGAGACCTCTTACTACAGGTCCCAGGTGTTGGAAGACACCCGCTGGTGGACACTGGTACTGCGATCCAAGAGACCGATAGCGCCACCAACGGGTAAACCCTCTCATGACAATACCTCAGCCATACTTTGCTCTGGCTGAGGTACATTGATGATGTGCTATTAATTTGGAACGGCACCCCAGAGACTTTTAAAGGACTTTGATAATGAGCTGAATTCCAACACAAGAAATATAAAGGTCACCTTCAACTATGATCTTAAACAGATCCCCTTCTTGGACCTCTTGATTAGAGCTGAAGAAGGAAAACTGATCACTAGCACATACAGAAAGGGCACAGCGGCCAATACCCTCCTCGAAGCCACAAGCCACCATCCCAAATCTCTAATCGATGGTAGACCCACTGGACAATCCCTCCGGATTCGCAGAAACTGCAGTCTTGAATCTGATTACAAAACAGAGACGATACAGCTCTATGGACATTTTTAGGGAAAGAGAATATTCCCACAGAACTCTGAGGAGATCTAAATGAAAGGCATCTCAGAGACCAAGAGCGGAACTACTAAAAGTAAAGTCGACAACCAGCCTCAAAACGCTCATCAAGAGCCAGTCAGGATCATTACACCATATGGAACACAATGGGAAGCTATCAGAAAAGTACTCAACAAACACTGGAATCTCCTCACACGTTCACCCGTATTAGCTGACATTGTAGGCATGAGGCCACTTATAGTGGCCAAAAGAGCCAGGAATCTAGCTGATGAAATGGTCAACTCAGAATTTATAAAAACGACTCCAAGAACTTGGCTTACAGGTCTACCTGAAATCAAAGGAATGTTCCCATGTGGAAAATGTAGCATCTGCCCTCGTTTTGATAGAACCGAGACTTTCACGGATGCAAGTAGACAAAAAGAAACATATAAAATCAAGCAATTCATAAACTGCAACACCACGAGAGTTCTCTACATGTTGGAGTGCCCGTGTCGCAAACTTTATGTGGGCAAAACAAAATGGCCTCTGAATGTACGAATCAGTGAACAACTGTCGAGCATCAGAGGAAAAGACGATGAGAAACCAATTGCTCAACATCCTCAAATACCATAAAGGTCAAGTAAACGACCTCAGGGTAAAAGGCTTTTTTGCTTTGAATCTGTACGGTAGAAGGGGAGATTTTAATACTGTTCTCGTACAACGTCAGAAGGAATGGATTTTTCGGCTGGGAACTATGGCGCCCATGGGACTCAACAACGAACTGAATCTCCAGGTGTTAGTTAACCCATAGGACTAGCCAGCCATATACCTATACATCAGTAAGACTCTCCCTTCTAGCTATGTCTGCAATGGGTTGCCCGACTGGATAAACTTTACCTTCACCACATCCTTGGATGTGATTACCTAATAATAACACTATATAATTACTGGTTAATTTAATTTAAGTAGGATTGTAATATATATATATATATATATATATATATATATATATATATCTCATGTTGGCCTGTGACTTTTATTAATGCCCTTTAACCAAAACAATGATCCGGAATATTTCTTTTGTTTTTTGTTTTTGTTTTTTTTTAGATCAAAAGTTTTCATTGTTCAAGAAACAAACATTATAATCATATATGAATCGCAGTATACTTTGTTTTGTCACTGAATTGTTCATCATACAATCATTGTTTACATCATACAGTGTGTGTGTGTGTGTGTGTATGTATATCTCTGCTAATCAGCATGGCAACATGCATACTCTATTGGATTCTTCATCTAGTAGTACATTTCAAACCCCTGTCAGTAAGTCAACACCTCCTGCATCCCCACCCTTGCCCTGTCATGCATTTTATTATCTATCCATGTGTGTCCCCGGATACCTTTTAGGTCTATAAATCTCTCAGCAGTCTCATCTGTACTAGTTCCTTGGGGCTTATCCCTGGAGTATTTAGCCATGCATCCCATAACCTGACGAATTTCCCAGGATTTCCCCTATGCTCATATATGTATTTTTCCATGATAACAGTATTTCCCATGTGTTGAATCCATGTTTTAACCTTTGGTGGCTCGGCCGAATTTCAGCTCATAAGAATAGTTTTCCTAGCCTGAAACAGTGCTCTGGCGAAAGCCATCCTTGTCGCTTCCTCCAGGATTGCCCCCTCCAGTGCCCCTAAAAGACAGCCTAACGGATCAAGAAGAACATTAGTTTGAAATTCCTGGTTAAGCATAGCTACCCTGTTTCCCCGAAAATAAGACCTAGCGTGATTGTCGGTGATGGCTGCAATATAAGCCCTACCCCCTAAA
This sequence comes from Lithobates septentrionalis, assembly GCA_037952835.1. NCBI lineage: Eukaryota > Metazoa > Chordata > Amphibia > Anura > Ranidae > Lithobates > Lithobates septentrionalis. The sequence goes on along the minus strand of JBBDGP010001605.1, from coordinate 1,079,990 downwards.
TAAGCCCTAGTTAAAGTCCTTGTAGGTCTTATTTTCAGGGTAGGGCTTATTTTCGGGGGGAACAGGGTAGAACCTCCGTCCAATATCTATGGATTATGGGGCAACACCAGACGAGATGAATCAGGTCCCCAGGCACTGCTCTACATTTGCCACACATCGGGTCAGGTACCTTGCCCATTTTGTGAAGTGTTACTGGGGTATAATGCACTCTCAATAGTATATATAATTGGGATATCTTTTGTGATACATTTAGTGAGCAGGTGTTAACTGCCTGCAGGGCCTCCTTCCACTGCTCCCCTGTAATGGGACCCAAATCTACTTCCCATTGATTCGCTGCTTTCATGTGTTATGGCGATTTTTACCTACCTCACTTATACACTTAATGATACCTAACATAAGTGATTAAAACCTTTTGTCTATATAAGAATCAACCCATGCAGTTGCAGCTATTACGGATAGAATTAATAACGAAAGATAACTGTGTGAAAAGAATAACAATCAAATTTATTTATACAGAAAAGAAATGTTAGAATAATCAGAGATTACCAAATATAGCATAGCGATGTTACAAATACAGTGTTGCCAGTCTACAAAGATAATTAATGCAAAAAGGAGATATGGTTACAATTGACATACACATACTATCAAGGTATTAAGGCAATTCCTAGGATAGACAAAGTTTAGAGAAAAGAAAAGAGACATAAGATAAAGATAATACAGATACATTACCTAGACAGCCCTTATGTTACCATTCTTGCAGGGGGGGGGGGGGGGGGGGGCAGGGGGCACACCAAGAGGAAGAGGCTGTAAGTAGCTCTCTGATACAACGTCTGAGTTATCACCTGACCATTGAAGACATCAAACAGCTTTTGCGAAACAGGAAAAAGAAGTAAACTGGGCCCATATCTCATCATAATATCGTTCTGTACATCATCTTCCTGTAAAAAACACATATGTACATATATATATCTAAAGGGACATGGTAATTTAATTAGAAAGTCCTCACAATGGTTACCTTGAAGCTCCTTGATATAAATATTAATTTCAATATCTCCACATCACATGGGGTTCCCCCCCAGAAGTGCTGTTAAAAGCATAAGGTAACATTGAGATATTATGCCCTTAGTGTCCAATGCGTTTTGCAGTATATGAAAGACAGGTGCGGTTGACTGTACCCAGTGCACTGCGTCCCCCTGTGCCTTGACAGCGTGCTTTAGTTGTAGGTAATAAAACAGCATGTTGGATGGTAATGCATATTTAGATGTAATTCTGCAAAGGAGAGCAGATTCCCATTATGGAAGACATGCCTTAAGTGGGTTATTCCCATGGGGCGCCTTGGTCCCTGTTGGATTTTGGACAGTTCTGCATATGTTTTGTTCCCCCAGAGTGGGCTGTATACTGTGTACCACTTTACATTTTGTAATTGTTTAGCCTTGTTCCACACCTTCTGAAGGAGTGTGTAAGTGGGCATTCGTTTGTTAGGCCGTTGAAACTTCTGAGGTCTAGACCCTCTGGTATCGACTCCACCCCTGTGCCAATCAGCATAAGTTTAGCCGACGAGCGTGCAGGAGCCATAGCTCCTATTAAGTGCTGCAGCTGTGCAGCCAAGTAATATATCCAAGGGTTGGGGAGTGCAAGACCACCCCCTCCTTCGGATATTGCAGCTGCTCTAGTTTAATCCTGGGGGGGTTTAGTGTGCCAAAGTAATAGCCTGAATAGGGAGTTGACCACTCTAAATATTTTCAGAGGCGTAACTAGAATCTTCAGGGCCCCGGTGCAAGAAACCATGAAGGGCCCCCACCAGGGGCGTTGCTGGGTCTACAAAAGATCTCAGGCTAGAGCCCATAGCAGCGAAGTAAAGAAAGTCACACACATGTATATAATATACTTGTGTGTGTCCCCAGACAGCCCCCCCCTTCCAGGGGTTCCCCGTGTACCTGGCTGGTACTTGGGCTGGGGAGGTGGGAGGCGACGCTCTGCAGCTCTATGGTGTCCACAGGCGGTGGGATCTACATGAGGCTAGTAGTTCTCTTCCCCAGTGTATACAGTGGAGAAGGGAGGAGCCCCTGAACCAAGCATGTATCAGAACAGTGTACAAGCAGAGCGACTCACTTGTACACTGAAGAGTGAAACTGCTAGATGCTCAGGTCAGAGGCCCCTCCCCTTTCCACTGTGTAGACTCAGGAAGTATACTCAGTATACACTACAAGCGTAACAAACAAATGGCCCCTGCCCCCACCTATAACTGGTCTTCACAGCAAGGAGCACATGGAAGGGCTATCACATGAAAGACAAAAACAAAACATTCCAAACCTCAACTCACCAACCAGTCTGCCAACTGACCAAATTAACCTGTCCAACAGTCTGCATTAAAAACAGGGGTTTAGTTAGCACGCATTTGCAAACGCATGCATAAGCTGCAAGGCCTCTTCACAGCACCCTGTGTATGCTTGCAGTCCTAACGCTACTGAATTTATAAGCGTCTTCACAATGGAAGCACATGCATTAAATGAATAGATGAGGGGCAGGTGGGCCTGGAAGCAGCCCAACCCCCCTTAAAGGAACAGGAGCACACTGGACACCCAGAAAGAGCACAATGGCAGCAAAGGTGTACAGTGTGTCCCCAGACCATATTTACACCAGTAGCAAACAGATGGCGACTGGTTGGTGAGTTGAGCTATGGAGAGAACTACAAGCCCCAGGGAGATCCCGCCTCTCACAGAGCTGCCGATCGTCTCCTCCCACCTCCCCCTTACTGCATTCTAAATGGGCAGCCAGAGGTGCAGGGGGAGATGCCGGGTCTTGAGGGGGGCCCCCCACAGCAGCAGAACCACAGGGCCCAGTCTCAAGTGCGACTGCAGCGGCCCCTATAGTTCCGCCACTGATCAGGGTGTTGTGTAGCATGTACAGGAACTGGGGCATTAGGGTCATCTTCACAAGGTTTGTCTTCCCTGCCAGGGACATTTTAAGTTTGTTCCATATATTAATTTTGTCTCTAAAGCGAGTAAATAGGGGGTGTATATTTAGCCTGCAATACTCAGTCAATATGGGGGAGATATAAATGCCTAAGTATTTAAAGGAGGTCACTATAGGTACAGGACAAGGAAGCCCCGCACCCAGCCCAGGGATCTCATCCAGAAACATCAGTGCAGATTTGGACCAACTAATGGTAAGGCCTGAATAATGACCAAAATCAGTAATAAGGGACATTACATGAGGCAATGAATTATCCACGTCCTCTAAAAAGAGGAGCATATCATCGGCGTGAAGCATTATTTTCTTGTGCAATTTACCATAGCTAAATCCCTTGATCTGTGGGCATTTCCTCACCTGGGCTGCGAGAGGCTCAATGGCCAGTGCAAATAGCAGGGGAGACGGGGGGGGGGGATATACACAAAAGCAAGAACCACAGTCAAAGTAAACAGTCTGCAATATAAAAACACGCATCGACCCAGAGGGTCTATAGCGGAATCTAATTCCTGGTAGACCAAGGACTTATGTACCAATACACTCACCCCACGAGAATATGCAGAGTGCATGGAGTGGTATGTCTTGCCTACCCAGGAATATTGCAGGAATCCAGCCGTATCAGAGCAAAGCGCAACTGCGCAACAAAGGTAGGTATAATGAATAACCCAGAACTGGTCTGTCTAGCAGTTGTTTCAGACCTGCATGGGGCGAGGGCAAACCACCTCCTTCTACCCCCATGCCAATAACTGTTCAGTAAACTTGTGCCAACCGGGCACCAATAAACATGTACCCGCAACTGGGACATAGAGTTTCGTGGACACTTGTGAGCACTGTTCACCCACAGTGACTTAGATCTTAACTTGGTGTATTGCATCACGTCAGCGCGCTAAATTAGGTAGATTGTGCCGATGTCCCGCTTTGTAAGTACTAGACTTAAGATGTCTGCGAATAACATACCGACCATGTGGAACTCGTTTTCCAGATGTCAGTATCCCATATCGACTTCACAACGTCTTCTGAGGTCTTGTACATTATGATCCAGCCATGCAGCTGCATCCGAGGCTGATTCAAAGAAGGTGGACTGCCCCCTGGCAGTAATGCGCAGTTTGGCCGGATACAACATCCCATAGGTTACTTGAATTTTTGTAGGCGCTTCTTCACCTTAGCAAATTTGGCCCTCTTTCGATGCACCGCTGCCGAGAAGTCAGGGTAAAATGAAACTTTAGTCCCATTAAAATGAACAGAGCCTCTCTCCCTTGCCAGTCTGAGTATAATCTTGCAGTCTTTGTAATTCAAGAGACGGGCCAGCATGGATCTCGGTGGGTTGCCAGGGGGAAGGGGTCGAGGCGTCGTGCGGTGTGCCCGCTCCACTGCAAACAATGAGGTGAATGCCTCTTCGCCGAATATTTCTTGCAGCCATTTTTCTGTAAAAGCTGTGGGGTCCCGGCCCTCCACCTTCTCAGGGAGCCCCACAATACGGACGTTGTTCCATCTTAGACGGTTCTCAATGTCGTCTGTTTTAGCGTTGGCCTGTGCAGCTTGCTGTAGTGCTGTCCTGGCGTCCCTGGTAAGCGGGGGTAGCAGGTCCTCCACCTCACTAATTCTGCCCTCCACAGCTGTGGTCCTCTCCCTAATCTTTTTGGAGGTCTTGTCTCCTAAGGGACACTGTTTTAGTGAGACCCCCCAAACTGCTCTTTCAGACCATCTACGGAGGCGTGTAATAGAGCATGTCTCTAGGCTGCTCCTTCCCCTGCTGTTTCTGTGTCTTGTGGGACTTACCGCCTGCCTCCTGTGCCTTGTCGGCTCCTCGCGCCATTCTGCGGGACTGAGGGGAGCCGGCGCCATCTTGGACCTCCATGGCGGTGGCATCTTTTTCGCCTTTTCTGGTTATCATGGGCCCCACAAAGTGCTGAGTTCTCTCCTGTGGCCCCTCAGGAGGTACAGCTGGTGATCTGGGTCAGTGTTGGTGCGGATCGGTGGTGGGAAGAGGATCGGTGCAGGATCTATAGCGGGAGCTCTGTGCTATGCGACAGCTCACATGCCCGTTCAGGCCACGCCCCCCTGCAATATTTCTAAATGTCCACATGATGGCAACCTACTGAAAACCCACACATATACTTTAGCCATTCACAAAAGGGGTTAACAAAACTCATTTCAAGGACTGGGTGTGTCCCCATGAGATCTACCTTCATTTGAAAAACCACCAAAGACAAAGGTCTGCATATATGGGAGGCTCACCACCCTGAAGAAGTTTGCGCACCCTGCGAATGAAACGTGTCAGTGTGCCAGCCACAGACCACCCCAGTTGCCCTTGGCACCCCAGCCCACCCTCTCCAATGAATTTCCACAATTTTTCAGATGAAACTAAACCCAATTAGCACACTTCCTGCTGTGGAAGAACACCAGCATCTCTCAGCTCCATTTACCACTCGGGGGACCCTGAACTGCCAGCTTATTCACACCATTGAAGGACCCATACCCATCACCAAACCCGGCTGAGCTGAAGAATCTAATAAGAGCCGAATGGTAGCCTCACACTGTCAGAGGCTACTATCCCATCCTGGGAGAAACTGACAACAACTACGCACGTGGCATTGATCTCCTCGGATGTGCTTAAGAGCAAAGCACACGCCAAGCTGCTCTCTCCCTGTGCAGCGTTCCACTGCACCGCACACCTGAAAAATCAGCAGCAGTATCCGGCCCCTCAGATGCGCCACCTGCAGAACGTGCACTAAGCCGCCCTCCCTCTGAAGACTGATCCACTGTATTGCACACCGGTGGAACCAATTTTGCCACCCTTTGTAGTCACGGCTATCTTTGCCTTCAGCAACTTGTAGATCTGCCAACCGTGAGTAACCGGAGTATCTCAGGCATGGAGGAAGCTCTCTTCCTATGCATAGAATGTATGCTTATCAGCCCTAAGAGCTCCACGGGTTCCATCAGTGCTTGAGCCATCATCCTTGATTTAGCTCACCCTTTCCTTCCTAAGCAAGATTCAGTGACTTTATTTTTTTCAATCCACAGTTTATCTGTATACATTGCCATGTGAGTGTCCCTGTGTCCCCAATTTGATTTTTTGCATATAACACACCTGGTTGATTCTGGGAAATGGAGACCGGGAACACGAGTGTATTGCCCTTCACTGAGCTGACACCGTTGTATGCTTCCTGTCCTTGGCTCTCCCACCATTCCAGATCTGTCAGCTCACATGCACTGGACACAGCTAAAACTTGAGCTGGCTTTCCATCCACCTAGTGCCCTTGCCCAGGATGTGTCTGTGTACGCCTAGCCGCGTTGTCTTTTTAATGTTGTTTTATTTGTGCTGTATGTAGTTTGCCCACTCACACTTTTATATTTACTCTTGATACCAATAAAGATATTTTTAACTGTTATGAGAAGACCGCAGATTGCCCAATCCTTTTATCCCGTAGAACTATTTGGATTCTCTCCCACAACCTTTCTTCCTCATACCTTTTAACCTCTCCTTGACAAATAAGGGTGTTCATAAGGGCTCTTTCACAGAGGCCGGATGAGTCAGTTCAGTGTATTCCCATGAAAAGGTAACCCCTATGTATACTGTCTTATATTTTACCTCTAATACCCATATTTTTTGACCCATATTGTAGGCCCTTATTATTGCTACTAAAAATAGTCTGACACCAAAGGTTGGGATAAAACTGGCCGTTTACGGCCCCTTTATTAAATAAAATAATTAACAGTATAAACCAAAACAAAGCATAAACTTTTTGGTTGTCGATCCTTGGAGGCACTACGTATCCAACTACCTTATATCTGCTTAACCATTTATGGTCCCTGTCGCTTTGCATCCGACTTGGGGAAGAAACACCTTCAGCAGATAATCATAAACTCCCAGTTAACCACTTAACTGGGATTTACCGGGGACCCATACCTCAGATGTGTCCCAAACCTTTAATTCCATCATTTTACTTCCATATGCCTCCAAAGACCCAACTGCCACAGCGCAAAGTGTGACGCCTCACACCTTTGTGCCCCCCCAACAACGAACTGCTCACTGTATTCCCTCCTGTAAACCTAAGGACCACAAATCCATACCCACCTCATTAAGGTGAACTCCATCCCCATGGAGATATCTCCATGTCTCGAACTCAAGCTCCTTATGCCTAACCACAAGACCCTCATTCCTGGCAATGAACTTCTCAACCTCTTTATTGGCCTTAACTCGGGCCCTGTTAATCTTAGCCACAGACCGGGCAAGACGCCAGGTGGTGCGGGCCACCATCTCTGACAATACCACTATCGTGTATGGGAAAGCAACTTGCAGTAGCAGCACATCAAATTTTATGTCCCTTATCAGGTGCCTAGTGGATCTAACCCCCAGGTCATTACCCCCTGCATGTATGACCAATACATCCGGGGGCCTATCTCATCTGGAGATCCTGTTAACATCCGGCACAACCCTGCACCATAACATCCCCGGAATTCCAATCCACCGTATGCTGACTTCTGTTCTTGGGAAACCCAATTGTCGGCCATTAGGCCTGACATCAGCCCTCTTTGCCCCCCCCCCCCCCCATGAACAAAAGAATGGCCCAGGATCCAAACGAGGCAATTATGATCTGAAAGAAAAAGTGAAACATAGCACACACACCCATCACCATCTTACCACCACTACTACTCAACAGATCATGGAAATAAACACAAAACAAAAAAGGGGACACATAACCCCCATCTTCCCTTTTTTTTTATTTTTATTTTTTTTTTAAACCAACCAACTCGTATTAAATCAAATGGGGGCGGACGTAAATCTTGAATCTGTCAGGTTCCCACCTACCGATACGCTTAACTACCGCACTGTCAAGACCCTACTGGGCAGCCTCAGTGGCTGTCCCAATCCTAAATGAATGCGGTGAAAAATTACTGGCCTCGACTCCGGCAGCTGAAAAGCAGCACCACAGTATCAAAATAAATTGAAACTTAGATAAAGCCAAACCATCAGAATGGATCAGAAAAGAACCAATAACCAAAGAATGTCCAGCGCTCTGAATGTCTCATAAACAGTTGCCAGCAGTCCAATAATAAAGGTTAAGAGATTTAATGTTTGTGTATGATAAAAACACTATAATAAAAGCAATAAATGAACAATATGTCATCCTATGTTAATAACACTGTAGGACACTTGAATGAGAAAGTTTCTAACAGCCAGAAGGTCCAATCAGCAGCAGGCAGTTTAAGACTGGAGATCCATCCAAAAAACCTAACCCCAGGCTGGGAAGCAGATGGAAGGGAGTTGGAGGGGAGATGGAAGCCCCAGCCCGCCTAACTCAGGGGATCCACACTGTAAAAATCAGCTTTAGATGGAGAGGCTCACCGATTCCGGAGGACAGATCTGTGGATGTGATGTGAAGGCAGGCTGTGAATCCACCGGGAGGGAAAGGTCTCGCAGACGCTCTGTGTCAGGGGATGATGACGTCAGCCCAGCTGGAGGAGGAAGGCGCGGCTTCACACAGGGGAACCGCCGGAACAACAGCTGATAGCGCTAGGCAGCTGCGATGCCGGTCTGTGTCCCCTCTGACTGAGAAAACCTCAGTGGGAGGCGGTGACACTTGGTGAAGCCGTAGTGGTAGTGATAAAACTTATCAAGAGGTGACAAGGTGGACAAGAGGCCACCAGGGGACAGGCTGGGGGCATAAACCAATGAGTCTGCCGGTTTGTGTCACCTCTGCATGGAGTGAACCTCAGGAAAAAGTGATGGCAATCAGGAAGTCCAGTGAACCACATAGGCTGTCAGCCAGAAGTAGATAGATGGAATTCGCAGGCGAATGGGAGAACGCTGTGTGTGGACCATATGAGGCTCCCACGGGTGGGTAAAAGGGAGGATGGATTCACCGTGGCATGGTGCTGAGTGGAAACTCTGTTAGTGGTTGCCTTGACGACGCGTTTCGCGCGTTTGCGCTTTTTCATAGTCAAGGGTTGAGGCAACTTGCAAGGTTTAAATACAAAAATATTGGGTGGGGGAAAAGAAGAGGGAGGGGGAGAAAAGCAGGGGGAGGGGAAAGGAAGGGGGAGGGACACTGCAGAAGGAGGGAATTACAAGTCACATTTAAAAAAAGGTCAGATTTAAAATAAGGGCGGGAGTGATTAACCCATTATGAGAACAAAAATAATTCTATCTCCAGTCTAAAACCCCTGTTACCCAGTAGACACAATGGCAAGTAACACATATCACAAGTAACACATACATTGGTATATACATCAATACAGCAAGAACAATTCTATTTTCCATTTCTTTTTATTGATAACAGTGTAAAAAAGTTACATACTTTTCGTGACAAATTGTATTTAAAGTGTATTCAGCGAAGACAATAAAACATATTGCAAATGCAGGATTACAACACTAATACCTCGCTTATCTACTGTGCACTATGATGACTACTATCATTCGATAAATATGTAAGTAACAACTACTTACAATGTGCTCGTTTTTTCCTTTTTTTTTTTTTTTTTTTTTTTTTTTTTTTTTTTTCCTCCTCTTTTATTGTTCCCCCCCCCCTTACCCTCTCTAATCTTCCCGACCACCCTCTATCTATCACCCACCTTACCCTCCCCCCCCCTTGTTATCAGCGTAAAAGTTAGATACGTTCACGTTAGGATTCACATGCTACGACTATCTAAGTCCCGATGGGACCTATTCCTACACTCGAGCTTATCTAGTTTGTGCCTTTATTTACCCCCACACTCATGAGGGGGTCCAGGGTAAGTCAATTCAGATTAGGTGTTGAATATTCTGCTCCTGGAGCCAGGGCTTCCATATGCCGATAAATTTGCTGTAATTCCCTTTTTTGGTATATACTGTCCTTTCTGTCCAGACCAAGGAGTCCATTGTTTTAAGCCAATCCCCTATAGTTGGAGGGTTTGTTGAGAGCCAGTGTTGTGCTAGCAACTTTCTCGCTTGGTATAGACATCTTACTATGGCAGTGGTTGTTCTGGTATTACCCACATTAGCTCCTACCAAACCCAACACACACACCTTGGCGTCTAATTCAATGTTTACCTTAAATCTATGGTTTATTGTCCCTATCACTTCCGTCCAATATCTTGCCAACTTTGGACATCTCCAGACCATATGTATAAGATCTCCCGACCTATAGCACCTGGGGCAGCTGTCATCTGGCCTACCCCCAAACCTGTGCAGCCTTCTGGGAGTATAATATGCTCTATGTATAAGGAAGAGGTGTGAGGCCTTCTGTGATGGAGAGACAGACACCAACTGCCCAAGTTCTAATATTTTTTTCCACTGGTCGTCCGACAACTCCCCCACGTCCGCATCCCATCTCTCTCTGGACCCAAGAGGCACGTCTTGAACCAGAATCTTATCCAATAACTGCGTATACACATCCCCAATCAGCCCCTTAGTGCTTGTTGCTTTAACTATTTTATTAAGAAGCGGTGTATTACATCGTTTCATAGGGGAGGACCCAAATTGGGTGTTCAGTGCATGCCTGATCTGTAGATAGTTAAAGAAAATATTGTATGGAACTCCGAATTCCATTCTCAGTTCCATAAAAGATTTCAAGTTAGTGTCGCTGTACAGCTGGACCAGTCTATGAATTCCATGACTTTCCCAAGCGGGATTCTTTTCTACAGCCCTTAATTCCCCCAGGGCTTCGTTAGACCATATGGGAAAAAACTCAGTAATACCTTTATACCCCATGATCTTTTTCACTGTCTGCCAGATCCTGTTTACTAATTTATGTGTTGGCAGCTTTCTCTGGAGTGACCCCGCCTCTAGTGCCTCTACCAAGCGGCTATGTGGGCTACCTTCTAGCATTATTTTATTGCTGGCACTTGCTTCGCCCAAGGATTCACAACCCCCTATATGCTGCATTTGGGCAGCTAGGTAGTAACCGTACGGGTGTGGAATTGCCAATCCTCCTTCCCGGGCAGGTCGCTGCAATGTCTGCAGTTTGATCCTAGCCTGGCCTTTCTTCCAGATAAGTTCCCTGAATAGGGAATTTATTTTCATAAACCATTTTCTCCCGATCCATACCGGGGAGTTATGGAGGATGTAAAGTAGTTGTGGCAGCCAGATCATTCTAATCAGATTTGAGCGACCTGCCAGCGACAGGGGGAGTCGGCACCAGATGTCACATTTTCTTCTAAACTTCTCAAGCAAGGGGGCCAGGTTGTCTTGGATGTAATTATTGGGATCTCTAGTCATTACTATTCCCAAGTACTTTATCTTATCAGTTACATTTAACCCAGGGAGACCATCAGGGAGGAGGTTATTGGTTGAGTCAATCTGTAACAATGAGGATTTATCCCAATTAACCGCTAGGCCCGATACCTTCCCAAACCCTTCTACCAGCTGCATCGTTTTTATCAGAGATGGTCCTATGTCCCCCAGAAATACCAAGACGTCGTCTGCGTAAAGTGCAACTCTTTCTTCGCTGCCCTTCCTCCTAAAGCCCCGCAAGTCCGGTGCCCTTCTTATAGCCTCTGCCAACGGCTCCATTGCCAGAGCAAATAGGAGAGGCGACAAGGGGCACCCCTGTCTTGTTCCCCTCTCTAGTATAAAACTGTCTGTATACTCGTTGTTAATCTTTAACTTGGCTAGTGAACATCTATACAAGATTTTTATCCATTTAATAAAAGTCGGGCCAAACCCGAATTTATCCATTATTCCCCAGAGGTAGCCCCACTCCAAGCTGTCAAATGCCTTGGCGATGTCCAATGACATGACAGCTCTGGGGTCTCTATCTACGACTGGGGTCTGTAGGTTCAGGTATGCTCTCCTAATATTGACACTGGTAGACCTATGGGGGATAAATCCTGCTTGGTCTGGATGTACCAAGTTATCAATACATTTGCTTAGCCTAGTTGCCAGTACCTTTGCTAGGATTTTAACGTCTGAGCAAAGCAAAGAAATTGGTCTGTATGACGCTACATCCAGATGATCCTTCCCTTCCTTTTGAATAAGAATAATATTTGACTCTGTCATTGAAGCCGGGAGACCACCGTCTATGAACGCCTCCTCTAGTGTCCTCAAGAGGGTGGGGAGCAGAATCCCCCCATAATACTTATATATTTCCAGGGGGAGTCCGTCTGGGCCTGGGGTCTTATGATTGGGCATAGCAGCCACAGCGCACCTTAGTTCCTCTAGTGTTATAGGGGATTCTAAGCTAACTTTGTCTGCTGCAGATAGGGTTGGTAATACAACTCCCTCCAGTAGTTTATCCAACTCTCCTCTTGCTGTGGGGTGTTTTGACTGGTACAGGGACCTGTAGAATTCGAGGAATATCTCCTTGACTTTCCCTGGGTCTGTCACAATTTCCCCGCTTGGGGATCTAATCGCAGAGATTGTTGAGGACGGGGAGTTGGTGCTTGCCACTACGGCGAGCATTCGGCCCACTCTTTCCCCCTCCTCAAAGAACCTCTGCCTCTGAAAAAGTCTTTTATTTTCAGCTTTTCTCATTGTTACTGCTTTATATTCCTGTTGTTTCCTAATCCAGAGCTCCTCTAGCTCTATAGTAGGGCCCAAGACGTACTGCCTTTCCAGCTCCATAACCTCGTTTCTAATGCGATCCTCCTGCATTCTTGTTTTCCGCTTTACCCTTGCTATTTGCTGAATTAGAAGTCCTCTAAGGAAGGCCTTTAGGGCATCCCAAATCACTCCCCCTGCCGCTGTCCCTGAGTTGCATACCATAAACTCCTCTAGGCCAGTAGAGATTTCTCCGCTACTCCCTATTACCTCCAGCCATACTGGGCTTACTGTCCAGGGCCTATATATTTGTCTGTCGCCGATGCGCAACACTAGTTTTAGGGGCGAGTGGTCTGATAATCCTCTTGGGCCGTAATCTATTTTATGCACTAGGGGGTGCGTTTCCTTATTACCTATAGCTAGATCTATTCGGGATAGTGTGTGATGTGTCCCTGAATAACAAGAGTATTGCCTACCGTTTGGGTTGCGGATTCTCCATAAATCACACCACCCCACTTCCTCTAAAAACTGCCTTAGCCTGCCCTCCATTGCCCTCACTGTCCGGGTACCGGTTGGGAGCCTATCCTGCCGACTATCAAGAACTGTGTTAAAGTCGCCAACCAGGATTAATGGGATCCCGACCTTGCTCTCCATATATTCCAACAGGCAATATAGAATTTCCAGCTTGCTTGGAGGAGGGATATAGATATTTGCAATAACAAACTCTCTGTCGTCCAACAGGCAATGCAAAAAGATATAGCAGCCCAGCGTGTCGATCCGAACACCCCTGCAGGCAAACGACACCCCTTTTTTAACCAATATACTCACTCCCCTTGAGTAGGAGGAGTAAACAGAGTGAAATTGCGTCTGAAATTTCCTACCCCCAAATCTTATCCTAGTTTCGTTTGTCAAATGCGTCTCCTGTAGGCAGATCAGATCGACACCCTGGGCCTCCAGTTCTAGTAGAACAGCAGTTCTCTTATCGGGATCGCCTAAACCCCTAACGTTCCATGATCCTATTCCAACTACACTAGGCATCGGAAAGAGAAAAAGAAAAGGAAAGTTTTTTTTTTAGCATGGGATAAAAAGAAAACAACCAGCATGTGCGGTGTAAGGTATACTCCTCTTTTTAAACCCCAACCGACCTCACCCATTTTCTTGCCAATTATTATAACTCCACTGTGATTCCTAAATCCACTACCAGTGCAAGAACTATTTTTTAGGGGCGCGGAGGGCGGAGGGGGAGGGGAAATTCCCTTCCCCTCTTGTCTCCCCCACGCCCCCAGAGCTCCACATCTTTCCACGTGCATGTATAAATAACACAAACCCTTATTTAATTTGTTGCCCTCCCCCCACCCCTGCTTCTGCTTACTAGTGTGTTTAAGTCCCATATGGGGAATGATTAACTCTCTACCCAGTGGCTTCCCCTTACCCCTCCCATGCCTATTTCGGCTAGCCCTAGGAGCCTTTATTGTGACCCAATCTACCCCATACCTCCATACCTCAACTGGTAACAACCACACCCCCCCACTAACCACCACCCGCCCCCTCCCCCCTCCCCCACAACCTTTATTACATCTCCCTTAAGGGGAGCATTAAAGTAAATAAACCAAAAAAAGAAAAAAAGAATCAAACCACCCCACGACCTTGATCGTGTACCAGCACACATTTGAGGCTTTCTCACACTCTTAGACCCACACTCCCCCCCCCCACCTCCGGCAAAAAAAAAAAAACCCACCCCCAACCCCGTCCCTCATTTAATTTTTTTGATGATACAGTGTTTTGTCCTCTTTCATTTTCTTTTTTTTTCACGTTTCCCCCGATCTCCTAGGTTTATAAGTTCTTTTTATAGTCCTCGAGCCAAGCTGAGGCCTTGTCAGCTGCGTCAAAGAAGTAGACTGTCCCCGAAGCCTCTACACGCAATCGCGCTGGGTATAGCAGAGCGTACTGGATTTTATGAGACCGTAGGGCGCGCTTCACTTCCACAAAACCCGCCCTCCTTCTCTGCAAGTCCGGGGAATAATCGGGGTACAGTGAGATCCTACTGCCGTTGTGGAACATATCTCCTTTTTCTCTAGATTTCTGCATTAGCGTCACCTTGTCTTTATAACAGAACAATTTAAGGATCATTGGTCTAGGACGTCCCCCTGATGCGGTGGGCCGGGTAGGTATTCGATGCGCCCTCTCAATAGCAAAGTAGGGTGAGAGAATGTCGGGCCCAAAAAGCCCCTTAAGCAGATTTTCCATATATACCTCGGGGCGGGGGCCCTCGCTTCCCTCAGGGAGACCCAGCACCCTCACGTTACATCTGCGCATCCTATTCTCTGTTTCGTCCATTTTGTTCCTATACATTTCAAATTGCGTTTGTATGCTCTTGAATTCCCGTTGTATTGGAAACACTGTGTCCTCCAGTTGGCTCAATCTTTCTTCAATAATGGTAGTCCTTTCTAGCACTTTCTGAAGTTCCTGACTCATAGAACGTAGTTCTACCTTGAGGCCCCCTAGTTGGTCACACAAGTCATTCAGGGACCCCTTACACGAGTTCACTGCAGCTAGTACTTCCTTTAGTGTGGGTTCTAGTTCCACAGCTATACTAAGATCAGGTGGAGCGCCACTAGCTGGTGCGGTTGCTTTCTCCAGGGAGACTAGCTCTGAGCTTTTTTTATTTATTGTAGTTTTGGTACTAGCCAGCAGGGCAGCTGGGACTGTTGACATTCTGCCCACACTTTTCCGCTCCCCGGACGGTCCTGTCTGCGACTTCTCGTTAGGCAGTTGATTGCCCCTAACGGGGGTGTGTGCGGGGGTGTGCGCGAATTTTTCCAGTTTTGCTGCGGCTGCCACCGCCGCAGAGGTTGATGCTGCTAGGTTCCCCTTTTCCTTAACTAAGCGGGTACCCTGTGCTGCTGCGTTTTCGTGTAACTGTTGGGGCTCCTCACCCTTCTTCCTGGTCATCATTGAGGATGCTGGAAACAGCAGGGTTCCAGCGGTGCTGGTTTACCCCTTAACTGCTAGTTGATGTACCCAGGTGCTGCCGCTATCGCCCCCCTCTTCCCCTTTTAATCAGCAATTTCCCTGCCAAACAAAAAAAACCTTTTTCGTCTTCTTTCCGTCCTTTACTCTTTCCAGGGTTCTCTTTACAACTACTATATCATTGCATAGTTGCCTAGCGTAGCATAGCACTAGCAGGTGTAGCAGACAGGATACCATACAGTCCACCTCTATAGCCAGTTTTTTAATCAGGTTGCTCTCATACCTGTCCTGCAGTCTTACAAGTCTGTGCGCTCTCTCCACTCTCTCCACGTGTACCCGTGACTGTAGCCAATGTCTGCCGGCGTCTGCTGCTGTCTCTGTGGCTGAAACAAGGGAGGGGGGGGTTGGAGCCGAAGCGGAGCTCCCAAGCCTCTGTCCTGGATACAAAAGACCTTCGCAGCTCCCGCGAGAGCCCCGGATGTTGCCAGGCAACCCAGTCCAGCGGCGACAAGGAGGAGCCCGCGACACAGATCGAACGCGGGATGCTGGGCGAAAAGCAAGACGGCACCCGGGAACAACACAGTGCAGCGACCGGGCTCCCCGCTCCAGAAGTAGGCTGCAGCTGGCCGGTCACAGTAGCCGTGGGATGGTGTAGGATGCAGTGTACAGGGAGGCAGGTCACAGACCGTCAGGATGTCGGGCTAGGTTAAGCTGCTAGGGACGGGGCTGAGCGGCATGGAAGCCGGAGCTAGGAGGGAGCACACACGCGCACCCGCTCACATCGACATCCGGTCACGCCCCTCAAGAACAATTCTACACAAAACAGGGACACCACAAGACATAGATCATAGATCACAAAGTCTGTCGAACAGGTAATAAATTGCCTAATCTCATATGTTTGTTAGTCTTAGTCTGTTGAATTGGCCACCTGGGATGTTACCTTTCCACGATGGATGATGGCAACTTTTAAAATGTAGGTAAGAGTTGCCACTAGTTGGCTTGACATGGTTTTTGGTGAAAATCTTATGTTGATCATGGGCCAGTATTAAATCCAGGAAAACAAGTTTGTGGGGGTCTATGGCATGGGTAGAAGACAACCCCAGGGGATTAGAATTACAATCCCCTGGGGTTGTCTTTTTTAAAAGTTGCCATCATCCATCGTGGAAAGGTAACATCCCAGGTGGCCAATTCAACAGACTAAGACGTAATTGCTCTAGAGTAGAGGATTATGTTGAACAAGGAACCACAATGAAAATGAAATTCCAAGAGAAGGGCTATCCATGTGATTTGATTAATGACGCCTACCTCTCCCACATGAACCCTCTCCCTAAAATGAAAGCTCCTAAAGAAGACGTAGGAACTAGCCAAACTGTTAGATTTATATCTACTTTTAACGACAGTTTTAAATCTATATCCAGAATTATTAAGAAACACTATAATATTTTGTTACTGGACCAACGTTTAGCTCCAGTTTTACCTGAGGTTCCTCATGTGACATTCCGCAAGGCTCATACCATTAAGAACCTACTAGCACCGAGTAAAGTAACCAACCAAACATATAAATCTCCATTTGACATCAGGTCATATTTTGATGACCGAAAGGGGATCTTTCAGTGCAAGAAAAGGGGATGTCTTACATGCCAATTTATTGCACATGGCACCAAGAACATCACGACTAATTTAGGCAAAACATATGAGATTAGGCAATTTATTACCTGTTCGACAGACTTTGTGATCTATGTCTTGCGGTGTCCCTGTGGGTTCTTTTACGTTGGTCGGACCATCAGGGCCCTACGGGCCAGAGTGGGCGATCACCGTAGATTGATTTCCAAGGGGAGCGATGAACATAGTGTCCCTCGACACTTCTTACGCTTCCACAATAAGGACTTCAGGGTGTTAGAAGTTTATGCCATCAAAACTATCCCAAAAGGCACACTGACTAGTAACGAAAGATTTTCTCTACTGTGCAAACGGGAGGTATTTTGGATATACATGTTTGACTCACTTGCCCCTAAGGGGTTAAATGAGGAACTAGAGACATGCAGTTTTGTGTAGAATTGTTCTTGCTGTATTGATGTATATACCAATGTATGTGTTACTTGTGATATGTGTTACTTGCCATTGTGTCTGCTGGGTAACAGGGGTTTTAGACTGGAGATAGAATTATTTTTGTTCTCATAATGGGTTAATCACTCCCGCCCTTATTTTAAATCTGACCTTTTTTTAAATGTGACTTGTAATTCCCTCCTTCTGCAGTGTCCCTCCCCCTTCCTTTCCCCTCCCCCTGCTTTTCTCCCCCTCCCTCTTCTTTTCCCCCACCCAATATTTTTGTATTTAAACCTTGCAAGTTGCCTCAACCCTTGACTATGAAAAAGCGCAAACGCGCGAAACGCGTCGTCAAGGCAACCACTAACAGAGTTTCCACTCAGCACCATGCCACGGTGAATCCATCCTCCCTTTTACCCACCCGTGGGAGCCTCATATGGTCCACACACAGCGTTCTCCCATTCGCCTGCGAATTCCATCTATCTACTTCTGGCTGGCAGCCTATGTGGTTCACTGGACTTCCTGATTGCCATCACTTTTTCCTGAGGTTCACTCCATGCAGAGGTGACACAAACCGGCAGACTCATTGGTTTATGCCCCCAGCCTGTCCCCTGGTGGCCTCTTGTCCACCTTGTCACCTCTTGATAAGTTTTATCACTACCACTACAGCTTCACCAAGTGTCACCGCCTCCCACTGAGGTTTTCTCAGTCAGAGGGGACACAGACCGGCATCGCAGCTGCCTAGCGCTATCAGCTGTTGTTCCGGCGGTTCCCCTGTGTGAAGCCGCGCCTTCCTCCTCCAGCTGGGCTGACGTCATCATCCCCTGACACAGAGCGTCTGCGAGACCTTTCCCTCCCGGTGGATTCACAGCCTGCCTTCACATCACATCCACAGATCTGTCCTCCGGAATCGGTGAGCCTCTCCATCTAAAGCTGATTTTTACAGTGTGGATCCCCTGAGTTAGGCGGGCTGGGGCTTCCATCTCCCCTCCAACTCCCTTCCATCTGCTTCCCAGCCTGGGGTTAGGTTTTTTGGATGGATCTCCAGTCTTAAACTGCCTGCTGCTGATTGGACCTTCTGGCTGTTAGAAACTTTCTCATTCAAGTGTCCTACAGTGTTATTAACATAGGATGACATATTGTTCATTTATTGCTTTTATTATAGTGTTTTTATCATACACAAACATTAAATCTCTTAATATTTATTATTGGACTGCTGGCAACTGTTTATGAGACATTCAGAGCGCTGGACATTCTTTGGTTATTGTTTTAAATCTGTATCTATCAGTTACGGCTAGTCCAGCTGCACTGATTTCCCTTTCCCTTTCCCCCATACCCCCCCCCCCCCATTTTAAGTCTTGTCAATCTACTTAGTACATGTTATGTGTCACATGGATGACTGACTATATGGTATATGGTATACATTTGTATTATTTGATTATTTTCTACATGCCTTGATTGAGGTCCCTGGGTTTACATACATTGGCGCTGGATTAGTATTGTGTTTTTTCAGAAAAGAACCAGCCACTGCTGGGCGAAGGCGTAAGTAAGCCATTACCGTCTTCACAGGGCATGTGAAGGAACCTTGTATTTGGTGCAACTCAATGTGAGCCCCCCTGCCGGCTTAATCTGTCTTTGAACGGCCATCGTGTGCCACCTTGGAAGGGCTGACCAGTTCCTCCACCCTGAGGGCTCCATAAACTGCCAACGCAAATGCCGTCCTGAATAGTACAGTCTCAAACTCCGATGAACAAACAGTAGCCGTCTGTAGAAAAAAAGCATGCAAAATATCAAAAGTGATAGGCCAGAGGGCTTCCGGTCGCCGAGCGCCCCTTCTATAACCTCTCAATGCCTGTTTTACCAAAAAGTCCTTGCATTTTGAACCAGAAAGCCATGCCAGCCAATTTTCTTTGCATGGCTGAAATGGATATCCATTCTGCAAAACACTTGCATATAAAGTATATAAGTAACTGTCTCGTCTCCCCACTATCACCCCCACAGCCTGACAGCCGAGTTAAAGCCTCCTAGTCCTTCCAGACCTTAGAATAGAATGACCATGTCTACTCACTGTTTCGAATCAGACCGGAGGCGATTCCAATGCAACCCGCCATAGATGAGGACAAGGGGTTCCGTGCTGCTTCGCACCCGGTGCCAACTCCCGGAACCTGTCCAACTGAAAACGGGAAAGAGCGTCAGCCACCGTATTCTCCACTCCAGGAATATGCACAGCATATAAGAAAACATTTTGCCGTAAACAACACAAAACCAAGTATTGCAACAAACGTATGACCGGAGGGGAGGATCCTGACAGTGAAGGCAACCAAAACTGGAAAAAGTTCCAGCAGCTCCAAATTCTTTAAGTATCCCGCCTCCTGCCATTTCTTTGGGCCAGCATTCTGCATTCCACGACCCCCCAAAAATGCCCCATACCCGGTAGAACCAGGAGATGAAAACTGCGTGGGTGAACTGGGAGTAAGCGAAAGGCCGCTTCTATATCCATTTTGGCCATAAGGGCCCTCTTGCCGTATCGCCGAACCCAACACACAGCAGCATCGAGTAGGTGGTGTACCAAACGGAACTTATTGGGCTCCTTCTTTGGAACTACACCCAACGTTGACATCACTAAATTCTCCAAGGGGGGGAGCGGAAAGGGGCCTCCCATGCAGCCCAAGGACACTTCCTTAGCAAGCTTCTCAGAAACCACTTCAGAGTGTTCCTTAGCAGATCTCAGGTTGTCCGCTACAGGGGGAATCTGCGTAAGGGAGCACAGAATAACAAAACCCTCCGTGAAACTTTCTCTTAGTAACCGAGCCGCCTGCCGGTCCGGATATTTATTTAGAAAGGGGGACATCCTGTCCGGCCTCTTACTTGCAGTATCACCGGTACGGGATTTCCCGGCCTTAAAACAGAGGGACAACGAGTGAGCCCCCCCGCAGTGTGAGCATTCATGTTTGTAACGGCAGTTGGCGCCAAGCCTACAAGAACCCTCGTTAAATTGTTAGCGCTGACACAGCTTTTTTGCGGCCCGCAGGACTGCTGATCCTGGCCTCAGCGGTGTGTGACCTCCTTCACCCCCCAGGGGTGGGAGGGGCCTTGCTTCTCCTCCCTTCCACTGTGGCCCTTGGATCCCGGCTGGATCCGGGTGCATGGGTGACACCGGCTGCCCTGGTGGATGGGCCCGGTCCCATGTGACTCCTCCCCCGCTGAGCCGCCATCTCTGGTGAAACATCCACCAGGGATGGTGCCACACTCCCCCTGGTCTGTGCACGGATGGAAGCCGGGGGTGGGGTTCCCATCCCGTCTGGCCCTGCCCCTGCTGAGGCGTCCTCCCAGCACCGTCCCCAGCTCCCGCCGATGATGGCGGTGTCTGAGGGTGATATCCCGAGCCACGCTGAGCCCGAGGGGACCCGGATGGGCTGTAGCGTCTGCGACCCGCTGGGGACCGCAGGGGCCGTCCCCTGCATGGCTGCGAGCTGGCTCTGCAGCCAGGCCGTGCCCATAGTCTCTGCCATTACCCTGAGTTGCTCAGCCATCCTGCCTGCTTCAGCCATGGATCCGCAGAGGAGAGCAGGGGCAGACACGTCAGCACACTAGCTTTTCCTATTCTTGTGTGCTGACAGGAAGTCTGCACCTTTTTGACCTCCTCTCTGCACTGCCTCCCCCTCACACCGCTCTGACCAATCCCCTGTGAGCTCAAGTTAACTTCAGGAAATAATTTAACCATCACTGGCCTAGCCTACAGGGTCCCATTTCATGTAGCCCTGCGCTTATTTCTCCTTTCCTTTTGCTTTTCTGTCTATTTCCCCTGCCCAGACAGCCCAGGTGCAGTGTACAGTCTGTTATTGTATAAAAGAAAATTAAGTGCGCTATCCAAAATATTGCAATAAAAACTAAATAAATAAACAAACTTAATAAATTAAATAAATGTGAATAAATATACAGTCCATCTAAGAACTAATTGATGTCCTAAACCGGAGGTGCAATTCCTCAGTGAAAACGTTGTTGTCTTCAATATGTCTTCACTATATCTTCATAAGCGGTGTAAAGATAAAGAAAAAGGGGGGCTGCTTACCAGAAGTGCTGGACCCCTATTACAGAGATCGTACAAGCTCAAACAGGTTGTCTCCTCTGTCAGGAACAGCTGATCCGAAGTTGAGACAGGCTTCCCTCCACGTCAGACAGTTCAAACTTCTAGGGCGGCAATCAGGAATATTCCCTTCTGTTCACTAAGCCGCTCATAGCATGTGGTAAGGTGTTTAAGAGAAAAAGAGGCGCTTCATTGTGCAGTAGGTTTAAAATCCTTTTAATTCATACGATGGACAACTGACATTAAAGGCACAAGCAGAGCAAACCCAGTGTCAGAGGACATCTGGCGCCTCCGTCCGCCGGGCTCCGGGGTGCATGCGCGGTGGACTGGCGCTCCGGCGCACACCCGTACGCGGCCCAATGGTGCGGCGTGTGCGGGTGCACAATGGTCCCCGAGTGCGCGCCGTCGCCCGTGCGGGTGCACGGTAGCGCGTCACGGTGACTCGCGCGCTGTGGGGGCTACTTCTGACGGCTCCAGCACCCAGTCGGGTTGCTGGTTTGTCGTCAGCTGTTCCTGGTTCCTGCTTCTCTGTGCTCCTTGCTTCTTGCTGATACCTGTGTTGACCCCTGGCTAGTTTAAACGGACTCCGCTCCCTGCCTGATACCCACTGACCTCTGGCTATTCATTAACGGACTCTGCTCTCTGCCTGATACCTGTGCTGACCCCTGGCTTGCCTTAACGGACTTGTGCTCTACCTGATTACCCGGTTCTGACCCCTGGCTTGTTTCACAGACTTCCTGCAACTCCACTCAGTCCCCTGACCCTGCAGTGGCATCTTCTCCTGCACCTTCAGTCAGCGTCTGAAGACTTCTACTAGGCCTACAAGTCCTATACCTTTGGAGCTTCCACCTGCTGGATGCCTGTGCCTCCGCGTGCCCCCTGCTCCCTGTATCATCTCCAGGGGATGGGGTACGCATGATCGTAAGGGCGAGCCACTCTCGGCATCTTGGCCTCGGTGAGTATTAGTCGTGACACACAGCCTTATTTCACCATACCTCCCAACTGTCCCCGATTTCAAGGGACTGTTCCTGATTTGGAGCAATGTCCCTCTTTCCTCCTCATTTGTCCCTCATTTTGGTCTGATCCATATAGTTGTAGACAAAATGCACTTTTTATCTTTCTAAAGGTGTTTCCCAGTGCTAAACCTTTCATCCAATTTCTAAATTGCTGCATTTGTACATTTTAAAAGCCAATATAAAGGAATGGTAGTGGTGTAAAAAAAAAAAAAGTCCTTGTGGATATAATTAACCTTTTTTTTCTGTTAATTCTCCTTTTAAGGGGGTGTGGCAGGGGGCGTGTCCCATGCATACATACATTTGTTAGTAGGTGTCCCTCATTCCCATCTCAAAATGTTGAGAGGTATGTTTCACTGAAAGAGTAGTGGCAGCTTGCAGGGCTGCCATCAGGGGGGTACAGCCGTTACAACTGTACGAGGGGCCCACCCGGGCCAGAAGATAGCAGGACAGGTGAAGGGGATCCATGCTGTGCAGTACAGAAATGATCTCACAGTTTCTGCTGTTCTCGTGTCATTGACTCAGACATCAAGTTCTCTACTGCCACCTCTGGCTATTATGTGCATGTGCACCCCTCGTGTGACAGTGATCTGCTTGTACTATGCTTCTTAGCAACATCAGCTTTGTAAAAACGAGCTGGGACCAGGTAGGAAGCTAAAAGTAGGGGCTGTGAAGGAAAGGGAGGGGGGCTGTTTGTGTACAGCGAGGGGCCAGAGGCTTGTGTGTGTACAGATTTGTGTATGTGGGGCTGCCATATATACAGGTGTGTGTGTGTGGTGGTGGATTATACATACAGGTGTGTGTGGGGGGCACTGACAGTACAGGGGTTTGTGTGGCGCTGACATATATACAGGTGTAAGGGGGGCTGACAAATATACAGGTTTGGGGAGGAGGGGCTGACAAATATACAAGTGTGTGGGGGGGCTGACATATATATACAGGATTGAGGGGGGCTGAGTGCGTACAGGTGAGGTGGATGGTGTGCGGATTCAGTAGGATGGCCCATAGGCAAGCCCTGGGGAATGTTGGTGGTCAGGCTGGGGGGGTTGCGGGGGGTCCAAAAATTTCTGATGGCTGCCCTGGCGACTTGCAACAGACTTCCAGCAGAGGGCAATTAGCTTAAAAAGATCAGACTCAATGGACCACTTGGTCCTTTTTTTTTTCTACCATCAGTCTTTCTTATTTCTAAGGCTGACCATACACTATATCAGGGATAGGCAACCTTTCAGAGGTTGAGCTCTCCCTGGACAACATGGGGGAAGCAAAGATCGGGGGGTACTAGGTGGCACCCTTAACAGTGTCCTCTACCCCTCTTCACATTACCCCTCCGCTGTAGTGCTTTCTACCTCCCCATAGCAGTGTCCCCTGCCACCCCATCCCCCAAAGCAGTAACCTCAATCCCTCCCCCCACCCCCTCACTGTAGTGTCCTCTGTCCCCCCTCTAAAAGTGTCTCCTCCCCCCCCCCACATACACCCAGCACTGTGTAGGGGGGGTTGGTTGGGATTTGTTCGCGCCCCCCTAAAAAAATTGAGCACCAGCTGCCACTGAGCCTTTCCTATCAACATCTTTAAAAAAAAGTCTGTGTTAACCATTTTCCATTTCGTTTGTATATGACAAGATCCAGGAAGTTAACCGCTTCATAACCATACGTTTCTGAGAAAGAGATGCCATAAGATTAGCCTCCATCCTTTGAGAAAGTTACTAAATGATTCCTGTGATCCTGCCCATGCTATCAAATTATCATCTATATATCTTTATAGAATCTAAGTTCTGGTATATATATTTTTTTTATCATATATGGCTTCCTTCTCCCACCGACTCATAAAGATTTGCCACTTTAACTGCTTTCAATGCCTGATGCTGTTGGATGTTAGTATAAAGTGAATTAACATCCACACTGGCCAAGATATTATCATTATTGACTTTCAAAGGTTTTATCAATTCTATAAGATCTTTGCTATCTTTTAAGTAAGCCGGAAATATTTCAGGGTGAGAGGTTGCAAAAAACAATCCAAATATTCCCCCAGCCTAGAGAACAGTGAGTCAACCCCACTGACTATAGATCTACCTGGAGGTCTATGTGGATTCTTGTGCATTTAGGTAACTGATAGATGACACTGAAGGGGAATATAAAGACACTGAATTTCAAAAGAGCCAACTTCCCTAAACTACGAACCTTGTTAGAAGGCATGAATTGAGATAAAATCTTAGGAAAAAGAACACGGAGGAGAGATGGGTTTGCTTTAAGAGCATATTAAATAAGGGCATTAGCCAATGCATTATGCATCCCATTGGGTAATACAATTAAAAGAGCGAATAAAAGTCCTGGATGGCTTAACTCCAATGTAAAAATGCATATACAAGCAAAGGAGAAGGCCTTCAAAAAATACAAGGTTGAGGGATCATCATCAGCATTCAGACTTTATAAAGAATGCAACAAGAAATGTAAGGGTACAATTAGGGCGGCTAAGATAGAACACGAAAGACACATAGGGGAGGAGAGCAAAAAAATCCCAAGAAATTCTTTAGGTATGTAAACAGTAAAAAGGGAGGACTGACCATATTGGCCCCATAAAGAATGAGGAAGGACATCTGGTTACAAAGGATGGGGAGATGGCGAAGGTATTGAATTTATTCTTCTCCTCAGTCTTCACGAGAGATCTGGGGGCTTCAGTAACCAAAACTGCAGTGTTTATCCTTATGAAACATCACAGGAAGCATCTCCATGGTTAACAGAGGACAGAATTAAAAATTAGACTTGGGAAACTTAACATTAATGCCGCGTACACACGGTCGGAATTTCTAACAACAAATGTTCGATGTGAGCTTGTTGTCGGAAATTCCGACCATGTGTAGGCTCCTACGGACATTTGCTGTCGGAATTACCAACAACAAATGTTTGAGAGCTGGTTCTCAAATTTTCCGACAACAAAATTTGTTGTGGGAAATTCCAAGCGTGTGTACACAATTCCGACGCACAAAATTCCACGCATGCTCTGAATCAATTACGAGACGGAAGCACTCGGTCTGGTAAAACTAGCGTTCGTAATGGAGATTAGGGATGAGCTGAGCACCCCACGGTTCGGTTTGCGGCAGAACATGCAAACAGACAAAATATTTGTGCGAACACCGTTAAAGTCTATGGGACTTGAATGTGGAAAATCAAAAGTGCTCATTTTAAAGGCTAATATGCAAGTTATTTTGATAAAAAAGTGTTTGGGGACCCGGGTCCTGACTCAGCCCCAAACGGCCATTTTTTCGGGAGCAGTGATTTTAAGAATGCTTAAAGTGAAACAATAAAAGTGTAATATTCCTTTAAATATCATGCCTAGGGGGTGTCTATAGTATGCCTGTAAAGTGGCACATTTTTCCCGTGTTTAGAACAGTCCCTGCGCAAAATGACATTTCTAAGGGAAAAAAAGTCATTTAAAACTGCTTGTGGCTGTAATGTAATGTTGCCCCCTCCAGCCCATTACCGGGCTCTTTGGGTCTGGTATGGATGTTAAGAGGAACCCTGCACCTAAATAAAAAAAAAAAGGCGTGAAGCCCCCAGGCCCTGTACACTCTGAACAGTAGGGATGAGCCGAACACCCCCCGGTTCGGTTCGCACCAGAACCCGCGAACGGACCGAAAGTTCGCACGAACGTTAGAACCCCATTGACGTCTATGGGACTCGAACGTTCGAAATCAAAAGTGCTCATTTTAAAGGCTAATTTGCATGGTATTGTCCTAAAAAGGGTTTGGGGACCCGGGTCCTACCCCAGGGGACATGTATCAATGCAAAAAAAACTTTTAAAAACGTCCGTTTTTTCGGGAGCAGTGATTTTAATGATGCTTAAAGTAAAAAAAAAAGTGAAATATTCCTTTTAAATATCGTACCTGGGGGGTGTCTATAGTATGCCTGTAAAGTGACGCGTGTTTCCCGTGTTTAGAACAGTCCCTGCACCAAATGTCATTTTTAAAGGAAAAAATCTCATTTAAAACTGCTTGCGGGTTTAATGTCATGTCGGGTCATGGCAATATGGATGAAAATCAGTGAGACAAACGGCATGGGTACCCCCCAGTCCATTACCAGGCCCTTTGGGTCTTGTATGGATATTAAGGGGAACCCCGCACCCAAATTAAAATAAGGAAAGGTGTGGGGCCACCAGGCCCTATATACTCTGAACAGCAGTATACAGGCGGTGCAAACAAGACAGGGACTGTAGGTTTGTTGTTAAGTAGAATCTCTTTGTAATTTTGAACGGGTACATTTTTAACGTGTTTAGCTCCAGCCAAAAAATCTTTTTTAAGCTTTTTGGAAAACATAGGGAAGGGTTATCACCCCTGTGACATTTGTTTTGCTGTCTTTCCTCCTCTTCAGAAGATTTCACCTCACTTTTTTGTCCCAATGAAAAATGTTTTTTGAAAATTTGGTTTTTTTTGTGGAACAAGGATTGGAAAGCATCAGTGGAAAGGAGAAATTGTTTTCCCATATTAACTCTTACAGGAGAGAATTTCCCTTCCTAGGGGTAGATTTCATCTCACTTCCTGTTGTCTCCTTCCGTTTGCAAGTAGGAGTCGTTTGTAAGTTAGATGTTTGAAAGTAGGGTCCTGCCCTATATACTCAGCAGAAATTTGGGCCTTAGGTGTTGCTGTGGCCACAACACTGTAAGCCCTCACAGGGCCCTGCTGTGAAATATTAGATCAAGAATTGTAATTACATGCCCCTGTTGAACAGGAGCTGAAAAATTAGGCCTTAGGCACTGGTGCCACAACACTGCAACCCCTCACAGACACTCTAGTTGGAACGCAGGAACGAGCCCTGCTGCAAAGTATTGCATCAAAAATTGTAATTACACGCCCCTGTTAGACAGGGGCAGAAAAATTGGGCCTTAGGCACTGGTGCTGGTGCTACAACACTGCAACCCCTCACAGACACTCTAGTTGGAATGCAGGAACGAGCCCTGCTGCAAAGTATTGCATCAAAAATTGTAATTACACGCCCCTGTTAAACAGGGGCTGAAAAATTGTGCCTTAGGCACTGGTGGTGGCGCCCAGAACCAAAAATGTTCTTACAAGCTATCAGCGTGATGATTGAGGAGGAAGAGGATAATTACTCAGGGATAGTCACTCAGCATCAGCATAGGCAGTCTTTGAAGGGATCTGAGATTTCAAAAAAAATTATTCGGTTACATCAGCATCAGGTGCTTGGTAGCTGGTGGTGATCCAAGACTGATTCATTTTTATGAAGGTCAGCCGATCGACCGAGTCGGTGGACAGACGCACCCTGTGATCGGTTACCACGCCTCCAGCAGCACTGAATGTGCGTTCCGAAAGAACGCTGGATGCAGGACAGGCCTGTAGCTCAATTGCATACTGTGCAAGCTCTGGCCAGTGATCCATCCTCAAGACCCAGTAACCCAGAGGATTTTCGGTGGGAAAGGTGTCCAAGTCTGATCTTGCCCCTAGGTATTCCTGCACCATGTAAAACAGACGCTGGCGATGGTTGCTGGAACCGATCATACCTTGGGGCTGCGGACCAAAAAATTGTCTGAACGCATCGGTCAGACGGCCACCTCCACCGCTCCTTCTTTGACTGACCGAAGCCTCAGCAACACGTTGTCCAGAAACAGGAGTTTGTAACCTCCCAGTCTCTGGGAACGCATTGCACAGACCTTTCTGCAAGGCCTCCCGAAGATGTTTCATCCTCTGCTCCCTCTGCGATGGCAAGATAAGGTCCGCAACCTTACCCTTGTAACGTGGATCAAGGAGGGTTGCCAGCCAGTATTGGTCCTTCTCCTTGATACCACGAATACGAGGATCCTTACGCAGGCTTTGCAGGATCAGGGAGGCCATGCAGCGTAGGTTTGCTGAGGCATTCGGTCCGGAGTCCTCTGGGTCACTAAGGACGACAACGTCCGCAGCCACCTCCTCCCAGCCACGTACAAGTCCATGTGTTTCTTGGGACTGATCCCTTAAAGACTGCTGCTGATGCTGAGTGCCAGGCTCCACCTCCATACTGACACAATCTTCCTCTTCCTCCTCCTCCTCCTCCTCGTCTTCTTCCTGTGTGATCGGCGGGCACGCAGGAACACTGTCTGGATAAAGGGGACCTTGAGAGCTAAGGAAGTCCTCCTCTTCCTGCCTCTGTTCTGCCTCAAGTGCCCTGTCCATTATTCCACACAGCGTGTGCTCCAACAGGTGGACAAGGGGGACAGTGTCACTGATGCATGCACTGTCACTGCTCACCATCCTCGTGGCCTCCTCGAATGGTGACAGGACAGTGCATGCATCCCTGATCATGGCCCACTGGCGTGGGGAAAAAAAACCAAGCTCCCCTGACCCTGTCCTGGTGCCATAGTCGCACAGGTACTCATTGATGGCCCTCTGCTGCGTGTGCAGCCGCTGCAGCATGGCCAACGTTGAGTTCCACCTGGTGGGCATGTCACAGATTAGGCGGTTCTTGGGCAGGTTAATCTCCTTTTGGAGGTCCGTCAGCCGAGCACTGGCATTATATGACCGGCGGAAATGCACACAGACTTTCCTGGCCTGCCTCAGGACATCCTGTAATCCCGGGTACCTGCCCAAGAACCGCTGCACCACCAAATTAAGGACGTGAGCCAAACAGGGCACATGGGTCATTTGTCCCTGTCGGAGGGCAGAGAGGAGGTTGGTGCCATTGTTGCAAACCACCATTCCTGCCTTAAGTTGGCGTGGCATCAACCACCTCTGAACCTGCCCCTGCAGAGCTGACAGAACCTCTGCCCCAGTGTGGCTCCTGTCCCCCAAGCACACCAGCTCAAGCACCGCATGGCATCTTTTGGCCTGCGTACTTGCGTAGCCCCTTGAACGCCTACGGAGCACCGCTGGTTCCGAGGAAGAGGCCATGGAGGAAGAAGAAGAGGAGGGGGTGGAGGAGAGAGGTGTGTCACAATCAGCATTTTGGAGGCGTGGTGGCGGAACAACCTCCAACACTACTGCACCTTGTCCTGCATCCTTCCCAGCTGCCAGCAGAGTCACCCAATGCGCCGTGAAACTTAGGTAACGTCCCTGTCCATGCCTGCTGGACCATGAGTCAGCGGTAATATGCACCTTACCGCTGACCGCCCTGTCCAGCGAGGCATGGACATTGCCTTCCACATGCCGGTAGAGAGCTGGAATCGCCTTCCGTCAGAAAAAGTGGCGTTTGGGTACCTGCCACTGAGGAACCGCACATTCCACAAACTCACGGAAGGGGGCAGAGTCTACCAACTGAAAAGGCAGCAGTTGAAGTGCTAGCAATTTTGCCAAGCTAGCATTCAACCGCTGGGCATGTGGATGGCTGGGAGCAAACTTTTTTCGGCGGTGCAGCAGCTGGGGCAGGGAAATTTGCCTGGTACAATCTGACGTCGGTGTACCAAAAGCAGATTGCCCACAAGTACTTGGCTGTGACACACCTAATTCTACACCTTCATTCCTCTCACTGCAGGTCTCAGAGAGGACTGGAGGTCTAGTGGGGTTGGAAATCTCAGCTGATGAGGAGCAAGGAGAGATCCTCTTTGTTCTTTGGTGTGGGTCTTTTAGATACGCTTGCCAACGAACTGCATGGCAGGTCAACATATGTCTGGTCAAGCATGTGGTACCCAAGCGGGAGATGTTTTGGCCACGCGAGATACGCTTGAGACATATGTTGCAAATAGCAGCGGTGCGATCTGATGCACTCGTCTCAAAAAAGGCCCACACCAAAGAACTTTTTGAATAACGTGCAGAGACTGCAGCGCCCTGCACATGTGGAGCTTTGGGGTGTGATGCAGTCAATGTGCTGCCCTTAGGCTGGCCCCTGGAGGGCATCCTGCCTCGTTGGTGATGTGCCGCCTCCTCCTCCTCCTCCTCTCTCCTATCAGGCACCCACGTTGAGTCAGTGACCTCATCATCCCCTCCCTCATCACTGGAGTAAACCTGGCAGTATGCTGCAGCAGGGGGAGCATGACTGCCAGATTGCTGTCCTTCTTGGGCACCCCCTCTGTCCGTGCTCATGTTACTGCCTTCATCGAGCTCAGTATCATCATCAGAGCCTTCCAAACGCTGGGCATCCTCCTGGAGCATGTACCCAACACTGTGGTCAAACAGTTCGAGGGAATCCTCAGGAGGACATGGTGGAGCTAGGTAAGGAGTCACTGATGACATTGAGCTGAGGGAAGAGGCCGCTGCTTTGCCAGACAAAGCACCCTGGGTGAGAGAGGATGAGGAGGATGAGGAGGATGAGGACGGCTTGGTCATCCACTCGACCAAGTCTTCCGCATGTTGCGGCTCAACACGGCCAGCTGCCGAAAAAAAGGCCAAGCGTGTCCCATGGCCACGTGCTGATGAGGATGCACCGTCTCCACGACCAGCACTAGACACAGAGCCTGCTTGCCCTCTCTTATTGGCTTGTGACTGTCTGCCTCTCCTTCTTGGCCTTCCAGACATACTAATGGCCTGTAGCTGCACTAAGCTGGGATAGAACACCAGTAATTTTCTTCAGGTAGCTTTATATACTGTAACCAGACAAGCCTGCCTGTCAGTAGGAAGATAACAGGAACGGATCTAGCTGAACACTGTGAGCAGGACGCACTGTACTAAATGTAAATAGTCTAGCTGCCTGACCGTGGTACTAATAGGATCAAATAGAACACTTGTAATTTTCTTCAGGTAGCTTTATATACTGTAACCAGACAAACCTGCCTGTCAGTAGGAAGATAACAGGAACGGATCTAGCTGAACACTGTGAGCAGGACGCACTGTACTAAATGTAAATAGTCTAGCTGCCTGACCGTGGTACTAATAGGATCAAATAGAACACCTGTAATTTTCTTCAGGTAGCTTTATATACTGTAACCAGACAAGCCTGCCTGTCAGTAGGAAGATAACAGGAACGGATCTAGCTGAACACTGTGAGCAGGACGCACTGCACTAAATGTAAATAGTCTAGAAGATAACAGGAACGGATCTAGCTGAACACTGTGAGCAGGACGCACTGCACTAAATGTAAATAGTCTAGAAGATAACAGGAACGGATCTAGCTGAACACTGTGAGCAGGACGCACTGCATTAAAATGTAAATAGTCTAGAAGATAACAGCAACGGATCTAGCTGAACACTGTGAGCAGGACGCACTGCACTAAATGTAAATAGTCTAGAAGATAACAGGAACGGATCTAGCTGAACACTGTGAGCAGGACGCACTGCACTAAATGTAAATGGTCTAGAAGATAACAGGAACGGATCTAGCTGAACACTGTGAGCAGGACGCACTGCACTAAATGTAAATAGTCTAGAAGATAACAGGAACGGATCTAGCTAAACTGAATACAGTGTATATATATATATATGCAACACCTGGGATGCATATATATACACAATACACTGTAAGTGCAGCTAACTGACTGACTGTTCTGCCTAATCTATCTAACTCAAATCAAATGACACTGTCTCTCTCTCTCTCTATCTCTCAGCACACCGGAACACACACTACACAGGGCCGCCGTGCAGGCGGCCTTATATAGTGTGGGGCGTGTACTAAATCCCCTGAGCCATAATTGGCCAAAGCCACCCTGGCTTTGGCCAATTACAGCTCTCTCTACTGACGGCGCTGTGATAGGCCAAGCATGCGGGTCATAGTGCATGCTTGGCCAATCATCAGCCAGCAATGCACTGCGATGCCGCAGTGAATTATGGGCCGTGACGCGCCACACGAATTTGGCGCGAACGGCCCATATCGTTCGCAATTCGACGGACGGTCGAACAGCCGATGTTCGAGTCGAACATGGGTTCGACTCGAACACGAAGCTCATCCCTACTGAACAGCAGTATACAGGCGGTCCCCAGGTTACAAACAAGATAGGGACTGTAGGTTTGTTGTTAAGTTGAATCTGTTTGTAATTTGGAACAGGTACATTTTTTAAGTGTAGCTCCAGCCCAAAAATCTATTTTTAAGCTTTTTGGATAATATAGGGAAGGGTTATCACCCCTGTAACATTTATTTTGCTGTCTGTGCCCCTATTCAGAAGATTTCACCTCACTTTCTGTCCCAATGACAATTGAATTTTGAAAATTTTGGGTTATTAGGGAAACAAAGATTGGTGCTAAAGCATCAGTGGAGACACCTTTTTCCCACATTAACTCTTACAGGAGAAAATTTCCCTTCCTAGGGGTAGATTTCCTCTCACTTCCTGTTGTCTTCCTCCGTTTATAAGTAGGAGTCGTTTGTAAGTCGGATGTTTGAAAATAGGGGACCGCCTGTATATACTATACAGCCTGCCCTATACACGCTGTGGAAAATTGGGCCTTAGGTGTTGGTGGTACCAGAACACTGTAAGCCCTCACAGGTACTCTTGGTGGGCGCTGGAACAGCCCTGCTTTGAAATATTATATCAAGAATTGTAATTATATGCCCCTGTTAAACAGGGGCAGAAAAATTAGGCCTTAGGCAGTGGTGGTGTTGGAGCCACAACACTGTAACCCCTCACAGATACTCTTGGTGGGCGCAGGAATGGGCCCTGATGTGAAATATTAGATCAAAAATTGTAATTACAATACAGTGCAGCCATAGTGCAGTTGCTACTACTTTTCTGGTGGTGTACACAATATAGTGCAGCCATAGTGCAGTTGCTACTACTTTTCTGGTGGTGTACACAATACAGTGCAGCCGTAGTGCAGTTGCTACTACTTTTCTGGTGGTGTACACAGTACTCAATACAGTGTAGTGCGTTGTTGCAAAACAAAATATACATCATCTCCAGAAGGCCACCAAGGAGAGGCAGACGCTCACAGGCCACTAAAAGAGGGCAAGCTCTGTGTCTACAGTCAACAGTGCTGGTCATGGACATGGTGCATCCTCTGCCGGTGGCCGTGGGGCACACTTGTCCATTTTTTTTTTTTTGCTGCTGGCCGTGTTATTGAGCCAGAACATGCAGAAGAGTTGGTGGAGTGGATAACAAAGCAGTCCTCATCCTCCTCATCCTCTGTCACCCAGGCTCAGAGTAGTTTTCCTTCATATGCAGTTGCCAAAGCAGCCTATTCCACCGGCTCCTTGTCCAGTCACTCCATCTGTAGCCCCACCATCATGCATGGAGGAGTCCCCCGAACTATTCGACCACAGTGTCGGGTACATGCTGCTGGAGGATGCACAGCGATTTGAAGGCTCCGATGTTGGTTCCTAGGTTGAGGAAGGGAGTAACGTGAGCCTAGAGAGAGGGGGTGCCCAAGAAGGACAAGAAACTGGCAGTCATGTTCCCCCAGCTGCAGCATAGTGCCAAGTTTGCTCCAGTGACGAGGAGGGAGGGGATGATGAGGTCCCTGACTTTACTTGGGTGCCTGATAGAATAGAGGAGGGGGAGGAGGCACAACTCCAACGAGGAAGGATGTCCTCTAGGGGGCAGCTTAAGAGCAGCCACCCTACTACATTACACCGCAGAGCTCCGCGGGTGCAGGGTGCTGCTGACTCCCCGTTGATTTTGAAAAGTTCCTTGGTGTGGGCCTTTTTGGACATGTGTGCAGCGGATCGCACCGTTGCTGTTTGCAACCTATGTCTGAAGCGGATCAAGCGTGGCCACAACAGCAGCCAGTGGGCACCACATGCTTGACCAGACATATGATGACCTCCCATGCAGTTTTTTTCCGTATACTATATTTGAGATTTAATCTCTCAGATATGATTTGGGTTAAATGAGAGTTCTTTGACCATGAGTGAAAGCTTTAAAACAATAACAACATTTATTGGTGAGTAGTTGAAAGTCTATCTAATACACAACCATCTATCTATAGTCTACACCAAGGAAGAAAATATTAGGTTAAAATAAGAGAATTACATGAAGGAATACAGAGTATATTCCTGAAAACATTAATCTACAAACATATTTAGTTACAAGTAAAATGCAGACCTTTCCCATAATTACCCTTTGCACCAAGGTTCCTTTCTGATGTTTGCTCTCTCATAAAAGTGTGTGTTTCCCTCCCATCTAGTCTGTGTATATCATTACATGCTGATGCCTCATTGGTGGGCATAGCATGGCTCTGATTGGTGAGCTTCCCTATTCCTGGTTAAGGACTGGCTACATCTCCAATCCCTATACTTTGCATAAGCCAGCCCCCTTTAATGCAAATCCTTGTGACTATTCTGAGCAGGAGCTTAACTTGAATTTTCTCGGGAAGTTAAGTATTGATTACGGGTTGGCCTCCCTTCATTGCATATCCCAGCATGGGATCCTTTGAGGTTAGTTTGTGTAAAACAATGAAGTTTGGATCCCATTGTTTGTATACACAAGCCTAGGCACCGACTTGTCTGGTCTACCAGAGATTTCTGTGAAGCTAATATGTTCCGCCCTACATAGATAAAAGTTAAATTAAATAAATTCATAATTCCAATATTTTACAGTTATTAATGTAGATTTCACATAAACTCATAAGGCAACAAGTCCGTTAGCAACAGCACACATCAAAGAAAAAGGCGGACTTCTCCTTGCTCCTCATCTGGGATCTCCAACCCTACTATACCTCCAGTCCTCTCGAAAACCTGCACTGAGAGGAATGAAGGTATAGCAATAGGTGTCCCAAGTACTAGCAGCCAATCTGCTAGCGGTACACCACCATCTGATTTTAGCAGGCAAATTTCCCTACCCCAGTTGCTAAACCGTAAAAAAAAAAAATTCGGTCCCAGCCATCCACATGCTCAGCGTCTGAATGCTAGCTTGGCCAAATTGCTAGCACTGCAACTACTGCCTTTTCAGCTGGTAAACTCTGCCCCCTTTCGTGAATTTGTGGAATGTGCTGTACCTCAGTTGCAGGTTCCAAAACGCTATTTCTTTTCATGGAAGGCCATTCCAGCTCTCTACTGGCATGTGGAAGGCAATGTTTTTGTCTTGTTGGACAAGGCGGTCAGCAGTAAGGTGTATATTACCGCAGACTCATGGTCTAGCAGGCATGGGCAGGGATGTTACGTTTCCTTCATGGCGCACTGGGTAACTCTGCTGGCAGCTGGGAAGGATGCAGGACAGGGTTCAGTATTGTTGGAGCTTGTTCAGCCACCACGCCTCCAAAATGCTAGCAGTGATTCTGCCACAGCTCTCTCCTCCACCCCCTCCTCTTCTTCTTCCTCTATGGCCTCTTCTGCAGATTTGTTCTCTGAATCAGCGGTGCTCCGTAAGCATTCAAGGGGCTACGCAAGCACTCAGGCAAAAAGATGCCATTCGGTGCATGAGTTACATAGTTACATAGTAGGTGAGGTTGAAAAAAGACAAGTCCATCAAGTCCAACCTATGTGTGTGATTATATGTCAGTGTTACATTGTATATATGTTGCGGTCGTTCAGGTGCTTATCTAATAGTTTCTTAAAACTATCGATGCCCCCCCGCTGAGACCACCGCCTGTGGAAGGGAATTCCACATCCTTCCGCTCTTACAGTAAAGAACCCTCTACGTAGTTTAAGGTTAAACCACTGCTTAGGGGACAGGAGCCACACTGGGGCAGAGATTCTGTCAGCTCTGCAGGGGCAGGCTCAGAGGTGGTTGATGCCACGCCAGCTTCAGCCAGGAATGGTTGTATGCAACAATGGCACCAACCTTCTCTCCACCCTCCGACAGGGACACTTGACCCATGTTCCATGTTTGGCACACATCCTGAATTTGGTGGTGCAGCGGTTGATGAGCAGGTATCCAGGCTTACAAGATCTCCTGAGGCAGGCCAGAAAAGTCTGTGGTCATTTCCAACGGTCATACAATGCCAGTGCTCAGCTGGCTAACATTGAAAGGGAATGCAACCTGCCCACTAACTGTCTCATTTGTGACATGTCCACCAGGTGGAACTCAACGTTGGCAATGCTGCAGCGGCTGCACACGCAGCAGAGGGCCATCAATGAGTACCTGTGTGAGTATGGCACCAGGACAGGGTCAGGGGAGCTTGGCTTCTTTTCGCCACGCCAGTGGCTACTGATCAAGGATGCATGCACTGTCTTGTCACCATTTGATGAGGCCACGAGGATGGTGAGCAGCGACAATGCATGCATTAGTGATACTGTCCCTCTTGTCTTCCTGTTGGAGCACACGCTTCATGGAATAATGGACAAGACAGTTGAGGCAGAACAACGGGAGGTAGAGGAGGACTTCCTTACCTCTCAAGGCCCCCTTTATGCAGATATTATTCCCGCCAAACACACAGGAAGAAGAGGAGGAGGAATGTGTCAGCATGGACGTGGAGGATAACACTCAGCAGCAGTCTTCAAGGGATGGTTTTCAGTCCCCAGAAACCCAAAGAAGTTGTACGTGGCTGGGAGGAGGTTGTTACGGATCATCTGATCCTTAGTGACCCAGAGGACCCAGAATCAAATGTCTCTGCAAACTTTCGCAGGCTTTGCAGGATCGGGGAGGCCATGCAGCGTAAGGACCCTAGGATTTGTGATATCAAATAGAGGGATCATTAGTGGCTGGCAACCCTTCTTGATCCACGTTACAAGGGTAAGGTTGCAGAACTCATCCTGCCTTCTCAGAGGGAGCAGAGGCTGAAACATCTTCAGGAGGCCTTGAAGAAAGGTTTGTGCAATGCATTTCCAGACCCTGTGAGGTTACAATTCCCTGGTGCTGCTGAGGCTTCGTTCAGTCAGAGGAAGAAAAAAGGGGGAAAAAAACTGTGAAGGTGAATTGGGATAGTGTACCTAAACACAAATCGTGCTAGTGATTAGTGAATCTTAAATAATAAAAGCAGCGATTCTTCTGCACAACAAATTTACAGTGTTAAATATAGAAAAATAATAGAGTCGCGCTAAGACATAAACTAAATAGTGTGTACATTAATCCATAATACTGCCAATGAACCATGTGCATGTACCATAATCATAAACAAATGGGCAAGTAATGATGTGACACCAAACCTAAAAACCCAAATAAAAATCAATAAATGGTGATAAAATAAAATTATATAGCATATGGTGAAATGTCCAAAAACTTAAAATGCCCAAACACGCGTGAACAAATAAATGTTAGTGAAATACAAAAAATATTAGCGTCCATCCAAATGTGAATTGTATGTAGACTTCAATGACGTGAAAAAATCTTGTGCTCAATCCACCACCAATGTTAGAGGATCAGGGGAAGCCTGTAAGGAAAAGCCTTCCGGAGCTTAGCAAGTGGACCCAGACTCTGGAATCATTGGTGGTAATAGAACATCCAAAAACACCAAATGGAGCTATTGTGCCTCAGATCCCATCATAACCTCCCCAGCTCATAGATAGCGAGTGTGGCATGTAAAGATAAGAGAAGCTCCAATAGTGTAAAACCTTTGATTTATTAAGATAAAAAGAAACATATATTGCACTCACATATGAATAGCAGAAATAAGCGCCTATAATGTGTGGTGCTCTGGCCGGTAAACACACAGAACCTGTCCTGCTGAGACATCAACGACAATGCGAGGTGACGCAAGCACGCCTCCGTTCTACGCGTTTCGTAATAGGTTTCCGTCGTCCAGGGGCACGGGCGTCGCGCTGCGTCACCTCCCTAAATACCAAAACAATCCAACCAGGCCTCGTTCTGGATCCAGTCTGTCTGTGGATATGCGCAATAGCAGTAAAGGCATTAAAGCAATCAGTATACTGCACAAAAAGCCGAGTGGATTAGAAAACCTGGTAGGTTGTAATAATCCAAATTGATTGTAAAAGGAGACAAAGAACATAAAAACACACACCATTAATAGGTGTCCAGACCAAAAGTCTTTTTTCTATCAATTTGTATTATTACAACCTAACAGGTTTTCGAATCTACTCGGCTTTTTGCGCAGTATACTGAAACCTTTTACGAAACGCGTAGGACGGAGCAACGTGCTTGCGTCACCTCGCATTGTCGTTTGATTTCTGAGCAGGACGGGTTCTGTCTGTGTGTTTACCGGCCGGAGCACCAGACATTATAGGCGCTTATTTCTGCTATTCATATGTGAGTGCAATATATGTTTCTTTTTATCTTAATAAATCAAAGGTTTTACACTATTGTAGCTTCTCTTATCTTTACATACCACACTCGCTATCCATGAGCTGGGGTGGTTATGATGGGATCTGAGGCACAATAGCTCCATTTGGTGTTTTTGGATGTTCTATTACCACCAACGATTCCAGAGTCTGGGTCCACTTGCTAAGCTCCGGAGGGCTTTTCCTTACAGGCTTCCCCTGATCCTCTGTAGTGGGGGATCTTGGGGTTCTGGTAAGCGGCAAATCTCTATCATTGGTGGTGGATTGAGCACAAGATTTTTTTCACGTCATTGAAGACTACATACAATTCACATTTGGATGGACTCTTCTAATATTTTTTGTATTTCACTAATATTTATTTGTTCACAGGTGTTTGGGCATTTTAAGTTTTTGGACATTTCACTATATGCTATATAATTTTATTTTATCACCATTTATTGATTTTTATTTGTGTTTTTAGTTTTGGTGTCACGTCATTACTTGCCCATTTGTTTATGATTATGGTACATGCACATGGTTCATTGGCAGTATTACAGTCAGAGGAATAGCAGTGGAGAAGGTGGCCGGCTGACCGATGCCTTTAGACAATTTTTCAGCCTTCAGTGCCAAGGTCTGATCGGTTCAAGCAACCATCGCCAGTGTCTGCATTACATGGTGCAGGAATTTCTAGGGGCAAGAGCAGACTTGGAGACCTTTCCAACAGAGCATCCACTGGGTTACTGGGTCTTGGGGATGGACCACTGGCCAGAACTAACTCAATATGCAATTGAGCTACTGGCCTGTCCTGCATCCAGCGTTCTTTCTGAACGCACATTCAGTGCTGCTGGAGGGTTTGTAATGGATCATAGAGTGCGCCTGTCCACAGACTCCGTTGATAGGATCACATTCATAAAAATCAATCAGTCTTGGATCAGCAGCAGCTATCAAGCACCTGATGCTGATGTAACTGGATGTGGGATCCCTTGAAGACTGCCTATGCTGAGTGACTATCCTATTCCTCCTCAATCTTGATGATGCTAGCTTCCAACAATATTTTTGGTTTAGGGCACCACCACCACCACCACTGCATAAGGCCCAATTTTTCTGTCCCTGTTTAACAGGGGCATGTAATTACAATTTTTGATCTAATATTTCACAGCAGGGCCCGTTCCTGCGCCCAACAAGTGTGGCTGTGAGGGGTTACAGTGTTGTGGCACCACCACCACCAAAGGCCCAATTTTTCTGCCCCTGTCCCAGCAGCAGAAAAAAAAAGGACAAGCGTGCTCTACCGCCACCTGCAGAAGATGCACCATGTCCACAACCAGCACTGTGGACTGTAGACACAGGGCCTGCTTGCCCACTTTTAGTGGCCTGTGAGTGTCTGCCTCTCCTTGGTGGCCTTCCGGACATGATGGGGGTTTGTTTTGCAACACCACACTACACTGTATTGTGTACTGTGTACACCACCAGAAAAGTAGTAGCAATTGCACTATGGGTGCACGGTACTGTGTACACCAACAGAAGTGTAATAACAACTATGGGTGTACTGTATTGTGTACACCACCAGAAAAGTAGTAGCAACTGCACTAGGGGTGCACAGTATTGTAAACACCACCAGAAGTCTAATAGCAACTATGGGTGCACTGTTTGTATTGTGTACACCACCAGAAAAGTAGTAGCAACTGCACTATGGGTGCACGGTACTGTGTACACCCAACAGAAGTCTAATAGCAACTATGGGTGCACTGTTTGTATTGTGTACTGTGTAGACCACCAGTAAAGTAGTAGCAACTGCACTATGGGTGCACGGTACTGTGTACACCAACAGAAGTGTAATAACAACTATGGGTGTACTGTATTGTGTACACCACCAGAAAAGTAGTAGCAACTGCACTAGGGGTGCACGGTACTTTGTACACCAACAGAAGTCTAATAGCAACTATGGGTGCACTGTTTGTATTGTGTACTGTTTACACCACCAGAAAAGTAGTAGCAACTGCACTATGGGTGCACAGTACTGTGTACACCAACAGAAGTCTAATAGCAACTATGGGTGCACTGTTTGTATTGTGTACTGTGTACACCACAAGAAAAGTAGTAGCTATTGCACTGGCGGTGCACGGTACTGTGTACACCAACAGAAGTCTAATAGCAACTATGGGTGCACTGTTTGTATTGTGTACTGTTTACACTACCAGAAAAGTAGTAGCAACTGCACTATGGGTGCACGGTACTGTGTACACCAATAGAAGTGTAATAGCAACTATGGGTGTACTGTATTGTGTACACCACAAGAAAAGTAGTAGCTACTGCACTAGGGGTGCACGGCACTGTGTACTGTGTACACGGCCGAAGTATATTAGAAAAAGTACACCAGGAACAGCCTGCAGTCAGATATAGCTAAACTAGATATATATAGAGATATATATATATATATATATATATATATATATATATATATGTATATATATATATATACAAGACTGTGTGTGTGTATGTGTGTGTATATATATATATATATATATATATATATATATATATATTTATTAAATACACTGCAGCTAACTGAATAACCTGCCTGCCTGCTCAATCTAAATGACACTCTCTCTCCGTCCACGCCAACAACACACTACACGGGGCCGACGTGCAGGCAGCCTTATATAATGTGGGGCATGGACTAAGTCCCACTGAGCCATGATCGAGCTGAGGGCGCTGGGATTGGCCAAAGCATGCAGGTCATGGTGCATGCTTTGGCCAATCATCATACAGCAATGCACTGCGCTCCTGCAGTGCATTATGGGCCGTTATGCGCCGCTCTAATTTGGCGCGAATGGCCCATAATGTTCGGTTTTCTTTTTTTTTCTAGTGATCTCCATAATATTTTTGGTCATTTTGTGTGTCAATTTACCACAACACCATTATTATCTTGTATTTTTTAACCTCAAAGAGGTTGGTTGCTGTTGGTGTCCCTTGTTAATTTGATATTGTATTTTAGAAATGTACCTGCCTACTCACAAACTGTCCTTTTTGAAGTAAAACACATAGCCAAGTATTTGTCAAAAAAAAATAGACATTTATTAGGGGTCATAACAAAATAAAGAGCAAGGTAACGCTGGATAAACTGTTGAAATTGGCGAAGTATTTGTACCCCAGGGCACACATCAATTATTTGACAGGCAAAATTGGTAGCCTGAGGAGTCCATTTAATAGGGAGCACAATTTGGTCCAGGACTCCAAGAGATCAGGAACAGCAGCAGATGACATATATGTCCCCAGGCTGTGATCTTACAACAGCCTGCGTCTTTTGTCAGACCAGACCGAACCCAGGCCATCACACTCTTGTCTTCCTTCCACGCTTGCTTCCAGGCTGTGGCTGTGGTGTTGGAGTTGTGGCAGGAGGTGGAGGAGGAGGAGGAGGATGATCAAACTCACAAACATGACTTTTGTTTGTGAGTTCGCCCTTCACCCCCTTATTTAGGGCTTGAAAGATGACTTCCTCACAAATGAGGCGTTGGCCCACCTCCATTTCCTGCATAGGCCTCTTGAAGATTGGGGGGGTTCTGAGGGCTGCAGTAGCCTGCCGAATCAAACCAAGTGCTGCCTCCTCCACGTTCCTCCCCTTCCTGGGCCTTTTTGGTGAAAGGCGGAGGGGAGGTACCTGGGATTCAGTCAGGCTATTGGGCCCGGCCACCTCCTGGCTGCCACTTTCCCCCGCCACCTCCTTGCTTCCATCTATTGCCCCTCCGCTGTTAGGAAAGTCCCACCGCTGGGCAAACTGGGATGCCACAGACTGCCATTCCTGTGGGATTGAAGGAAACTGTGGAGTCAAACAAGAAAAAAAAAATAGTACATTTGCACATAACATTGCAAGCAGATTAGACACAAACA
Organism: Lithobates septentrionalis; assembly: GCA_037952835.1. Lineage (NCBI taxonomy): Eukaryota > Metazoa > Chordata > Amphibia > Anura > Ranidae > Lithobates > Lithobates septentrionalis. Next base: position 1,037,624 of record JBBDGP010001605.1, on the reverse strand, counting down.
TCCTTGGCCAACATCAGTATAACATTTATTTTAAGGAGTATTTAAAGACAAAATTATAAGGTCCACTTATTAGATTCCTCACACCCTCTGATGGCCCATTGTAAAAATTAGGTGGGGGGGTATGTTTTGAACAAGTAACCCTCTCCACTTCATTGAGAGCTGAATGCATACGTTATGTGTGTTACTTTGGCCAGCCCCTCCTTACTTACACTATTGGCAGAGCACTGGACAGGTAAGAAGTGTCATAATACAAAAATATGAATACACACTATACAAATTGAAGCACAATTTTACATTCTGCAATTACTTATCAAGATAATAGGAGAACAAAACTTTAAACAGTGCCATTTGAAAGTATTCTGACAGGCCCTTGCACTACATGCTTGGTGAATTCATCCACAAATATGAACACAAAAGATGTAGGTATAGTGTGTATGGGTTTGGCAAAGTGTATTGGTATCGGTTGACTTAGCAGTTGCAGGGGAGGAAGGGTTCCAAAAGCCTCTTGCACTCTGCCTGAATTTAAGAACAACAATAACATTTAAACACATTTTAGGGGGTGTTTAGGGTAAGCATTACAATGGAGCTGACAAAATACATTGTTAAGTGACTAGGCTAGGTGTGTATGGGCCCAGGATAGCATGCTGGGGATGTTAGCGAAGGCAAATATGCATGAAGGACAAAAAAAGGAACTTTAAAAAATTCCAGCATGCATGAGGACAAAGGGGACATTCACAGCATATTACAATCATGGTAATTAAGGAATGATGAAATAAATACAATATATTAGCAAACATTAAATACATAGAATGTGATGTTAAAGGAGAAAACTTACCTTAATATAGTCCTTCTGCAGGACCTGAATGATGGCAGAACAGGTCTCTGGAATAACAATCCCCAGAGCCTGGGGGGAGATGCCTGTCGAGAACTTGATGTCCTGCAGACTTCTCCCCATCGCCAAGTACCACGTGGCGACTAGCCTCTGTTTAGGAGTGATGGCTTGCCGCATGCAGGTGTCCTACCTCGTAATATAAGGGGACAATAAAGCCAACAGACGGTGAAAAACTGGGTCCGTCATCCGGAGATAATTCCTGAAATCATCAGGATTATTCTCACGGATCTCCCGCAACAAAGGCATGTGAGAGAATTGGTCACTCTGGAGCAACCAATTGTTCGTCCATAAACTCCTTCTCGCCCTGTTCATGGACTGGACTTGGGTCAAAGTAAGAACCCCAACACCAAGCTCCTGCACAGCACGAACTCTACGATGAGTATGTACCCGCAACATGGCTAGAAAACAGCCGGCTGGTCAGAAAGAACTAATAGAACGCACTGAAAATCAGAAAGGCCTGAGAAGAGCGAGCTAAAAATCGGAAACGAGCGGACAAGAACGCACTGAAAAACAGATACGAACCCACAAGCACAAACTGAAGAGCAGTAACGAATGAAAAGCACGAGGCTGAAAAGCGTGAATCGTCTTTCACCAAACTTCTACTAACACAAGATAAACACGAGATTAGCTGAAGGAGCCCAAAGGGTGGCGCACTTGGTATTGAACTTCCCTTTCATAGTGCCGTTGTACGTGTTGTACGTCACTGCGTTCTTGGCAATCAGAATTTCCGACAACATTTGTGCGACCGTGTGTATGCAAGACAAGTTTGAGCCAACATCCGTCGGAAAAAAATCCATGGTTTTATTGACAGGATGTTCGATTGTGTGTACACCGCATAATAAATCACCGGGACCAGATGGCTTGCATCCGAGGGTACTTAGGGAACTCAGTCAAGTATTTACCAGACCATTGTTCCTAATTTTTACTGACAGTCTACTGACTGGAATGGTACCAGGTGATTGGAGAAAAGCCAATGTAGCACCAATATTTAAAAAGGGCCAAAATACATCCTTGGGAATTACAGACCAGTTAACCTAACATCAATAGTATGCAAGCTTTTGGAGGGGATGATAAGGGACTATATACAAGATTTTAGTAACGAGAACGGTATCATTTGCAGTATTCAGCATGGATTCATGAAGAATCGTTCTTGCCAAACCAATCAATTAATCTTCTATGAGGAGGTGAGTTGCCATCTAGATAAAGGAAGGCCCATAGACGTGGTGTATCTGGATTTTGCAAAAGCATTTGACACAGTTCCTCATAAACGTTTACTGTACAAAATAAGGTCCGTAGGCATGGACCATAGGGTGAGTACATGGATTGAAAACTGGCTACAAGGGTGAGTTCAGAGGGTGGTGATAAATGGGGAGTACTCGGAATGGTCAGAGGTGGGTAGTGGAGTCCCCAAAGGTTCTGTGCTGGGACAAATCCTATTTATTTTGTTCATAAACGACCAGGAGGATGGGGTAAACAGTTAAATCTCTGTATTTGCGGACGATACTAAGCTAAGCAGGGCAATAACTTCTCTGCAGGATGTGGAAACCTTGCAAAAAGATCTGAACAAATTAATGGGGTGGGCAACTACATGGCAAATGAGGTTTAATGTAGAATTATGTAAAATAATGCATTTGGGTGGCAAAAATATGAATGCAATCTATACACTGGGGGGAGAACCTCTGGGGAAATCTAGGATGGAAAAGTACTTGGGGGTCCTTGTAGATGATAGGATCAGCAATGGCATGCAATGCCAAGCTGCTGCTAACAAAGCAAACAGAATGTTGCCATGCATTAAAAACGGGATCAACTGCAGAGATAAAACGATAATTCTCACGCTCAAGACTCTGGTCCGGCCACACCTAGAGTATGCTGTCTAGTTCTGGGCACCAGTCCTCAGGAAGGATGTACTGGAAATGGAGCGAGTACAAAGAAGGGCAACTAAGCTAATAAAGGGTCTGGAGGATATTGGGTATAAGGAAAGGTTGCGAGCAATGAACTTATTCTCTCTGGAGAAGAGATGCTTGAGAGGGGATATGATTTCAATTTATCAATACCATACTGGTGACCCCACAATAGGGATAAAACTTTTTTGCAGAAGGGAGTTTAACAAGACACGTAGCCACTCATTAAAATTAGAAGAAAAGAGGTTTAACCTTAAACTACGTAGAGGGTGCTTTACTGTAAGAGCGGCAAGGATATGGAATTCCCTTCCACAGACGGTGGTCTTAGTGGGGAGCATCGATAGTTTCAAAAAACTATTAGATAAGCACCTGAACGACCGCAACATACAGGGATATACAATGTAATACTGATATATAATCACACACACATAGGTTGGACATGATGGACTTGTGTCTTTTTCAACCTCACCTACTATGTAACTATACTATGTAACTATGCCCGGAACTTTAGGTGCATCTGGTATAGGATACCTCGCCTCTTTTATAGTTTATTATTCCATCCTTATGTGCTCCTTTTGATCAATCTTTTAAATTTTGCCTTAAATTTATTGGTGGGATTCCCCTTTAATTCCTCATGCGTCTCCCTATCTCCCACCAATCTATTTCATTCTTCTAAATAATCCAGTCTTATTGAGCATAACCAACCCCCCCCCCCCCCGTCAGCTAATCTAATCACTATATTTTTCTTCTTCTCCAACTGTTCCAGGCCTCTTTCAATGTCTTTTGTGTGTCTACTAGGGTAAAGAAAATAGAAAGGGTTATTGGAAGTGCTGATAACCAGGAAAGAGAGGAAATTGAAATTATTGGAGGCTAACATCAATGCCATCAAATCAAAACTTGGCCCTTTAATAGAAACGGGAGAATATAAAGATAAAATGAAACAACTTCAGGATTTTGTAGGGAAACTGGATAAAGAGACACAAAAGAAAAACAAAAATTAAAAAATATATTAGGGATACTAATGATTACAAATCCAACAAAGTATATAGATGGCAATAAGCCAATGAGGATCAGGTTGCAACATCCAGAGCCTCTACCGAAGAAAGGAAGTTCATCCCAGCCAATCCTTAAACACCTATTGGAAGAAATGAGGGACCTTAGAGAGAACAAGAGAGGTGAACATTATGGTGGTGGGGGGGGGGGACAGATCTCGACTAGAGACTCCGTAATATGGTGTCCCCACCTATAATAGATTTTAACCACTTAGAAATGAATACTCCCATCGACCTACCAGAGGGTTCTATGGCCATAGAGGTTATGATCACAGGGGAGGTTATGGTGGGCCCTCTTAGACCCAGTACAACCAATACCCCCCATCCAGGGGATGTGGGGTTATCCCTATAACAACTATAGACCTCCCGGTAGAACTATAGTCAGTGGGGTTGACTCACTGTTCTCTAGGCTGGAGGAATATTTGGATTGTTTTTTTGCAACCTCTCACCCTGATATATCAGGCTTAATTAAAAGATAGCAAAAAGATAGGATCACAGGAATCATTTTGTAACTTTCTCAAAAGGATGGGGGATAATTCCTATGGCATCTCTTTCTCAGAAACTTATGGTTATGAAGCGGTTAACTTCCTGGATCTTGTCATATACAAAGAAAATGGAAAGTTGTTAACCCAGACTTTTTTTAAAGATGTTAATAGGAATGGCTATATCCCACTGGGGAGTTGCCACCATCCAAGATGGTTAGGGGGCATTCCAAAAAGTTAGATGTTACCCACCTCAATACAGGGCACTTATACCCCCTTCCTGCCCAGACCAATTTTCAGCTTTCAGCGCTCTTACACTTTGAATGACAATTACTCAGTCATGCAACACTGTACCCATATGAAATTTGTGTCCTTTTTTCACACAAATAGAGCTTTCTTTTGGTGATATTTAATCACTAGTGGGTTTTTTATTTTTTGTGCTATAAATAAAAAAAGACCATAAATTTTGTGAAAAAGCCTTTTTCTTTGTTTCTGTCATAGAATTTTGCAAATTATTAATTTTTCTTCATAAATGTTGGCCAAAATTTATACTGCTACATATCTGGTAAAAAATAACCAAATTTAGTGTATTTTATTTGGTCTTTGTTAAAGTTATAGAGTCTATAAACTATGGTGCCAATCACCGAAAATTGATCACATCTGATCAAACCTGATATACTGAAGGCCTATCTCATTTCTTGACACACTAATGGCCCGTACACACGATCCGAATATCGTACGAAAACGTCCGTCCGAGGAAGGACACTACTTTCGACAGGCGATCACGACCGTTCATTCTATATTATTTGATCGGACATCCCCGAAAATTTTCCTCGTACGATTCCAGATAGTACGATTTTCATTTAGTCAGTATAGTTGTCGTCCTAAAATACAACACATGACATCACTTCCAATTTTTTTGTCTGTCGTACAAGAATTTTCGTGACTTTATTTAGCTATTCAATTTCTACTTGCGACTATTAAGCGAGAACGGTCGTACGATCGGTCGTACAATATTCGGATCGTGTGTATGGGCCATAACAAGTCAGGAAAGTACAAATAACCCCAAAATGACCCCTTTTTGGAAAGTAGACATTCCAAGGTATTAAGTAAGTAGCATGGTGAGTTTAAGTTGTAATTTTTTCCCACAATTCTTTACAAAATGAAGATTTTTTTTCTTACAAAATTGTTATGTTAACAGGTTATTTCTCTCACAGAGCATATGCATACAACAAACTACACCCCAAAATACATTCCGCTACTCTTCCCGAGTATGGCGATACCACATGTGTGAGACTTTTACACAGCCTGGCCACATACAAAGGCCCAACATTGAAGTAGCACCTTCAGGCGTTCTACAAGCATAAATTACACATCTTATTTCTCAACCACCTATTACACTTTTGAAGGCCCTGGAGCACTAGGACAATGGAATTGCCCACAAAATGACCCCATTTTGCAAAGCAAACACCCCAACGTATAATCTATAAGGCATAATGAGTCTTTTGAACGGTTCATTTTTTTCCATAAGTTTGTGTAAAATGTGGAAAAAAAATTAAAAGCATTTTTTTTACACAAAGTTGTCAATTTATAAGATATTTCTAACACATAGCATGTATATAGCAAAAATTACAGCCCAAAACACATTCTGCTACTCATCCTGAGTATGGTGATACCAAATGTGTGAGACTTTTACAACAGTGACAGGTACTCAGGTACTCAGATGGGCTGTGACAGGTACTCAGATGAACTGTGACAGATACTCAGATGGACTGTGACAGGTACTCAGGTACTCAGATGAACTGTGACAGATACTCAGATGGACTGTGACAGGTACTCAGGTACTCAGATGGGCTGTGACAAGTACTCAGATGGGTTGTGACAGGTACTCAGATGGGTTGTGACAGGTACTCAGATGAGTTGTGACAGGTACTCAGATGAACTGTGACAGGTGCTCAGGTACTCGTGTACTCAGATAAACTATGACAGGTACTTGGGTACTCAGATGGATTGTTACAGGTACTCAGGTACTTGGGTACTCAGATGGACTGTGACAGGTAATCAGGTACTCGGATGAACCGTGACAGATACTCAGATGGGCTGTGACAGGTACTCAGGTACTCAGATGGGCTGTGACAGGTGCTCAGGCACTCAGGTATTTAGATGAACTGTGACAGGTACTCAGGTATTCGGGTACTCAGATGGACAGTGACAGGTACTTAGATGAACTATGACAGGTACTCAGATGGACAGTGACAGGTACTTTGATGGGTGGTGACAGGTACTTTTATGGGTGGTGACAGGTCCTCTTTATTGGGGGCAATCAGTGTGATTGGTGTACACTGTAAGCGGTAACGAGATGTTACAGCAATCTCCTTCTCATACACGATTGGTGTGTGAGGAGGAGAACCCGGTAACATCTTGTTATCGCTCTATGTTTACATTTAGTGATCACGTGGTAAACAGCCACCGGCCAATGGCTGTTAACCAGCGTCGGTGACGAGCAGTGTTCCCGGGAACACGCTGCCACTGACGTGCACGCACAGCGAGCTCGCAATCACGCGCATGTGCCGTGCAAAGTGGGGAGGTACCATCTGTGACCAGCCGTGACTTCATTATGGTCGATCACATGGTAAACAGCCATGCCTAATGGCTGTCCACCCCCCTCGGTGACGAGCGGTGTCTCCATGAAACGCTGCCACCGACGGTACAGGGCTGCAAGCACAAGGTTTTAAGCATCATAGTTTGTCCAACCATTTCAGATTGGTCCACAATAGAGACCCAAGGGGTTTGACCTTTTGTGGAATTGACAAGGTAGAGGAGCATTGGCGATGGTCCAATCTCAAGAATGCCATTTCACAAAATGAAACCCAATGGATCCATAGGCTTGGTACTATAAGTCCTTTTGGCTTAAACATAGAATTGGATTTGAATTGTTTTTTTTGTTCAACTGGTAGTATATTCTGTTCCATTGGTAATTTTTTTTTTTTATTATATTTTTTTAATAAAATATTTTTTTATTTACTTTTATTTTTATTTATTTTTTCATCTATTTTCATTCATATTTATTTTTATTTTCATTTAAGATTATCATTATTCCATTTTTAAATTCATATTTCAAATACATTTTTAGATCATAATACGATACAAATAGGTTTTAAAGGGTAAATCCACTTTTGTGGGGAAAAAAATAGCAAATAAAGAAAAAATAATATAGCACATATAATTGCGACACTAATCATATTGTAATTGAATGTTATTAAAAATGACCTTTCCTTTTCAATCTGCAGCCACTGTAATTTTCTGAGAATGCATTGCAATATGGCTACCTGGAGTTGTTCTGTACACAGAGTGTGTACTGACCAGTCCCCAAAAACATAATTTCCTGCTTGTGTGATTGGCTCACCAATTTTCCCAGTCTGCCTAAAATACAAGTCAGATTTCAGGCATCCCCTGCAACAAAAATTTCATTTTTGGAGAGATACTTTTAATAGGAACAGGTCTAAAGGGATGCAGGCCCAGCAGATTTCCTCATTAGTGCCCTGCATCTGCACACCTGACAGTTAATTATAAAAAACACTCCTATTAGACCCACTCAATACAGAGGCACAGACAAACACACAGAATAACAAAGGGTAGGAATCTGCAACAAAGGTTGTTATTATCCTTGCAATGTACATCAATTACCCAGAGGGGAATGTTTTTTTCTCAACAAAAGTGGAGTTACGCTTTAAGCAATTTATCATATGTATTTTGTATTTTTCAAATCATCCGTATACAATATATAAACAGGAATTGATGTCACATAGAGGAAGGCGGTGTCTTACACCTAATAGAATTGGTTGCTTCTCATTGGCTTTTCCGAGAAGAGACACTTGCTCCTCGAATATAAATTAGTTCATTTGAAACCGGAGGTGATGTCCTTGATGACACCCTGGGGGAGGGGAGAAATGCATTGACAAACTTCTGGTTTCATAAATCATTGATGCACTTCTGTCTTCCATGGAACGCACGCGATCAGCGGCGCACCCGGATCTCTGAACTGATGCCTGTTTAAACCAGCTATTTGTAAGTGGCGCTTGGACTGCGCAATCCTTTACATGTTAAACAGCAATTCACTTTTAGTTCCTTCTTTGTTTACCATCTTTTGAGCATGGTCGATTTACTCTGAATGTCCCCAAGAATTTTATGAAGAAGCTTCGGAGAATTTATTCACTATATACCAGATCATACAGATCATAGGGCTTTTGACCCCAGACTGCAAGGCTGAGGGTCCATCATTTTTGGTGAGTGGGGTCACAAGAGGGGAGTGTGGCAGTCAACACTTGAAAAAAATCTTTTTTGGAGCACATATGCACTTTATTTGGAGCACTCAACACTTTGCAAATAGACTGTTTTCATTCAATTATTAATTGTTATATGGATCTTTTTTGCTTGTATATCACTGCCAATGTTTATTAATTTAGGCACTTTATTCATGTGCACTTTAACAAGTTGTAGGTTAGCACTTTATATTCTGCAAGCGCTGTTTATACATATATTTATCTATTAACGTTACTTTGTGGTAAAACCAAGGAAGCTTAGACTTCTGTAGTGTATCAATGCTTTACTAAACAGAAAAGCTATCTCTGGCCCAGGTAAGTAGGGTGCATGCCTTCTCCTCCTGGACACCGGAAACCTTTGCAGCCTTACTCTTCCTAAATGGTGTACGCAGCATTTTCCCTCCAGCTTCAGTTGAGCTTTTAGCGCAAATTCAGACAACAAACTAAACAGTTACTCAACTTAGAGATGGAATCAAGATGTCATGTCCTTCATGGTTCTTTTCTCCAACTCAAAATGTCTGCAAAGTTCTCCAGCTTCTGGCAGCCATGTCTTGCCTCTTTTTTGTCTTCCAAAATCCAACTCCTTTTTCTGCCCACATGCTTGTTTCAAAACCTAACCCCCCCCCCCCCCCCCCCAAGCTTCTCTACCTCATTTACTGTAAAGAGCTTCCTCTGAGACCAGTCCAACTGGTACATTTGCATATCAATGGGGAGAGCCTTAGCTTATATAAATATATGGTCTAAAAATTTAACTCCATAGTTGTTTGTTTCACCATGTCCTTTTCAGACTGAATGTGAAAATCACATTCAGTCTGAAAAGGACATGGTGAAACAAACAACTACAGTACTTCCTTAGAGCAAATAAAGACAAGTTTATCCAGCTTCAGCCGGTATACTAGGCACATTTTACTCATTACTCCAAGTAGCGCGAGGGACACCTTTACACAAAAAAAAAGTCATATAAAAACAATGCGCTTCGGAGGTAACAGCACTACCCCTTCTGGAATCTCTGCACTATTGGAGTCTTTTTCTTTCCCCCTTTCTTGGATAATCCATTGAACGTTGTGGAAGTGGTTACTCATTGGTGTGCAGCTCCTGTCTCCTTGGCTACTCATCGGTGTGCAGCACCTGTCTCCTGTCAGTGTCAGTGTCAGTGTGCTATGGAAGGCACTCCACATTTGATGCCAGCCGGTCACCTGTGAGGGAAGTCCGTGAGTCCTCAGCAGTGTCCCTGTCGTTTCTACTAAGCCTGATTTGACCCCCCTGAGAAGGGTGGTCGCAGGCTTTCTGGTAAGCCTCCATTGTTTATTGAAAGGTGACGGGCAGCAGAAGTGGTGGAGAACACGGACCCAGGGTCCTGTACTGGAAATCTTTTCGTTTTGGACACTTTCACGTATGAATTTTTTGTTGTCACTATTTATGTTTTAATATGCACATATTTTTTCTAAACACAATAATCATGGATGGACTATTTTTCACTGTATGTTTTTTTTGTATTTGATCACGATTATTTATGATATTATTACATTATTGTAATCATACATGTTACATACACTTGTAATACTGGTTTATTATCTGGCGCTGCACTCTTACTCTTACATTTATCTATTTGTGCCCTATATTAGGGTTATAGTGCCTAGCTGCAGGATATCCTTCACGGCTTTTCAAGAATTTATTGTATGTTCTTTATTTTTTCACGCACCTAGCACAATTCTTTCTTTTTATTCTGTTACACGTTTTTTTTGTGTCCCTATTAAGCTGCAACATTCCTTTGATCAGGGTTAACCATGTCCTTGGCAGTCTGTGGAAAGAAAATCCCAGATGATAAAGTCTCTTGTTCTCTTGGTCATAAGGAAATGCTCAGATGAAAGTCCACTCCAATTCAGCCACCATCAGGAAATCATCTACATCTTGCTCAGGCTCTCTTCTGGTCTGCCTCCTCCAATCTAGCCTGGTCATCTGCTCTGCCTGCTCCACCTCTCGATGCTCAGTGCCTAAAAAGAGTAAGAGACAAAGCAGATTATATGTTCCTTCCAACTTCCAAAAGTGATAGCTCACTGCTCACATTTCTCTATCTCCCTAGTTCTAACTGCAAAACTATTGTAGGGTGCCTACTGTTGCCTTGTAACACTTTAATGGAAAGGTATTGATTTCCAATGGAAAGAATAAACTTGCATGTCTCTCTGTGCTGTCCTGGGAACACAGGCCTCCTGTTGTCCAGTCTTCACAGCATGACACATTCTAGCAAAATGCCTCCCATCACAACAAAGCACTTAATGTAACTGAATCTACGATTCCCAACCACTTGCTTTTACGTCGTAAGCAATTCTGGTGTAGGAATCTCATCTATTTCCTCTCTAGGGACCCCCACCTTAAGTAAATCAGTCCACCTGTGTCTCCCGGAGGCCTTCTTGTTAACCGACTCAACTTGGCCATCTCTATTTGAATTTCCAGCTTCCCACCTATGGGAAGTAACAGTGGCACGTGTCCTACTTCTGCTTACAAGCTTAGGGCCTTTGTCCTTTGTTAGGGCATCATTAGTCTTGTTTATGAGGGCTGCACGCCGCTCCTTCAAATCTTCAGCTCTGCCTGCCATGGTTTAAACACACTTTGACGTCACTGCAGGTTTAACTTTGAGTGCCCTACCTTCTAAATCCTTTTGCCTTGCTTGCAGTGTCTTCCAAATACTTGGACGCCACTGCAAGCTGCTCCTTTAGCAAGTCTATTTCTAACTCTGCCTCTTTTCAGATTAAAAATGTAGAGCATGCAGGAAGTGCAAACCAAACACAGCAACTGCCCGCATCTCTCCCTTACTGAACCCAAAACTTTTGAGACTAAAATCTGAGGAAAGATCAGAGTCCATTCCCCCAAGATATGTTAAGAGGAGAAGCATACCTAGCCAGCTCCCTTGCAACAGACATCCACTGACTATCTCTGGCCCAGGTAAGAAGGGCGCGTGCTTTCTTCTCCTGGACACCAGAAACCTTTGCAACCTGACTCTTCCGAAACAGTGTACGCAGCATTTTCCCTCCAACACATGCAACAAAACACACCACAGAAAACAGGTCTGCTTCAGTTTAGCTTTTAGCGCAAATCCAGGCCACAAGCCCCCAAATTATTTGCTTGCGTCTATTTTATTAAGGTTACTTTGCGGTAAAACTAAGGAAACTTAGACTTCTGTAGTGTATCAATGCTTTACTAAACAGAAAAGCTGCACATACAAGTCCACAAAACACAATTCATAGTTTACAAAACATGCCTACAACATGCACAAGCCAATTATCCTTTCTAGCAAAATAAGCATGTACAAAATGTATGCAATAAGTAAACTAAACAGTTACTCAACTTAGAGATGGAATCGAGATGTAATGTCCTTCATGGTTCTTTTCTCCAACTCAAAATGTCTCCAAAGTTCTCCAGCTTTTGGAAGCCTTGTCTCGCCTCTTATTTTTCTGCCCACATGCTTGTTTCAAAACCTAATCCCCTCCCCCTAAGCTCCTCTACCTCATAACCTGTAAAGAGCTTCCTTTGAGACCAGTCCAACTAGTACACTTGCATATCAATGGGGAGAGCCTTAGCTTGTAACAACATATGGTCTAAAAATCTAACTCCATATCATTGCTATAAAGTCACTACAAATAGCCATGGCAACACAGTTTGTCACAACATACTTCCTCAAATTCTCTATTTGCTACATACTCTCCCCATCCACATCCTGATCTCCCTCCTGAATTCGGTCAACAGCACATTTCTACAATTTTTATATAGGCCCATAAACCCCCAATACTTAACGTGACTGTAAACATTTTTCTTTCTACAAAATAATAAACATGTTATAGTTACCTGCTCTGTGCAAAGGTATAGCACAGAACAGTCCCTTTCCTCCCTTTCTAGGGTCCCCTACAAGCGTTCATCATATCTCCTTCCTTTCCAAGTGCCCCCATAGCACACAACTTGCTGAGAGCACTCATGTGCTCCCAAGCCTGGCTGTGTGCGTCCAATGACAGACGCAGCGTCACTCAGCCCTGCCCTCTGTTCCCTCCTCACAGGATGTGAGTGACAGCAGCAGGGGCCAATGGCTCCCATTACTGCCTCTGTGTCCTGTGAGAGCAGGAAAAGAGGCTAGCGGGGCTGCTGGGGAGGACAGCGCTAGATTGAGAGTGATGACAGGTAAATGTTTAGGTAAGGGGGAGGCAATATCTCTTCTGCAATACAATAAACTTACCTGCCTGTTCGCAATCCTTTGAAGAATGTACACAGAGCTGGGCATGCACAACTACGTTTACATTTCGGCACAGTGGATTTTCTGGCAGCAAAGATATCTGGAATGGATGGAAAATAATAATGGAAGTAAGCATGTGAATGTAATAACATCGACTGGTTAATTATTAATCATTAACTAGTTTGGAGCAAATGTCAACAAAATGTCAATAGCCTAGAATAGAAGACTTGGTGGAAGGACAAACTTTCTCACTTCCTCTGAACCCTTCCCGAAGCACAAAACTTTACACTTCCTAACTGCGTTAGGACTGCAAGCACACACAGGGTGCTGTGAAGAGGCCTTGCAGCTTATGCATGCATTTGCAAATGCGTGCCAACTAAACCCCTGTTTTTAACGCAGGCTGTTGGACAGATTAATTTGGTCAGTTGGCAGACTGGTTGGTGAGGTGAGCTATGGAATGTTCTGTTTTTGTCTTTCATGTGTTTGCCCTTCCATGTGCTCCTTGCTGTGAAGGCCAGTTATAGGTGGGGGCAGGGGTCATTTGTTACTGGTGTAAAATATGGTCCGGGGACACACTGTACACTAGGGTTGTCCCGATACCGATACTAGTATCGGTATCGGCACCGATACCGAGCATTTGCCCAAGTACTTGTACTCGGGCAAATGCTCCCGATGCTTCCGCCGATACTATGACAGTCAGCGGTGATCGGCGTGTGGGGGAGTTACAAGATTCCCCCCCGCGGCTTTCAGTGACATACAGCGGTGATCGGTGCTTGTAACTTCCCCGCGCGATCACCGCTGACTGTCACTGCATCCTTCTCCATGCCCCCTCTGTTCCTCTGTCCCCCTCTCCTCTGTCTCCCTCCGTTCCGTTCCTCCGTCCCCCTCTCCTTCTCTGTCCCCTCCGTTCCATTCCTCCGTTCCTCTGCCTCTCCGCTGTCCCCTCCGTTCCGTTCCTCCGTCCCCCTCTCCTTCTCTGTCCCCTCCGTTCCGTTCCTCCGTCCCCCTCTCCTTCTCTGTCCCCCTCCGTTCCATTCCTCCGTTCCTCTGCCTCTCCGCTGTCCCCTCCGGTCCGCCGTCCCCCTCCTCCTTCCTTTGTGAATGGACAGAGTCAGCTGACTCTGTCCATTCACATAAACTGAAACATTGTAATCTCCTGTGATTACAATGTGTCAGTTTATGAATGGAGAGAAGCTGCTGACTTCTCTCCATTCATTCTCAGTGCAGCTGAGGCTGCAGAGAAAGGGACTGGGGAATCTCTATCCTCTGTCTCTTTCTCTGTCTCAAGGGGGAGATATCAGGGGTATGTTAAGACCCCTGATATCTCACCAAAGCCCCCCAACAGGGCTGATTTAAAAAAAAAAAAAAAAAACAAAACATTGCAAAAATGAATAAAAAAATTATTATTGTAAAAAATAAAAATTGTTAATAAAAAAAAAACACACAGACACCGTTCACCCCTCCCCCCCCCCCCCCCCCCCCGAAAAAAAAGAAAGCATTGTTAAAAAAAAAAAAAAAAAAAACTGTCACGTGACATAAAAAAAAAGTATCGGTAATCGGTATCGGCGAGTACTTGAAAAAAAGTATCGGTACTTGTACTCGGTCCTAAAAAAGTGGTATCGGGACAACCCTACTGTACACCTTTGCTGCCATTGTGCTCTTGCTGGGTGTCCAGTGTGCTCCTGTTCCTTTAAGGGCGATTGCGCTACCTCCAGGCCCACCTGCTCCTCATCTATCCATTTAATGCATGTGCTTCCATTGTGGAGACGCTTATAAATTCAGTAGCGTTAGGACTGCAAGCATACACAGGGTGCCGTAAAGAGGCCTTGCAGCTTATGCATGCGTTTGCAAATGCTAAACCCCTGTTTTTAACGCAGACTGTTGGAAAGGTTAATTTGGTCAGTTGGCAGACTGGTTGGTGAGTTGAGCTATGGAATGTTCTGTTTTTGTCTTTCAGAAGCTGTATACCCAAATCATGTACGCACTCTTATGCCCCCTCAAACTGATGTTACCCCTAACTACATCTGTATGCACCTTTTTGTATTACTTTATAACATCTGCACTAGAATGTGTATTCTATTGATGTATCTCACTAACATTGGCCACCGATTTGTCCTCACTAGGTGATGTGCTGTTAGCAATGGATGAACATTGATCAGTTATACCGTATATCAGAGTATCTGTAAGTGCATCCAATGACGGTCTTAAAATGTTCATCCTTGTGACTTATTTAGAGAACAGTGGTGTCCGAGGGTCAGTGTGTAAGACTGCCAACATCCAAAATAGACAATATACAGTATCTCACAAAAGTGAGTACACCCCTCACATTTTTCTAAATATTTTATTATATCTTTTCATGTGACAATACTGAAGAAATGACACCTTGTAACACTAACGAGTCACTGACACCTGGGAGGGAAAATGGCTAATTGGGCCCAATTTGGACATTTTCACTTAGGGGTGTACTCACTTTTGTTGCCAGAGATTTAGACATTAATGGCTGTGTGTTGAGATATTTTGAGGGGACAGCAAATTTACACTGTTACAAGCTGAACTCTCACTACTTTACATTGTAGCAAAGTGTCATTTCTTCAGTGTTGTCACATGAAAAGAGATAATAAAATATTTACAAAAATGTGAGGGGTGTACTCACTTTTGTGAAATACTGCAGCAGGATATAACCCCCCTTCGACTTTATAGGCAAAAGTCAAGTAAGAACGTAGATAGGTAAAAGGCAATAACGCCGCTTTCATTGGTACCAGTTTAAAATAGGATAAGAGCAAGGACTGGATACACCCAGAGATAATATACATACATTTGATCCAGTGCTGTGCCAGTCTGCAGCTCTTTCCACCCATCACTTCCTGATCTCATTGGCTGTGCTGAGGCAGCGGGAGCCATTGGCTCCCAGTGCTGTCAATCAAAGCCAGTGACAAGGGGGCAGGGCCTCTACCTCTGTCTATAGACGCAGACAAAGAGGCTCAGGAGCAAGCCCACGTGAGTGCCCCAAATGAAAGCGTTCCCATGAGGGCACTTGGCAGAGGGGAGAAGCCAGAAGCATGGGGACACGAGAAGAGGAAGTTTGGGGCCGCTCTGTGCAACAGAATTGCTCAGAGCAAGTAAGTATAAATCTGTTTGTTGTTTAACCACTTCCCGCGAAACAACCTACCTGTGCGTCGTTATGAGGAAGTGGTTGTACCGGGGTGATGCTTCACCCCGGTACCTTTTTTTTTTTTTAGAGCTGGTGGTCGGCTTTCTGGCGATAACAACCGATGCGACTCAGCAGCCACTTGGTCTTTATCACAAGGAGCAAGAGGGGGGACGCCTCCCGCAGCTCCGCCAGGTGGGACGGGAGACCCAAGCAACCAGCCGGAGTGCTGAACAAAACCGGAATCAGTTTTGATCGGGTCTCCGATGTAGTAACCTGGAAGCAACATCACTTACGGTTTACTCACAGATTTTGGCGTTTTAAATACTTTTAAGTGCAGTGGAGAGGTTTGGGGTCTTTCAGACCCCAGATCCTTCCATAAAGAGTACCTGTCACTGCCTATTACTGTCAATCGTGGCGGCAGTGGAGTCCATCCGACACGTTTCGCCTCACTAGACTTCATCTGGGGTCAAGACGAAGTCTAGTGAGATGAAACACGTCGGGAGGACTTCACTGCCGCCACAATTTTATACTAAGCACTTTTTTAAACTACTTAAATGTAAGTGTTTTACTTTTATTAAATATTTTCCTTGTTTACGGAATTACGCTATGTGGCCCCTTTTCTATCTCTTATGGGCCATTTCCCTGGATGTATAACCACCCATATGGAGAAGATCCTCCTGCAAAGGCTTCCAGGACCCCAATTACTGTCGGCTCTCAAGGCTCTTCCTCCATTGCCGAGGGGGAATATAAGCTGGTTTGACCCATAGAGCATATGCTCTTTTAGGTTCAAACTTTCTGATAAGCCTCCATTTCACTTTGGTAGCGGTATTATCACATTGACATTTTCACCTTTCATCTACTATATTGGTTATTCACATGGTGATCAGAACTGCTTCATTTCAAAATGGACTGCGATTAATCATCATACATGATTGATAATTAGAGATCATTAGAGACCTTTATTTTTATTATATTTTTCTCACTGTACTGTAAAGGCAATACTTCTTTATTGTATTTCACTACTTATTATGGTTATTTAATTTGGTACCACAGCGCTACACTTTGTTACAGCAACCAATCGTAATAGCTGCCTGATCTGATTCTGTAAACTGATTTTGAATCTAGCTGCTATTTATTGTATGTCTCAGAGCAGGTGGAGAGCGAAACTGCATAGGGGGGCCCCAAGAAAAGTTTTGCCCAGTGTCCAATCAATATTAAAGACGGTCCTGGATACAGTTGTATCCAGGCCATCATCTATAACTCAGCAGTGGTGGGTTTTCTGAGCAGGAAGTATCTTTGGGACCACATCTTCCGAATTGGCGCTCTGTTGCTGTTGAGTAGTCGCCCAGGAAGCGGGTTAGCAAGATTCCTTACAGAGTCTCTTAGAGGACATCCCTCGAAGTTCATCACTACTTCTCCCTCTACTAAGCCTGTTTTCACTCCCCTGAGTAAGGGCGGTCGCTGGCTCTCTGGTAAGCCTTCATTACATTATCACCAGGTGGTGGGCAGCACTGGCGGTGGATTACTGATCCAGAACTCCGCATGGAATAACTTTTGGACTTCAATCACATTATAATTCAGAACTTTTTATTTGCATTCACCATATTTGTCTTTTCATCACTTATGGACTTGTTGATTTAATGTTTTTCTCACTAGTTAATATTAGGTGTTATGCCCCGTACACACGGTCGGACATTGATCGGACATTCTGACAACAAAATCCTAGAATTTTTTCCGACGGATGTTGGCTCAAACTTGCCTTGCATACACACAGTCACACAAAGTTGTCGGAAAATCCGATCATTCGGAACGCGGTGACGTAAAACACGTACGTCGGGACTATAAACGGGGCAGTAGCCAATAGCTTTCATCTCTTTATTTATTCTGAGCATGCGTGGCACTTTGTGCGCCGGATTTGTGTATACACGATCGGAATTTCCGAATATAGGGGATGGCGCTGTGTAAAAAACAGAGAGTGTAAATGTGAATGTTTTAAAGTGACAGGTGCTTTAGTGCGTGGTACAATCCTACATAAATAGAAAAGAAAAAATATAAAATATATAAAAAAATAAAAAATGTGAATTGACCAAAAATTAATAAATATTATAAAGTGATAAATCCTTATTGGAATTGCAAGCAATTATAATCCCATACATTAAGCAAACTCAATCCTTATATTATCTAAATTATAGAGCATGTGTTAGCAAAATCCACTAAAAAAATGCAAAGTGACAAGTGTCAAATCTAAAAAAGTTTGGTTGTCAGACCACAGTGCAATACACACAGTGCAATTATGTGCAAAAACCGTTGGGAATTAAAACCAATCTATTATATATAACAATGTGTATCAAAAAAATGTGTATCAAAAAATATGTATCAAAAAAATATATATAGTCCCATCTGCTATTCAATATAAAAGTTCATAATAGTGATACAATATGCAGTGCAATAAATCGTATAGCATATTTCCCAGAAGATTCTTCTTTATCAATGGAGATCCATGCAATAACTTTTAGCAATTTCCCCCAATCTGATTGCACTCACCGGAGCTCCCTGCCCCTGCAGGGTTATGAGCGTGTGATGTTAATCCTCAGCCTTTAATCGCTCCGATCCCACCGGTGCCAGTATCCTTCCACTTAGCCCAATCCAGGTGAACCACTCGCTGAGGAGGGGAGGGGGACTCACTGCCCCTTGCTGTAGCACAGATCCCAGCCAGGCATCCACTTTATGTTAGATAAAAAATAAAAATTCCTTCATAGCGTAACTTTGTTTATAATTAATATTTTATTTGTGTAATACAGTCCAACACCACGACTGAATCCACTCAAATCAAAATAGAAAAGGTTTAAAATTGGCGTTAAATAAAAAGAGAGGGAGCTCACAGGCTCACTATCTCTCCACACAGTCCGGGGACGCAGCGCTGCTGAAAAACTACCGCTTGCGTTCCACCGGTCTGGTTCCCGGAACCACGATACACAGAAGTGATGTTGTGCGTTCCTAAGATAGTCCCGCCTTACGTGTTTCGCCATACGGACGTCATCGGAGGCGCTCAACGAGTGGTTCACCTGGATTGGGCTAAGTGGAAGGATACTGACACCGGTGGGATCGGAGCGATTAAAGGCTGAGGATTAACATCACATGCTCATACCCCTGCCACGGCAGGGAGCTCCGGTGAGTGCAATCAGATTGGGGGAAATTGCTAAAAGTTATTGCATGGATCTCCATTGATAAAGAAGAATCTTCTGGGAAATACGCTATACGATTCATTGCACTGCATACTGTATCACTATTATGAACTTTTATATTGAATAGTAGATGGGACTATATATATTTTTTTGATACATATTTTTTGATACACTTTTTGATACACATTGTTATATATAATAGATTGGTTTTAATTTCCAATGGTTTTTGCACATAATTGCACTGTGTGTATTGCACTGTGGTCTGACAGCCAAACTTTTTTAGATTTGACACTTGTCACTTTGCATTTTTTTAGTGGATTTTGCTAACACATGCTCTATAATTTAGGTAATATAAGGATTGAGTTTGCTTAATGTATGGGATTATAATTGCTTGCAATTCCAATAAGGATTTATCACTTTATAATATTTATAAATTTTTGGTCAATTGACATTATTTATTTTTTTATATATTTTATATTTTTTCTTTCCTATTTATGTAGGATTGTACCATGCACTAAAGCACCTGTCACTTTAAAACATTCACATTTACACTCTCTGTTTTTTACACAGCGCCATCCCCTATATTCTGACTTTAACCTCTTTGGGGTATCCCTACTTACATAGGGAGGCAGCAGTGTTTCAAAAGTCTGAAGCGCGGACCCATTGATAGATTAGTTACGATCGGAAATTCCGACAACGGATTTTGTTGTCGGAAAATTTTATAGCCTGCTCTCAAACTTTGTGTGTCGGAAAATCCAATGGAAAATGTGTGATGGAGCCTACACACGGTCAGAATTTCCGACAACAAGGTCCTATCACACATTTTCCGTGGGAAAATCCGACCGTGTGTACGGGGCATTATTCATCATTGCTTAAATTCTTTATATTGATTTTTTACAATAATCTCACAATATTTTTGACATTTTTCCAGCGCTGCACTGTTCTCTTTACATCTGTTTCTTGTGCCCTCATATTGGGGTTATAGTGTCTAGCAGCAGGACCCCCTTCACGGATATTTCCTTATTAACCACTTCCCGCCCGCCCTATAGCGGATTGACGCCTGGGAAGTGGTTCAGTTATCCTGACTGGGCGTCATATGACGTCCAGCAGGATAACATGCCGCCGCGCGCCCGCAGGGGCGCGCATCGTGGCGATCGGTGGATCAGGGTGTCAGTCTGACACACCGCTACACCGATCTTGGTAAAGAGCCTCTGGCAGAGGCTCCTTACCACGTGATCAGCCGTGTCCAATCACGGCTGATCACGCTGTCAATAGGAAGAGCCGTTGATCGGCTCTTCCTCACTCGCGTCTGACAGACGCGAGTAGAGGAGAACCGATCGGCGGCTCTCCTGGCAGGGGGGGTCTGCGCTGATTGTTTATCAGTGCAGCCCCCCCGCAGATCACCACACTGGACCACCAGGGATCGCCACTAGGACCACCAGGGGAGGGGCAACATATGGATGGCCAGGTATGTACCCCATGGCCATCCACATGTGCCCAGTGTGCCCAATCTGTGCCAATCAGTGCCCACAAATGGGCACTGGCACCATTATGTTGCAGTGATGCCCAGCAATGCCACCCTTAGGGGCATCACTGCAAACAACCAGTGTCATCAGTGCCACCCATCAGTGTCCATTCGTGCCACCTGTCAGTGCCCATCCGTGCCCATCAGTGCCCATCTATCAGTGCCCATCCGTGCCCATCTGTGTCAACTATCAGTGCCACCTACGAGTGCCCATCAATGCCACCTATGAGTGCCCATCAGTGCCGCCTATAAGTGCCCATCGGTGCCACCTATGAGTGCCCATCAGTGCCGCATACCAGTGCCACCTATCAGTGCCCATCAGTGCCACCTATCAGTGCCCATCATCAGTGCCCGTCAGTGCCACCTCATCAGTGTCACCTCATTGGTGCCACCTCATCGGTGCCCATCAGTGCCGCCGTATCGGTGCCCATCAGTGCAGCCATATCAGTGCCCATCATTGAAGAAGAAAACGTACTTATTTACAAAAAGTTTTAACAGAAACAAAGAAAAACTTGTTTTTTTTCAAAATTTTTGGTCTTTTTTTATTTGTTGCGCAAAAAATAAAAACCGCAGAGGTGATCAAATACCACCAAAAGAAAGCTCTATTTATGGGAACAAAATGAAAAAAAAAATTCTTTGGGTACAGTGTAGCATGACCGCGCAATTGTCATTCAAATTGCGACAGCGCTGAAAGCTGAAAATTGGCTTGGGCGAGAAGGTGTCTAAGTGCCTGGTATTGAAGTGGTTAATTATTTTTTCACTTTTTTGAGCACCTAGCGCAATTCTTTTTCTTTTTACATCCATCTTTCAGGGCATTTTTTTTGTACACGCTGTTACAAACGTTACTACACATAGTTGTATACTTGATGCTTTTAAATGTGCATCTTTATAAAGGTTTCATGGACTCTGATCTGCTCCTCCCTAAGAGACCTATATGCTTTCCAATACACAGAAGTCGATAAATAGTTTCATCGTCATATCTTTGACATTCTTTACCCCTTTGTCATGTAAATTACATTGATTGTGAATGTTGTCTTTATGTACTACTGCACAGCACTATTACAGGTGAGAATATCTGTTCTTTTCTATACTCCAGCGTACAGATTTCACTTTGGTACATCTATCTTTTCTCTTTTTTCGTCTCTCTACCTCACCCAGTTACACCTTCTTGTTGTTGTTAATCTGTGTGTGTGTGTATGTGGCCTTTTTTTATTTTTGTTTATTTTGCTTAGAAAGTATTTCTTCCTCTAGCAAAAGCATTGCATTTATTGGTAAAGTACAGCGTACATATTTAGTTATTGTAAACAAAAACTCACCCAAGCTCTACCGCATGTTTATAGGATGATGAGCTGAATAACGGTGCTCAGACCATTGTGTCCCATACACCAAAATTGCAAAAAAAAGAATGCCAGCGACTCGATTGCTTCTTCTTAAATCTTTATTGAGCACAAACAGCAGTGTGACATCAAAACGCTAACATGTTTTCGGCAAGAGCCTTCTTCATAGCATACAGATTTACAATAAAATCAAGTTTATATAGGAAAAGGTGTCCATTCCTCCAAAAAGGGGGGCGGTACAATCCAATTTTAAATCAATTAACAATTAAAATCATGTAAGGTTGGTAGAACCAGAAAAAAAGGGGGAGGGAAAGAATGGAAACAGACTGAAAACTCTAGGGCAAACAATTATTAACCCCCTGTGGAATCAAATGATATTATTTTAAAAACAAGTTCACATCCATGCTACTGTTCATTCCACTAGGAAATCGAGTATTCAATCTGTGTATCCACTAGAGATGCACGATTCTGGCAAAAATGAGAATCACTCACTTATTTCATTCCACTTCCCCTTCCATTTCATGGTTGGGGACAGTGGGCTCCTATCCCTGTGGTTATAACACCTGTAAACAGTGTAAAAGACACAGAAAAAGCAAGTCTGTTATTTCTTTTTCAACAGGTAGAACATATCCAGTAAAAAGTTTTATAAATTGTAACTCAAAGATGATTGTCTACCTAATTGATTGCAGTACTTGTAAAGTACAGTATGTGGGATTCATCATCTGCAATCTACATATTAGAATATCAGAACATTACAATGACACTTTAACCACTTCCCACCCGGCCGCTGCATATGTACGGCCGGGTTGGAGCTCTCTCCTTCTGAGTGGATGTTCAGGAACGTTAGAGTACCTTCCGCTGTTGCCTTTGTAGATCAGTCCTATGGACCCATTGACCATAATGCAAGTATGGGGTATTTCCTTTAGGCCACGTACTTCTTCTTTGACCATTATCATTATTGAATGTTATATCTTATTGATACCTATTATTTTGTAGATATCCTGCATATACACCAACTCCTGAGGAAGCGAGCAGAACTCGCGAAACGCGTCGAGTACTACGTTGTATATGTATACCATGTATTTTTATACTGTAACCAATATGTCAATGGTCTAATCATGCCCTATGATGTTTTTATGCTCATTATAAATTATGTTTTTGGAACTTCAATAAATCTTTATACTACTCATCTTGACCTATATGACCAACTCATTTAAAGTCCCATGGGCGAATTTTCTCTTGTTTTGAATGTTTAATAGGGATGGAGTTGTGTTATATTAAGAGGCAGCATCCAGACCGCCCTCTTTTTCTCAGAAGGAGGGGGATCGCGCGCGCGGGCCCGCGCAGCCCCGATGCGCTCGTGTCACCAGGATATGGGGCATTTCAGATCGGCAGGAGGGCTCTGTGATTGGCCCCCCTGACCACATGATGGCCGTGTCCAATCACAGCCATCGTGTGATGTAAACAGAGAGCCGGTTGCTAGGCGATCGGCTCTCCTCACACATTAGTTGTCGGTGAGGAGAGGAGAGCGGATCGCTGCAGCCGGCTGGTGATCAGTGTGTATGAGCTGTTTTTTACACAGTGTAAAACACAATGTCCCAAAGCACATGTCCCCAAGAAACATGTCCCCCACATATGTCCCAGTAAAATCACATATCCCAATGATTATCTGCACACATATGTCCGTGATCACCTGTGCACATCTGTACATGATCATTTGCGTAGATCTGTCCGTGATCACACGAACCAATTATTATACACTTAACTGGATTTTTTTTACTAAAGACATGTAGCAGATTACATTTTGGCTTAAATTTATGACAAAATTCGATTTTATTGGATTTCTTTTATAATAGAATAAAGAAAATATTGGGTTTTTTTTCCAAATTTCCGCTCTTGTTTCGCCTATCGCAAAAAATAAAAAACGGAGTCGTGAATAAATATCACCAAAAGAAAGCTCTATTTGTGCAAACAAAATGATAAAAATTTGATTTGGGTACAGCATAGCATGACCGCGCAATTGTCATTGAAAATGCGAGAGCGCTGAAAGCTGAAAACTGGCCTGGGAAGGAAGGGGGAGAAAGCGGCCGGTATTGATGTGGTTAAATAGCAATGCAAAAAATATTTCAAATGTATCTAAACATTTTAGAACAGTCCATGGTAGTAATCTGGAGTCTTTTTCTTTTTGCGATATGGAACAGGTGAGAGGCTTTGTTGGGGGGGGGGTGATACACACCATACCCTACTTCAGTGGGAGGTGTGGTGGATACAGAGATTGAATACTCGATTTCCTAGTGGAATGAACAGTAGAATGGATGTGAACTTGTTTTTCAAATAATATCATTTGATTCCACAGGGGGTTAATAATTGTTTGCCCTAGAGTTTTCAGTCTGTGTTTCCATTCTTTCCCTCCCCCCTTTTCTCTGGTTCTACCAACCTCACATGATTTTAATTGTTAGTTGATTTTAAATTGGATTGTACCGCCCCCCCCCCCTTTTTGGAGAAATGGATAGACACGTGCAGAACGAAAAAATTTGTTTCGTTTCGATTCAATTTGTTATTTACATAGATTCGTTTAGTTATTTTAGTTTAATCTGTTTAATGCGTTTTAGGAGTTCATTTTGTTTATTCGTATTTGAATCGATTCGAATTCGGATCTTTTCAAAAAGTTTTCAAATCAATTTCCAATCGTTTTTGAATTCGAATAGTTTTTAAATACGAAAAGTTTTTAAACTTAAATAGTTTTGGAATCCGAATAGTTTTCCAGTTTCCACAGAGAATAAAATATAATAGAAAATAATGGAAAGGAACAGAAAAAAATAGAATAGAATAGAAAATAATATAACAGAAAATAAAAGAATATAATAGAGTAAAACAGAACAAAATAGGATAGAAAATAAAATAATAGAATAGAATGGAATAGAATAGAAAGGAATAGAATAATAAAAAACAGAATAGAATTAAATAGATTATAACCATCTTCTGAAATTCGAATAGAATAGAAAAGAATAGAATTAAAAAAATAGCATAGAATAGAGATAATATAACCATTTTCCAAAATTCAATCAGAATCAATTCAAATTTGAATAGAATACAAATGAATAGAGTAGAATAGAATAGAAAATAACACAATAGTATAGAAAAAACAACAGAATAGAATGAATATAACCATCTTCCTATTCTAATCTTCTTTTCTACTCTATTCAAATTCAAATTGATTCTATTAGAATTTTGGGAAATGGTTATATTCTTTCTATTCTATTGTTTTTTTAATTGTATTCTTTTTCTATTTGTATGTTCTATTCTATTCTTTTCTTTTCTATTTCAATTTATTCTATTCAAAATTTGAATTTCGGAAAATGCTTATATTCTTTCTATTCTATTGTTTTTTTCTATACTATTCTGTTATTTTCTATTCTATTTCAAACTATTCTTCTCTATTCTATTCAAATTCTAATTGATTCTATTAGAGTTTTGGGGAATGGTTCTATTCTTTGTATTCTATTGTTTTTTAAATTCATTTCTTTTCTATTCTATTATAGTCTATTCTATTCTATTCTATTCTTTTTTTCTATTCTCTTCTTTTCTATTATTTTCTTATGTATTCAAATTATTCCTTTTTGAAATTCGAATTTCAGAAGATGATTTTATTCTTTCTATGTTATTCTATTCTATTTGTTTCTATTATATTCTAGTCTATTCTTTTCTTTTCTTTTCTATTCTTTTTTGTTCTGTTTTACTCTATTATATTCTATTCCTTTATTTTCTGTTTTATTCTTTTCTATTTTCTTTCTATGCCATTTTATTCTCTTTGGAAACTTGAAAGCTATTCAAATTCTAAAACTGTTTGAATGTGAAAACTCTTCGAATTCGACTTTCAAAACTATTCGAATTTCGTCCAAATTTTTTTTTTCGTTATTTCGGATAAGTTTAAATTGTAATTTGGAAATTCGGATACATCCGAATTTCCAAAAAACTAAAATTTGTCCGAATTTCAATTCGGAATGAAATGAACCACACATGTCTAGAAATGGACACCTTTTCCTATATAAACTTCATTCTATTGTAAATTTGTATGCTATGAGGAAGGCTTTTGCGAAACATGTTAGCGTTTTGATGTCGCACTGCTATTTGTGCTCAATAAAGATTTAAGAAGAAGCAATCGAGTTGCGGGCATTCTTTTTGCAATATTTAGTTACTAGTGAAGTATACGTACACGTCAACCATACGTTTTTATTATTTGATCCCTTTAGGTCTGGTAAATATACCATTGTAAGTATTGTTCGATTTAAAAGCAAAAATACCTGTTGACCCTGCAAAAATCCAGTGAGCTCATAACTTCCTCTGTACTTTCCAGTGTTCTCTCAAATTAGGTTATTGGATCTACACAGTTCACCTCTGTGGTCTAGAGATATACTTGAGTCATATACTTCCTGTGGAGCAATACTGAGAAAATGCCCACACTGAGATGTATGTATTCCTCTTGGTTGTTCCCACAGTCCTCATAGATTAAAAAGAATTGCTCGCTCTACATGTTTCGTGACCTGAACTGTTGCTTCTTCAGGAGCTTCAATAATTCTAGTTTGAAAGACATACTTTAATTGGAATACAGTACACAATTTTTGTACCAAGATATAAGTGTACATTTGTATACAAAACTATACATGAACTCAATAGTTCAATAGTATGGTGCTTAAACAAAGGGTTTCAGCGCTCACCTATGCCAGGAGGATCGTGACCGCAAGATGACCTCTTCCGAAAGGAAGTGACAACTGGGGACACTGGTGCTGGGCGACAGCCACAGAATAGGCACATGTGTCAGGATGTGGGGATGTACAAGGTAACTGAACATAAAGAGTATTTGAAAAGTATTAACAATTACTTCAATTAAAATTAGAATTTGAATAAGCTATAATTCTAGGTACCATACTCGCATATCAATTGATATGTAGCCACTACTGTTCACATCCCCTTAAAACACGTACTTTCCAGTGGCGACTGGTGCTCAAAATTTTTGGGGGGCGCAAACTGAAAAAAAAACATGAATTGCAGCCTCACTGTGTCCACCAAATGCAGCTACTGTGCCCATCAAACGCAGCCACTGTGCCCATCAAACGCAGCCACTGTGCCCATCAAACGCAACCACTGTGCCCATCAAACGCAACCACTGTGCCCATCAAACGCAGCCACTGTTCTATCAAACAAAGCCACTGTGCCCATAAATTGCCACCACTGTGCCCATTAAACGCAGCCACTGTGCCCATCAAATGCAGCCACTGTACCAAGAAATTGCCACCACTGTGCCATCAAGCACAGCCACTGTAACCATCAATTGCCGCCAGTGTGCCCCATCAATTGCCAACAGTTTGCCCCATCAATTGCCGCCAGTGTGCCCCATCAATTTCCGCCAGTTTGCCCCATCAATTGCCGCCAGTTTGCCCCATCAATTGCCGCCAGTGTGCCCCATCAATTTCCGCCAGTTTGCCCCATCAATTGCCGCCAGTTTGCCCCATCAATTCTTGCCAGTTTGCACCATCAATGCCACCAGTTTGCCCCATCAAATGCTGCCAGTGTCCCCTCGCCCGGCACTTACCTGTCTCGGGTCAGCTCATTCCTCCACGCTCCCTCCAAGTCCTCAATGTCTTCTCCCGTCCTCTTCTGCTTTGATTGGACGCCCGATAGGCATCCAATCACAGCGCCTGTCACTTCAGCCAATCAGGTGACAGGTAACCAGACCCGGTGCACCTGATTGGCTGAGAGGCGGGTCAGTATTAGGGAAGTGATTTATTTGATTCCCTAACACAGCACTACGTAAGCAGCGAACACACAGCAGTGTGCCCGCTGTTTACCAATTTAGAAGCCTATTAGAGCCCACGGCTCTAATCAGGACGCCTATTAGAGCCGACGGGTCTAATCAGGCACCTCCAAAAACACCCCCGCCGCTGTAATTCAGATGCTCGGTGCCCAACAAGGGGCTCGACACCTGAATATGGGGCGGCAGCGGCGACAATAGATAGATTCATGCAATGCATGAATCTATCTATTGAAGATTGACGGGTGCAGGAGAGAGGGGGCGGCGCTCCTGCGCCCTCAATGGATGCACTGCCACTGGTACTTTCCCAATCTATAGAAAAAAACATAGAGTTGGTCCTCCAAGGGTCTTTAACCATGTGATGACACACTTAACAAGTAACTTGGGCTGAGAAAGAAATATAACTGACAAACCCAAAAATATCTTAGTTCACTGATCCGGGATAGAGGGATTCAGTCGTGGTAGTGTGTGCGCTTACACAGAACGTGTGCACACATCCTACACCAGCAAGCTTTTACATCCACTTCCACTTCCACTTCCTAAAGGGCAGAGGAGACAGGGATGCCGTAAGGACAGGGAGGATATATACACACACTGGTGCCAAAGTAACTACTTAGCTGATACCAGAGCGTGGTGCATGGCAAAGTACCTGGAATTGCGGTGGTTCCCTGTCCCAAGTATGGGGCTGCCTATTTGCTGTTCCACGGGGTATGGTGGAAACCTCCTTCCCTCAGAGCGCCTGGGGAATGATGTCCTATCCTGGCTATTTGTACACCCCGACTGAGCTCAGTCAGACTGGCGTCTGACGGCACTCAGCCCGGCCGCTGGTGCACCGAGCCACTTGGGCCTGTACCACATATTTGAAACCACCCTTGTCAACTTCATTGTTTTGGAAGTGATACCTGAGGACCCACGTGGCGGCAACTGGGACAAAGGCATTCTCCAGAAGGAGACATTCTGGATTGAGCGTCTTGAAGCGACAAAGCCACCGGGCATCAATAAGGTGCTATCATACCGGCCCTTCCTTTGAGGGACCTGTGCGATGGCTGCATTGACCCCTGGCTAAGCACTAACATCATATGATATATGTCGCCTAAGCTGTCAATGCATTAAATTACAGAGACCACAGATGTGTATACATACTGATGCTCTGACAGCTTTCAAACATACATGAGATTTTTCCTGCCTAAAAATCGCTAAATAGATCCAAACATGAAATGCCTTTTAAGGTAATGTTCAATTAATAAGTACGTGTCAGTATATCATTTATCCAACTTGTATTGGACTTCTAGATTTGAACCATTTTACCTGCTAAGAATCTCGTTTTCTGGCACTGTTACACTATGTGTTGTGTGTATATATATATATATATATATATATATATATATATATATATATATACACATATACACACAGTGGGGACGGAAAGTATTCAGACCCCCTTAAATTTTTCACTCTTTGTTATATTGCAGCCATTTGCTAAAATCATTTAAGTTCATTTTTTTTCCTCATTAATGTACACACAGCACCCAATATTGACAGAAAAACACAGAATTGTTGACATTTTTGCAGATTTATTAAAAAAGGAAAACTGAAATATCACATGGTATCACAAGTATTCAGACCCTTTGCTCAGTATTTAGTAGAAGCACCCTTTTGATCTAATACAGCCATGAGTCTTTTTGGGAAAGATGCAACACGTTTTTCACACCTGGATTTGGGGATCCTCTGCCATTCCTCCTTGCAGATCCTCTCCAGTTCTGTCCGGTTGGATGGTAAACGTTGGTGGACAGCCATTTTTAGGTCTCTCCAGAGATGCTCAATTGGGCTTAAGTCAGGGCTCTGGCTGGGCCATTCAAGAACAGTCACGGAGTTATTGTGAAGCCACTCCTTCGTTATTTTAGCTGTGTGCTTAGGGTCATTGTCTTGTTTTTTTTTTATTTTATTTTTTTTTTGTTATTCAGTACTTTTTTTATTCTTTTCATAGCAGTACAAGTTATACATTTCTCCATACATTTTATTCCAGATACATAATCTTGCTTCTAACATTCACCCGCCCCAAAGAAAAAAAAAAAAAAAAGAAGGGGGCAAAACCCAACGACAAAAAAAATAGATTTCCTCCCCCTGCTGTATCTCTCCCCCCCCCGCGACCCCAAAAGCCCCCCCCCCCCCCGTCCTCCCATCCTCTACCCAAACCCAACATTGTCCCTCTCCCATATTGATTCATCTTTTATTTTCATTGTCCCAGGCCTCTACCCAGCTTTTCCAGATAGCGTCAAATTTATCTTGGCTCCCTCTATGTGTATAAATAAATTCCTCCTTTATTATGGTTTCTTTTATTTGTGTTCTCCATTCTTCGACCGTTGGGGGGTATATAGATATCCACTTCTGAGCGATTAGCTTTCGTGCCTGAAACAAGCCTCTCGTCATTGCGGTATGGGTATGTTTTGAAATATTTGGTTCCTCCACTATATTTAATAAACATAAATTTGGGTCTAGTGAAATTTCTATACCTAATGCGCTATTTATGTTTTTAATTATATCCTGCCAGTAATGAGATGGAGTTTGGGGCATTTCCACAACATGTGTATTAGATTAGCCGGTGCACCACTGCATCGGGGGCATAAGGGGGATTCCCTGTATTTCCATTTAAATAGTTTTTTGGGGGTATAGTATGATCTATGTGTAATAAAAAGTTGTGTTAATTTTTGAGTAGCTGACAGAGATACCTTTGGGATCGCAGACAAGACCTCCGACCACTGAGCGTCAGTCAGTGCTCCCAGGTCTCGTTCCCACTGCGACCTAGCCGGCACCACTACCGTTTCCTTAAATTTACACTGCAATATCTCATATATTTTAGAGATAAGTCCCTTCTTTTGATCCCTTTTCTTCAACAATATTGTTATTTTAGAGACATTAAGCTTAAATACAGATGTACGGGCCTGGACATGAAAAGCATGTCTAAGCTGGAGATACTGAAAGAACCTCTGTCTTGGAATCCCGAATTCCTCAGATATTTGCGCAAATGATTTTATCTTATCGTTCCAAAACAGTTGTTCCACATATCTCAGCCCCTGAGTTTGCCAAAGCCCAAATCCCTCCAATCTCTGCACTTCCTCATAGTTTGCGTTATTCCATATTGGTGTATAGGAAGTATAACCTGTAATGCTAGTAATCTTTTTTATTGCTAGCCATACCTTACTGAATAGTTCACCTGTCATGAATTTCTTATCTTTTTGAAAGGTTTTTGTCTCTAGTAGGGACATCATTGAATATCCCTTACCCAGTGGAAGTAATAACCCCTGTATGGGATCATTCTCATCTACCTCTGTCCAGCCAAAAAATTGCTGGGTTTGTGAAGCCAAAAAATAATTTTTTGGATGTGGGATAGAGAGTCCCCCCTCATCTTTAGCCAGCATTAAGGTTGTTAATTTAATACGTGCATATTTTTTCTTCCAAATGAGTTCGCGAAAGAGCGATTCTATCCTTTTAAACTAAAATGCGGCTATCCACATCGGGCAGTTATGAAAAATGTACAATAATTGTGGGGCCCAAATCATCTTTATAAGATTGGCTCTGCCAATCACAGTTAATGGGAGTTTGCACCAGGTCCGACATTTATCTTTAAGCCTAGTCAATAGTGGTCTAAGGTTAAGGTCCACATAGTCCCCCACTTTTCGAGTTACCTGGATCCCTAAATACTTAATTTTATGTTTTATTTGAATTTGTTTTGCACAGTCTGGTAATGAAATTTTGGCTTTATATAGTGGCATCAATACTGACTTCTCCCAGTTGATGCGAAACCCAGAAAACTGTCCAAATGCAGATACAAGTGTCATGAGTTCCTCTAAGGATTTTGTGGGGTCGCTCAGAAAGATTAAGGCATCATCTGCATATAAGGATATTTTGTCCTCTCTTCCTGCACGTCGGAATCCCTCTATCCCCGAAGACTGTCTAATTGCGGCGGCCAATGGTTCCACCGCCAATGCAAACAGCAACGGGGATAGAGGGCAGCCTTGTCTAGTTCCCCGGGATAATGGGAAAGCTGGTGACATAGTGTCATTGATACGCAGCCTTGCCCTAGGGTCTTTATATAATAATTTTAGCCAGGTTATAAAGCCTGGACCTATACCAAAGGCAATCAATACCATCCATAGATACTCCCATTCTACCATGTCAAATGCCTTCTGGGCATCCAATGACAGAATGGCACCAGCTCCCCCATTGTCCATTGGCAATTGCAGATTCAAAAAGAGTCTGCGCATATTTGTTGCTGCTGATCTGGAGGGGATGAAACCTGTTTGGTCCCTATGGATCAAAGTATCAATATGTCTGGATAACCTATTTGCCAAGACCTTAGCTAGTATTTTAACATCAGATGTAAGGAGAGA
This sequence comes from Lithobates septentrionalis, assembly GCA_037952835.1. Lineage (NCBI taxonomy): Eukaryota > Metazoa > Chordata > Amphibia > Anura > Ranidae > Lithobates > Lithobates septentrionalis. The sequence goes on along the minus strand of JBBDGP010001605.1, from coordinate 1,005,352 downwards.
TATTGGGCGATAAGAACCGGGCTTTAGTGGATCTTTATCCGGTTTTAGAATTATGATTATTATTGTTTCCATCATCGATTTAGGGAGTTCCAGTGTGACATATGCTTCATTGAGTACTTCAAGGAGTTCTGGGATCAGGATCTGACCGTATAGTTTATATATCTCCACGGGGAGTCCATCCATCCCTGGAGCTTTGTTGTTTTGAATTTGTCCCACCGCTTCCTCCAGCTCTGCCATTGTTATAGGAATATCCAAGGATTCCCTTTCTATTGAGGTCAGCTTGGGCATAGTTAGATTATCTAAGAATTGTTCAGTCTTTTCCTTTACATTTAAGTTTTCAGATTTATACAACTGTGAATAGAAATCTACAAATATCTTTTGGATGCCCTCTGTATCATACTTTACTGTCCCCTTTCTGTCTTCAATAGCAGCTATAGTGGATGGGCCTTCCTGGTTCCGTGTTATCATTGCTAACATATGACCCACCTGTTCCCCCATTTCATAGTGCTTTTGGTTCTGCAAGAATCTATTATTCTCTGCCTTGGTTAAAACCAGATTTTTATATAGATTCTGCGCGTATTGCCATGCTCCAAATTTCTCCCTATTGGGATCTGATGTGTATTCTTGTTCTGTTTGCTTAACTCTCTGGGTTAACTCTTCCTCCCGCTGTCTTGTGGCTAATTTAATTTTAGATATTTCTTTAATTATTAGGCCTCTAAGGTATGCTTTCATTGTATCCCACACCATCATCGCGGAACTTGAGCCCTTATTATCTCCAAAAAAGCCCATTAGCAGTTGTTTTATTTGACTACTCTGGGATCAAGGATAGCCACTGTGGATTGACTTTCCACATTGGCCGAATCAGGTGTTCTGTCCACTCCAAAGTCACAGTTAATGGAGAGTGATCCGAGATTCCCCCGTGCTTCGTACTGAATTATTTTTACTAATGGGAGAAAATGACCATTTCCCAAGGCCATGTCAATTCTGGATAGTGATCCATAAGTACTTGAATAGCATGAGTATTCTTTACTAACCGGTAATCTTACTCTCCATATATCTGATAGACCCATCTCTTGTATCTGGCTGGCCCATCTTGTGACCTTTCCCCTCCCATTACTCTTTTTGTTACTTTGCCTGTCCAACTCTTCATTTAGTACATTATTAAAGTCCCCAATTATCACTGTTGGAACATCAGGCAGTTGTGCCATTTTTTCAAAAACCTTTTTTAAAACGTCGTCTTTATATGGAGGGGGAATATACACATTCACCAAGAGGATTATTCTATCATTTATGGAGCATAATGGCATCAAATATGGACCAGCCGGATCTTTAATACACTGCTTACAGGTAAACCTAATAGCGTTCAAAATCAATATACTCCACGGGAGTATGTAGAATATGTAGCATGAAATTCATATTTATATTTAAATGTACAAAACATTTTGTCATCTTCATTCCCCTTATGTGTCTCCTGTAGGCAGACTATTGTGGGATTGTAGAATTCAATTAGTTCTTTTACAGCACGTCTCTTTCTACCATCCCCCAATCCTCTGACATTCCATGACATCACTTTGATTTCACTTGTCATCTTGCATCAAAAGAAGACAAGAATACAAATAGAGAGTAAGAATTTTTTGGGGCATAGCAGAGATCCCCGAAGGGTAGGAGAGGATGAGAGAGAGGGGGCCAAGAGGGGTAGATGACGAGGAGGAGGAGAAAGAGAGAGGAAAAAAAAAAAAAAAGGGAAGAAACAATAATAAAAAATAAAATAAACAAAAAAACAAAAACAAAAAAAAAAGGTCCACACACACCACCCACCCTTGTATCCCCCCTCCCCCCACCCTCCTTCACTACATACAATCCTACTACTTCCATCCCCCCTTCCCATCTCACTTCAATCTGTATCTGGACACTACCATTCCAAGCTGAGAGTCCCTCCCCAAAGGGGGGAGAGGGATCAGCTACACCAACATACTTCTTGTCCACACAGGACCCATACAGGGGGCCCACTGTAGCCATTTCCAACGTTACATCCGTACCATATATCTACCCAGGTGAGGGAGGAGGAGTGTGACCCCCCCCCCCCTCCCTCCATGGGAGAGAAAAAAATAAATTAAAAAAAAGCTACAGATAGGCTCTGGAGGTGAAAAAACCCCCTCTCAACCCGACTCTTCTCATCTATTTTTCGATCCTTATGCCCAGACTACTCCTGTCTCCTATCCAGCCAAGTATTAACTGCGTCTGGTGTATCAAAAAACTGAGCTCCATCCTGATCTGTAATACGCAGTTTTGCCGGAAACAACATTGCATATTTAATCTTTAGTGCAAATAAGCGCCGTTTAACTTCCGTAAATTTTGCCCTCTGCTTCTGTACTTCTACCGAGAAGTCTGGGTAGAAGGACACTTTATTGCCCTTGTACTCAGTACTGCCTCTCTGTCTTGCTTTAGACAGTATATTATCTCTATCTTGGCAATTTAATAATCTAATAATAATTGGCCTAGGTCTTCCTCCAGCAGAGGGGGCACGACTTGTTATACGATGTGCTCGTTCTATTGCAAACGTTTTTGAGAAGCCCTCTACCCCAAAAATGTCCAGTAACCATTTTTCAAAAAATATAACAGGTGATTGGCCTTCTTCTTGTTCCGGTAGACCTAGTATACGGACATTATTGCGTCTTTGTCTATCCTCCATTCCTTCCATTCTTTGAGTTTGATCCCTTATTTGTGTTTTTATCAGATGTATATCCTTTTTTATCATCGGTATTGAGTCCTCCAATTCTCCTACTCTTGTTTCCACCGCAGTAGTTCGTTCACATATTTTCTGACTTTCATGTCTCATAGTTGCGATGTCTCCTTTTAGTTCTGACATCTGATTTGTTAGTGATAACAATGAATTATTACAGGCATGTACTGCCATAAGAACGTCTCTCAGGGTTGGTTCCACCATTACAGGGGGGGTGGGGATGTTCTGCCGTATATTTACATCTTTATTTATTTTTATTACATCTATTTCTTGTCTGTTCATCTCATAATCTGGTGTCTCCGTACATCCACTAGAATCTATTACTGTTATCACAGACGTATTTGCGACCGATCTCCCCTCTAATCCCCATGAGACTCGTGGGATCCGTGATGTCTGTACTGTTTCGTGCTCCATCTGCGGGTTTTCCATTATGTCCAGATTTACCATTAGTTCACTGCTTTCTTTCACAATGGATTTTGCTTGGTTGAGAGAGTCTATTCCTTGATTAGCTAGGTTTCCTATAGGCCCTTTTTTCTGCTCTTTCTGGCTTTTCATGGGTTGTTTTTTGTCTGGGCCTACTATATAAGACCCCTCATTAATTTTTAATGCTTTCTCCATTTCTGCATCCTGTTCCCTCCTTCTTTGTCGTGTCATATTCCACTGTGGTTTCAGATAGAGTTTGCTAATAGCTGTTTAGAGGTGGCAATAGTTTATCAGCTGTTCGCAATGCTAACAGCTTGATGTAGTTAGTCTCCTTTAGCTCATTCCACAGTATTTCCACTGTTTTAATAGCAATTTGGTATGTCTTTTATATAAGTAGGATATACATATATGTCATTAATTGCTGTAAGCTGTTATGATTCCCTTTTTTTTCTTTTCTTTTTTTTTTCCACTTCAGCGAAATTTTTCTGAGAGACATTATTTCAACTTTATGTGTCAAACTTTATCTCTTCTCATTTTTCACATCATTGTGGATTGTTTCCGTCACTTCTTTATTATTTATTCCCTTCAAGGGTATTATTTATTATTTTTAAAAGCCAACAACGAAGCGCCTCCCATATCTGTAAGCCCACTATTATATAATTTCCTTTTTGTCCCCCCCCCCTTCCCCCTGTACCCCTCCTGTGTCTGATCCATTCTTTTATGTTATTCATTTATCCACTAGGCTCTGCACCTATTCTTTCTTTCATCTTATCTAAATAAATGTCTGAGGCTTTGTATTTTTTCCAACTTTCCCATCTACTATTATCCCTTTTCTTTCCTCCTTCCATTTTATAGTAATATTCTATTTCCTCTAGCCAATTTCTTATCTCTGGTTTTCCGCATTTTAACCAATTCTTAGGAATCAATGCCTTGGCCGCATTCAAAAGGTTAGGCACTATTGATTTCATGTATTGTTTCTTAGGTTTGTTATGTATATGGAAAAGACAAGTCCAGATATTTTGTTCTATTTCTTCTCCAGTTATTTCCTTTATGATCTTTAACACTTCCTTCCAGTATTCCGTTATTATTGGGCATTCCCACCATATGTGTATGATCGTTGCTGATTGGCCACATTTTCTCCAACACAAGGGTGTTTTGTCCTGTTGAAATTTATGTATTCTTACTGGGGTCATATACCATCTTGATACTAATTTATAGTTCATTTCGATAGTCTTCATATCCCAGGCCTTATTATATCCCATTTCAATCATTTTTTCCACTTTTTGGTTATCTATTTTTAAGTTCAGCTCTTTTTCCCATTGTTTTATGTATTCTGGTCTTTCTTGTGCTTCCAAGTCTGTCAGTATATTGTAAATTTTTGATGTTCCGTTTTTTAATGGTATTTCCTTACTACATAGCTTTTCCAGTGCGGTTAGTTTCGTTACATCTCTCAGTGGGTGTGGAATTGTGCTTACTAAGTGCCTTAATTGATTGTAGTTCCATTCATTCATCTTCCATCCGTTCATTTCCTCTAAGTCTGCTCGTGTTCTTATTTTGACATTTCTGGTGATATCTTTTAATTGTGGATTACCTATACCTTGAGTTCCAAATATTTCCTTCCCGGGGGTGAAAAAGTTCGATCCTGTGAGTGCTAACAGTGGTGAATTGTATTTCCATTCATTCTTTAGGTGAGTGGTGTCCCAAATTTTTAAAACATTTTTTGTTATTTCATGTGTATCTGTGTCCAGTGTTCTGTATTTCGGTGGTATCCAAATAATCTTATGCAGTGTGACTCCGCTTATTATGTTTTCCATTTCAACCCATTTTTTTTCACTTTTCTCGTTTGTCCACTCTAACATTCGTGTTAATACTATGGCTTTATAGTACCTGCTTATATCTGGAGCGGCCAGGCCTCCATGCTCCCTTTTCCTTGTAATCAGCGTGTATTTAATTCTTGGTTTTTTGTTAAACCATATGTATTTTATCAACATTGTTTTAATTATTTTAAAAAAGCTCTGGGGGATTTTAACTGGTAGCATCTGTAATCTGTAATTTATTTTAGGTAATATCATCATCTTAAACATATTTATTCTTCCTATCCATGAAAGTGGCTGTATTCTTAACTTTTTCATTTCTTCTTTGACCTCATTGATCAGTGGAATAAAGTTTGCCTGGTAGATCTTTTCAACTCTGGAAGTTATTTTTATTCCAAGGTAGTTCAGTTCTTTTACCCAGGTAAATGGGAATTCCTTTTGTAAAAACTGGGCTTCCTTTTTCTCTAATCCTATATTTAATATTTCCGTTTTCATTGGGTTAATTTTAAAGTTTGACAATTCTCCATATTTTTTTATTTCTTTCAGTATATTTGGGAGTGACACTCTTGGGTTGGAGACGTACATCAAGATGTCGTCCGCATAGGCTGCGATCTTATGCTCTTTTCCTCCTACTCTCGCTCCTTCCACCTCTTTGTTATTTCGGAGTGTTGCTAATAGTGGTTCTAAGGCCAGTACGTATAGTAGTGGAGACAATGGGCAGCCTTGCCGTGTTCCGTTCTGCATCTCAATTCTTGGAGAAAGTCTACCATTTACTTTTACGACTGCTGTCGGGCCGTTATACAAGTTTGTTAGCCATTTCATCATTTTTGTCCTAATACCCAAGTGCCGTAATGTATCCATCATGAAACCCCAGTCTACCCTGTCAAATGCTTTTTCAGCATCCAATGACAGGAATAGAACTGGGGTCTCCTTCTGCACCTTCTTATGCAACATCAGTATTGATTTTAGGCTGTTGTCCCTCCCTTCTCTCCCCGGGACAAAACCTGTCTGGTCCGGGTTGATCCACTGTGGGATTAATTTTTTCATCCTGGTGGCAAGGATCTTGGAGTACAACTTCGTATCGGCGTTCAGTAGGGCTATTGGCCTGTAGCTTGAGCAGTTTACTTTGTCTTTTCCATCTTTTGGTATTATTGTGATATGTGCTAGTAATGATTCACTTCTTATTTCTTCTTCTTCACCTATGGAATTCAGGTATTCTGCTAATTTTGGTATCAAGTATTCTTCAAATTTTTTATAATATTTGACCGTAAACCCGTCTGGTCCTGGACTTTTTCCTACGGGGGTTTCCTTTAATGCCAGTTTTATCTCTTCTTGCGTGATATTTTTTTCCAGTTCTTCCAATTGGTCTATTTTTATTTTTGGTAGGTTTGCTTTTATTAGATATTCTTGTATCTTCTTTGTTCTTGTATTCGCTTCTTTCCAACTTTCCTGTCCTTTTATTGCATATAGAGAACTGAAGTACTTTTGAAATGTTATCGCTATATCCGTAGTTTTATTTACCACTTCTCCCTTTTCGTTTTTAATCTTCTCAATATAATTCAAAGATTTCTTTTTTTTTACCAAATTTGCTAGATATTTTCCTGATTTGTTACCCCATTTGAATTTTTCTTGTACTACTCTGTTATACTCCTTCCTTTCTTCTTGTTCCATCCAGTCTTTTAATTGCTCTCGCTTTTGTGATAATAGGCCAAAAATTTTATTATTTATTTGGTTTTTGTGTTTTCGTTCCAATTCATAGATTTCCTTAATCAATTGCTGCATATTTTTTTTCCTTTCTTGTTTTTTTTTTGCCCCTATGGCTATTAATTTGCCCCTAATAACGGATTTGTGCGCCTCCCATATTGTTGCTTTCTGTACCTCTGGTGTGTCGTTTTCCTCGAAGTATCTTTTAATTTCTTCTGTGATACTTTTTTCGGTCTCGGGGTCTTCTAACAGATTTTCATTAATTCTCCATGGCCCCCTTTCGTGTACTTCTCCTTCTATTTTCATTCTCAGCGTTACTGGGCTATGATCTGAAGCAGTTATTATCCCTATTTTTGTTTCTTCTATTTCTTCTAGATTTCTATGTTCGACCATGATATAGTCCAATCTGGAGTAACTTTTGTGTACTGATGAATAGTATGTATAATCCTTTGTACTGGGGTGCTGGATTCTCCACGGGTCTATTAGTTGCTGTTCATATAGTATTCTTCTTAATTTCTTTAGTTGTTTTACTTCTCTGTCCCTTACTATTGAGGTACTGTCCATTTTATTGTCCATGCTGAAGTTGAAGTCTCCAGCTAGTATTAATTTTCCTTGTTTGAAATCCATTAGTATTTTTATTATATCGATCAAGTATTTTTTAGGGTTCTTGTTAGGGCAGTAGACGTTGGCCAATGTATATTTTACTCCCTGTATAGTTCCTGTGATAAAAAGATATCGGCCCTCCGGGTCTGTTTTTCTTTGATCTATTAGAAAACGTACGTTTTTCCCTATACCGATGGCTACTCCTTTAGCCCTTCTTATTGGCGAGTCTCCTTGATACCATGTTGGTATATTTCTTGAATATATTTTGGTATTTGAGTTTTGGGATATGTGTGTCTCCTGTAGGAAAATTATTTCTGCATTACTTTTTTCTAGTTCTCGTAAAATGATGTTTCTCTTCCCCGGGGAATTTAGACCTCGGACATTATAGGAAGATATTTTTATACTGTTTACCCTTTCCATTCTTGTTCCTTTTTTTTCCTTTTCCCTTCCCTTATCTCAGAATAGGTGCGCCTCTGTAACCACTCATATGGATCAGACCTTCCCACCCTCCCTTCCCCTCCCCTCCCCCCTCCCACCCCCCCCTCCCTTTTTTTTGATATGGGTTTTTTACCCCCATATTCTCTAGAGCTGAGAGCGTTTTACTTTGTTTTGTGGGGCACGCTCTGCCCCCTCTGCTCTATTTATTGTGAGGCGGAGCTCTGTAAGACACCCTATTCCCCCCTGCCTAAGCACTAATAGGGCGACCCCCTGTCCACTCCGTGCGTCCCTGTCTCCCTCTCCCTGCATTTTTGTTGTGTTTTACCAATCCTTTCACTTTCCTTTTTTCCTATCCCGTCAACCCCAGCCCCCCCCCCTTTCCACTCTAAGGCCCCTTGCACCGTTGTGTGGTATTTTCTCAGATATTAATTTCCTCGAGAGTCCACATCTTGATGTCTGATCCTTGAATTTACTTGCCACTGTAGGTCATCTCTTGCCGTTATTCGCTCCTGACTATTTGCGTATTTTTCCAGTTCTGGGGAGGGGATTTCTAGTTTGTTGCAAAAGTCCGGAATCTCCTCCACATGTCTTAGCCTCGCACTTATTCAGTTTTTCCTTGCTATTAGACATGCTGGAAAACCCCAGTTGTATTGAATTTCTTGCTCCCGGAGGATTTCTAATAATGGCTTTAGTATCCGTCGTCTTTTCAACGTTTCTTGAGATAAGTCTTGAAATATTTGTAATTTACCTCCCGCAAACTCTATTTGTGTTTTCCTCTTTAGGTTTATCCAGATCTGTTTTTTTTCTTCCCATTTTTCGAAGCGTACTATTACATCTCTAGGTGTTTCCCTTGCGAACCTTTGAGGTTTTTTTACTTGAGAGACACTTTCTATTCCTATTGTGTTAGTTGTTTCCTTTCCCAAGATTTGGTTGAAGAGATTGTTCATTTTTTCTATTAGATTTTCTGCTTGTTCTGTTTCCGGTAACCCACGTATTCTCAAGTTTTCCTTTTTATCTCTATTTTCTTGCTCTTCTATTTTATATGATTGTTCCTGTTGTTCCCGTTTTAATTTCTTTATTTCGTCATCTAGTTCCTTTATGTTTTTTTTATGTAGGTCTACTTTGATCTCTACTTCTTCCACTCTGTTTAACATATATCCCATATCTTTATGGAGTGTTGACATCTCTGCTTTTAGGGAATTCTCTAGTGCCGCGAACATTTTTTCCATATCCTGTTTTGTTGGCAACTGTGGCCCTTGTTGTCCTTCCTCCTTTCCTCTGTCTTCCTCTCCCATTTCTGGCTCCATTCTGGGTTCTGAGAGGTGGCTGGTTTCTGTTTGTACTTTATACTGGCCTTTTTTATCCTTGTTGTCCTTCTCTTTTGTATCTGTTTGTCTGCCCTTTGAACCCACTTGTTTCTCTCCTTCTCCGATTCCTTGCTGTATATACTTGTTCATAGGGCCTGGACTTGGGCCAAGGCTGGTCCTAGGTGATTTCGGTATTGCTCCCGCACTTCTTGTTGTTTTCCCCTTCATGTTTGTTTCTATGGCTGGATTTATAAGATCTTCAAAGCTGCCTTCCAGAATACCCCTTGATTGGGGTCTCTTAATGATGAAAAAATCTCCCAGCCTTTTTAAATTGACTTATTTTTACTAATGTTTCTATTATTTCGTTCTCATACCCGGCATCCTCCCCACAATCCAATAATAGAAATAATTAATGAGATATGAGTAGTCCCCGTTTTCCAGAAGTTATGTTACTACCTTAAGTACATTAAGCATTCCTTGTTGCTGTTCAATTGTTTAAGCGTTCTTAAGCTGTAAAAAAAAAAAAAAAAAAAAAAAAAAAAAAAAAGCGCTCAAAAACGCTATTGCAAAAATGCTAAAAAAAGCTGGAAAAAGTTAAAAAAAAAAAAAAAGTCACTGCAAAGACACCGGCGTCTTCACAGCGCTTTTCCAGCAGCCCGTGTGCATGGGGGCCCAGATGCTCAGCAAAATAATTCAAATGTTTTAGCGATATAATGCAATCTAATTCAAATATTCAGCAAGATGATTTATGTATTCAGCTGTATAGTTCCAGTATAAGCTTATATGTTCCACATTTTTGTTACTGTGAAATTTCTTCTTATTCTATAGTTTGTACTATCAAGCCTATAATTAGTACCATTTGCAAAAAAAAAAAAAAAAAAAAAAAAAAAAAAGTATTTCACAAGAAAGGGGGGGTACTGCAGCAGCAGCAGGCAGGTGGGGGCTGGGAGACAACTCTTCCATTGGCTTGTCTTTCTTCTTGTCTTTCTTTCACCTTCTCCTTCTCTTCTCCCCTGTCCCCCCCCCCCCCCTGTTTTTATTGTTTTTCTTAGCTCACTTGATTCTACTTTTTCAGCTCTTTCGCCTTTTCCCCTGCTTGTTCACTTCAAGACAATTGCAATAGAAAAGAGACAAAAGAGGAGGAAAAAAAAAACGCTCAAAAACGCCCACAGACGCCATTGCAAAAACGCAGAGAAAAGCCAAAAAAGTTAAAAAAAAATGTTCTCCCAACAGCCCATGTGCATGAGGGCCCAGGTGCTCATAAAAATAATTCAAATGTTTTAGCGGTATAATGCAATCTAATTCAAGTATTCAGCAAGATGATTTATATATTCAGCAGTATAGTTCCAGTATGAGCTTATATGTTCCACATTTTGTTACTATGAATTTTCTTCTTATTCTATAGTTTATACTATCGAGCCTATAGTTAATATCATTTGCAAAAAACCAAAACAAACAAAGACCAAAAAAAAAAAAAAAAAAAATCACAAGAAAGGGAGCTACTGCAGCAGCAGCAGCAGCAGCAGCAGCAGCAGCAGCAGCAGCAAGCAGGTGGGGGCTGGGAGGCAACTCTTCCGTTGGCTTGTCTCTCATTCACCTTCTCCTTCTCCCCTGTTTTTATTGTTTTTCTTAGCTCACTTGATTCTACTTTTTCAGCTCTTTCGCCTTCATTTACTTTCATTTACTTTCGCTTTTTATTCCATTTTATTTCGTTTTATTTCAATATGTTCTTTCCCTTTCCCTTTCTTTTGTTCTATTACTTTTCCTTTGCCTTTTCACTTCAGGACAATTGCAATAGAAAGAAAGCCAAAAAATAAAAATAAAAAAAAATACGGTACTTATCTTTTAGTTGTTGTTGAAGTTGGGACAAAAAGAGACACTCACTACAGCTTGTTGCAGTCAGACGCAGGTACAAACTTCCTCTGGCTTACCCCACAAGACATCTCAGTGAGTGATGAGCAGGGGGGGCGGGGAGGGAAGCTACCTACACCTTCTCATCAGGCCGATCATTCCTCTCAGCTGCAGGGAGAGGGTTCCCAGGATCCTCACGCCGTGCACAGAGCCATTACCAGGCTCCTCCCTCCATCCCCAGGCTCAGCTGTTATGATTCTAGGCATATAACTTCCACTCAGCAGTTAGTGGAATATAAAACAAACACAGTCCGTCAACATGCCGAGTTATTTATTTATTTATTTTTATTTTTAAATTGGCAACAGTTGTTTATTAATAGTGATTGACACCATCCACAACAACTTATAGTTATCAGCTTTTTCAGTCCGTCAATAGATAGCTAGTAGCAGTCATTATTTGCTGTAAGCTGTTAAGACTCTAGGCATATGACTTCCACTCAGCAGTTAGTGGAATATAAAGCAAACAGTCCGTCGTCATGCTGAGTTATTTATTTATTTTTTAATTTTTAAATTGGCAACAGTTGTTTATTAATACAACTAATAGTGATTGGCACCATCCACAACAACTTATAGTTATCAGCTTTTTCAGTCCCCCAATAGATAGCTAGTAGCAGCAGTTCCCCAGTACATCAGTATCCACAGCAAGATATCAAATGACAGTGATTCAATTACTGCTATCAGTCTTTGAGAAAAAAAAAACAAAAAAAACAACTCCTTCAGTTGTGAGATTTAAGCTGGCCATACACCATACAATTTTCCTGTTCAATTTTCTTTAGATTTACCTTCAACTATGTAGTACAAGGGCCTGCCTGATTGCATCCAAATTGAAAGTGTTTAGGTTTGACCTATTATATGATTTTGGTAAATCTAAAGGAAAGTTGAACAGGAAAATTGAATAGTGTATGGCCAGCCTAAGTAGTAGACTGGATAGCTTTATAGCATTTATATGTAGCAATATGTAGCAATAGAGATATGTAGCATGTCTTTGAGCAAACAAGAAAGATATTTAGTTACAGTTTTTATCACAGTGGCAGAGGTAACCAAAAAAACGGCAGTGCAATAGATTGTTGAGGCAGCAGTTTGGCAGTTCAGATTTAGCTGTTTTAGGAGTTTTTAATGGTATATGACCATATATGACAATAAAGTAGCAGTGTGATAAAATGCTGAGGCACCAGTTTGACAGTTTAGCAGTTTTTAATGGCAGTGGAATATAGCCGTATATGGCAGAAAAACCTAAATGCAATAAACTGCTGAAGCAAAGTACTGAAGCAACTGTTTAGCAGTTTTTAATAGTATATGGCAGCATGTGGCAGTGTTAAATACTATACAGCATATCTTTATATAGTCCAGAAGCAGTATGGACAAATGAAGTCTGTGAAGAAAAAAAAAAAAAGTAGAAAGCACACTTACCACAGCTGCCACTGCTTTTATCTTCCTTGTCTTTCCTTCTCCAGAGAGGCAAAGTGCAGTGCTGTTACTGCTGTTACTGCCGATATTATAGCATCTGATGCCCCTAATTATTGCTTTTTATAGCATTTTGTAGCCATATAGCCACAATCATGAGCTGGTGAACTTTTAGCTGAGGGTTCAGATTTCTTCAAGCCAAGAGGGGGAGTCAGCAGGTGTTCAGTGTTTTTATCATCCGTGCCTTCTGGAATTCCTCCGTTCTCCCGTCCCGCCCGGCATTCAGAGATGTCCTGACCTCAGGTATGGCAAGAACAGCAGGGGAAAACAAACGGCTGGGGTATGGGGAGACCGAGGCTTGCCCATACCCAAACGAACAGGTGGAATATAGTGCATCTCAGCTCCTCTGTATCCCGCTATCCTGGAGAGCTTAGATTGGTTTTAAATTTTTAACAGCTTTAGCGTTGTTTTTAGGAGAGCTCGTTCCCCAACTCCTCAGCTCCTCCGCTTCTCAGTGACCCAAGCATTGGTGTCGGCGTCAGCTTCCGCATGGAGTAGAAGTTTAGAACTCAGGTGTATCAGATGTCAGGTGTCGGAGCACTACTTGAATGATCACCTGCTCAGCCTCCGTCACATCAGAACGTGCCTACGCCCCCCTCACCACTGGTTTAGGTTTTCGTCCAGGATATCCCTGTACTTGGCCGCATTTATCTTTCCCTCGATTTCAACCAGTCGTCCTGTCCCTGCAGCTGAAAAGCACCCCCAAAGCATGATGCTGCCACCACCATGCTTCACCGTTGGGACTGTATTGGACAGGTGATGAACAGTGCCTGGTTTTCTCCAGACATACCGCTTAGAATTAAGGCCAAAAAGTTCTATCTTGGTCTCATTAGACCAGGGAATCTTTTTTCTCACCATCTTGGAGTCCTTCAGGTGTTTTTTAGCAAACTCCATGCGGGCTTTCATGTGTCTTGCACTGAGGAGAGGCTTCTGTCGGGCCACTCTGCCATAAAGCCCCGACTAGTGGGGGGCTGCAGTGATGGTTGACTTTCTACAACTTTCTCCCATCTCCCGACTGCATCTCTGCAGCTCAGCCACAGTGATCTTTGGGTTCTTCTTTACCTCTCTCACCAAGGCTCTTCTCCCCCGATAGCTCAGTTTGGCTGGACGGCCAGCTCTAGGAAGGGTTCTGGTCATCCCAACCGTCTTCCATTTAAGGATTATGGAGGCTACTGTGCTCTTAGTAACCTCAAGTGAAGCAGAAATGTTTTGTAACCTTGGCCAGATCTGTGCCTTGCCACAATTTTGTCTTTGAGCTCTTCAGGCAGTTCCTTTGACCTTATGATTCTCATTTGCTCTGACATGCACTGTGAGCTGTAAGGTCTTATATAGACAGGTGTGTGGCTTTCCTAATCAAGTCCAATCAGTATAATCAAACACAGCTGGACTCAAATGAAGGTGTAGAACCATCTCAAGGATGATCAGAAGAAATGGACAGCACCTGAGTTAAATATATGCGTGTCACAGCAAAGGGTCTGAATACTTAGGACCATGTGATATTTCAGTTTTTTTTTTTTTAATAAATCTGCAAAAATGTCAACAATTCTGTGTTTTTCTGTCAATATGGGGTGCTGTGTGTACATTAATGAGGAAGAAAAATGAACCTAAATGATTTTATCAATGCTGAATACTTTCCGTCCCCACTGTATATATATATATATATATATATATATATATATATATATATTATATATAATGTGTGTTTCCCCTCATTTGTGACCAGGATTTCTGACCGCAGTTCCTCCTTTGGCCACTGGGGGCATTAGCTGTGTGACGCCATGATCTGCATAGTCGAGATGTGTGGCCGCCCAAGCTGTTGGGGTTGCAGCCCACTCTCCCAGGTCATATTGACCTGGGACAGCCAGGGTTTGCATTCACCCGCGGCCACCACGGAGACACTCTTCAACTTGTGTCTCCTAGGTTCACCGCGGCCACCGCGAACGGCAGGCACTGGGACCCATGCTTGCATTGTTCTAGTGCGCGTCGGGAGGGGGGGCTGAAGCCCAGAGTGGGCCCCAAAAAGCCCTGGGTCTCGGGCATGCACAAGTCTATCATCAGTCCCAAACCCGAGCGGGGACCGATCTGACTCCGAGCGTGGCCGAGTGACCTAGCAAGTCCCGCCTTCTGGAGCCTGCAGCACCTATGATGGAAGTTCCACTGGTCCAATGCTGGGAGCACGGGACGTGTGATGTCCATTATATGCTACCAGATCAGATGAGACGAACGAGCCATTGCTTCAGTGCGCATGTGCCTATGACATCGGCACACGCTGATACAGGAGATATCTCCTAAACCGTGCAGGTTTAGGAGATATCTGGGGTAGCTACAGGTAAGCCTTATTATATGCTTAACTGTAGTAAAAAGTGGTCTGTAAGGGTTTACAACCACTTTAAGGGTTCACTCTTTGGACATACGTCCAAAGAGCTCAATTGTTTATAGTGTTTATTTGACATCCTGAACACTGCTTTTATCTTTAGAGTTATTTGTTTGACTATGACAAGTTAACTGGTGTCATGATATAGCTTTAGTGTGGCCTTTAAAACTACAGTGGCGAAAACATTTATTTGATCCCCCTGCTTATTTTGTAAGTTTGCCCAATTATAAAGAAATGAAGGGTCTATAATTGTTATCATAGGTGTATTTTAAATGATAGAGACAGAATATCAACCAAAAAATCCAGAAAATACACAGAATACAAATGTTATCAATTATCAATTGCCCTCGATCTGGAGCTTCATGCAAGATTTTGCCTCATGGGGTAAGGATGATCATGAGAAAAGCGAGGGATCAGCCCAGAACTACATGGCAGGAGCTTGTGAATGATCTCAAGGCAGTTGGGATCATAGTCCCCAAACAAACCATTGGTAACAGACTGTTATGAGTCATAAGTCATGTATCCTGCCCCATGGCCTACAGAACAGGGAACAGGACAAACCAAACCACAACTATATATATATATAGTTATATATATATATATATATATTATATATATAGAGTATAGTGCTGTGCAAGCAATTTTCTTGTACATTCTTGCAAAATTGCAGTTTCAAGCTTTAAATGACAAAATAAGCTAAAATGACAAGCTTGACAAGATCTTGTAGACTAAATTAAAGTTATAAGAATTTATAATCCTAAAATGGCGAAGCATTTTAAAATGGAATCACAATGGTTTCGGCAGTAAATATTGGACTACCTATTAGTATTTGGTACCATTGCTCCATACAAAGTACCTAAAGGAAGCAGCTGCAGCGTCCCCCCCCTCCCTCCCTTTTAGCTGGGTAATCCAGAATAGAAGATCCATCCAGTCATACTTTGTTCACGGTTATTATGTTTAATGTACTATTGTAGGTATTTTGTTTGTTTCTTTAGCTCTGCTTTTCTTTCATTGTACCCCCCACCCCCGACCTCGGGAGACCAGGGTGCAATAAATGTACACTCATCTGCTGACACTAATATACAGCATTATAGTTCATGACCTACATGCTTACTTATTCGCTTACTTTACTTAAAGACGTACCTATTTACTCACTCTCCAATGCCGCATACACACGGGCGGACTTTTTGACCGGACTGGTCCGACGGACTTTCGACGGACTTCCGACGGACTTTTGAACGGACTTGCCTACACACGATCACACCAAAGTCCGTGATGACGTACGACCGGTTAAAATAAGGAAGTTGATAGCCGATAGCCAATAGCTGCCCTAGCGTGGGTTTTCGTCCGTTGGACTAGCATACAGACGTGCGGATTTTTCGACCGAACTCGAGTCCGTCGGACAAATTTGAAACATCCGTCAGATTTTTGACCGAAAAAGTCCACTGCAGGTCCAATGGAGCCCACACATGGTCGGATTGTCCGCCGGATTCGGTCCGTCGGACCAGTCCGGTCGAAAAATCCGACCGTTTGTACATGACATAAGAGTGCTTTGTTACACCCTACTGGCAAGGTCTTGCTATTGTTAATGTTACTGTTTGAACTTTTGTAAACAATACTACAATTTGATTTTCTGTAAACAGCACTCTGAAAAATTGTATATCTAGTGCACATGTATCTCCACCTGTCACTCTCACTATATCTTTGTAATATATATTCTTCTATAAAGTCTATTGAAAAAAAATACACCTATGATAAAAATTATAGACCCTTCATTTCTTTGTAATCGCCCGTACACACGATCGGACATTGATCAGATATTCCGACAACAAAATCCGTGAATTTTTTTCCGACGGATGTTGGCTCAAACTTGTCTTGCATACACAAGGTCACACAAAGTTGGTCGGAAATTCCAAACGTCAAGAACGCGGTGACGTACAACATGACGAGCTGAGAAAAATGAAGTTCAATAGCCAGTGCTGCTCTTCTGCTTGATTCCGAGCATGCGTGGAATTGTGTGCACACGAAATTTGCGCAAACGGATTTTGTTGTCGGAAAATTTGAGAACCAGATCTCAAATTTTGTGCGCCGGAAATTCCGATGGAAACTGTCTGATGGAGCCTCCACACGATCGGCATTTCCGACAACAAGCTTCGATCGCACATTTTACGTCGGAAAGTCCGACCGTGTGTACGGGGCATAAGTGGGAAAACTTACAAAATCTGCAGGGGGATGAATCAATTTTTCCCCCACTGTATATACTGTGTGTGTGTGTGTGTGTGTATGTGTATATATATATATATATATATATATATATATATATATATATATATATATATATTAGAATTTCATGTTTATTTTTTTTCTGAACTGTATGTAGATGCAATGTCTTTCTCTGTCTCTCCTTTTGTTTTTGTGCTTATTTTTTATTTTGTTTTTTCCAAGAGTGGCGCTTGTGATCCTGTCAAGCAAGATGTCCCTGGACCTGCTGCATGGTAGTGAGTGGGCGTTCCCCTAGTGCAATGTGCTTCAGTGATCCCTTCACTTGTAAGTGTACAACACACTGGTTAAAGCTGATCTTTTTTATTATCGCTGAGCATCATTAATTGTGATATGTTTTTGCCTATTTGTTTCAGCTTCTGTACCTTCTCTGTTTTCTTGAAGAAAAGTCTCAAAAACGTGTCAGATTATGAGAATATTGTACCCAAGTTGTTATGAGTACTTCCTTTAACTTTGTCTGTTATTTTAATTGAGGTATTATAATATGTGACAATAAAAAATTCCCGGGGGTGTGAAAACACTCAATTTTTGTTGTATCTGCAGCAGGTTAGTCTATGTTTCAATGGGATGTGACCCTCAATTTTCTGGCCCGTCAGATACACCACCTCCCCACCCCCTGGCTTTTGCTGTGGCTTACACAGGTACTGTCATTTCAGGCCTGGCAGCTCACCAGGAGGACAGCATGTGGAGTTGCAGCTGACAGCTCCACAGCACCACTTACCACCATGCCTGCACCCCTCACCTCCCCCCATCAGCACTATGCTTGCATTCCCCTTGCCACCCTGCCTGAAATGTCCCCACTAACCTCCGGTCTTGCCACTGCTAGGGTTGCCACATCATCCCTTTAATCCAGGACACACATTAATTACACAGGTTCTGTGGCTCATTAAGGTGGTAATTAAACTCACTTGGTGCCTTATCTGCATTAAATCAGCCTCAGAACCTGTGTACTTAATATATGTCCTGGATTAAAGGGATGATGTGGCAACCCTAGCCACTGCACCTTCTCTCCTTCCTCTCCCCTGATTTCACCACCTCTCCCACATGCCCCTGCTTAAAGTGGAACTAACAGGTGAATACTTTCCTGTCCAACAGTCCCTCGCTGGAAGCCTCTTCGTTGGCCAATGGGGGATGACGTCACTCTTGGGTTAGCACAGGAGCTGGTCATCACTGCACTAAGAGACCAGCCTGGCCTTTTAAGCTGAGCTGTGCAGCTCGATTTACTGCATCAGAGAAGACAGCAAGCAGCCATGTAGGGGCATTGTATTGCAGAAGAGACGGTGCATGTCTCTTCTGCAATAAAAGCCTGCCTGCTCACTGTTTTTTACAGCGGAACTTCAGTTTCCCTTTAACTCACCCTTGCACCAATGCCCACCTCTGTACTTGCTGCCACTTCACTGACGCATGCCTCAGCACTTGCTATCACTGTACCCATGCAGACTATCCACCAATGCAGTGACATGTCTTTTTTTTTTTTTTTTTTTTTTTAGGGGCATAATACTCTGATAGAATTGTGTGCAAAAGGGATTGAGATACAAGGGGTTTTTTTCCCCTCTTTTCCCTTTTTCCTCTCTGGATGCTCTAGTATAAGCTGTATCTGTATAAATATCTAAAGATTGCCTTTGAGCCGCATCAGTTGGCAATTGGGGAGACATTTTAAACCCCCTCAATTAATTTTTCTTAAATTCTGCTACTGTAAAGGTGCAACTGTAAAGGTTCTTGTTAAAATACATAAGATGCAGAACTTGCGCTCAGCTAAGGAAAAAGTTACACAACAAACGTCTGCAGCAGCAGCAGCAAAATTGGAGCAATTTGCGCATGCCCCCGCCTCGACCCCACCAAAGAAAGGGTCGCAGACTAAATCACAACAAGGGGGCGCATTGGACAGAAGAAGTCAGGGCCAGACTCCGGTCCTGACCCAGCTATCTACTGCTACACTGCCAGCTGTGCCATCTAAAATACATAGTAATAAGGGGCAGGGGCCTAATGATCAAAATGTGGCGGTAGACGTAATAATTGATCCAACTATGCCGATATTGCCCCCAGTGAAAGAGCCAACCTTAAGTGAATTGCTGCACACATTCACTGCTAGAAATACGTCCGTTAATTTAAGACCAGCCTCGTTTTGGATTTTAGGTGTTTACAAGTTTAAAACAATTTTTTTTGCTAGAAAATTACTTAGAACCCCCAAATATTATATATTGTTTTTTTTCTAACACCCTAGAGAATAAAATAGCGGTCATTGCAATATTTTTTTTGCACCGAATTTGCGCAGCGGTCTTCTAAGCGCACTTTTTTTGGAAAAAAATCACTTTTTTGATTAAAAAAATAAGACAACAGTAAAGTTAGCCCAATTTTTTTTTATATTGTGAAATATAATGTTACACCAAGTAAATTGATACCCATCATGTCACGCTTCAAAATTGCGCCCGCTCGTGGAATGGCGTCAAACGTTTACCCTTAAAAATCTCCATAGGCGACGTTTAAAAAATTCTACAGATTGCATGTTTTGCGTTACAGAGGAGGTCTAGTGCTAGAATTATTGCACTCACTCTACCGGTCGCGGCGATACCTCACATGTCTGGTTTGACCACCGTTTTCATATGCGGGCGCTACTCACGTATGCGTTCGCTTCTGCGCGCGAGCTCGTCGGGACAGGGCGCTTTAAAAAAATTTTTTTTTTTGATTATTTATTTTACATTATTTTATTTCTTTTTTCACTGTTTTTTAAAAAAAATAAATTTGGATCACTTTTATTCCTATTACAAGGAATGTAAACATCCCTTGTAATAGAAAAAAGCATGACAGGTCCTCTTAAATATGAGATCTGGGGTCAAAAAGTCCTCAGATCTCATATTTAGACTAAAATGCAAAAAAAAAAAAAAAAAAGTGCCTTTAAGAGAAGTGGGCGGAGCTGACGTAATGATGTCGCTCCGGCCGTCCTATGGTATGGAGACGGGTGGGGGCCATCTTAGCCTCACTCGTCTCCATACTGAGGAAGGGAAAGGACCCAATCGCCTCCGCCGCTACCGACGACTCCGGTAAGCGGCGGAGGGTGCTGGAGAGCGGCGGGAGGGAGGTTGGCACCTCTCCCGCCGCCGAGAACAGTGATCTCGCGGCGAACCCGCCACAGAGACCACCATTATCGTGTACAGAACCGCCGGCCCTAAAGATGGATACCTCGGTTGTGGCAGCAGCTGCTGCCGTTACCGAGATATCCATCTTTAAAAAAATGACGTATATATACAGTGCGCGGTCCGGAAGTGGTTAAAGTGGAGTTCCACCCACTTTTACAACTCTTCAGCATCCCTCACTAAACTGTGCACTGTAAACAAATTGGATATTTTAAAAAAAAAATTCTCAGCACCTACTATATATCTGCTGTATTCATTTTTCAACTTCCTCCTCCCTGGCCGCGGCCCATCGCATAATTTCCTGTTTGCAATGCCTTCTGGGAAGGGGCGGCAACTTCCTCTGAAACTGCCGTTGCTATGGAAACCTGACCTGAAACCTATTACACTGCTTGTGCTGCACTGAGCATGTGAGAGATCTGCAAGGAGGAGAGCCAGGAAGAAATACAGTCTGGCTTCAGATGCCCACACTTAAGATGGCCACGGCCTGCTGTAAATTTATAAAATAACAAACTACTGCTATAAACTAACAAAACAGACCTTAGTTTACAGACTAACTTTACTAGAATACATTAAGCTTGTGTATTATAGGGGTATTTTTATTTAAAAAGTATAATTTCGGCCGGAACACCACTTTTAAAGAGCTCTGTGAACAGATGATGGGAGTAAAGGAGGATCTGATATTGGTTAGACAGGACTTACAGAAAACGGCAGAAAGAACTACGGTCCTGGAAGGAAGGGTCAGTCAGCTAGAAGATGATATTTCCCCACTTTTAAAGGATATGAAAAGGATGAAGGAACAGATAGCCATGCAGGCTTCCAAAATGGAGGAAATGGAGAATAGGAGCCGAAGGGACAATGTGAGGCTGGTGGGCTTGCCTGAAAAAAGTGAGGGTCCCAGCCCCACAGAGTTTTTGGAAAAATGGCTAGTTGAGCTTTTTGGAAGAGAATCTTTCTCAGTAATGTTTTCAATTGTAAGAGCACACAGAGTCCCTTTTAGGGCCCCGCCAGCAGGAGGATATCCTAGACCACTAATAATGAAGTTTCTTAATTATAAGGGCAAAGTGAGGTTGCTGCAAAAAACAAGAGAAGCGGGAAATGTCTTTTTTAACGGTGTTAAAATATCGTTTTATTCTGACTTTTCACCAGAGCTGCAGAGACGTAGAGCGGAGTTCATACAGCCCAAACGTACTCTACAAAAATATAAGTTGACATATGCCCTCCTCTACCCTGCAAGGCTATGCGTAACAGCTCTGGGGGGGACTCAGATTTTTGTCTCCCCAGCAGGGGTGGAGAAATGGCTAGAGGAAAACAAGGAAAAAATTTAAATATTTTGTTTAGGAGAGGGGGAGGTGGGAGGGGGTAGTAAAGCACAGCGGTTGTATGAGGTGAGGTGAGTGGGAATGAGTTATGTGCGTAAATGTGTGGAACTGGTAGGATGGGATCTGGTCACCTTAAAAACCCCAGGGGTTTACCTGGTTAGGCGGGGGGAGGGGGGAGGGGAGGAGGGAGGGTGGGAGGGGGGTTGGGAGGGTTTCTCGGTTAGGTGAGGGGATTTGGGATGGGAGAGAGGAGGAGGGAGACACTATAAGTATTGTTGAGACACTGATAATAGGGAAGGTTGGTTTAAAAGCACTTACAAGTAGGAATATTAGAACACTGAAGAGGATCAATTTTGTTGGATCTAGGAGTATACACAAACTCAGGATTATAGGAAAATATTTGAAACCTACACTGGTTATGTTGGTCACACTACTTAAAATTAATTTTGATTTTGGAATGGAGGGGCCAGGGAATGCCCGACTTAAAATATTATATAGAAGAGGGGTATTGAGTTGCCCACATTATTTAAAGTCACCATGGTTTTTAGCAGGAGAATTGATTGGAATACACGTGTCAAAATATTGCATAGTAGAGGGGTGTTAAGGTATTATATTTTTAATGAATCTGGTCTTTTTTCTTTTTTTTTCTCGGATATACCTTTTAGATTAGTACTTGTCTTCCTCTGGTATTTAGATGCAGGCTAAAATGTTAAAAATAGGATCCTGGAATGTCAGGGGATTAGGCACTCCGCGCAAAAAGATGGCAGTTCTGTCCACAATGGAGAGTTGTGGCGGGGAACTGATCTGCCTGCAGGAAACTCATTTAACTAAAAACTCACTTCACCAATTAAAGTCAAAGAAATATCACTGTCAGTTCCACGCGGTTCACTCCTCCTATAGTAGGGGGGTGAGCATTATGGTGAAAACGGGGGTGAACTTTTCCTGCAGGCAGTCCTGTATTGATGAATTGGGCCGTTATATTTTTCTTCATTGTTCAATTGATAGTAGTATGTACGTAGTGGCAAATATATATATTCCTCCCCCCTTTAATTTGAATGTAATGTTTAGATTGAACTAATTCCTGCTAGATAAAGAAGGGGTGCCGATCATAGTAGTGGGTGATTTTAATGAGATACTGGATAGAAGGCTGGATAGATTTCCCGTACGGCCTCTTATTGAGCCTAATGTGAAGAGCCGCCTGTGGCAATTCCTGGATGAAGTGGGGCTAGTAGACCTGTGGAGGGTGAGGAACCCAGAAGCCTTGCAATATTCATGCTATTCTGCCTCGCACTCCGTGCTATCTAGAATAGACCTGGTTCTGGGAAATAATAGAGCATTACAGATCACTGATAGAATTTCATATCTCCCAAGAGGTATATCAGATCACTCTCCGGTTGTGGTGACATTGAAATTAGGAGGGAACAAATTCCGGAAGGAGTGGAAAATTAACCCGTACTGGTTTGAATTAATCAAAGAAACGAATGGGGTTCTCCCTAAATTGAGAGATTTTATAGTAATCAATGAAGGAACAGCGCCACCTATAGCGCTGTGGGATGCCCTGAAGGCCTTCCTTAGGGAGGTATTAATTCAGCAGGTGGCCAAATTTAATAAAGAGGCTATGAACATGGAAGAAAAAAATTCAGAAAGAGGTGGTTGAGGCAGAAAGCAATTATATAATGGATCCGACTCCTGAGAGGGAAAAAACATGGCTAGACAAACAGCATGACTACAAGGTAGTTGTCATGCAGAAAGCGGAGACCAGGTTCCTCCTACAGCGACAGGTCTCTTGGTTTGAGGGAGAAAGAGTGGGATAGCTGCTGGCGCAGTTGGTAATTCTGCCCCGTCGACTGTTCTTGCTGTTAGGTCCCCAGGTGGAGATATATTAGCAGAGACTTCAAAGATAGTGCAAGTATTCAGGGACTACTATAGAAATCTGTATTCCACTCAGAAAAAAGGTATGGACGGGGTGATGGAGAAGTTTTTGGAGGGCCTGGCAATACCGACCATTTCGCAAGCAGAAAGGGACTTATTGGAAGAGCCAATTACACTTGTAGAACTCCAGCAAGCAATAGCCAGTATGGCAAATCAAAAATCCCCTGGCCCTGATGGGCTCCCAATTGAGGCCTATAAAGAGTATGGCGAAGTATTAATTCCAGAGCTACTAAAAGCCCTGGGAGGGGCGACTAGGGGGGGCCACTTGCCAGCGTCAATGTTGGAGGCAACTATCATTGTAATTCAGAAAGAGGGGAAGGATCCCCTTGATGTGTCCGCCTATAGGCCAATTTCTCTTTTGTGCTCTGATGCCAAGATCTTAGCTAAGGTTTTGGCATCTAGACTAAATAAAGTTATCTCTAAACTGGTCCATATAGATCAAGCGGGTTTTATTGCCAACAGATCCACAAGCTTGAATATTAGAAGGGCCTTCTTAAACTTACAGTCCCCAATGGATAATGAAGGCTCAAGAGCGATATTGACGTTAGACGTGACTAAAGCATTCGATAGTGTGGAATGGGTTTACATCTGGAGAGTGTTGGAGAAATTTGGCTTTGGCCCCGTTTTTATTGCATGGATTAAAATGCTTTATGATAGACCCAAGGCAAGACTAAAAATTAATAATGACCTATCAGATTGTTTGAACTAGAGAGGGGAACCAGACAGGGGTGCCCACTATCCCCCCTGCTCTTTGCCTTGGTGATGGAACCCCTGGCTATTTCTATAAGATTGAGTTCTGAGATAGTCGGTTTCCAGAGAAGGACGGGTGAGGATAAAATTGCGCTGTACGCGGACGATATCTTGCTTTTTTGGGGGGATACGAGCAAATCACTGTTAAAGGCAATGAGAATGGTGAAGTTGTTCGGCAGCTTTTCAGGACTCAAGATAAATTGGGAAAAGTCAGAGTTATTACCCATAGACCCCATCGATTTGATAACAGTGCAAGAAATGCGCAAGTTGGTAATAGTGCACGCAACGAAATACCTGGGAATCGTCATGACTAGGGATCCTAACCAATACATTAGTAAAAACCTTCTCCCACTCTTGTCGAAATTCAAACAAAAGATAGGGATATGGAAACGTTTTCCTTTATCAGTGGCAGGAAGATGCAGTTTGATAAAAATGATTTGGCTGCCACAATTGCTGTATGTTTTGCATAATTCTCCTGTGTGGATATGCAAGAAGTGGTTCAACAAAATCGAGAGCCTGTTCAGGGAACTGATATGGAAAGGGAAACAAGCCAGAATACGTCTACGGGTACTTCAACTCCCGCTACAGAAGGGTGGTTATGCTCTCCCTCATCCTCAGCGGTATTTTTATCTTCCCAACTGCAGCAGTTAATGGGGTGCGGAGCCCCTGAAGGGGGTACCCCAAATGGTAGAATCGTACTAATGGGCGCCTCACATAATACATTAATAGAAGCCCTAGAAGCAAACTCATTTCACGACACCTATCCAACAATTATAATGTTAACTAAAGTATGGAAAACAGTCAAGAACCAGATGAGATACAATGGGTGTAATGAATATACTCCCATTAGGAATAATCGAAATTTGCAGGAAATCCATAAGATAGGAAAAGTAAGAGAGTGGGAAGATCGAGGTATTAAAAAGTTGAGACAATTGTATAGTGGTAATACTCTGAAGAAATTTTCAGAGTTGGAAAGTGAATTCAACCTGTCGCCGGGCTCCTTTTATACGTACCTTCAGCTAGAACACGCTCTTAAAGCTCAATTTAGGAACTATAGTTTAGTATGGAATGAAACGCCCCTACTTCATAGTATATTGCAGGTAGCCCCGACTAAGGGGTTAATATCCAAGATTTATAATCAACTGAGTAAAGAAGCCAATAGTGAAGACCTACTCAATGATGTAAAAGTCAGGTGGGAAGAGGACGTGGGGGTTATAACACAGGCTCAGTGGAAAAGAATCTTAGAGATGGGATCGTTGATATCAGTCTCCCCCCCACAGAAGATATCACACTTGATGTTGTTAAACAGAGCTTATTACACACCTAAACGTCTCTTTAAGTTTGGAAGAAGATCTAATGATAGATGTCCTAGATGCCGGGGGACGGGGGTCCTCATTCACATGATGTGGAGATGTCCCAAGTTGTTTCGCTACTGGGAGGGGGTGATTGATAGTTTGAGAGATGTATTTGGGATCGTACTGGAGAAAGAGGCTAAAGAATGCATCTTGGGGTATAGACGGATACAGGGGGAGAGGAAGAGTACTACACTGGCAATTCTGAGAGGTCTATTTCAAGCAAGGAAAACAATCGCATTAAGATGGCAATCAAAGGAACCCCCCACAGTAAAAGATTGGACTGTTATATTAAAGGAAACCCTTTGTAGGGAAAGAACAGAGTATATTAAGAGAGGCAATCTTAAGGAATTTTATAAAATGTGGAGACCATGGCTGGAGAAGGTAGGAGGCTCTTAACAGGAAGTGAAGAATATAACAGAGTGGGATTTAATAATAAAAGCCCTAGGCAGCCAGGGATCTGGTCTACCAGTACATAACTTGTTGGGCGCTTGTCTCTATCTGACAAATAATAGTTAATAGAAGTTAATAGTGTTTGTTAACTAAATGTGTTGAAAGTCTAACCCTGAATACTCTATATAGGGGAGCGGGATGTTGGGTGGGAGGGATGAGAGGGCAAGGGGAAAGAGTGATGGAATTAAGTATATATATATATATATATTAATCTGGATAATATTGAAATTGGCTAGAGGAGCGGGCGCGGGAAGTCCTTTAGTCTCTGTTATTATTGACCTTGGACTGGATAAATGATACCCGCATCGCGACTCTATAGGTCCATATCAATTGGTAGTGAACTAATGTCTAATTTATGACCCTGTGTAATTTCAGCTCAAAGCTCAGGAAATATGTAGAGGGGAAGGGAGGGGGGGGGGGGAGTGGTGATAAGAAAACTTTGCCACAATGATGTGAATTTAAGAGGTCTGTAAATGAACGTCAAGCTGAATAAGCTTCCAGACACTATTCTCTGATGTGGTTAAAAAAAAAAAAAAATAGATGGATGGATTTTATAAAAAGACAAAACTATTTGCCTTGATTCTTAAAATAGGTGTAAAACTGTAAAACCTATTTGTTTTTAAGCTAGACTCCAGGCAAACACTAAAAAGAAGAATTCTAGGTACTTTATGCATATTTTTACATAGTTACATTGGTCCGCTGTAGTGTTTAATGGTCCCGAATTTCATGTTGCCCTATAGTCAGTTTGGTGATAAGAACTGTTGAAGATGTGAAAATATGCTGTGCAAGACCTAAAGATTTCATGAGGTGATGACCAAAAGCTAGGTTTGTATGAGTTATCCCTTTTGATTGCTTTTAATATTGTACATTTTTTTTTGTTTGTTTTCTAGATTCCATCATGATGAGGAAACTAAGTGCTTACCGACTTACAAAACTAGTGATTGTTGTAGGATGTTTGTGTTTTTTGCTCTCTATCAAGGACAAAATGGCATCTTGGACAGCGTGCACTGGTTTTACCACAGCTGGTCTCTGCTTTCCTTCTCACACAGGATTATTATCTTGAACTCTTCATCTTCCACCATTGGCCATCCTATGGCTCCTCCATACCCTTACCCATATAAGTTCCTGATTAACCAGCCAGAGAAATGCCAGGGGCGGAATCCATTCCTGGTTCTCTTGGTGACTGCTGAGAGCCACGATGTGATATCTAGAAAGATAATACGTGAAACCTGGGGAGATCTAAGCAACTATAAAGACATTGATATCATAAGGCTTTTCCTGATTGGACAACCACCTGTAATGACCAGTGCTGTACAAAGGCTGCTAGAGGAGGAGAGCGCTAGGTATGGTGACATTGTACAACAAGACTTTCAGGACACTTATACTAATTTAACTCTAAAAATTCTAATGGGGATGGAATGGGTAAAAACATTCTGCTCCAATGCCAGCTATGTAATGAAGCTAGACAGTGATGTGTTTCTCAATGTGAACTACCTCGTCCATCATCTTTTACACCCAGAACTTCCAGCGCGTAAAAATTATTTGACCGGATTTCTAGTCTCTTATACAGCACCTATAAGAGACAAAAAAGAGCAAATGGTATGTACCAGAGGAACTTTACCCTGGAGACACCTATCCACCTTACCCTTCTGGTCCCGGTTATGTGTTCTCAGGGGATATGGCAAAAAAGATCTATCAGGTGGCTCAGGGAATCCCTATTATTAGCATTGAAGATGCCTATATAGGATTGTGTTTGTATAGACTGAACATTCCACCCACCAAGTCACCAAAAAACCTGTTTCATGGTTTTAAGATTGATTATGATGCCCGCACTTTTTGTAGTATTGTCATAGTTCACCATTATGAGAGAGATCAATTACGAAATGTATGGTTAGACTTCTGGGATAAAAAAACATGGATTTGTTAAGTAACCAAAGACAAAAATAGGGGAGGAAGGAGAAATACTTTCTAAGGATAAGTCAGACACCGGTAGGTTTGAAGATTGAATTTGGTAATCAGGACGTTTTGCATGTTCTACTTGGGCTGGAGGCTAGGTGGAGACCAATTTGATAAGGAAGAAAGCTACTTCATCAGGCCTATAACAACATTTGTTTGTCCATACACAGCCGCTCATGTGATTTTATTTTAAAGTACATCTCTGCCCTGACTATG
Organism: Lithobates septentrionalis; assembly: GCA_037952835.1. Classification (NCBI taxonomy): domain Eukaryota; kingdom Metazoa; phylum Chordata; class Amphibia; order Anura; family Ranidae; genus Lithobates; species Lithobates septentrionalis. The sequence continues at coordinate 977,180 of JBBDGP010001605.1, read as the reverse complement.
GACATTAAAGTATGTATTTACATATTCTAAACAAGCATTAAAAGGGCCTGTGTAGCTAAAGGCACATCAAAGTTCACATTAGAGGCACTGCAATTACAGCTTCCTTCCTGTGGTAGCGGGGACTTGGCAGCCTGCTGGCCTTCTACTGTAAACAAACAGAAGGTTTAGCCTAGGGTAGGTGTAAAGCTGAGGAATACTTATTCCTGCCTCCTGCAGGCTTTCTCCCTGCTGTATAACTTGTTGCACAAAGCCAAACCTTTTACCTGGATGTGCAGCTTCCCCTAACATCATGTGCAATGCAGGACCGGCAGTTGACGGCCCACCCACATCGCGTGTGAGACAGTGAGGAAACAGATTAGCATTCCTCTGCTATACACCCCTGTAGAATAATCACACATTAAACCCTTGCTATCGAGGGGCACAGACTAATGTTATGGTTGACTGAAGTTCAGCTAGCTGTGTGAAGTTGGCACCCCATGTTTGTAAAACCTGAATAAAAATATACCATTCGTTTGTGCCGCGTTTGTGCTGATTTGTGCCGCAAAAATGAGCGTTTGTGCCGGTTCGGTTTCTGAGATATTAAACATTCAATTTAATGCAAGCCCCGCCCACTTTGCACCCCATGTCCCTGAATTTTAAAAACAAACGTGCCATTCGTTTGTGCCGCGTTTGTGCTGGTTTGTCCCGCAAAAATAAACGTTTGTGCCGCTTTGGTTGCGGAGATATTGTGCATTATAGTTGCTGTAACCCCGCCCATTTTGCACCCCATGTTCCTGAATTTTAAAAACAAACGTGCCATTCGTTTGTGCCGCGTTTGTGCTGGTTTGTGCCGCAAAAATAAACGTTTGTGCCGCTTTGGTTGCGGAGATATTGTGCGTTATAGTTGCTGTAACCCCGCCCATTTTGCACCCCATGTTCCTGAATATTAAAAACAAACGCGCCATTTGTTTGTGCCGCGTTTGTGCTGGTTTGTGCCGCAAAAATAAACGTTTGTGCCGCTTTGGTTGCGGAGATATTGTGCGTTATAGTTGCTGCAACCCCGCCCACATTGCACCCCATGTTCCTGAATTTTAAAAACAAATGCACCATTTGTTTGTGCCGGGTTTGTGCTGGTTTGTGCCGCAAAAATAAACATTTGTGCCGCTTTGGTAGCGGAGATATTGTGCGTTATAGTTGCTGCAACCCCACCCACTTTGCACCCCATGTCCCTGAATTTTAAAAGCAAACGTGCCATTCGTTTGTGCTGGTTTGTGCCGCAAAAATAAACATTTGTGCCGCTTTGGCTGCGGAGATATAGTGCGTTATAGTTGCTGCAACCCCGCCCACATTGCACCCCATGTTCCTGAATTTTAAAAACAAACGCGCCATTTGTTTGTGCCGCGTTTGTGCTGGTTTGTGCCGCAAAAATAAACGTTTGTGCCGCTTTGGTTGCGGAGATATTGTGCGTTATAGTTGCTGCAACCCCGCCCACATTGCACCCAATGTTCCTGAATTTTAAAAACAAACGCGCCATTTGTTTGTGCCGGGTTTGTGCTGGTTTGTGTCGCAAAAATAAACGTTTGTGCAGCTTTGGTTGCGGAGATATTGTGCGTTATATGTTGTCAAACCACATTGACTTTACACCTTGTTATTAAAGCTTACATACAGAACCTAGACTCAGCTTGGGTTTCCTTAATGTAAAGCTCCTCCCACTGTACTGGCACTGCACTTCATATTGTACCCTGAAAAAGGCACCTCTGCCGGGTTAGCCCCCCATATCAAAAGTTTTGAAAAAATCTTATGCAGTTTGTTAGATCTTTGTTAGATCAGGTTAGATCAACCGTTGTTTGCGTTAGATCTCACACAGAAGAAGCGATATTAACAGTTATTTGCTGGGGGGCTAACCCGTCATCAGCCCCCCCCTTATCAAAAAATTGACCAAACAGTTAGCTATTTTGGAAGCAATTTGTTAGATCCGGTATGATCAAGTGTTTTTAACGTTAGATCTCACATAATTAGAGACTGATTAAGTGATTAATGTGGGGGGGCTGGCCCCCCCTTATCAAATTTTCGGCCCAAAAATCATTCAGGCTAATAGATATTCGTTAGATCCGGTAAGATCAAGTGGTTTTAACGTTAGATCTCACATAATTTCAGAGATATTCCACATCAAAATAGAGATATTAGGTGGTACATATGGACGGGCTGGCCCCCCCTTATCAAATTTTCTGGCCAAAAATCATTCAGGCTAATAGATATTCGTTAGATCCGGTAAGATCAAGTGGTTTTAACGTTAGATCTCACATAATTAGAGACTTATTAAGTGATTAATGAGGGGGGGCTGGCCCCCCCTTATCAAATTTTCGGGCCAAAAATCATTCGGGCTAATAGATATTCGTTAGATCCAGTAAGATCAAGAGGTTTTAACGTAAGATCTCACATCATTTCAGAGATTTCATATTCTTTGCCAATAACAACATCCAAGTTAGTAGATAATTGTTAGATGAAGTTATTATTGCATTAAACCTAGCATGCACATGGCAGAAATCAGTAATAATCGCAATGTAAGTAGGGATAAAAGCTTGTTGCAGTTTGATCAGTGAGATGTTTTATTTAATCTATGATAAATACATAACAGTTCGTTATTTTATATGAGAAGTTAGGCCCCTGTGGCAGTAGCTTAAAATTAATAAATTTTGGCATCGCTGCTCTAAATTGTGGGCACAACTGGAACAGGCCCAGACTGACATTCTGCTGCCAGGGGCTCTGTGGTGCTATGACCAACTACCGCCTGTGCTGAAGTCACACCCCATAATGGGTACGACACTCCGCATATGCTCCCAGGTCAGCACACAGAACCGGCTTTCTTCCCTGATTCCCCATTGTTCCCTATCATAGAAAAACCGTGGTTCCTCCCTGGTCTGGAACTGCAAATGTTTCAGACCCTAAGCCAAACAGGTAGGGTCCAGGCATCCCACTTCCTAACGGGAGGCCAATGGCCTTCCACAGTAGTGCTAATGAGCCCTTCAAACTTTCCTTGTGGACAGCGCTACAATTACAACACTTTCTCAATACTTTGCCTAATCCACAGGGATTTAATCGTCCCCTGACGTCCTTTGAAGCATACTGTTCCAAAGAGGGTTCCCTTCCACAGGCTCTATCCAAAACATACACCCTCTTGAACTGTCCGGCTGAACAACCACACTTACCGTTCTTGAACAAATGGGAAAGTAAGCTGGGGCGTACATTTACATCTGCTCAGATACAACATGTCCTCAGATTTTCGTTGAAATCATCGGTTTGTACGAAAATGAAACAGACCAACTATAAACTGTTAACAAGGTGGTACCTCACCCTGCAACTACTGACCAATGTTGGAGATGCCAGGGGGATGGAGGAACACGACTTCACATATTTTGGTCGTGCCCTAAATTGATCCACTTCTGGGAGACAGATAAACCACGCAAAAATTTACGGAATACAAGGTTCCTGGTGATCCAGCTTTTTCCTGCTACATGTCTCCTCCATCTGAGCCAAACTCTATAAAAACTCCATTCCAAATGAGATGGGAGATCTAGTACTCACTGCACAACACCAACAGGAAAAACACTCTAAAACTTGGGGACTATGGAACCAGTTTGTCGTTTCCGCAGAGGGTACTGCCCTTCTTGGGACTTAATGTCACAGATAAGTTCCGGAGCCCGTTCACCATAGTTATCCTGAACCAACGCCATTTCACCCCCCCCCAGCCTTACCTCCCCCCCCCCTTCTCTCCTCTTACCTTTTCCATCCTTTTTTCCTTACCTTCTTTGATTATTGAAAATGAGAAAATAGTTTTGGGCGACAGCGGGTCTTGCTCCACAGCCCATTTTCCATCTTTAATAAAAACTGATAGGCCAGGAGGTAAGCAGCCTTTTGAGCAGTGTGCCGAAAAATGTTTTCAAAGAAATTGAGCATGCCGATTTTATAACAAAAAAGTCAACTTCACAATCTCAATCACGAAAAGGATTTTTTATAAAGTAAATGCTGTAAACTACTTTAGTAGTGAGAAATTAACATCCTGCACTCTCACGCCTCAGATCAACCCCAATTCATACACCTGCATCTGCCCCACCACTGTAAACCCCTTTCTCATCTGCCCCACCACTGTACCTCCCGCACATCTGTCCCACCTCTGTTCCCCCTGCTCATCTTCCCCACCTCTGTAACCCCCTTTCTCATCTGCCCCACCACTGTAACCCCCTTTCTCATCTGCCCCACCTCTGTAACCCCCTTTCTCATCTGCCCCATCACTGTAACCCCCTTTCTCATCTGCCCCACCTCTGTAACCCCCTTTCTCATCTGCCCCACCACTGTAACCCCCTGTCTTTTCTGCCCCATCACTGTACCTCCTGCACATCTGTCTCACCTCTGTTCCCCCTGCTCTTCTGCCCCACCGCTGTAACCCCCTGCTCATCTGTACCACTAATGTACCTCCTTTCTCCTCTGCCCCGCCACTGTACCCCCCTGTACATCTGCCCCACCTCTGTTCCCCCTGCTCTTCTGCCCAACCACTGTAACCCCCTGCTCATCTGTCCACCAATGCACCTCCTTTCACATCTGCCCCACCGCTGTACCCCCCTGCTCTTCTGTCCCACCGCTAAACCCCCTTCTCATCTGCCCCAAAACTGAACCCCTCCTGCTCATTTTCCCACCACTGTAACCCCCTTCTCATCTGGCCCAACACTAAACCCCTCCCCTGCTCATCTGCCCCATCACTGTACCCCCCTGCTTTTCTGTCCCACTGCTGAACCCCCTTCGCATCCCTCCCACCACTGCACCTTCTGCACATCTGCACCACCACTGTACCCCCTTGCTCTTCTGCCCCACCACTGTAACCCCCCTGCTCATCTACCCCATCAATGTACCATTTTTCTCATCTGCCCCACCACTGTACCTCTCTGCACATTTGTCCACCGCCATATTCCCATGCTCTTCTGTCTACTACTGAATCACCTTCTCATCTGCCCTACCACTGTAACCCGCTTTTTCATCTGCCTTACTAATGTACCTCCTGCACATCTGTTTAACCTCTGTACCCCCTGCTCTTCTGCCCCACCTATGTTCCCCCTGTTCTCCTGCCCCACCACTGTAACCTCCTGCTCATCTGTCCCACCAATACACCTCCTTTCACATTTGCCCCACTGTTCTACCCCCCCCTGCTTTTCTGTCCCACCACTGAACCTCCTTCTCATCTGCACCAAAACTGAACCCCCCCTGCACATTTGCCCCACGGCTGTACCCTCCTGTTCTTCTGTCCCACATCTAAACCCCTCCTGCTCATTTTTCCCACCACTGTACCCTCTTCTCATCTATGATATGTGTGATATGCAGCGTGGTAAAAGGAAGCAGAGATGAGACACATCTACTTGTCCTGGCACACTCATCCTGCTGATTCACCTCCCGCATCCAGCCCACGTGCTTGTATGTGATGTATGTGATGTATGGGATGTATGGGATGTATGTGATGTCACATACGAGCATCTGGAATGGATGTGCAATGATGAGCTCAGGTCAGGGGCATTTTCTGAAAGCAGTGGGCTTGTGTGCAGGATCATAAGTTGGGCCCCCGCAGCTGAGGAAAAGTTTTTGCGCCGCAGCAAAAGTTGAATGTGTGGGTGTGATTTTCATTGCGTCCATATGTAAAACCTAATATCTCTATTTTGATGTGGAATATCTCTGAAATGATGTGAGATCTAACGTTAAAACCACTTGATCTTACCGGATCTAACCAATATCTATTAGCTTGAATGATTTTTGGCCCGAAAATTTGATAAGGGGGGGCTAACCTGTCCATATGTACCACCTAATATCTCTATTTTGATGTGGAATATCTCTGAAATGATGTGAGATCTAACGTTAAAACCACTTGATTTTACCGGATCTAACGAATATCTATTAGCCTGAATGATTTTTGGGGCGAAAATTTGATAAGGGGGGGCCAGCCCCCCTCATTAATCACTTAATAAGTCTCTAATTATGTGAGATCTAACGTTAAAACCACTTGATCTTACCGGATCTAATGAATATCTATTAGCCTGAATGATTTTTGGCCCGAAAATTTGATAAGGGGGGGGGGCTAACCCGTCCATGTGTACCACCTAATATCTCTATTTTGATGTGGAATATCTCTGAAATGATGTGAGATCTAATGTTAAAACCACTTGATCTTACCGGATGTAACGAATATCTATTAGCCTGAATGATTTTTGGGCCGAAAATTTGATAAGGGGGGGCCAGCCCCCCCACATTAATCACTTAATCGGTCTCTAATTATGTGAGATCTAACGTTAAAAACACTTGATCATACCGGATCTAACAAATTGCTTCCAAAATAGCTAACGGTTTGGTCAATTTTTTGATAAGGGGGGGCTGATGACGGGTTAGCCCCCCCAGCAAATAACTGTTAATATCGCTTCTTCTGTGTGAGATCTAACGCAAACAACGGTTGATCTAACGTGATCTAACAAAGATCTAACAAACTGCATAAGATTTTTTCAAAAATTTTGATATGGGGGGGCTAACCCGGCAGAGGTGCCTTTTTCAGGGTACAATATGAAGTGCAGTGCCAGTACAGTGGGAGGAGCTTTACATTAAGGAAACCCAAGCTGAGTTTAGGTTCTGTATGTAAGCTTTAATAACAAGGTGTAAAGTCAATGTGGTTTGACAACATATAACGCACAATATCTCCGCAACCAAAGCTGCACAAACGTTTATTTTTGCGACACAAACCAGCACAAACCCGGCACAAACAAATGGCGCGTTTGTTTTTAAAATTCAGAAACATGGGGTGCAATGTGGGCGGGGTTGCAGCAACTATAACGCACAATATCTCCGCAACCAAAGCTGCACAAACGTTTATTTTTGTGACACAAACCAGCACAAACCCGGCACAAACAAATGGCGCGTTTGTTTTTAAAATTCAGGAACATGGGGTGCAATAACGCACAATATCTCAGCAACCAAAGCGGCACAAACGTTTATTTTAGCGGCACAAACCAGCACAAACGCGGCACAAACGAATGGCACGTTTGTTTTTAAAATTCAGGGACATGGGGCGCAAAGTGGGTGGGGTTGCAGCAACTATAACGCACAATATCTCCGCAACCAAAGCGGCACAAACGTTTATTTTTGCGGCACAAACCAGCACAAACCCGGCACAAACAAATGGTGCGTTTGTTTTTAAAATTCAGGAACATGGGGTGCAATGTGGGCGGGGTTGCAGCAACTATAACGCACTATATCTCCACAACCAAAGCGGCACAAACTTTTATTTTTGCGGCACAAACCAGCACAAACGTGGCACAAACGAATGGCACGTTTGTTTTTAAAATTCAGGAACATGGGGTGCAAAATGGGCGGGGTTACAGCAACTATAACGCACAATATCTCCGCAACCAAAGCGGCACAAACGTTTATTTTTGCGGCACAAACCAGCACAAACGCGGCACAAACGAATGGCACGTTTGTTTTTAAAATTCAGGAACATGGGGTGCAAAATGGGCGGGGTTACAGCAACTACAACGCACAATATCTCCGCAACCAAAGCGGCACAAACGTTTATTTTTGCGGCACAAACCAGCACAAACGCGGCACAAACGAATGGCGCGTTTGTTTTTAAAATTCAGGAACATGGGGTGCAAAATGGGCGGGGTTACAGCAACTATAACGCACAATATCTCCGCAACCAAAGCGGCACAAACGTTTATTTTTGCGGCACAAACCAGCATAAACGCGGCACAAACGAATGGCGCGTTTGTTTTTAAAATTCAGGAACATGGGGTGCAAAATGGGCGGAGTTACAGCAACTATAACGCACAATATCTCCGCAACCAAAGCGGCACAAACGTTTATTTTTGCGGCACAAACCAGCACAAACGCGGCACAAATGAATGGCACATTTGTTTTTAAAATTCAGGGACATGGGGTGCAAAGTGGGCGGGGCTTGCATTAAATTGAATGTTTAATATCTCAGAAACCGAACCGGCACAAACGCTCATTTTTGCAGCACAAATCAGCACAAACGCGGCACAAACGAATGGTATATTTTTATTCAGGTTTTACAAACATGGGGTGCCAACTTCACACAGCTAGTTCAGCTTGAAGAATTTGACTTTTTTTGGACAAGGGTACTTTAGGATCTAGAGTTTGTCACACATGCTGTTATTGAAAGACCCATAAAGTTGTTCTGATCCTGATGAGGCTTACCTGTGTCCCCTAAATGTATTAGGACATTTTTTTTTTACCAAATAAAGCAGAGTTTGTGAATCTATAATTTATCTAATCTCCAATTCTGGTGCTCTTTACATTCTTGTCCATAAATGCCAGAGGAAAGTCAGACATGCAAACTTGGCTCAGCTACTTACAGGAAATCTATATTTCCTAAACGTGAATGGTCACATTGGGCCATTTGCATCTAGGATAGGGTGACCAGACATCCCCGGCTTCTGGGGACAGTCCCCGGATTGAGGACACTGTCCCCGGACCAAGTCTGTCCCCAGTTTTGTCCCCGGATTGGATTTGAACAGGGGCTGGGGCAATTTCAAAGACAGCCCGTGCAGAATAAAAAGAAAAAATTCTGAATTGCACCCCCCCCTCCTCTGCCGCTCCTACTAGCTTATGGGGGTTTATTTTTTTTCCATTATCTGTGCCCCTTTCTGATGATCATGTGCTGGTCGGAGCGGAGGGAATATTTCTTCAGTTTCGGGCGCATGCCCATTCAGCTCCACTGGCATGTTCTTCTGCCTTGGCTCAAGTCCCGGCCAGCCGCCTGCCTGCTTATCTCCTTGCCTCCCCTGGTGGAGTGATCTTCCTCTGCTCCCCACCCAGTAGTAGCCAGGGCCCGAAGAGTAAAGCCCCATACACACTATCAGATTTTCTGCTGATTTTTGTCTTCAGATTTACCAAAACCATGTAGTGCAAGGGCCTGCCTGATTGCATACAAATTGAAACTCCTAAGGTTTGACCTCATATTATATGGTTTTGGTAAATCTGAAGGAAAAAATCAGCAGAAAATCTGATAGTGTGTATGGGGCTTTAGACTTGACAGGCTGTGAGGCGGGCGGCGGCGGCGGAGACGGGCGAAGAGTCGTCGATTGCTGCCATTACAAGAAAAAAAAAATATGTCCCCGGATTTCATTTTAAAAATCTGGTCACCATAATCTAGGACTACAGAGAGAGTTTAAAGAGGTATGCTGCAGACCCCACTAGTGTTACTACAAGAAGGTGGGTCAATAGCATAGTAGGATCCTATTTCTTGAATTAAATGGCAGCACCAGCAAAATGACTAAATACACTCTTGAAATTTATACAAAAGACATGCACATAGTAGTGCACATAATGTTGTGATTCACTCATACCTGCTGTACAAGATTTCTACCAAATCTCACTTAACCAGAGACTAGCAGTCAAAGGCAAAAGTACCATATATCTGACGCAACAGATATACAATTATGAGGCTCAGGCCAAGGCGGTGTCTTGGCACGCTTTGATACTGGGAATCACACTGTCATTGTTCAGGAGAACACACCAAAAAACTTTCTCGGTACCACAGGGAGACCACAATGTTTAAAATACAATAATTGTTATTGATAGCAGTATATAGCACATTAAACCAAATGACACCTCATTAGTGCAACATACCCATACAGACATATAGCTACCACTAAGAAATTGTAAATGGGGGTATGGCGCTTCCTGGTGGAATGTGTAAATAATATGTAATAAAGTGACTGTTAGAAAATTATATAGTATACCATACACCAATGGTGACTACAATACTCATAATGAATGACCCCATGGGTATTTAAATCAACAAACATGTGATAAGAAAAGTGAAAAAAATGAAAAAAAAAACGAAAAAAACCCTTATTATATTGCATATGCCTATATATCACAGGTAGTTCCAGAGAATAACCACTAGGTGCTGCTGCTGATGTACTATGCAGCCGATGTGATGAATCCAGCATATACAAGTGCAAGCAGTGCAATCAGATCTAGAAAATATCCATAGGACTAGAAAAATGTGTAAAAAACATAAATAAAATAAACCAAAGACAAGAAAGTCTGTTCACAAGTGGTGCGTCCCAAACTATAAATAGCATAAAAAAGTTCCAAAAGCTTGGTGACTGTGGTGCCCTCTACGGTGAAAATCCGTGACTTCTGTGCTCCCCTTTTGGCTCCCCACTCACCGGCTCCCACTACCCCTGCAAGGGTGACAGGCACTTTAAATTCCGAATGCTGTCCTCTTGGCCGATATCCTGTGGTCACTGAGATAGGATGTCCTCTCTCCCAGGCGTTTCCAGATTTCCGCTTATACCACGTCCAAGAAAGGGATCGCCAGAGAAATCCTCATAAAAAGAGATGCCACCTCATAGTGTAGTCTGATTAAAACTTTAATAGCATAAAAAACTCCCCACATGGGAGAAATTAAAACCGCATTACACTACACTAAGGGTGAAGCCGAAAGCCAGGAAGTACTTTCCCGCAGCGTGCGGTCCAGCTGCGTTCCAAGCTCTCTCGCTCCGTACCCGGAAATGACGTAAGTGCGTAGCCCCGCCTTACGCGTTTCGTCATCGACGGTTTCAAAGGCGGCCTCTGAAAACGTTGATGACGAAACGCGTAAGGCGGGGCTACGCACTTACGTCATTTCCGGCTTCACCCTTCGTGTAGTGTAATGCGGTTTTAATTTCTCCCATGTGGGGAGTTTTTTATGCTATTAAAGTTTTAATCAGACTACACTATGGGGTGGCATCTCTTTTTATGAGGATTTCTCTGGCGATCCCTTTCTTGGACGTGGTATAAGCGGAAATCTGGAAACGCCTGGGAGAGAGGACATCCTATCTCAGTGACCACGGGATATCGGCCAAGAGGACAGCATTCGGAATTTAAAGTGCCTGTCACCCCTGCAGGGGTAGTGGGAGCCGGTGAGTGGGGAGCCAAAAGGGGAGCACAGAAGTCACGGATTTTCACCGTAGAGGGCACCACAGTCACCAAGCTTTTGGAACTTTTTTATGCTATTTATAGTTTGGGACGCACCACTTGTGAACAGACTTTCTTGTCTTTGGTTTATTTTATTTATGTTTTTTACACATTTTTCTAGTCCTATGGATATTTTCTAGATCTGATTGCACTGCTTGCACTTGTATATGCTGGATTCATCACATCGGCTGCATAGTACATCAGCAGCAGCACCTAGTGGTTATTCTCTGGAACTACCTGTGATATATAGGCATATGCAATATAATAAGGGTTTTTTTCGTTTTTTTTTTTTCATTTTTTTCACTTTTCTTATCACATGTTTGTTGATTTAAATACCCATGGGGTCATTCATTATGAGTATTGTAGTCACCGTTGGTGTATGGTATACTATATAATTTTCTAACAGTCACTTTATTACATATTATTTACACATTCCACCAGGAAGCGCCATACCCCCATTTACAATTTCTTATACATGTTAGTCCTCTTTGAGGGCTCAACTAGGGGAGGCAGCATACCTATACTCCTTCCTCTTTCTTTCTTTCTTTCTTTCTCCCTTCTCTTTCTTAGTGGGACACCTACCCCCTGTACCTTCTCTCAGGTCCCCCTCTCCCTCTCTCCTCCCCCCCCCCCGTCCCCTCTTTCCTTTTCTCTTTCTCCCTCCTTTTGTTTCTTGTCCTAAGCGCAGAGAATTTGTGGTTTTGATATAGCTACCACTGCTCATATGGAAAGTCAAATAACATTCAGTTACAAATACAATATCAATTCAAGTTCTTTCAAGGCATTGTAATTATTAAAGCGGAGTTCCACCCATTTAAAAGTCAGCAGCTCCAAAAAGTATAGCTGCTGACTTTTTTAATAAACAGACACTCACCTGTCCCACGGTCCAGCGATGCAGGCGTACAAAGCCTCTCTCCTCTCACCCTCCTCTCCACGGCGCTGGCATTGTAACTGTGGGCGCCCGGCTGTGGCGTCACAGCCGGGCACGCACTGCGCATGCACGAGCCACACTGCACGTTGTGAATGGCCGGCCAATCTTCTGGGACCTGTGATTTGTCCCAGAAGATTGCAGGGGGGGAGAGGAGAACTTCCTTCCGGTGCCGCGGCACTAGGGGAGGAAGTGGGAGCTAGGTGCCTGTCAAAACTGGGTACCCGCTCCTCCCCCCCCCCCCCCCAAAAAAAAAATTACATGCCAAATATGGCATGTCAGGGGGTCACCAGTACTTAAAGCGGAAGTTCTGTTTTTGGGTGGAACTCCGCTTTAAGATGGCTTTCCATAACATCGTCCAGACTTGATTCTGTTTTGCAGACTTGATTCTGCTTCCTTGGCATGGAACGGTATGGTGCTAAATACAATTAGTGAATAATTATAATACAGAAAAGACATCTTAAAAAAATCAATAACATATTTCAACTGTACCAATACATAAATGATTATACAGTGGGGACCGAAAGTATTCAGACCCCCTTAAATTTTTCATTCTTTGTTATATTGCAGCCATTTGCTAAAAACATTTAAGTTCATTTTTTTCCTCATTAATGTACACACAGCACCCCATATTGACAGAAAAACACAGAATTGTTGACATTTTTGCAGATAAATTAAAAAGAAAAACTGAAATATCACATGGTCCTAAGTATTCAGACTCTTTGCTCAGTATTTAGTAGAAGCACCCTTTTGATCTAATACAGCCATGAGTCTTTTTGGGAAAGATGCAACAAGTTTTTCACACCTGGATTTGGGGATCCTCTGCCATTCCTCCTTGCAGATCCTCTCCAGTTCTGTCAGTTTGGATGGTAAACGTTGGTGGACAGTCATTTTTAGGTCTCTCCAGAGATGCTCAATTGGGTTTAAGTCAGGGCTCTCGCTAGGCCATTTAAGAACAGTCACAAAGTTGTTGTGAAGCCACTCCCTTTTGTTATTTTAGCTGTGTGCTTAGGGTCATTGTCTTGTTGGAAGGTAAACCTTCAGCCCAGTCTGAGGTCCTGAGCACTCTGGAGAAGGTCTTCATCCAGGATATCCCTGTACTTGGCCGCATTCATCTTTCCCTCGATTGCAACCAGTCGTCCTGTCCCTGCAGCTGAAAAACACCCCCACGGCATGATGCTGCCACCACCATGCTTCACTGTTGGGACTGTATTGGACAGATGATGAGCAGTGCCTAGTTTTCTCCACGCATACCGCTTAGAATTAAGGCCAAAAAGTTCTATCTTGGTCTCATCAGACCAGAGAATCTTATTTATCACCATCTTGGAGTCCTTCAGGTGTTTTTTAGCAAACTCCATGCAGGCTTTCATGTGTCTTGCACTAAGGAGAGGCTTCCGTCGGGCCACTCTTCCATAAAGCCCCGACTGGTGGAGGGCTGCAGTGATGGTTGACTTTCTACAACTTTCTCCCATCTCCCAACTGCATCTCTGGAGCTCAGCCACAGTGATCTTTGGGTTCTTTTTTACCTCTCTCACCAAGGCTCTTCTCCCCCGATAGCTCAGTTTGGCCGGACGGCCAGCTCTAGGAAGGGTTCTGGTCATCCCAAACGTCTTCCATTTAAGGATTATGGAGGCCACTGGGCTCTTAGGAACCTTAAGTGCAGGAGAAATTTTATTGTAACCTTGGCCAGATCTGTGCCTTGCCACAATTCTGTCTCTGAGCTCTTCAGGCAGTTCCTTTGACCTCATGATTCTCATTTGCTCTGACATGCACTGTGAGCTGTAAGGTCTTGTATAAACAGGTGTGTGGCTTTCCTAATCAAGTCCAATCAGTATAATCAAAACAGCTGGACTCAAATGAAGGTGTAGAACCATCTCAAGGATGATCAGAAGAAATGGACAGCACCTGAGGTAAATATATGAGTGTCACAGCAAAGGGTCTGAATACTTAGGACCATGTGATATTTCAGTTTTTTTTTTTTAATAAGAAAAAAGGTTCTTTTTTCGTCCTCGCTCCGGACGCCTTTTAAAGTTTATTTATTTTTTCTCTTCTCCATCCATCCATCCATCCTGTCGGGTTCAGCCTCTCCCAATTCAGAAGACCCCCCCATATAGGCTGTAAATCTCCTGAGGAGTGAAATGATGATTTGTGCTGGTATTTGGGATCATTTCCATTCCATTCTCAATCTTGTCTAATACAGCTTAGCCCGTTAAGGAAGGCCTTCTTCCCTGAGTCCAGCGTGCTCGTGTACCCCTTTGGGGGGCCCTACATAAAGCATATGTGCCGCGCATGAGAATGCAAGGCATAAATATTCGGTGAGTGCGGCTTCACTAAGGGGATCCACAGTCACAACCGGTGTGGTGGAGGCGTACATGTATAGCGCTTGAAGATTTGTTGCACATTCACCTCTTCAGTTGCACTTTTGCTCTTTTCATCAATTGTTCACAGCCTAGATTTTATTAATTATTATTATTTTTGAGTTCGGACTTTTTATTTAGTCACAGGGTTCAACATCATGTTATTTGATTCGTTTTGATTATATGGAACTTGATTCTTTATTCATATAGCCATTTAGATAGTTATTTTATATTTTGGTGGAAGTTTGACATAATGTTGATGTTTTGATCATGTGGTTTATTCACAATTAATCACTATCATTTTTAAGATTCATTTGAGTTTATATACAGCGCTACTATTTCATTTATTTACTTTGGAATACTGGGACATTGATTTCTTTTTTTAAGTTGGCAGCTGCAGTCATTATTTACACATAAGCGCAGTGGAGGGTCACCAAGTTTTTGTGCGCAACACTTGATCACTCTTTATAATATTTGTTATCAAATACCATAATTTTCCTTTCCTGGACTGTACTCACATCAGCGCAGGACTCCCTCCCTAGTGGCCTGTCGCAGGTTGGATTATTGAACACCTTAGTGGGGGAGAGGCTGTCATTTTATTAGTTAGTAAGAGGTGGTCCTGTGGGCGCCAGATGAGGTGCAGTGGCGTAGCGTGGGGGGTGCAGGGGGTGCCGTGGCCCCGGGCGCAAAATTTAGGGGGGCGCCAGTATGTGTCACTGGCTGCCTCCTCCTAATTTCTCGATCCTGTGTCCCCGGCCCGGCCGCCATGTTAAGTGTCTGGCGCCCTGTGATTGGGCATATGGGGGTCATGTGAGGCGTAGGGCTGGCCTGTCCTAGATCGCTCCTGAAGTCCCGCCTCCGCACATGACCCCCCATACGCCCAATCACAGGGCGCCGGACACTGAACATGGCTGCAGCCAGGGCGCAGGGGAGAGAGGTATGTGAGCCGCCGCTGTCTTCTCCTCCTCCTCCGGATCGATGCAGGCCAGGATAAGAAGGTGAGTGAGAGTCTTGTTACTGGCCGGTGGGGTGAGAGAGAGAGACTGTAGGCAGGATAGTGTAGTTTAGTATGAAGGTCAGTGTAGTGTAGTGGTCAGTATGGGGGGCAGTGTAGTGTAGTATAGTGGTCAGTGTAGTTTGGTGGTCAGTGTAGTGTAGTATGGTGGTCAGTGTAGTGTAGTATGGTGGTCAGTGTAGTGTAGTATGGTGGTCAGTATAGTGGACAGTGTAGTATGGTGGTCAGTATAGTATAGTGTAGTTTAGTATGGAGGTCAGTGTAGTGTAGTGGACAGTATAGTATAGTGGACAGTATAGTGGTTAGTGTAGTATAGTATAGTGGTTAGCATAGTGGTCAGTATAGTGTAGTTGAGTATGGAGGTCAGTGTAGTATAGTGGTTAGTATGGTGTTTAGTGTAGTGGACAGTATAGTGGTCAGTATAGTGTAGTGGACAGTGTAGTGTAGTATGGTGGTCAGTATAGTGGACAGTGTAGTATAGTGGACAGTGTAGTGTAGTATGGTGGTCAGTATAGTGGACAGTATAGTATGGTGGTCAGTGTAGTGTAGTATAGTGGTCAGTATAGTGGACAGTGTAGTATAGTGGACAGTGTAGTGTAGTATGGTGGTCAGTATAGTGGACAGTGTAGTATGGTGGTCAGTGTAGTGTAGTATAGTGGTCAGTATAGTATAGTGGTCAGTGAAGTGTAGTATGGTGGTCAGTATAGTGGACAGTGTAGTGTAGTATGGTGGTCAGTATAGTGGTTAGTGTAGTATAGTGGTCAGTATAGTGTAGTTTAGTATGGAGGTCAGTGTAGTGTAGTGTAGTGGACAGTATAGTATGGTGGTCAGTATAGTGTAGTATGGTGGTCAGTGTAATGTAGTATAGTGGTCAGTATAATGTAGTATGGTGGACAGTGTAGTATGGTGGACAGTGTAGTAAAACAGACAGTGTAGTATAGTGGTCAGTATAGTGGTTAGTATAGTGTAGTTTAGTATGGAGGTCAGTGTAGTGTAGTGGACAGTGTAGTATAGTGGTCAGTGTAGTGTAGTATGGTGGTCAGTATAGTATAGTGGTCAGTGTAGTGTAGTATGGTGGTCAGTATAGTAGACAGTGTAGTGTAGTATGGTGGTCAGTGTAGTGTAGTGGACAGTATAGTATAGTGGACAGTGTAGTATGGTGGTCAGTATAGTGTAGTATGGTGTACAGTGTAGTATAACAGACAGTGTAGTATAGTGGTCAGTGTAGTGTAGTATAGTGGTCAGTATAGTGGTTAGTGTAGTATAGTATAGCGGTTAGTATAGTGTAGTTTAGTATGGAGGTCAGTGTAGTGTAGTATAGTGGTCAGTGTAGTATAGTGGACAGTATAGTGTAGTATAGTGGACAGTGTAGTGTAGTATGGTGGTCAGTGTAGTATGGTGGTCAGTATAGTGTAGTATAGTGGACAGTATAGTGTAGTATAGTGGACAGTGTAGTATGGTGGTCAGTATAGTGTAGTATAGTGGTCAGTATAGTGTAGTATGGTGGTCAGTATAGTGTAGTATAGTGGTCAGTGTAGTGTAGTGTGGTGGTCAGTATAGCGTAGTATAGTGGTCAGTGTAGTGTAGTATAGTGGTAAGTGTAGTATGGTGGTCAGTGTAGTGTAGTATGGTGGTCAGTATAGCGTAGTATAGTGGTCAGTGTAGTGTAGTATAGTGGTCAGTGTAGTGTAGTATAGTGGACAGTGTAGTATGGTGGTCAGTATAGCGTAGTATAGTGGTCAGTGTAGTGTAGTATAGTGGTCAGTGTAGTGTAGTATGGTGGTCAGTGTAGTGTAGTATGGTGGTCAGTATAGCGTAGTATAGTGGTCAGTGTAGTGTAGTATAGTGGTCAGTGTAGTGTAGTGTGGTGGTCAGTATAGCGTAGTATAGTGGTCAGTGTAGTGTAGTATAGTGGTCAGTGTAGTATGGTGGTCAGTGTAGTGTAGTATGGTGGTCAGTATAGCGTAGTATAGTGGTCAGTGTAGTGTAGTATAGTGGTCAGTGTAGTGTAGTATAGTGGACAGTGTAGTATGGTGGTCAGTATAGCGTAGTATA
The DNA here is from genome assembly GCA_037952835.1 of Lithobates septentrionalis. NCBI lineage: Eukaryota > Metazoa > Chordata > Amphibia > Anura > Ranidae > Lithobates > Lithobates septentrionalis. Next base: position 959,827 of record JBBDGP010001605.1, on the reverse strand, counting down.
GTGGTCAGTGTAGTGTAGTATAGTGGTCAGTGTAGTGTAGTATGGTGGTCAGTGTAGTGTAGTGTGGTGGTCAGTATAGCGTAGTATAGTGGTCAGTGTAGTATGGTGGTCAGTGTAGTGTAGTATAGTGGTCAGTGTAGTGTAGTATGGTGGTCAGTGTAGTGTAGTATGGTGGTCAGTGTAGTGTAGTATGGTGGTCAGTGTAGTGTAGTATGGTGGTCAGTGTAGTGTAGTATAGTGGTCAGTGTAGTGTAGTATAGTGGTCAGTGTAGTGTAGTATAGTGGTCAGTGGACAGTGTAGTATAGTGGTCAGTATAGTGTAGTATAGTGTAGTATAGTGGACAGTGTAGTGTAGTATAGTGAACAGTGTAGTGTAGTATAGTGGACAGTGTAGTGTAGTATAGTGGTCAGTATAGTGTAGTATAGTGGTTAGTATAGTGGGCAGTGTAGTGTAGTATAGTGGTCAGTATAGTGTAGTATAGTGGTTAGTATAGTGGGCAGTGTAGTGTAGTATAGTGGTCAGTATAGTGTAGTATAGTGGTTAGTATAGTGGGCAGTGTAGTGTAGTGTAGTGGACAGTATAGTGGTCAGTGTAGTATAGTGGACAGTATAGTATAGTGGTCAGTGTAGTGGACAGTGTAGTTCTCAGTGTAGTGGTCAATATAGGAATCAGGTAGGCCAGTAGTACTTGTATTTGAAGGGACTCAGGGATAGCTAAAAGTCTGCATGTTAGGGGGCGCAAATTACTTGCCTTGCCCCGGGTGCTGACAACCCACGCTACGCCACTGATGAGGTGTTAACCCATTGTATGCTGACGTGAGGACAGGCCAGGAAAGGAAAATAACAGCAAGTATTTGATAACGATTTTCCGTATTATTGGCCTGCAGACTCAATAGCACAACAATAGACTCAAGCACAAAAAGAGGGCCTCTAAAGTAAGGTGACCAGATTTTTAAAATGAAATCCGGGGACATATTTTTTTTTTCTTTACTTGTAATGGCAGCAATCGACGACTCTTTGCCTGTCTCACAGCCTGTCAAGTCTAAAGCCCCATACACACTATCAGATTTTCTGCTGATTTTTTCCTTCAGATTTACCAATCTGATTTACCAAAACCATATAATATGAGGTCAAACCTTAGGAGTTTCAATTTGTATGCAATCAGGCAGGCCCTTGCCCTACATGGTTTTGGTAAATCTAAAGACAAAAATCAGCAGAAAATCTGATAGTGTGTATGGGGGCTTTACTCTTCGGGCCCCGGCTACTACTGGGTGGGGAGCAGAGGAAGATCACTCCACCAGGTAAGGCAAGGAGATAATCAGGCAGGCGGAGGGCCGGGACTTGAGCCAAGGCAGAAGAACATGCGAGTGGAGCTGAATGGGCATGCGCCCGAAACTGAAGAAATTGTCCCTCCGCTCCGACCAGCACATGATCATCAGAAAGGGGCACAGATAATGGTAAAAAAATAAATCCCCATAAGCTAGTAGGAGCGGCAGAGGAGGGGGGGGGTGCAATTCAGATTTTTTTCTTTTTATTCTGCACGGGCTGTCTTTTAAATTGCCCCAGCCCCTGTTCAAATCCAATCCAGGGACAAAACTGGGGACAGACTTGGTCCGGGGACAGTGTCCTCAATCCCGGGACTGTCCCCAGAAACCGGGGATGTCTGGTCACCCTACTCTAAAGCAGTATTAAACCCAAAACAAAAAATGTCATATATTGCAGCATACCAATCGTTAGATGTGGTGGATGCATTTGTTTTCTCTTTTTTTTTTTAGGATGCTTTCACCTATTGATTTGGCCAATAACAAGCCTCCTGTATTAGAGTGTCTGACATTATTTATAGACTTGAATGAGATTACAGGAAAGTATTATACAGGTCTCACTATAAGTAGCATCATAGTTGTTTGAATAGACAAGAAAATGGTGATTAAACAGAGACACTATTCAAGATTGCAAATATTTCAGCTTGTACTTGGATACAATGAAAGCACAATGTCCATTTACCAGACTGTATTGCACATTGAGAACCAATGAAAAGCTATAATGCACTGCTGCAACAATCTCGTCAAGCCAGCAAGTTTTTATGAAACTAGAAAAGTAGCAAAGGGTGAAACTAAAGAGTAGGAACTGTAATTGCATTTCCTATAAGGACGTCAAAGAGAAACCAGAAAAGGAGGGGGGGGGGGGGGGGGGGTTAGTAAGGGAGCAAAGCCTTATCAGATATAGAAAAAAAAAACAATCTCTGGTGTTACCTGTTTCACAGCTCTTGTGAAGGAGCCTTTCCAGGAAACCTAAAATTTTCCCTTTGTCCTCTCCAATGACCGGAAAGTGAGAAACTCTACACCAGCGGTTCTCAACCCGTGTGTCGCGACCCCCTGGGGGGTTGTGAATGCTGGTCCAATCCGGACGGACCTGACTCTGTACATAGTAATGTTGGGTCCGTCTTGCCAAAGCCAGATGTCACTTCCGGGAGAGGAGAGACCGCACGGAAGTGACATTTCGTCGCCACCATCTTGGTACACCCCGCACTCGTCCGCAGTAAGGCTACAGTTAGAAATCGGCAAGCGTAAATCTTTTTACACCCGCCGAAGTCTGCATTTTACACTTATTTTTACCAGTAAACTGAGCTGATAAGCTCAGCTCAGTTTACTGGTAAAAATAAGTGTAAAATACAAGACTGGGTGGTGCGTGTAAAAAGATGTTCGCTTTCCGACGTCTAACTGTAGCCTTACTGTGGACGACTGTACCAAGATGGCGTTGACGGAACGTCACTTCTGTTACCACATTAGATGGTTGCTGATTCTAGCGAAACACCTGAGTAACTGGTAAGTCAGAGACACTAATAAAAACATGTTTGTACCGTGTGTCACTGGCGCAAACAGAACTCGGTTGTGAATAAATAAGTTCAAGATGCTGTGACGGTGCAAGAAAAAAATGATTATGGAACAAAACATATAATTTATATATAAACTCTCAGTTGGTTCCTCAAAAATGGTTTTACAGGGTATGCATCTCTTGCACCGAAAAAAAATCTTTTTGATCCAAAAATGTTACATTATGTTTAGGTGGATTATTGACGTGTACATGTTTATTCCTGAGGTTTGGGGCTTTTTTATATATAAACCTAGGTTTATTTGGTAGTAACTTTGCTAAAACCTTATCTCTTTTTAAAATAGGGATAAAAAGGCCAGAAGGCCAAATGCTGTGTTAGAAATAGATATGCTATACTTGAAATAAATCAAGTAAAAAGCTCTGCCAGCACCAAAAGTCTGCAATGCAAAACCCAAAATCATAAAATGAAATACAGGTGCAGCGCTACTATCATACAATTGATATTCCCAAAAAAAATAACAAAGAAAAATATCGACATCCTGGAATGGTGAAGCAGTCTAAAAATAAAAACTAAAGTGGAGTTCCAACTCCAAAAATTAAAATATCTGTGAACTAATGAGTGAAAACTGTGAGCATTAAATCACTGATATTGTGCTAAAAAAATAAATAAAACACTTGAAGATACAATAGGTAATAAAGCATAAATAAATACATATATAATATACATTAAAAGGGTAATGAAATATTTAATCTCAGAACCATAGGTGAAAGCATCTAGATTTGAAAAACTAAGGCAAAGTTCCAATGTGAGAAACTGAATAAGTCCCAATAGTCTTGCAAAAAGGAAATTAGCCAGTAAATATTCCAACAAAACAGATCGTGACATAGGATCCCTCATCCAAAGAAGCTGAAGTTTGTATTCTCCTTACCGACTGACAAGACCAATGAATTGGTCTCACCAAGCCCAGGGAATTCGGTCTCCCAAAAACCTATAGGATGCTGGATCGGTATCACACAAAAGACATACAGTGGGGACAGAAAGAGCTCAGAGACAGAATTGTGGCAAGGCACAGATCTGGCCAAGGTTACAAAAAAATTCTGCTGCACTTAAGGTTCCTAAGATCACAGTGGGCTCCATAATCCTTAAACGGAAGATGTTTGGGACGACCAGAACCCTTCCTAGAGCTGGCCGTCCAGCCAAACTGAGCTATCGAGAGAGAAGAACCTTGGTGAGAGAGGTAAAAAAGAACCCAAAGATCACTGTGGCTGAGCTCCAGAGATGCAGTCCGGAGATGGGAGAAAGTTGTAGAAGGTCAACCATCACTGCAGCCCTCCACCAGTCGGGGCTTTATGGCAGAGTGGCCCGACAGAAGCCTCGCCTCAGTGCAAGACACATGAAAGCCCGCATGGAGTTTGCTAAAAAAACACCTGAAGGACTCCAAGATGGTGAGAAATAAGATTCTCTGGTCTGATGAGACCACGATAGAACTTTTTTACCTTAATTCTAAGCGGTATGTGTGGAGAAAAACAGGCACTGCTCATCACCTGTGCAATACAGTCCCAACAGTGAAGCATGGCCAAGTATGGCCAAGTACAGGGATATCCTGGACGAAAACCTTCTCCAGAGTGCTCAGGACCTCAGACTGGGCCGAAGGTTTACCTTCCAACAAGACAGTGACCCTAAGCACACAGCTAAAATAACGAAGGAGTGGCTTCACAACAACTCTGAGACTGTTCTTGAATGGCCCAGCCAGAGCCCTGACTTAAACCCAATTGAGCATCTCTGGAGAGACCTAAAAATGGCTGTCCACCAACGTTTACCATCCAACCTGACAGAACTGGAGAGGATCTGCAAGGAGGAATGGCAGAGGATCCCCAAATCCAGGTGTGAAAAACTTGTTGCATCTTTCCCAAAAAGACTCATGGCTGTATTAGATCAAAAGAGTGCTTCTACTAAATACTGAGCAAAGGGTCTGAATACTTAGGACCATGTGATATTTCAGTTTTTCTTTTTTAATAAATCTGCAAAAATGTCAACAATTCTTTGTTTTTCTGTCAATATGGGGTGCTGTGTGTACATTCATGAGGAAAAAATAAACTTAAATGATTTTAGCAAATGGCTGCATTATAACAAGGAGTGAAAAATTTAAGGGGGTATGAATACTTTCTGTCCCCACTGTAAAAGCAGAAAGAGCTCCCATAGTGTAGTATTTAAGTATAAAATTTATTAGGCTCAAAATGATTGCACTTACAGAATGTAGCTTAATAAGCGCAATATATCACACAGCGTCACAATGAATCCAAATGGAGGCGTCTCCCGAGGCTTCCTCTGCTCGCTGTCCGCTGTAAACCATCACCTACTGTTTTCCTTGGTGTGCAATGGATGAAAAGCGTATCTAAACCATGATGGGATTCTTGTCTGAGTTGCACTCTCACAAACTACCCAGCCAGTGGGTTTAATGTGTCAAAATCCGTGCTCCCTGGAAGGTGAGAGGGGAGGAAGCTTTTGAAAATAGACCAGTGAAAAATGTACCCATATTTCTTAAGGACAAAATACCTTTGCAGGCGGGAGAGTCTGGTACTTACAGCTTCTTTTGGGGAAATGTTCAAGTAAAGTTGCATCAACTGTTCCAAGCCTGGTCTGAAGTTATTTAAAAGGGTGCATGATGGTTTCTGGCATATGAAAGAACTAGGGTCGGTGAAGCACACGTGGGGTATAAAGCAAAGCCACTATGGATGGTTTACTCAGCAGGACAAGCAAGAGAAGTAGGGTTGTTGCTATGGGTAACCAAGAAATAATGCAAGGTACATTGCAGCCAGGCATGAAGCGTGGTATCTGAGTAGGTGACGGGTCCTCGATAATGAGGGGTTCTGGCTCCCACCCCAGTGGCCGGTTTCCCAAAGCAACCGGAACCGAACCTGCATTATGGAAATCAGTAGCCTAGCTGCATGGTACAGAGGAGCAGGAGTTAACGAGTGCACGCATGAGGTCAGCGCTAAGTGCATGGTGGGACCCCATTCTGTCACTGGACTGGTGTAACAGGCATAGGCTTAGCGGTGTCCCTTCTAACTGCAATATACAGTGGAAAAGTGTGTGTAATGATATGGGACAGTGGAACTCTGTACATTAACTACCGCACATATTGTATGGCTCATCTCTAAGCTGGGGTACCACCGTAATGTGTGATTCGCACATGAATGCAGTCTGTCTGGTTCCAGGCATTGATGTGCGCACTGGTACCCCCATGTGTAAGATGAGCTGCCACAATTTGGTGTAGGAGGCAGGATACACTCTCCTCATGCACCTGAAGACCACCACTAGAAAAAAAAACATGGCTGTAGTTAGCTAGAACCAGGGGCAGCCCGTCCATTAAGAGCGCATGGGCGCCGCTACCCCATCCATGGTGCCGCCCCCCTATCCATGCATGTTGCCCCTTGCAGGACGCTGGTCACATGAATTACAGTGGTGCATGAATTACAGAGGCTCTTCAAAATAGGGTGGGCTCCGGACGCAGAGCATTCCGTCCGGAGCCCACCCAGGTGTGTTGAAATAGCAATGAATATTCGCTGTCATAACACTGATCCTCCTCCCGGCCAATCAGGAAGCGGGTCTGAAGCCCGTCACACGATTGACTGAAAGGACAGGCAATTCTATTGGATGCCTAGAAGAAGGGGAGGAGACGCACGGTGGAAGCGAGGAGGAGGAGAAGACATAGGAGCCCGATGCCCGCCGCTGCCTGATGCCCGATGCTACCGGATGCCAGCTGATGCCCACCACCTAGATGGGGTAAGTTGCAGAGGACCGACCGGCAGACAGTGACCCCCCCCAAAAAAAAAAAACAGATGCCACTGGTTACAACATGTGTAGACTTGTCCAGCTACCTGGTATGTGATTGCCATGCTATTTTTCGGATTGGCTCCTACTTAGGCCCTGTCGCCAGACTGGCTGGAATCCTGATAAGGGGCATATACAACAACCGAACCTGGAAGCACACCAAAACTCCACATGGTATGCTGCTCTTCTGCCGCAACTATGGCAAGAATAATTTTACTATCGAAGCTGGCTCCTACTGTCTTTGATTCAGGCCTCTCTTACCGGCCCATTGGCACACTGCCGAGTGAACGATAGGGATGGCCCCTGACTCCTAGTGCCTTCCAGGGGAATGCAGGGTGTGGCAGTCCTCTCTGTTGGTACTCTGCAGCAGTCACGGCATCTTCCTGAGCAGGCCAAAGCTCTGGAATCCAGCACTGCCCCTTATTTATATAACAGCGTGGACAAGCTGGGTCCAAAAAGCCCGGGAACAGAGGTTCAGAACATAAACCCCTTCCCCTGCCTGGACCAGCCAACTGCCTGCATTTGCTCCCCCTTTTTGTAAGTCATCCTGGCTATGACTATCCCCATAATAAATAGTAACAACAGCAGTAACAGCAACAATATAAAGTGTATAAAATAGTACAACAGCAAACTGCAAACCATATAACAGTCTTTAAATGTATACATAATAAGCTGGGTCCAGGTGGGAGACCGTTGCTCCTATAACAGGATGGACTTCCTTGATTTGGTAGACTACAGGGTAAGAATATCCAGGCTTCACAAGTTCCACTTGGTCTAAAGAGTTTATATAGATATGTCTACCGATGTTATAATCCTGGTAGAGCCAGTGGAGCTGGGCCTCAATGTATTCATTCTGGTGGTGGAATCCTCGGAGGTGTTCCAGCACCCAAAGTTTCTCCCATATAGCTCGACTGTAGATCTTTTGTCTCTGGCCCTCCAGCTGCCAGAACAGGGCCTCAGGCACATAGGGAAAAGTAGAAAAATATGATATTGGTGTGGCGCTAAAATACATCTTCCTTGCAATCCCCTAGGTGCAAATTCCCCTATGGCTACTAAATATTCATAACCTAAAATCAGAATATTTTTTTAAATGTGCCACACTGTACTACAATACACCTCCTTCCAACTATGTATAATGTGAAATATATTGCCATATATAAAACACAAAGAACCATAAAAGGAAAACCATAAAAGAAATTAACCATATAAGAAATAAATGTTTATAATTATTCTCCGTGCTATAATGCACCTCCAACCTTTTCTGCTGAGAAGTGTCTCAACAAATTACTCTTATGATAACCTATTAAGTGCATATATTCAAAATACCATATAAAGGCACACAAAGTCTTTGGAAATCATCAGCAATCTCTTATGTAAAAAATCTTCAACAAAGTGCTCAAGAAGGTGTTTATTTTCACACGCTGGTGCTCGTTAGACCGCACTTATCAGCTCTCCATGACCCCTTATTTACATAAGTGGGTCTATAAGCACTTTTTTCAACTGTATTTGCTCATTTCTTGGTCCCCAAACTTATTTACTTTTCATCTTTGGGGGTTTTCTCCAAGATATTGATTTCCCCCTTCTCCTCCACACCAGAGCATATAAAAAGCAACCAAAGAGAAAGCCTCCAATAAGGTGTTATACAGTTTATTACAAATAAAAAGGCTAAAAATGCACTTACAGCAATGTATGGTTTGTACATCACAATCTAAAGCATATGCATGCACCGGGATGCTCCTTTGTTCCTCAGACCAGAAATGAGGTAAGCGGCTGAGATGTGAGGTACTCCACCCAACGTGTTTTGTCAAGATGATATCAGCAGGAGCAACGCCATCTTACTCCACTCATTACCGTATACTGTATAGCCTATTGCATGCCAATTGCTGCTTTTAACTCCTCATCTCTGACACTAAACACTTCCTAATAAATCACTTTACTACTCAGGACTCTGGAAAATAGATGGTATTAGTTCACGCCGGCAAACCATTAACCCTTTCACTCCCATGACTATACACTTATGTGTTGGCATACGTCTAATCTGTATAAAATCCTTAAAAACTTTATATAAATATAACATGAAAAATAAAACTGTGGTAATATAATAAATGTTTTATGTAAAAGGCTAGACTCCTAATATAAAACTTTACTAGACTGCTGATAAAACTTTACTGGACCACTAATAATTGGAAATAAAACAATTTAAATCAATGTTCATATTCCGCCCCCTGGATAGAGTGTATCTAATTCGAAAATCTATTTTGTCCCATTTTGGGACATTTTTATTCACTTATTAATTCCTCTCCAGTGCCCCTTAATTTTATTGATACCATAGAAAATTATTCCCCTGGGGTCCATATTGTGGAATTCGCTAAAGTGCATGAACAAGTTATGTTTTTTGTAGCCTTTCTTTTATATTACAAATATGCTCACTTATTCTGGTACTATGTTTTCTGTTAGTCTTTCCCACATTTATTTTGAATAGAGATGAGCCGAACACCCCCCTGTTCGGTTCGCACCAGAACTTGGAACCGGCAAAAAATTTGTGTGAACACCGTTAAAGTCTATGGGACACAAACATGAAAAGTCAAAAGTGCTCATTTTAAAGGCTTATATGCCTTTTTTTGGGGAGCAGTGATTTTAATAATGCTTAAAGTGAAACAATAAAAATGAAATATTCCATTAAATGTCGTGCCTGGGGGGGTCTCCTTAGTCTGCCTGTAAAGTAGTGCATCTTCCCCATGTTTATAACAGTATCACAGCAAAATGACATTTCTAAAGGAAAAAATGTAATTTAACCACTTGCCGACCGCCGCACACAGATGTACGTCGACAGAGTGGCACGGGCAGGCATAAGGGCTTACCTGTACGTCCCTGCCTGCCCGCGGGTGGGGGGTCCGATCGGACCCCCCCCCGGTGCCTGCGGCGGTCGGATCGAGGTCAGGGTCGATCAAAGGTGAGGGGGAGGCCACTCATTCGTGGCCCCCACCTCGCGATCGCTCCTGGCCAATGACAAGCTTCCTCGGCTTCTGTGAATGTAAACAGAAGCAGAGGAAGTGATGTCATCTCTCCTTGAGCCGGTCTTTTCGTCCGGCGCCGAGGAGAGAAGACATCCAAGTAAGTGCACCAACACTACACATACAGTAGAACACGCAGGCACACTTGTCACCCCCCTGTCACCCCCCGATCACCCCCTGATCACCCCCCTGTACCCCCTGTCACTCTGACACCAATAGCAGGTTTTTTTTTTTTCTGATTTATTGCATTGGTGTCAGTTTGTGTCAGTTAGTGTTAGGGCCGTTAGGTTAGCCCCCTTTAGGTCTAGGGTACCCCCTTTAGGTCCAGGGTACCCCCCTAACCCCCCTAATAAAGTTTTAACCCCGTGATCACCCCCCGTCGCCAGTGTCACTAAGCGATCGTTTTTCTGATCGCTGTATTAGTGACACAGGTGACGCTAGTTAGGGAGGTAAGTATATAGGTTCGCTGTCAGTGTTTTATAGCGACAGGGACCCCCATATACTACCTACTAAAGGTTTTAACCCCTTGATTGCCCCCTAGTTAACCCTTTCACCAGCGATCACCATATAATTGTTACAGGTGACGCTGGTTAGTTGGTTTTGGTTTTTTGTAGTTTATTACAGTTTTAGGGCACCCGCCGTTTATTACCCTATAAAGGTTTAACCCCCTAATTGCCCGGCGGTGATAGAAGTTAAGTTTTTAGGATCAGATAAGGTCTGCGTCGCCCCAGGCAGCGTCAGGTTAGCGCCAGTACCGCTAACACCTACGCACGCAGCATACACCTCCCTTAGTGCTATAGTATTTGAACGGATCGATATCTGATCCGATCAGATCTATACTCCCCAGCAGTTTAGGGTCCCCCAAAAAAACGCAGTGTTAGCGGGATCAGCCCAGATACCTGCTAGCACCTGCGTTTTGCTCCTCGGCCCAGCCCAGCCCAGCCCACCCAAGTGCAGTATCGATCGATAACTGTCACAAAACACTAAGCACACATAACTGTAGCGTTTGCAGAGTCAGGCCTGATCCCTGCGATCGCTAACAGTTTTTTGGTAGCGCTTTGAATCAGTCGCTGACAGTCAGGAGCTTTTTTGCCTGTGAGTCTCACTAGTGTACCCCTAAATTTAGAGCCCAAAATGGCAAATAGAAGGTACACTAGTGAAGAGGCCTACAGGATTCTGAGCATGACAGATAGTGAAGAGGAAGTCACTCATCTGTCAAGTTCAAGCTCAGAATACGAACCTGTAGAGGACAGCGGCTCCATGACAGATAGCTCTGACGACGGAGTTGTGGTCCCTGCTAGGGTCAGGCGTACCAGACCCCGATCTTCTTCTTCTGTCCTTGAAGTACAAGAACCGCAGGGCTCTCGTAGGGAGCAGAGAGGTACTAGTGCCGCTACTCCTTCTGGTGAACTGGCAAGCACCAGCGGCCTAGTACACCCTGGTCGTACATCCAGCACTGCAGTATCACGTGGTGACGTGGCGAGTCCCATAAGTGCAGTTCAAGCTGGCGAGGTGGCAAGCACAACTAGTGTCCCGCTGCCACCAATAAGACAAAGACAGGCCCGTCGTGCCCATAGTGCCCTTCCTGCTGCATTCGCCAATCCGAATTGGGTACCCACCACTTCTGCAGCACCCGTACTTCCCCCTTTCACTGGCCAACCCGGAATTCAGGTGGAAACAGTTGACTTTATGCCACTGGATTTTTATTCACTGTTTTTCACCGAAGATCTCTATAGATCTATTGTGGACCAAAGCAATTTGTACGCTGGTCAACACATCGCCGCCTATCCCCAGTCCTCCCTTGCCAGAGATTGGAGACCAATTACGGTCTCCGAATTTAAGATCTTTCTGGGCCTTTCCCTCAACATGGGCATAACCAAAAAGAGTGAGTTGCGGTCATATTGGTCCACTGACCCAATTCACCATATGCCCGTGTTCTCTGCTTCAATGGCCAGGGCACGATACGAGCAGATTTTGCGGTTCATGCACTTCAACGACAATGAACTCTGTCGTCCTCGTGGAGACCCTGCATACGATCGGCTCTACAAAATTCGGCCCCTCGTAAACCACTTCAACCAACGTTTTGCAGACTTGTTTACCCCCCATCAAGTTGTCTGCGTTGATGAGTCCCTGGTTAAGTTTTCTGGCCGCTTGTCCTTCAAACAGTACCTTCCCAGCAAGCGTGCCAGATACGGGGTCAAGATGTATAAGCTCTGTGACAGGGCCACAGGCTATACATGTAGATTCATGGTTTACGAGGGCAAAGATAGTCACGTAGAGCCGATAAACTGCCCTGACTACATAGGAAGCGCTGGCAAGATAGTGTGGGACTTGGTGTCACCCTTATTCGGAAAGGGGTACCACTTGTACGTGGACAATTATTATACGAGCGTGCCACTTTTTAGTCACTTGTTTGATCAGCAGATTGGAGCATGTGGCACCGTGCGACCTAATCGCCGGGGCTTTCCCCAGCGGCTTGTAGAGTCCCGTCTTAGGCTGGGGGAGAGAGCCTGCTTGCAGTATAATAATTTGCTCGCTATGAAGTGGAGGGATAAGAAGAATGTTTTCGTTCTCACCTCCCTTCATGCAGACATGACGACCCAAATTACTACGGCGACTGGTGTTGTGGAGAAACCCCTCTGTGTCCACGAATACAACCTTAATATGGGAGGGGTGGACCTCAACGACCAGTTGTTGGCGCCGTACCTAGTTGCCCGTAAGGCCAGACGCTGGTACAAAAAAGTGTCTGTTTATTTATTTCAATTGGCTTTGCTGAACGCTCATGTGCTATACAGAGCTTCAGGACGGACTGGATCCTTCCTTAAATTCCAGGAAGAGATCGTCAGAGCCCTTCTGTTTCCAGACGGTGCTCCACCTCACCTTCCCAATCCAAATGCAGTAGGCCGGCTGCATGAGAGGCATTTTCCTTATGTCCTCCAGAGTACCCCTACCCAACGAGCCCCCCAAAGAAAATGTCGTGTCTGCAGAAAGCGCGGATTTAGGCGTGACACCCGGTATTATTGTCCCTCCTGTCCTGGCAATCCTGGTCTTTGCATTGGTGAATGTTTTGAACGCTACCATACACTAGTTGAGTATTAGCGTAGGGTACAGCACTGCACAGACTAGGACACACTTCCACAGGGTCTCCCAAGATGCCATCGCATTTTGAGAGACCCAAACCTGGAACCGTTACAGTTTTAAAAGTTACAGTTATAAAAAAAAAAAAGTAAAAAAAAAAATATAAAATAAAAAAAACAAAAATAGTTGTCGTTTTATTGTTCTCTCTCTCTCTATTTTCTCTCTATTGTTCTGCTCTTTTTTACTGTATTCTATTCTGCATTGTTTTATTGTTATGTTTTATCATGTTTGTTTTTTAGGTATGTAATTTTTTTATAGTTTACTGTGTTTTAAATATTTTTTTGTTTTCAGGTACGCCATTCAGCTGCAGCGCGGATTTATTTATCTTGACAGCAACAGCGTTTGCTCCCACGATACATAAAGCCGTGACTCCAGCGCTGTCGGAGGTGATTTCACCACCACAGTTACATACTTCAGCATATATGCCGAAACGTGGGGGCAGAAGTGGGTGGAGGAGCGATTTGCTCCTGCCTTTTGCGGGAGGATGCCCCCATGCTTCGGCATATATATATTTTAGGTAGGCACAGGTTGCGTTAAATGTTTTATTTTTTACTATGGTTTTTTTTTGTATTTGCTTTGCAGGTATGGTAAGTATTACTGTTATACTGTAATGTTACTTTGTTTTTTGTTAACCATCATTTGCTTAGCAGGTACGCCATTCAGTTGCAGCGCGGATTTATTTATCTTGACAGCAACAGCGTTTGCTCCCACGATACATAAAGCCGTGACTCCAGCGCTGTCGGAGGTGATTTCACCACCACAGTTACATACTTCAGCATATATGCCGAAGCGTGGGGGCAGAAGTGGGTGGAGGAGCGATTTGCTCCTGCCTTTTGCGGGAGGATGCCCCCATGCTTCGGCATATATATATTTTAGGTAGGCACAGGTTGCGTTAAATGTTTTATTTTTTACTATGGTTTTTTTTTGTATTTGCTTTGCAGGTATGGTAAGTATTACTGTTATACTGTAATGTTACTTTGTTTTTTGTTAACCATCATTTGCTTAGCAGGTACACCATTCAGTTGCAGCGCGGATTTATTTATCTTGACAGCAACAGCGTTTGCTCCCACGATACAAAAAGCCGTGACTCCAGCGCTGTCGGAGGTGATTTCACCACCACAGTTACATACTTCAGCATATATGCCGAAGCGTGGGGGCAGTGGGTGGAGGAGCAATTTGCTCCTGCCTTTTGCGGGAGGATGCCCCCATGCTTCGGCATATATAAATGGTGCATGTATGCCCATCATTAGAAGTGGGTGGATGAAGGGAGGTATTCTAATGGTGGGCATACCCACCGATCAATATCTTTTTTTCGTTCAGCCCACAGGCTGCATGAAAAAAAAGTTTACAATATATGCCCAACAAGGACCAGCAACGTACTGGTATGTTGCTGGACTTTGAGTGGTTATACCAGAATGATGCCTGCAGGTTTAGGTATCATCTTGGTATCATTCTTTTCAGCCAGCGGTCGGCTTTCATGTAAAAGCAATCCTAGCGGCTAATTAGCCTCTAGACTGCTTTTACAAGCAGTGGGAGGAAATGCCCCCCCCCACCGTCTTCCATGTTTTTCTCTGGCTCTCCTGTCCCAACAGGGAACCTGAGAATGCAGCCAGTGATTCGGCCAGCTGACCATAGAGCTGATCGGAGACCAGAATGGCTCCAAACATCTCTATGGCCTAAGAATCCGGAAGCTACAAGCATTTCATGACTTAGATTTCGCCGGATGTAAACAGCGCCATTGGGAAATTGGGAAAGCATTTTATCACACCGATCTTGGTGTGGTCAGATGCTTTGAGGGCAGAGGAGAGATCTAGGGTCTAATAGACCCCAATTTTTTCAAAAAAGAGTACCTGTCACTACCTATTGCTATCATAGGGGATATTTACATTCCCTGATATAACAATAAAAATGATTTAAAAAAAATAAAAATGAAAGGAACAGTTTAAAAATAAGATAAAAAATCAAAAAATTAATTAAAAAAAAAAAAAAAAAAAAAAAAGCACCCCAGTCCCCCCCTGCTCTCGCGCAAAGGCGAACACAAGCGTTGGTCTGGCGTCAAATGTAAACAGCAATTGCACCATGCATGTGAGGTATCACCGCGAAGGTCAGATCGAGGGCAGTAATTTTAGCAGTAGACCTCCTCTGTAAATCTAAAGTGGTAACCTGTAAAGGCTTTTAAAGGCTTTTAAAAATGTATTTAGTTTGTCGCCACTGCACGTTTGTGCGCAATTTTAAAACATGTCATGTTTGGTATCCATGTACTCGGCCTAAGATCATCTTTTTTATTTCATCAAACATTTGGGCAATATAGTGTGTTTTAGTGCATTAAAATTTAAAAAAGTGTGTTTTTTCCCCAAAAAATGCGTTTGAAAAATCGCTGCGCAAATACTGTGTGAAAAAAAAAAATGAAACACCCACCATTTTAATCTGTAGGGCATTTGCTTTAAAAAAATATATAATGTTTGGGGGTTCAAAGTAATTTTCTTGCAAAAAAAAATAATTTTTTCATGTAAACAAAAAGTGTCAGAAAGGGCTTTGTCTTCCAGTGGTTAGAAGAGTGGGTGATGTGTGACATAAGCTTCTAAATGTTGTGCATAAAATGCCAGGACAGTTCAAAACCCCCCCAAATGACCCCATTTTGGAAAGTAGACACCCCAAGCTATTTGCTGAGAGGCATGTCGAGTCCATGGAATATTTTATATTGTGACACAAGTTGCGGGAAAAAGACAAATTATTATTATTTTTTTTTTTTTTTGCACAAAGTTGTCACTAAATGATATATTGCTCAAACATGCCATGGGAATATGTGAAATTACACCCCAAAATTCATTCTGTTGCCTCTCCTGAGTACGGGGATACCACATGTGTGAGACTTTTTGGGAGCCTAACCGCATAGGGGACCCCGAAAACCAAGCACCGCCTTCAGGCTTTCTAAGGGCGAAAATTTTTGATTTCACTCTTCACTGCCTATCACAGTTTCGGAGGCCATGTAATGCCCAGATGGCACAAACCCCCCCCCAAATGACCCCATTTTGGAAAATAGACACCCAAAGCTATTTGCTGAGAGGTATAGTGAGTATTTTGCAGACCTCACTTTTTGTCACAAACTTTTGAAAATTGAAAAAAGGAAAAAAAAAATACGTTTTTCTTGTCTTTCTTCATTTTCAAAAACAAATGAGAGCTGCAAAATACTCACCATGCCTCTCAGCAAATAGCTTGGGGTGTCTACTTTCCAAAATGGGGTCATTTTGGGGCGGTTTTGTGCTATCTTGGCATTTTATGGCCTTCAAAACTGTGATGGGTAGTAAGGAGTGAAATCAAAAATTAACGCTCTTAGAAATCCTGAAGGTGGTGATTGAATTTCGGGGCCCCGTATGAAGCTAGGCTCCCAAAAAGTGCCACTCATGTGGTATCCCCATACTCAGGAGAAGCAGCAGAATGTATTTTGGGGTGTAATTCCACATATGCCCATGGCATGTTTGAGCAATATATCATTTAGTGACAACTTTGTGCAAAAAAAAAAAAAAAATTGTCACATTCCCGCAACTTGTGTCAAAATATAAAATATTCCATGTACTCATCATGCCTCTCAGCAAATAGCTTGGGGTGTCTTCTTTCCAAAATGGGGTCATTTGGGGGGGTTTTGTGCCATCTGGGCATTTTATGGCCTTCAAAAATGTGATAGGTAGTGAGGAGTGAAATCACAACTTTACGCCCTTAGAAATCCTGAAGGCGGTGCTGGGTTTTCGGGGCCCCGTACGCGGCTAGGCTCCCAAAAAGTCCCACACATGTGGTATCCCCATACTCAGGAGAATCAGCAGAATGTATTTTGGGGTGCAATTCCACATAAGCCCATAGCCTGTGTGAGCAATATATCATTTAGTGACAACTTTGTGCAAAAAAAAAAAAAATTGTCACTTTCCCGCAACTTGTGTCAAAAAATAAAATATTCCATGGACTCAACATGCCTCTCAGCAAATAGCTTGGGGTGTCTACTTTCCAAAATGGGGTCATTTGGGGGGGGGTTTGTGCCATCTTGGCATTTTATGGCCTTCAAAACTGTGATAGGTAGTGAGGAGTAAAATCAAAAATTTATGCCCTTAGAAATCCTGAAGGCGGTGCTTGGTTTTTGGGGCCCCGTACGCGGCTAAGCTCCCAAAAAGTGCCACACATGTGGTATCCCCGTACTCAGGAGAAGCAGCAGAATGTATTTTGGGGTGTAATTCCACATATGCCCATGGCATGTTTGAGCAGTATATCATTTAGTGACAACTTTGTGCAAAAAAAAAAAAAATTGTCACTTTCCCGCAACTTGTGTCCAAATATAAAATATTCCATGGACTCAACATGCCTCTCAGCAAATAGCTTGGGGTGTCTACTTTCCAAAATGGGGTCATTTGGGGGGGGTTTGTGCCATCTTGGCATTTTATGGCCTTCAAAACTGTGATAGGTAGTGGGGAGTAAAATCAAAAATTTATGCCCTTTGAAATCCTGAAGGCGGTGCTTGGTTTTAGGGGCCCCGTACGCGGCTAGGCTCCCAAAAAGTCCCACACATGTGGTATCCCCGTACTCAGGAGAAGCAGGAGAATGTATTTTGGGGTGTAATTCCACATATGCCCATGGCATGTTTGAGCAATATATCATTTAGTGACAACTTTGTGCAAAAAAAAAAAAAAAAAAATTGTCACTTTCCCGCAACTTGTGTCCAAATATAAAATATTCCATGGACTTAACATGCCTCTCAGCAAATAGCTTCGGGTGTCTACTTTCCAAAATGGGGTAATTTGGGGGGGGGTTTGTGCCATCCTGGCATTTTATGGCCTTCAAAACTGTGATAGGTAGTGAGGAGTAAAATCAAAAATGTATGCCCTTTGAAATCCTGAAGGCGGTGCTTGGTTTTCGGGGCCCCGTACGCGGCTAGGCTCCCAAAAAGTCCCACACATTTGGTATCCCCGTACTCAGGAGAAGCAGCTGAATGTATTTTGGGGTGCAATTCCACATATGCCCATGGCCTGTGTGAGCAATATATCATTTAGTGACAACTTTTTGTAATTTTTTTTTTTTTTTTTTTTTTTTTTGTCATTATTCAATCACTTGGGACAAAAAAAAAAATATTCAATGGGTTCAAACATGCCTCTCAGCAATTTCCTTGGGGTGTCTACTTTCCAAAATGGGGTCATTTGGGGGGGTTTTGTACTGCCCTGCCATTTTAGCACCTCATGAAATGACATGGACAGTCATAAACTAAAAGCTGTGTAAATTCCAGAAAATGTACCCTAGTTTGTAGGCGCTATAACTTTTGCGCAAACCAATAAATATACGCTTATTGACATTTTTTTTTACCAAAGACATGTGGCCGAATACATTTTGGCCTAAATGTATGACTAAAATTGATTTTAATGGATTTTTTTTATAACAAAAAGTAGAAAATATCATTTTTTTTCAAAATTTTCGGTCTTTTTCCGTTTATAGCGCAAAAAATAAAAGCGGCAGAGGTGATCAAATACCATCAAAATAAAGCTCTATTTGTGGGAAGAAAAGGACACAAATTTCGTTTGGGTACAGCATTGCATGACCGCGCAATTAGCAGTTAAAGCGACGCAGTGCCAAATTGTAAAAAGTGCTCTGGTCAGGAAGGGGGTAAATCCTTCCGGGGCTGAAGTGGTTAAAACTGCTCACAGCTGTAATGTATTATCACATACCGGCAATACAGAAAAAATTGAAAAAAATACCCCCCCAAAAAATGGCCCTTCAGGTCTGGTATTGATATTAAGCGGAACCAGGCACCAAATTTTTTTTTAGTCCCCCAGGCACTATATACTATGAACAGCAGCATATACTATACGGCCTGCCTTATATACTGTGCAGAAAAATTGGGCCTTAGGTGTTGGTGGTGCCAGAACACTGTAACCCCCTCACAGTTACTCTTGTTGGGCGTAGGATTGGCCCTGCTGTGAAATATTATATCAAGAATTATAATTACATGGCCCTGTTAAACAGGGGCATAAAAATTGGGCCTTTGGTTTTGGTGGTGCCAAAACACTGTAACCCCTCATAGTTACTCTTGTTGGACGCAGGAACGGGCCTTGCTTAACTATTATTTTAAAAATTGTGATTACATGGCTCTGTTAAACAGGGGCAGAAAAATTGGGCCTTTGGTTTTGGTGGTGCCAGAACACTGTAACTCCTCGCAGTTACTCTTGTTGGGTGCAAGAACTGGCCCTGCTGTGAAATATTATAGCAAAAATTGTAATTACATGCCCCTGATAATCCACTTCAGCACCGGAAGAATTTCCCATCTTCCTGACCAGGCCATTTTTTGCAATACTGTACTGTGTTGCTTTAACTGACAATTGCGCGGCCGCGCGACGTTGTACCCAAACAAAATGTATGTCCTTTTTTCCCCACAAATAGAGCTTTCTATTGGTGGTATTTGATCACCTCTGCGGTTTTTATTTTTTACGCTATTAACAAAAAAAGAGCGACAATTTAAAAAAAAAACACAATATTTTGTACTTTTTGCTATAATAAATATCCAAAAAAAAAGTTTAAAACAAATTTCTTCATCAGTTTAGGCCCATATGTATTCTTCTACATTTTTTTGGTAAAATAAGCATATATTGATTGGTTTGCTCAAAAGTTATAGCGCAAAATAGGGGATAGCTTTATGGCATTTTTATTATTATTTTTATTTTTTTTACTAGTAAAGACGGTGATCTGCGATTTTTATCGGGACTGCAACATTGCAACGGACACATTGGACACCTTTGACAATTTTTTGGGACCAGTGACATTTATACAGTGATCAGAGCTAAAAATAGCCACTGATTACTGTATAAATGTCACTGGCAGGGAAGGGGTTAACACTGGGCATTGATCAAGGGGTTAAATGTGTTCCCTATGTGTGTTCTAACTGTATGGAGGAATGTGGCTGACTAGAGGAGGAGAGAGATCATTGTTCCTACTTAGTAAAACACATGATCTGTCTCCTCTCCACTGACAGGACTGGGATTTGTGCGTTTACACACACAGATCCCAGTTTTCGCTCTGTCACGAGTGATCACGGGTGTCCGGGCATCGCGCCCGCCGAGCATGCGCGTCGGCTCCGGGGGCATGCTGTGGGCGCACGCGCATGCCTGCTATAGCGTCTTAAAGAGCCAACGTACAGCTATGACGGCTCATGCAGCAGTGCCATCCTGCTGCAGTATAACTGTGGTGGCTAGTCAGGAAGTGGTTAAACAGGGGCAGAACAATTGGGCCTTGGGTGGTGGTGGTGGTGCCCTAAACCAAAAATATTGTTGGAATCTAGTATCATCAAGATTGAGGAGGAATAGGATAGTCAGCATAGGCAGTCTTCAAGGAATCCCAGATCCATAGAAAATTGAATCAGTTACATCAGCATCAGGTGCTTGATAGCTGCTGATCCAAGACTGATTCATTTTTATGAATGTGAGCCTATCAATGGAATTTGTGGACAGGCGCACTCTTTGATCCCTTACAAACCCTCCAGCAGCACTGAATGTGCGTTCAGAAAGCACGCTGGATGCAGGACAGGCCAGTAGCTCGATTGCATATTGAGCAAGTTCTGGCCAGTGGTCCATCCCCAAGACCCAGTAACCCAGTGGATGCTCTGTTGGAAAGGTCTCCAAGTCTGCTCTTGCCCCTAGATATTCCTGCACCATATAATGCAAATGCTGGTGATGGTTGCTTGAACCGATCAGACCTTGGCGCTGAGGACTGAAAAATTGTTTAAAGGCATCGGTCAGCCAGCCACCTTCTCCATCGCTCTTCCTCTGACTGAACGAAGCCTCAGCAACACGTTGTCCAGCACCTGGAAATGGTAACCTCCCAGGGTCTGGAAATGCTTTACACAAACCTTTCTTCAAGGCCTCCTGAAGATGTTTCATCCTCTGCTCCCTCCCTCAAGACAGGATGAGATCTGCAGCCAGTAATGATCCCTCTCCCTGATACCACGAATCCTAGGGTCCTTTCCCAGGCTTTGCAGAATCAGGGAGGCCATGCTGTGTAAGTTTGCAGAGGCATTCGATTCTGAGTGCTCTGGGTCACTAAGGATCACATTATCCATAACTACCTACTCCCAGCCAAGCCTTGAAGACTGCTGCTGAGTGTTATCCTCATGCTGACACAATCCTCCTGCTCCTCCTCTTCTTCCTGTGTGTTTGGCGGGCCCGCAGGAATGCTATCTGGATAAAGGTGGCCTTGAGAGGAAAGAAAGTCCTCCTCTTCCTCCCGCTGTTCTACCTCACGTACCCTGTTCATGATTCCAAGAAGCGTGTGCTTCAGCAGGAAGACTAGATGGACAGTGTCACTGATGCATGCATTTTCCCTGCTCACCATCCTTGTGGCCTCCTCAAATGGTGACAGGACAGTGCATGCATTCTTAATCAATACCCACTGGCGTGGCGAAAAGAAGCCAAGCTCCCCTGACCCTGTCCTGGTACCATACTCGCACATGTGCTCATTGATGGCCCTCTGCTGTGTGTGCAGCAGCTGCAACATTGCCAATGTTGAGTTCCACCTGGTGGGCATGTCACAAATGAGGCGGTTGGTGGGCAGGTTGCATTCACTTTGAATGTCAGCCAGCCCAGCACTGGCATTGTATGACCGGAGGAACTGACCACAGACTTTTCTGGCTTGCCTCAGGAGATCTCGTAAGCTTGGGTATCTGGTCAAGAAGCGCTGCACCACCAAATTCAGGACATGTGCCAAACATGTCGGAGGGCGGAGAGAAGTTGGTGCCATTGTCGCTTACAACCATTCCTGGCTGAAGCTGGTGTGGTGTCAACCACCTCTGAGCCTGCCCCTGCAGAGCTGACAGAATCTCAGTGTGGCTCCTGTCCCCTAGGCAGACCAACTTAAGCACCGCATGGCATCTTTTAGCCTGACTGCTTGCGTAGCCCCTTGAATGCTTATGGAGCTCTGCTGGTTCAGAGGATAAATCTGCAGAAGAGGCTATAGAGGAAGAAGAAGAGGAGGGGATGGAGGAGAGAGCTATGGCAGAATCACCACTAGCATTTTGGAGGCGCGGTGGCGGAACAAGCTCCAACAACACTGAACCCTGTCCTGCATCCTTCCCAGCTGCCAGCAGAGTTACGCAGTGCACCGTGAAGGAAAGGTAACGTCCCTGCCCATGCCCGCTGGACCATGGGTCAGCAGTAATATGAACCTTACTGCTGACTGCCCTGTCCAACGAGGCCAAAACATTGCCTTCCACATGCTGGTAAAGAGCCAGAATGGCCTTCCGTGAAAAAGAAAGGCATTTAGGAACCTGCCACTGAGGTACAGCACATTCCACAAATTTCACGAAAGGTCGCAGAGTCTACCAGCTGAAAAGGCAGCAGTTGCAGTGCTAGCAATTCGGCCATGCTAGCATTTAAACGCTGAGCATGTGGATGGCTGGGACCAAATTTCTTTTTGCGGTTCAGCAACTGGGGTAGGGAAACTTACCTGCTAAAATCAATTGGTGGTGTACTGCTAGCAGATAGGCTGCAAGTACTTGGGACACCTATTGCTATACCTCCATTCCTCTCAGTGCAGGTTTTTGAGAGGATTGGAGGTATAGTAGGGTTAGAAATCCCAGATGAGGAGCAAGGAGAAGTCCGCCTATTTCTATAATGTGCATCTTTCAAGTGTTGTTGTCAACGGACTGCATGGCAGGTCGTCATATGTCTGGTCAAGCATGTGGTGCCCAAGCGGCTTCTGTTCTGGCCACGCTTAATCCGCTTCAGACATAGGTTGCAAAAAGCAACGGTGCGATCCACTGCACACATATCGAAAAAGGCCCACACCAAGGAACTCTTAAAAGTCAGCAGGGAGTCAGCAGTGCTCTGCACCTGCGGAGCTCTGCGGTGTGATGCAATAGGGTGGCGGCCCTTAAGCTGCTCCCTAGAGGACATCCTGCCTCATTGGAGTTGTGCCTCCTCCTCCTCACTTTCCTCCTCTCTTCTCTCAGGCACCCAAGTACAGTCAGTGACCTCATCATCCCCTCCCTCCTCATCACTGGAGCAAACATGGCAGTATGCTGCAGCTGGGGGAACATGACTGTCAGCCTCTTGTCCTTCTGTGGCACCCCCTTTCGCGTTACTCCCTTCCTCAACCTGTGAACCAACATCGGAGCCTTCAAATCTCTGCGCATATACACACACACAGTCTAATTTATATATATATATATATATATATATATATATATATATATATATATATGTATATATATATATATATATATATATATATATATATATATATATATATATATATATATATATATATATATATATATATATATATATATATATATATATATATATATATATATATATATATACACACTCTGCCAGAGGCGTAACTACAATCTTCAGGGCCCCGATGCAAGAAACCATGGAGGGCCCCCCTGGCAGGGCTCTTTTCTCCGAGCCCGATGGCGGAACACCAGGGCCCGGTCGCAAGTGGGTGGCTGCATGTAAAGGAATCATTCCCCCCCCCCGCTTCTCCTCCTCTCCCTCCCACAGGCATTCAGGGGCTGCAGGAGGAAAATGGAGAGATGGGTTCCTCTATGTCGGTGTTTCTCAATCTTTTTCCAGTCAGGGCACCCTTGAAGTGGCTGCACTGCAGCCACCCTGCAACTGTGTGCACTGCATGCAGTTGCAGCATAGTGATGATGCATTTAAGGGGTTAAAACAGGCGGTCAGGAGGCAACATATTGCCTCTTTACCGGCTGTCAAATGCCTCTGAAAAGCGATTTGAGCATGGATCACTTTTCAGAGGAACAGCATTTTTTTTTGCTGGTACTATGAACAAGCAAAAAAAAAAAATCGGATCTAATGGGACACATATAGGGGGTCAGGATTAAAAGCGCATACATAAAATGTGCATATATACATGTAAACACACATACATACACACACACACATACATAAATACACACACACACACACACACACACACACACATACACACATATATATATATATATATATATATACATACTGTATATATATATATATATATATATATATATATACATAAATGCACACACACATAAACCAGTGGCAGATGGTGCTCAAATTTTTTTGGGGGGGCGCAAGCAAACTGAAAAATTCTTAAAAAAAAACGCATCAATTGCAGCCTCACTGTGCACATCAATTGCCACCACTGTACCCATCATATGCAGCCACTGTGCCCATCAAACGCAGCCACTGTGCACATCAATTGCCACCACTGTACCCATCATATGCAGCCACTGTGCCCATCAAACGCAGCCACTTTGCCCATCAGCGCTCGCTTCTCATCCTCAGCAGGGAGGCGGGGCGGCGTGATGAGCTGAGTACACAGGCTCTGTCTATCTCGGTGGCAGATTTAAATGGCGCAAACGGCACACGGCATTGGGCAAGGCTGCACTGGGCCCAATGCCAGTCTCTCCGTCCTGGAGGGGCCAGGACGGAGAGACTGACACGGACTTCACACCAGCGCTGTCTCAGCACAGCATACCGCACCAAATTCCACTGATTTTGCATAGAAAGCCGTTATAGTATGGTGCACTGATGCACCAGTGCCATGTGAGTACCCCGGTGTGGGGAGCGTTTTCTTTTAATAAAAGTATTTTGACTATATTACACTATATAGTTTCCTTTTCATTCTATGTATGGAGCCACATTGTTTCCAGCTGGAGGAGTGCAGCAGACACTGAGACTGAGCCCAGGGGTGGCTCCAAAGCATATTTGGACTCAGGGTAGAAGCTGAGTCACACGCTCTGAGGTGAGCACATTAGCTTAAGGGGGTCACGAAGGAGCACAGGAGCATGTTTTGCAGCACTCAGGATATATTCAGCATGATGTTGGATTGTTGTCACAGCTGAACACCACCTGCACGCATTGTTTTATTATCACTGCTGGACATTATTTGCACGCACTATTTAGAGTGCCAAAGAGAACTTTTTTTTTCATTATTTATTATTTATTAATTTTTTCATTTAAGAAAAGCAGGTTACTGTATATTGAGCACTAAGCACTTTTTATGTTGATTAAGACACTATGTATGGTGTAACAAGTACTAATAAGCACTAATTTATGGTGTAACAAGCACTTGTTTTTTCACACCTTGTTTATTTATTCAACATTCATATTATTTGTATTTAATATTATCGCACTAGTAAGCACAGAGTTGGTTATTATTAATTTTGTTTTTGGTGTCACCCAAGCGCAGCGCATAACTTGTAAATTTATCCTATGCACGTTATATGAAGCGTGATTAGCGCATGCAGCTGGAAG
This sequence comes from Lithobates septentrionalis, assembly GCA_037952835.1. Taxonomy (NCBI): domain Eukaryota; kingdom Metazoa; phylum Chordata; class Amphibia; order Anura; family Ranidae; genus Lithobates; species Lithobates septentrionalis. The sequence goes on along the minus strand of JBBDGP010001605.1, from coordinate 934,721 downwards.
TAGCACAAGCAAGGCATAAGATCATTGTGGCTCACAGAATTTTTCCAATTTGATATTATATTGTTTGTGGTATGTATGCTGTTAAAAATCTGGAGAGATAGACAGCGTGGTTTCCCTGTGTGTGTGATCTCCAATTCGTGCTGTAACAAACTGTGCCACAAAAGTCCAGTATACAGCCTCATCCAAGTAGGGGGTGAGGGCGTGCTTTCAGTGGAAGAGAGCACAAGGGGAGTATTGGCCAGCTCCCATAGGAAAGGAAAAGTAACTGGAACCTCACTGACGATCCAGTAATGGGGAATCAGGTGGGAAGAGGTGCTAAAGTTTACGGGGCGCCATTGACACCCTGGGAGGAAGTCAAGGGCCGCTATGGGAAGTGGGTAGTGAAGTACCTAAAGTAATGGCACAGTTTGGCAAAGACAACGGATTGGCCAGTACCCATACAGGGAACATTTGATGTCAGAGTTTGGACAGCATTACACCATAACTTTAAGAGTAGGATGATTGAGCCTAATGAAGTTGCAGCATGGGCCAGATGGGAGGCAAAGGCATATGGGAAAACAGCTAAGGTCCTAGTTGCAACACTGCCCAAGGTATCGGAGGAAGAAGGTGAGTTATCAGAGGAAATGATTGCTAGTACACATATGTTAGCAAAAACACACATCAGAAACCCAAGTAGGCCTGTCTCTGACCAACTAATATCTAGTAGTGGGTCCCCACCACCATATGTCACATCATCTACCCCTCTTGGAGCAGGTGCTATAGAAGCATCTGCGCCAATGAGAGAGGAGGTGATGCAAGGATGTGTACCAGACACACCACCTAAGGGTAAACATTGGTATCAGTCGCCAGGATGGAGTAGCATGCCTCCGTCCAAGTTGCTGAGTACAGAAGATTCGCCAGATGTAAGTTGGCAGGATAAAAGTTTCCTAAGAACACCTGTCGGGATGACAACAATACAAGGGGTGAGTATGCAACAAGAAAGAATTTACCCACCTCTCCCCCCTGACTCAGATGACGAAGAAGTAATAACTTCTAAACAAGGGGGGACAGGAAGGTTATTACCAGTAAGAGAGCAGAGAGCTTATAATGATAAGAGTGAATTAACAGGGACTATAGTCCACCATATGCCCTGGACTCCTGGGAGATGAATACTTTCTTGAATTCAATCCCCAAGCCTAGGCATAGTCCTCATCTGTTTGCTAAGCAGCTATGCAACATAGCTGCAAGCTACAGAGCAAATTGGGAGGACATGTTACGAATTATAAAGGGGGTGTCAGGAATAAGTGATGCTGATCTTATGATACAGGAGGCAAGGTTAGTAAAATCAGAATATTTAGGGGTCTTCAAATGGGACTCACCAAAATTGGCACTAGAAAAGTGTGAGAAATTGAAGGAGAGGATAGGGAAGATTTTTCCGGCAGCTTCCTGGAATAAGGTGAGTTCAATGACCCAAGAAAGTAAAGAGGAAGTGCACCAATACACTGATCGGTTTAGGAATGCAGTCCTTGAGACTGGGCAGGACCCAGATAGTCCAGCCTTGGCCTCAATGATTGTCACCATGTGGGGCACAGGTTTGAAAAAATCTGTTCAGGAAAAGTTAACCACCCGTTATCCTGAGTGGAAGACCATGAGCCTACAAGCTCTGACCTCCAGTGGCATCCCATATCCAAAATAATATGGATGACATGGAGGCAAGAAAGCCACAAAAGGTGTTGCTCTCCTACCTCCCACCAAAAGAAGCCCCACAGGGCGAAAAGGGGAGGGAGGGAGGGTGGGAGACCAAGAGCTATGGGTGTGTGTTTTAACTGCCAAAAATCTGGCCACATTGCTAAATTTTGCCGTTCACCCAGGAAAAGTGGCATGGATGCTTGGGGAAAGAGGGATTGACAGGCAGAGGCCCCAGTGTAGTCAGTAATGTCTGAAACTGATGGTAATGATGCTTTTGTAAAAAATTTTGGCAGAACAAAATTCTAAGGTAGCTAAAGATAAGCTACAGTGGTGCCAGGAAAGTTTTCCTGGGGCACTGTATCTTTAAAGGGGGTAAACACCTAACCTCAGAAAGGAAAGAGGTGATACGTTCATACCCCCTTCCAAAGAATCAAATGTCTCTAAGAGCATTTTTGGGTTTGGTTGGTTACTGCAGACAATGGATCCCAAATATGTCCCAAATAGCTAAACCATTGTATGCTTTAACCTCGGGTAAGGCTGTGCATTTTGAGTTGTCTGCTGAGGAGATACAGGCTGTAGAGGTATTAAAGGAGGCTATCATGGCATCTCTAGCATTGGCACTGCCTGACTATAAAAATAACGTTTACCTATTCTGTCATGAATCAGATAATCAGGCATCTGGAGTGTTAACACAAAAATCTGCTGATAAGCATAAACCTGTGGGATAATTTTCCCAGCCTCTTGATCCTGTAATCTCAACAGCAGCACCTTGTGTGAAAGCCACGGCAGCAGCAGCCATGTTAGTGAAGAAAACTGCTGAAATTGTGTTGGGGAACACCCTGATTCTCATGGTCCCCCATGCAGTGGAGCAGGTGCTGGGACATCTTAACACAAGACACTTATCTGCTGCTAGGTTAACTAAGTATGAGCTGGCTTTGCTTACACCAAGTAATATCATCATTAAGAGGTGTGACGTTTTAAATTCAGCCACTTTGTTACCCATTCGGCCTACTCCAGGGGAGTGGGTACATGACTGTTGTCACACAACTGAGGCCTACTATGAGCTCCCAGTGACGGTACAGGATTTTGCCCTGGAGAACCCAGAGCTGGAACTGTGGCTAGATGGTTCCAGGTATTACACTGAGAAAGGTTCTCCCGTCACTGGTTTGGCTGTGGTAAGTCAGAAGAAAGTAATTTTCCAGAGGGCTCTACCAAATCATTGTTTTGCCCAAGTGGCGGAGTTGGAGGCCTTGATAAAAGCGTGTGAATTGGCAGAGGGGAAATCAGTGAATATATACACTGATTCTCGTTATGGCCGTGGTGCTATACATGATTTTTTTTCTATTCTATAAAAAAGCCATCATTTTTTGACATCTCAGGGCAAGCCTATTAAAAACTCTTCTCAGGTGAAGGCCCTACTTGAAGCTATCACTTTGCCCGCTGCAGTTGCAGTGGTCAAGGTGAAGACTCACACAAAAGCGTCTGATGCTGTTGCAATAGGTAACCAAAGGGCAGATGAGGCAGCTAAGGCAGCTGCCTTGCTCCCCCTGGTGGTAAGTGATGATGAAAGAGTATATTTCCTAAAAGGGGATACAAACACTCAAACCCTACAACAATTGCAGAGCACAGCATCTCGAGAGGTAATCAATAAGTGGAAAAAGAACAATTGTCATTACAATGAGGATACCGGTATTTGGCTCCATGAGGATGGGAGGCCGTGTGCCCCTCCTTCGATGTACCCTTCTCTTTGTTCTATGGCACATCTCCCTTCTCATGTAGCCAAAGGGGGGATGGTTGATCTGATATGGAAATTGTGGTATGCACCAGGCATTGAAGAAGTAGCTAAACAGTATTGTCAGGCTTGCTTGATCTGTGCACAATATAATCCAGGGAAACGGGTAAAAACTCCTCAGGGTCACATTCCGAGGGCTCTATATCCCTTCCAGAGATTCAGATAGAGGAAGTCACTTTACTGGGCAGGTAATGAAAGAGGTACTTGCAGCCTTTAACATTGAGCAACGCTTACACACTCCATACAACCCCACAGCTAGTGGTAAGGTAGAAAAATACAACGGGCTACTAAAAGCCAAGTTGAGTAAAATTACAGCTGAGACAGGGCTAAATTGGCTCCAAGGGTTGCCTATAGCTCTGTTTGCATTGAGAATCACACCAAAACAAAAAGGGAAGCTCTGTCCCTATGAAATATTATTTGGATCAGCACCAAAGACGTGGGTCACTCACTGAATATATCATCGGGTTACACAGGCATTTAAATCAATTGCATAAGAACATATATTCATCCCTTCCAGACCCAGATGCCCTTGAAGGGACTCGTGACCTGCAGCCAGGTGACTGGGTAATGGTGAAAAAGCATCAGAGGAGGGGTCTGGATCCCAGGTGGACAGGACCCTACCAGGTGCTACTTACTACAGCTACAGCAGTGAAGCTGGAAAACAGGGATACTTGGATACATGCTTCACATTGTAAACGTGTACATTCTGCAATTGTATCTGAGCAGTAGGACCAGTTCTCCTGCCTAAGGATTCTGTGTCCTCAGCAAGACACTGCTCAGAATGTAATCATATCTCTCTAGTCATTGCAGGAACATCTAACAAGAAGTTGTGCTGTGTTTAAAGTACCCGATGAAAGATCATGAGTGCCTGGAAAAGCTTGCTGCTGTTGGCGTGGTGTGGACTTGTGGATGGTCAAACCTATCTGAATAGGATGATCCAATTACATGAGGTGATCAGTACTAGGGATGAGCCGAACACCCCCCGGTTCGGTTTGCACCAGAACCTGCGAACGGACCGAAAGTTCGCACGAACGTTAGAACCCATTGACGTCTATGGGACTCGAACGTTCGAAATCAAAAGTGCTCATTTTAAAGGCTAATTTGCATGGTATTGTCCTAAAAAGGGTTTGGGGACCCGGGTCCTACCCCAGGGGACATGTATCAATGCAAAAAAAACTTTTAAAAACGGCTGTTTTTTCGGGAGCAGTGATTTTAATTATGCTTAAAGTAAAAAAAAAAAGTGAAATATTCCTTTAAATATCGTACCTGGGGGGTGTCTATAGTATGCCTGTAAAGTGACGCGTGTTTCCCGTGTTTAGAACAGTCCTTGCACCAAATGTCATTTTTAAAGGAAAAAATCTCATTTAAAACTGCTTGCGGGTTTAATGTCATGTCGGGTCATGGCAATATGGATGAAAATCAGTGAGACAAACGGCATGGGTACCCCCCAGTCCATTACCAGGCCCTTTGGGTCTTGTATGGATATTAAGGGGAACCCCGCACCCAAATTAAAATAAGGAAAGGCCCTATATACTCTGAATAGCAGTATACAGGCGGTGCAAACAAGACAGGGACTGTAGGTTTGTTGTTAAGTAGAATCTCTTTGTCATTTTGAACGGCTACATTTTTAACGTGTTTAGCTCCAGCCAAAAAATCTTTTTTAAGCTTTTTGGAAAACATAGGGAAGGGTTATCACCCCTGTGACATTTGTTTTGCTGTCTTTCCTCCTCTTCAGAAGATTTCACCTCACTTTTTGTCCCAATGAAAAATGTTTTTTGAAAATTTGGGTTTTTTTGTGGAACAAGGATTGGAAAGCATCAGTGGAAAGGAGAAATTGTTTTCCCATATTAACTCTTACAGGAGAGAATTTCCCTTCCTAGGGGTAGATTTCATCTCACTTCTTGTTGTCTCCTTCCGTTTGCAAGTAGGAGTCGTTTGTAAGTTAGATGTTTGAAAGTAGGGTCCTGCCCTATATACTCAGCAGAAATTTGGGTCTTAGGTGTTGCTGTGGCCACAACACTGTAAGCCGTCACAGGGCCCTGCTGTGAAATATTAGATCAAGAATTGTAATTACATGCCCCTGTTGAACAGGAGCTGAAAAATTAGGCCTTAGGCACTGGTGGTGGCGCCCAGATCCAAAAATGTTCTTACAAGCTGGTGCCACAACACTGCAACCCCTCACAGACACTCTAGTTGGAACGCAGGAACGAGCCCTGCTGCAAAGTATTGCATCAAAAATTGTAATTACACGCCCCTGTTAGACAGGGGCAGAAAAATTGGGCCTTAGGCACTGGTGCTGGTGCCACAACACTGCAACCCCTCACAGACACTCTAGTTGGAATGCAGGAACGAGCCCTGCTGCAAAGTATTGCATCAAAAATTGTAATTACACGCCCCTGTTAGACAGGGGCAGAAAAATTGGGCCTTAGGCACTGGTGCTGGTGCCACAACACTGCAACCCCTCACAGACACTCTAGTTGGAATGCAGGAACGAGCCCTGCTGCAAAGTATTACATCAAAAATTGTAATTACGACACGGGGCGACAGCAGATTCACGCTTTCTGACCCAGATCAACTGCCCGACTTCTTTCTCTTTATTGAACAGGAACCGATAGAAGTATTAAACTGGTTAGACCCTCCAGAGGATAGATCAAGACAGCTGGGACTTGGCCCACTTCCACAGCGCCGCAGACGTCCTAGGTCTAGATCAGTTTCTTCCGGCCCAGGGATAAGAAGACCTACTTCTCCAGAAGATTAACTCAGTAGCTATTTGGGGACTGATGGCTTGTTTTGTCTTGCCATGCCAATTATATTTCCGAGGGCTCCCAGTAGTTTTGCTGCATTTTTCAGGTGGCATAAGATGTTTTTCGATCCCTTAACTGTGCTTTTCCTACTTGAAAGCTAAGACCTCCAGTAAGCCTAGTAGGGGATATAGTGAATATAGGGTTCGGATCTACTGGCTCTTTCCCTGCTCTTTGCCAATATACTATTTGGCTGGGGTTCGGGTGAGAACATAGATTGAAGCCACTTTTGTGCCTCTCACTATGACGAACGTCAGGTAAAGCAAATGTATACCAACGTTTTATTTTCCAAAGATGTTCTGTTTTGTCTCAGACTGATCCCTCTCACCCTCTCCTGATATTATATGCAGTGAGGGATGTGTGGCGGGGGTGGGGGTGCTGCCCTGGGGGGGGGGTCTGGCACTTGGTCTTACTCAATCTCTGCTTCAGAGGATACAGGTCTAAAGGGCGCTACGCATGGAGCAGCGGATTGCCCCCTCAGGGGGTTCCCCCCGCTCCCTATACCTCCCATATACTCACAATATTGTTTTGGCTCCATAACCTTCTTTATATGCCAGAGCCAAGGTAATTGTTATATGTTTACCCTAGGGTTAATTATTTGACCTCCAGTAAGCCTAGTAGGGGATATAGTGAATATAGGGTTCGGATCTACTGGCTCTTTCCCTGCTCTTTGCCAATATACTATTTGGCTGGGGTTCGGGTGAGAACACAGATTGAAGCCACTTTTGTGCCTCTCACTATGACGAACGTCAGGTAAAGCAAATGTATACCAATGTTTTGTTTTCTTATTCTCCAAAGATGTTCTGTTTTGTCTCAGACTGATCCCTCTCACCCTCTCCTGATATTATATGCAGTGAGGGATGTGTGGCGGGGGTGGGGGTGCTGCCCTGGGGGGGGGGTCTGGCACTTGGTCTTACTCAATCTCTGCTTCAGAGGATACAGGTCTAAAGGGCGCTACGCATGGAGCAGCGGATTGCCCCCTCAGGAGGTTTCCCCCGCTCCCTATACCTCCCATATACTCACAATATTGTTTTGGCTCCATAACCTTCTTTATATGCCAGAGCCAAGGTAATTGTTATATGTTTACCCTAGGGTTAATTATTTGAACCCAATGCACATACTTGGTTGACTGTTATCACTTATGCCCCACACTTGTTTACTATTAAATATTAAGTGTGCCATACATATTACTTACATGCCTGGTCTGCTGTCGGGATCACGGCTCAGGTCCATTCATCCTGATCTTTCCCCCACAATAGGACAGGCACAGTTTGTGCCTAAAACGTGATCTTTCACGCAGTGTTTTGCATTAGCGAACACATTAGTTTCCCAGACACATCCATTTAGGTGTCTTTTCATTTATACCTTACTTCTTCCATTCTACACACGCTCCTTTCTTATCTCTTACTCCTCTCCCCCCCCCTCCTCCCCCCCTTTTTTTCCTTTTTTTCCCTCTTTCTCTTCCCCTCATTTTTCCCTTCTCTTTTTTCTTCCTTTTATGCTCCCTATACCTTTCCTCTATATCCTATTACTCTCTCTCCTTTACAGCCTTTGGCACTCCAGCATGGCTCACACGGTGACTTTGCGCCCACACCTGAAACTTTGTTCGTATAATGCAAACTGACTTAACATCGCGTCGAAACGTGGGCAAATTCTGTATCAGATGCACAAAAGACAGGTCAGCATACTTTTGCTACAGGAGACCCACTTCCATTCTGACTCCACTCCTTCCTGCTCCAATAGATATTTTAATAGATGGATTCACAGTACCAACCCGACACAAAAATCTAAGGGAGTATCTATTGCGTTCCATAAAACACTCCCTATTGAGCTGCTCGATCATGTTGCAGATCCCCAGGGCAGGTATGTTTTTGTGAAAATTTCCCTATGGGGGACTAAACTGACGATAGCTAACATATACTTGCCTAATACACACCAAGTCCCATCAGCCTTGCAGTACCTAAAGATTTTGGCGGGTTTCGCGGAGGGCAAGATCATACTCGGAGGGGACTTCAATACCCCCTTGGATCCACTTTTGGATTCATTGACATCCCGTTCCTCTATATCCTTCCCGAAAATACGGGCCCTAAGACGGGCCACCCACAATATGCATCTCATTGACGTATGGCGAATACTGTATCCCGACTCACGAAACTACACACACTTCTCTAACGTACACCAATCATACAGTCGATTCGATTATTTCCTAATCGATCACGGCTGCTTAGATTGGTCCCCCAGTTGTGAAATAGACCCTATGGTTTGGTCCGACCACTCACCTATATTCCTGACGCTTACAATCCCCTCTACTCCAATAAAAGAATGGACATGGAGGTTAAATGACTCTCTCTTGACTGAACCAGGGTTTGATACACAGATAGCGGAGACGATATCAAACTTTTTCACAGACCACACCTCTGACGACACCTCACCACCCATTAAATGGGAGGCATTGAAGGCGGTATTACGGGGTAGGTTTATTCAAATGGGAGCCCGCATGAAAAAAGAACGCTCAGCTGCGATAGCTAAGGCAATACACAAGCTTAGGACACTAGAAACTACTCATAAGCGTTCTCCGACGGTGGAAGTGCTCGCGGAGGTTTCTTCCGCTCGCACTCAACTTAGAGAGTTATATGAGGCATCAGCCCGCACGTTTGAGGACAAATTAGCCTTTCATCAATACAAATTTCGGGATAAATGTGGTAGACCCCTGGCTCGCACCCTACATACCAAACAACCTAACACCTTCATACCCCTCATACGGGACAGTTCTGGGAAAACTGTCTCATCACCATCTGAGATGGGGCAGGTGTTCCGGGACTTTTATCAATCCTTATATAATATACCTACAGCAAGCCCCACTGAATCTCCCCTCACTGCAGCGGAAACACAAGCCTCCTACATTGCGCAAACTGCACTACCCACTCTAGATAACGAAGCAATAGAGGATCTTGAGGCCCCGATTACGGAAGACGAGGTTGCCCGCGCCATCGCTTCTACCCCGTCTGGTAAAAGCCCGGGTCCTGATGGCTTTACCCCAAAATTTTACAAACAATTTGCTCCCCTCCTTACTCCCTTCTTGACAAAAGTATTTAACTCCATCTCTGAGCGATCAGTGTTCCCGCCACAAACCTTAGAGGCACATATTACCCTCATCCCCAAACCAGACAAAGACCTGACTGTATGTGCTAATTACCGACCTATCTCGCTAATAGGAGTAGATCTAAAGGTATATGCAAAAGTGCTAGCTAACAGGTTACAACCATTGTTACCCCGCTTAATACACCTAGATCAGGTTGGCTTTGTGAGTGGAAGAGAGGCGCGAGATAACACCCTAAAAACACTCCTCATCGCGGATTATGCTCGGGCCCACAATATCCCATTGTGCCTTCTCACAGTCGATGCAGAAAAGGCCTTCGACCGTGTCGACTGGCAATTTCTCCGCCTATCATTACAACAACTAGGTCTAGGACAAAACATGATTTCCAAAATAATGTCCCTCTACACATCTCCCTCCGCTAGGATTAGACTAAACGGCTCCCTATCTCCAAAATTTACCGTACACAATGGAACGCGGCAAGGGTGCCCCTTGTCCCCCATTCTTTATGTGATTGTTATGGAACATCTAGCTGTTGCCCTTAGAAATAACCCGGATATCCATGGTGTTAGTATAGGCCCCCTACACACTAAAATTGCCCTGTTTGCTGATGACCTACTCATATTTGTAACTCAACCGCAAGTTTCCCTACCCTCCATCATGCAGGAGTTTCAGAGGTATGGAGCGGTTAGTAACTTTAAAGTTAATCTTAATAAGTCGGAAATCCTCAACATCTCACTCCCAGCAGCGGCTCTCCAACAGCTCGCATCTTCCTTCCCTTTTAAGACAAGCTCCACATCTATTCGTTATCTAGGAATCCATATTCCAACAGTTGCGTCTCAATTATTTTCCAGCAACTTCACCCCTTTACTTCTTAGAACTCAAGCGGACTTGGCCACATATACCTCTAAACAGCTCTCCTGCCTGGGTAGGGTGAATGTCTTGAAAATGGATGTTCTCCCTCGATTCCTATACCTTTCCCAGACCATCCCTATCCATATCCCCTCCTCGTTCTTCAAAAGACTTCGCCAGATCTTTTCTAAATTCATATGGCAGGGACATCGCCCCAGGATAAAATATGACACAATGATTCTCCCGAAGGTCAAGGGGGGTGCGGGGGTCCCTGATGCCTCTATATACCATAAGGCAGCAGTACTCGTGCGTATAATAGATTGGTTCCATCACTCTTCCTCCAAACTTTGGGTCCAATTAGAGAAATATCTTAATGAGGCTGATCTTTGCGCCCTGCCGTGGACTCCTACGGCTCGGCGTGGGGACGGCCTACTTTCCACTGCTCTTACTCGTCAAACTCTCCAGATTTGGGACCGCCTGATTTCAGCGAGTAAACTGTCCAAACTCCAAGGCCCGATGACCCCTCTCTTTGGGACTCCGGCCTTCCCCCCAGCAGCAAATACGTTGAGATTTGGGCCCTGGGATAGGGACAGCCATAGACGTCTAGCACAGGTGTTACGGGCTGACCCATCCTTGAGAACAGACATACCCTCTCGGACGGACTTAGGGCCCTCGACAATGTGGCTACAAAGGAGTCAAATAATGTCATACATACGCACTTTCCCCTCCATCTCAGAGATTCTAGATGACCCATCAGACTTTGACGAGCTGCTCTTACAATCGGACCCACCAACACATGTAGTTTCACTGCTATATTCCCTACTATTGAACATATCTGCCCCTGACCTCCCAACATATACACAGAAATGGGAAACAGAGTTGCAGCACTCCATCTCCCCCACTGATTGGCAAAAAAGCTTTATCCTAACGCATAGGATTTCCCTGGCAACCAAGACTCAAGAAAAAGGGTTTAAGTTATTGACGAGGTGGTACAGATGCCCAGTGAATATCAAAAGTTTTAACCCCTCTTTGACAGACATTTGTTGGAGATGCTTGTCCTCTAGTGGGACAATGCTTCACATCTGGTGGGCTTGCCCTCCAATCTGGAAACTATGGCAAAAGATATTTGACCTATACAGCAGGCTGATGGCGACATCAATTAAGCCCACACCAGAGATAGCCCTATTATCTATACTCCCGGGCCCCCTCAAGTCGATTAAAAAAGATGTACTGCGCCACTTTCTGGCAGCAGTCAGGACAGTGATCCCACGACATTGGAAAACGGCAGATGTGCCTTCCTTGGGAGAATGGGCTGTCGAAAGTGGATCAGATAAGAGATCTGCAGCGTCTGTTGGCGCAGGAAGCGGGAAAGGAGGAACAGTTTCTCACCACCTGGGCCTCGTGGTCAATGTTTCGCTACTCTGATGACTTCTCCCTATGGGTCAGAGATATCCCACCCTCAACCGCCGTCTAGCCATGCTGGGGTGCCTAACACCCCAGGAATCACCCCTTACTTCTACACACGATCTCATTCCCAACTTTTTCTCTGTTTCTTTTTTATTAAGTACTGAACCAACAACACATACATGTAACTAAAGATCATATACCCAGAATAGTTAAATGATTTGAATATATATATTAGGTGAATACACGACCCATACAGCATTCTAATTTGATGAAAAGGAGCCCTCAGATAACACTAACACGTGAAACCGTAAGGTTTAATATATGTTGACTCCCACTCGCATGTTATTCCTGTCCTATATAAAAAATCTATATGTACAATATGATATACCAGTAACTCACCGAAAAATACATGTCAGACTGATCATTCCTATATATGTATGGTTATGATACACCTTGCTACTCTATGTATATTATATGTGCTGTTCTACTGTAAAGAACGGTATTTCTCTGTTAAATCCTTTATTTTCTTGCTTCTGTTTGAAATAAAATAAGATTGAAAGAAAAATTGTAATTACACGCCCCTGTTAAACAGGGGCTGAAAAATTGTGCCTTAGGCACTGGTGGTGGCGCCCAGATCCAAAAATGTTCTTACAAGCTATCAGCGTGATGATTGAGGAGGAAGAGGATAATTACTCAGGGATAGTCACTCAGCATCAGCATAGGCAGTCTTTGAAGGGATCTGAGATTTCAAAAAAAATTATTCGGTTACATCAGCATCAGGTGCTTGGTAGCTGGTGGTGATCCAAGACTGATTCATTTTTATGAAGGTCAGCCGATCGACCGAGTCGGTGGACAGACGCACCTTGTGATCGGTTACCACGCCTCCAGCAGCACTGAATGTGCGTTCCGAAAGAACGCTGGATGCAGGACAGGCCAGTAGCTCAATTGCATACTGTGCAAGCTCTGGCCAGTGATCCATCCTCAAGACCCAGTAACCCAGAGGATTTTCGGTGGGAAAGGTGTCCAAGTCTGATCTTGCCCCTAGGTATTCCTGCACCATGTTAAACAGACGCTGGCGATGGTTGCTGGAACCGATCATACCTTGGGGCTGTGGACCAAAAAATTGTCTGAACGCATCGGTCAGACGGCCACCTTCACCACCGCTCCTTCTTTGACTGACCGAAGCCTCAGCAACACGTTGTCCAGAAACAGGAGTTTGTAACCTCCCAGTCTCTGGGAACGCGTTGCACAGCCCTTCTGCAAGGCCTCCCGAAGATGTTTCATCCTCTGCTCCCTCTGCGATGGCAAGATAAGGTCCGCAACCTTACCCTTGTAACGTGGATCAAGGAGGGTTGCCAGCCAGTATTGGTCCTTCTCCTTGATACCACGAATACGAGGATCCTTACGCAGGCTTTGCAGGATCAGGGAGGCCATGCAGCGTAGGTTTGCTGAGGCATTCGGTCCGGAGTCCTCTGGGTCACTAAGGACGACAACGTCCGCAGCCACCTCCTCCCAGCCACGTACAAGTCCATGTATTTCTTGGGACTGATCCCTTAAAGACTGCTGCTGATGCTGAGTGCCAGGCTCCACCTCCATACTGACACAATCTTCCTCCTCCTCCTCCTCCTCCTCTTCCTGTGTGATCGGCGGGCACGCAGGAACACTGTCTGGATAAAGGGGGCCTTGAGAGCTAAGGAAGTCCTCCTCTTCCTGCCTCTGTTCTGCCTCAAGTGCCCTGTCCATTATTCCACGCAGCGTGTGCTCCAACAGGTGGACAAGGGGGACAGTGTCACTGATGCATGCACTGTCACTGCTCACCATCCTCGTGGCCTCCTCGAATGGTGACAGGACAGTGCATGCATCCCTGATCATGGCCCACTGGCGTGGGGAAAAAAAAACAAGCTCCCCTGACCCTGTCCTGGTGCCATAGTCGCACAGGTACTCATTGATGGCCCTCTGCTGCGTGTGCAGCCGCTGCAGCATGGCCAACGTTGAGTTCCACCTGGTGGGCATGTCACAGATTAGGCGGTTCTTGGGCAGGTTAAACTCCTTTTGGAGGTCCGTCAGCCGAGCACTGGCATAATATGACCGGCGGAAATGCACACAGACTTTCCTGGCCTGCCTCAGGACATCCTGTAAGTCCGGGTACCTGCCCAAGAACCGCTGCACCACCAAGTTAAGGACGTGAGCCAAACAGGGCACATGGGTCATTTGTCCCTGTCGGAGGGCAGAGAGGAGGTTGGTGCCATTGTCGCAAACCACCATTCCTGCCTTAAGTTGGCGTGGCGTCAACCACCTCTGAACCTGCCCCTGCAGAGCTGACAGAACCCCTGCCCCAGTGTGGCTCCTGTCCCCCAAGCACACCAGCTCAAGCACCGCATGGCATCTTTTGCCTGCGTACTTGCGTAGCCCCTTGAACGACTACGGAGCACCGCTGGTTCCGAGGAAGAGGCCATGGAGGAAGAAGAAGAGGAGGGGGTGGAGGAGAGAGGTGTGTCACAATCATTAGCATTTTGGAGGCATGGTGGCGGAACAACCTCCAACACTACTGCACCTTGTCCTGCATCCTTCCCAGCTGCCAGCAGAGTCACCCAATTCGCCGTGAAACTTAGGTAACGTCCCTGTCCATGCCTGCTGGACCATGAGTCAGCGGTAATATGCACCTTACCGCTGCCCGCCCTGTCCAGCGAGGCATGGACATTGCCTTCCACATGCCGGTAGAGAGCCGGAATCGCCTTCCGTGAGAAAAAGTGGCGTTTGGGTACCTGCCACTGAGGAACCGCACATTCCACAAATTCACGGAAGGGGGCAGAGTCTACCAACTGAAAAGGCAGCAGTTGAAGTGCTAGCAATTTTGCCAAGCTAGCATTCAACCGCTGGGCATGTGGATGGCTGGGAGCAAACTTTTTTCGGCGGTGCAGCAGCTGGGGCAGGGAAATTTGCCTGGTACAATCTGACGTCGGTGTACTAAAAGCAGATTGCCCACAAGTACTTGGCTGTGACACACCTAATTCTACACCTTCATTCCTCTCACTGCAGGTCTCAGAGAGGACTGGAGGTCTAGTGGGGTTGGAAATCTCAGCTGATGAGGAGCAAGGAGAGATCCTCTTTGTTCTTTGGTGTGGGTCTATTAGATACGCTTGCCAACGAACTGCATGGCAGGTCAACATATGTCTGGTCAAGCATGTGGTACCCAAGCGGGAGATGTTTTGGCCACGTGAGATACGCTTGAGACATATGTTGCAAATAGCAGCGGTGCGATCTGATGCACTCGTCTCAAAAAAGGCCCACACCAAAGAACTTTTTGAATAACGCGCAGAGACTGCAGCGCCCTGCACATGTGGAGCTTTGGGGTGTGATGCAGTCAATGTGCTGCCCTTAGGCTGGCCCCTGGAGGGCATCCTGCCTCGTTGGTGATGTGCCGCCTCCTCCTCCTCCTCCTCCTCCTCTCTCCTATCAGGCACTCACGTTGAGTCAGTGACCTCATCATCCCCTCCCTCCTCATCACTGGAGCAAACCTGGCAGTATGCTGCAGCAGGGGGAGCATGACTGCCAGATTGCTGTCCTTCTTGGGCACCCCCTCTGTCCGTGCTCATGTTACTGCCTTCATCGAGCTCAGTATCATCATCAGAGCCTTCCAAACACTGGGCATCCTCCTGGAGCATGTACCCAAACACTGTGGTCAAACAGTTCGAGGGACTCCTCAGGAGGACATGGTGGAGCTAGGGAAGGAGTCACTGATGACATTGAGCTGAGGGAAGAGGCCGCTGCTTTGCCAGACAAAGCACCCTGGGCATGGGTGAGAGAGGATGAGGAGGATGAGGACGGCTTGGTCATCCACTCGACCAAGTCTTCCGCATGTTGCGGCTCAACACGGCCAGCTGCCGAAAAAAAGGCCAAGCGTGTCCCATGGCCACGTGCTGATGAGGATGCACCGTCTCCACGACCAGCACTAGACACAGAGCCTGCTTGCCCTCTCTTATTGGCTTGTGACTGTCTGCCTCTCCTTCTTGGCCTTCCAGACATACTAATGGCCTGTAGCTGCACTAAGCTGGGATATATATATCTATATATATATATATATATATATATATATATATATATATATATATATATATATATATATATATATATATGTACTGATACTGCAGCTAGCAAAATCAACTGCTTGCCTGTAGTATGAGAACACCACCAACCTTCTACAGGTAGCTTTAGCTGAACACTGTGAGGTGGACACACCCCACTAACTTGTAGGTTTAGCTGAACACTGTGAGCAGGACGCACTGCACTAACTGTAAATAGTCTAGCTGCCTGACCGTGGTACTAATAGGATCAAAAGAACACCAGTAATTTTCTTCAGGTAGCTTTATATACTGTAACCAGACAAGCCTGCCTGTCAGTAGGAAGATAACAGGAACGGATCTAGCTGAACACTGTGAGCAGGACGCACTGTACTAAATGTAAATAGTCTAGCTGCCTGACCGTGGTACTAATAGGATCAAATAGAACACCAGTAATTTTCTTCAGGTAGCTTTATATACTGTAACCAGACAAGCCTGCCTGTCAGTAGGAAGATAACAGGAACGGATCTAGCTGAACACTGTGAGCAGGACGCACTGTACTAAATGTAAATAGTCTAGCTGCCTGACCGTGGTACTAATAGGATCAAAAGAACACCAGTAATTTTCTTCAGGTAGCTTTATATACTGTAACCAGACAAGCCTGCCTGTCAGTAGGAAGATAACAGGAACGGATCTAGCTGAACACTGTGAGCAGGACGCACTGCACTGAATGTAAATAGTCTAGAAGATAACAGGAACGGATCTAGCTGAACACTGTGAGCAGGACGCACTGCACTAAATGTAAATAGTCTAGAAGATAACAGGAACGGATCTAGCTGAACACTGTGAGCAGGACGCACTGCACTAAATGTAAATAGTCTAGAATTTAAGAGGAACGGATCTAACTGAACACTGTGAGCAGGACGCACTGCACTAAATGTAAATAGTCTAGAAGATAACAGGAACGGATCTAGCTGAACACTGTGAGCAGGACGCACTGCACTAAATGTAAATAGTCTAGAAGATAACAATACAGTGTATATATATATATGCAACACCTGGGATGCATATATATACACAATACACTGTAAGTGCAGCTAACTGACTGACTGTTCTGCCTAATCTATCTAACTCAAATCAAATGACACTGTCTGTCTCTCTCTCTCTCTCTCTCTCTCTCTCTCTATCTATGAACGCCGGAACACACACTACACAGGGCCGCCGTGCAGGCGGCCTTATATATTGTGGGGCGTGTACTAAATCCCCTGAGCCATAATTGGCCAAAGCCTCCTTGGCTTTGGCCAATTACGGCTCTCTGTTCAGGCGGCGCTGTGATTGGCCAAGCATGCGGGTCATAGTGCATGCTTGGCCAATCATCAGCAAGCAATGCACTGCGATGCCGCAGTGAATTATGGGCCGTGACGCGCAAACACGAATTTGGCGCGATTCGGCGAACGGGCGAACAGCCGATGTTCGAGTCGAACATGGGTTCGACTCGAACACGAAGCTCATCCCTAATCAGTACTCAATTCAATCTCTCTAACTGTTGGGTGTGTTCTATGATTCCCCTAAGTGTGAGACATAAACCGATAGTAGCTATAGCAGTTACAGATCCCAATTTATTTTATGCAATATTGATAAAAGAAACAGCCAATAGTACCCTAGCTGAGAAACCTTGGAAACTGGTAGAAGACAAAGGGCTGTTAGTGCAGGGAATATCAGGAAAAGGAATAGGACTAATCCTTAACAATAATGCTGTCCCAGAGATGGTTGAAATGGGGATTACTGATTATTATCAGGATCCTGGGAATGTTCAGGTTGTGGTGAATGGTTGTTTTAGCATAGAAAACCAAACTTTGTGTCAGTGCCTTAAGGATTGCTCTAACTGTTTTGCTGGGGGTGATCTTAGGAGCTGTGCTATGTTTGTATTTGTGTTTTAAGATAGTCAGGTGTGCATGTGTAGCAATGTGTAAGGTAAAGATGAAACCTGATAAGAAAACCTCAGATGTTTCTCTTGCTTTCCCAAAGGAAGAAAATGGCAGAAAGAGAAATGCCAGACCTATCCTCCATGTTTGATGGCCCCTGCAGTTGTCTGTCCTGTTATGCTGCTGAAGCAGAAATGCCTGAACTAGAGTTTGGATCTGAAATTGAGAATTTATCCACCCAGAGGATTTATGAAATATTTGAAGAATCTCTAAAGCCTACTACAGTCGCTACCATGAACTTTGAACTAGAACAATTGAGCTGTGCTGCTGGACCCAGTTCCCTGCCCAGTGCTGAAGAATCTCCAGAAGAGAATCGGGAGTCTGTTTATTCTGATGACTCACTCCAAATAGCGGAAGATACTGTACGAGAACTTTGGGTTGTGGGACATTCATATATACATTGGGCCCATAAGAAGGCATTACAAGTGGGCATGGAGAATTTGGGCTGTGAGCCTAACAAGATAAGAGTAGTTTGGGGTGGTGTTAGGGGAATGCGCTGGAGAGCTTTGAGGCCACTATTGTTGAAGGCGGCTGGTCATTGCCCTACTCCTCTTGGCATTATCATCCACTTAGGTGGTAATGACGTGGGGAGAAAAAGGAATCTTGGATTGGTTTCTTTGATAAAAGGAGATCTGAAGTGGATTTCAGGGTATTTCCCTGACACCATTCTAGTGTTCTCTTCCATTGTTCTTAGACCCTGTTGGAGTCGGGGAGCGAAAAGGAGGGGAAGGAGAATAAATAATGTTCTACAAAGGTTTTTGTGTAAGGAAAAAGGGTATATGTACCATAATCATTCTTTGGAAGGAGAACAGCTTGATCTCTTCCGAGATGATGGGGGTTCACCTGAGTAATGAAGGAAATTGCATTTTTGTGTCTAGTTTATAGCAGATGGTTGAGTTCTGTTTGTTTATGGGGGGTGTGAATTTTTAGTTAGAGTGTGGATGATTGATGTGTGCGATGGCTAAATAAAAATTAAAGTTTGCTTGAATGAATAGTTGATGACTCTGTCCCATAAACTCCAACTCTTCGAGGGTAACATTTACCCAGTTCATGAGTATGGCTACTCCAGCTTGTGGATGTCGGTAGAGGAGATGGAATGGACAGTGTCTAGATCTTAGGAGGATAGTAAGGAACTAAAGTATTGTAACCTTCTTTTACACCAAAAGGTCTGTGAACGGGGATGAGTGTTATATCTTTACATTTCCATACTTATGATAAATGATAAATATTTTGAAGGGTCTTTTGTCTTATACACCCGTGGTCCCTGTCACTTTCAGGTTGGTGAAAGGGAATGACAATTAGTGATCGGCAATGATACAAGGGGGGAAATGTGTAGGGAAATTTATGATCAGTGCTGTATCACTAATATATATGTTTGATGTGTTAATACATGTATTATATTCTGTATTCTTCTGTCAGCACTACAGAACAAGTGAACAACATGTTTTTCTCTTAAAATATGTGTTGCCAGTAAGTTAAGATAAACATTCTGTAGTGTAAGCTGTTGTAGATGGTAATCATATTGTAAACAGTAGTGTGAATATGCAAGTCATTGTATGTGATGCGTTGATAACAATAAGTCACGGAATGTTAGGTCATCATAGCTCCTGAAGAATATCGATAAAGCAGAAGAGCTAGGTGTGTCTATCATAGAATGGGTATAAAAGAAGTGAAAGTTGTCATGCTCTTTAGAACACGGCTAAGACACATACATTTTGTGTACAGCTCTGTTCTCCATATATATATATGCAATAAAACTTTTGAATTTGGAGCCATTTTGTTTTCAGGTAATTAATCCTTTTACATCAGGCACCCATAAAACTGTGTGGCAATGAAGAATAAAGAGTGTATATAGTGTAATACTGCGAGGTTTATTCATAAAATCCAAAAAATTTACACTTACATCAAAAAACTTTAAAACGTGTAGAGAAACGCTGCCTTGGCGTGCAATGGTCACAAGGTCTCCCCAGCTTGATGCGATTTGCCCCTCCCACTGGGCGTCATCAGAAGCTTCTGGGGCCAGTGACTGGCTGTCTTATATATATATTATATATATAAGACAGATAAGATAAGATAAGATATATATGTCCCGCCCACTACACCCAATGACACCCACTACTCCCATTGATGGCGCAGTAATAATTGTAACCACTTCCGGTTTCCGTCGGAAACTGAAGTGACGTTTTACTGGACCGGAAATGTTGTTTTTACCAGAACTGGAAGTGACGTTTCTGCCAAAACCAGAAGTAAACCAATCACCCTCTTCCCACATGTAAGATCAGTACAGAATACAATACATCAATATACATATAAAATATTATTAAAATCAAAATGAAAAATGATTAATAAAACAACATGTAGATAGCAAAATGAAGAGGTCTGCATGGCCACACTTCTGTGAAAAAAGCACCTTTATTGTGGTAAAAAATCCAGGTCACATAAGGATGGACACACAGGACAACTGCTAGCTAACGCGTTTCACATCAACGGATGCTTACTCATAGCTAAGTAAAAGATTATTACAACTGAGACATATATAGAAAGGTAGGTGATTTAAAGCACATGTATAACACCTGGCAATAAACACTAAACCAAGCGGTAAAACCCACACCCCATGCTCATTGATTGTGTTAACCTTTTGGTGCCCAGAAAACAACAATTGGAAAAATAAAGAAATTAAATATAAAGAAAATTAAATTAAAAAAACATTGTTCAAATGTATAATGAGAATCTGGACTATCGCAAAAAATCAGCACATTGCTTGAGATAAGTATCAAGTGAGCCACATATAATAATATATTAATGTAACAATTATAAGGTAAACATATCCAAATAAAGAAAGTAAGACACATCAAGGGTGTAAACAGATTTAAATGTATACACTATGTGAAACAACACTTAGTATCGCTTGTGCTGAAAAAAATGCGAGCCTCATTCACGTTCCAGGGGAACCCCTATGAGGATATTAAAATAATAACAATATGATGGCAAGATTACAAGAGCAAATAGCCAAAAATGTATTATCATATCGATTCATTTATTTTAATACTCTATCCCAGCAACAGGGCGCCTCGCAAAATATTCAAACAAAGGGGTACACTGGTATGTGAATGCAGACAAGAAGCTCAAACCTATGACTATAATGTGCCAAAATTATGGAACAAATACATATGCATGTTAGCCCTGAAGGAACAACGTGCCAGTAGTCATTTAAAAAGAATTTTTTGCATAAATGTATACACGGTGATGTATCAACCAACTGAACCACAGTATTATCATCATTAAATGGCCATTAACAAAATGAAATGAGGTTGGAAGATCAGAACATATGCTATTTAAGAATAGTGTCATAATTCAACTCAAAAAACAAAAAACGAAAAACAAGAAACGAGGAACAAAAACCGGATTTCAGCACACACAGTAGACAGCTCTTGAAAGTAAAAAATGGCACTCTGTGTGCCGTAGCACACGGTTGCAGCGCTAAACAGTAAGAAGTCTCACTCCATGCGCTGCAACGCTCGTTTTACTAAAGACTAACCATCTCAATCAATATTATGTTGTGAAAAAACACAACAGCATTGGTTGAATATGTGTGGACCAATGCAATACATATTCAACCAATGCTGTTGTGTTTTTTCACAACATGACATTGATTGAGATGGTTAGTCTTTAGTAAACCGAGCGTTGCAGCGCATGGAGTGAGACTTCTTAATTTTTGGCGCTGCAACCGTGTGCTACGGCACACAGAGTGCCATTTTTTACTTTCAAGAGCTGTCTACTGTGTGTGCTGAAAGCCGTTTTTTTTTTCCTCGTTTCTTGTTTTTCGTTTTTTGTTTTTTGAGTTGAATTATGACACTATTCTTAAATAGCATATGTTCTGATCTTCTATCCTCATTTCATTTTGTTAATGGCCATTTAATGATGATAATACTGTGGTTCAGTTGGTTGATACATCACCGTGTATACATTTATGCAAAAAATTCTTTTTAAATGACTACTGGCACGTTGTTCCTTCAGGGCTAACATGCATATGTATTTGTTCCATAATTTTGGCACATTATAGTCATAGGTTTGAGCTTCTTGTCTGCATTCACATACCAGTGTACCCCTTTGTTTGAATATTTTGCGAGGCGCCCCGTTGCTGGGATAGAGTATTAAAAGAAATGAATCGATATGATAATACATTTTTGGCTATTTGCTCTTGTAATCTTGCAATCATATTGTTATTATTTTAATATTCTCATAGGGGTTCCCCTGGAACGTGAATGAGGCTCGCATTTTTTTTAGTACATGCGATACTAATGCCCCGTACACACGGTCGGATTTTCCGATGGAAAATGTCCGATCGGAGCGTGTTGCCGTAAATTCCGACCGTGTGTAGGCTCCATCACACATTTTCCATCGGATTTTCTGACACACAAAGTTTGAGAGCAGGATATAAAATTTTCCGACAACAAAATCCGTTGTCGGAAATTCTGATCGTGTGTACACAAATCCAACGGACAAAGTGCCACGCATGCTCAGAATAAATAAAGAGATGAAAGCTATTGGCCACTGCCCCGTTTATAGTCCCGACGTACGTGTTTTACGTCACCGCGTTCAGAACGATCGGATTTTCTGACAACTTTGTGTGACCGTGTGTATGCAAGACAAGTTTGAGCCAACATCCTAGGATTTTGTTGTCGGAATGTCCGAACAAAGTCCGACCGTGTGTACGGGGCATTAGTGTTGTTCCACATAGTGTATACATTTATATCTGTTTACACCCTTGATGTGTCTTACTTTTTTTATTTGGATATGCTTAACTTATAATTGTTACATTAATATATTATTATATGTGGCTCACTTGATGCTTATCTCAAGCAATGTGCTGATTTTTTGCGATAGTCCAGATTCTCATTATACATTTGAACAATGTTTTTTTAATTTAATTCTCTTTATATTTAATTTCTTTATTTTTCCAATTGTTGTTTTCTGGGCACCAAAAGGTTAACACAATCAATGAGCATGGGGTGTGGGTTTTACCGCTTGGTTTAGTGTTTATTGCCAGGTGTTATATATGTGCTTTTAATCACCTACCTTTCTATATATGTCTCAGTTGTAATAATCTTTTACTTAGCTATGAGTAAGCATTTGTTGATGTGGAACGCGTTAGCTAGCAGTTGTCCTGTGTGTCCATCCTTATGTGACCTGGATTTTTTACCACAATAAAAGTGCTTTTTTTCACGGACGTGCGGCCATCCAGACCTCTTCATTTTGCTTTCTGCTCATCGTGCAGAGCCAGCCCCTGTGCGGCTGAGGGAGGACGTTCCTTATGGCTTAATAGTGGTTATCCTGTGAGCGGCTTGTCTCTTTCTTCATCTTTAATAAAATAATATCTAAGTCCACGTTTAACCCTTTAGGCACCAAAGTCTGTAATTGATATATCAATTGAGTTTCATTTTGAGAATAATCTTTCAAATTTGTACCCCTCCAATGTCTCTCCGGTCTATCAATACCACAAACAATTAATCTGGATGGGTCCCTATTATGGAATCTTCTAAAGTGGTATGATAAGCTGTGATTTCGGAAGCCCTTTTTGATATTATTAATGTGTTCTCGTAGTCTCACGTTAGGTTCTCTCCTGGTCCGCCCAACATATTGAAGACTACATTCACATTCTAATAGTTATGTGACATGTGTAGTGCCACAAGTAATACATTTGGATATTTCATGTATCTGTCCTGTGGTTTTTGATTTAAAGTGTGTTATTTTTCTTTTTACCTCCTTTGCATGTTCTGCATGTTAAACCTTTGCCACACTTGAAAAAGCCTGTTTTATCAAGTAAAGTCACCATCTTTTTAGGAGGATCCGGAATACTTTTGACAGTACTATCCTTCAATATTGGTGGGTGCCTATAAATAAGCTTGTGGCGTGTTAGTATTGTTTTAGCGAATGTCGGATATCTGAGCAAAATGGGCCAATTAGTTTTTATAATTTTTTCTATTTGTTTATGTTGCCTATTAAATTCAGTACAGAAGGTAAGATCATATTTTTCATCTTTTTTTGGTTTTGGGATGAGCAATAATTCCCTATCCATCAATCCTACTTCTCTTTGTGTGTTAATAAGCTGTGGGCGTTTATATCCCTTTTGTTCAAACCTGTCAAACAACATATTGGATTGTATTTTATAGTCCCCTGAAAGATCACAATTTTGTTTTACCCTCATGAACTGGCCTTTAGGTATAACTGAAATTCATTTTGGTGATGGCCGCTACAGGTGGGAATGTAGCTGTTCCTATCTGTGTTTTTAAAGAATGTGCGGGTATATATGCTATTTCCTTGTTTGAATATTTCTAAATCCAAATAATTAATCTTCTCTGTACTGTAACTTGCTGTATTGTACCATATTGTACCCCACCACCACCCCCTCCCCCATATAGAGGGGACCCCTCTTATCAGAGACCATATGAACATAGTGGGTACCCACCATATTATGGAGGGGATTTTCGGGACAGAGGCCATGGCAGACCCCCGTGGAGTGGTCACAGAGGCAGAGGGGCTACTGGGGACCACCCAGGGAAACCATGAATTATTGGAGACCGAGGGGAGGACAGAGAGGATACCCCCCACAGCAATACACAGGGGGAGGATACCCACCACCACAACAAACCAGAGATGGAAAAACAGAGGGAGTAGAGGAGGTCAAAAAAAGAAAAAGAGAAGTTTAGATGGAGGGATTTTTGATTTAAGCAGCATACAATTTAATGCCGAGGAACTTAACGTTTTAGAAGGTCTCAAATATGAAGTTAGGTGGAGGGATTTTTAATTTAGGCAGCATACAATTTAATGCCGAGGAACTTAAAGTTTTAGAAGGTCTCAAATATGCCCCACCAAAGAATATTAACACATTTAAAAACTTTTATTGACTTACATAAGTTTATTAGAAAATTAAATATCAAGAAGCATTTTGCTATGCAGACCCAGGTTAGTATTAGTATAAAATCACTATATGAACAAAGTGGGTTGAGAAATTACCGTATATACTCGAGTATAAGTCGTTCCGAGTATAAGTCGAGGCCCTAATTTACCACAAAAAAAAAAATGGGAAAAACTTATTGACCCGAGTATAAGACGAGGGTGAGAAATGCACAGCTACTGTAGGTGGAAAAGAGGGTCAACAATGCCCATTTGCAGCCTCACTGTGCCTATTTGCATGCCTCACTGTGCCCATTTGCAGCCATAGGTCCCCCGAACTTCAAACTCGGTAGTTAAGGGTTCCTAGGTGCCCCCTAGCTGCAGCCAAAATTTGGGGTCTCTGAACCCAAAGGGTCCCGAAATGACATTGCTGCAGATGGACACAGTTGACCAATTTTGGGGCCCCGTATCTCGGGGCTACGTAGTGCTAGGAACCCCAAATTTGGTGTGCAAACCCAGTGGAACTAGCTGGGGTTTCTAGCACCAAGTGGCCCCGAGATACAGGGCCCCAAAAATCGGTTCAGAAAATGTCAAGCACTTTTCTGCAGCAGAGAATGACATTTTCCGAACCTATTCTCTATCTCGGGGCTACTTGGTGCTAGGAACCCCACCTTTGGATATGTTATGGTACCAGTTCCACTGGGTTTGCACACCAAATTTGGGGTTCCTAGCACCAAGTGGCCCTGAGATAAGGGGCCCCAAACTCGGTTCAGAAAATGAAATTTTTTGCTGCAGAAAAGTGCTTGACTCGAGTGTAAGTCGAGGGGGGCACTTTCAGCACAAAAAAATGTGCTGAAAAACTCGACTTATACTCGAGTATATACGGTAGTCCGCGTTTAACCCTAGGCATAGTAGCAACCAATGTCTTGATGTATTCAAGATGATGGTTGAACAAGATATAGAAGAGCTACATATACATTCTGTGACATTGGGGATTGTTCAGCTCAAGTGGATAGATGCGTTTTGGTGCAGTGAGTCCACATCAGAGAGGCATTTATAGTTAAGGGCCTGGTAGCCCATGTTTATTAGGGAAAAACAAAACAAAAGTCCATCCAGGAATCCCACGCAGGGGTCCAAGCTTCAATTAAACACACAAAATCCAAATGAAAATGCTAACCCATCTGACTACTCTTCAGCAGCAATGCTGCTATAGGGAACAGGCCCCTCAAACAAGCTGCTTGGATGCACACAGTCTTAGGCTACTTGGTCACACACAGCTTCAAGAGCTTCAATGCACACAGCTTCTGGCTCCTTGGACGCACACAGCTTTGAAGCCCTTCAACGCACACAGCTTCTGGCTCCCTGGACGCACACAGCTTTGAAGCCCTTTAACGCACACAGCTTCTGGCTCCCTGGACGCACACAGCTTCCATTCTCACACAGAGACACTTACTAGCAGCCACTGCTCCAACTCCACCTTCCTCCACTCTCCTTCTGCTCTCACCAGCCCTTCGTTATATGGGCTGTGTGCACCTGGGCACACACCCTGCTGGCTGTCCACAAGACCTGGGCACAGGGTTGGAGATCCCATCCCACCCAAGACTCTGAAGGATCTCCAAATTACAGAGCCCCATAAGGAACTAGCAAAACCCGGAGAAAACTGCCAGAGCAGTTTTCTCTGTTTCAAACGTATGCTCTGTAGTTCGGCACTTAGCTGATATGCAGACTCTGTGTCCACTTTAACCCCATTTTCATAGGGACAGAGCCTTGCTCTGCCACAATTCTCACAGAGGAAATAAGCACATCCAACAGGGCCATAAGGAATTAGAAAAAAAGAAAGACATCGTCATAAGACCGGCAGACAAAGGGGGGGGGGGGGGGATAGTGGTATTAGACAAAAAAGACTATAAAAAAGAACTAGACCGTCTAATAGAGGACAAAGAAACTTATAATAAACTAAAAGGAGATCCTGTGAATAGATTAAAAGTTAGACTTACTAAAAAAATTGAAAAAGCCCAAGGAAAAGGTGTTAAACATGATCTATTCCACTTTGCCCATATATTATCATATCTCTGCACATTACCCCTTTGTTCATCAATTATTCTTTCATATGATAAAACCTGATTTACTGCTTTCACCCACTGGATCACTGTCGGTGGGTTCGGCTGAATCCATTTCTCTACTACTTGTTTTCTTGCGAGAAATAATACTTCCTGCAGGAACATCCTATTATATCTGCTACTACCTCTCTTCTCCTTTAGTATTCCCAACAAACAGAGTTCAAGTGTGGCCATAATTGATTCATTTAACACTTTTTCTGTTTTCCTGATCACCTGTTGCCAGTATCTTTCTATATTGCCACAATACCACATTACGCAAAGGAAGTCCGCCCCTTCATACCCACATCTTTTGCAATTTGGTTCAGGCATTCTCCCCATTTTATACAACCTATTTGGGGCCAGGTAAGTCTGATACACAATATTTAACTGAATTATCCTGTTATTCATTGCTGGGGATATTTTCAAATGGGAGGAACAGACTTCATCCCATTCCTGATCACTCATGTCTGGGATAGCTACTTGCCATTTATTCCTTATTTACATTGGTTCCCCTCCAATTTTGCTCTGTAGCAGATGTGAGTAAAGTTTGGCTACTAGTCCTTTTGGTCCCCACTATCTCAAAATACCTTCAGTAGGTGACCGCGATATTGTGTCAAGCTCGCCACATTTATCGGTGAGATTTGACACCTGCGAGCCCCGTCACGGGAGCCAGCGCCGAGATGGCTCTCATCAGGAAAGGAAAACTTTTTTTTCCTTTCGCGATGAGTGACAGGCAGTGCTGACAGCTGTCGTATGAATCCTGAGGGGGAACACCGCGCCAAATTTTAAATGAAAATAAAACAGCGTGGGTTCCCCCCCCCAGGGGCATACCAGGCCCTTAGGTCTGGTGTGGATTGTAAGGGGAACCCCCTACACCGAAAAATCAGCGTGGGGGTCCCCCCAAAATCCATACCAGACCCTTATCTGAGCACGCAGCCCGGCCAGCCAGGAAAGGGGGTGGGGACGAGCGAGCGCCCCTCCACCTCCTGAGCCGTACCAGGCCGCATGCCCTCAACATGGGGGGATGGGTGCCTTGGGGGAGGGGGTGCCTTGCGGCCCCCCACCCCAAAGCACCTTGTCCCCATGTTGATGAGGACAAGGGCCTCTTCCCGACAACCCTGGCCGTTGGTTGTCTGGGTCTGCGGGTGGAGGGCTTATCGGAATCCGGGAGCCCCCTTTAATAAGGGGGCCCCCAGATCCCGGCCCCCCACCCTATGTGAATGAGTATGGGGTACATCGTACCCCTACCCATTCACCTAGGGAAAAAAGTGTCAATAAAAAAAAAACACTACACAGGTTTTAAAAGTAATTTATTAGGCAGCTCCGGGGTCTTCTTCCGACTTCGGGGGGGTCTTCTTCCGACTTCTCCCGGTGTTCCGCCTCTTCTCCCGGGACCCCCTGCTATCTTCTTCCAGCCCTTTTGCCAGCGGGAGCCTGGTCTGCTGCCGCTGTCTTGTCGCCGCTGTCTCGTCGCTTCTTCTCTTCTTCTCTTCTTCTGATGTTGACACGATGCTCTCTCCGGCTGGAATGCTGTGTGCGAGCTGCGGAGCCATTTATATAGGCGGTGACCCCACCCCCTTGTGACCTCATGGTCCCAGCATGCGCAGGGACTCTGACGTCATAAGGGGGCGTGACCCCAGAGTCCCTGCGCATGCTGGGACCGTGACATCACAAGGGGGCGGGGTCACCACCTATATAAATGGCTCCGAAGCTCGCACACAGCATTCCAGCCGGAGAGAGCGTCGTGTCAACATCAGAAGAAGAGAAGAAGAGAAGAAGCGACGAGACAGCGGCGACAAGACAGCGGCAGCAGACCGGGCCCCCGTTGGCAAAAGAGCTGGAAGAAGATAGCGGAGGGGCCCGGGAGAAGAGGCGGAACACCGGGAGAAGTCAGAAGAAGACCCCCCCGAAGTCGGAAGAAGACACTTTTTTCCCTAGGTGAATGGGTAGGGGTACCATGTACCCCATACTCATTCACATAGGGTGGGGGGCCGGGATCTGGGGGCCCCCTTATTAAAGGGGGCTCCCGGATTCCGATAAGCCCTCCGCCCGTAGACAACGACAACCAATGGCCAGGGTTGTCGGGAAGAGGCTCTTGTCCTTATCAACATGGGGACAAGGTGCTTTGGGGTGGGGGGGCCCGCAGGGCGCCACCCCTCACCCAAGGCACCCACCCCCCATGTTGAGGGCATGCGGCCTGGTACGGCTCAGGAGGGGGGGCGCTCGCTCGTCCCCACCCCCTTTCCTGGCCGGCCAGGCTGCGTGCTCGGATAAGGGTCTGGTATGGATTTTGGGGGGTAGGGGGTTCCCCTTACAATCCATACCAGACCTAAGGGCCTGGTATGCCCCTGGGGGGAACCCACGCCGTTTTTTTCATCTAAAATTTGGCGCGGCATTCCCCCTCAGGATTCATACCAGACAGCTGTCAGCACTGACTGTCGCTCATCGCGAAAGGAAAAAAAGTATTCCTTTCCCGATGAGTGAGCCAGCGCGACATGCACAGTACCCTGTCACCGAGAACCAGCGCCATGGGATCTCGCTGGAAACACAGCGGTCAGGTACTGTATAAGAGAATATTTAGATATTTTTAATTCCTTTCTTCTAAACTGTATCTGTAGCACTTGTCTAAGCTGAAGATATCTACAAAACTGTTTACTTGATAAATTATATCGTTTACATAAATTTTCATTGGGTACTATTATATTTCTATCGTACACCTGGCCAATACTTGTCACCTCATTCTGTTTCCAGAATTTACTATCCTCAGATTTTTCCAGTTGCTCAAATGCTGGATTATTCCACAAAGCAGTTTCTGGTGGGATATCAGAAAATCCCGTTAGTTTTTTTCTTCCTTAGAGAGTGCTGTGGCTAGCTTTAGCAGGGGAATTCTTACTAATCTTCTACTTGCGTCTTACTTAGTAAATACTCCTCAATTCTTGTTTTTTGCTCCTGTCCTACCCAGGATCTTAAATGCTTCAGTTGCCGAGCCAGGTAATATAAATATAAATCCGGCAAAGCCAACCCTGCTGCTGTTTTAGGTCTTTGTAGCTTATTGAGTTTTAATTTGCATCTACCATATGCCCAGATAAACCTAGTTATCTGCGAATTCAAGTCTTTAAATATCTGTTTTGGTATTTTTACCGGGAAATGTGCAAAAAGGTACAGGCACTTGGGCAATATAATAGATTTAATCAGCTGAATTCTACCCGTCATTGATATTGGTAGTTTTATCCATATTGCCAGCTTTCTCTTGACATATTCTACCAAGGGGAGTATATTAACTTTCAGGGCTTCCTCAGGGTCTAACGTGATGTTAATTCCTAAGTATTTACCGGTAACTGCTTCAACTATTTTTAATGGGGTCTGGGCTCTCATTCCATTTCCTGGTCCAAGCAGCATCAATGCGGATTTCTGCCAGTTTATTTTAAGTCCTGAAAATATCCCATATGTTTCTATTATTTTCATCGCCTCCCTCAAGGAGGTATGCGCATCCCCCATGTATAATATGATGTCATCCGCATATAAACCTATGTGTTCTATTTTTTCCCCCACTTTAATCCCTTTGTACTTTTTTGATTGTCTAAATCTATTTGCCAGTGCCTCAATTGCCAAGGCAAATAGCTGGGGGGACAATGGACACCCCTGTCTTGTTCCCCTATATAATCTTATTGTAGAAGATAGTGTCCTATTTATTAGTAGGTTTGAACATGGATGTTTGTAAATTAATCTTACCCATTTTCTAAATTTTTCCCCAAATCCATTTTATTTCAATACTATCTGTAAAAATTCCCATTCTACGGAGTCAAATGCCCTGGCCGTATCCAACGATGCCAAGGTACTTGTCTCCGGAATAAGCTCTCTCATCTGTACCATAAATTGGGTTCTTCTAATATTGATTGAGGTAGATTTCCCTGGCATAAATCCGGTTTGGTCATCTGACACAATGGCTAAGATTACTTCATTAAGCCTTTTGGCAAGTATTTTTGCCAAGATTTTGTAATCTATATTCAATAATGAAATTGGTCTGTATGACGCACATTCAGCTCTATCTTTATCGGGTTTAGGTATCAATATAACTGTTGCCTCGTACATAGTGGGGGACATTTCTCCCTGAAGAAATATCTCTCTATACATTTTGGTTAGGGCTGGTGCCATAATCTCCACATATCGCTGGTACATTTCCAGCGGTATACCATCCGGTCCTGGAGATTTACCCTTTACCATAGAGAAGATAGCTTCTCGTACTTCCTCTTCCTCTATATCTCTCTCCAGCTCCACCTTTTGCTCTTCTGTTAATTTGAGGAAGTCTAAGTCTCCTAAATATTCCTCTATCTCCTCTCCTGTACGGGACAATGTTGATGTATACATATTAAGATAATATTTTTGGAAGCTCATGAGTATCTCCTCTAAAGTGTTTACTATCTCCACTTTCTCATTTCTCACTTCTGAAATCGCCAATGATGGAGTCTGTTGTTTTATCAAGAAGTTCAGCATCCTATTAGCTTGGTGTCCTTGCTCAAAATTTTTTTGGTTTTTGCTGAAATTTCTTACGTTTAGCATTAATTATTGATTGGTTATTATACTGGCGCACTAATCCTGCCCATCTTATCTGATTTATATTTGAAGGATTGGTTATGAACTCAGTTTCTGCCCGTGCGCACTCCTGCTCCAATTCCTCTTCTTCCTGTCTATTTGTTCGTTTTATATATGATATTATAGATCTTGTTATACCTCTTATAAACGCCTTAAAGCTATCCCACATCATGCCCCCCATTTTCCTATCTCCACGCGCTTCCAAAAACTATCGTTTAGTCCAATCTGGGTTAACCATCGAGATTGAATCCTATAGCCAGGACGTCTTCCTCTATTCCCTATTTTTAACTCAAAGGTCAACCCAGAGTGGTCAGACACTCCACTAGGCCTATAAGTGGCAGATTGCACCATTGGGAGTATCTTCTCATTTCCCAGAGCCAGGTCTATTCTAGACATGCAACCTCTCCCTGTTGCATGCCACAAATAAGAGCTAGCTTCTGGGTTTCTAATTCTCCAAAGATCAGCCCATCCAACTTCATTTATAAATTTTTCCAGCATCCTGGACCCTACTGAATATTCCTCCCAAACCTATCCATCTTTGGATTTAAACACATATTAAAATCTCCCAAACAAACAACATATGCCTCTGGATACTCTGACATAAATAACATTGCTTCCTTCAATACTGCCATCGTAGCAGGTGGGGGATTATATATTCCCATAATTACAAATGGGAGTGAGTGCATCAGGGCAAAGACAAAGACGTATCTCCCATCCGGGTCTCTCCTTACCCTGATGCACTCCCATGTCACCGCTCGATGCACCATAAGGGAAACCCCTCTTGAATATGTTGTGTGACATGAATGACTCGACCACTGTATCCAAGGCTTTTTTTAAATAGTCCAGTCTTTCTTTAGTCATGTGTGTTTCTTGAATGCAAATTATTTTGGCTTGCACCTTACTAATTTCTGTAAAAACCTGTGTTCGTTTTAATTGCGTACCCATACCTCTCACACTCCATGACAAAAAGGTACACTGATTACTCATATTACTCATATTTATTGTTTTTTGTTTTACCCTTCTTTTCACCAGGAATCCTAAATCTCGTTCTTTCCCCCGTGACCTTTCCCCTTCCTACATACCCCCCCCCTCCTACCCCATCCACTCATCCAATCATCTTCATTCATCCATTTAAAAATTTTTAGGGCATTACCGACATAGTGCATTTTGCCCTTATATAGGTAATTCGTATCGATTTCAGCCTATCTACTCCTCGACCCCCCCTCCTTTTCTTAAGAAGGAGTTTGAGGACTGGGGAAGAAGAAAAAAAAAAACAAAAAAAGAAACAAACAAACAAGCAAAAAAAAAAAAGAAAAAAAAGAAAGAAAAAAAAGACACCCATACACCCGTATATATACCCACCTGCAAATACACATATACATCTGTATATGGATACCTGTGTATCCTCGTGTGCCATCCATATTACATTTTAATCTCCCTCTTGTGTTACTCCTCAACTCTTAACCCCCCTTATCTCCCCCTATTCATAATCTACCCCCCCCCCCCCAAAAAAAAACTCCCCCCAATACTCCATTCTTCAGTGTTATGTTTACTTGTGTTTATATATTTAATCTTTAGTAGGGATGAGCTTCGTGTTCGAGTCGAACCCATGTTCGACTCGAACATTGGCTGTTCGGTCGTTCGCCGAATTCCGAACGTTATGGGCCGTTCGCGCCAAATTCGTGTGGCGCGTCACGGCCCATAATTCACTGCGGCATCGCAGTGCATTGCTGGCTGATGATTGGCCAAGCATGCACTATGACCCGCATGCTTGGCCAATCACAGCGCCGTCGGTAGAGAGAGCTGTAATTGGCCAAAGCCAGGGTGGCTTTGGCCAATTATGGCTCAGGGGGTTTAGAACATGCCCCACACTATATAAGGCCGCCTGCATGGCGGCCCTGTGTAGTGTGTGTTCCGGCGTTGAAAGAGAGATAGATAGACAGAGAGACAGTGTCATTTCATTTGAGTTAGATAGATTAGGCAGGACAATCAGTGAGTTAGCTGCACTTACAGTGTATTGTGTATATATATGCATCCCAAGTGTTGCATATATATATATACACTGTATTCAGTTTAGCTAGATCCGTTCCTGTTATCTTCTTACTGACAGGCAGGCTGGTCTTGTTACAGTATTTACAGCTACCTAAAGAAAATTGCTGGTGTTCTTTTGATCCTATTAGTACCACAGTCAGGCAGCTAGACTATTTACAGTTAGTGCAGTGCGTCCTGCTCACAGTGTTCAGCTAAAACTACAAGTTAGTGTAGTGAGACCTCTGCACAGTGTTCATCTAAAGCTACAAGTTAGTGCAGTGCGTCCTGCTCACAGTGTTCAGCTAAAACTACAAGTTAGTGTAGTGAGACCTCTGCACAGTGTTCATCTAAAGCTACAAGTTAGTGCAGTGCGTCCTGCTCACAGTGTTCACCTAAAACTACAAGTTAGTGTAGTGAGACCTCTGCACAGTGTTCATCTAAAGCTACAAGTTAGTGCAGTGTGTCCTGCTCACAGTGTTCAGCTAAAACTACAAGTTAGTGTAGTGAGACCTCTGCACAGTGTTCATCTAAAACTACAAGTTAGTGCAGTGCATCCTGCTCACAGTGTTCAGCTAAAACTACAAGTTAGTGTAGTGAGACCTCTGCACAGTGTTCATCTAAAGCTACAAGTTAGTGCAGTGCGTCCTGCTCACAGTGTTCAGCTAAAACTACAAGTTAGTGTAGTGAGACCTCTGCACAGTGTTCATCTAAAGCTACAAGTTAGTGCAGTGCGTCCTGCTCACAGTGTTCAGCTAAAACTACAAGTTAGTGTAGTGAGACCTCTGCACAGTGTTCATCTAAAGCTACAAGTTAGTGCAGTGCGTCCTGCTCACAGTGTTCAGCTAAAACTACAAGTTAGTGTAGTGAGACCTCTGCACAGTGTTCATCTAAAGCTACAAGTTAGTGCAGTGCGTCCTGCTCACAGTGTTCAGCTAAAACTACAAGTTAGTGTAGTGAGACCTCTGCACAGTGTTCATCTAAAACTACAAG
The DNA here is from genome assembly GCA_037952835.1 of Lithobates septentrionalis. Taxonomy (NCBI): domain Eukaryota; kingdom Metazoa; phylum Chordata; class Amphibia; order Anura; family Ranidae; genus Lithobates; species Lithobates septentrionalis. Next base: position 900,448 of record JBBDGP010001605.1, on the reverse strand, counting down.
TTAGTGCAGTGCGTCCTGCTCACAGTGTTCAGCTAAAACTACAAGTTAGTGTAGTGAGACCTCTGCACAGTGTTCATCTAAGGCTACAAGTTAGTGCAGTGCGTCCTGCTCACAGTGTTCAGCTAAAAGTACAAGTTAGTGTGGTGCGTCCTCCTCACAGTGTTCAACTAAAACTACAAGTTATGCCGCGTACACACGAGCGGACTTTACGGCGGACTTTGCCCGGCGGACTGGATTTCGTCGGACAATTCGATGTGTGTGGGCTCCAGCGGACTTTGTTTTCTCAAAAGTTGGACGGACTTAGATTTGAAACTTGTTTAAAATTTATCCGTTGAAATCGAGTCCGGTCGAAAAGTCCGCCGTCTGTATGCTAGTTCGACGGACTAAAAAGCCACGCTAGGGCAGCTATTGGCTACTGGCTATGAACTTCCTTGTTTTAGTCCGGTCGTACGTCATCACGTACGAATTCGACGGACTTTGGTGGATTGTGTGTAGGCAAGTCCGTTCATTCAGAAAGTCCGTCGTAAAGTACGTCGAAAAATCCGCCGGGCAAAGTCCGCCGTAAAGTCCGCTCGTGTGTACGCGGCATTAGTGTAGTGCGTCCTGCTCACAGTGTTCAGCTAAAACTACAAGTTAGTGTAGTGAGACCTCTGCACAGTGTTCATCTAAAGCTACAAGTTAGTGTAGTGCGTCCTGCTCACAGTGTTCAGCTAAACTACAAGTTAGTGTGGTGCGTCCGCCTCACAGTGTTCAGCTAAACCTACAAGTTATTTTTTTGCGAGCTCTGCACAGTGTTCAGCTAAAGCTACCTGTAGAAGGTTGGTGGTGTTCTCATACTACAGGCAGGCAGTTGATTTTGCTAGCTGCAGTATCAGTACATATATATATATATATATCCCAGCTTAGTGCAGCTACAGGCCATTAGTATGTCTGGAAGGCCAACAAGCAGAGGCAGACAGTCACAAGCCAATAAAAGAGGGCAAGCAGGCTCTGTGTCTAGTGCTGGTCGTGGAGACGGTGCATCCTCATCAGCACGTGGCTGTGGGACACGCTTGGCCTTTTTTTCGGCAGCTGGCCGTGTTGAACCAAGCCGTCCTCATCCTCCTTATCCTCTCTCACCCATGCTCAGGGTACTTTGTCTGGCAAAGCAGCGGCCTCTTCCCTCGGCTCAATATCATCAGTGACTCCTTCCCTAGCCCCACCATGTCCTCCTGAGGAGTCCCTCGAACTGTTTGACCACAGTGTTGGGTACATGCTCCAGGAGGATGCCCAGCGTTTGGAAGGCTCTGATGATGATACTGAGCTCGATGAAGGCAGTAACATGAGCACGGACAGAGGGGGTGCCCAAGAAGGACAGCAATCTGGCAGTCATGCTCCACCTGCTGCAGCATACTGCCAGGTTTGCTCCAGTGATGAGGAGGGAGGGGATGATGAGGTCACTGACTCAACGTGGGTGCCTGATAGGAGAGAGGAGGAGGAGGAGGAGGCGGCACATCATCAACGAGGCAGGATGCCCTCCAGGGGCCAGCCTAAGGGCAGCACACTGACTGCATCACACCCCAAAGCTCCACATGTGCAGGGCGCTGCAGTCTCTGCGCGTTATTCAAAAATTCTTTGGTGTGGGCCTTTTTTGAGACGAGTGCATCAGATCGCACCGCTGCTATTTGCAACATATGTCTCAAGTGTATCTCGCGTGGCCAAAACATCTCCCGCTTGGGTACCACATGCTTGACCAGACATATGTTGACCTGCCTTGCAGTTTGTTGGCAAGCGTATCTAAAAGACCCACACCAAAGAACAAAGAGGACCTCTCCTTGCACCTCATCAGCTGAGATCTCCAACCCCACTATACCTTCAGTCCTCTCTGAGACCTGCACTGAGAGGAATGAAGGTGTAGAATTAGGTGTGTCACAGCCAAGTACTTGTGGGCAATCTGCTTTTGGTACACCGACGTCAGATTGTACCAGGCAAATTTCCCTGCCCAAGCTGCTGCACCGCCGAAAGAAGTTTGCTCCCAGCCATCCACATGCCCAGCGATTGAATGCTAGCTTGGCAAAATTGCTAGCACTTCAACTGCTGCCTTTTCAGTTAGTAGACTCTGCCCCCTTCCGTGAGTTTGTGGAATGTGCGGTTCCTCAGTGGCAGGTACCCAAACGCCACTTTTTCTCACAGAAGGCGATTCCGGCTCTCTACTGGCATGTGGAAGGCAATGTCCATGCCTCGCTGGACAGGGCGGTCAGCGGTAAGGTGTATATTACCGCTGACTCATGGTCCAGCAGGCATGGACAGGGACGTTACCTAAGTTTCACGGCGAATTGGGTGACTCTGCTGGCAGCTGGGAAGGATGCAGGACAAGGTGCAGTAGTGTTGGAGGTTGTTCCGCCACCACGCCTCCAAAATGGCACTACTAATGATTGTGACACACCTCTCTCCTCTTCTTCTTCCTCCATGGCCTCTTCCTGTGCTTTTTCCTCAGAACCAGCGGTGCTCCGTAGCCATTCAAGGGGCTACGCAAGTACGCAGGCCAAAAGATGCCATGCGGTGCTTGAACTGGTGTGCTTGGGGGACAGGAGCCACACTGGGGCAGAGGTTCTGTCAGCTCTGCAGGGGCAGGTTCAGAGGTGGTTGATGCCACGCCAACTTAAGGCAGGAATGGTGGTTTGCGACAATAGCACCAACCTCCTCTCTGCCCTCCGACAGGGACAAATGACCCATGTGCCCTGTTTGGCTCACCTCCTTAACTTGGTGGTGCAGCGGTTCTTGGGCAGGTACCCGGGCTTACAGGATGTCCTGAGGCAGGCCAGGAAAGTCTGTGTGCATTTCCGCCAGTCATATAATGCCAGTGCTCGGCTGGCGGACCTCCAAAAGGAGTTTAACCTGCCTAAGAACCGCCTAATCTGTGACATGCCCACCAGGTGGAACTCAACGTTGGCCATGCTGCAGCGGCTGCACACGCAGCAGAGGGCCATCAATGAGTACCTGTGCGACTATGGCACCAGGACAGGGTCAGGGGAGCTTGGTTTTTTTTTCCCCACGCCAGTGGGCCATGATCAGGGATGCATGCACTGTCCTGTCACCATTTGAGGAGGCCACGAGGATGGTGAGCAGTGACAGTGCATGCATCAGTGACACTGTCCCCCTTGTCCATCTGTTGGAGCACACGCTGCGTGGAATAATGGACAGGGCACTTGAGGCAGAACAGAGGCAGGAAGAGGAGGACTTCCTTAGCTCTCAAGGCCCCCTTTATCCAGACAGTGTTCCTGCATGCCCATCGATCACACAGGAAGAGGACGAGGAGGAGGAGGAGGAGGAAGATTGTGTCAGTATGGAGGTGGAGCCTGGCACTCAGCATCAGCAGCAGTCTTTAAGGGATCAGTTCCAAGAAACACATGGACTTGTACGTGGCTGGGAGGAGGTGGCTGCAGACCATGTCGTCCTTAGTGACCCAGAGGACTCCGGACCGAATGCCTCAGCAAACCTACGCTGCATGGCCTCCCTGATCCTGCAAAGCCTGCGTAAGGATCCTTGTATTCGTGGTATCAAGGAGAAGGACCAATACTGGCTGGCAACCCTCGTTGATCCACGTTACAAGGGTAAGGTTGCGGACCTTATCTTGCCATCGCAGAGGGAGCAGAGGATGAAACATCTTCGGGAGGCCTTGCAGAAAGGTCTGTGCAACACGTTCCCAGAGACTGGGAGGTTACAAACTCCTGTTTCTGGACAACGTGTTGCTGAGGCTTCGGTCAGTCAAAGAAGGAGCAGTGGAGAAGGTGGCCGTCTGACCGATGCGTTCAGACAATTTTTTGGTCCACAGCCCCAAGGTATGATCGGTTCCAGCAACCATCGCCAGCGTCTGTTTTACATGGTGCAGGAATACCTAGGGGCAAGATCTGACTTGGACACCTTTCCCACCGAAAATCCTCTGGGTTACTGGGTCTTGAGGATGGATCACTGGCCAGAGCTTGCACAGTATGCAATTGAGCTACTGGCCTGTCCTGCATCCAGCGTTCTTTCGGAACGCACATTCAGTGCTGCTGGAGGCTTTGTAACCGATCACAGGGTGCGTCTGTCCACCGACTCGGTCGATCGACTGACCTTCATAAAAATGAATCAGTCTTGGATCACCACCAGCTACCAAGCACCTGATGCTGATGTAACCGAATAATTTTTTTTGAAATCTTAGATCCCTTCAAAGACTGCCTATGCTGATGCTAAATGACTATCCCTGAGTAATTATCCTCTTCCTCCTCAATGATCACGCTTGCAAGAACATTTTGGTTCTGGGCGCCACCACCAGTGCCTAAGGCACAGTTTTTCAGCCCCTGTTTAACAGGGGCGTGTAATTACAATTTTTGATGCAATACTTTGCAGCAGGGCTCGTTTCTGTGTTCCAACTACAGTATCTGTGAGGGGTTTCAGTGTTGTGGCACCAGCACCAGTGCCTAAGGCCCAATTTTTCAGCCCCTGTTTAACAGGGGCATGTAATTACAATTTTTGATGCAATACTTTGCAGCAGGGCTCGTTTCAGCGTTCCAACTAGAGTATCTGTGAGGGGTTGCAGTGTTGTGGCACCAGCACCAGTGCCTAAGGCCCAATTTTTCAGCCCCTGTTTAACAGGGGCGTGTAATTACAATTTTTGATGCAATATTTTGCAGCAGGGCTCGTTTCTGCGTTCCAACTAGAGTGTCTGTGAGGACTTACAGTGTTGTGGCACCAGCACCACCACCACCACCAAAGGCCCAATTTTTCTGCCCTTGTTCAACAGGGGCATGTAATTACAATTCTTGATCTAATATTTCACAGCAGGGCCCATTTCTGCGCCCACCAAGAGCGATTGAGGACTTACAGTGTTGTGGCACCAGCACCACCACCAGCACCAAAGGCCCAATTTTTCAGCCCCTGTTCAACAGGGGCATGTAATTACAATTCTTGATCTAATATTTCACAGCAGGGCCCTGTGAGGGCTTACAGTGTTGTGGCCACAACAACACCTAAGGCCCAAATTTCTGCTGAGTATATAGGGCAGGCCCCTACTTTCAAACATCTAACTTACAAACGACTCCTACTTGCAAAAAGAAGGAGACAACAGGAAGTGAGATGAAATCTACCCCTAGGAAGGGAAATTCTCTCCTGTAAGAGTTAATATGGGAAAAACATTTCTCCTTTCCACTGATGCTTTCCAATCCTTGTTCCACAAAAAAACCCAAATTTTCAAAAAACATTTGTCATTGGGACAAAAAGTGAGGTGTAATCTTCTGAAGAGGAGGACAGACAGCAAAACAAATGTCACAGGGGTGATAACCCTTCCCTATGTTTTCCAAAAAGCTTAAAAAAGATTTTTTGGCTGGAGCTAAACACGTTAAAAATGTACACGTTCAAAATTACAAACAGATTCTACTTAACAACAAACCTACAGTCCCTGTCTTGTTTGCACCGCCTGTATACTGCTGTTCAGAGTATATAGGGCCTGGTGGCCCCACACCTTTCCTTATTTCAATTTGGGTGTGGGGTTCCCCTTAATATCCATACAAGACCCAAAGGGCCTGGTAATGGACTGGGGGGTACCCATACCGTTTGTCTCACTGATTTTCATCCATATTGCCAGGACCCGACATTACATTAAACCCGCAAGCAGTTTTAAATGAGATTTTTTCCTTTAAAAATGACATTTTGTGCAGGGACTGTTCTAAACACGGGAAACACGCGCCACTTTACAGGCATACTATAGACACCCCCCAGGTACGATATTTAAAGGAATATTTCACTTTTTTTTTTTTTACTTTAAGCATCATTAAAATCACTGCTCCCGAAAAAACGGCCGTTTTTAAAAGTTTTTTTTGCATTGATACATGTCCCCTGGGGCAGGACCTCATTAAAAAGAAACCCTTTTTAGGACAATACCATGCAAATTAGTGTTTAAAATGAGCACTTTTGATTTCGAACGTTCGAGTCCCATAGACGTCAATGGGGTTCTAACGTTTGTGCGAATTTTCGGTCCGTTTGCAGGTTCTGGTGCGAACCGAACGGGGGGGTGTTCGGCTCATCCCTAATCTTCAGTGTATATATCTCCCCTTCCCCCTACTTCTCAATCCACTCATGTGTTCTCTATCCTTTAAGCTTCACTCACCCCGTGGTTCACCCGTGCTCCAAAAAAAAGGGTCTCATCAATCAAAAAATCAAACGCAAACCAAATACCCCTCCAAAAGGAGAAAAAGAGAGGGTTAGGGTGAAAGAGCAGCCCACCCCCCGGGGGCCCATATATCTAGCAGGGGCCCCCAGGGGGGGTCCAGCCCACCCATCCTCAAAAAAAAAAAAAACTTTTCATTTACATCAAGGGAAAAAAAAAACAAGAAAAACTTTTCATTTATACCCAAAAACAAAATAACAAAAAAACAACACCCCCCCCCCCCCTTCCCTCATGATCAAAACAAAACCATAGACCCCCCCATAATGTCTATACTTTGGGGGTTTCCTTCAACCCCCTATTTTCTTTTCTTTTTAATGAGGCAATAGTTTAACAGTCCGCATCCAATCTTTGGCTTGTTCCGCTGTACTGAAGTACATAGTATTTCCTCCTTCCTCCACTCTCAACTGTGCTGGGTACGCCATAGAATATTCGATTCCTGCCTCTCTCAATCTCCGTTTTACCTCATAAAAAGTAGCCCTCTGCTTTTGTAACTCTAAGGAGAAGTCGGGGAATATTAACACTTTACTGTTCTCATAATGAATCTCTCCCTTTTGTCTTGCTTTCCACAAAATCGCATCCCTGTCTCTGCAATTCAATAATCGCGCCAACAAAGGTCTAGGAGGGAGCCCTGGCTTTGGTACTGCTGCCGGCACCCTGTGTGCTCTTTCCACTGCAAATGCTGTTGAGACCTCCTGTAAAAGGATTAATTACCTGAAAACAAAATGGCTCCAAATTCAAAAGTTTTATTGCATATATATATATGGAGAACAGAGCTGTACACAAAATGTATGTGTCTTAGCCATGTTCTAAAGAGCATGACAACTTTCACTTCTTTTATACCCATTCTATGATAGACACACCTAGCTCTTCTGCCTTATCGATATTCTTCAGGAGCTATGATGACGTAGAATGATGACTTAACATTCCGTGACTTATTGTTATGAGCGCATCACATACAATGACTTGCATATTCACACTACTGCTTACAATATGATTACCATCTACAACAGCCTACACTACAGAATGTCTATCTTAACTTGCTGGCAACACATATTTTAAGAGAAAAACATGTTGTTCACTTGTTCTGTAGTGCTGACAGAAGAATACAGAATATAATAAATGTATTAACACATCAAACATATATTAGTGATACAGCACTGATCATAAATTTCCCTACACATTTCCCCCCTTTGATCATTGCCGATCACTAATTGTCATTCCCTTCCACCAACCTGAAAGTGATAGGGACCACGGGTGTATAAGACAAAAGACCCTTCAAAACATTTATCATTTTAAGTATGGAAATGTAAAGATATAAGTCCTTTACTCTCCCACACTCATCCCCATCCACAGACCTTTTGGTGTAAAAGAAGGTTACAATACTTTAGTTCCTTACTATCCTCCTAAGATCTAGACACTGTCCATTCCATCTCCTCTACCGACATCCACAAGCTGGAGTAGCCATACTCATGAACTGGGTAAATGTTACCCTCGAAGAGTTGGAGTTAATGGGACAGAGTCATCAACTATTCATTCAAGCAAACTTTAATTTTTATTTAGCCATCGCACACATCAATCATCCACACTCTAACTAAAAATTCACATCCCCCATAAACAAACAGAACTCTGCCATCTGCTTCAAACTAGACACAAAAATGCAATTTCCTTCATTACTCAGGTGAACCCCCATCATCTCGGAAGAGATCAAGCTGTTCTCCTTCCAAAGAATGATTATGGTACATATACCCTTTTTCCTTACACAAAAACCTTTGTAGAACATTATTTATTCTCCTTCCCCTCCATTTCGCTCCCCGACTCCAACAGGGTCTAAGAACAATGGAAGAGAACACTAGAATGGTGTCAGGGAAATACCCTGAAATCCACTTCAGATCTCCTTTTATCAAAGAAATCAATCCAAGATTCCTTCTTCTCCCCACGTCATTACCACCTAAGTGGATGATAATGCCAAGAGGAGTAGAGCAATGACCAGCCGCCTCCAACAAGAGTGGCCTCAAAGCTCTCCAGCGCATTCCCCTAACACCACCCCAAACTACTCTTATCTTGTTAGGATCACAGCCCAAATTCTCCATGCCCACTTGTAATGCCTTCTTATGGGCCCAACAAGATGATGATAATGGATGATAATGCCAAGAGGAGTAGAGCAATGACCAGCCGCCTCCAACAAGAGTGGCCTCAAAGCTCTCCAGCGCATTCCCCTAACACCACCCCAAACTACTCTTATCTTGTTAGGATCACAGCCCAAATTCTCCATGCCCACTTGTAATGCCTTCTTATGGGCCCAATGTATATATGAATGTCCCACAACCTAAAGTTCTCGTACAGTCTGTTTATCTTCCGCTATTTGGAGTGAGTCATCAGAATAAACAGACTCCCGATTCTCTTCTGGAGATTCTTCAGCACTGGGTAGGGAACTGGGTCCAGCAGCACAGCTCAATTGTTCTAGTTCAAAGTTCATGGTAGCGACTGTAGTAGGGCTTAGAGATTCTTCAAATATTTCATAAATCCTCTGGGTGGATAAATTCTCAATTTCAGGTCCAAACTCTAGTTCAGGCATTTCTGCTTCAGCAGCATAACAGGACAGACAACTGCAGGGGCCATCAAAGATGGAGGATAGGTCTGGCATTTCTCTTTCTGCAATTTTTTTCCTTTGGGAAAGCAAGAGAAACTGCTGAGGTTTTCTTATCAGGTTTCATCTTTACCTTACACATTGCTACACATGCACACGTGACTATCTTAAAACACAAATACAAACATAGCACAGCTCCTAAGATCACCCCCAGCAAAACAGTTAGAGCAATCCTTAAGGCACTGACACATAGTTTGGTTTTCTATGCTAAAACAACCATTCACCACAACCTGAACATTCCCAGGATCCTGATAATAATCAGTAATCCCCATTTCAAACATCTCTGGGTAAGCACTATGGTTAAAGCGGAGTTCCACACAAAAATGCAACTTCCGCTTTTCGGAACCCTCCCCCCCTCCGGTGCAACTTGGACGGAGGCATGCTACTCCATCCTGGCGACTGATACCAATGTTTACCCTTAGGTGTGTCTGGCACACATCCTTGCATCACCTCCTCTCTCATTGGCGCAGATGCTTCTATAGCACCTGCTCCAAGAGGGGTAGATGATGTGACATATGGTGGTGGGGACCCACTACTAGATATTAGTTGGTCAGAGACAGGCCTACTTGGGTTTCTGATGTGTGTTTTTGCTAACATATGTGCACTAGCAATCATTTCCTCTGATAACTCCCCTTCTTCCTCTGATACTTTGGGCAGTGTTGCAACTAGGACCTTAGCTGTTTTCCCATATGCCTTTGCCTCCCATCTGGCCCATGCTGCAACTTCATTAGGCTCAGTCATTCTACTCTTAAAGTTATGGTGTAATGCTGTCCAAACTCTGACATCAAATGTTCCCTGTATGGGTACCGGCCAATCCGTTGCCTTTGCCAAACTGTGCCATTTCGTTAGGTACTTCACTACCCACTTCCCATAGTGGGCCTTGACTTCCTCCCGGGGTGTCAATGGCGCCCCGTAAACTTTAGCACCTCCTCCCACCTGATTCCCCATTACTGGATCGTCAGTGAGGTTCCAGTTACTTTTCCTTTCCTATGGGAGCTGGCCAATACTCCCCTTGTGCTCTCTTCCACTGAAAGCACGCCCTCACCCCCTACTTGGATGCGGCTGTATACTGGACTTTTGTGGCACAGTTTGTTACAGCACGAATTGGAGATCACACACACAGGGAAACCACGCTGTCTATCTCTCCAGATTTTTAACAGCATACATACCACAAACAATATAATATAACAGATGAACAAGTTATCCACTAACTCCTCAAGTTGCCCACATTCATTGCTTGGACACATCAGCAAGGTTATGCAATTTTATGTATATTATATAAAGATTACCAGTACTATTCATTTAGGCAAAATCTTACTTTACTCTATGAACCCTGTCAGTAAAACCCCACTCATACAGGGTAGCTGTTAATACCTTTCAATTAGTATGCATGAGTATCAACAATTAGTATAGTTTTATGACATTTAGACAATACACTTTCACTCAGAGGGCACCTGTTGATGTCATAGGCATCAAAAAAGCACATACACGTATGGCCTCACCTTAGGCTATAAACCCAGGCTTTCTAGCTTTTGACGCTTAGGCAACCCTCTCATTCACACTTAAAACAATTTAGTACTCTGCGTTAGTTAAAAAGACAACTGTTTAATATAACAGACAATAATGTTCACTCTTCACATTTGCTTGGAAAGGGGTTCTCCTTACCTTGAGACCCCAACTTTCCCCACACGTTCACACTTTCATAAATCCTGAAGGACTTACAGCCAGACTATGGCTCAGGAACCCATTCATTCAAGTTAATAGACAAACAGGACATAAAATATCACCCCTTTTGCCCAGGTTCTTTTGATTGCGTTTTGACACACGATCTGTGTTCCCCCCCGCCGTACAAGATCAATCAGACAATCAGGGAGAACATTTTTATTCACTCTTGGGCCCTTGTCTCTTTGCAGTTGCACGTCAGATAGACCACAGATCCTGTGTTCAGTTTGGCAATCCGGGTCCTTCTACGGCACCATTGATGTAAAAGTATTAATTACCAGAAAACAAAATGGCTCCAAATTCAAAAGTTTTATTGCATATATATATATATGGAGAACAGAGCTGTACACAAAATGTATGTGTCTTAGCCGTGTTCTAAAGAGCATGACAACTTTCACTTCTTTTATACCCATTCTATGATAGGCACTAGGGATGAGCCGAACACCCCCCGGTTCGGTTCGCACCAGAACCTGCGAACGGACCGAAAATTTGCACGAACGTTAGAACCCCATTGACGTCTATGGGACTCGAACGTTCGAAATCAAAAGTGCTCATTTTAAAGGCTAATTTGCATGGTATTGTCCTAAAAAGGGTTTGGGGACCCGGGTCCTACCCCAGGGGACATGTATCAATGCAAAAAAAACTTTTAAAAACGTCAGTTTTTTCGGGAGCAGTGATTTTAATGATGCTTAAAGTAAAAAAAAAAAAAGTGAAATATTCCTTTAAATATCGTACCTGGGGGGTGTCTATAGTATGCCTGTAAAGTGGCGCGTGTTTCCCGTGTTTAGAACAGTCCCTGCACAAAATGTAATTTTTAAAGGAAAAAATCTCATTTAAAACTGCTTGCGGGTTTAATGTAATGTCGGGTCCTGGCAATATGGATGAAAATCAGTGAGACAAACGGTATGGGTACCCCCCAGTCCATTACCAGGCCCTTTGGGTCTTGTATGGATATTAAGGGGAACCCCGCACCCAAATTAAAATAAGGAAAGGTGTGGGGCCACCAGGCCCTATATACTCTGAACAGCAGTATACAGGCGGTGCAAACAAGACAGGGACTGTAGGTTTGTTGTTAAGTAGAATCTGTTTGTAATTTTGAACGGGTACATTTTTAACGTGTTTAGCTCCAGCCAAAAAACTTTTGTAAGCCTTTTGGAAAACATAGGGAAGCGTTATCACCCCTGTGACATTTGTTTTGCTGTCTTTCCTCCTCTTCAGAAGATTTCACCTCACTTTTTGTCCCAATGACAAATGTTTTTTGAAAATTTGGGTTTTTTTGTGGAACAAGGATTGGAAAGCATCAGTGGAAAGGAGAAATGTTTTTCCCATATTAACTCTTACAGGAGAGAATTTCCCTTCCTAGGGTTAGATTTCATCTCACTTCCTGTTGTCTCCTTCCGTTTGCAAGTAGGAGTCGTTTGTAAGTTAGATTTTTGAAAGTAGGGGCCTGCCCTATATACTCAGCAGAAATTTGGGCCATAGGTGTTGTTGTGGCCACAACACTGTAAGCCCTCACAGGGCCCTGCTGTGAAATATTAGATCAAGAATTGTAATTACATGCCCCTGTTGAACAGGAGCTGAAAAATTAGGCCTTAGGCACTGGTGCTGGTGCCACAACACTGCAACCCCTCACAGACACTCTAGTTGGAACGCAGGAACGAGCCCTGCTGCAAAGTATTGCAGCAAAAATTGTAATTACACGCCCCTGTTAAACAAGGGCTGAAAAATTGGGCCTTAGGCACTGGTGCTGGTGCCACAACACTGCAACCCCTCACAGACACCCTAGTTGGAACGCAGGAACAAGCCCTGCTGCAAAGTATTGCATCAAAAATTGTAATTACACGCCCCTGTTAAACAGGGGCTGAAAAACTGTGCCTTAGGCACTGGTGGTGGCGCTCAGAACCAAAAATGTTCTTACAAGCTATCAGCGTGATCATTGAGGAGGAAGAGGATAATTACTCAGGGATAGTCACTCAGCATCAGCATAGGCAGTCTTTGAAGGGATCTGAGATTTCAAAAAAAACTATTCGGTTACATCAGCATCAGGTGCTTGGTAGCTGGTGGTGATCCAAGACTGATTCATTTTTATGAAGGTCAGTCAATCGACCGAGTCGGTGGACAGACGCACCCTGTGATCGGTTACCACGCCTCCAGCAGCACTGAATGTGCGTTCCGAAAGAACGCTGGATGCAGGACAGGCCAGTAGCTCAATTGCATACTGTGCAAGCTCTGGCCAGTGATCCATCCTCAAGACCCAGTAACCCAGAGGATTTTCGGTGGGAAAGGTGTCCAAATCTGATCTTGCCCCTTGATATTCCTGCACCATGTAAAACAGACGCTGGCGATGGTTGCTGGAACTGATCATACCTTGGGGCTGCGGACCAAAAAATTGTCTGAACGCATCGGTCAGACGGCCACCTTCTCCACCGCTCCTTCTTTACTGACTGAAGCCTCAGCAACACGTTGTCCAGAAACAGGAGTTTGTAACCTCCCAGTCTCTGGGAACGCGTTGCACAGACCTTTCTGCAAGGCCTCCCGAAGATGTTTCATCCTCTGCTCCCTCTGCGATGACAAGATAATGTCCGCAACCTTACCCTTGTAACGTGGATCAAGAAGGGTTGCCAGCCAGTATTGGTCCTTCTCCTTGATACCACGAATACGAGGATCCTTACGCAGGCTTTGCAGGATCAGGGAGGCCATGCAGCGTAGGTTTGCTGAGGCATTCGGTCCGGAGTCCTCTGGGTCACTAAGGATGACATGGTCCGCAGCCACCTCCTCCCAGCCACGTACAAGTCCATGTGTTTCTTGGGACTGATCCCTTAAAGACTGCTGCTGATGCTGAGTGCCAGGGTCCACCTCCATACTGACACAATCTTCCTCCTCCTCCTCCTCTTCCTCCTCCTCCTTGTCCTCTTCCTGTGTGATCGGCGGGCACGCAGGAACACTGTCTGGATAAAGGGGGCCTTGAGAGCTAAGGAAGTCCTCCTCTTCCTGCCTCTGTTCTGCCTCAAGTGCCCTGTCCATTATTCCACGCAGCGTGTGCTCCAACAGGTGGACAAGGGGGACAGTGTCACTGATGCATGCACTGTCACTGCTCACCATCCTCGTGGCCTCCTCAAATGGTGACAGGACAGTGCATGCATCCCTGATCATGGCCCACTGGCATGGGGAAAAAAAACAAGTTCCCCTGACCCTGTCCTGGTGCCATAGTCGCACAGGTACTCATTGATGGCCCTCTGCTGCGTGTGCAGCCACTGCAGCATGGCCAACGTTGAGTTCCACCTGGTGGGCATGTCACAGATTAGGCGGTTCTTGGGCAGGTTAAACTCCTTTTGGAGGTCCGTCAGCCGAGCACTGGCATTATATGACCGGCGGAAATGCACACAGACTTTCCTGGCCTGCCTCAGGACATCCTGTAAGCCCGGGTACCTGCCCAAGAACCGCTGCACCACAAAGTTAAGGACGTGAGCCAAACAGGGCACATGGGTCATTTGTCCCTGTCGGAGGGCAGAGAGGAGGTTGGTGCCATTGTCGCAAACCACCATTCCTGCCTTAAGTTGGCGTGGCGTCAACCACCTCTGAACCTGCCCCTGCAGAGCTGACAGAACCTCTGCCCCAGTGTGGCTCCTGTCCCCCAAGCACACCAGCTCAAGCACCGCATGGCATCTTTTGGTTTGCGTACTTGCGTAGCCCCTTGAATGGCTATGGAGCACTGCTGGTTCCGAGGACAAAGCACAGGAAGAGGCCATGGAGGAAGAAGAAGAGGAGGGGGTGGAGGAGAGAGGTGTGTCACAATCATTAGCATTTTGGAGGCGTGGTGGGGGAACAACCTCCAACACTACTGCACCTTGTCCTGCATCCTTCCCAGCTGCCAGCAGAGTCACCCAGAGTCTCCCAAGCGGGAGATGTTTTGGCCACGCGAGATACGCTTGAGACATATGTTGCAAATAGCAGCGGTGCGATCTGATGCACTCATCTCAAAAAAGGCCCACACCAAAGAACTTTTTGAATAACGCGCAGAGACTGCAGCGCCCTGCACATGTGGAGCTTTGGGGTGTGATGCAGTCAATGTGCTGCCCTTAGGCTGGCCCCTGGAGGGCATCCTGCCTCGTTGGTGATGTGCCGCCTCCTCCTCCTCCTCCTCTCTCCTATCAGGCACCCACGTTGAGTCAGTGACCTCATCATCCCCTCCCTCCTCATCAAACCTGGCAGCATGCTGCAGCAGGGGGAGCATGACTGCCAGATTGCTGTCCTTCTTGGGCACCCCCTCTGTCCGTGCTCATGTTACTGCCTTCATCGAGCTCAGTATCATCATCAGAGCCTTCCAAACGCTGGGCATCCTCCTGGAGCCTGTACCCAACACTGTGGTCAAACAGTTCGAGGGACTCCTCAGGAGGACATGGTGGGGCTAGGGAAGGAGTCACTGATGACATTGAGCCGAGGGAAGAGGCCGCTGCTTTGCCAGACAAAGTACCCTGGGCATGGGTGAGAGAGGATGAGGAGGATGAGGACGGCTTGGTCATCCACTCGACCAAGTCTTCCGCATGTTGCGGCTCAACACGGCCAGCTGCCGAAAAAAAGGCCAAGCGTGTCCCACGGCCACGTGCTGATGAGGATGCACCGTCTCCACGACCAGCACTAGACACAAAGCCTGCTTGCCCTCTCTTATTGGCTTGTGACTGTCTCTCCTTCTTGGCCTTCCAGACATACTATTGGCCTGTAGCTGCACTAAGCTGGGATATATATTTATGTACTGATACTGCAGCTAGCAAAATCAACTGCCTGCCTGTAGTATGAGAACACCACCAACCTTCAAAAGAACACCAGTAATTTTCTTCAGGTAGCTGTATATACTGTAACAAGACAAGCCTGCCTGTCAGTAAGAAGTTAACAGGAACGGATCTAGCTGAACACTGTGAGCAGGACGCACCCCACTAACTTGTAGGTTTAGCTGAACACTGTGAGCAGGACGCACCCCACTAACTTGTAGGTTTAGCTGAACACTGTGAGCAGGACGCACTGCACTAACTGTAAATAGTCTAGCTGCCTGACTGTGGTACTAATAGGATCAAAAGAACACCAGCAATTTTCTTCAGGTAGCTGTATATACTGTAACAAGACAAGCCTGCCTGTCAGTAAGAAGATAACAGGAACGGATCTAGCTGAACACTGTGAGCAGGACGCACTGCACTAACTGTAAATAGTCTAGCTGCCTAACTTACTGGCAACACATATTTTAAGAGAAAAACATGTTGTTCACTTGTTCTGTAGTGCTGACAGAAGAATACAGAATATAATAAATGTATTAACACATCAAACATATATTAGTGATACAGCACTGATCATAAATTTCCCTACACACTCCATATCTGGAAATACATTTTTCAACCATTTTTCTATAAAGTCTCCGGGGTTAAACCCCTCCACTTTCTCCGGTAATCCAACTATTCTTAAATTATTATTATCATCTGTTTTTTGTTGCCATGTAGCAATCTGCTTTTCTGTTAATAATATTCTTTTGGGCATAGGGTTAACTGCATCTTCCAATATAGCTATCCTATTTTCCACTTCTGCCATCCTGTTTCTCATACTCTTCATATCATGCCTGATCAGTCCTATGTCATTTTTAATTTCATCCATTTTACCTGTCAGGGCTGCATTGCTTGAGTGGATGGCCTCCATTAGTTGTGAATCCATCTGCTCCAGTGTCAGCTTAGGCAGCTTCTCCCGCTTTTCTATCTTCTCAGGCTGCGGCTGGGGCGTGTTGGGCTTCTGGATCTCCAGCTGCTCCATGTCTGTGGAGGGCTTCGCCCACCGTCTTGCCTGTCGGATCGTGCAAACTCCTTGAGGCGATCTGTCGCCATCTGCTTGCTGCTCATGTCGCCGCCAGGAGTGTCTGTTTTCCGGGTTATGGGTCTCGGTAGCAGGGACTACACAGGATTCTGATGGAGACTCAGGCTGATCTCGGAACTCCCGCTAATCACATCTGCCCCTGTCAGCGAAAGTCATCCCCTCCAAAAGTTTGTTTATTACTACTATGAATCGAGTTGGAGAATATTTGGACCATTATTTGCAACCTATTGCCCAACAATTCCCGTCTTATACAAAAGACAGCAGGGATCTCCTTAATCATATTAGGAATGTCCTGGTAAACAATCAGACGTTTTTAGTAAGTATAGATGTTGATTCACTATACACTAATATCAAAAAAAAAGATGCCACCTCAGCAATAAAATGGGCACTGGAAACTAAAACCATTTTACAAAACACACAAATAGACTTCATGTTGGACATATTGCAATTGGCAAAGGAAAATAACTATTTCTGGCATGACAAACAATACTACAAACAAGGATTAATAATATATAGAAGGTACATCGATGACATTTTTATTATCTGGGTGGGCAATGAGAATACTTTGAAAGAATTCCTACAAGGAACCCTTCCTAGAGCTGGCCGCCCTCCAAACTGAGCTATCGGGGGAGAAAAGCCTTGGTGAGAGAGGTAAAGAAGAACCCAAAGATCACTGTGGCTGAGCTCCAGAGATGTAGTCGGGAGATGGGAGAAAGTTGTAGAAAGTCAACCATCACTGCAGCCCTCCACCAGTCGGGGCTTCATGGCAGAGTGGCCCGACGGAAGCCTCTCCTCAGTGCAAGACACATGAAAGCCCGCATGGAGTTTGCTAAAAAAAAACACCTGAAGGACTCCAAGATGGTGAGACATAAGATTCTCAGGTCTGATGAGACCAAGATAGAACTTTTTGGCCTTAATTCTAAGTGGTATATGTGGAGAAAACCAAGCATTGCTCAACACCTGTCCAATACAGTCCAACAGTGAAGCATGGTGGTGGCAGCATCATGCTGTGGGGGTGTTTTTAAGCTGCAGGGACAGGACGACTGGTTGCAATCGAGGGAAAGATGAATGCAGCCAAGTACAGGGATATCCTGGACGAAAACCTTCTCTGGAGAAAACCTGGAGAGATCTGAAAATGGCTGTCCACCAACATTTACCATCCAACCTGACAGAACTGGAGAGGACCTGCAAGGAGGAATGGCAGAGGATCCCCACATCCAGGTGTGAAAAACTTGTTGCATCTTTCCCAAAAAGACTCATGGCTGTATTAGATCAAAAGGGTGCTTCTACTAAATACTGAGCAAAGGGTCTGAATACTTAGGACCATGTGATATTTCAGTTCTTCTTTTTTAATAAATCTGCAACAATGTTAACAATTCTGTGTTTTTCTGTCAATATGGGGTGCTGTGTATAAATTAATGAGGAAAAAAATAAACTTAAATGATTTTAGCAAATGGCTGCAATAAAACAAAGAGTGAAAAATTTAAGGGGGTCTGAATACTTTCCGTCCCCATTGTGTGTGTGTGTGTATATATATATATATATATATATATATATATATATATATATATATATATATATATATATATATATATATATATATATATATTTTTTTTTTTTAATACACTGCCTGCACTGACTGAATATAGAGCAAACACTAAATATATAGTCTATGCTAAATGCAGAGTAGATATATATATATATTAGACTGACAGTATATATGTATCAAATTCACTGCCACTAACTGAATAACCTCTATAAAAAGGAGGGGAGTTGGGGGAAGGAGCAAACCCAATAGAGATGGGTTTAGAAAGGGGTTACTATGAGCTACAATGTAATCATTGGTCTTGGTTATTTAAATAAAATCAGTTTTATTCAATCATCTTAACATATAAAATCGCATCTGGAAATTGATATTGTAATTGACACAACAATTATGCAAATGCGGCTGCGGATAACAAAACAGACAGGACAAACATTAAATGAAAAACATTAAGACTACCCAATCAGGGCGTATTGCATTATACCTCGGTGGCCATGAAGGACCGTCAATCAATCAAATAGTGGTATGTGGTATCCACTAAGTATGTTCTATATAATTTAAACTTTTTTAAAATGCGATCATGCGTGGCATAATGCAATTAGGGGTGGAGAGTGTAGTGAAAGGGAGGCACCTGTGCTGAACCGGGGTGGGATTGTAATTCCTATTCACATCTGCTGGATTGTGGTTTAAATTGGGTATTACTCCGGGATCAAAATGAAGGAGGGTAAAGACAATTACTCCTATAGTAAGAATAATGGCAGAGCAATAGTCAGTAGGTCATAAGTCAATCCTTATCAGAGGTATGGAGGTTCCTGATTCAGGCTAATATCAAACAGAAGATAGTATCATAGGTTTTCAATCAACACTTATTGGTGGATGTAGTTAAAGATGGTTGCGCTATATAGTATAGTATTGTTGCTTGCAATAAAGTTGCTATGGTACTTAATCATATCGATATAGCTGTACGTTACCATCTACATCATAGCAGCGATGCTCCGGGGTGCTGTGATCCTCAAAGCTTGGATGCCAATACATCCCATATCCCACATAGGGAGTCCTTTGGGTGGCTGCTGGGAAAGACCGTCAAAGCTGGAAAGGTGGCTCCTAAATGATTCAGCTGCGGCGATCCCAGTAAATGGGAAATTCCTATAGCTGTGTAGTGTCCATTTAGTTATCCACCGCTTTTGGAGCCCGCTGCGATCGTAAAATCCCTGCTACGATTGACCGCCATGCACTCTCCTCGGTGCCCGTAACGCATAGACTGGGCAGCGTAGTGACGTCAATGCGTTTCGCCGTGGTTCACTGACGTAGCTTCATCTTGGACGTCCAAGATGAAGCTACGTCAGTGAACCACGGGATGTATTGGCACCCAAGCTTTGAGGATCACAGCACCCCGGAGCATCGCTGCTATGATGTAGATGGTAACGTACAGCTATATCAATATGATTAAGTACCATAGCAAATTTATTGCAAGCAACAATACTATACTATATAGCACAACCATCTTTAACTACATCCACCAATAAGTGTTGATTGAAAACCTACGATCCTATCTTCTGTTTGATATTAGCCTGAATCAGGAACCTCCATACCTCTGATAAGAATTGACTTATGACCTACTGACTATTGCTCTGCCATTATTCTTACTATAGGAGTAATTGTCTTTACCCTCCTTCATTTTGATCCCGGAGTAATACCCAATTTTAACCACAATCCAGCAGATGTGAATAGGAATTACAATCCCACCACGGTGCAGCACAGGTGCCTCCCTTTCACTACACTCTCCACACCTAATTGCATTATGCCACGCATGACCGCATTTAAAAAAAGTTTAAATTATATAGAACATACTTAGTGGATACCACATACCACTATTCGATTGATTGACGGTCCTTCATGGCCACCGAGGTATAATGCAATACGCCCTGATTGGGTAGTCTTAATGTTTTTCATGTAATGTTTGTCCTGTCTGTTTTGTTATCCGCGGCCGCATTTGCATAATTGTTGTGTCAATTACAGTATCAATTTCCAGATGCGATTTTATATGTTAAGATGATTGAATAAAACTGATTTTATTTAAATAACCAAGACCAATGATTACATTGTTGCTCATAGTAACCCCTTTCTAAACCCATCTCTATTGTGTTTGCTCCTTCCCCCAACTCCCCTCCTTTTTATAGTGGTCAAATTATGGTTACAGCAACAATACCCTAACGGGTTAAGTACTACGTACGGGCATATGTAATTTTTGTGACCCAGTACAGGTGATACTCACGCCCCCCCCCATTTCCCCATCCCCCCAACCCTTTCCTCCTCCCGATCTTTTTTGATAACTGAATAACCTACCTGCTTAATATAACTCAAGCTATCTCTCCGTCCACGCCAACAACACTATACACGGCTGCTATGTAAGCAGCCTTATATAGTGTGGGGCGTGGACTTAGTCCCCCTGAGCCCTGAGCCATGATTGGCCAAAGGCACCTTGCCTTTGGCCAATTATGGCTCTCTCAGCAGAGCACGCTGTGATTGGCCAAAGCATGCAGGTCAGGTGCATGCTTTGGCCAATTATTATACATCAATGCACTGCGATCTGGCAGTGCATTATGGGGCGTTCCACGGCGCTCAAATTTCCCTACAAACATGTACACATATGAATGGTGGTAGCTACAGTACATATCTCTACAGATATGCACTGATGTGTGGCGTTTTTATTTAGAGCTGTTTGCTCCAATGTGTTTTATACATTGATATTATTTAAAATGACTGTATTTTAAACATTGCGGTCTCCAAGTTTTTTGGTGTGTTGTAATACTAATTTTGCATGTGGTACATAGCTGACCTTTATTCTACTGTATTTTTCAGGAGGAATTCAGGACAAAAGGTACATTTTTTCAGGGTTCTGCTAAGGCAAAATTAACATTTCTAAATGTCCTCTTTAACACAACAAAAATTAACTTTTTGAGTTTGGTTCCATTATAAGATGGTTTATGGTAGTTTTAAGGGTACAGTAAGCTTTAAATAGCTTGTTAGGGATATAGAAACTCATTTTAACCTCTTCAGCCCCAGAAGTTCTACCCCCCTTCATGACCAGGCCATTTTTTGCCATATGGCATTGCGTTATTTTAACTGACAATTGAGCGGGCGTGCGACGCTGTACCCAAATAAAATGGATGACCTTTTTCCCCACAAATAGAGCTTTGATGGTATTTACTCACCTCTGTGGTTTTTATTTTTTTGCGCTATAAACAAAAAATCACCGTCAATTTTGAAAAAAAAAAATATATTTTTTTTACTGTATGCTATAAGACATACCCAATAAAAATAATGTAAAAAATCGAATTTATTCATCAATTTAGGCCAATATGTTTTCTGCTAAATGTTTTTGGTAAAAAAAAATCCCAATAAGCGTATATTGATTGGTTTGTGCAAAAGTTATAGCATCTACAATCTATGGAATATATTTATGGAATTTTAATATTTTTATTGATTTTACTTGTTTTAATGGGACTGCGACATTGCGACAGACAAATCTGACACTAACGCCGCGTACACACGGCCGGACTTCCCGACAGAAAAAGTCTGATGGGAGCTGTCGGTCGGACATTCCAACCGTGTGTATGCCCTATCGGACTTTTTCTGTCGGCATTTCCGACGGACTCAGATATAGAACATGTTCTAAATCTTTCCGCCGAAATGCCGACGGAGTTTAGCCCGTTGGCAAGTCCGGCCGTGTGTACGCGGCATAAGTGACACTTTTTGGGGGCCAGTGACACAGATACAGTGATCAGTGCTAAACAAATGCACTATCACTGTACTAATGACGCTGGCAGGGAAGGGGTTAACATCAGGGGCGATCAGAGGGTTAAACGTGCTCCTAGGGAGTGATTACTAACTGTGTGTGGGGGGTGCTTAGCAGAAACACAAGATCTCCATCTTCCCCTCTCACAGAACGGCTGTCTGGCTCGTTTAAATAGGCAGACCACCGTTCTGCCTCTCCTGAGAACGATTGCGAGGTACCGGCGAACATCTGGTCTGCCGGAACCATTGATTGGCTCCTGCTGTGTCCAATCACAGCGGGAGCGGGTCGCGGGTGGCGCATGCGCCGCCCCAGACCCAGTGCACAAAATCACGTACAGGTATGTGATTTCCTGCAGGAGGGCCGCCCCGGCCACAGTATAGCTGCGTAGGGCGGTCCATAAGGGGTTAACTACCACGGACCTGTGACAAATCCTAGTTCTCCTCATTATTTTACATTGTTACTTTGTTGCCACAGAAAAAAATAAAGAGTTCAAATTGCATTAATGATCAAATACTGTACACACACACACAAAAGGAAAAACATACAAAGAACACTAAATAAATCATACTACTCTAAATGCACAAAAATACACTGTAATTAAAAGAGTCTGGTTAATGGTTAACGTTTAACCTAACTGTTATTGTACTAAAACTTGCTTTTCTTGTTTCTTTCCCCTCGCAACCTTTTTTCTCTTGAATTTCAGCAGTTCTATCATGAGCCACTCACAACAAGACCTTCCACTGTCTGTTAGGTGGGCAGACACTGATCACTCTGGAAGGTAAAAAAAAAGGAGTCCTTCCAAGGCAAATGTCTTCTCCTTCCAGCCTGGATAGCTCCTATTCTCGTTTTACGAAGACTGGAAGAGCATCTCATTATGAAGAATCAGATGTTGGTTCTCCATCCTTAAAGAAGAACTCCAGCTCTTCCTCCCCAAATTAACAAATGCATGGTGCATGTATCACAACCCCAGTGTCAGATTGTGTGTAACTTACCTACTTTAGCTGCATAAGCCCACGTTCACACTGACAGCGGGAATGAAATCATTCAGGTTCAGATGAACTCTCGCGCAATTTCATTCCCGCATGTCAGTCCCGACTTCAAGGGCGATTTCAGAGACATCTGTGCGGGTTGCTGCACAGATGTCTATGGAACAAAAAAGAAAAGGGATACTTGCTAACTATCCCTAGGTTGGAATTTAAAGGCATAAGAAACAATAGCGAGGTATGGAAAAATAACAATGTTTATTGAAAAAATACATAACATGAATAGAGCATTCAAAAGTTAAAAATCATATATAATGATACAAAGTATACAGTGAGGCCTTGTGTGTCAAACAAGGGCTCACTTTGTATCATTATATATGATTTTTAACTTTTGAATGCTCTATTCATGTTATGTATTTTTTCAATAAACATTGTTATTTTTCCATACCTCGCTATTGTTTCTTATGCCTTTAAAGTCCGACCTAGGGATACAAGCATCCCTTTTCTTTTTTGTTCCCCTCTAATTTACGGATGTGGCTATGTGAGTGCTCTCTTTCTTACTTTATAGATGTCTATGGAAATCGTGCCCCGAAGTCGCCCAAAAGTAGTACAGAAACTACTTTTGGGATCAGTGCGGCGCCGCACGGATTCGGACAGTGCAATTGCCGCCCATTGCTGCCGATTTGACATGTCAAATTGCTCCAATGTGAACCTAGTCTAAAGCAGGTTTCTGTGTCTGTAATGTCACTCCTTCTTCTGGCTGAATTTTAAAGTTCTCTGACTTCCTGTTTCCTTCCTTTACCATTCCTGGTACTACATCCCCCATGATCCTTTGAGCCCCTGTAGCTTCAGGGCGGCCATGGAAGTCACTTGTACTGTATTTCCCTGAAAATAAGACCGGCTCCTATATTCATTTTGGCTACAAAAAGCACACTAGGGCTTATTTTCAGGGCATGTCTTATTTATTTACAGCATGTACAATGACGATCTTATCTACTTCAGCATGGAAGGATTTACCCCCCTTAATGACCAGTACATTTTTTACGATAAAGCACCGCGTCCCTTTAACTGACAATTGAGCGGTCGTGCGACCATACATAGTTACATAGTAGGTGAGGTTGAAAAAAGACACAAGTCCATCAAGTCCAACCTATGTGTGTGATTATGTCAGTATTACATTGTATATCCCTGTATGATGCGGTCGTTCAGGTGCTTATCTAATCATTTTTTGAAACTATTGATGCTCCCCGCTGAGACCACCGCCTGTGGAAGGGAATTCCACATCCTTGCCGCTCTTACAGTAAAGAACCCTCTACGTAGTTTAAGGTTAAACTGCTTTTCTTCTAATTTTAATGAGTGGCCACGTGTCTTGTTAAACTCCCTTTCCTGGAAACGTTTTATCCCTATTGTGGGGTCACCAGTACGGTATTTATAAATTGAAATAATATCCCCACTCAAGCGTCTCTTCTCCAGAGAGAATAAGTTCAGTGCTCGAAACCTTTCTTCATAACTAATATCCTCCAGACCCTTAATTAGCTTTGTTGCCCTTCTTTGTACATTTACAGTACATCCATCCAATCCCAATACAATTAGAAAACACCTCTCTAGGACACACTTAACCCCTTGATCGCCCCCTAGTGTTAACCCCCTCCCTGCCAGTGTCATTTACACAGTAATCAGTGCATTTTTATAGCACTGATTGCTGTATAAATGTCACTGGTCCCAAAAAACTGTCAATAGTGTCCGATCTGTCTGCCGCAATGTCGCAGTCCTGCTAAAAATTGCTGATCACCGCCATTACTTGTAAAAAATAATAATAATAATAAAAATGCCATTAATCTATTCCCTATTTTGTAAACGCTATAACTTTTGTGCAAACCATTTAACATACGCTTATTGCGATCTTTTTTACCAAAAATATGTAGAAGAATACATATTGGCCTAAACTGATGAAGAAATATTTTTTTGGGGGATATTTATTATAGCAAAATAGTAAAAAATATAGTTTTATTTTCAAAATTGTCAGTCTTTTTTTGTTTATAGCGCAGAAAATAAAAACTGCAGTGGTCAAATACCACCAAAAGAGAGCTCTATTTGTGGGTAAAAAAGGGAATCAATTTTGTTTGGGTACAACATCACACAACCGCGCAATTGTCAGGTAAAGCGCTGTATCACAAAAAATGGCCTCGTCATTAAGGGGGCAAATCCTTCCGGGGCTGAAGTGGTTAACAGAGAAACAGCAATATGTCTTTGTTGAAGGCATGATTTGTAATGTGTATATAGTGTTTGCACACACACAAAACTCATATTAGTCACACACAAATCTTTGGTTGTTGTAAAGTGTATGTGTAGTCACCAAACACACTAAAATTATTGTGAGCAAAATTGCGCACTCCTTCTACACAAAGTGTAAATGGGGTCTTAGGTGCAAGGGATCACTACTATACTAGAATCATTGCAGTCTTGGGGCTTGTTTAACCAATTAAGGACCGGAAGATTCTCCCCCTTAATGACCAGGCCATTTTTCGCGATGCGCCACTGTGTCGCTTTCGTGCGACGCTGTACCCAAACAAAATGGATGTCCTTTTTTTCCACGAATAGAGCTTTCTTTTGGTGGTATTTGATCACCTCTGAGTGTTTTGTTTTTTTGGTTTTTTTTTGTGCGCTATAAACAAAAAAAAGAGCGACAATTTTGAAATTTTTACTTTTAGCTATAATAAATATTCCCTCCAAAAAAATGTCCTCATCAGTTTAGGCCAATATGTATTCTGCTACATATTTTTGGTAAAAAAATTGCAATAAGCGTATATTGATTTGTTTGCATAAAAGTTATAGCGTCTACAAAATAGTGGATAGATTTATGGCATTTTTTTTTACTAGTAACGGAGGCGATCAGTGATTTTTAGCGGGATTGCGACATTGCGGTGGACAGATCGGACAACTAACTGAAATTTTGACACTTTTTTGGGGAACCAGTGACATTATTATAGTGATCAGTGCTAAAAATATGCACTGTTATTGTACTAATGACACTGGCAGGGAAGGGGTTAAGACTAGGGGTGATCAAAGGGTTAAATGTGTTCCTCAGTGTGTTTACTAACTGTATGGGGGACTGTGTGACTGCGGAAACACACAGATCCATCTTCCTGCATAGTAGAAAGACATGATCTGCGTGATCTCCCCTGTCAGAACGGAGATTTGCCTTGTTTACACAGGCCAGGCAGATCCCCATTCTGTCACTGCGGGGAATGATCGCGGGTGGCCGGCGGACATCGAGTCCACCCCACCCGCTGATTGGCTCCCCCGCTGGCCACAAATCGCTGTGTACGAGCCAGCGTACAATGATGGCGATTCGCGGGAACCAGCCAAATTGCCACAGTACAACTGCAGCGGCTGATCCTTAAGCGGTTAAATTAATGGTGTAAAAATGCAGCACAACCACAAGGTTTTACCGCCCCCAACTGCTCTCCCTTTAGATGAAAGGGCAGTGGCTGGGGGTGAACACATGCCATCAGAGGAGTAACTAGAACCTTCAGGGCCCGGTGCAACAAATCATAAAGGGCCCCCCCTGACCTATGGCTGGGCCCCCCCCACAATGGCGAAACACCAGGGCCTGATCACAAGTGCGACCTTTGTGACCCTGGTAGTTTCAACACTGGTGTCAGTAGTTTTATTTTTGTTATTTGTTTATTAGTTTTGACCATTTCATTTTATTTATTTTTACAATGGTATTTTTTATTAATTTTTACCTTTTTTAGGAGCTCTTTTGGGGGGCTTTGGTGTGATATCAGGGGTCGAAACAGACCTCTGATATTTCACCTTTGAGACAGAGAAAGAAGATTGAGGCAGGGCCCTTAATCTCCATCTCTGCAGTCTCAGCTGCACAGAATGAATGGATAGGAATAGCTCTGAACAGAGGCTTCCTGTTCATTTGAAGCATAGTAAACACAGTTTTTTATGCCTCATTTATGAATGAACAGAGTCAGTGATCAGTACAGATCACTGACTCTAATCATTAAGACAAGGAAGGGGTCAGTGAATGAAACATTTACCAACCCCTTGCCCGCTGTCCATTCTGACAGATCCCCTGCAGCAGCTGGTGGGAGAGGAGAGGGGGAACCCAGCAGTGCTGTGGGAAATGAGGGAGCCAGGGGAGTACACATGGGCCTGGAGGCAGCAGGAGGTAGATAGGAGGGGCATTGGGGTGGCATGTAGAGGAACCAATTCCCTCCATTTTGGAGGTGATTGGTTGCTTTATATGCCACCCCCACTGCCCCTCCTCTATACGCCGCAATTGCGACCCCTTTACATACCCCCCCGTCCCCTCCATCCTGGAACAAATCCTCTCCACTCCCCTAACCCTCTCCAGCACAAATTCTTTTAAAGATAAAAATGAGAACCGCGCTGCAAACAAGTGTGATACAATATAAATAGATCTCGAAGGGATCCACATAAATATCAAAAAGAAAAAGAAAAAACATTAAACACAAACCATGTGAATGTAAAGTCCATGTGAAAATAAAATAATGAGAGAAATCACATCAGTAGATTGAAATCCAAATATACCGTATTTATCGGTGTATAACACGCACTTTTTTCCCATTAAAATCAGGGGGAAATCGTGGGTGCGTGTTATACGCCGATCCCCTCTGATTGTGAGCGGAGCAGAGCGAGTGCCAGCGATATACACATAGCCGTGTGTACTCGGCTATTCTCGGCTCTACTCACAGTCAGGGGCGGGACTGCCAAAACTAGCCGAAACTAGCCGAGTACACTCGGCTTTGTGTATCTCGCCAGCGCTCACATCTCTCCGCTCACAGTCAGCGGAGATCGGCGACATTTTTAAATAATCAGAGACTGGCAAGGCTGCAGAGGCACTGGGCAAGGCTGCAGAGGCACTGGGCAAGGCTGCAAAGACACTGGGCAAAGCTGCAGATGGACACTGGGCAAGGCTGCAAAGGCACTGGGCAAGGCTGCAGATGGGCACTAGGCTAGGCTGCAAAGGCACTGGGCAAGGCTGCAAAGGCACTGGGCAAGGCTGCAGAGGCACTGGGGAAGGCTGCAAAGACACTGGGCAAGGCTGCAGAGGCACTGGGCAAGGCTGCAAAGACACTGGGCAAGGCTGCAGATGGACACTGGGCAAGGCTGCAAAGGCACTGGGCAAGGCTGCAGATGGGCACTGGGCAAGGCTGCAAAGGCACTGGGCAAGGCTGCAGATGGGCACTGGGCAAGGCTGCAAAGGCACTGGGCAAGGCTGCAAAGGCACTGGGCAAGGCTGCAGATGGGCACTAGGCTAGGCTGCAAAGGCACTGGGCAAGGCTGCAGATGGGCACTGGGCAAGGCTGCAAAGGCACTGGGCAAGGCTGCAAAGGCACTGGGCAAGGCTGCAGAGGCACTGGGCAAGGCTGCAAAGACACTGGGCAAGGCTGCAGATGGACACTGGGCAAGGCTGCATTGATGGGCATTTAAATGTAAGTTTTTTCCTTAAACTTCCCTCCTAAAAGTTTTTTTCCTTAAAATTCCCTCCTAAACTTGGGGTGCGTGTTATACGTTGGCGCGTATTATACGCCGATAAATACGGTAAATGCAAATAATCTCCAATAAAGTGCAATGAAGCCAATAAATCCTTCCAGTGTCACCACGTGAAAAAATCCGCCACCAGGTAAATTAAATGCTTACCAACGGCAAGCTGTGAAACAGCTTGTAAATGAACCAGGCACACAATCTTGTTGAAATCCTAATATGGTGGACAATATAGGGGGAGGAAGACCAGGCAGACCAGGGTGGCTTCATCCACAGGATCAATGTATGAGTGGCAAGGAGGACCTGTAATTACATTTTCTTAAACTTTTCAGTTGTGTGTCATGCCAGCTGACAGGGAGGGGCCTAACCCTAGCACAGGGAAAAGTTTCATTGTAACCAGTCTGATTACTCTGCAGTGACAACTCTGGATGTTTTTACATCTCTGCTAAGGTGGATTGGGTTTTAAAGTCATTTAATGGAGACACCTGACCTCTGAATCACATTATATGATACTGAAGCCTGGACTGAATGGATGTTTTCATCTTTAATTACAGGTCCTCCTTGCCGCTCATACATTGATCCTGTGGACGGAGCCACCCTGGTCTGCCTGGCTATCCTGGTCATCCTCCCCCTATATTGTCCACCATATTAGGATTTCAACAAGATTGTGTGCCTGGTTCATTTACAAGCTGTATCACAGCTTTCCGTTGGTAAGCATTTAATTTACTTGGTGGCAGATTTTTTCACGTGGTGACACTGGAGGGATTTATTGGCTTCATTGCACTTTATTGGACATTATTTGCATTTATATTTGGATTTCAATCCACTGATGTGATTTCTCTCAATATTTTATTTTCACATGGACTTTACTTTCACATGGGTTGTGTTTAATGTTTTTTTCTTTTTTTTTATATTTATGCGGATCCCTTCAAGATCTATTTATATTGTATCACACTTGTTTGCAGCGCGGTTCTCATGTTTATCTTTAGTCTATTTGATTTTGCATATCCCACAATTTTAGAGCTGCAGCTATTTTTTGTGTTAGCGTGGTAATTTTTTCTTGTTTATACAAATTCTCTTAACCCCTCAAATCCCCCTTCCCAGTGCAACACCCGTCCATCCCAGTACAAACCCCCCTTCCCCGCCAATGTTCCAGAGTAAGCACCCAGGACACTTGCTCCACATCTCTTAAAGGGTGCTAGGGGTCCCCGATGCTGCAATTGCAGGTGGCATCTCTTTGGGGGGGGGGGGGGGGGTAAGAGCATATGTGCTGGGGGGGTGCTTTGGGAGGTGACAGGACTTGTGCTACAAGGTGTGGGGTCAAATCCAATTCCCTCCCCCAGCACCCTGTCCTCTCCTCTCCCAAAGCACCCCCTCAGCACATATCCTCTTCAGGGCCGTCTTTAAGGCAGGGCAAAAGGGGCAGCTGCCCTGGGCCCTGTCATGTTCTGGAGCCCAAAGCAGCTGCCTCATACTTGCCAACTATCTCAGTTTAAATTCCCTCGTCCCTTGAGGTTTTAATCTCATGCTGTGTTCTAATATCTCAGTGTGAAGTTCTGTTACTAATGCTGCCCAGCTCTGCCCTATTGTTGTGTACAGATGACTCGCCTGCATACCCTGTGTTTACATGTAAATACCGGCATTCATATGTAAATAGTGGCGGACCGGCAGCATTCTATGTAAACAGAGGCGGTATTCATATGTATATCATGCCCCCCTGAGGTCATAGCCACCATCACCTATACTGAATGCTGCCCACTGGCCAGATAAAGTGGCATGCTTGAAAGTCCTGCCTACAACTGTACTCATTAAGCCTACCATCAGCCTGTTCTGCAAAGGTAAGCAAATGAATGGGGGGAGGGTAGTGTGGGGTGTGCAGAGGTAGGCAGAGAAGGAATTACAGTTTGGGGTGCACAGGTGAGAAAGGAAGGGATGCATAGAGGTATGGAAGGTGGTGCAAAGATGAGCAGAGGAGGCAGGTAGAGTTAAAGGGGAGGGGGATTTGAGTAGAGAGTATGGGGGAGGTTTGGGGTGCAGAGGTTAGCAGGGGTTTTGGGATGCAAAAGGTGTACCGACAGGGTAAAGACGTAGGTCATGTGTAGGGCAGCCCATTCATTTCAATGGGCTGCTCTATGCGCTACATATGCGGAAGAAAGTCCCAAACCCCTTTTTCAAAATCATACGGTGCCAAGGCACATGTCAGCAGATGACTGAGGGTGTCATTAACAATTAATGGCACTGCTGTATATCTGCTAAAGGGCAGCATGTTTCTGTGGTGTCAGGAAAGCGATTTTGCATGCGTTCCCAACCAGGCATGTACTGGCCATCAGGACTACCGGGAGTTTCCCGGTGGGCCGATGGCTCCGTGGGCCAGTATCAGTGATACTGCGCAGCCATTATTTTGAGCACTGCTGCACTGCCCAGGGCCAGCCCTACCATGCTACTGAGGCGGCAATTCAGGAGTGGACTGGGTCGGGATGGTGCTTCAGTGTATCACTGCTTCTGTTTCCGGCCCGCCCACCACCTGTTGCACAGAGCCGATAGGCTCTGCTGCTGCAATAGTTGTCTGAAAGGTCACGCTGGTGGGCGGGGACAGAAGTCCTCCAACGGCCGCTGTATCCTCCGGAACATCCCTGGTGTCAGTGTGTGGGCAACGCTCGGTACAGGCAGCTGCCCTAGAAGAGGGGGTTCGCACACTGCTCTGTTCAGCTGTAAATGAGCCAGCTTGTGACACACCGCTTCCCGCCTCTCTCTCCCTGCCTGTGCGTTACATCGATGAAGAGCAAGAGGAGCGGGAAGATTAAACAAGTAGTCGACAGCCACATTAAAGCCCCTCCTGCACCATTCAAGTGAGTGAGCTGAGCACTGTCACTGTGACCAGACCCGGACCCCTATCTCTGCCCCCTCCCCTCTCTCTCTCCCTGTTCCCCCCCTCTCTCTCTCCCTGTTCCCCTCTCTCTGCCCCCTCCTCTCTCTCTGCCTGTCCCCCTCTCTCTCTCTACCTGTCCCCCTCTCTCTCTCTACCTGTCCCCCTCTCTCTGCCCCCTCCCCTCTCTCTCTCCCTGTCCCCCTCTCTCTCTCCCTGTCCCCCTCTCTCTCTCCCTGCCCCCCCCTCTCTCTCTCTCTGTCCCCCTCTCTCTCTCCCTGTCCCCCCCTCTCTCTCTCCCTGTGTCCCCCCTCTCTCTCTCCCTGTGTCCCCCTCTCTCTCTCCCTGTGTCCCCCCTCTCTCTCTCCCTGTGTCCCCATCTCTCTCTCTCCCTGTGTCCCCCCCTCTCTCTCTCTGCCTGTCCCCCTTTCTCTCCCTCCCTGTCCCTCTCTCTCTCGTCCCCCTCTCTCTCTCTCTCTCCGTCCCCCTCTCTCTCTGCCTGTCCCCCTACCCCCTCTCTCTCTCTGCCCCCTCCACTTTCTCTCTCTCTCTGCCCCCTCCACTTTCTCTCTCTCTCTCTCTGCCCCCTCCACTTTCTCTCTCTCTCTCTCTGCCCCCTCCACTTTCTCTCTCTCTCTGCCCCTTCGACTTTCTCTCTCTCTCTGCCCCTTCCACTTTCTCTCTCTCTCTCCCCCTTTCTCTCTCTCCTTGTCCCCCCCCTCTTACTATCCCTGTGTCTCCTCTCTCTCTCTCTCTCTCTCTCTCTCTCTCTCTGTCTCTCTCTCTCTCTCTCCCTCTCTCTCTCTCTCTCTCTCTCTCTCTCTCTCTCTCTCTCTCTCTCTCTCTCTCTCTCTCTCTCTCTCCCTGTGCCCCCCCTCTCTCTCTCTCCCTGTGTCCCCCCTCTCTGCCTCCTCCTCTTTCTTTCTCTCTCTCTCTCTTTCTCTCTGCTCCCTCTCTCCCTGCCCTCTCTCTGGCAGCAGACGACGTGGCATGTGACACACTGCATGTGGTGGCAAGTGACGGTGGCAAGTGATATGCAGAATCTGGTGGCAGGCGATGGTGGAAAGTGACACGCTGCATCTGGTAACAAGCAATGGTTCCCACTGATTCTGCATTCTGGTGAGTTGAAATATTTCATTATGTATTAAAATGTAGTAATATAAATAATGTGATTTGATCATCCTGACACCATATTAAGCATGGTGTCAGGATGTTTTCACTGCTAGCACCAGCCATTCACCCGACAAATCACCCCCACCGCTGAATTCCCCGTCAACCCTGAGACTACCTCCCCCCCCTGGTCCTTGGCAAAATTGTCCCTGAATGGCAGTCTGGAAATGTGGTCACCCTACCGAGGGGCAAGGTGTCAATTTTCCCCCGGGTCACTCTGATGGCCCATACAAAGGCCGCACCGCTTCCCTCAGATCCATCCCAGATTTAATAAGTATCCATATTGCGCAACTGTGTATAGTTTTATATACTGTTTTTGTGCATGTTTGCAAAATTAAAGTGGGCTACTCTGGGTGAAGTCCAGGGCCAAATTTTTGTCCCAGTCCAGCCCTGTTCCCAACACACACACAAATATGAACGCAGGCTAAATGTCTCGGTTACATTGGTGGTCAATGTAAATCTTCTCATTACATTGGTGCTTGGTGTAGAAGCCTTTCATTCACACTAGTGGCTAGTGTGAATGTCCCCCTTACATTGGTAGTCAGTGTAAATCCCTCCTTATATTGGTGGTTACTGTGAATGCTTCTATTATATTAGTGGTCAGTGTAAAGCCCTATTACATTAGTAACAGTGTAAACCCATATTACATTGGTGGCCAGTGTCCTCTTTAGATTGGTAGTCAGTAAAAAAAATCAGCATTGCCATTGATTACAACCTCCCCCCAGCACTGCCACTGATCCCAGGAGTCCAAGGATCCCTAGGAGTTTTCTGCCTATTAATGAGTCCCCTCACCTCCCCAGTCCATGGTGTGCAGGCAGTGAGGAGATGATGTGCTGTAACCTGTAGCAAGCAATCAGTAAGCAGTAATGATGTGCAGTAACCTTTAGCAACTAATCAGTGAGCCGAAATGTTTGCTGTAACCTCTAGCAACCAGTCAGTGAGTGGCAATGATACACTGTAACCTCTGGAAACCGATCGCAGTCGCTGTCTGATCTGATTCAGTGAACTGATTTTGAGTCTAGCTGCTATTTATTGTATGTCTCAGAGTAGGGGGAGAGCAAAACTGCATGGGGGGGGGCCCAAGGAAATTTTTGCCCAGGGTCCAATCAATATTAAAGACAGCCCTGATCCTCTTACCACCTACCTATCACTCCTTCTGGTGTATTTTCGTACACCCCCCCTCCCAGTTACTATTGTCCCCCTCTTCTGTATACAGCAAAATACACAGACCTCAGCAGCGCGGCTCTTCCTGTTCCATACTCCTCCTTCCCAGCTCCTCCTGTCTGTGTGCAAGAGAACATCGGAGCCAAGAGGGAGGAGCCGGCTTCAGTGAGGTCTGTGTGGTATGTGCAGGCAGTCAGCAGGGAGACATGCCGGTGGCCACAGAGGGGACGATCGCCACATGTGGAAAACCGGCACCCTGCAAGAGATGCGGGGCAAGTGTCCCGAGAGCCCTCACTAGTGCGCCCTGTTAGTCAGGGAGCCGGAGCTCGGTGCTGGAGCTTGCTCCTTGGCACTGGGCTCCATGAATTAGCACAGTGTCTAAGCTGGATTTTGCTGGCGCAGGGGCCCAGGGGCCCCCCATGGTGGCGGAGCGCCAGGGCCCAGTTGCAATGGTGACTTCTGCGACCCTGGTAGTTCCGCCACTGCATGCCATGACTGCGATAATCTGCTCCATGGATGTGGTAGGAACTATAGCTCCTATTGTGCTTGGTGGACACTATTGCCTGCCAGACACAACCAATTCTAGTAAATGGAGCTACACTGCAATTGTGCAAAATGTGCATGTTTGCAGCATTTAGGGGGGTTAAATAGGTGACGAGGAGGTGATACAACTCCTTCTCACCGCCTGTCAAGTGCTCTCTGAAGAGTGATCTGAATGATCACTCTTCAGTCTGCAAAGCAGCTATAAATGTGTCATTCATGTCTTGCAGCATGCCAAAGAATAATGGCCTACTGCAAGACTACAGAGGAAGGGCTATAGGAGGGTATTATGAAGGGGTTTCCTTCATATGTAAACGAGTCACTTCACAGAGAGCAGAGCTCTAGGAGGGTGGAATCTGAGGGGTGGGACTCTCTCTGGTCACACTGGTCGGCATATTTAACTGGGCGGGACTGAATTGTAATTGTGTTCCATTCAATCCTGCCCAACAGCAGCACATCTAGTTTTCAGAACATGCTGTGTATGAATGGGTTCTATATTTGATTTTGAATTATGCTGTGAACGCCACCCCGGCGCTCCCAGAACCTCAATTCCTCCACCTCCTCTCTGTTTCAAGAACAGTGCGGCCTGGGCCGGAGGACAGGCTGACTGGGGGCCTGGAGGAAGAGGACAGGCGGGAGGCGGAGGCTGCCAAGGAGCCGCTGGAAGGAGCAGAGCAGCGAGAGCACCCCCAGATTAAGACTTGGCACTGCCGCTGCTGGCCATCAGGTGCACGGCATCCCACACATACCTGCCCGCACACAGAGTCTGGGGGCACTGCAGATAGGGACAGTGATATGTGTTCTGTTTCAGCCCCCCCCTTTTTCTCTCAGTCTCCCAGCTCACCCCTCTTTCAGCCCCCCTCTTTCAGCCCCCCCTCTGTCTTTCAGCCCCCCTCTGTCTCTCAGGCCCCGGTCTCTCAGACCTCCCCACTGTCTCCCAGCCCCCCTCTTTCAGCCCCCCTCTGTCTCTTAGCCCCCCTGTCTCTCAGTCCCCCCTCTGTCTCTCAGATCCCCCCATCTCTAAGACCCCCTTCTGTCTCTCAGACCCCCCATCTCTCAATGTCCCCCTCTATCTCTCAGCCCCCCTGTCTCTCAGTCCCCCCTGTCTCTCAGCCCCCCTTCAGTCTCTCAGACCCCCCATCTCTCAGCCCCCCTGTCTCCTAGCCCCCCTCTGTCTCTTAGCCCTGGTCTCTCAGTCCCCCCCTCTGTCTCTCAGACCCCCCATCTCTCAGACCCCCCTCTGTCTCTCAGCCTCCCTGTCTCTCAGTCCCCCCCTCTGTTTTTCAGACCCCCCATCTCTCAGAGCCCCCTTCTGTCTCTCATCCCCCCTTTCACTCAGTCCCCCCTCTGTCACTCAGCCCCCACTGTCGCTCAGCCTCCCTCTCTGTCTCTAATTTTCTAAAAACATTTGTCACTGTGACAGAAAGTGAGGTGAAATCTTCTGAAGAGGAGCACAGACAGCAAAACAATTGTCACAGGGGTGATAACCCTTCCCTATGTTTTCCAAAAAGCTTAAAAATAGATTTTTTGGCTGGAGCTACACTTTAAAAATGTACCAGTTCAAAATTACAAACAGATTCTACTTAACAACAAACCTACAGTCCCTGTCTTGTTTGCACCGCCTGTATACTGTGTTCAGAGTATATAGGGCCTGGGGGCCCCACGCCCTTCCTTTTTTTAATTTGGGTGCGGGGTTCCCCTTAATATCCATACAAGACCCAAAGGGCCTGGTAATGGACTGGGGGGGTACCCATGCCGTTTGTCTGACTGTTTTTCATCCATATTGTCGGGACCCGACATTACATTAAAGCCGCAAGCAGTTTTAAATGACTTTTAATCCTTTAAAAATGTCATTTTGTGCAGGGACTGTTCTAAGCACGGGAAACACATGCCACTTTACAGGCATACTATAGACACCCCCCAGATACGATATTTAAAGGAATATTTCACTTTTTTTTTCACTTTAAGCATCATTAAAATCACTGCTTAAAACGGCCATTTTAAAACTTTTTTTTGCATTGATACATGTCCCCTGGGGCAGGACCTGGGTCCCCAAACCCTTTTTAGGACAATACCATGCAAATTAGCTATTAAAATTAGCACTTTTGATTTCAAACTTTCAAGTCCCATAGACTTCAATGGGGTTCTAATGTTCGTGCGAAGTTTCGGTCCGTTCGCAGGTTCTGGTGCGAACTGAACCGGGGGGTTGTTCGGCTCATCCCTAATGATTATATTAATTTGTCCAATTACATTTGAGCCCCTGAAAATGGGGAGGCTGTGTAAAAAAATGGTTGCAGTTCCTAAAAGTTGTACTTGCTATTTATGTTCAACCCCTTAATTTAAAGCTAAAAGTCTGCACTTCATTTGGATTGTTTCATTTTCATTTTATTCTGGTGCCATACAGAGCCAAAGTTATGAAAAGTGTGCCTGTGTCTAAATATATATGTACCTATAGTGCCTTGAAAAAGTATTCATACCCCTTGAAATTTTCCACATTTCGTCATGTTACAACCAAAAACTTAAATTTTTTGGGGGGGGATTTTATGTAATAGACCAACACAAGTGGCACATATTTGTGAAGTGGAAGGAAAATGATAAATGTTTTTTACATTTTTTATAAATAAATATCTAAAAAGTGTGTTGTGCATTTGCATTCAGCCCCCCTGAGTCAATACTTTGTAGAACCCGCTCTCGCTGCAATTACAGCTGCAAGTCTTTTTGGGCATGTCTCTACCAGCTTGCAAATCTAAAGAGTGACATTTTAGCCCATTCTTCTTTGCAAAATAGCTCAAGCTCTGTCAGATTGGATTGAGAGCGTCTGTGCAAGGCAATTTTCAAGTCTTGCCACAGATTTGCAATTGGATTTAGGTCTGGACTTTTGACTGAGCCATTCTAACACATTAATATGTTTTGATCTAAACCATTACATTGTAGCTCTGGCTGTAGGTCTAGGGTCGTTATCCTGCTGGTAGGTAAAAGTCTTTTGCAGACTCTAACAGGTTTTCTTCTAAGATTGCCCTGTATTTAGCTTCATCCATCTTCCTATAAACTCTGACCAGCTTCCCTGTCCTTGCTGAAGAAAAGCATCCCTACAACATGATGCTGCCACCACAATGTTTCACAGTGGGGATGGTGTGTTTAGGGTGATGTGCAGTGTTAGTTTTCCACCACATATAGCGTTTTGCTTTTAGGCCAAAAAGTTAAATTTTGGGCTCATCTCAACCAGAGCATCTTCTTCCACATGTTTACTGTGTCTCCCACATGGCTTCTCGCAAACTGCAAATGGGACTTCTTATGGCTTTATTTCAACAATGGCTTTCTTCTTGCCACTCTTCCATAAAGGCCAGGATTGTGGATTAATAGGTGTCCTGTGGATAGATTCCCCCACCTGAGCTGTGGACCTCTGCAGCTCCTCCAGAGTTACCATGGACTCCTGGCTGCTTCTCAGATTAATGCTGTCCTTGCCCAGCCAGTGTCAGTTTAGGTGGACGGCCATGTCTTGGTAGGTTTGCAGTTGTGCCATACTCTTTCCATTTTCAGATGATGGATTGAACAGTGCGCCGTGAGATGTTTAAAGCTTGGGGTATGTTTTTATAACCTACCCTGCTTTAAACTTCTCCACAACTTCACCCCTGACCTGTTGGGTGTGTTCCTTGGCCTTCGTGATGCTGTTTGTTCACTAAGGCTCTCTAACAAACCTCTGAGGGCTTCACAGAACAGCCGTATTTATAATGAGAATAAATTACACACAGGTGGACTCTATTTACTAATTAGGTGATTGGTTCCACTAGATTTTAGTTAGGGGTATTACAGTAAAGGGGGCTGAATACAAATGCACACCACAATTTTCACATATATTTTTGTAAAAAAATGTGAAAACTATTTATCATTTTCCTTCCACTTCACAATTATGTGCCACTTTGCGTTGGTCTATCACAGAAAATCCCAATGAAATATGTTTCCTTTTTTGATCGTAACATGATAAAATGTGGAACATTTTAAGGGTTATGAATACTTTTTCAAGGCACTGTATATATGTGAAAACTAATAAATTGTGATGTACTGATGGCATCTCATTTCTTGAGGTCCTTAACTACTTCAGCTCCAGAAGATTTACCCCCCTTCAAGACCAGGCAATTTTTTGCGATACGGCACAGAATTCGTTTAACTGACAATTGCCCCCCACAAATAGAGCTTTCTTTTGGTGGTATTTGATCATTTTATTTTTTGCGCTATAAACAAAAAAAAGACAGACAATTTTGAAAGAAAAAATGGAAAATGTATTATCAATACCGTAATTTTCCTTTCCTGATGGACTCCATGGCAGACTATGTGTGGGTTAACCCCGCCTCCTCTCCAATGTTATAGGACCCCACTCCCATAAATTTGAGCTCACCACTAGAGACTGCGTTCTGTTACTAGCCCACTCTTTGACTGATGGGTGGGAACTCCGTCTGCCATGGAGTCCATCAGGAAAGGAAAATTACGGTAAGTATTGATAATAAATTTTCCGTTTTCCTGACAGACTCCATGGCAGACTATGTGTGGCAAATGACTAGCCAATCCACACGGGTGGGTATGCTGATCAAAAAAAATTAAATTTAACCCGTCAACTGACAGGACTCTTAACCACTTCAGCCCCGGAAGATTTTACCCCCTTCCTGACCAGAGCACTTTTTACAATTCGGCACTGCGTCGCTTTAACTGCTAATTGCGCGGTCATGCAATGCTGTACCCAAACGAAATTTGCGTCCTTTTCTTCCCATAAATAGAGCTTTCTTTTGATGGTATTTGATCACCTCTGCCGTTTTTATTTTTTGCGCTATAAACGGAAAAAGACCGAAAATTTTGAAAAAAAATTATATTTTCTACTTTTTGTTATAAAAAAAGTCCAATAAACTAAATTTTAGTCATACATTTAGGCCAAAATGTATTCGGCCACATGTCTTTGGTAAAAAAAATGTCAATAAGCGTATATTTATTGGTTTGCGCAAAAGTTATAGCGTCTACAAACTAGGGTACATTTTCTGTAATTTACACAGCTTTTAGTTTATGACTGCCTATGTCATTTCTTGAGGTGCTAAAATGGCAGGGCAGTACAAAACCCCCCCAAATGACCCCATTTTGGAAAGTAGACACCCCAAGGAAATTGCTGAGAGGCATGTTGAACCCATTGAATATTTTTTTTTTTGTCCCAAGTGATTGAATAATGACAAAAAAAAAAAAAAATTTACAAAAAGTTGTCACTAAATGATATATTGCTCACACAGGCCATGGGCATATGTGGAATTGCACCCCAAAATACATTCAGCTGCTTCTCCTGAGTATGGGGATACCACATGTGTGGGACTTTTTGGGAGCCTAGCCGCGTACGGGGCCCCGAAAACCAAGCACCGCCTTCAGGATTTCTAAGGGCATAAATTTTTGATTTCACGCCTCACTACCTATCACAGTTTTGAAGGCCATAAAATGCCAAGATGGCACAAAACCCCCCCAAATGACCCCATTTTGGAAAGTAGACACCCCAAGCTATTTGCTGAGAGGCATGGTGAGTATTTTGCAGCTCTCATTTGTTTTTGAAAATGAAGAAAGACCAGGAAAAAAAATTTTTTTTTCTTTTTTCAATTTTCAAAACTTTGTGACAAAAAGTGAGGTCTGCAAAATACTCACTATACCTCTCAGCAAATAGCTTGGGGTGTCTACTTTCCAAAATGGGGTCATTTGGGGGGGGGGGGGTTGTGCCATCTGGGCATTCCATGGCCTCCGAAACTGTGATAGGCAGTGAAGAGTGAAATCAAAAATTTACGCCCTTAGAAAGCCTGAAGGCGGTGCTTGGTTTTCGGGGTCCCGTGCGCAGCTAGGCTCCCAAAAAGTCCCACACATGTGGTATCCCCGTACTCAGGAGAAGCAGCAGAATGTATTTTGGGGTGTAATTTCACATATCCCCATGGCATGTTTGAGCAATATATCATTTAGTGACAACTTTGTGCAAAAAAAAAAAAAAATTTGTCTCTTTCCCGCAACTTGTGTCACAATATAAAATATTCCATGGACTCGACATGACTCTCAGCAAATAGCTTGGGGTGTCTACTTTCCAAAATGGGGTCATTTGGGGGGGTTTTGAACTGTCCTGGCATTTTATGCACAACATTTAGAAGCTTATGTCACACATCACCCACTCTTCTAACCACTTGAAGACAAAACCCTTTCTGACACTTTTTGATTACGTGAAAAAATTATTTTTTTTTGCAAGAAAATTACTTTGAACCCCCAAACATTATATATTTTTTTAAAGCAAATGCCCTACAGATTAAAATGGTGAGTGTTTCATTTTTTTTTTTCATACGGTATTTGCGCAGCGATTTTTCAAACGCATTTTTTGTGGAAAAAACACACTTTTTAAATTTTAATGCACTAAAACACACTATATTGCCCAAATGTTTGATGGAATAAAAAAGATGATCTTAAGCCGAGTACATGGATACCAAACATGACATGCTTTAAAATTGCGCACAAACGTGCAGTGGCAACAAAATTAATACATTTTTAAAAGCCTTTAAAAGCCTTTACAGGTTACCACTTTAGATTTACAGAGGAGGTCTACTGCTAAAAATACTGCCCTCGATCTGACCTTCGCGGTGATACCTCACATGCATGGTGCAATTGCTGTTTACATTTGACGCCAGACCGACGCTTGCGTTCGCCTTAGCGCGAGAGCAGGGGGGACAGGGGTGCTTTTTTTTTTTTTCTTTATTATTTTTTTGCTTTTTTGTCTTATTTTTAAACTGTTCCTTTCATTTTTTTTTTAAATCATTTTTATTGTTATCTCAGGGAATGTAAATATCCCCTATGATAGCAATAGGTAGTGACAGGTACTCTTTTTTGAAAAAATTGGGGTCTATTAGACCCTAGATCTCTCCTCTGCCCTCAAAGCATCTGACCACACCAAGATCGGTGTGATAAAATGCTTCCCCAATTTCCCAATGGCGCTGTTTACATCCGGCGAAATCTGAGTCATAAAATGCTCGTAGCTTCCGGTTTCTTAGGCCATAGAGATGTTTGGAGCCACTCTGGTCTCTGATCAGCACTATGGTCAGCTGGCTGAATCACCGGCTGCTTTCTCAGGTTCCCTGTTGAGACAGGAGAGCCAGAGAAAAATACGGAAGACGGTGGGGGGGGGCATTCCCTCCCACTGCTTGTAAAAGCAGTCTAGAGGCTAATTAGCCGCTAGGATTGCTTTTACATGAAAGCCGACCGCTGGCTGAAAAGAATGATACCAAGATGATACCTAAACCTGCAGGCATCATTCTGGTATAACCACTCAAAGTCGTGAATGGCGTACCTGAAGACAAAAAAATGGTTAACAATAAAGCACAGTAAACGGTAAAGTATAAAAAATTGCATACCTGAAAAGCAAACATGATAAAACATAATAACAATAAAACATTGCAGAATAGAATACAGTAAAAAAGAGCAGAACAATAGAGAGAGAATAGAGAGGGAGAATAAAACGACAACTATTTTTTTTTATTTTTGTTTGTGTTTTTTTTGCAAACTTGTAACTTTTATAACTGTAACCGGTTCCAGGTTCGGGTCTCTCAAAATGCGATGGCATCTTGGGAGACCCTGTGAAAGTGTGTCTAGTCTGTGCAATGCTGTATCCTACGCTAATACTCAACTAGTGAATGGTAGCGTTCAAAACATTCACCAATGCAAAGACCAGGATTGTCAGGACAGGAGGGACAATAATAGCGGGTGTCACGCCTATATCCACGCTTGCTGCAGACACGACATCCTTTTTGGGGGGGTTCGCTGGGTAGGGGTACTCGGGAGGACATAAAGAAAATGCCTCTCATGCAGCCGACTGCATTTGGTTGGGGATGTGAATGGGGGAAGTACGGGCGCTGCAGAAGCGGTGGGTTCCCAATTAGGATTGGCGAATGCAGCAGGAAGGGCATTATGGGCACGACGGGCCTGTGTTTGTCTTTTTGGTGGCAGCGGGACACTACTTGTGCTTGCCACCTCACCAGCTTGAACTGCACTTATGGGACTCGCCACGTCACCAAGTGTTACTGCAGTGCTGGTTTGACTACGACCGGGGTGTACTAGGCCGCTGGCGCTTGCCAGTTCACCAAAACGCTACCAAAAAAACTGTTAGCGATCGCAGGGATCAGGCCTGACTCTGCGAACGCTGCAGTTAGGCGTTTAGTGTTTTGTAAGTGACAGTGATCGATCGATACTGCACTTGGGTAGGCTGGGCTGGTCCGGGCGGAGGGGCAAAACGCAGGTGCTAGCAGGTATCTGGGCTGATCCCGCTAACACTGCGTTTTTGGGAACCCTAAACTGCTGGGGTTGCTAGTATAGATCTGATCGGATCAGATATTGATCCGTTCAGATACAATACCACTAAGGGAGGTGTACGGTGCGTGCGTGGGTGTTAGCGGTACTGGCGCTAACCTGACGCTGCCTGGGGCTGGTGCTTGCCAGTTCACCAAAACACTACCAAAAAAACTGTTAGCGATCGCAGGGATCAGGCCTGACTCTGCGAACGCTGTAGTTAT
The DNA here is from genome assembly GCA_037952835.1 of Lithobates septentrionalis. Classification (NCBI taxonomy): domain Eukaryota; kingdom Metazoa; phylum Chordata; class Amphibia; order Anura; family Ranidae; genus Lithobates; species Lithobates septentrionalis. The sequence goes on along the minus strand of JBBDGP010001605.1, from coordinate 857,890 downwards.
GCATTTAGTGTTTTGTAAGTGTCAGTGATCGATCGATACTGCACTTGGGTGGGCTGGGCTGGGCCGGGCGGAGGGGCAAAACGCAGGTGCTAGCAGGTATCTGGGCTGATCCCGCTAACACTGCATTTTTGGGAACCCTAAACTGCTGGGGACACTAGTATAGATCTGATCGGATCAGATATTGATGCGATCAGATACTATACCACTAAGGGAGGCGTATGCTGCGTGCGTGGGTGTTAGCGGTACTGGCGCTAATCTGACGCTGCCTGGGGCGACGCATATCACCACCGGCGATCAGGGGGCTAAACCTTTATTCGGTAATAAACGGCGGGTGCCCTGACACTATAAAAAATAAACGAACTAACCAGCGTCACCCTTAACAGTTATACAGTGATCAGTGGTGAAAGGGTTAACTAGGGGGCAATCAAGGGGTTAAAACATTCATTAGATAGTATATGGGGGTCCCTGACGCTATAAAACGCTGTCGGCGAACCTAAATATTTACGTCTCTAACTAGCGTCACCAGCGACACTAATACAGCGATCAGAAAAATGATCGCTTAGCGACACTGGTGAGGGGGGGTGATCAAGGGGTTAAAACTTTATTAGGGGGGGTTAGGGGGGTACCCTAGACCTACAGGGGGCTAACCCTAACTGCCCTACCACTTCTAACTGTCACAAACTGACACTATGCAGTAATCAGGAAAAAAAAAAAAAAAAACCTGCTTGGTGTCAGTTTGTGACAGGGGGGGGTGATTGGGGGGGGATCGGGGGGGCGATCGGGGGGGGATCGGGGGTGTTTAGTGTGCCTGGCATGTTCTACTGTGTTGTGTTGTGCACTTACTTACATGTCTTCTCCCCTCGGCGCGGGAACGGAAACTCCCGAGCCGAGGAGAGATGACATCACATCCTCTGCCTCTGTGTACTATACAGAGGCAGGGGATGTTTCTCATTGGCTGGGAGCGATCGCGAGGGGGGGGGCCACGATCGGATGGCCTCCCCCTCGTCTCTCACTTCTCCCAGCCAAATGCCGACCGCAGCTGGCACCGGGGGGGGGTCCGATCGGACCCCCCGCCCGCGGGAAGGCAATCACGTACCAGGTACGTGATTTTGCCTGCCCGTGCCATTCTGCTCACGTATATAGGCGTGAGGCGGTCGGCAAGTGGTTAAACTAAAGTTCACAGAAGATAGAGATGCAGGCTCTATGCAATAATGTTACATAAAGGTATTAATGGAGGCCCATGAGGCCGCTTTACAGATGACGTCAGGAGCCACATGCCGGGCTGCTGCCCACGACGCCTCCATACCCCTGGTGGAATGTGCCATCACCGCCTCTGGAGGAGCCAAGCTCTTGGCCCTATAGGCTTGCTGGATGGACTGGACGATCCAGGCCACAATTGTACTGGACGAAGCTCGCTTCCCTCTGTTACTGCCTGAGTGCAAGATAAACAGGTAGACGGAGCGTCTAAAGGAGGAAGTAACTTGCAAGTACGCCTTCAGTATTTCGCCTACATCTAGAGGATGAACTTCAGAGGAAACCGGAGTCCTGAATGCCGGTAGGACAATTTTTTGGTTCTCATGGAACACTGAAGTAACTTTGGGGTTTGAGCCAAGCATAGGGATGAGGACCACCCGGTCCGGAAATAAAATCAGGAAAGGTTCTTTGTTACCCAAGGACCCGATCTCCGAAACCCTTTTGGCCGAAGTGATGGCAACTAGGAATGCAACTTTTGCAGAAAAATCTTTGATAGAAAGTGGAGCGGATCCTGCGGTACTGAGACCAGCCAGCGAGTCAAGAACAAGAGGAAGATCCCATTTGGGGAATCTTGGTCTTCTTTGGGGCCTGAGTCTTGTCGCCCCATGGAAGAACTGCCGGATTAAAGTGTGAAGCACCCATGATGTTCCTGAGAAGGCTGACAGAGCTGAGACTTGAACTCTGATAGAGTGGATGGATAGAGACAGATCTAGGCTGGATTGGAGGAAGCCGAGGATATCCCGGACTCCTGAATCCCTGAATGATCTGCCCGTAGAGGATGAGGATTCAACAAACTTGGCCCATATCCTCTCATAGACTTTATTCGTGATCACTTTTCTGGAGCCCATCAGGGTGGAAATCACTCTTGAAGTGCACCCGAAAGATTCCAGCCTTTCCCTCTCTAGAACCAAACCATCAGTCTTAACGACGCCGGACACGGGAACAGGATTTCCCCCTGAGAAAGAAGATCCAGCCTGGTAGGAAGAGGCACCGGGTCCCGGAAGCTGAGCTGAGTCAGGAGGGAAAACCATGGCCTGTTCGGCCAGTAAGGTGCAATCACTACCACCTCGACTGCTTCCGCTTGGAGTCTCCGTAAGAACCTGAGGATGATCAGAAGCGGGGGGAAAGGCATATGCTCTGTTGAAGCTCCACTGATCTGTCAGGGCGTCTACACCAAAGGCCTTGCTGCAACAGCCCTGAGTGTAATACTTCTTGATTTTGAAGTTGCAGGGGGATGCAAATAGGTCTACTTCGGGATTGACTCCCAAGGACAGGATCCACTCGAACGTCTGCACATGAAGAGACCACTGTGTGCGAGACAGGAAGTCCGCTTGGACGTTCTAGACTCCGGGGACAAAGACCGCTGAAGTATCGGTCAGGTTTTTCTGAGCCCAGGACATGATGGGCTTGACTTCTTGAAGCAGTGTGGAGCTCCGAGTGCCCCCTTGCCTCTTCACATAAGAGACCACTGTGCTGTTGTTCATTTTAAGTAAAACTGACTCCCCTGCAGGAGATGAGTGAAAAAATTGAAGGGCACACCAGGCTGCCCGTAGTTTCAGGATGTTTGAGCCTGGGTAGTGAAGACGTGCATCCCACCTGCCTTGAGCAAGTTCTGACCCACAAAGGGCTCCCCAACCAAAACCGCTGGCATCAGTCGTGACTGTGACCGATTAGAAGAGGGCAATGAAGTGGCAGGTGAGCAGATTTCTGCGCTGAAGCCACCAGAAGAGGGTGTTCCTCATCATTGAGGTTATGTGAATGGACCGATTGCCGTCCCCTGAGCTCCACTGACGGAGAAATCCTGTCTGGAAAGGGCGTAACCTCCACAGGGACCATTTGACCATGGGGGTCGTAGAGACCATTGAGCCGATAATTTTTAGGCACTGTGAGGCCTTTAGGCGTGAGGAGCTCAGAGCCCGTGAGATTCTCCCTCGGATGACTGGGATCCTCTCCACTGGGAGAGAGATGGTGCTTTTCACCATGTCGAACTGAGCCCCTAGATATACCAGTCGCTGAACTGGTCCCAGATGGCTTTTCTCTAAGTTTAGGAGCCAACCAAGCTCAAGCAGTGTGGTGATAACCTGCTCTCTATGGATCAATATCTGCTTCTTGTCTTGGGACAGTAGCAGGAGGTCGTCGAGACCACTACAGCCAAAAGAACTTTTGAAAAGACTCAGGGTGAGGTTGTTAGCCCAAAAGGGAGGCAAGTGAACTGTAGATGTTCTTGCCCGACTCTGAACCGGAGGTATTTGCGGAATTCTTCTGCCACAGGCACATGAAAATAGGCATCTTTTAAGTCGATTGAGATTAGCCAATCTCCTGGCTGCACAGGTTGTTGGATGGTAGATAAAGTCTCCATTTTGAATCTTTTGTATTTTATAAACTTGTTTAGGCAAGTTAGGTCTATCACGGGGCGCCATGAACCGTTTTTCTTCTGCACAAGATAGAGAGGGGAGTATACCCCCTGAAACTCTTCGTCTTTCGGAAAGGCACCGCGGCTCCTTGTACTATCAGTGAATCCACATAGGACAGTAATGCCTTCTTCTTTTCTTCTGACCATGGAAGCAGGGTGGAGAAAAATCTTGGGGGAGGAGTACTGGTGAAGGACCATGTGTGGCCTATGGAGATCGTACTGATGGTCCAGTAGTCCGAGACTGAGGCCACCCAGATGTACCAGAAGAGAAGCGGACGCGCTCCCACCCAATCCGCCTGGGTGGGACCAATCTCAATATGACTTAGCCGGCTCTCATCCACTGGACGCCTGGCTTTTAGCAGACTTTTGGAAGGATGTCTGACCTCTGCTCCAATTTCTTCTGAAATCTCAGCCGGGCCTGTAAGAGCTTGCTTCCCTTGAACGATCAGTACTGAATCTTCTGCTCTGAGGCTTCTTTTGACCAAACAGATGCCTATCCTGGGGCAGGAAACCCGATTTCCCACTTGTGGCTCGGGCTATGGCACTATCCAGCCTGTTACCAAACAATGAGGGCCCCGCAAAGGTGATCCTACACCAGGCCTGCTTAGATGCTGGATCAGTGAGCCAAGTGCGCAAACATAGGGCTCGCTTAGCTGTGACCAAGGATAGCATAGTCCGGGCCAACAGGCGGATCAGATTGATAGAAGCTTCCCCCAGGAAGGCCACTGCCGGTTTCAATGCCTGGACTGCCGAGCTCCTGGCCAGATCTTCTGAAATGTCCTTGAGCATGGAGTCTACATTTTCTGTCCAGGCTTCCATAGCCTTGGACGTAGCCACGAGGGCCAAGGCAGGTTTGCAAGTAATACCGGCTAGCCTGTAAATTCTCTTGAGGTCTTGGTCTATTCCCCTCTCAAGCCCAGCCTTGAAGGATACAGTGTCCTCTAAAGGAAGAGTGACATGTGTGGCCAGTCGCATCAATGCTGCATCTACAAGAGGCGCATTTTCCAGATATTTCACTTCCTCTGCCTTGAAGGGGTAAAATCTGGAGGTTTTGCTTGACATAGAAGTCTTCTTGTCTATCTTACTCCACTCCTCGTCAATGATATCCTTCAATTCGGAAAGGAGCGGGAAGATGGAATGTTCCTTCCCCAGGTGCTTAAAGAACTTTCTTTGCTTAGCCGGAGGAGTGGAAGTATCTATCCACTTAAGGGCCTCTTTGACCGCCTTAATTAGTGGGGAAACAAGGGTGAAGCCGAAGCCACCGACAAAATCATCTCCCTCCAATCCGCTGTCTGAAGAGCCGGGGGAGGCATTATAAGACTGGAATGGGCCCGGTCCTCCTGGGAATCATCAGCCAGGGAGCCAGATAGAGTGGTGGACTGGCTCTGTGTGCGGGTTGTATCCCACTCCTTTAGGGATTACTGTACCACACGCTTAACAAAAGACTCCATTTGTTGGTTTTCCGTCTCTTTTTCACTGACCGCCTGGGCATAACATGAATCACACAGTGACTTGCCCAATTTGGGACTCATGACTCATATCCCCAGCTGGCTCTATGATCAGAGCAGCTGTCACAGTGGTGGGTGCAGTGACTGGAGGAGGAATGGGAACATCTCCTCTGCTGGTGGGTCCTAGAGGAGAGTCAGGTCTGGAGCTGGATGAGGAAGGTTGACATTGCGGCCTGGCAAGATCCCTGTCATTTTGGACAGAAAACTGATGGTCTGACTTGGAAGGGCTAAAAGAGAAGCAAATAAAACATGACTTTAGGGGATATGTCCAAACCAATGTGGACTTGGCCCCCCCTTCTCACACCGCCTGTACCTAGAGCGTGAAGCTGGCTGTACGGAGGCGGTGACCTGTCCATGGCAACCTGGCGGACGAATGGGTGATAAACTGAAATAACAAAGAACAAGTGCGCAAAACCACAATTCCACAGCTTGATGGATAATGGTAACAAGATTAGAGCAGCTGCCAACATAAGGGGTGTCCTCACCCACCCTAATATGCAACGTCTTAATGGTAACAGTATGTGGCGCTCATCTAGGTGTACCATTCACAATAATAAATCAATTGCAACGTAACCAGAAAAAACTGAGTATTCCCTTATTTCACCTTATATCCGTTGCCTATAAGTGATACAGCAACACCCGCATACTCGGTGAGGGTAAATATAACCAATGTGTCTGCAGTGCACACTTCTACCTTCTCCTATGGAGGAGTAACCAATCTAAAGTGTTTGGATGCTCATGATCGGTCTGGATAGACCGTAACTGAAAATCACATGTGTGTAGTATTCCTCAAACTTAATGCATAAAATATTGATCAAAAAATGAATATTGGTGGTGAAAAATAGTTGGCATAAAAAAATATTACACTTCATAAATAAATACAATGTGCATAGAAATCCCCACTGATAAGTGATTGAGTGAATAAACAGAGTGGCAGGGATATGCATAAACAAATATACAATCCTAAAAAATAAAACAAACTTAAACACCCCTCACCTAATCCAATACCTAGAAATATAAAAATAGTGAAATCAAGAAAAAGAAAAACTGTGACAAATCTAAGTGATCAAGTCCAAAGTAAATGTTCTTCATGCAGTGCGACTCTTGATATCCATATAAAATAGTAGCATGCCAGTAAGGTGACTTTGTGCTGAATACCTTCACTTCACACGCTGGTGCGACACACAAGTGTTTCCCCCAGCCTCTCACCTCAATTGGCGGCCCCCAATGGACCAAATCAAGCGGATGGTAAATGCTTAGATGCAGGGTCCAGCAGCTGTTCACCTCCTCCAATGGATATACGTGGATAAGGCTTTTATACTGGGCACCACCGCTCACATAGACCCCCAAGAATGACAATAAGAAGGAGATGCTCCCATGGTGAAGTATATCAATACAAGTTTATTTAAAAAATGTAGTAACTTACAGTTCCAGAACGCAATTGACAGCAGAAACAGAAGCTTCCGGGTTCGGCCATCCCCGGGAAGCGTCGGCACCTGGCTCCTCCTACCCTGACGCGTTGCGTCACAGCACGTGACTTTATCAAATGCGTCACGTGCTGTGACGCAACGCACGTGACTTTATCAAATGCGTCACGTGCTGTGACGCAACGCGTCAGGGTAGGAGGAGCCAGGTGCCGACGCTTCCCGGGGACGGCCGAACCCGGAAGCTTCTGTTTCTGCTGTCAATTGCGTTCTGGAACTGTAAGTTACTACATTTTTTAAATAAACTTGTATTGATATACTTCACCATGGGAGCATCTCCTTCTTATTGTCATTCTTGGGGGTCTATGTGAGCGGTGGTGCCCAGTATAAAAGCCTTATCCACGTATATCCATTGGAGGAGGTGAACAGCTGCTGGACCCTGCATCTAAGCATTTACCATCCGCTTGATTTGGTCCATTGGGGGCCGCCAATTGAGGTGAGAGGCTGGGGGAAACACTTGTGTGTCGCACCAGCGTGTGAAGTGAAGGTATTCAGCACAAAGTCACCTTACTGGCATGCTACTATTTTATATGGATATCAAGAGTCGCACTGCATGAAGAACATTTACTTTGGACTTGATCACTTAGATTTGTCACAGTTTTTCTTTTTCTTGATTTCACTATTTTTATATTTCTAGGTATTGGATTAGGTGAGGGGTGTTTAAGTTTGTTTTATTTTTTAGGATTGTATATTTGTTTATGCATATCCCTGCCACTCTGTTTATTCACTCAATCACTTATCAGTGGGGATTTCTATGCACATTGTATTTATTTATGAAGTGTAATATTTTTTTATGCCAACTATTTTTCACCACCAATATTCATTTTTTGATCAATATTTTATGCATTAAGTTTGAGGAATACTACACACATGTGATTTTCAGTTACGGTCTATCCAGACCGATCATGAGCATCCAAACACTTTAGATTGGTTACTCCTCCATAGGAGAAGGTAGAAGTGTGCACTGCAGACACATTGGTTATATTTACCCTCACCGAGTATGCGGGTGTTGCTGTATCACTTCTAGGCAACGGATATAAGGTGAAATAAGGGAATACTCAGTTTTTTCTGGTTACGTTGCAATTGATTTATTATTGTGAATGGTACACCTAGATGAGCGCCACATACTGTTACCATTAGGACGAATAGGTGATGATACTGCAGCTTTGTAGGAACACTCACTCATCCTAAGAGAAAGGAATGCAAATGCAGTGTAGCTTCCCCTTTAAGAGCCATCTCTGACCCCCCTCACCCTGCACCATAGCCCCAGGCTGGAGCTTACCTTCACCTGGAAGCCTGGTGCATGGAGTAGCTGTAGCAAGTTGCCCACAGGAAACCCCAATATGACAGAGGCTGACAGGGATTTAAAATTCCCCGCCGTAATGACGTCACCACCATACCCCATCCACACCTGCGCAATGGCGACCTGCAGTATAGCGCTTGCGCAACCGCTGGGTCCCCGGCCGTACCGCGCATGCGCGAAACCAAGCCTAAGTGCACTGGGCCGCAACCCAGAAGAGGGAGCCGTGTCAGCAGAAGAAACAAAAATTGCAGGAATGAGGGGAAGACAGACGATCACATACAAAAACTTTCTGCCATGGAGGAAAGATAAATCTTCCGACCTCCACCACTTCCTCGCCTGGGCATACAAAAAGGCCGTCTCCACCACTGGACATAGGGGCCTGTAGCCGCACACCCGCCAATAGCTGGGCCCTGGGCTATCTTCACACCACTAGGACGTATGCCCGGCAACAACCTCGATCGGTTTGGACGTCCGAAAAACGTAAGTGCATTATTTGTAGGTCTACAGTGGAGGACAAAAAAGGAATGCAGTCTCTAGTGGTGAGCTCAAATTTATGGGAGTGGGGTCCTATAGCATTAGAGAGGCTGGGTTAACCCATACGTAGTCTGCCATAGAGTATGTCAGGAAAACAATATTTTTTACGTTCTGCTATAAAACATACCCAATAAAAAAAAATTTAAATAATCAAATTTCTTCATCAATTTAGGCCAATATGTATTTTGCTACATATTTTTGGTAAAAAAAAATCACAATAAGTGTTTATTGATTGGTTTGCACAAAAGTTATAGCGTCTACAAACTATGCGTTATTTTTATTTATTTATTTATTTATTTATTTTACTAGTAACGGCAGTGATCAGCGACTTTATAGTGGGACTGCAATATTGCGGCAGACAAATCGGACACCTAACTGACACTTTTGACACTTTTTGGGGAACAGTGACAATGATACAATGACCAGTGCTAAAACAATATGCACTGTCACTGTATTAATGACACTGGCGGGGAAGGGGTCAACATCAGGGGCAATCAAAGGGATAAATGTATTCCTAAGTTAAGTGCTTACAAACTGTGGGGGAGGTGCTTTGACTAGGGGAAGGCAAAGATCCATGTTCCTGCTTAGCAGAAACACAGGATCTGTGCCTTCCCTTCTGACAGAACGATAATATGTCTTGTTTACATAGGCATATTGTCGTTCTGCCTTTTTTCTTTGTAATCAGTGTTCGCCGGCAGACATCGAGTTTTCGGTACCCACCGCTGGGCTCCCACTGTGTACAATCACAGCGGGGCGGGTCACCCGCGCGGTGTGTACACCCTAGAGCCAGAAGTATCAAATCACATACTAGGTACGTGATCTGGCACAGAGCAGCCGCCCTGCCACAGTAAATGTACGTGGGCGGTCAGCAAGTGGTTAAAATGCCAGCACAGTACAAATACCCCCCAAATGAACCCTTTTTTGGAAACTAGACAGTCTAAAGTATTTATTAAGAGGCATGGAGAGTTTTTTGAAGTTGGACTTTTTTGTGCTTCTCCAACCCTGAAGAGACAGGATGACATATATGTACGTGATCTGTAGAAGGAGCTGATTCTCCGAGCGCGTAGCCTGCCAGTTTTCTCTGACTGAAACAGCTCTCTCGGATGTATCCCCTTGATCTGTGACATCATCTCCTTGCATTCTACGCTGGTTCCGGTTGCCTTCCTGGTGGCCACAGGATGTGCTGCGGATCCTCTACCATCAGAGCCACGCATGGGAGCCCCATTCAGACGCAAGGAGCTACGTGGACTACTAGATTACAGATGAGCTCATGTTTTACCTCCATCTTGTTAGTGATTTTATGTACCTTTCCATTAAACCTTGATTCTAATACTGCACTTAGGTGGCGCTTCCTGTGTTCCCCTTTTAATGTGATCCTGCCTGCCTGTGCCGCCCTACCACAGTAAATGTATTCTGGCCGGGTGGCAAGCATTTTAAAGTATTGTGTGTTTTTAATGTTGCTCTTTAAGCTGTACTAAAAAAGCTGCTCCTTGCTGAACAGTATTGTTTCTTTTTTTGCCTTGGTAGATGTTCCCCAGAAAAGTGACCAGCATCCCTTAGTCCTTGTTCACACCATGTTCAGAGATGTCAGATTTTTTGCACTCGTTCTGCAAGGGCACTAAGAAAACAATTGTTCTCTATGTGCCCTGTTCACACCACAACACTGTTTTCACGTGCAGATTTTTTCTGTGCAAGAATCTGCAATGTGTGCGCAGTTTTCTGCATGGTACAAACTGATGTGACATCAACATTGTGGTGTGAACAGGGCAGAAGAGAAAGTGATGACACAGGGTGTGATTCTATGTGTGCATTAGAAAAAAAACCACGCTTGAAAAAACATGCTGTCAACGTGCATAAAAACTCACTCGATAAAAACTAATGTAGACTTGTGTCTCTGCAAGTAAAATCTGCATTTTTTTCCCATCATTTTTTCTGCACGTATGGTGTGACCGAGGCCTTAATCTTTTGACAATCCCTTGCCTATTAACCTGAAAATGGCTTTGCTTACATAGAGAGCAAGGTGGTACAGGAAATGTCATTTAGTGGCAAATGGTACTTTTTCATCTCTCTCTAAATGTCACTTTTTCTTTTGCTTTAGTACATCCTACAGATGCTCCACTTCCTTGACAGGTTGTTGTATAAAGTAAGCCTTATTAACCACTTCAGCCCCGGAAGGATTTGCCCCCTTCCTGACCGGGCCATTTTTTGCGATACCACACTGCGTCACTTTAACTGACAATTGCCCGGTTGTGCGACATTGTACTCAAACAAAATGTATGTCCTTTTTTCCCCACAAACAGAGCTTTCTTTTGGTGGCATTTGGTCACCTTTACGGTTTTTATTTTTTGCGCTATAAACAAAAAAAGAGCATCAATTTTGAAAAAATACAATATTTTGTACTTTTTGCTATAATAAATATAAAAAAAAGAACAAATTTCTTCATCAGTTTAGGCCGATATGTATTCTACATATTTTTGGTTAAAAAAAATGGCAATAAGCGTATATTGATTGGTTTGCGCAAAATTTATAGCATCTACAAAATAGGGGATAGATTTATGTCATTTTTATTATTATTATTTTTTATTATTATTATTATTATTATTTTTTATTATTATTATTTACTAGTAATGGTGGCGATCTGCGATTTTTATCAGGAATGCGACATTGCGGCCGACAGATAGGACACTTTTGACACTATTTTGGGACCATTGACATTTATACAGCAATCAGAGCTAAAAATAGCCGCTGATTACTGTATAAATGTCACTGGCAGGGAAGGGGTTAACACTAGGGGGCGATCAAGGGGTTAACTATGTTCCCTATGTGTGTTCTAACTGTAGGGGGGATGGGACTGACTGGGGGAGGAGAATGATCGGTGTTCCTACTTAGTGTGAACACACGATCTGTCTCTTCTCCCCTGAAAGAACTGGGCACACGCACATCCCCGTTCTCGTTCTGTCACGAGCGATCGCGGGTGCCCGGCGGACATTGCGTCCGCAGGGCACGTGCATCAGCTCCGGGGACGGGGGTGGGCGCAAATTCGTGCCTGCTACGACCTCTTAAAGGAGCGATGTATAGCTACGGCGATTTACACAGCAATGCCAACCTGCCACAGTATAACTGCGGCGGCTGGTCGGCTAGCGGTTGAAAGAGCTGCTCCCTGCCAAATCGTATTTAAAAAAAAAATACGGTATTTTGGTCTTTTTTGTTCCCCTTGGCAGTGCCCAACTGCCCGTGCCCTTTGTTTGACAATGCCTTGCCTATTAGCCTTGAAAACGGATAGAATTGATGTTCAAGATGCGCCTCCCATTTACTTGAATGAGCTGTGCATTAACCTCCTTGGCAGTATGATTATGTCAGGAATTTTGTACCAAAAGCGGTACAATTTTTTGCATGGAAATTTGAGGTGATGTATTGTAGGCCTGCAATTCTTAGTAATTACTTACTTAAAGCCTGACCAAACAAGACTCTAGTAGACATCCCAGATATGATAAAGTTTGAAACACAAAACCATGAATTATAATCTAATAAATAATATACTTTTATTCAATAATGTAATACAAAAGAATGAAATTTGTCAAACAAAGAAAATTCAATAAACATCCTGAGTGTGATAAATTTTGAAACAAGGTACAGCACAAAGTCCAACGTCACAATCAGGACAATGGAACCTGCTTTCTTTTCGGACTTTCTTTCCACTGCCATCTCTCTTCTTTGAACAGCAAACTACGCACATCCTGGTAGGTGCTGCCTTTTTTGCGGTTGGCGGTATGTAGTCCATAAAGTGCTGACCAGTAAGGCATTCTGGGATGGCAACATCAACCTGGTCTGTTGATGGCGTCTGGTGGTTGACAAAAATCTTCTCAGCCACCTTCCAAATAAAATCAGAATGAACAAGAGACGTGTCACTCTTTGCTCTGTACAGGATATATACATTCCAAAGGCATTGTTCTAGAAGATGCCTGAAAATCTTCTTATAATATTTTTTTTGCTGTTTGTGCATAGCCAGATAAAATGTCATTGCCTGATCGACTCTGTCGACACCTCCCATTGTGTTATTATAGTCACTACCCCTATCAAATCATTCTTTGCAGCTATTACCTTTTGTACCACCACCCCCTCCCTTTAGAATGTAAGCTCTAGGAGCAGGGCCCTCCTGTACCTTTTGTATTGTACTGTAATTGTGTTGTCCCCCTTATACATTGTAAAGCGCTGCGTAAACTGTTGGCGCTATATAAATCTTGTATAATAATAATAATAATAATAATAATAATATAGTCTATCACGACTTGCGGCTTCAGCACATCTTTCCCACATTTTGTGTGGACCATGGCAGTGGAGGTATTGTGCACAATACTCATGAGACACACGTCCTTTTTGTCTCGCCATCGCATTCCCATCATCTTACCCTTCTGCCAGGCAACCATTTCTCCGGTTTTTAGTTTTTTCTTGGCAAACATAGATGGCATGTCACGTCGGTTAGGCCTAACGGTACCATACGCATCAGTCTTGTTTTGTAGCAAACCTCATACAGTTCCGGAGACGTGTAGAAATTGTGCATGGTCACACAATATCCCTGGTTCAGCAATGGCTCCAGCAGTGTAAGCACAGATGATGTGGCCATCCCATAGCCGCTGTACCTGGGGTTGAACTTCGTGCCTTTACCGGTGTAAATGACTGAATTCCAGATGTACCCAGTGGATGACTCGCAGAGCATGTAGGATTTGATGCCAAACCGCGCTCTTTTGGATGCAATAAACTGTATCCAGCTTAGGCGTCCCTTGTAGGCCATCAAACTTTCATCCACGTTGACGTCTCTTTCTGGCACGTAGGTCTGCTGGAAATTGGTCACAATAGTTTGGCACAGGTTTTTTTTTAGTTTGGGCGCAGGATGCATGGCCTCATCAAATTCTTCATTGTTCGTGAAGTCGAAATACTTCATGATGAGGGAACACCGGTATTCTGACATCACGGTGCCAAAAAACGGAGTGGTCAGTAACTTATTGGTGGTCCATGACTACTGTGTAACAGATATCACTTGCTTACCCCCTTTTACCAACCACACCCCTAGCTGCATACCCCAACCTTCTACCCTAATAATTGAGACCACAACCATATGGAGTAAAATATTGGCCGTAGCAGCCAATAATCTTTATTAAACATAAACCAATAATAATAATAATTTAACTCAACATAATATAATCTTATAAACACCTGAAATATCCTTTTTCCTACAACTCCCGTTGGTCTTTGCAGGGAAAAACCCACCAAACTTAAAACTCAAAAACACTCAGGCACTGCGGTACTATACTAAAATTAGGCCTCCAGCTGACAAGCTAGCTCGGAGACAAACAATCAATAGCCCGCAGTGCACCAATAACCAATTCAAGCTAAAACCCTTGTTAGCTGAAATCTCACCAACGGGCCTCATACTAGCGATGGGTCTCGATCTCTTACATATCTGGGGTTTAATCCTTCACCCGCAAAGACCAACATCACGCCACTGCCACGACTTTATCTATACCATACGATAAAAACCAACTTAATCCCTTCAATTACCAACATACCACATGATGAGGGAGGGAGGGTGGGACGCTTGCTCCTCTCAACCAACTGAGCTGGGGCGGGATCTTTCCCCCAGCTCAGTTAACTCTGCTCCACCCCCAACCCCACACCTATCACCAATCACACACCTCCTTACATATTCTTTCCTCCACCAAGTTCCCCTATTAACCCTGTCATGCCCGCCCTCTGCCTATTTCCTTGATTTTTGCTCCGGGCTTACTTGACTACTGTATAACAGATATCACTTGCTTACCCCCTTTCACCAACCACACCCCTAGCTGCATACCCCAACCTTCTACCCCAATAATTGAGACCACAACCATATGGAGTAAAATATTGGCCATAGCAGCCAATAATCTTTATTAAACATAAACCAATAATAATAATAATAATAATTTAACTCAACATAACATAATCTTATAAACACCTGAAATATCCTTTTTCCTACAACTCCCGTTGGTCTTTGCAGGGAAAAACCCACCAAGCTTAAAACTCAAAAACACTCAGGCACTGCGGTACTATACTAAAATTAAGCCTCCAGCTGACAAGCTAGCTCGGAGACAAACAACCAATAGCCCGCAGTGCACCAATAACCAATTCAAGCTAAAACCCTTGTTAGCTGAAATCTCACCAACGGGCCTCATACTAGCGATGGGTCCCAATCTCTTACATATCTGGGGTTTAATCCTTCACCCGCAAAGACCAACATCACGCCATAGCACACACCAGGGTAACATCTTACCCTTGTGTGCCCTGCCATACCCTCAAAGCTCGCTGTATCCCATCTTGCAGACCCAATGACCATAAATCGATCCCCACATCATTCAGGTGTACTCCATCTCTCCTCAAATATCTCCAGGTGTCTACCTCCAATTCCAGGTGCCGTATGGCCAGCACTCCATTCCTCACTAGAAAACTGCTAATCTCCTTGTTGACCTTCTTCCTGGCCCGGTTGATCTTATCGACCGACCTAGCCAGTCTCCACGTGGTACGCGCCACGATATCCGACCACACAATAAGCATGTGTGGAAAAGACATCCTGAGCTGCCAAAAATCGAACTTGATGTCTCTCACCAAATCCAACATTGACCTTAACCCCAGATCATTACCCCCTACGTGCAACAATAACACATTCGGCGCTCTGTCCAGGTGTGCAAATTTTTTAACTTCTGCCACTGTCCTTCCCCACAGCATGCCCGGCACACCAAACCACCTAAGACACACTTCCTGCCTAGAAAACCCCAGTTGTCTCCCATCCCTTCTTGCATCTCCTCTCCTGGACCCCCAACAAACATACGAGTGGCCCACTATCCACACAAGGCATTGCTGTCGACCTGCAAGAAAAGAAACACAAACAAGACCCCCCAATACATCAATAACTCAGAACAAATCATCAACAAGCAACACATACCTCAATATGCCCGTATTACATCTTACAAGATTAGAAAATCATTTTTATTTTTTATTTTTTTTTAAACAGTCAATAAATGCGGGCGAACATAAGACCTAAACCGCCTAGATTCCCATCTCCCAATCCTCTTTACCGCTGTCTCATCCAATCCCCACCGAACTGCTTCCGTAGCCGCCCCTATCCTAAATGAATGGGATGAAAACCTTTCACCCTCTAAACCTAATGCCCCCAAACATTTTTTGAAAATTGCAATAAATTGAAATCGTGATAAAAACGATCCATCCTGGTGTATTAAAAAGGGGGCCTCACCCCCCGGGCGTATGGCTAAAAACTCACGCACCAATTTTACTGGGCACAAGGGAGAACCGGGCAACGAAAAAACCTGCACGGTCTCACCCTTGCCCCGCTGATCCGTTTTTGACTTCTTAACTAATATGGACAACCTGTCATCCCCACATCGAACGTCAGACTCCCCCAACCCCCCTTTTTCTTTTTTGGAGGGACTAACTAACTCACTGATCCTAAATGCCCCAAAGAACGCTAATGCGAATGCCGCCTTGAACAACACCACCTCGTATCCTGGCGAGCAAACATTGTCCAAACATCCAACTATCTGACCCAACAACTGGAACGAAACAGGCCGCCTGGAGTCCCTCCCCGGCTTAGCCCGCCTGTAACCCTTCAGAGCCTTACAAAAATCTTTTGTAAGGTCCGGTAATTCTTGAAACTTTAACCAAAACGCCAAACCTGCCAACTTCTTCTCCATCCCAGACACCGACACCCCATCCTCTAAATTCCTGGAAACGAAGTATAAAACTAACAACCTGAGATCCTGGTCTTAATGTCCTTCCTGCACCTGTCTCAGCAAAGATACCCATTCCTGCCATACCCTGTTGTATGCAGCCCATGTCGCATCGCTCACCGACTGTTTTATCCAGTCTGCTAGTCCTCCAAGGCAATCCTCCACAGCCAGTCTGGACACGGGACCCCTTCTCGCTCCGCCTCAGGTGCCAACTCCCGGAATCTGTCCCACTGAAAGCGAGACAGTGCATCAGCCACGACATTTTCCACTCCTGGGAGGTGCACAGCATATATAAACACGTTTAGCTGTAGGCATCTCAAGACCAGGTGTCTAAGCAACCTAATCACCGGCGGTGACGCTGCTGATACCTTATTGTTCACCTGCACCACTCCCAAGTTGTCCCCATGAAACCTAACTTTTAAATTCCTGAACAACTCACCCCATAACTCTACCGCTAACACCACCAGGAACAGCTCCAACAGTAGCATGTTCTTCAGCAAACCTGCATCCTTCCACGACTGTGGCCATGGCCCCGCACTCCACTTACCCCGGAAAAAGGCTCCAAAACCTGCTGCACCCTCCGCATCCGTAAACAACTCCAGATCAAAGTTGCTCAGTGGCCCTGACATCCACAACGCCCTGCCGTTGAACTTAGCCAGGAACGTGTGCCAAACTTTCAGGTCCTCCCTGTGAGCCCTCAGCAAACGTATGTAGTGCCTCGGAGAATACACCCCCGACGTACTTGCAGACAGCCGCCTGCAAAATACTCTTCCCATAGGCAAAATTCGACACGCAAAGTTCAACTTACCTAGCAATGATTGTAACTCCCGTAATTGAACTTTTCGCCGTCCGATGATCACATGAATTTCCGCCTGCAACGCCGTCAACTTATCCTCGGGTAGCCTACACTCCATTGCCTCGATGTCCAGAATAATACCCAAGAAGCTCAACTCCGTTATTGGACCTTCCATCTTTTCCGGGGCCAGCAATATTGCAATATGTTTCAACGTCGCCAACAAGACCGCACAGACTTCCGATCCAGGGGGACCACGCAGAGAAAATCATCCAAGTAGTGGATGATGGAGTTCAATCCCGCGACGTCCCGTACCACCCATTCAATGAAGGAACTAAACTTTTCAAACAGAGCGCAGGATATCGAACACCCCATAGGTAAACAACGATCTACGTAATATTCGTCCTGCCAACAACAACCCAATAAACGAAAACTCTCTGGATGCACCGGTAACAAACGGAAAGCCGACTCTATGTCTGCTTTTGCCAACAGTGCCCCTTGCCCATACCTCCGAACCCAATATACCGCCGCATCAAAGGACGTGTACGATACCGCACACTCCTCCGGGTCGATGGCATCATTCACCGACCCCCCTTTTGGGTATGACAAGTGGTGTATCAGCCTAAACTTATTAGGCTCTTTCTTTGGCACCACACCTAGTGGGGACACCACCAACTCCGGAATTGGTAATTCTGCAAAAGGACCACTCATGCGGCCCAACCTAACTTCCTTCTGCAACTTTTCACTAACCACGTCCCCATGTAGCAACGCTGACCTCAAATTGTGAGACATCGGGGGTGTGTCAACCAACCGAGAAGGGATTCTAAAACCCTCTAAAAAACCCCGAGCTAGCAACCCCGCTGCCACCCTGTCTGGGTACCTATCGAGGAAGGGCTCCATCCTTCCCACTTTCACCGGCATTGTCCCCTTTATTAACAGACTCGCCGGCACAGCCTTTTCCTTGTTTGAAACACCGCGACACCAGGTGTCCCCCCCGCAACCGGAGCATTCATGCTTGTATTTGCACGACCCTCCAAATCTACAGGACCCCTCATTAAATTGCCAACAAACCCCCTTTTTTCTTCTGGCCGATTGTCCGGAGTTGGCTGATCCACCGCCCCCCCCCCCTGAAAAAACTGACCCGTCGGCCTAGCCAAAGTCATAAGTCGCATCCATAGGCTGATGTCCTTATGGTCCCACCTCAATGATGGGCGGATGGCCCTCCGCTGTCGGAATTGCTCATCATACCGCAGCCACGCTGTGCCCCCGTAGACTCTATACGCTTCTCCCACGGAGTCCAAGTAGCAAAACAATGCCGAACAGTGCTCGGGATTCTTCTCCCCTATCACACTTGCCATGATCGCAAAAGCCTGCAGCCAGTTCGTAAATGTCCTGGGTATAAGCCTATACCGTCTTTTTTCTTCATCCTCTTTCTTATTATCCTTTGGCTTAACTCTATCCAGATTAAACTTTTCCAGGGGTAAGAGCACAAAAATCTCTACGTACTCCCCTTTCCAAATTTTTTCCCTCACTTCTGGCTTCAAATGCGCTCCAAGCGGCCCCTCAAAGCACACATACACTTCGCATTTTGCAGCATCTGCTAACCTCACTAAGTCTTGTTTCTTTGCCCCCTCCCCCGTTACCCCTTTAGGTGTCTTAGGAACCTCCGCCTGCATTGCCACCCCCGCGACTTCTGTCGCCGGCGCGCTCGCTCAGCACTAGGCCCAGGAGAAATCCCTGTGTCTGTGACCAAACCCTCCCGGATCCCCCGTCCCTCCCCTGGATCAACCCATGCCATGAGACTGACTCCCGCTTGGCCCTGGCTCAAACCTTTTTAATAATTCCTTCAAACCCGTTACAAACCCTTGTAGCCCTGCATCCGCCGATGCGCGGTCTGCAACCTGCGCGGCCGGATTAACAGGCACGGTCGTTCCTGACCGCCCCGCTGAGACCTGCCCCCCCCCACTTCCCCCCTGCCCCCACATCACACCCCACATTACATGCATTATTACAAGTCTTCTTACCCTGATGCCTGGGAGGGATTCCACCAGCCGAAGGTCCCGTCTCTACCGCCACCGGCTCTCCTTGCTGCCCATCGCTGTCCGACTGCGACAGCTCTCCTTCACATCTGTCTTCAACCATCTCCTCACCGATCATCGATGGCCCTGCACTCCACTCCTCCTCTGCGCTGAGGATCTGCCCCCTGATTTTTTGCTCGCCTTTCTCGGCCCAACGACCTCCTCCATGCAGTGCCGCCCGCAGCCACTGCCAGTGTCCCCCTCCTGCCTGTCTCTCCTCGTGGGGCCACCGACCACTGCACCCGAGTGACCGGCTGCCACAACATAGTTGCTCTTCCGCTGGAGCCCCGCCCATGCCGTGGTTCGGCCCGGGGCCTGGCTTTCAGGGCCTGAGCCATCTTCCCCAGCATCCGAAGTAGGACTGCTGGCTCTCCTGTCTGCTGTGCCCTTGTCACTGCTATGGCTGACCGCCTGCTTGTGCCCCCTCCTCCCCAACTCCTGCACCGCCGTGCGCTTCACGGGCGGCCCTGTAACCGGCCGACCCGCCCTGCCCTGCTGTCCTGTATTACCCGATCGTGGGGGATGGGGATTGGTAGAGTGACCACTTCTTTGCAGCGCCGCCACACTCTTCACGGGCGACCCTGCGACAACCTGACCCGCCTTATCCCGCTGCTCCTCTGTCCTGGGCGCCATTGTGGAAGGGGGATCTGCTGTACTGTGACCCCCCCCATTCTGTGTCGCTAACCGCTTCACGGGAGGCCCAGAAACCGGCCAACCCGCACTACCCCTCTGCCTCTGAGACCTCACAGGTAGGGGCCCAGGGGCGTCGGGCGAGAAGCGAGTAGGCGGCCTGGATCGCCTACCTCTCGCAGAGTAGGCGGCCTGGATCGCCTACCTCTCGCAGGTGCGCTCTCCAACAACGGGGCCGCTGAGGCAGACTCACCCAGCGCCGCAGCCAACCGACCCTCTAGCCATCCAGGTCCCCTGGACGCCGCCTCGGCCTTCAAACGCGCAAATAGATCCTCCACTGCTGCCATGCTGCACGCTTGCTCCTCTCAACCAACTGAGCTGGGGCGGGATCTTTCCCCCAGCTCAGTTAACTCTGCTCCACCCCCAACCCCACACCTATCACCAATCACACACCTCCTTACATATTCTTTTCTCCACCAAGTTCCCCTATTAACCCTGTCATGCCCGCCCTCTGCCTATTTCCTTGATTTTTGCTCCGGGCTTACTGTACCATTTCTGGTGAGGTTTCCCCACCACCCCCTGAAGAATGATGAGTTCCAGAAACTGCCAGATGTCCTCTTTGGTCACCGGTTGCCACTTTCTGCTTCTAGAAAACCTGGCATGCAACGTAGCGGATTGCTGCTCTTGGTAGCGATTTGTCTCTGTGACAATTTTTTCAATTACTTCCTCAGTGAGGAATAATTGCATGTATGCCAGAGGGTTGTCACGCTCAACATCTACCTTCATCCCAGGTGATCCAGTGAAGGGGAATCTTGGGGGCGCTACCTGGTCCGTATCGCAGTCAATAGGGCACCAAGTGAGCACATCGCTGAGGTCAGGTGCAGCATCATCACCTTTGTCACTTGCCAGATCAGTGTCAAGATCTTCCCACGACTCACTATCGCTCAGTTCTGCGAGCAACTCCGTGTCGCTGTCACTCAACTGGTCCAAAAGCACTTTTGTAGTAAAGTGGCGCTTTTTTGATGCCATGTTATAAATATTTTATGGGCACAAATTACAGTAAAATGGCAGGCAAGGGGCACTGTACAGTGATCAAGTGTCGGATCTGAGATGATACAGTGTAATCCTCTCAGATTACAATGTATCACATCTTTTATGTGTATGTCACTTTTGAATGTGTGTCTTCACTTTTGAATTACCCGCCCAGTTCCACTCCCATGCACCGCTGCTGCTCGCAGGGAACAGAACCAGGAAGTCAGATGCTGGTCGGCGCTCACGCTGATGATCTCGCTGGCAATCACAGCGTAGGACGTCGCTGGATTGCCAGGAGTAGG
This sequence comes from Lithobates septentrionalis, assembly GCA_037952835.1. NCBI lineage: Eukaryota > Metazoa > Chordata > Amphibia > Anura > Ranidae > Lithobates > Lithobates septentrionalis. The sequence continues at coordinate 836,781 of JBBDGP010001605.1, read as the reverse complement.
TTAGGGGACTTCCCTAACAGCTCTGCAATGTTACCCCGCGCGTGACTCAGGGTTATCGCTCCTGGCAGAGAAAATCAATACTGCCAGGGAGGTTAAAGGATCACTAAAGATAATTTTTTAAATAACAAACATGTTATGAATATAAATAAAACTCCGCACCAAACTATACAAAAACTTAAAATGATTAGAAATAAAAAACTGCTACACCCCTAAAAGAAGTGAGGTACTCCTTACAGTTGTGAAAAAGAAAGTGGGGTAGGGGGCGCTAGAATCATTGGCTAGTAAGTAGCTAGACCAATCAGTGTAGTGGAAAAACTGTGCTACAGTCATTTAACACAAATAAGTGCATCAATAAGTATCAAAATAGTCCAGCCGGACATAAATCAATGACAAAAGGCGGTACCTGGTCACGTTTTGCATTGTCTTGCCTACATCGCTTCCTGTGCAGCTGGTTGTCGGCGAGACCCGGTGGAACGCATGCCATCCACGGAGGTGGACGCAGAGGTGACTCCACATGCCACTCTCAATGAGAAGCCAGCAGCCCCAGTACCGGGATAGGCACTTTTAAATGTAAGGAGCCATTTGGCCATTTTTAATATTTGATTTTATTCATAAAACGGTATTACACTATGGAAGTTTTTTGCTCTCTCTATATATCCTACCTGTACCCATGAGGAGGAAGGTTCCTACCACCACCAGTCCTACATACGTGAGCAGGCACAATCCTGCACAAGCACTATTTGACTATCTTTTCTAGGAAAGAGGTCAAATAGATCTGGTAAGCAGATCACATATTCACTCACATTGGGTGTCGAATTGTCTAGATTTATGGGGGAGGACTATCTGTCGGAAGACATCACTATTAGGGTTGTCCCGATACCGATACTAGTATCGGTATCTGCACCAATACCGAGCATTTGCCCAAGTACTTGTACTCGGGCAAATGCTCCTGATGCTTCCCCAGATACCTTGACAGTCAGCAGTGATCGGCGTGTGGGGGAGTTACAAGCTTCTCCCCCCACGGCTTTCAGCTGCTTTAGTGACATACAGCGGTGATCGGTGCTTGTAACTCCCCCACACGCGATCACCGCTGACTGTCACCTCATTCTCCTCCATGCCCCCTCCGTTGCTCTGTCCCCCTCCGTTGCTCTGTCCCCCTCCGTTGCTCTGTCCTCCTCCGTTGCTCTGTCCCCCTCCTCTGTCGTCCTCCGTTGCTCTGTCCCCCTCCGCTGTCCTCCTCCGCTTCTCTGTCCCCCTCCGTTGCTCTGTCCTCCTCCATTGCTCTGTCCCCCTCCGCTGTCCTCCTCCGTTGCTCTGTCCTCCTCCGTTGCTCTGTCCCCCTCTGTTGCTCTGTCCCCCTCCGCTGTCCCCCTCCGTTGTCCCCATCCGTTCCGGCGTTCCGCTGTCCCCCTCTCCTTCTCTGTCCCCTCCATTCTGCTGTCCCTCTCCGCTGTGTGAATGGACAGAGTCAGCTGACTCTGTCCATTCACATAACTGAAACATTGTAATCTCCTGTGATTACGATGTGTCCGTTTATGAATGGAGAGGAGCCGCTGTCTTCTCTCCATTCATTCTCAGTGCAGCTGAGGCTGCAGAGAAAGGGACTGGGGAATCTCTATCCTCGGTCTCTTTCTCTGTCTCAAATTGGAGATATCAGAGGTCTGTTAAGACCCCTGATATCTCACCAAAGCCCCCCAACAGGGCTGATTAAAAAAAAACACACATATTGCAATAAAGAATAACAAAAAATATTAATGTAAAAAATAATAAATGTAAATAAAAAAAAACACACAGACACCGTTCAGCCCCCTACCATAAAAAAAAATAAAAATAAAAAAAAATAAAAAACACTGTCACGTGACATTAAAAAAAAAAAGTACTGGTAATCGGTATCGCCGAGTACTTGAAAAAAGTATCGGTACTTGTACTCGGTCCTAGAAAAGTGGTATCGGGACAACCCTAATCACTATATTTGGAAGATTTGTTTTTTCTGTTGTTTTGTGGATTTCTATGAATGACTTTTCACTGATTCACATAATTTTTCATATGGATGGACTTCTTTATTAATTTTGTCATTGATCTATGTCCAGCTGGACTATTTTAATACCGCACTTATTTGTGTTAAATGACTGTAGCACAGTTTAGAATTTTCCACTACACTGATTGGTCTAGCTACTTACTAGCCTATGATTCTAGCGCCCCCCTACCCCACTTTCTTTTTCACAACAAACATGTTATAGTTACCTCCACTGTGCAGCTCGTTTTGCACAGAGTGGCCCTGAACCTGGTCTTCTGGGGTCCCTCGTGGCTGTCTCGACTCCCCTCCGCAAGGACTCAACACCTTCATGCGAGCTCCCTCGCATGGTGTTTGGTGCTTGCGGGCGCACTCCCATGATACAGCCGGCGGCCATAGCCGCTCACTGTATCACGCGGCCCCGCCCCCCAGCACACCGCGTCCTTGGATGTGATTGACAGCAGCGCGAGCCAATGGCTGTGCTGCTTTCAATCCATGCACTGTAACCAATCAACAGCCAGGCTGTCGGGGGGCTAGCGCGTGACTTTTGAGGGATCAGGTAAGTAAAACGAGGGGGCTGGGGGGGCGGTATTGTCGGATGTTTTTTCACCTTAATGCGTAGAATGCATTAAGGTGAAAAAACTTTTACCTTTACAACCCCTTTAAAGTATGCAATATCAGATTTTTGGACAGGGTTGCCAAACACGCCTGTGAATTGAACACAAGCAGATTCAGCTATCTCTAGGAGGAAGTCACCAAGGTCAGCCTCCTAAATCTCTCAGAATCTTTCCTTTTATTTTGTATCATGTTTCTAACTGCTTGCTAGCAGCATGTGCAGAATTATACAGCCATCTAGTGGTTGCCTGGAATTTTTTTATCATATTAAAAACTGCAAAACCGGGCTGTCTCACACCCTTCCTGCCCAAGCTATTTTTCTGATTTCAGCATTGTCATACTTTGAATGACATGCAACACTGTACCCAAATTAATTTGATATATTTTTGAAACGCATAGAGCTTTCTTTGGGTGGTATTTAATCACTATTGGGTTCTTTATGTTTTATGAAAAAAAAAGACCAAAAATGTTGAAAAATCTCTCTTAGTTTCTGTAATGCCGCGTACACATGATCGGAATTTCGACCCTCAAAAGACCGATGAGAGTTTCTCTTTGGAAAATGCGACTGTGTGTATGCTCCATCGGTCTTTTGCTGGCCGAATTCCAGCCAGCAAAAGATTGAGAGCATGCTCCTAATTTTTCAGTCGGGAAAAGTTCCTACCCGAAAATGCGATCGTCTGTGGCAATTCCGACGTGCAAAATCCCTACGCATGCTCGGATACATTGAACTTCATTTTCTCGGCTCGTCGTAGTGTTGTACGTCACCGCGTTCTTGACAGTCGTAATATCAGCAAACTTTTGCGTGACATGTGTATGCCAGGCAAACTTGAGCGGAATCCCATCGGAAAAGCCATCATATCTTTTTCCGAAGAGAAAACTGATCGTGTGTACGCGGCATTAGAAAACGTTGCATATAGTTTCTTCATAAATGTAGGGGAAAACATATTCTGCTACATTTCTTTGGTATTTTCTAGGAGACATGTTGAGTCTTTTAAAAATATAAATGTTTTTTGCAACAAGTTTTTAAAAAATGTGGAAAAAAATTAAAATGTTTTTTTTTTTTATACAAAGTTGTCAATTAATAGGATATTTCTAACACACAGCATAGGCATACCTATGATTACTCCCCAAAACAAATTCTACTACTCCTCCCGAGTATGGCGATACCATGTGTGACTTTTTCACTGCCTAACCACATAGAGTGGCCCAAAATCCAAGGAACACCATAAAGCTTTCTAGGGGCATAAATTATGTATGTATAAATGTATGTATCTAATTATGTATAAATTATGTATCTAATTTCCTGACTACCTTTCACATTTTTGGAGAGCCCCAGGACAGTGGAAACACCCAAAAAAGACCACATTTTAGAGAGAAAACACCCTATTTTTTTTAAAGGAGGCATGGTGAGACTTAATTTTGCCACAAGTTGTGGAAAATGTGGAAAGAAAATTATTTATTTATTTATTTTTTACACAAAGTTGTCAGTTTTACCACATATGCAAGACTTTTTCACAGCCTAGCTAGTCGCATAGAGGGGCCCAAACTGCAAGGAGCACCTTAACATATTTAGTTTAATATAAAAAATAATTTAATCACTGCTGTTTAGAAGTCACATGATGTTTCCCGAGTCTTTCTTGTCCTCAGGGAAAGTTCTGAGGGAGGAGTTTCTAGTACTCTGCTGATGTATGAATCTGTGTCTGCACAGCGTGGATTGGTGCTGTGCCAGTCACACGACATTAAAAAAATGCTTTCCAGAATAGAGAACTAAAATAAATAATTAATAGCAACATAGTGTTTTAAAGCTTCATACAAATTTAAGCTTCAAAGCAAATGTTTGTTTTTAAATTTTTTTGCAATAACATGTTGTAGCTGGAGTTTAAGTTGGCCGACAATAGCTTTCACTTTCTTCACACTGTAAAGAGATCTGGAGGAGGTTCTGCCAATCCAGCCTGAGTCTATGGTGTATATGTTCTTGCGCTAACAGGGAGGTGAAGCCTCTATCAATCAGTACCTTATATCCCCCCCCATAGTTTTTTAGCAATATGAGGACATGGAGGAGGAAGGAGGGAGTGGGCTGTCATGTAACCAGAGTGTATATGTCCACATGGTCTACACAATCTCAGGCTGCAGCGGGACACAGACAAGAAGGGAAAGAACAGTGAACGGCAGGATCAACCAAGATTTTTGCAGTCTACCGAAAACAAATGCTCTAGTAGGTGAGTAAGTATGAACACAAGTAATATAGCATGTGTTAACAGTTTTTGATGATTTGGGTTTAATGACATTTTAATGTTTTCTAGGGCATTACACATCTTATGAAAACTTAATTTTTGCCACAAATTTTGGAAAATGTGAAAAGAAAATATATATTTTTTTTTTTACACAAAGTTTTTTGTTTTATAAGATATTTTTCACACACAACATGAACATACTTAGAATTCTCCCCAGTAACACATTCTACTACTCTTCCCAAGTATGATGGAACCACGTGTGCAACTTTTTCACAGCCTAACCGCACAGAGGGGCCCAAAATCCAAGGAGCACCTTAAGGCTTTTTAGGGGCATAAATGATGCATCTAATATCCTGACTACCTTTCACATTTTTGGAGGCTCTAGAGTGCCAGGACAGTAGAAAGCAGTGGCTGCCCCTCGATTAGGGGGTCACGGTGCCGCCACCTCCCCCTATCAATGCATCCGGCCCCCTAATCTACATGCAGCGCGTCGGATAATGGATTCCAATAGGGGGTTTAAGCACTTGATTAGAGCCAGAGGCTTCAATAGGCCTAAAAAAAGGGTGAGCTCGGAGCTCTGAGCCTATCCAGTTGTGTGACAATAACAAATGAATATTCGCTATTGCCACACTGATCCTCCTCCCGACCAATCATGAAGCGGGTCTTGAGACCCGTCCCCCGATTGGCCGAAAGAAGAAGCATTCTGATTGCCCGCAGAGGAGGAGGGAGGAGACATTACACAGGGGAAGCCCGACCCACCAGCCACCACGGAGGAGGCTGTCATATCCCTCCAGCCGGAGCTCAGTACAGAGATGGGGATGCCTGTGTGCTGTGCCCGCTGAACCCATCCCCTGTCAGGGTAGACTTCAAGAGGGAGAGGGGAGACAAGGAGGCTGGGACACGGAGGGGGGAAGCCTCTGGGCCAGCACGAGGTAGGAGAGTCGGGGACCGGGAGGGTGGGTATGGTGCACGGTGGTGGGCTGGAGTGATGTGGGGCCTCCATGTCAAGTCCGTCTGCCGCTCTCTCCCCCAACCGCCACCACTGGTAGGAAGAAATACAAATCAACCACATTTTGGAAAGTAAACATCCTAAGGTTTTTTATAAGAGGTTTGGTGAGTCTTTGGAAGACTTCATTTTGCCACAAGTTTTGGAAAATGCTAATTTCTTCATCAGTTTAGGCCAATATGTATTCTCCTACATATTTTTGGTTAAAAAAAATCGCAATAAGCGTATATTGATTGGTTTGAACAAAAATTATAGCATCTACAAAATAGGGGATAGATTTATGGCATTTTTATTATTATTTTTTTTTACTAGTAATGGTGATAGCTATTTTTAGCGGGACTGCGACATTGCCATGGACAGATTGGACACTTTTTTGGGACCATTGACATCTATACAGCTATCAGTGCTATAAAAATGCACTGATTACTTTATAAATTACACTGGCAGGGAAAGGGTTAACACTAGTGGTTATCAAGGGGTTAAGTGTGTTCCCTGGGAGGTGTTTCTAACTGTGAGGGAGGGGACTGGCTGGGAGTACAGAGAGATCGCTGTTCCTAATCACTCTGTACTCCCCTGCCAGAACTTGGATCTTTTTGTTTACATTGACAGATTCCCGTTCTGGCTCTCTGTGGAGCAATCACGGGTGGCTGGCAGACATTGCGGCCCCCCGGCCATGCACATCAGCTCCCCAGCCTCGCGCGCCTGCTATAGATGTTAAAAGGGACCGATGTACAGCTACGGCAATTCGCAGGAATGAGCCGGCCGGCCGCAGTATAATGACGGCGGGTGGTCGGCCAGTGGTTAAACAGGAACTTTACTCTCTCAATAAACATTTAATATTATTAATCCCTATGCCGCTTTTATTAGTAAATAGATAGGAAAGTATATCATATTTATTTGTTTTACGCTTATTTTTATATTTCTTCCGTTAACTCCTGGATTCTAGGCCTAGGCAAATGATTTCATACATCCCAGGAATCTTCAGGAGGGGAGAAGGAGGTTTCTCAACTAAGCACACCCTCCTGTCTGAATGCCTGAACTAAGGGCAGATGAATTCCAGTAAGTAAATGCTGCATAAATCATCTGCTCTGGTTCAAGATGGCCATAGCCAGAAATGCTAGGGGGGTGTTTTTCAAAGTGATTTTTCAGCAAATAAAGCATGGAGACATTGATGGATGGGGGAGTTTGCTTTGAATATTAAAAATGAATTAAATAGCGTTTTTTGGTTTGTGGTGCTCAGAAGCAGTGTACTTCCGCTTTAAGGCTTTCTAGGGGCTTACATTACTGTAGAAATACCCACAGAATGACCATATTTTGGAAAGTAAAAATCTCAAGCATTTTCTATAAGCAGCATGGTGAGTCTTTTGAAGACTTCATTTGTTTGCCACAAGTTGTGGAAAATGCAGAAAGAAAAAAGGAACATTTTTTTTTTACACAAAGTTGCCAGTTTTATAAAATTAAACCAGAAGAAAGGAAATGGCGCTAATGCAATCGTGCATACAATTAATAATCAATAATGTCCCACACAATTGTAAATGTGATCTTCTATGTTCTTATAAATATTCTTCCAGTGAAACACTAAATGCCACCACCACAGTGAGAAATGCACACTCACTGTCCCTCCAGTGAGTCCTGAAGGAGGGCCTTCAGAACAGGTAAGTATAAGCACCTTCTTTTCACAGGGTAGTTAGAATAAAAGTTAGAAGGGGTGTGGGAGCAGGTTTAACCAGTTCCAACCTGGCCTACAATCAATTAACAGCTGGGAGGGACTTTCGTTGTTTCAGGTGGACATCATATAAAGTCCTCCCGGTAAACACCTCTCGCGTTGTGACACGATCTGTTATTGGCTGTGTCCGCCAAACACAGCCGAGGACTGATCACTGTACCACCTGCTGCCGGTACCATGACCAATCACAGTAGATCACATGACAATTTTAAACAATGGATTGCTTCCTTTCATGCCATCCATTGTGTTGCCTCGCTGTGATTGGTCACAGTGATCACATGGTACAGATAGGGCCAAATAACAGCCCATGTGTACAATGTGATTAGCTGTGGCCAATCACAGCTAATCACATCAAAACAATGAATGAATCTGTTTCAGTCAGTAAAAATAGTTGCTTATACCAATGAAATTGACTTGTATAAGCAATCATAATGTGCAAATAAAAAAAACTCCTAATCACTTCCCCAGAGTAGTACAGTGTTACTATGGTAACACTGTATTGCTCTGGTATGTTAAAAAAATAAAAAAAGGAAATAAAACCAGTCAGTGTCCCTGTTTGCCGCCACACCTGTTATATGATAACGCTGTACTGCACTGGTGACAGTATGTAAAAATATGTAATATGTATATGTAAAAATATATATATATTTTCCAAAAAATCGTGACTAAAAAATTCAACTTCAAAAAACTTGCCATGCCTTTTACTAAATACCTTGCACTGTCTACTTTCCAAAAAAGGGGCATTTGGGGGATATTTATACTGTCCCGGCGTGGCCTCAAGAAATGAGATTGGGCATCAGTACATCAGGATTGATCAATTTTAAGATATATATACCATTGTTTGTGGAATCTATACCTTTCCTAACAAGAGACAGCAAAATAATGGTGCTGAAACCTCCTCTTTGAATGAGAGATCTTACAACGTGATATTTCAAAATGTAATTTTATTAAGATTATAGTTTGTTTAAAATGATGTCTATACCAAATAGACACTAAGTACAAAAATTGTTTTGCAGCAAACTATATATAACACAAACTTCCCCTAATCCAAAATACACTAGTTCCTCTATGATCATATATGTACACAGTCATAGATAACCATGGCAGACACCATTACACATATGTGAGGGGGCGCACAACCCAACGTGTTTTGCCTGTTGGCTTCTTCAGGGGTTCTCTTTGGAGGGGAAAGAATGTGGGAGAGTTGCTGTAGAAAAAAAAACAAAATAAATATAGATAATATTTAGTCACAAATACACAAATACAAGAATAATGCAGATCACTATGGTTTTGCTTAAACACAGTAGTTTCAAAAACTTACATTTGATAAATATTGACCTTGGAAGGCCCCCTAAGGGCTATATAGGTAATCCAGCTGTTGATTTTCCCTTCAAATGTCAGCTTCTAATCTCCTTTGGCAGCTGCCAATCAGTTCTGCTTGTGGGCAGTTGGAGTTTATGTTGCCCCAGCCAGGAGTGGTTCTTTGTGTTATAAAAATGGACAGTGGTCCGTACCAGAAAAAAAGGGAAGAACGAGAACAAAACAAGAGGGAGCAAGAGCACACAAGAGTGAACATGCCAACCCTGGAGTGACCATGAGTGTACATCTGCCCTCGGGACTGTTACAGCCTGGAGGAACTGCTGGGACTTGCAGTCCGCTCTGAAGTTGTCAATTCTGGATACCACCATTATGTACTCTGGCGAAGATGGATTATTTCCTGAGCAGGTATGCTGGGGCAGCTACAAGCCTAAGTTAGGGACTAGGGATGCTAGGGAAAGAAGGCACTTTATGTTGTACTGTTGTGTTAACGTATTCATCTGGAAAGCTTTTGAAACATTGCCTTTGTCTGGTCTGAAGTTACTCAGATTACGCACATATAGTCTACAGCTCGGGTCTCTAAGCTAATTGGCATATGAAAATAACGGCACAAGAATTCATACAGTGTAAAGGTACAAGTGGTCACCAAGGGTAACGAAAGGTTTCTCTAGCAGCCTATTGTAAGTGTGTACAAGTGACTGGTGGGATATCTTCTAACAGTAGTTGTTGGCACTCTCTTCTTGAGCAGATCAGCACCGCAGAGGTTCCCAGCTTGTACACAGGTATGAAAGAGGAAGGGTTAAGTGAAGTACACAAATGGAGTCTGCACTAGGTGCACAGTGGGGCTCCATACTTTTACTGGGAGTGAGGTAGTGGGTAGCGATGATGCGATTGACAGGTGCGGAGGGCATTGGCTCTGCGTGTCCCTCCTACTCCAAGTGACCATAGTGGTGTATAATTACATTGGGAGTGTTCATTAGATATCAGTCATATGTTCAAGCTAAGGTACCCCATGTGTAAGACAAGTGAACCTCTTCAAATTGCCTAGCGTAGCCCAGAAGAACCCACCCCGGGGCAGGCCTCTCATGTGACCCTAGCTTGGCGCCCAACAAGAAGGGAAACAAGGAGGGCATGATGACACCCCTACCATACAACCCTTGCCCTACCACATGCTCGGCAACAGCAGCATCTGGAGAAATCTTTGCGGTAACAACTGCTTCTAGAGCCTAACCACAGCAGCAGAGCAAGAGAGGTCATGACTTGAAAAATAAAACAGGAAAAAAATGGGAAAGCTTAGACAAATCAGTAACCTTTAATTAATAATAGTTGAGTTTAATTAAAGGAATAACACTAATCGTATGCTAATTAAAAGAAAAAGTTGTGGGTGGGGTGACAATCATTCGCTTCGTGCTCTAACATTGCCCACCAAGCATTGGCTCAATTACTGCAAATGAAGGTTTCTTTTATTTGGGAGTTTATGTTCAGAATTAGCATGGCATTTTTGGTCGGATTAAGGTGAATGTCCCTCCACTGGCACCGCTAACAACAGCCAATAAGCCTTTCTGATTCTTCTTTTTATTGTCTCTGCTCCGTGATCCCTGATTTATCGGAAAGCGAAAACAGTATAAATATATAGAGAGGAAACGCTGAGCTTGTTCTTTCCTAAATCCACTCAGCTCCCCTCCCCTACTCGGCGCACAGCTGGTACAAAGGACCGTCTACTACTTTAAACATTAGCAGGGCACACTGAGAACTAAAACAGGTCATAATATAATGCCATTCCTGGAACACCAGAAGAATCTAGAGAGGAAGCCTTAAATACTGCTGGAAGTTCTACTCCATTGAAGAGAAAGCAAAACTGGATTTTACAGCCTGGTGAGTGACTTAGAAACACTTATGGCCTTAACAAATCTACTAAATACGGTTTGTATGATATAATGACCTCATAAATTCCTTTTCTGTTAAAAAAATATATTTAAAGTGTATGTTCGTTCAAAACTTTTTTAGTTTTGCTTAGAGTGGGGAAAGGTTAGAAGCCTTTCAGGTTTTTACTGCTAATTGGACACCATTAGATCTTCCTAACTTCCTGTCCTACTGACAATGTTTTGCCAGACAGGAAGTGAGGGGAACTCCCCAACAGAGACACAGGCAGAGTTTAAAATGGAGAGGGCTGGAACACGTCAAATTTTTATCTGTGTCCCTGTTGGGGTCCATTCACACCAGCAACGGCACTAGAACATAGCCATTGGTGTGCAGTAGGGTGGCATCAGTGCCAATGAGCTGATCTCAGTGCAGTACTTTTTAGGGTTTTTTTCCAAACAAACTCGATTGAAATGCCACAAAGTGACATTTCATTGCAGTGTTTGTTACCCCAACATTTCATATTCCTGATATGTGTCTGCTGTACCATGTACTTGTATGAGAAAGTATCCTGCTCTCTTTGTATTGCTTTCTTTGTGTAAATTCCCTGGTGTTCCTGCCAGTCCCTTTTGCTTTCCTATTAACAACTGACCACACTAAACAGGAGGGCACAGTTCTCCAGCTGTGCTGGGAACTTAGATTGTTCTCTTTCAATGATCAGACATGTCCTGACATGCCCTCCCTGCACAGCCATTCACTGGGAAGATCTGTGTGCTGTCACTTCTCTCCCCCCCCCCCCCCCCAGCCCTTATGCAGCTGAGAACAGAGAGAACAGAGGGAATGTGATCACTTACAAAACAAAGAGAAAAAAAGGTATATAAAATGTTTTTGTTATGTCTTTACACATGTTTTGCCTTTCCTTTCTATTTTAAACTGAATGGGTTGTTTTACAAGATGATCTTTACAATCACTTTAAGTTCTCTAATATCAAAAAATTGGAGGTATAATGGACCTGCTAGTGGCAGGCCAACATCCCTCTATTCAACAAGAATGTGGTTTTCCCCTTAGGGTGGGACTTTAAAAGGCACAGATTTTGAGACACAATAATTAAAATTGGAAGTTTAACATTAACAAAAATTATTCACATACAAGTATATAAAAAGTTCAAATATTTAGAGAAGCATTGAACAACATAAATATAATTTACATGTCATAGACACAGTTCATGTGCACAATGAATATGATTGCAATTGTGATTCCTACGCGTTACGGAGTAGCTTTGACTTCTTCTTTAGGGATAGTCCGATATGCAATAAAGTACAATTTTATAATCTAGAAAATATAGAAACATATATTATGCATCTGTCAAACATAAAATGGCAATATAGCGGGGGGGCATCCATAGTTGTTATAGTACTCACATGCCTATGGCACAATGTAAGAGGCCATAGAGCCGTGCCGAAATTGGCCAATATGAATGTTAAGATAGAGTACAGAAAAGAAACAGCCAGGGAAAGTCTGATCAGTGCAGGTGTGTTGCAGAACCACATACATGCAAACCGGGACCCGGTGGCGTTACTGCAGATGAAAAAGTTGATATTTGATAGTATGCAGTATACCAAGTGTGAATTAAATGTGCAAATGCAACACCAAAGAAGGGGTCCAATCAAATACAGCATTGCATATGACCAGCGCATAAATATAACTTAGAGTATGCTGTGTTTTCTATATTATCTGCTGAATCTGTAGTTGTCTTTCAAGCAGTTTTTTAACTCAGTATATTTAGTCATTACCTGAGGAGTTCACAAGGAGAGATCTAAATAGAGAAGTTTTATTTTATGACACATTGGATGAATTGCAGCTTTTCTTGATCCGTGAAATCAAATAAATGCATCTGATATAAACACATATGCATTTTATAAAGTTCAAGGACCCCGTATCTGTGGTCCTGTGAGCTTCAGGTGTGGTTCCTGGACAATATAGAGGTAGTGGTTGATGCCAGAGCCTCATAGAGGTCCTGTCATTTCTATGTCACTCTTTTTATAGGCAGTGGTCAATGGCCATATAGGAAAGTAAAAGTACAAATGGTATGTATAGGAGTATCCTCTATAGAGGGTAGAGCTTAGCAGTATATTTATCCTAGTCCATCCTAGTCCATCCGGCTTACCTGAAACATAGGTTATCTGAAAGTTCAGTGCAGGTGTGTCCTGTATCCAGTTTCAATGTGTGTGTCCAAGCACCATAGAGGTGAATGGTATCTCACCTCTCTTATATAGGGCCATTGACTGGACCAATAGATTTACCCCCATATCAATTGGAGACTCACTCCAGGTGTGGAGATAGGAGGCTCTCAGTTAACGCCAGCCTAGTGGGTCCCCTGAGCGCACGGCATCACCCCATGCCCACATCCAAGATGGTGGCACTGGCTGAGTGAAGTCATGCGTCACATTCCCACCAACATCCATCCGCTATGATTGCTGAAGGGAGGAGATGGAATACGGCAGTGGCCCGAGCCTCACAGAGGAGGGGCAGCGCATTCGTGATTCTGGATGGACTTGTGTCTTTTTTCAACCTGACTAACTATGATGCGCCTGAGCCACTCAATGCCATCAGCGGGGGGTGGGTGTGGATGGAGCAAGGAGGGAGGGGCAATCATGTTGCCATGCTGCACAGCCCTAATACCGTAAGAGATTGCAAGCGGTCAAGGGATCGGTGGTCAAGCCGAGGCTCAATCCAACTGACCCGTGAACCCGAACGGCCCCAGCGTGCCGGGCATGCATGAAGTAGCAACACTGAACTGCCAACCAATCAGATCTGGAAAGAGAAGGGAAAGGAAAAAAGTAAAACCAAAAGGGGGGGAAACATGAAAGAGGGGGTGGGAAAAGAAAAGAACAGGGGAGGAGCGAGACGAGACACAGACATGGAAGGAATGTGAAAAAAGGGGGAAAAGATGAGGGGGGGGAGGGAAAAGAACAGGGGAAGAGCAGGACGAGACACATACATAGAAGGAGAGTGATATAATAGAATAGAAGGATGACAAAAGGAGGACAAAAGCACAGAGAGTAATTAATGAATGACAAGTGATAAATAAGCCAGCCAGTGAGGACTTAGAAGGCCGGGGCAAAAAGAGATGCCCCAAGCCCTGTAGATCCGTGGCTAACAATAGCCAATTACAAAAACACAGAAGGAGCACTGTTGTATGAGCAGGACAGGCCCTAACATGATGGAGCAGATAGAGTCCCAGGCATGTAGTAATGAACATCAAACATAGAAGCTGTGTGGAAAGACCAAGGAGCGCAGCACAGCAGTGCCAAACAAATCGCAGGAGCTGTGAGACAGATGTCTGAGTTACTTTCCCATGCCTCCGGATATAAATCCCTCCAAAAAGGGTATGTAATTGACCGCTTCATTGAGGCCAGTCTATCAAGAACCATGAATTTGACTATGGGAAACTGGTCATTGTGTAGGGTGGTTACATGTCTTCCCAATGGGAGATGTGTTCCAGATGTGTTTGGATATTGTGGTCAACCTTGGTCTTTCTCACATAGAATGCTCCGCATTCGCATAGCATCAGATCACACTATATGTTTTACAGTTGGCAAAATGTCGTGCTCTGAAATTCGAACTGTTGGGAAGTGTGCATGAGGGGCCCACACATATATATTGACAAAAGCTAACCCCCCCCCCCCCCACATGTATATGTTCCCTTGGGTTTGCAGGGGTCACCTCTAGTTTCTCCCTTGAATTTACTCTGGACAACATAGTCTCTGATTGAGGTGGCTAGTTTGAATGTAATAGATGGTGTTTGTGAAACAAATCTCCCTACATTGGGGTCCATGGATAATTTTTCATATTTTTGTATGTTGGTTGGAATACTTTATTATAATTCTAGTTGTATCCTCTGATTTTTTAGCCCTCCTATTGCCATATAGAAGTTCACTCCTAGTTTTTTCTGTTGCCCTTTTGTACGCTTTCTTCAGGCACGGTTTGGAATATCCCCTTTCTAAGAGTCTTTTTTTGTAAAATTTTGGCTTCTATTTGAAAGGTTTTTTCATCTGAGCAATTTCGCCTAGTTCGGAGATATAGGCTAAACGGTATTGATGTCATTAGGGACCGTGGGTGAAAGCTGGAGGCATGTAAGATGGAGTTGCTTGCTGTCAGTTTACAAAAGAGGCGAGTTGTAATGGCACCATTCTCACTATGAAGAACTGTGACATCCAAAAACGTCACCTCACATGAGTGATGAGACATAGTGAAAGCCAGATTGAATTGATTTCTATTGAGTCTTTTCAAGAAAGTAGGGAGTAACTCAGGGAGTAACTCATCCCAAATCATGAAAATGTCATCGATATATCTGTGCCACATAATGATTTGGTCAGTATACATCGTTAACTGTTCATCAGCCATGAGTGTGCATTCCCACTCCCCGATGGGGACATGTTGTGCCCTGTCGTATGCCAACCTGTACCTGGGGGAGGGTGGATAAGTTATACAAAAGCATTGGAGGAATAATTTCTCAATATATAACTTCTCCTTCCAACAACAAATCAATCCTGCTGTAGTCAAAGCTGGGAGAACTATTATTGTACAAGCTTTAGTTATAACATAAAAGTAAGGGGATTGAACATATGAGAGATCTGAGAAATGGAGTAAAACTAAAAAGAGGGGGAAGGAAGTGAACAGGAGTGGCCAACAGGAGGGAAAGAACACAATAGAGAAACAGAGGAGGGGGGTATTCTAGGGGATATAAATGTATTTGTTTGTAGCATCCCCAACCACATAAAGCACTGTCTCAAGAGGTCAAGAGGAGGCAAAATTTGGGGGAGAAAATGGTCCACTCAAGGTTGCCAAACTTTCATGTAGTTACATACTCTATCCTGTAGGGTAGCTTCAACCTTGGCATGAACCATTGCCTTCATAATTCTATTCTTAATTGTTAGGAGACAAATCAAAGGCATCTTCCTGGCTCTGGCTATTGTTTGTTTAGAGGATGTAGTAATTTGGAGTAATAGTTTGAATTGTCGAAGTCAGCTCCGATGGGTGCAAGTTTAACAAAGCCATTCGAGGATCTGGTTGAATTTCGATCCTCAACGACTGCGAAAAGATTTGGAAGACATAGTGGGAAAAGGACTGCACAATCGGACAAGTCCACCTTGTATGAGGATGAGTACTCAGAGCCGCGCATCCACGTAAACATGTCAAGAGGAAGCTCGGAAAGCACTTAGCTATCTTAGCCAGACGCAATACCATCTAGAGGACTTTATAGGTAGTTTGGAGGGCTGATTCTGATGTTCTGGGTTGCCGAATGGGTAGCTTGCCAAACCTCTCTCCAATCATCCTCTTCAAGTGTCAATTCCAAATCTGCAACCCAGAGGTCGTCATGTGCCAGCATAGGGCATGGTGGCTGAGATAAGAAATGAAGGTACAGCTTACAAATAACACCCCTCGCATGTGGGTCGAAAGAGCACGGGCACTTGAAGAGATACATCTTGTTGATATCAGTATGTGAGTGGATACGTGTGGCATAAAAATGCTTGATCTGGAGGTAGCAGAACACCTTGGAGATTGGTAAGTTACTTTGTTCCTCTAAGGTTGGAAAGGGCTCAAAGGGCTCAAAGCCTATTGAATTGACCAATAGATACTGCCGTGTTAGTTTTAGGCGGCTTCAATGTAGCAGGGTAAAGCAGGGTAAAATGCTGGATGGTGAAAAAATTAGAGTTTTGGGATATGGGGCAATAGTAATCTATAGGAGCGTTTCAAATTGTCAGAGAATGTAAGGTTACTGGGTTTGTAAGCACCTTGTATTCTTTTGGAGTAAGCCAAAATAAATTATCAACCATAAGCAGGTCACAGTCTGCAGCCTCCAAACTAATCCAGAGAGGTATCACCCGATGAGCGTGATACTTAAGAAGCTGGGCATCATAGTAATACTTGGCAAAAAGTGGGATCCCCAAACCCCCTTCCTGTTTTGGAGCATAGCAAGCTCATACGGGGAAGTCGGAATCTAGTTGCCACCCGAATATATTGTGAAACCGGGCACTGCAATATGCACAAGAAGTGGGATGAAATAGGTATTAGTAGTACTCTAAAGAGATACAAAATTTTGGTCAAAGTGTTTACCCAAGAATAATGTGCATGCAGTCAGCATGCGCTAAGCCACCACACGAGTCATCACCACAGTAAGGGAAAAGCCAAATTCTGCTAATAGATTATCCAAGCCGCCATCGGTAGGTAGGTAGCAGGATGTCCCTTAGCTTAGGCTCCAGCCTGTGGGGGTCTGTGGGATTGCCACCTGTTCTGGGTGTATCCTCCTCCAGACAGCGAGAGGATACACCCCGGACAGGTGGCAATCCCACCCGTCCAGGGTGTTTTTCATCAGCTCTAATACCCAGCTTTTAGTAAAATATACATAAATGAGCTTGCTTTGAGTAAATAGATACCAAATTTGTCAAGCATCAAAATGTGCACCCCAAGGCTAAGGAGGATTTAACCACTTCCCATGCAGATCAATTCTGACATTTCTCTCCTACATGTAAAATTCATAATTTTTTTGCTAGAAAACTACATAGAACACCCAAATATTATATGTGTTTTTTTAGCAAAGACCCTAGAGAATACAATGACGGTCGTTGCAACTTTTTATCTCGCACGGTATTTGCGCGGCAATTTTTCAAACACTTTTTAAAAAAAACAAAACTGTTTTATGCTTTTAAAAAAACCAAAACATTAAAGTTAGCCCAATTTTTTTGCATAATGTGAAAGATGAAGTTACAACAAGTAAATAGATACCCAACAAGTCACACTTCAAAATTGCACACGCTCATGGAATGGCGCCAAACTTCGGTACTTAAAAATCCCCATAGGCGACGCTTTAAAGGTTTTTACTGGTTACCAGTTTTGAGTTACAGAGGAGGTCTAGGGCTAGAATTTTTGCTCTCACTCTAACGTTCGTGGCGATACCTCACATGTGTGGTTTGAATACCGTTCTCATATGTGGGCAGGTTTTATGTATGCGTTCGCTTCTATGTGCGAGCACACGGGGACAGGGGCGCTTTAAATTTTTTTTTTTTATTGTTAATTTTACTTTTCTTTTTTTAGTTTGACACTTTTAAAAAAATAATATTTTTTTGATCACTTTTATTCCTATTAAAAGTAATGTAAACATCCCTTGTAATAGGAATATGGCACGATCGGTCCCCTTTACAGTCAATAAGACCCCACATCTCACCTCTAGGCTGGGAAGCCTGAAATAAAAAAATAAAATAAAATGATCTCGGTTTCCCAGCCAAGGCAGAATGCAGAGGCTGGGCGTGACGTCATAACATTGCGCCCGGCCTCCGAACGATCATAGAGACTACGGCGACCATCTGATCCACCGGAAATCTCTATCGTCACCATCCGGGGCCGGCGAATCCTGTGTCCGACTCGACGATGGAAGCCGCAAGTCGATAGAAGCACCAGAGGGCAGCGGGAAGAATGATTAAGCAGCAAAACAGCCGCTATGATTGTTTTTATGGTGTAGGGAATCTCCGGCTGAAAAAGCCAATATCTAAATGATGCCTGTAGCTGCAGGCATCATTCAGATATACCCCCGCAAAGTCAAGGACATTATATGACGTACCTTGGGCGGGAAGTAGTTAAAATACTCTTCATGTTCATTTAAACATGTGTCCAATAAAATAATAAATGGCTCCACTGGTGAAAGGGTTAAAGACCCTGTGAGCACAGAAAAAAATACCTGGCGATCTGGTCAGAAATGTACTCAGCTCTGTGCCTGTTTAAGGTCATACTACAGCATCTCAATCAGATTTAGGTCTGGACTTTGACTAGGTCACTCCAAAACCTTAATTTCGTTTTTTCATAGCCATTCAGAGGTGAACTTGCTGATGTGTTTCAGATCATTGTCCTGCTGCATAAGTGCATTTGAGCTTGAGACCATAAATTGATGGCCTCACTTTTTGGAACAGGTAAGCCTATAATTAGGCTTACCTGTAGCTACACTGGATATCTGCTAAACCTGCACGGTTTAGGAGATATCCCCTGTATTTGCATGTTCCGACGTCATCGGCACATGCGCACTGAAGCAATGGCAGTACATGTTGTTGCTTCAGTTAGACTGTGCCATTACCGGCGGCTCCCGTGCGCATGTGCGGGAGTGACGTCTTTGTGGCTCCGGCCGGAGCCCGCGATACCCGGAAGTAACTTCAGGAGCGATGTCGTCGGCTGAAGCGGTGTACGAGGACCGCTGCGGGGGCTTCAATCTCAGGTAAGTAATTCATAATGAGCTAGTATGCTATGCATGCTAGCTCATTATGCCTTTGTCTTGCAGGTTTTTTTTTTCTAGGGTTTACAACCACTTTAAAGGAGAAGTACAGCCAGAGCTCGTTGGGCTGTACTTCCCCTGTGGATCACAGAAGTGCAGTTCGTTTTGCACTCCTGTGACCCATTTTTAGCTGACAGTGGGCCGAAGCCCCCTGTCGGCTGATGTCACAGAGCCGGTCCAGGCTGGGGATAGATCATGACCATATGGTCAGGATTCATCCAAGAGCCTGCACTAGCACCTGGCTCAGACTCTAAGCAAGCCACTGAGAGCATGAGTAAGGTATTCCCGCCCCCTCCACAACTAAGCGCTCCAGTGAGCGTAAGGGGGGGAGCAGAGACACCAGCTCTCTGCTCACAGAGCACTGAGAACTGAGCGATTAACAGTGTTTGATCGCTCAGTTCTCAGTCTTAGAGACGGTGGAGGACTTCAAACTACTTTTTTAATAACTTCATCATATTACAAAAAAAAAAACCAGAAAAACTAAAATGAATGATAGGAAAGGGGGGGGGGACAGTTTCTAGCCCCCCTTTTCCTCATGGGAGAGCGGCAGGAATGGCAGTTTAAAGTTCCCCCTGAAGAGCCTGAACGCTCTCAGGGGGAACATAGTAGGCTCACGTGGCTATAGAAGGGGTTCCCTGGCTAGCGGGCTCATTCGCCTCAGAAGAGGAGCTGTGGTGTTCTCCCCCCCACCAAAAAAAACCCATTTTGTTAATTAATTTTTGCCGCAGCTGTTGTTATGTGGTAAGGTCACCTTTATTAAATAAAAAAACAAAACAAAGGGGGACTAGTTGTTTGATATGTTCAATATTTATTTAAAAAAAATTGTGTTTGATGAATAAAGTTATTAAAGTTGGGAATTGTGTTTTGCAACCTGAGCCGTAGTGACTAGGTTAGCTTAAAGCTTTTATATATGTGAATTGATTGAATATTTATAAACGTTTGAAACCAATAATAAACAACCGCGGCCTTTATTATCCAACACTTGTCTGCTGGTATTTATTTTTATTTAAGTTTTAGGTATAATTTCCCGCCTGCTGTCCCATGCAGACACCACATGTAATGCCCTGCACACACGGTCGGATTTTCCAACGGAAAAAGTGTGGTCGGATTGTGTTGTCAGAAATTCCGATCGTGTGTGGGCTCCATCGGACTTTTTCCGTCGGAATTTCCGACACACAAAGTTTGAGAGCAGGCTATAAAATTTTCCAATGAAATCCGATCAGTTAAATTCTGATTGTGTATACACAAATCCGACGCACAAAGTGCCACTCATGCTCAGAATAAATTAAGAGACAAAAGCTATTGGCTACTGCCCAGTTTATAGTCCTGACGTACGTGTTTTACGTTACCGCGTTCAGAACGATCGGATTTTCCGACAACTTTGTGCGACCGTGTGTATGCAAGACAAGTTTGAGCCAACATCCGTCAGAAAAAATCCATGGATTTTGTTGTCGGAATGTCCAATCAATGTCCGACCATGTGTACAGGGCATAAGAGCTGGTAAGCTCCAATATAGTACATTTTTGTTCTTGGGTTCAGATACTGTTTAGGCTTGTTTCTGTATTCTGTTTAAGAAAAAATAAAAGCAATAAAAAAGCATTTTAAAAAATAAAAGCACTGTAGCATGAAGCTAAATTTTGTGCTAACACTTTTATCAGGTTGATGCTCATAAGGAAATAAGCATCCTGCATCCTGGATATTGATAGTTTCTATGTAACAGACTGGGTGGCATTGTCTGCTGTCAAGATAAGCTAGCACTTTCACACGACTAAAGAGTTTTTCATGATCCGGCTTCCTACTTATTTTTCAGATATAACCCTGTTTTGTTGGATGGAAAGCGATGCCTTTCCATGTGCTCCTTGCTGCAAAGGCCAGTTATAGTTGAGGGCAGTGGCCATTTGTTTGTGTTGTTTAAATACTGGTGAAGGGACGCACTGGACACCTTTGCTGCCATAGTAATATGTGCTGGGTGGTGCGCCCCTGTGCCTTTGAGGGGTGGGCTCCCTTCAGGCTCAAATGCCCTCTGCCTATCCATTATAATGCATGTGCTTCCACTGTGGAGGCCCTCAAAATTTAGAGTTAGGACTACAGAAAATAATGGGGTGCCTTGACGGGGCTCTGTAGCTTTTACATGTATTTGCAGACGTGTGCAAACTAAACCCCTGCTTTTAACACATACAGTTAGGCTGGATTCACACCTATGCATTTTTAGTGCTTTTTGCATTTTGCAGATTTGCCCTACAGTCCATCTACCATGGTTTCCTATGGAACACGTTCTGTAGTGCAAATCTGCAAAATGCAAAAAGCACTAAAAAGCACTAAAAATGCATTGGTGTGAATCCAGCCTTAGGCTGGATTCACACCTATGCATGTTGCTTTTGAGCGTTTTTGGAGGGTTTTTTTTCATGCTTGCCACGTTTTTGAGCAGCGTTTTTGCTGCGTTTTTGCCACGTTTTTGCCGCGTTTTGCGTTTTGGTTTTTTTTTTACAGTTTTTTTACAGTCTTAGCAAAAAAATTAAAAAAACGGCAAAAACGCATCAAAAACGCTGTAAAAACGCTGCAAAAACGGTGCACTTGCGTTTTTGATGCTTGTCCATTGAATTCTATTACATGCAAAACTCTGCATTTTGCATGAAAAAAAGTCCCTGACCCTTTCCAAAAATGCAGAGATACAAAAAAGCATTGATGTGAGCATGTTCAATAGGAACCCATGTTAAAAAATTCCCATGCATTTCTGCAAAATGCAAAATGCATCAAAAAACGCGCTAGTGTGAATGGAGCCTTAGACAGGATAATTCGGTTGGTTGCAAGCTGGTTGTAAGTAGAGCTTGGAATTTATTTGGATTTGTTTCGCATGCGTTGCCCTTCTATGTGCTCCTTGCTGCAAAGGCCAGTTAGAGGTGAGAGCAGTGGGCATTTGTTTGTACTGTGGAAATGTTAAACTCCAACCAAAACACTTGTTTTTTTATCTTACCTTTGTTATCTCCTTTCCTTTTATGCTTTTTTTTTACCATTTTTGTGTGTAAATTGTATAATTTGTGTTTGTTAGTTTTTGTATTGCTGCATGAAAAAATGCATTTGTTACTTGCATTAATCTGTTAAATGACTCTGTGAGATTGATTTACTAAAACAGGGGAGTGCAAAATCTGCATAGCAACCAATCAGCTTCCAGGTTCTTTTCTCAAAGCTTAACTGAACAGGCTGAAGTTAGAAGCTGATTGGCTACGATGCACAGCTGCACCAGATTCTGAGTGCTCCAGTTTTGGTAAATTAACCCCCGTATCTTCAAAATGGGTTGCAATTTTTTTTGTAACTAAACCAATGTTGGAATTTTCTGTTAAAACCTAATAAAAACTATTG
The DNA here is from genome assembly GCA_037952835.1 of Lithobates septentrionalis. Taxonomy (NCBI): domain Eukaryota; kingdom Metazoa; phylum Chordata; class Amphibia; order Anura; family Ranidae; genus Lithobates; species Lithobates septentrionalis. The sequence goes on along the minus strand of JBBDGP010001605.1, from coordinate 814,326 downwards.
CAAATAACAAAAATATCATTGAATTGCCTTTATAAAAAGGACAAATCATAATTTTGATGAGCTATAAGCTACTTTAGTTCCCAGAAGAAAGAGCAAATTGTTATTATTCTAATTTTTAATGGAAACATGTCTGTTTTACCATGCTCAAAAAAAACAAATCACACTATTTTGACAAGGTTGAAACATCGCCCCCCCCTCAAATCCTATTCAGACCAATGGACCAAAGTAGGTACAGCAGCTTTAATTTCTACACCTTGCATCAGGGTGGCCACTATATATATATATATATATATATATATATATATAAAGATGCGCAAGCCCTGTCCATCTCAGCTCGGGTTTCGCACTGTGGAATCTTCACGTTAGGTGCTAGAGAACTTTGCTCCAGCATTGAAAAGAAGCCATATGTAAGCTCTGAATCTCCGTAGCTTACACAAGGTTTAAGATTGTCTTTCTGCCCCTGTTTGACAGCACTGGTCCAGTCCAGCCAGGTTTTAGCTTTGCTCCGGGTGGTTGAAAAGAGATGGAAGTGAAGGAAAGGTGATAATATGCCGCTAGGGAGGAGGACACTAAAGTAGCCATTACTTTGCCCTCCATTGGCACTTCCGTTTTTCAAACAAGTTGGAGAGATTAATAATATCTCTGTAATCGAGATCCTAAACTTACATACAAGTCGTAAAAATTGATTCCCATATTCACTGTTGGTTTTTGAATGTATTTAATGTTCTGGGAAATGCGGGAGAAGGAGCTGGAATGTATAGGGAACATCCTTTTTGAGCTTGCAGAGTAACAAAAGTGAGCAAAGTACTATAACTAGCATTCCCAAGAGACGTAAAGACATTATGCAATAGCCCCATCTAGTGGTTAAAAAGTGGATGATATGTTCCATATACTGTATATATAGATATGCCAGAAGTTAAAATCATATCATGTTCTTAGTATGAGATGTGATTAAGAACATGGTATGATTTTAACTTATGGCATATGTATACACTATATTACCAAAAGCATTGGTACGCCTGCCTTTACACACACATGAACTTTCGTGGCATCCCAGTTTTAGTCCGTAGGGTTCAATATTGAGTTGGCCCACCCTTTGCAGCTATAACAACTTCAACTCTTCTGGGAAGGCTGTCCACAAGGTTTAGGAGTGTGTCTATGGGAATGTTTGACCATTCTTCCAGAAGTGCATTTGTTAGGTTAGGCACTGATGTGGACGAGAAGGCCTGGCTCGCAGTTTCCGCTCTAATTCATCCCAAAGGTGTTCTATTAGGTTGAACTCTTAAGGCGTCAGCATACAAAGACAATTTCATGCTCCCTACTTTGTGGGAACAATTTGGGGATGGGCCCTTCCTGTTCCAACATGACTGAGCACCAGAGCACAAAGCAAGGTCCATAAAGACATGGATGAGAGAGTTTGGGGTGGAGGAACATGACTGGCCTGCACAGAGTCCTGATCTCAACCCAATAGAACACCTTTGGGATAAATTAGAGCAGAGACTCCGAGTCAGGCCTTCTTGTCCACATCAGTGCCTGACCTCACAAATTTGCTTCTGGAAGAATGGTCAAACATTCCTATAGACACACTGTGGACAGACTTCCCAGAAAAGTTGAAGCTGTTATAACTGCAAAGAGTGGGACAACTCAATATTGAACCCTACGGACTAAGAAACAACACTTTTGGTAATATAGTCTATATATGGAACAGATCATCCACTTTAACTTAACCACTAGATGGGGCTATTGATGTGAATGTATATATATCTATATCTATATCTATATAGATATAGATATATATATCTATAGATAGATATATATATATATATATATATATATATATATATATATATATATATATATATATATATATATATATATATATATATATATATAATATATCCGCTTCAATACCGGGCCTATTCTGGCATTTCTCTCCATGTAAAAATCATCATTTTTTTGCTAGAAAATTACTCAGAACCCCCAAACATTATATATGTTTTTTTAGCAGACACCCTAGGAAATAAAATGGCGGTCATTCCAACTTTTTATCTCACACGGTATTTGCGCAATCATTTTTGGAAAAAAAACGGTTTCATGAATTAAAAAGTAACAAAACAGTAAAGTTAGCCCAATTTTCTTGTATAATGTGAAAGATGATGTTACGATGAGTAAATAGATACCTAACATGTCACGCTATAAAATTGCGCACAATCATGGAATGGCGCCAAACTTCATTACTTAAAAATCTCCATAGGCGATGCTTTAAAATTTTTTACAGGTTATCAGTTTAGAGTTACAGAGGAGGTCTAGTGATAGAATTGTTGCACACGCTCTAACGCATGCGGCGATACCTCACATGTGTGGTTTGAGCGGCGTTTACATATGTGGGCGGGACTTACGTGTGCGTTCGCTTCTAAACGCGGGCTACCGGGGACAGGGGCGTTTTAATTTTTATTTTTTTTTATTTAATTTTTTTTTTACTTTATTTTTTTATTTTTACACTTTTTTTTAACGTTTTTTTTTTAATACTTTTATTCCTATTACAAGGAATGTAAACATCCCTTGTAATAGGAATCTATGTGACAGGTCCTCTTTATGGAGAGATGTGGGGTCAATAAGACCCCACATCTCTCCTCCAGGCTGGAAAGCATGAGATCGGGAAAAAAAATGTCACCGATCTCATGCTGACAGCCGCGATCGCGGCTTCGTTTATTTCCGGGTACCCGGGCGTGACGTCATAACGTCGCGCCCGGGCCTCCGACGGTCATAGAGATGACTAGTGACCACCTGGTCACCAGTCATCTCTATCGTCAACATCCCACGCCAGGCCGATTCTTTCTCCAGGCACCCGATGGCACGGGAGAGCCCGGAGAAGCACCGAATGGCGGTGGGAGGGGGGGACATCCCCTCCCGTCACCTATAAGAACGATCAAGCGGCGGAACTGCCACTATGATCATTCTTATTGTGCACAGAATCGCCGGCTGAAAAGAATGATATCTGAATGATACATCTAGCTGCAGGCATCATTCAGATATCACCCCACAAAGTAGAGGACGTCATTTGACTATAGCCGGGTATTGAAGTGGATATATATAGATATATATAGATATATCTATATATATCTATATCGATATATAGATATATCTATGTATCGATATAGATATATATAGTGATTAGTCTCTGTTTTGGGATGTATTTCAGCATAGAGATTAGAGAGTTTTTTTTATGCAGCGTTTTTTTTTAGCTGTTAGTTCATTTTGCATAATGCTTGCATGGAAAACCTGTATATAGATGAATTATATATCTCCAGCATCATGGCGGTCACCAAGGGAACCGGACTGCATATGAAAAAGAAGCATGATTCCCTCGACTAGCCTAGACCTTTGAGAAAGCCTATTGGGCGCAACGCGTGAGGTGGGCAGTGACATAATCACACTGGGTGGAGCCAGGCGGAGCTGTGCAAGCCAAGGATAATTCTGAAATATGCCTGAATTGTGAGTGGTATTTTAACTCTTAATAAATGTATTGTATAGAAATAAAAAAAGATGTACCTCTGAGCTGTGGTGGGGCGGCAGCACATTGAAATAAAGTCCAAAAAAGTGTTAAAAGTGAAAAAATGCTAAAGTGTGTTATATATATATATATTTAAGTCCAATCATGTGGATGGAAATCAACAATAAAAAACCAATGTAGTGAAAAATAGAAAAATAGAGATTTAAATATACAGTCCCATGACAGGATCAGCAATATAAACTTAGAGCCCTTGCACACTGGGGCGGGGGGCGGCGTCGGCGGTAAAACGCCGCTATTATTAGCGGCGTTTTACCGTCGGTATTCGGCCGCTAGCGGGGCGGTTTTACCCCCCGCTAGCGGCCGAGAAAGGGTTAAATACCACCACAAAGCGCCTCTGCAGAGGCGCTTTGCCGGCGGTATAGCCGCGCCGTCCCATTGATTTCAATGGGCAGGAGCGGTAAAGGAGCGGTATACACACCGCTCCTTCACCGCTCCGAAGATGCGGCTAGCAGGACTTTTTTTACCGTCCTGCCAGCGCATCGCTCCAGTGTGCAAGCCCTCGGGCTTTCACACTGGAATGACAGTAGCGGCACTTTCGGGGCGGTTTGCAGGCGCTATTATTAGCGCAATAGCGCCTGCAAACCGCCCCAGTGTGCAAGGGCTCTTACAGGTGAAAACCAGGGCCGGACTGGCCTACCGGGATAGCGGGAAATTTCCCAGTAGGCTGGCTGCCCTGGGGCCGCTGTTAGCTAGGAGCTGTGAACAGGAGGCGGGGCTGGCTGAGGAAATTAATTCTATCAGTGGAGGGCCAGAGGAGCACGTGGCTATCGTGCGACAGGCAGGTCTGTGGTGTGCAGGATAGGATTGCCACCTGTCCGGGATTCACCCGAGCAGTCCAGGTTTTAAATCATGTGTCCGGGTTTCAGTCACCCTGAAACCCGGACACATTATTCAGAGAGGAATGTGGTCCGGAACAGGGCTTGACAGGATGGTGAGGGGGCACGGTGTAAGCTGCATTACTATTCTCTTTGGAGACCCCAAAAGTGTCCCAGGTCTGTTATCCCTTAGTGTATACTAATACAAAAAAAAAAAATATTGCTGTGCGCTGCTAAAGTGTTCGGGTTTGGCTTGAAGAAAAAAGTGGCAACCCTAGTGCAGGAAGATAATGCAGGTGGGTGGGAGCATGGACAATTACTGTGTGTTCTCTGGAACCCACAGCCAATAGCACTGCTTAGGGGAGTACAAGGGAGGACTTGCCCCTCCTCCTATCCATCCACAGCCAATCAGCAGGCAGTGTAGCCCTCCCCCGCTCACATTTGACTGTAAGTGCTGGAGTGGGGCTGAATGGAGACGCCAGGAGGGAGATACAAGGAGGTATGACTAGTCTACAATAATGCAGGTTCTGCAGGACACACAACTCTGGCTGAATAGAAAAAAACAGGATAGTCGGGAGCACAGTCACGTGTTGCTGGCCAGCTGCAGTGTGATCCAGATATCTATGTGATCAGGCAGTGTGCAGGTTACCAATCCCCCCCCCCCCCCCCCCCTTGTCTCCCTGGTTACTTTTTTTATCTGCCTAACCTGACCTGCACATTGTTTGATCACACTGATAAGATCTCTGGAAGATGCTACAGCAGTATTCTATGAGACCAGGGACACATGGCTGTTAACCATTTCAGATTATAATCAGCTATTTAGCCAGAGCTCTGTGTGTGCTGCATAGATTGTCTGATGGGGTTTTATTTTTTTTGGAGGATTTACTACTGGATCAGGCTAAAAGCTTCACAGACCCATTAAATGGTTACTGTCCTCCACCAATCTTGAACAGTTCAGTGTTTGCAAGAAAATTTGTATTTTGTAAATTGGATGTGATGCGGTCTTCTGTCACTTGGTTGTACTTTCAAATGAAAATGGCTGACTTGATCTTGCAGAGATGGTTTAAATAGAATGGAGCAACCCTGAGATACTATATACCTGTACACTGAGTTCAGCTTTAAATGCAGTCTCTGACCATCTCCTGAATCAATCATGTCTGCAATCCCTAACCCTCCCCTGTAATATGTCTGCAGTCTCTGACCATCTCCTGTGCTATATCTGCAGTCTCTGACCATCTCCTGTGCAAATATAGCCTGTGCTATATCTGTAGTCTCTGACCATCTCCTGTAATATGTCTGCAGTCTCTGACCATCTCCTGTACTATGTCTGCAGTCTCTGACCATCTCCTGTACTATATCTGCAGTCTCTGACCATCTCCTGTACTATGGCTGCAGTCTCTGACGTTCTCCTGTACTATGGCTGTAGTCTCTGACCATCTCCTCTAGTATGTCTGCAGTCTCTGACCATCTCATGTACTAAATTTGCAGTCTCTGACCATCTTCTGCAATATGGCTGCACTCTCTGACCATCTCCTTTAATATGGCTGCAGTCTCTGACCATCTCCTGTACTATATCTGCAGTCTCTGATCATCTCCTGTACTATATCTGCAGTCTCTGACCATCTCCTGTAATGTGTCCTCAATCCCCGCAGGAGAGGACACACACATGGTACACGCACACACACTGTACACACTTCCCCATCTGCCACAGCAGAAGTATATTACAGCCCCCAGTCCTGGACCAGTACAGAGGGAGGATGCTTTATGGTGGGCACTATGACCAAGGCACATTTCACATTGGAATCCACCCTCTCCCAAAAGACAATCATTCATTAGGTGCAATATACATATAGGTGTAAATACATACAGTGTATGTGTGTGTGTATAGATATAGAGGTGAGAGAGGGAAAAAAACAAAGAGGAGGAGAAGGAATAAAAAGAGGGGGAGGAACAAAGAAAGCGGGTGAGAAAGAACATGACAAATGGATAGAGAGCGATATATGAGGGAAAAAAGCAAGATATTAGGATAAAGAGGGATGAAAGGGAAAGAAAGGAGAACAAAGAGAGAGAGTGGTACATCCTAAGAGGTACCATAAGGGTACCTTATGCTAAATATACTGTACGAGTGGAAGGGACTCGGAGTGCTAAATGTCCACGGGTTAGTGGTGCAAATTACTTGCCTTGGGTGCTGGCAACCCACACTACGCCACTGGGGCTGCTATGAAATTATTTCCAGGGCTGGTTTTTATGCCCAGTCCGGCCCTGGTGAAAACACAATAGTTCAGTGCAAAGATGTACACAAAAATTTGGTGGTGACTTGAAAAATTAAAAGGTGATCCAGTACAGTGCTCCAGAATCATCCACCGCACCCCTGTGAAATGGACACTCACCAGAAATGGACACTTACCAGAAATGGACACTCACCAGAAAAGCTGGCTGCCGTTACAGCAGCAAACACACAATCAGTTTATATTGCTGATCCTATCAAGGGACTGTGCATTTAAATCTATTTAAATAGATTTTTTTATTGTTGATTTCCATCCACATGATTGGATAGATAGATTTATTTCACTTTTAACACTTTTTTGGACTTTATTTCAATGTGCTGTTCATTTATAACACAGTATTCTCATCTCATCGCTGTTCATTTACTTTTGGCGCAACACATTTTTTCTTAAAAATATATTGTATGGGCGATCTGCACTATGGTTTTTTCCTCTTGCCTCTTACTTATATGACACCACACTGAGAGCTGTGGACTGGATTTGATCTGTCAGTGGAAGCAGTACCACTTTTAGACTGCAAAGGCGCATATTGACCTCCTTGAGCTCCTTGAGGTAGGGGGTCCACCCAAGCAGATCAGAAGACACCATTTGGTGGGGTGAAGGGCACCGTGGTGAACAAAGGCCAATATACACAGAATTGTTTTTGGTGTATGGGATTACATGATTCACAAATTTTAGACATATATATCTTTATGGCACTGAAAGATGGACTTACTTTGATATATTTATATATATTTTTTTTATACATAATATCTTGTGTTTATATTTCATTTTATTAATATTTCTGTGATCACTGATGAATTTTATATACTAATTCATTTATGCACTCAAAGGGGTTGTAAACCTTCGTGTTTTTTTACCTAAAAAAAACACCTGGCAGTGACCGCCCCGACAGCCCTCCCGCTTTACTTACCTGAGCCCTGGAACTTGACCTGGCGGGGACGTGCTGTCTCTCTGCCTGGGGTTCTCGGCTCTTGATTGGATAGATTGATAGCAGCACAGCCATTGGTTCCCGCTGCTGTCAATCAAATCCAATGACGCGGGAACCGGGGGGCGGGGCCGAGTCATACATTCGGCCGAATGCTGGACTCGGGAGCGCGCCCGCAAGGTAACCTCCTCAGGAGAGAGCTTCTCCTAGGGGGTTATCTGATGTGGGGAGGAAGCGCGAGAGCCGTCAGGGGACTCCAGAAGACGAGCTGCACAGTGGAGGTAAGTATGATATGTTTGTTATTTAACCGCTTCCCGACCACCTCACGCAGATATACTGTGGCAGAAGGGCACGTACAGGCAGATTAACGTACTTGTATATTGCCCTGTAAGAGGCGGCTTGCGAGCATGCATGCCCGCCGGGAGCCCCGTGACCGCGATTGTGGGTCCCGTGGACTCGATATCCGCGGGCATACCCGCGATCGTCTCACGGTGAGGAAGAACGGGGAGATGCTAATGTAAACAAACATCTCCCCATTCTGCCTAATGACAGTGTCAGTGATCACTGCTCCCTGTAATCGGGAGCGGTGATCAGTGATGTGTCACACACAGCCCCTCCCCGCCACAGTTAGAATCACTCCCTAGGACACACTTAAAGCCTACAGTGCCACCTAGTGGTTAACCCCTTCACTGCCTGTGACATTTTTACAGTAATCAATGCAATTTTTTAGCATTGATCGCTGTAATAATGCCAATGGTCCCAAAAATGTGTCAAAATTGTCCGATGTGTCCGCCATAATGTTACAGTCATGATAAAAATCGCTGATCACTGCCATTACTATTAAAAAAAATTATCAATAAAAATGCCATAAAACTATCCCCTATTTTGTAGACGCTATAACTTTTACGGAAACCAATCAATAAACGCTTATTGCAATTTTTTTTTATACCAAAAATATGTAGAAGAATACGTATCGGCCTAAACTGAGGGAAAAAAAATGTTTTTTTATCTATTTTTTGAGGATATTTATTATAGCAAAAAGTAAAAAATAATGTGTTTTTTTCAAAATTGCCGCAGAGGTGATCAAATACCACCAAAAGAAAGCTCTATTTGTGAGAAAAAAGGACGTCAATTTTTTTGGGGAGCCACGTCGCACGACCGCGCAATTGTCAGTTAAAGCGACGCAGTGCCTAATCGCAAAAAGTGCTCTGGTCAGGAAGGGGGTAAATTCTTCCAGGGCTGAAGTAGTAAAAAGAAATGAACCCTTACACTCACTTTAACATATTGAGGAGAACGCTGCACCCTGGAAGGTAGCAAAAAGAGCTTTGGTCATACTTCTCCTTTAGGTTTAGTTTAGCTCTTATCAGATTCTATAAATATACACAGGTAAAAAATTTAAAATGCAACTCCAGTCAAAACGTTAATGGTTTTGGATTGGGAATGAGTTGTAAACTTCCAGCTTTTTATTGTGTCCCTGTTGGGGAAGATTCTTTTGCTTCCTGTGTGATCATACAGCTTTTACACATTATACTTCCTATGACCTAACATTTACATTGATCAGAGGCATCTATTTGAAGCAGTGTTCATTTTGACGTCAAATTTAAATTTAGTTTTAGTTATAGTCTTTGGACTAGAATGTCATTTTTGTTTTAGTCATATGAATTGTTTTAGCCGTATTTTAGTCGACTAAAATATCCTACATTTTAGTCAGCTAAAATCATTTTAGTCAACTAAAATCTAATGGGTTTAGTTAAATTGTAATGCATTATGTAAGCATTTCTCTAGAATTTCCAAACTCATTTTATACTCCTGGAGTAAAAAAAATCTATCAACATGTTATTATTTCTGGTATTAGGCTGGGTTCACACCATTGCCAATTCGCAATAGCATTAGATTTTGACAGGCTCTCAATGGAGCTGGTTCACATATCTCTGCAGCAGGTTCAGTGCGTTTTGCAGTCTTTTGGTCCGTTTCAGGCGCAAATTCAGCCCAAAATTCGGGCTGAAATCGAACCTGAAACAGTGAACCAGCACGCACCGGACCCCTGCTGTAAGCCGCATGCGGCTCGTATGTGAACCGAGCCTTAAAGAGTAACTCCACTTTTGTTGAGAAAAAAACATTTCCCTCTGGGTGATTTATGTACATTATACAAAAGAAGTGCAATGCAAAAACAAACAATCAATGATACAAAAATACAATATAGAAAAAAATGATATTTTTATAAAAGTCCAAATGCTTGGTAAGAAGAACCACAAAGTCCAGACAGCAGTAAAAACGTCCGTGTGGGAACAGAGATCCAGAAACACAAGGTATGTGTGACAATCCCTCCACCATCGAGTTGCCTGCTCGCTCACCTTATGAGATGGAACCCTGAACTAACAGGAAGTCATGAACGCATGTCCCCTTAGGGGTGAAAAGTGGCCAGCAATGTAGACAGCACACTCCCGATGGTCCATAAAGACATGCCAATAGAAAGAAATCAAAGTGCTCTCTGCTTTAAATGATCCAGGCTTTATTAACATAAAAAGTTCCCACTCACATAAAGAATGATCAGTAAAACACATGTAGCACAGGGCGAAGCTCCGTATAATCTCCCTCTAGTAGGATGGCAGTGGGTGACGTCATCCGAACGTAGCTTCTCCCCTCCGTACGTGTTACATCCAATGAGACTTCATCAGCAGGGTGGAGCTACGGCATCACTGGTCCTATCTTATAGCTAGCCTGCTGCCATGGAGATGAACTTACGGCGGGTGAACAGAATAAATACAGCACAGGGGACACAGGCATCAAGCCTGATCAAAGTTCAGTAATGTCAGCCTAACGTTCTGCCGACATCTGCAAGGGCAATCTCTATAAATAAATATATGTGCACACAGGTGAGGACCCTAAAAAACACCAATAAACTTAATCCAGTCTATAAAAAATATTTTAAAAATAATTTATATTATAAAAAATATATTTCTAAATTATTAAAGGTGGGGGTTAAATCTAAACCTCACTCACCTGCTGCCATCCTTCACAAAGACCATAAAAAATCATATATGTATAAAACAATGATAAACCAAAAAATAATATATATGTTGCCTCCTTAAGAACAAAAAAGAACAAAAAATAGGAGGCAACTAAAACAAACCATATTATCTATCGGAAGTAAAACAATTGAAATCAAATTCTACATTTAATCCTTCTGGTGTCATAACTTTAGTTTCGAAAATCTAGAAGGATGCTCTCTGGCTTAAATGGCAAATATAATTCCCCCCAACTCCCCCCCTCCTGCTTGTTCACCCTTTCTTCCTGCTTGTTCACCCTTTCAATCCCCCAAAATCTCAGACCCTGGTATCTCTATCGTGACAGTTTGAGATCTCAATCCCTTTTTTATATTATTGACATGTTCGCCAATGCGTACACTGAATGGTATGGAAGTCCTCCCCACATACTGGAGTCCACAATCGTACTTCAGCATATAGACCACCCCCATGTACTACAAGTAATCAGATCTTTTATCTGGTATTTTTTATTGGTAGAGGAAGATGAAAATTCCTTTAGTTTTTTGATGTTTCGCTTAGACTGCCTGCATGCTAAATATCTCCCGCATGTGTAAAATCCCAAAAGGAACAAAAAATCCTATTCTCTTTTACTATAGGCAGGTCAATGACACCAGGGGCAATCACATCTCTTAAGGTGGGGGCTCGCCTATAAATGAATTGAGGACGGGTAAGGAGAACCATACTCAACACCCTATCATTCCTGAGTACTTCCCAATGTTTAATAATGATTTGTTCAAATTTTTTATGCTGAATATTATAGTCCAAGACAATCTTATACTCATGTTTGCTTTCCTTCTTATTCTTGGAATCAGAAACTAGTCCTTTCCTCTCAAGTTTGCCAATATCCTTGATCTCTCTTTGAAGCACATCTTTTTGGTAGCCCTTCTGTAAAACCTCCCTGTTAAGATCTGGGTTTGGCCCTGGTAATCTAATTCCGAGGAACAGTTATGCCTGAGGCTAATAAACTGACCCCTCGGCATATTACACAACCATGTCTTGTGATGACAGCTGTCAAGAGGGATATACCCATTTCTGTCGGTCGGTTTAAAGTAATTACGTGTCCTGAAATGATCACCTTCTTTATACACTTCCACATCCAGGCATACCATACGTTGAGTATTGATATTCCAAGAAAGTGAAATATTTTTATTGTTACTATTCTCCTGAGCATAAACGATTCAGGACTACTCCTATCGCCATCCCAGACCATAATGAGGATATCGATGTAGCGTTTGTAACACAATAGTTGACTAGGGCAATCCTGAAAAAATGGTTTCTACCTCCCAGAGTGCTATAAATAAATTTGCCACACTGGGGCAAACCTAGACCCCATGGCAACTCCCATAATCTGGAGGAAAAACTGTGTCATATCAAAAATAATTTCTAGTAAGGCAAAATTCCAAGAACTGTAATAAGAACTTCTATTAGAGAGATCAGATTTATCCAAAGCCCATCTTACTGATGCAATTGCATCTTGATGACCTATAATAGTATATAAGGAGCTGGCATCAGCCATAACTAATATACTATTACTACTGCAGGGTAAACTGTCTTGTATAATGTGCTTTGTCGGAGACATTCCGACAACAAAATCCATGGATTTTTTCCGACGGATGTTGGCTCAAACTTGTCTTGCATACACACGGTCACACCAATCTTGTCTGAAATTCTGAACGTCAAGAACGAGGTGACGTACAACACCTACGACCCGAGAAAAAGGAAGTTCAATAGCCAGTGTGACTCTTTTGCTTTATTCCGAGCATACCACAAATAGAGGTTTCTTTTGGTGGTATTTGATCACCTCTGCGGTTTTTATTTTTTACGCTATAAACAAAAAAAGAGTGACAATTTTGAAAAAAAAAATATATATATTTTTTACATTTTGCTATAATAAATATCCCCAAAAATGTTTTTAAAAAACAAATTTCCTGGTCGTCCTCCCATCAGCACACTATGGGTTAACTGTTCCTCATTAACCCTCAGGACCACCTTCTTCCAGCGTTATAAATCCCTGTCCTCCCCTCCCCCTCGTGTTCTTTTTTCATTGGTCGCCAGACCACCGGACTGAATTCCAGCTTATACCCCCCTACCGAACCTTTCCCCCCCAGGTTGAGCCTCTCCTGGGGTTGGAGGGTCCAGAATGATGGAGGTAAAGCCTCTTATGACACTGGACGCCTTGTGCCAGGCTGTGGGCATTTGTTGTCTAAAGACCACACTTAGAACTGTGGAAAGCTGAAGAGGATTTTTTACCTGCATCTTCTCCTCTGGAGCCTTGGTCGCCGCCAAATGACCTCACGGGGGGCGGGGCTTAGCAGGAGCGGCCGTGCATTGGTGGGGAAACCAGCACACCATAAAGCCGGACACCACAGCGGTGGCAGACGCTGTTCGCTGTGTGTTGCAGAGGATTCCGGTAGGTGATTCACGGTCCTTATCTCCAAACTTTTTTTCTTTAAATGACTTATGTGCTTCTTACACTCTGCTTGCTCTTCCTTTCCAGCCAGGTTTGGCTGAATTGATTGTTGGCCTCTCTGTCAGCCTGCACTTCTCAGCTTGTTTTGCTGCAGGTAAGATGGCCGACGATTTAAAGGGGTAGGACAAAAAAAAAATTTAGAGAGGAAGAGGATAGTTACAAGGATGCGTCTATTGTTTAACCTATTGTTCTCTCGTTCATCTGTAGCCATGAGCTCGCCACAGCAGGCACGAAGATCTGCGAAAAGGTAGGAGGGGTCTACGGGGGACAAAATACTGCAAAAGAGTGCCGCACACGCAAGTAACATGTTGCTTAATCTTTTTTAGGAGCAAGAGCCCTAAAAAAAAGACATTCCCGGAATGAAAAGTCCCACCACCGTTCTAGGTCCTGCTCCAAACGGAGGGATCGATCTCCTAGTGGTCCAAGCTGTAGCAGATCCTCAACGGTAGAACCACGACAATCCGGGAGACCGGCAGAGGGCTTATGCTGGGCTTGTGCGGCACCAGCTATTGCCGGGAAACTTCTATGTGCTGAATGCATTAAATATGTGGCCACGGATAAGGAAGTAGAAGCCCAGAGGGTTAAGGATTATATACAGGAAGCAGTGACCGAAAGTATGCAGCTAGCCTCCAGCGCATCCTGCTCTAAAGAGGAGCCTAGACCAGGCACCTCCACAGATCAAACACAAAGATTGTCAAGGATATGTGTGACCTTATCAGATTCCTCATCAGAGACAGAGGACATGCCCGAGCATTTGTTCGACTATCATCTGATTGAGCCATATGTTACGGCCATAAAGGAGGCCATAGAATGGGATCAGGACTCAAAACCTCCAGAGAAGGTTAAGAGATTTTTTCCTAATTTAAGGAAACAGGGGCCATCTTTCCCATTTATGGAAGAAATCTGGGAATTGATGGAGGATGAATGGGAGAAGCCAGAGAGAAGGGCGAGAATCCAAAATCGCTTTAATAAACTCTATCCCTTTAACCCATCAGATGCCTCTTTTTGGGAATCGGCACCAGGGATAGATGCAGCCCTACAATGCCTTGCAAGGCATGTCTCCCTCCCGATGGAAGATTCCACAACATTTAGAGATCCGATGGATAGAAAAACAGACGCTGATCTTAAAAGAATTTATGCTGTTGCAGGAGCAGCCTGTCGCCCATCCATAGCCCTAACATCAATCTCAAGAGCCCTAAAAGTCTGGGTTTTGAATGTGGAAAGGGCACTGCGGGCTGGAGTGGAAGCAGCCAAAGTTATTGACGCACTGGAGGAACTCAACCTGACTGCAGCCTTTTTGACCGAATCTTCGATCGATCTGGTAAGATTAATGGCGAGATTGATGGCACATGCAGTGACCACAAAGAGGGCATTATGGCTCAGACATTGGACCGCAGATACGGCATCTAAACAGGCGCTATGCAATCTTCCATACAATGGTAAGATGTTGTTCGGAAAGACCCTGGAGGAGGCAATCAAGCGGGTCACAGGTGGAAAGTCAGGCCTGTTACCTCAGACCTCTAAGAAAAGAAAGCAACCTTTTCGGTCGGGTCGGTTTGATTCCAAAAGGGGCCGCAAGGCCAGGTCATATAGACCAGGCCGGGAATACAGACCACAATGGAGGGGTACACAGAGCTCTTTTCTGCGCAAGGTGAAGTCAACCACAGGACAGGCAGCAAAAAAGTCTGAAAAGTCTTTTTGACAGTGAATCCGTCCAAACCCTCCAGGTTGGAGCCAGGTTGGCAAGATACTGGAGGGAATGGGCAACAAATGTGAAGAACTGCTGGACCCGACAGACAGTCAAACATGGATACAAGATAAAATTTCGAAGGCAACCTCCAAACATTTTTGTCCAAACTCATTAACCACAGGATCTGAAGAAACGCAAGTGCCTGCAGGACTACGTTGCCGAATTATCTCAAAAACAAGCAATTATTCCAGTGCCACAGGAGTGCCAGGGGAAGGGAGTATATTCTCCAATATTCCTAGTACCCAAAGCATCCGGAGAGCTCACACCAGTGTTGGACTTGAGGTCCCTAAATCTTTTCATCATACCCAAAAGATTCAAGATGGAATCAATATATACAATAACATCCGTAGTTCAACAGGGAGATTGGCTAATATCGATCGATTTGGCAGATGCTTACTTACATGTCCCAATCTACAAACATCATCAAACATCATTCAGATGTCTGCCCTTCGGCAACAGCACAGCTCCCAGGGTTTTCTCCAAGATCCTTTTGGAGACTATATAGCATTTATGCGATTGCAAAGAATAAAGATTTTTCATTATTTAGACGACACTCTTGTCGTGGCACGTTCAAGCAAACAGCTGACACTACAACGCGACAAGGTGATAGCGATCCTGTCCAACTTTGGATGGCTAATAAACAGTCAGAAGAGCAATCTCATTCCTTCCCAACGGATGGAGTATTTAGGCATGGTGTTCGACGTGCAGTCAGGTCGGATTCTCCTACCATATCGCAAAGTAGCCGAACTAAAAGCCTGTGTCTACAGGGTAATGGAGGCTCCGACACTGTCGGCAAGAGACTGCATGACAATGTTGGGAATGTTCACCGCAGCTATCCCTGCATTACCTTGGGCAAGATTCCATATGAGAGCTTTCCAGACGTCCTTCCTGAGACAATGGGACGGCCGGTCACTGGACCAGAAGATCTGGGAACCGGGACGAATCCGACAGAGTCTGAACTGGTGGACCTTGCCAGAAACCCTGTCACGGGGCATGCCTCTCAGCCCGGGAGACTGGATTGTAATTACTTCGGATGCCAGTCCCCAGGGCTAGGGGGGCTCGCTGCCTCGGCGAGCAGGTTCAAGGCAGGTGGAGCATGACGGAAACCAGACACTCCAATGTACTGGAGCTTCAAGCAGCATACATGGCCCTCATGGCATTCAAGGGGATGATTCAAGGAGCTCGAGTCAAGCTTCGGTTGGACAAATAGACGGCGGTAGCATATATCACCTGACAGGCGGGAACCAGGAGTCTGGCATTACTCCAGGTGGCAACCAAGATTCTCCACTGGGCCGAGACTCATGTGAAAGATTTAACAGCAGTGTACATTCCAGGCAGTCAAAACCAGATAGCGGACTGCTTGAGCCGGAGTTTTCCCAGCCAGGGAGAATGGGCAATCAGCAGTCGCTATATTCAACCAATTTTTGCCACCCAGTGTAGACCTTATGGCCACACCAGCGAATGCTCAAGTACCAGAATTCGTCATGAGGTTCAGGTGCAACGGGGCAATAGCCCAAGACGCTTTTTCAATCTCGTGGCAGTTTCCCCTAGTGTACCCGTTTCCTCCAATCCCATTAATTATGAGGACCTTACTGAAGATCGAGAAGGAGGAGGTGCATGCCATCTTAATTGTACCCTTCTGGCCCAGGAGGCCATGGTTTCCGCTACTCCTACAGATGGCTTCAGCCCCACCAGTACATCTCCCCCTCAGGAGAGATTTTTTACAGCAGGAGCAATGGATGCACCCCAACCCGCAGAGATTGCGACTGATGGCCTGGCTGTTGAATCGGCCCGACTGCAGGCACAGGGCCTCTCAGAGGAAGTAATTGCTACCTTACTAGGGGCAAGGAAGTCTACAACAAATACCACATATTCCAGGATCTGGAGGAGATTTGTGGACTTTGCATTACAGCATAATTTCTCCCCATTAACTCCGGGTATCGCAAATATTTTGGAATTTCTACAGACAGCACTAACTATAGGCTTGGCATACAACTTGATTGAAGTCCAAGTGTCAGCCCTGTCCTGCTTCACGGGACATAGATGGGCTAAGGAACCTTTAATAAAACAATTCCTCAGAGCCGCAATAAGAGTACGGCCACCAAGGAAGAACCTCTTCCCAACTTGGGACTTGGGCACGGTCCTAAAAGCGCTGCTACAGCCCCCGTTCAGTCCAGCGGACTCATGCACACTGGGGTCTCTCACAATCAAGCTGGTCTTCTTGACGGCCATTACAACAGCCAGAAGGGTATCGGAATTAGCAGCCTTATCCTGTGAAGAACCATTCTGCATTATTTATCCGGACAGAGAGATCCTGAGACCCTCTTCAGCTCTAGCCTCTAAGGTAGTGTCAAGTTTTCATGTAAACTGGGAATCAGTGTTACCTTGCTTTACGCAACCTCCAGAGCAGGCAAACCAGTTAGATTTGAGACCTCTGGATATGGTCAGCTTGTTATCAACATATCTTTAGAGGGCACAACAGATACGCAAATCAAATACTTTGTTCATCCTCCCTTCGGGACCCAAGAAGGGGGAGGCCGCACCATCAAGGGTCTTATCCACCTGGATCACAAGGACCATCTCCTTGGCATACAAGCAACAGGGACTTGCTCCTCTGCAGACTATACGGGCTCATTCTACAAGAGAGATGGCAGCTTCTTGGGCATCCGTAGCAAAGATCCTGGTGGAAGACATATGCAGGACTGCTAGCTGGAGCTCCTGTGAGACTTTTGCTCGGCACTACAAACTAGATGTAGTCGCCGCTAGCTCTTCGGCGTTTGGAGCGGCAGTAGTTTTCACTTCTTTGATCAATTAATTAATTAAAAGTGTGGTTAAGCATGGAATTAGAAGTGTCTTTGTGGTTTTTTTTCCCACCCTATATTGACTTTGATATATCCCATAGTGTGCTGACGGGAGGACGACCAGGAAAATGGAAAATTGTTATAAATACTCACCGTAATTTTCCTTTCCTGGTCCGTCCTCCCGTCAGCACAACTTTGCTTCCCTCCCTAAGTGGCCTGGCGTCACTACAAAAGAACACGAGGGGGAGGGGAGGACAGGGATTTATAACGCTGGAAGAAGGTGGTCCTGAGGGTTAATGAGGAACAGTTAACCCATAGTGTGCTGACAGGAGGACGGACCAGGAAGGAAAATTACGGTGAGTATTTATAACAATTTTCCATTTTCTTCATCAGTTTAGGCCAATATATATTCTTCTACATATTTTTGGGAAAAAATATCCCAATAACCGTATATTGATTGGTTTGCGCAAAAGTTATAGCGTCTACAAACTATGGGAAAGATTTATGGCATTTTTATGGCTTTTTTTTTTTTTTACTAGTAATGGCAGTGATCTGTGATTTTTAGCGCTACTGCGGAATTGCAACGGACAGATCGGAGACTTTTGACACATTTTTGGGACCATTAACATCTATACAGTGATCAGTGCTAAAAAATTGCACTGATTACTGTGTACATGTCACTGGTAGCATAGTGGTTAACACTAGAGGGCGATCAATGGGTTAAATGTGTTCCCTCGTGAGTGTTTCTTACTGTGGGGGGATGTGACTGACTGGGGGAGGAGACATATTGCTGTTCCTACTTATTCCCAATCTCTCGACAGAACAGGGATTTGTGTGTTTACACACACAAACCCCTGTTCTGGCTCTCGTGCCCGCGATCGCGGGTAGCCGGCAAGGATCGCGCCTGCTGGCCACACGCATCGGGTCCCCCGCGTGCAGCGTACCCATACTTAGTTTTGCTGGAACAGCCACTTTGCCGACATATATCGGCGTGAGCCGGTCGGCAAGTGGTTAAATGATGTAACTCATCCTTATATTCAAAAGTGGGGTCACCTCTTAACAGTTGATAAGTATTTAGGTCTCCTAACAACCGATACATCTCCCCCTTGTAATATACTTTACTCATAACTACCAAACCCCCTCAGGGCAGATAATTACCTCTTTATTTTGTTCCAAAGAAGTGATACCTTTCTTAATTTAGGAAAGATCCCTGATTTTCTTGATTTTCATTCCTTCCAAGTCACCAAGTACCATGTTTTTAAAAACCTCAATGTGTTTGTTGTCCACACCAGGAGGATTGAAAACCGATTTAGTCGCTAAGTTAAAATGAATCAAAGAGGGGAGCTGTGCCGCTCTCTCAACTGGTTTTGACAAAAAATATCTTTTAACCACTTCCGGACCACCCGTCGTCGTTAAACATCGGTACTTTGACGTTAAATATCGTTGTAATGGCAGCAGATAGCTGTCATAACCCCGGTATTTCTAAAAACGGCAGGCGGTCCGCTTTCGTATAAAAGTGGTCTCTGCAGTGGATTCAACACGAGATAACTTTTATCGGCGGCGGGAGAGGTGCCCACCCACCTCCAGCCGCGTCCCAGTCATCTCTACTGCTTCCCAGGGCCGTCGTTAGGGGCGGAGACGATCCAGTCCTATCCCCTCAGAGGCATGAAGTCGAGTGAGGGAATGATGGCCCCCACTTGACTCCATACCATTGGATGACAGAAGCGATGTCAAACGTCACTTCCGCCCAATGGTCTGAAAGGGGAACTTTTTTTATTGCATTTAAGGATACATGTGAGATCTGAGGTCTTTTAGACCCCAGATCTCACATTAAAGAGGTCCTGTCATGCTTTTTTTTCTATTACAAGGGATGTTTAAATTTCAATCCAATTTTTTTTTTTTTAAAGGGATAGTGTAAAAATAAAAAGTAAAAAAAGCAATCTTGAATCATGACATGTTGGGTATCAACTTACTCAGCGTAACATTATCTTTCATAACATAAAAAAAATTGTGCTAACTTTACTGTTTTCTTATTTTTTAATTCAAAAAAGTATATTTTTAAAAAAAAATTGACAAAAAAGTATTGCAACGACCACGGCCATTTTATTCTCTAGGGTGTCTGAAAAAATATATATAATGTTTGGGGGTTCTAAGTAATTTTCTAGCAAAAAAATTTTTTTTAACTTGTAAACACCAAGTGTAAAAACATAGGCCCGGTCCTTAAGTGGTTAATATTGAGAATTCTAACAAACTTGTGTACACTGATATAGGTCTGAAATTTATTAAAATTCCGCACCAGAGCAAACTTAACCGGTTCAATACCGGGCCTTTTCACCCCCTTCCTTCCCAGACCAATTTTTAGTTTTCAGCGCTGTCGCATTTTAAACGACAATTGCGCAGTCGTGCGACATTGTACCCAAACAAAATTGATATAATTTTTTTCCCCACAAATAGAGCTTTCTTTTGGTGGTATTTGATCACCTCTGCGGTTTTTATTTTTTGCGCTATAAAAAAAAAAAGAGCGACAATTTTGAAAATTTTGCTATAATAAATATCCCAATTTAAAAAAAAAAAAAAAATTTTTCCTCAGTTTAGGCCGATACGTATTCTTCTACATATTTTTGGTAAAAAAAATCGCAATAAGCGTATATTGATTGGTTTGCGCAAAAGTTATAACGTCTATAAAATACGGGATAGATTTATGGCATTTTTTTAAAAAAAATATATATATTTTTTTTTTTTTCAAATATATAGTTTATTATTTTTCAAAAGTTTTTGGGCAAAGCCCGGGAATACAAGCAATAAAGAGGGGGGAGGGGGGGGGGAGAGAAGGTCGGAGCCTCCCGATGATAAAACAGAGTGATACATCAACATTTTACAGACATAATACTAGTAAATCTTTGTCTCATGGTGTTCTTATTGGTGCATATGTGTCTCCCGTTGCTGTTATCATTTAACTTGTTTAATAACTATGGGTAGGGAGATTGATCAGTAACTAAATTATTTCACATTCTACCAATATGTAATATACCTATTGATGTATATCCATCAAGAGATTGCAACTTAAATATAGTATTACAAAATAAAGATAAAATAGAAGAAACAGTGAGAAGGAAAGATTGGGGAAAGAGAAGTAGGAAAGATGGGGAGGGAGCTGGGGAGGGAAAAGGGACGGTTGTCAGGATGTTATTTTGATCATTTGGGGATTCTAGTTTGTGTGTCACCCTTTACATATATTGGGTCTATTAATTAGTTCGAGTTTCCAAATAGGACCTTACCTTCCTCTGAATATTTGAACATGTTCCATAGTGCCCATGTTTTTTGGTAAGTTGTTTGTCTATTTTGTGATGTCAGAATTAGGTCTTCCAGATTATTTATGTCTTCCACTTTCCGTAGCCACATTGATACTGTAGGGGGGGTTTGTTTTTTCCACATTACAGGTATGCAAGACTTCGCTGCATTTGTTAGATGTCTTAGTATGGATTTTTTATAGGTTTTTAGCGGAATAGAGGACACATGCAGTAAGAAAAATGCTGGGTCATTCGGGATCTGAAATTCAGTGAACTTCTGGGAAATGGAACGGACAGCAGTCCAGAAATTTGTCAAGTGCGGGCAGGACCAAAACACATGTAAGATCGTTCCCACCTCTCTCTGGCACCTCCAGCAGTATTTTGATGATTCAGTAAACATGTAGTGTAAGCGACTAGGTGTTAAATACCACCTGGTCAGGATCTTGAAATTTGTCTCCTGTATTTTAGTGCATATGGAGGATTTAAGAGAGAGAACTATTATATTTTGTTTCTGGACTGATGTGAAAGTACACTGAAGGTCTTTTTCCCATTTTGTAATACATGGTAGATCAGGCGTTTGTAAAGGAGTGTTCAATAGAGCGTACGTCTGGGATAGTAACTGTTTGATCGGTTCCGTGTCTGAGCATATATCTTCAAATGTCGTCAGTGGTCTAGTGTAGGATTGTGGGTTTGGGATTGTTTGAAGGAAATGGTGGATTTTGGCTGCGTTCCAAAATGTAAGTTTAAACGGGCCGTCTGGATCTATTAATTCTGTCATGGTTGGCCATCTGTCTTGCGTCACAAACCGTGAAGCTCTGGTGTATCCAGAGTTTCTCAGTATCTGGAACTGTCCAGATGACATTCCCGGGGGGAATTTTGGATTTCCCAATATCGGGGTCATGGGGGACTCTGTGGTCGATACTGATGTTTGTAGAGTGGGATGGAGACATTGCCGTATGGTGTTACCTATAAAGGGGTGGGATTTCAGTTCTAGTGGAAGTGATTCGTAGCACCATAAAGCTGATTCTAGTGGTATGTCTGTTTGCTGTTGTTCAATTTGTGTCCATAATTTATGGTTTTTGTTCCTAATCCAGTCTATCACTCTACTTAAATGTGTTGCGAAATAATATTTCCGGATGTCCGGAAGTGCTATCCCTCCGTGTTGTTTAGGCCTGGATAATTGTGTTCTGGGAATGCGTGGTTTCTTATTAGCCCAAACAAAACGAGTGAAAAGAGTCTGGACGCGTCTGAAGTATATAGGGGGTATTTTGATTGGCAGGGCTTGAAACAGGTACAGAAACTTGGGCAGTATACACATTTTAATTAGATTGCACCTCCCAAACCAGGAGTGCAGACCCCTATTCCATTCTT
The DNA here is from genome assembly GCA_037952835.1 of Lithobates septentrionalis. Taxonomy (NCBI): domain Eukaryota; kingdom Metazoa; phylum Chordata; class Amphibia; order Anura; family Ranidae; genus Lithobates; species Lithobates septentrionalis. Next base: position 791,995 of record JBBDGP010001605.1, on the reverse strand, counting down.
CCAATAGAAGTCTGACTCTCGTTAATAGGGGGGGGAAGTTACTGTCGTATATCAGTGCCGGATCCGGTGGTATTTTCGTACCCAGATAAGTCAGGGCAGAAGTAGTCCACTTGAACCTAAAGCTTGATTGTAAATTTGTAAGATCGGTGGTTGGTATAGATATACCCATGGCTTCTGATTTCGAAAAATTAATTTTTAAATTTGACAATTTCCCATACGTTTCAAATTCTTTTAGTAGGTTGGGTAGAGACACTATTGGATCTGTTAACGAGAAAAGTAAATCATCCGCGTACGCTGATACTTTATGTTGCAGGGGCCCTACTGATATTCCGTGTATGTTAGGATTCAGCCTAATGTTGGAAAGAAATGGCTCGAGAGAGAGTGCAAATAGGAGAGGGGACAGGGGGCATCCCTGCCTTGTCCCATTTGTAATTACAAAGGGGTCCGAAAGAATACCGTTCGTTTTCACTCGTGCTGTGGGAGTAGAGTAAATACCTGCTATCCGGTTGAGCATCACCTCCCCTAGGCCTATGTGTCGGAGTACCGCGTTCATAAAAGGCCAACTGACACGGTCGAAGGCCTTTTCTGTGTCTGTATTAATAAGGACACAAGGGGTCTTCTTGGATCTAGATATATATAGCAGATTCAGCACTTTCGTAGTACTGTCTCTAGCTTCCCTGGAGGGTATAAAACCGACCTGGTCCAGGTGAATAAGATTCTGGAGGTGCTGCGCCAACCTGACAGCAAGAACTTTAGTAAAGATCTTGAGGTCTAGGTTCAATAAAGATATGGGCCTGTAGCTCCCGCATGCTGTCGGATCTTTACCTTCTTTATGAATTAACGAAATGTGAGCTCCTAAAGTGTCCCTTGCGAAGACTGCCCCCGTTCCAATCTTGTTATATAATGTAACCAATCTGGACCCCAGAATAGGCAAAAAGGTTTTGTAATATTGTAACGTATAGCCGTCTGGGCCTGGGGCTTTACTCGGTTTCATTGTCTTTATGGCATTCTGGATTTCTGTTATGGTTATGGGCGAGTCTAGTTCTTCTCTAAGCTCCTGAGCAAGGGTTGGCATTTGGGAGGAACGAATGTATTCCTCAATCATTGCATTGGGGGGGGTTCCCTGTGATAGATTGTACAATTTAGAGTAGAACTGCCGGAATTCCTCAGATATATGTGTAGGTAGGGATGCTTTTTTACCGCCTGATGTGGTAATGTGGGGGATATATGTCGACTGGTTATGGCTTCTGATCGTGTTAGCTAAAAGTCTTCCACATTTATCCCCAAATTCGTAATTTTTTGTTCGGCCACTCTGTAGGGCCGCCTTTGCTCTGTATTGTAGGATATCTGTGATTTGTAGTCTAATGGTCGATAACTGTGTTTCTGACGCTTGAGTTGGGGCGTGTTTGTGTCTGGCTTCTAAAGTGGCTAGTTCCTGCAAGAGTTGGGAAAGAATTTTATTCTTTTCCTTTTTAATGCGGGCTCCATGCGAAATAAGGGTACCTCTCAGAACTACCTTATGTGCCTCCCACAGTATCCCTGGGTCACAGTCGGTTTGGTCATTTTCTTGAAAATACTGATTTAGAGTTTTAGTCACATCTGCTAGTACTTCTGGTATTTGTAGTAGGCTTTCGTTAAGTCGCCAGAAGCGATGTCTGGGCGAGTGAGTATCTGATAGGCGATAACTCAGAAATATTGGTGCATGATCTGACCATGTCCTGTTGCCAATTGAGGTTTGTTCAACAGCATGAAGTTGTGAATGAGGAATCATGAAATAGTCTATTCTGGTATAGATTTGATGTATGTGGGAATAAAAGGAGAAGTCTTTCTCTCCTGTGTGTTGTAATCGCCATATGTCTATCAGTTGTGAGTTATGGAACGTTTTAGCTATCCTTTTAAGTTGGTTCGGTGGTACTGATGTTGTGCCTGACGACGTGTCCATAGAGGGGATCAAGGGGGTATTAAAGTCTCCTCCCAGGATCAAGTGTCCCTCTTTAAAGTCTCGTAGTTTCTCTAGTGTTTCTTGTAGGAATGTGGCTTGTTGTTCATTGGGGGCATACAGGGTTGCCAGTGTTACTTTTATAGTTCCAATTGTGCCTTTGAGGAAGATGTATCTTCCTGTCGGGTCTATCGAGGAACTCTGGAGTTGCCATGGGATCTTACTTGAAATGAGGATGGAGACACCTTTAGATTTGGAGTCTGGGTTCATAGAGTGGAAGGCAGTCGGGAAGTGTCTATTTTGTAAGTATGGCAGTCTGTTGGTCTTAAAATGTGTCTCTTGGAGGAAAGCTATGTCTGTACGGTTTCGTTTTAAGTCGTCTAGTAACATGCGTCTCTTCTCGGGTATGTTAAGTCCTTTTACATTAAGGGACATCACATTGATCTTGCTTACAGCCATATTGTATTGGGATGGGGGAAGAGGGAGAAGAGAGGGGGAGGGAGGGTAGGGATGAAGCTGGGGGAGGAAGGGGAGGGTAAGTATAGAGAATAAAAGAGGAGAGTTAGAAAAATGAAAGTAACCAGAAAATTTACCAAGTACAGACAGGGCCTAGTGTCCTGTCTATAGTCTTTCCCCCTAGATTAAGGGGGTGTTATTTCTGCATATAACTGCTAGGGGACACAAATTTTGCCCCCCGCAGATACATGCTGGCCTAGTTGGAAGCGAGGTAGGACAAGGCTCAGAGAACCGAGCTTCCCGTCCATCCCCCCGTCCCAGCATGTCCAACAAAGTTAATCCTGAAAAAAGCTATGCATTTCGTTTGATCATTGAGTCTCTAAAGTTCTATAATACCAAACAGATAACCCTTGTGGTTGGTTTTTTGTAATGTAACTGAGTATAAACAAAATTAAAACCTCAAATAAACTTAAACGTGTATATAGCTTAACCTGGGTTAAATTCTCCTTACGCCATCTAATGACAGTTACCTCATATCCTCTCCTGTTGGTTTTGTCTGAGATATCTAACACATTTAAACCTTTCTGTGTGCAAATATGTATATTATCTTAAAAAATGAAAGTCCTGCATGAGGTGTCATTCTATGGTTACCGGGCAGGCATCTCGTCACTCCACCAAAGAGGAGCTGAAATGCCCTCCCATTGAACCATCTCAAACCGGTTCTGTAAGCCATCATATCACCTGTATTTGGGTAAGAGCAAGTGTTCATGGGTATCCCATGGCTGCCTCTTTTCCATTATTGAGGCCGGAACAGCAAACTGAAATTCCTCGTAGACCCTCAGGGTGGCCGCAGGTAGTCCCGTAGGTTTAAGCACATCTCTAGGTAGTAAAAGTGATCAACTTTGCTTACCAGCGTTGTGGTTTCACAGATTAGGGTAACAGTTCCTGGGTCGTGTGGTTTCCATTGAATGTGTCCTGTTTAAGGGCGTAGTCTCCATCTTACTCTGTGAGTCACTTTAAAAGCCGCTCAGAAAATGGACTCCTCTGAGTGTCCCATAAGGTCTGTTGATCCTGGGCGGATTAGTGCTCCTTATAGGGAAGGTTTAACCCATACTTTCCAATCTTAAAAAGAACAAGGAACTCGGTCACTGTTACTTTGACCAGGAAGAAAAAAGGGAATGGAAATGAAATTCCTAAACTTTACAAGGGGTGTTCATGTTTCAGGACTCGCGTGTGTCTTCTTGGGAAGAGGCCCTGGATTGACGGCGGTTTCTTTGCCGTCTTGGTTGGAAGCTCTGTCCCATGCTAGGCGCAGCTAGCCGTCCAGGTGGTCTTGGGAGAGGGCCCAGCCAGTCTGGTACAGCGATTGGATCTGCATCCAGGAAGGTGAATAAGGCTGGTAGTGCATCTGGTTTGCGGAGAGTGAAAGACCTCTGATTTTTTCTAAATGTGGCAGACAGAGGATATCCCCATCTATATGTCGCCCCCTTACGCCTGGCCAAGTCCAGAAGGGGTTTCATTATCGCACGTCTCTGTAAAGTTGCACGTGAGAGGTCCGGAAGAATTTTGACTGTAGCCCCATCTAGCTCCGGATCTTCCACTTCCCAGGCCTTCCGCAGGATCTGCTCTTTATGAATATAGTGGTGGATCCTACAGATCACATCTCTGGGTCTCAGGGGGTCAGTAGGTTTAGGGCCTAAGGCCCTGTGGATCCTGTCTATTTCAATGCGGTCAGGTAGGTCAATCCCTGGGAGGCTGCGGAAGATGGCCACAGCTGTATCCATCAAATCCTCCGGTCCCGTAGCTTCTGGTAGACCCCGAAGTCGCACGTTGTTCCTGCGACTCCGGTCCTCAATTTCCTCCAATCTCAATGCTTGTTCTTGTAGTGCCTCTGTTTGCGTCTCCTGTTTGCTTTCTATGGCTGACATGCGACGTTCCAATGTCACCAGAGAGCTCTCCCCTGCCTCTATTCTGGAGTTTAAGGCGCGCACCTCAGCTTTTACAGTTTGCATTTCTTTCCTATGTGATGCTTCTACTGTTGCTATGAGGGCTGTAATGTCAGCTTTAGTGGGTAGTGCTAGCAATATGGAGCGCAGATCCTCATCTCCTCTGGGGATTTGAAAAACGGGTTGAGATGACTCACCGAGGCCAAAGCGGAGATCCGGAGGGAGGCCATCATAACCGCTTGCTTGTGAATCTCCCTGCGGTGACACAGATCCGCTCGCTGTCTGTCTCTCTGCGTGGTCTCCTCGTGGCGCCGCCATCTTGAATTCCGGCGAGCCGAGAAGGGAGAGCTGAAATCGCCTCCTTAGTTCGTTAGGAGAGGGCTGCTGTGGGGTTATTTTAGGCTGTTTACCGCTCCTCTTCCCGGTTCTCTTTCTGGATGATTGCATAGCTTGCAAAAAACGGCTGGATTAGCTGCGGTGAGGGGAGACGGCCGGGAGCTCACACAACTCACGTCTCTATTCAGCCATGTCCAGGCCACGCCCCTTTTTTTTTTTTTTTACTAATAATAGCGGCGATCGCGATTTTTTTTCGTGACTGCGACATTATGGCGGACACATCGGACACTTTTGACACATTTTTGGGACCATTCACATTTATACAGCGATCAATGCTATAAAAGTGCATTGATTACTGTGTAAATGTGACAGGCAGTGAAGGGGTTAACCACTAGGGGGCGGGGAGGGGTTAAATGTGTTTCCTAGGGAATGCTTCTAACTGTAGGGGGAGGGGACGCACAAGGGGAGGAGACCGATCAGTGTTCCTCCATTCTGGGAACACAGATCGCTCTCTTCTGAGCTGACAGGACGTGGATCTCTGTGTTTACACACACACAGAGATCCACGGTCCGGCCCGGTTAATGGGCAATCACGGGTGCCCGGCGGACATCACGGCCGCCGGGCACAGGCACTGGGTCCCGAGCAACGCGGCGGGCACGCGCGCCCCCGGCGGCGCGCGCGCCCCCCCTAGGCGGCCGGGAACCCGAGTCCGTCATATGACGTCCACCCAGGATGGGAGATCCCATCTGTGGACGTCATATTACTATAGGCGGGTAGGGAAGTGGTTAATCAAGGACTTTAAGTCCCTCCTCAGATAAACTAGAGCCGTTGATATTATATATGCCAGCCCCTAATGGAGTCTTTTCCTTTTTTGTTCTTCTTCCCACTCTCCTTCATTTTAATTTCTTCTTTTTCCCCCAAATCTGTTTCCAGTGGGTGTATGGACAACTGGCCCCCACCATTGGGGGTTGGGGTTCCCTAAAAAAAACTCATCATGTTCTTCTTCTCTGCCATACAATGGTGAGAATCGATTATCTACAGGAGCAGGGGCTCTTTCCGAATGATAATTGACCCTCCAACCAAAATAATGGGGTTTATTATGATGGTATCATCCCTCAGATTAGAGTGATTAGAGGCTCTACCCCTAAACGAACGAGCCCCCCCTTGTTCATAATTTCAATCTCTTGCATAAGAATCATAAGAGGGAGGCGTGTAAGGGACATTCCTCTGACCTCTACCTCCTCTAGCAAAACCCCCTCATCCTCCTTGCTGATGAACCGGATGACAATGCAAATTTCTCCCCTAAGATTGGGTATTAGGTTTAAGAGTGGGCTTAGGGGTGGAAGGTTGATGTTTAACTGTGACCTTAGCTGCAGATGGAAGTTGGGGACCTGGGATATGGTCAACTAAGGAGACATTGGCCTGCCATTTAAAAACCCCTTGCCGCGAGAAATACCCAAAGTCCCTACTAAATTTACCCTTCTTTTTATCTTGGGCCTCTTTATCCCATTTTGCTAATTTATTACCTTTATTTTTCTATATATATATATATATATATAAAATTTTTTTTTCAATAGATTTTATTGAAAAGAATTGCAGTACACGATATCACAATAGTGGTATTACAAATGTTTTACAAACAGTGTGAATAACCAGGTAGTCTAGTCGGTTGCGTACATAGGTAGGGTTATACAACAGGAGTAAAAAAAAACAGTATAGAACTCAAGGTGACTACCTTGTCGGGTTAACTGGATGGATCATATTGGAAGACCCGTAGAGGGCAACAAGTTGAACAAAAAGAGGGGGAGGGGTGGTGAGAGGGGGGGCACACATTATTAGCAGAACAAAATGAGAGAGAAAAACATTTGGGCTAGGCTACTTCGATTGGCTGGGTGCCCTCGGTTGATGTGTCAGCGGTTGAAGTAAACGGAGAGAGAAGAAAGTGAGCAAGATGGAGTATGTCTAGTGCCTCGGCTCCCATTTGTGTGGGCACGTTGTCGGGAGTTTCCTCTTCCCTTGGAGTTGTAGGGAGAGCCCCATAGTAAGAGAAAGAGAATTTTTTCAAAGTTGTTTAATTCCTCGTTTGATAGAGTCGATTGCATGAAAGCCCACCATCTGGAAAAGAAACGTGCCTTGGAGGTTTCTTGCTTGAAATCTTATGGTCAAGTGCACATGAGCGCAGAACAGAGCCCACCCAGAGTTTATTCATGTGGTGAAAGTCAGGGGAAGTCAGGTGGGTTTCCTGGAGTAGAGCAATGTCGGTTTTTAGTCTGTTAAGATTGCAAAGGATTTTGAGTCTCTTAATGGGGGACCTAAGCCCTTTCACATTCCAAGAGGTAATTCTCATAGGATTATTTTCGAGTGAGTGATTTGGGCCGGTATAAGGGTTTTAACAAGATTAGGCCTGAGGGGGTGGGCTATCATTGAAAAGCACAGTGGGAAAGAGTGTCTGTGAGGAATATGTGCTGCCTGAGTGTCTAATGGTGGAAGGGTGTCATGCGAAATAGGACTGAGAGGTGGGGAGGAACTAGGGAGGGTAGGAGATAGAAATAATAATACTACAAAGTATTGAAGGAACTTCACTTTTTTCCGCATAGAGTCACTGCATAGACCAGCTCCCATTAACGACCCGAGCGATGCAGCGGATGGGTGCCCATATTGTTTGGTACCATTCGCAGCAGTAACAGGCTGTGAATGAAAGCGGTAAGTGGCCATGGACAGTAAGGCCATAGGGGGTGGTTCAGTGTAAAAGGTAGAAGGTGAGTATAACCAGAACAGAATAGTATAACAAATACAAAATAAAATTTAAGTGTGTCGGATAAAGTCGAGCCAATCCTGTGGAGAAAGTCATTATGTAGACCAACCTGAGGTAGCTCAGAAGGGTGCCTTGCAGGAGGTCACAGGATCTCAGGGCGGGTTGCGCTGTCTTCGAAACAGCGAGGGGTATTGCGGTATTCCGGTCCAGATGGTCTGAATTGCTTTTGGAGAGTCCTTCCTGCGGCTTCGTTGGTCTAGAGGGCGGTTGTTTGGGGAGGACCTGTGTGGGGAGTTAGGGTGTGCATCAGTGCGTAAAGACCGCAGGAAAGCCTCCGCCTCAGAAGTATCTTGACAGGAGAGTTGATCGTCGGTGAGGGCTTTGAGACGGAGAGTTGTGGAGAAGGCTAGTGTGAATTTCATCTGTCGCTGGTGCAGTTCAGTGCAGATGTGTTGAAAGGCTTTCCTCTTTTTAGAGACTTCTATGGAGTAGTCAGCAAAGATTAGGATTTTGATTCCATCAATTTGAAGAGATCTGGTTTGCTGAACTTCTGCAGGATGAGGGTCTTGTCTGTGTAATTGAGGTACTTGGCGATGATCGGGCGGGGGGTTTTGCGATCGGAAGTGAAGGCTCCCATGCAGTGGGCCCTTTCTACCGTGCAGGGGCCGGGGAGGCCCAAAGCCTCTGGGATGCGTCTGGCACAGAATTCGGTAATGGCTGATGATTGTAATGCTTCTGGTATGCCTACAAATTGCAAATTGCTCCTTCTGGACCTATTCTCTAAATCATCCAGTTTTTAGAGTATGTATTGGTTTGTTTTGTCCTGCGTTTGTTCGGTAGCCTGAGCTTGGTACATGTCCTCCTCCTAACTTGAGAGGTGTTGTTCCACCTCATTGAGCCTAGTAGCATGTTCTTCCAGTTGTTTCTTGAATTGCCGCATCCCAGCATCCACTGCCTTTTCCACTGAGGCAGTTATCATGGGGGCAAGGAGAGCTGCAACCGCCTGAGCTATGTGATCTGTTTCACTGTCTCCCTGGTGTGTGGAGGGGAAGGCATGCTGTGAGGGGAGAGAGGCCTTGTGCGAGGAGGGGGCGGCATGCTGTGAGGGGAGAGAGGCCTGTTGTGAGGAGGGGGAGGCTGTGCATCCGCTCACCTCCATGTCCAGTTCTTCCACCACGGCGTCTGGCAGGGCCAAGACCGGGCCCTCAATTTGTGGCTGGGCCGAGGAGGCTGCAAGTGGCTGGAGGAGGGTTGGACAGGAATTTATAGGCCGTTTTCAGGATCATTCTGCGGGAGCTGTGGGGAGATGCAGTCACTCCATAACCGGAAGTTATTTTTCTATATTATATTTTTGTATCATTGATTGTTTTTTTTGCGCTGCACTTCAAGGTGTTGTGATTACCCTTCAAGTGTTCAGCTGGCAATTAATTGGGTATATTTATTGTGTTTGCAAAGATTGCACCCTTTGCCATAATGATCTACTGTATGTACATTGCAAGGATGCTACCAAACTTTGTTGCAGAGTCCTACCTTTTGTTATTCTTGAGAAATAGCTGTTTGTTGGTCGGTGTCCATGTGCAATGTGAATGGGAGTGGTTTTGGAATTATCAATCAGCTGCTGCATCTGCAGGGCTCTAATGAGGAAAATTGCAGGGCCTGCATCCCTTTACACGTGATTTCCTTTGGAAACATCTCACCAAAAATGCAATTTTTATTGCAAGGGATGCTCAATTGAATTTGTATATTAGTGCAGACTTCTGGGAAAATCAATAAGCCAATCACATAGGCAGGAAATTACATACCTGGGGGGCATTCTGTACGCCATCTGTGTAAGGTAGCCATATTGCATTGCATCCTACAGAGAATTACAGCGCTGCAGTTTGAAAAGGAAAGGTCATTTTTAATATCATTCAATTACATTATAACTTGTGTTGCAATTGTAAATGCTAGATTTTTTTTTTTTTTTTGATAATTTTTTTTCCCACGAAAGTGGAGTTTTAACAAACTACACAGACACAAATTTAGTCATTTATATAACGTCTTTATATGGAAAAAGTCCCTTCCTCACATTTTCATTCCATTTCGTTCATTGACAAAAATTTGAATTCATTTTCATTATAGTTTTCGTCAATTGACGAAAATTCTGAGTAATTTTCGTTTCATTTTTGTCACTGGATAAATGCCACTGACGAAAATTATGACAAAAATATTTTCGTCAACAAAAGCTGAAGGCTCTGATTACGTGACAGAGACTCCAAATTCTCAATTCACATAAGTATGTCTGTGCTCACAAGACAAGTAAACAGGTAATATTACAATTTTACATTACAATTACCCATTAATTCCCAGCTGAGCAGCTGGGAATCAAAGTTCATCACAAGTGATAATAAACTAGTAGACCATGGAATATTACATAGCCAATTATGAACTCTTAATAAATTAAAAAAAATATTTTCAGCATTTTTTAACACTTCTTCTTGTTTCAATTATTTTTATTGAAAAAGTTTTTTATCAAATTACATGAATACAGTCAAACAAAATTATATTGAAAAAAATCTTGTTACAACTGGAAGATCAAACAATAGTAACATTTAAATAATTTTATAACATTTCTTTGTTGTAGCTTGATTTGTATAACTTTTACTGATATAATGTAAATGAGAGATATAAAAGAAGATACGAGTTTCATAGACGAAAAAAGTAAAGATGGAAAAGAGAAGGAAAAGAGAGGGATCTTCCGGGCACCCCAATGGGATCAAGCTGTGCTCGCAGAAGATCCTCCCTTCAGTTGTTATCTAGTGTACAAACCATTAAGCATTGTAGGTATCTGTTATGACAACTCGAAGAATATAGATGTGTATTGATTTATGTAGTTTACCAGCTACAAATAGTCTGATTGTTTATAAGAAAAAAGGCTTACAAAGAGTAATTGGAAGAAAGAAAAAGTTTCCATGGAGACCAGTTATTTTCAAATCTAAGTGAGTTTCCATCCCTATGCGCCAAAATTTTTTCGTATTCTGTTATAGTATTAATTTTTATTTTGATGTCCCTAGCGGTAGGTACATCAATAGATTTCCACCTATACACCAATTCCATTCTTGCTGCTAGCAAAACATGTTTTGCAATACATCTGTATTCAGGTTTAAATTGATCCATATTTATACCTAGAATAGCTTGTTCTATCTTTGGAACCACCTTGCAATTAGTTAATTTTGAGAGCATATCATAAACTTTCCACCAAAATTTCTTGACCTCTGAGCATGACCATAACATATGGGTTAGCGTCCCCACCTGTCCACACCCTCTCCAACATAAGTTTGAGTTATCTTTAGAAAATTTTGCTGCGATGTAAGGGGTATAGTACCATCTTAGCATAAGTTTTTGTGTTAATTTTTCATAGTTGGCACAACTTGAAAATTTGCGATTGTTAGTAATCGCTTGTTTCCACTGGAGATCTGTGAATTCTTTGCCTATTTCTTTTTCCCATTTGGTAATTTGTTTATTTTTTGTAAAAACATCTTTAGAGTGAAGCGAGTTATAAATCACTTTTATTCCTTTCATTTTGGGGTTTTTTGGACTGGAGAAAGGACCATACTTTTTCTACTATGGATATGTGTGTGGCCTTTGTTGTTTGGAAATATGAAGAGATCTGGGTGTACGTTAAGAATTCAGAGTTTGGAAGATTGAATTTCTGTTGTATTGTGCTAAATGGTAGCATCTTATTACCACCAGTGATATCTGTTAAATTCAATATTTTTTTTTCTAGTCCAGTTGTGAAGACTGATGTTGGGAATTATCCATTGTACTGTATCTAAAGGAATGGGTATATTTGTTGTCTGGTAAAAGTCGTTTCCAGTCGTACATATCACCTCCCAGGATTGTATTAATGCTTGCATTGATAGTGGGAAGGGTCTTATACTCTGTTTGTTCACTGTGGCTGCAATTAGGAACGACAATGGTGATAATTTGTTTAACCGTGATGTTTCTAGATGACACCAGGGTTTTGTAAAAGGGGTAGTGAACCAGTTTTTGAGTTGGTCCAGGACTGCTGCTGTGTGATAGTCTTTCAGTATTGGTAAACCCATGCCCCCTACTGTTTTATTTTTGGTTTGAATTTCAGGGGAGCACCTTGGCCTCTTCCCCGCCCATACAAAGTTTGATAATTGTTTTTGCATTAACCTAAAGAAGGATGTTTGGACTGGTATTGTTAGAACTCTGAAGATATATATTAATTTCGGTAAAATTAGCATTTTGTACGCTGCTAATCGGCCTGACCACGTCAAATGGTGTTTCCCAAGTCTGGATAGTTCTGGCTTGAAGGAAGATAGTAATGGGGTATAGTTGATGTTATATATTTTTGATACAGGGTAAGTAAGTTTGATACCTAAGTAGTTAATAGATTCATTTGTCCAAGGATATGGTAGGGGGTTTTTGAGATGATTTCCGAGTTTGTTATGTATATGTATTCCTAGTATGCTGGATTTAGATGCATTAACTTTATAGTAAGAGACCTTGCTGAATTGAGCAAGGACATCGTGTGCTGAAGGTAGCTGAGCTAGCTGGATTTGATAAAGATAAGATGACATCATCTGCAAATAATGAGATTTTGTGTTGACGGTCCTGTGATTTAATACCTTGTATGGATGGATGGGATCTTATCTTCTCCGCTAGTGGTTCCATAAGCATGGTAAATACTATGGGGGATAGGGGGCACCCCTGTCTTGTCCCATTTGTGATGGGAAATGGTTTAGAGAACATACCTTCTGTGTATACAAATGCGGAAGGTGAAGAATATAAAGCCATTATGGCCTTCTGCAATGGGCCCACAAGTTCAAACTTCTCCATAACTTTGGATAAGTACCCCCAGTGCACTCTATCAAAGGCCTTCTCCGCATCTAAAGTCAGAAGCAGAGAAGGCTCTTTGTTTTCCTCAACCAAATGTAGAAGGTTTAACATTCTTCTGGTAGCATCTGTAGTTTGGCGTCCCATTACAAACCCACCTGGTCATAGTTTATCAGTTTGGGTAAAATACTTGACAATCTATTCGCTATCAATTTGGCGTGTAGCTTAACATCTACGTTTAATAAGGATATTGGCCTAAAGTTCTGTTGGAGGTTCGGTTCTTTACCTGGTTTAGGGAGAGTTATGATTGTAGCTGTAAGCATTTCTGGGGGAAATTTTGCTGTGCTTGTGGCAGCTTCAAAAACAGGAAGTAAATGAGGGGTTAGGATGGGGGAGAACAGCTGATAGTATTCTGAGGAATAACCGTCTGGGCCTGGAGCTTTATTGCGGGGGAGGTGCTTGATGGAATTTTCTATTTCTTGTAAAGTAAATGGTTGATTTATACATGATAAATCTTCTTGTGGTATTTTAGGGAGATGTATTGTTTCCAAAAAATCTGATATCAGCACGTCATTGGGCTGGTAAGTGTCTTTTTTAAGGTTGTACAGTTGTTCGTAATAATCGCTAAAAGCATCAGCTATTTATTGTGGGTTGTTAACTTTTCTTTTAGATTTGGGGTTGAGGAGGTACGGTATTTTTTGTTTAATGATTTTTTCTTTTAATTGCGTAGCTAACAACTTCCCTGCTCTATTCCCATATCTATATGTCTGGACTTTTAAAGATCTCAATTGATGGTTATGGTTTGATATCAGAAGTGTTTGCAGTTCCTGTCTGGACCTAAACAGTGCTTCTCTTGTGTCTTGTGTGGATTGCTGTTTGTTTGTGTTTTCTAACTGTTGGATTTTAACTAATAATTCATTCAGCTTTTCGGATCTCTGTCTCCTTGCTCTTGCACTCATCTGTATAAGCAAACCTCTCACATAAACCTTATGTGCATTCCATAACGTGAAAGGATCGCTCACCGAGGGGGCATTGATGGAAAAAAATTCTTTAATTGCTTTTTCAATTTTCGCTAGATTTTGTGGTTGAGATAATGTGAAAATATCATTGCGCCATCTGTTAGCCCTGGTCTCGGCGCAGCGATCCCCCATGACCACAGATATCGGACCATGGTCCGACCATGTAATACAATGCAAATCTGATTTTGTGATCTGTTGCAAGATAAATTTATCTACCAAAAACAAGTCTATTCGAGAATATGTATGGTGTACATTAGAGTAAAATTTTTAATCCTTTTCGGATGAATGTTGGCATCTCCACACATCATACAAACCCGAGGATGAGATGAAACCATTCAGGGTGGATCTGCTTCTTGAATGTTTGGTTTGGCTGGATACATCCAATTCTCTGTTGGGGACAACATTAAAGTCTCCACACATGATGACATGACCTTGTTTCATTGTTGAGACTTTTTTCCAGGTCTTTTTTAGGAATGAAAGTTGTTTGGTGTTTGGGAGGTATATATTCGCCAGAGTAAATTTTTTACCGTTAAGTTCACATACTAAAACTATGAATCTCCCCGAATCGTCCAAATGCACATCCAAACTTTGAAATTGTATTGTGTCTTTAATAGCTATTGCAACTCCCCTTTTTTTTGATGAATAGTTTGCTTGAAAAACATGGGGAAACTGGCGATTTTGAAAAGTAGGTGGTTTAGTCGCAGCAAAATGGGTTTCTTGGAAGCATATTACATCACTGTGAAGATTTTTGGCTTCTTCCCAGGCCATTTGCCGTTTATATGGGCTGTTTTACCCCTTAACATTGAGAGATACAATTTTGATAGGCATGATGAGACTTTTGGTTGTTTTTGATTTCAAGCGGTAAGAAATAGTATAGATTCTGGTTACCTTGAGTCGAGTAAGCAGTGAGAATGAGTCCAGATGGTCGATGTTCAATTGTTGGCAATGTGGTGGTCCGTAAAGTGGGACTTTGAGATGAGAGAATCCTCAGGAGGTTGTTGTTTCGGGTGTGTTGTGATGATAATACGGCGGGTAGAGACCTTGATCAGGTGGTATGGATGGTAGTCCTTTGGAGCACACAGAGATGGAGACGGCTCTTGGAAACTTAAAGAAAACAGTTAATAACAACAGATAGAGTAACAGTACTAACTTGTGATTCTTGAAAGAATCTGTGCGGTAGAAATAACCGCTCAACTGAGGGGTGTTTAACGAGTAAACGAAAAGTGGCAATCCCCTGGGCCATCAGGGATGCAATAGGAGTAGAGATCTCCTAGGAGTAGATTTGGCCTACCTCTTTTTTCTAGCCACTGTTGTCATGAGCATCGGTGTCAGGGATGATGATCTGCCATTCCCGCAGGAGGCGGAGGCCGTCTTTAATGTTAGAAATCACATGTGTTGTTCCTTCTCTTATAATCAAGAGTTTTGCTCGGTATATCCACCGATAGGTGATATGATGGTTGTTTAATGGCTTTGTAATAGAAGCTAGTTGACGCCTTTGCTGCATAGTGAATGCTGATAGGTCAGCATAAAAGGAGAGGTCTTGGAACTCCTCTGGTAGGGAATCGCGATTTCTTGTAGCTGCCATAAACTGATCCTTGACGTGATAAAAGTGGATCCTAACAATAATGTCCCTGGGAAGGTGTGTGGCAATGTGTTTAAGCTTAGGCAGTCTGTGGATGCGATCCACGATTAGTTCATCATGAGGAATTCTGGAAGGGCTGTTTTCAGCATTTGTATGAAGTGAGGTTTCAGGTCTGGAGTTTTAACTGTTTCAGGAATCCCTCGTATTTTAACGTTATTCCTTCTGGACCTGTCTTCTAAATTTGCTAGCTTTAGTTTCATTTGCAGCATGTCGTCATCTCTGTCATTATGGGCATCCACTAGTTCATTAAAGGTGCATGCAAACTCTCCCATCTTTGTTTCAACATGTGAAATTCTCTCATTCACTGATGATATTTCAGACTTAAATTGTCTGGTCAGAGATTGAATATCTGCATGCAGTGTAGATCTTAGAGATATCAGCATATCTTTAAGTGTGGTGTCCATTATTGGTGTGTTAGCAGTGGGGAAGTCAGTTATGGAGTCCTGCAGTTCTCTAGTGTCATCCTGAGATGAGTGCAGGCTTACCTCTTCATCTTCCTCCTCTGTGTGATCCAGCTTTGGCTTGCTTTTGGCTGGGCTAGATGAGGCTGAAGGTGGCAGGAAGTACTGTTCAGCGGTGGGAGAACTGTAAGCTCGACCTGATCGTCTCCCCTGTGCAGCGTTGCTCTGTGAGTGAGAGCCTCGTGTGCCTTTCCCCTGCTTGCCGCTGCCATCTTGCTCTGGAGACCGCCGCTGCCACATAAAGTAATCTGGCAGTTTGTTGGGATAGATATCTTCTTTTCTTTTCCTGGATGTCATCCTGGGGGTTCCCCAAGCTGAACCGCTCTATTGGTGACAAAAATCTAGGCTTTAAGTCACTGTATCAGTGTCTGATGGCCCGTGGCAGAGAGGAGCTCTTTCAGTGAGCGTCCATACACCGCGCCGGATAGCCACGCCCCCCCCCCCTTTAACACCTCTTCTTAACTAAGGAGGCACAAAAATATAATTTAGCAGGCAGAAAAGGGCTATTTTTGATGCAATCAATAAAATCTGAAAACTTAAAAGCATATCTGAATATACGACCAAAAATGTTATATTATGCAGCCTTCCAGTCTATAAATGTGTCTGCTACATTAGTTCTCTTTTTTTCATGCTGCTTTTCCTTTATCAGGAATAAAGGAAAAATCTTGCGAGCCACAATAATCCTATGCCTTATGAAGAACCAACTTAAGTTAAAATACCCAGCTGCAAACGCAGATCACGTATTCATGGCCGTGCACTAAACATAAATAAAAAATTGCACTGCGCTTAGGTGTGCTTCATATGTGTCCGTTCACCATAGCGATACCATATACAATAAAAAATATATATAAAAAAATATATATATAAAAATATATATATATATATATATATATATATATATAAAAATTATCCCCCTGGTGAAGACACGTGATTCCCTGTGTCGAAGACACGTAGGGGAGGGGCCAGGACGGAGCGAACAGCACAGAGCTAGGTTGTGAAAATCCAATACCCCGCAGCACGCCGATTAGCGTTTGTTGGACCTGTATTGTATGGTGCACATTAGCACCTGAAAAATGTGAGTACCCCAGTGTGGGGATTGGGTGAATTTTTTAATAAAATTATTTGGCGATATCACACTATATAGTCCTTTTATCTTTTTGGGATGATGCCTATCGAGCCATAGAGAGCCTGATTGGAGGTCGTTTGTTACTAACCATACTGAGCACAGGGGTGGCTCCATAGCGTGTTTTGACGCAGCTGAACACTATGTCACACGCTCTAAGGTGAGCGCAACCACTTTGGGGGTCACCGAGGCACATCACGGCATGTTTATGGCACTTTGACTCAGCAACTGGATATTTATTTATCTTTTGAACACTCTATGCACAAAAACTTTCTTTGGAACTTTTCTCTGAACACTGTCATATGAAGTTTTTTGGAGGATTTTTCACAAACAAGGATTATGTTGATTTAAATATCACCTGTCACTCATATGGATATATTTGAGTTTTGCATGTGACACTTTATGTAACATACTGTTTTTAGTGCACGTTTTTTTCTCCCTATTTTTCATAGATTGATCTCATGGAGAGTTATTGATCAATAGGTGTTTTTTGCACTTTTTCTGATATATTTGTTTATTTATTTCATGTATGCAGAGCTTATTATAGATTAAGAGAATCCAAATTATTTGCACATTACACTTTAAAAGATAGACAATATAATTTATAAAAAATATATATAAAAATATATATATATATTGTATATGGTATTGCTATGGTGAACGGACACATATGAAGCACACCTAAGCGCAGCGCAATTTTTTATTTATGCTTTTCCTTTATATTCCTGTAGTTCTGTAAATAACACAATCCTTTCCTCAGTCACTACACTCTATCTATAGAGGGAGCCATTGTTGTCATTCAGGCTAAACTTCAAGCTTGTCTTTTGTTTATCTCCATTACATGGAGGGGGGGGGGGTGTATTGTATTTTCTATGATTAGATGTTACAGTCTAAAATCCCATATATTGTACTGCAGCATGAACATGTGAAAGTTTGTGTCACTGGCGCAAAAAAAATATATATATATATATATATATAAAATTAATAAATTATAATTGGATCAGTTAAATTGTCCTATACCATAGGCTTAGGAAAAGGCGAACATGCAATTTGATAGAGACTAAACTTTAAGTACATCGATATCCCTTAGATGGAATGTGTCTAATCTGCCTCCTGCTCCTTGTAATTAGAGATGGGCCGAACACCCCCCTGTTTGGTTTGCAACAGAACTACCGAACAGGGGAAAAGTTCTAACCCGAATGAAGTCAGCTGAACAGGAAAGATCACAAGTGCCCATTTTGAAGGCTTATATGCAAGTAATTGGCCATAAAACGGGTATGGGGGTCTGAGTACTGCCCTGGGGGACATGTATGTAGCAAAATCTCTAACCTCTTCCAGTCTAATGAGAACTTTCCAAGCCAGAGATAGCTGACATCCTTCAATATGTAGTGGGTTGTGAGGCATAGTGGGTGCAAAGGTGGTAAAAGTCATTGGGCGCCAGACACTTCTTGGATGCAAAAGAGGTTTTATTTCTTTTAACAGTCCTTTTTATATTTTGCAAGGGAAAGAGGGTTAGGGCCAGGACACCCTTAAGTGGTTGCAATTTCAATAGGCAGACTCAGAGACTTTCAAGCTTCATCCCTGCTAACCGGCTTGGTCCCTGGCTTGACACACAAGGCTGCTCGGCAAGCATCACCTCTGCTGGTTGGGTCCCTGACTTGATCACCGCTTGAAGTTTCCTGATTCTCCACTGTGCCCATTTGGTTGTGAATACTGCTCCGCTACTTGCTTCAGTTACTCACTGTGGTCCCTGGTAAAGGTGGTTGGCCCCTTAGTGGCGACAGCTTACCTTCTCCCTGCGACCACGACAGGTTCTCCGGCTGGCAGAACTGTCATTTTTGGTTGGACTGCAAGCCGCAGTCCCAACCCTGCACTGCCCTCTTACTTCTGGATAGGCCCTCACACAGCCTAGCAGCCAGATACCCCCAGGATAAGCCCAATCTCCAGCCTAGCAGCCCAGGGAAAAGTCCACAAGTCCACCAAGACAGCAGTCCGGGTGGCACAGAACAGAGATCACCTGATGCCACCCGAAAATTCTGGCTGAGATATCCCATATACCCAAAACTTGACCTTGAAATGTCCTTCTCACATCTAATGCCACCAAGTGCCCGACCATCTAGTGGCAGAAGAGAAAGGTACCACAAGGCCAAACTTAGGGAGAAATCAATGGATCTCTAACAACTAACAATCTACAGTAGCTAACCCTGGCAAGCAATTTGGTGAGGAGCTCCCTGACTAAACTCTAGGGCACTACATGTACCAATGCAATTCTTTTTTCTTTTAAAACAATTGTTTTTTCCGGAGCAGTGATTTTAATGATGCTCAAAGTGCAGCAATAAAAATGAAAAAATCATTTAATTATAGTGCCTGGGGGGTCCTCTTAGTCTGCCTGTAAAGTGGTGCATCTGTAGCATGTATAGAACATGCTGCAGCAAAAATGTAATTTCTAAAGAAAAAAAATGAGTCAAATCACATTTACATTGACTCACGGTTTTGATTGCTGGCACCCGGCTATTGAAAAAAAGAAGAAAAAAATTCAAACCAGGCCCTTATCCAAGCAAGCAGCCTGCGACAGCCTTGTGACATCACGGACAAAAAGGATAAAGGGATTGTCAAAAACTGTCCCTGTGTTTTTATTACTTTTTTACACTGTTTTGGTGAATGGGTACCCCATACTCATTCATATGGGGGGCTGGGATCTTGGAGCTTCCAGATTATGATAAGTCCCCCATTGCATACCCCCACAACCACAGCCCAGGGTTGTGGGGAAGAGATTCTTGTATGGGTCCCCCTGCCCCAAAGCACCCACCCCCCAATGTTGAGGGCATGTGGCCTGGTATGGTTTAGAAGGGAGGGCGCTCGCTTATCCCCCCTCCCTTTCCTGACCTGCCAGGCTGTGTGCTCAGATAAGGGTCTGGTATGGATTTTGGGGGGTCCAAGGCCAATTTTCTTTTTTTTTAAATGGCGTGGGGTCTCCGCCAAAATCCATGCCAGGCCATCATCTGAGTATACTGCCTGGCAGGTCAGGAAAGGGGGAGGAGCAAGTGCCCCCCCCCCCTTCTGAACCATATCAGGCCACATTCCCTCAACATAGGGGGGTGGGTGCCTTGGTGCGGGGAGGCTCTGCACCCCCCCCCCCACCCCAAAGCACCTTTTCCCCATGTTGATGGGGACAAGAGTCTCTTCCCCACAACCCTGGCCAGTGGTTGTGGGGGTGTGTGGGCAGGGGGCTTATCAGAATCTGGAAGCCCCTTTTAACAAGGGGCCCCCAGATCCTAGCCCCTCCCCTATCCATGTGAATGAGTATGCTGGATGAGGGTGAAAATGAATTATCTGGAAGTGGAAGAGTAAGGAAGGAAGTATGGAAAGTCTATTCTACATTGTATTAAGAGAAATTTACATAACCGGGTGGCCCCGCCCCTCTGACACCCCGGGAAAACCATAGGGAAGTCCCCGTGCGTCAGTGGGGGCGGGGTCACCCAGGAACGTAAAGGTGTGGCCCCGCCCTCAGTTATAAAAGAACTGTCAAAGCAAAGACACGTTATACGGCGGGAGCCTCCCATGTAGGAGGGTCGGTCGCGTTTTTTGGTTTTTTTTTCGGTCCGTCAGCAGAGCAAGAGGAGAAGAAGAAGACTTTGTGGGACATTTTTATTTTTTTATTATTTAATAAGGGACTTGTCCCAAGCCGTGTCTTGTCATTTTTACCATTTTGACACTTTTTTTGTTAAAAGGTAGGGGTACATTTGTACCCCGTTACCATTTCACACAAGGGGGGAGGCCGGAATCTGGGGGTCCCCTTGTTAAAGGGGGCTTCCAGATTCTGATAAGAATCCCACAGACCCCCCACAACCACCGGGCAAGGGTTGTGGGGATGAGGCCCTTGTCCCCATCAACATGGGGACAAGGTGCTTTGGGGGGCTACCCCAAAGCACCCTCCCCATGTTGAGGGCATGTGGCCTGGTACGGTTCAGGAGGGGGGGTGCTCTCTCGTCCCCCCCTCTTTTCTTTTGGCCTGCCAGGTTGCGTGCTCGGATAAGGGTCTGGTATGGATTTTTAGGGGGACCCCCACACCATTTTTTTCTCTTAATTTTGGGGCGGGGTTCACCTTAAAATCCATATCAGACCTGAAGGGTCTGGTATGGATTTTGAGGGGGACCCCCATGCCATTTTTTTTAAATTTTTGGCGTGGGGTTCCCCTTAATATCCATACTAGACATGAAGGGCTTGGTATGGAATTTAGGGGGACCCCCACACAATTTTTTTTTTTGGTTCGGGGTTCCCTTTAACCACTTGACGACCGCCTCACGCCGATGTACGTCGGCAAAGCGGCACGGACAGGCAAAATCACGTACATGGTACGTGATTTGCCTTCCGCGGGTGGGGGGTCCGATCGGACCCCCCCCGCCGCCCGAGGCGGTCCCGTTTTGTCCCCCGGCGATCGGAGACGAGGGGGAGGCCATCCGTTCGTGGCCCCCCCCTCGCGATCGCCGCCGGCCAATGGGAACACTCCTTTGCTGCTGTATGCTAAACAGCAGCAAAGGAAATGATGTCATCTCCCCTCGGGTCGGTAGTTTCCGTTCCGGCCCGAGGAGAGACGACATGTAAGTAAGTGCACCAACACACACACACACAGTAGAACATGCCAGGCACACATTACACCCCGATCCCCCCCCCGATCGCCCCCCGATCCCCCCCCAATCACCCCCCCCCCCTGTCACAAACTGACACCAGCAGTTTTTTTTTTTTTTTCTGATTACTGCTAGGTGTCAGTTTGTGACAGTTACTGTGTTAGCACAGTTACTGTTACCCCCCTGTAGGTCTAGGGTACCCCCCTAACCCCCCCTAATAAAGTTTTAACCCCTTGATCACCCCCCGTCACCAGTGTCACTAAGCGATCATTTTTCTGATCGCTGTATTAGTGTCGCTGGTGACGCTAGTTAGGGAAGTAAATATTGAGGTTCGCCGTCAGCGTTTTATAGCGTCGGGGACCCCCCTATACTACCTAATAAATGTTTTAACCCCTTGATTGCCCCCTAGTTAACCCTTTCACCACTGATCACCGTATAACCGTTACGGTTGACGCTGGTTAGTTTGTTTATTTTTTATAGTGTCAGGGCACCCGCCGTTTATTACCGAATAAAGGTTTAGCCCCCTAATCGCCCGGCGGTGATATGCGTCGCCCCAGGCAGCGTCAGATTAGCGCCAGTACCGCTAAAACCCACGCACGCAGCATGCGCCTCCCTTAGTGGTATAGTATCTGATCGGATCAATATCTGATCCGATCAGATCTATACTAGCGTCCCCAGCAGTTTAGGGTTCCCAAAAACGCAGTGTTAGCGGGATCAGCCCAGATACCTGCTAGCACCTGCGTTTTGCGCCTCCGCCCGGCCCAGCCCACCCAAGTGCAGTATCGATCGATCACTGTCACTTACAAAACACTAAACGCATAACTGCAGTGTTCACAGAGTCAGGCCTGATCCCTGCGATCGCTAACAGTTTTTTTGGTAGCATTTTGGTGAACTGGCAAGCACCAGCCCCAGGCAGCGTCAGGTTAGCGCCAGTACCGCTAACACCCACGCACGCACCGTACACCTCCCTTAGTGGTATAGTATCTGAACGGATCAATATCTGATCCGATCAGATCTATACTAGCGTCCCCAGCAGTTTAGGGTTCCCAAAAACGCAGTGTTAGCGGGATCAGCCCAGATACCTGCTAGCACCTGCGTTTTGCCCCTCCGCCTGGCCCAGCCCAGACCACCCAAGTGCAGTATCGATCGATCACTGTCACTTACAGAACACTAAACGCATAACTGCAGCGTTCGCAGAGTCAGGCCTGATCCCTGCGATCGCTAACAGTTTTTTTGGTAGCGTTTTGGTGAACTGGCAAGCACCAGCCCCAGGCAGCGTCAGGTTAGCGCCAGTACCGCTAACACCCACGCACGCACCGTACACCTCCCTTAGTGGTATAGTATCTGATCGGATCAATATCTGATCCGATCAGATCTATACTAGCGTCACCAGCAGTTTAGGGTTCCCAAAAACGCAGTGTTAGCGGGATCAGCCCAGATACCTGCTAGCACCTGCGTTTTGCCCCTCCGCCCGGCCCGGCCCAGCCCACCCAAGTGCAGTATCGATCGATCACTGTCACTTACAGAACACTAAACGCATAACTGCAGCGTTCGCAGAGTCAGGCCTGATCCCTGCGATCGCTAACAGTTTTTTTGGTAGCGTTTTGGGGAACTGGCAAGCACCAGCGGCCTAGTACACCCCGGTCGTAGCCAAACCAGCACTGCAGTAACACTTGGTGACGTGGCGAGTCCCATAAGTGCAGTTCAAGCTGGTGAGGTGGCAAGCACAAGTAGTGTCCCGCTGACACCAAAAAGACAAACACAGGCCCGTCGTGCCCATAATGCCCTTCCTGCTGCATTCGCCAATCCTAATTGGGAACCCACCGCTTCTGCAGCGCCAGTACTTCCCCCATTCACATCCCCAACCAAATGCAGTGGGCTGCATGAGAGGCATTTTTATGTCCTCCCGAGTACCCCTACCCAGCGAACACCCCAAAAAAGATGTTGTGTCTGCAGCTAGCGCGGATATAGGCGTGACACCCGCTATTATTGTCCCTCCTGTCCTGACAATCATGGTCTTTGCATTGGTGAATGTTTTGAACGCTACCATGCACTAGTTGAGTATTAGCGTAGGGTACAGCATTGCACAGACTAGGACACACTTTCACAGGGTCTCCCAAGATGCCATCGCATTTTGAGAGACCCGAACCTGGAACCGGTTACAGTTATAAAAGTTAGTTACAAAAAAAGTGTAAAAAAAAAAAATATATAAAATAAAAAAAAATAGTTGTCGTTTTATTGTTCTCTCTCTCTCTATTCTCTCTCTCTATTGTTCTGCTCTTTTTTTACTGTATTCTATTCTGCAATGTTTTATTGTTATTGTTATTATGTTTTATCATGTTTGTTTTTCAGGTATGTAATTATTTATACTTTACTGCGCTTTATTGTTAACCATTGTTAACCATTTTTTTGTCTTCAGGTACGCCATTCACGACTTTGAGTGGTTATACCAGAATGATGCCTGCAGGTTTAGGTATCATCTTGGTATCATTCTTTTCAGCCAGCGGTCGGCTTTCATGTAAAAGCAATCCTAGCGGATTTCTTTTTTCAATTTTCAAAACTTTGTGACAAAAAGTGAGGTCTGCAAAATACTCACTATACCTCTCAGCAAATAGCTTGGGGTGTCTACTTTCCAAAATGGTGTCATTTGGGGGGGTTTTGTGCCACCTGGGCATTCCATGGCCTCCGAAACTGTGATAGGCAGTGAAGAGTGAAATCAAAAATTTACACTCTTAGAAATCCTGAAGGCGGTGATTGGTTTTCGGGGCCCCGTACGCGGCTAGGCTCCCAAAAAGTCCCACACATGTGGTATCCCCATACTCAGGAGAAGCAGCTGAATGTATTTTGGGGTGCAATTCCACATAGGCCCATGGCCTGTGTGAGCAATATATCATTTAGTGACAACTTTTTGTAAATATTTTTTTTTTTTTTTTTTTTTGTCATTTTTCAATCACTTGGGACAAAAAAAAAAAATATTCAATGGGTTCAACATGCCTCTCAGCAATTTCCTTGGGGTGTCTACTTTCCAAAATGGGGTCATTTGGGGGGTTTTGTACTGCCCTGCCATTTTAGCACCTCAAGAAATGACATAGGCAGTCATAAACTAAAAGCTGTGTAAATTACAGAAAATGTACCCTAGTTTGTAGACGCTGTAACTTTTGCGCAAACCAATAAATATACGCTTATTGACATTTTTTTTACCAAAGACATGTGGCCGAATACATTTTGGCCTAAATGTATGACTAAAATTTAGTTTATTGGATTTTTTTTATAACAAAAAGTAGAAAATATCATTTTTTTTCAAAATTTTCGGTCTTTTTCCGTTTATAGCGCAAAAAATAAAAACCGCAGAGGTGATCAAATACCATCAAAAGAAAGCTCTATTTGTGGGAAGAAAAGGACGCAAATTTCGTTTGGGTACAGCATTGCATGACCGCGCAATTAGCAGATAAAGCGACGCAGTGCCAAATTGGAAAAAGACCTCTGGTCCTTAGGCAGCATAATGGTCCGGGGCTCAAGTGGTTAATATCCATACCAGACCCAGAGGGACTGGTAATGGACTGGGGGGGGGGGGATCCCATGCCGTTTTTTTTCTATGACTTCTTTTATCAGTATTGCCGGGACTGACAATTCATTATAGCAGCGGATAGTTTTAACCACTTCAGCCCCGGAAGGATTTACCCCCTTCCTGACCAGAGCACTTTTTACAATTCGGCACTGCGTCGCTTTAACTGCTAATTGCGCGGTCATGCAATGCTCTACCCAAACGAAATTTGCGTCCTTTTCTTCCCACAAATAGAGCTTTCTTTTGATGGTATTTGATCACCTCTGCCGTTTTTATTTTTTGCGCTATAAACTGAAAAAGACTGAAAATTTTGAAAAAAAATTATATTTTCTACTTTTTGTTATAAAAAAAATCCAATAAACTAAATTTTAGTCATACATTTAGGCCAAAATGTATTCGGCCACATGTCTTTGGTAAAAAAAATGTCAATAAGCGTATATTTATTGGTTTGCGCAAAAGTTATAGCGTCTACAAACTAGGGTACATTTTCTGGAATTTACAAAGCTTTTAGTTTATGACTGCCTATGTCATTTCTTGAGGTGCTAAAATGGCAGGGCAGTACAAAACCCCCCCAAATGACCCCATTTTGGAAAGTAGACACCCCAAGGAAATTGCTGAGAGGCATGTTGAACCCATTGAATATTTTTTTTTTTGTCCCAAGTGATTGAATAATGACAAAAAAAAAAAAATTTACAAAAAGTTGTCACTAAATGATATATTGCTCACACAGGCCATGGGCATATGTGGAATTGCACCCCAAAATACATTCAGCTGCTTCTCCTGAGTACGGGGATACCACATGTGTGGCACTTTTTGGGAGCCTAGCCGCGTACGGGGCCCCGAAAACCCAGCACCACCTTCAGGATTTCTAAGGGCATACATTTTTGATTTTACTCCTCACTACCTATCACAGTTTTGAAGGCCATAAAATGCCAAGATGGCACAAACCCCCCCCCCAAATGACCCCATTTTGGAAAGTAGACACCCCAAGTTATTTGCTGAGAGGCATGGTGAGTATTTTGCAGCTCTCATTTGTTTTTGAAAATGAAGAAAGACCAGAAAAAAAAAATTTTTTTTTCTTTTTTCAATTTTCAAAACTTTGTGACAAAAAGTGAGGTCTGCAAAATACTCACTATACCTCTCAGCAAATAGCTTGGGGTGTCTACTTTCCAAAATGGGGTAATTTGGGGGGGGTTTGTGCCACCTGGGCATTCCATGGCCTCCGAAACTGTGATAGGCAGTGAAGAGTGAAATCAAAAATTTACGGCCTTAGAAAGCCTGAAGGCGGTGCTTGGTTTTCGGGGTCCCGTGCGCGGCTAGGCTCCCAAAAAGTCCCACACATGTGGTATCCCCGTACTCAGGAGAAGCAACAGAATTTATTTTGGGGTATAATTTCACATATTCCCATGGCATGTTTGAGCAATATAACATTTAGTGACAACTTTGTGCAAAAAAAAAAAAAAAAAAAAAAAATTTGTCTCTTTCCCGCTACTTGTGTCACAATATAAAATATTCCATGGACTCGACATGCCTCTCAGCAAATAGCTTGGGGTGTCTACTTTCCAAAATGGGGTCATTTGGGGGGGGTTTGAACTGTCCTGGCATTTTATGCACAACATTTAGAAGCTTATGTCACACATCACCCACTCTTCTAACCACTTGAAGACAAAGCCCTTTCTGACACTTTTTGATTACATGAAAAAATTATTTTTTTTTGCAAGAAAATTACTTTGAACCCCCAAACATTATATATTATTTTAAAGCAAATGCCCTACAGATTAAAATGGTGGGTGTTTCATTTTTTTTTTTTTCACACAGTATTTGCGCAGCGATTTTCAAACGCATTTTTTGGGGAAAAAACACACTTTTTTAAATTTTAATGCACTAAAACACACTATATTGCCCAAATGTTTGATGAAATAAAAAAGATGATCTTAGGCCGAGTACATGGATACCAAACATGACATGCTTTAAAATTGCGCACAAACGTGCAGTGGCAACAAAATTAATACATTTTTAAAAGCCTTTAAAAGCCTTTACAGGTTACCACTTTAGATTTACAGAGGAGGTCTACTGCTAAAATTACTGCCCTCGATCTGACCTTCGCGGTGATACCTCACATGCATGGTGCAATTGCTGTTTACATTTGACGCCAGACCGCCGCTTGCGTTCGCCTTAGCGCGAGAGCAGGGGGGACAGGGGTGCTTTTTATTTATTTATTTTTTTTCTTTATTATTTTTTTGCTTTTTTATCTTATTTTTAAACTGTTCCTTTCATTTTTTTTTTTTTTAAATCATTTTTATTGTTATCTCAGGGAATGTAAATATCCCCTATGATAGCAATAGGTAGTGACAGGTACTCTTTTTTGAAAAAATTGGGGTCTATTAGACCCTAGATCTCTCTGCCCTCAAAGCATCTGACCACACCAAGATCGGTGTGATAAAATGCTTCCCCAATTTCCCAATGGCGCTATTTACATCCGGCGAAATCTAAGTCATAAAATGCTCGTAGCTTCCGGTTTCTTAGGCCATAGAGATGTTTGGAGCCACTCTGGTCTCTGATCAGCTCTATGGTCAGCTGGCTGAATCACCGGCTGCATTCTCAGGTTCCCTGTTGAGACAGGAGAGCCAGAGAAAAACACGGAAGACGGTGGGGGGGGGGGGCATTCCCTCCCACTGCTTGTAAAAGCAGTCTAGAGGCTAATTAGCCGCTAGGATTGCTTTTACATGAAAGCCGACCGCTGGCTAAAAAGAATGATACCAAGATGATACCTAAACCTGCAGGCATCATTCTGGTATAACCACTCAAAGTTGTGAATGGCGTACCTGAAGACAAAAAAATGGTTAACAATAAAGCACAGTAAACGGTAAAGTATAAAAAATTGCATACCTGAAAAGCAAACATGATAAAACATAATAACAATAAAACATTGCAGAATAGAATACAGTAAAAAAGAGCAGAACAATAGAGAGAGAAAATAGAGAGAGAGAACAATAAAACGACAACTATTTTTTTTTATTTTTGTTTGTGGTTTTTTTTTTTTTTACACTTTTTTTTTGTAACTGTAACTTTTATAACTGTAACCGGTTCCAGGTTCGGGTCTCTCAAAATGCGATGGCATCTTGGGAGACCCTGTGAAAGTGTGCCTAGTCTGTGCAATGCTGTACCCTACGCTAATACTCAACTAGTGAATGGTAGCGTTCAAAACATTCACCAATGCAAAGACCAGGATTGTCAGGACAGGAGGGACAATAATAGCGGGTGTCACGCCTATATCCGCGCTTGCTGCAGACACAACATCTTTTTTGGGGGGGTTCGTTGGGTAGGGGTACTTGGGAGGATATATAAATGCCTCTCATGCAGCCGACTGCATTTGGTTGGGGATGTGAATGGGGGAAGTACGGGCGCTGCAGAAGCGGTGGGTTCCCAATTAGGATTGGCGAATGCAGCAGGAAGGGCACTATGGGCGCGACGGGCCTGTGTTTGTCTTTTTGGTGGCAGCGGGACACTACTTGTGCTTGCCACCTCACCAGCTTGAACTGCACTTATGGGACTCGCCACGTCACCAAGTGTTACTGCAGTGCTGGTTTGACTACGACCGGGGTGTACTAGGCCGCTGGTGCTTGCCAGTTCACCAAAAACAAGTGACAGTGATTGATCGATACTGCACTTGGGTGGGCTGGACTGGGCTGGGCCGGGCGGAGGGGCAAAACGCAGGTGCTAGCAGGTATCTGGGCTGATCCCGCTAACACTGCGTTTTTGGGAACCCTAAACTGCTGGGGACGCCAGTATAGATCTGATTGGATCAGATATTGATGCGTTCAGATACTATACCACTAAGGGAGGTGTATGCTGCGTGCGTGGGTGTTCGCGGTACTGGCGCTAATCTGACGCTGCCTAGGGCGACGCATATCACCGCCGGGCGATCAGGGGGCTAAACCTTTTTTCGGTAATAAACGGCGGGTGCCCTGACACTATAAAAAATAAACGAACTAACCAGCGTCACCCGTAACGGTTATACGGTGATCAGTGGTAAAAGGGTTAACTAGGGGGCCATCAAGGGGTTAAAACATTTATTAGATAGTATATGGGGGTCCCTGTCGCTATAAAACACTGACGGCGAACCTAAATATTTACGTCCCTAACTAGCGTCACCAGCGACACTAATACAGCGATCAGAAAAATGATCGCTTAGCGACACTGGCGACAGGGGGTGATCAAGGGGTTAAAACTTTATTAGGGGGGGTAAGGGGGGTACCCTAGACCTACAGGGGGCTAAACCTTTATTTGGTAATAAACGGCGGGTGCCCTGACACTATAAAAAATAAACGAACTAACCAGCGTCACCCGTAACGGTTATATGGTGATCAGTGGTGAAAGGGTTAACTAGGGGGCAATCAAGGGGTTAAAACATTTATTAGGTAGTATATGGGGGTCCCTGTCGCTATAAAACACTGACGGCGAACCTAAATATTTACGTCCCTAACTAGCGTCACCAGCGACACTAATACAGCGATCAGAAAAATGATCGCTTAGTGACACTGGTGAGGGGGGGTGATCAAGGGGTTAAAACTTTATTAGGGGGGGTAAGGGGGGTACCCTAGACCTACAGGGGGGTAACAGTCACTACCCTAACACTGCTAACTGTCACAAACTGACACTATGCAGTAATCAGGAAAAAAAAAAAAAAAAAACCTGCTTGGTGTCAGTTTGTGACAGGGGGGGGGTGATTGGGGGGGGATCGGGGGGCGATCGGGGGGGATCGGGGGTGTAATGTATGCCTGGCATGTTCTACTGTGTGTGTGTGTGTGTTGGTGCACTTACATGTCATCTCCCCTCGGCGCTGGAACGGAAACTCCCGAGCCGAGGAGAGATGACATCACATCCTCTGCCTCTGTGTACTATACAGAGGCAGGGGATGTTTCTCATTGGCTGGGAGCGATCGCGAGGGGGGGGCCACGATCGGATGGCCTCCCCCTCGTCTCTCATCGCTTTCAACCAAATACCGACCGCAGCTGGCACCGGGGGGGGGGGTCCGATCACCTGCCCGCGCCGCTCTGCTCACGTATATAGGCGTGAGGCGGTCGGCAAGTGGTTACATGTCTTTTTAAAAATGTCATTTTGCCCTCGGACTGTTCTAAACACAGGAAACATGCGCCCTTTACAGGCATACTATAGACACCCCCAGGTACAAAATTTAAGGTAATATTTCACTTTTATTGTTTCACTTTAAGCATTATTAAAATCACTGCTCCCGAAAAAATGTCAGTTTTTAAAACTTTTTTTTGCATTGATACATGTCCCATGGGACAGGACCCAGGTCCCCAAACACTTTTTATGACAATACCATGCATATAAGCCCTTAAAATTAGCACTTTTGATTTCTCCCATAGACTTTTAAAGGGTGTTCCGCAGCTTTTAAATTTGCCACGAACACCCCAAATTGTTCGCTATTCGGTGAACAGGTGAACACCCGATGTTCGAGTCGAACTTACGTTCGACTCGAACATCGGTCTCATCCATACATTGGAGTATGAAAAAGAGAAAATCACTGAGAAGTGATAAATTGCCTGTAGAATGTTATTGTGACTTTTGGAAGATTATAGGAGACGGGTTGATTTACTAATACTGGAGACTGCAAAATGTGGTGCAGCTGTGCATGGTAGCCAATCAGCTTCCAGGTTTTTGGCTGGGTTCACACTGGTGCGACACGACAGCCGTCCTACTTTGGATCAGACTTTGCCCTGCGACATGAAGCCGGCATGTGTCCCACTTTCAATGAACGGGGATCCGACTGGGATCCCCGCCAATGCCCGGCACTGTGTTTGGTATGAATCTTTAGGGGGAACTCTGCGCCAAATTTGAAATAAAAACCGGCATGTGTTCCCCCTCCATGAGCATACCAGGCCCTTGGGTCTGGTATGGACCTTAAGGGGAACCCCCTATGACGAAAAAAACGCGTGGGGGTCCCCCCAAATCCATACCAGACCCTTATCCGAGCACGCAGCCCGGCCGGACAGAAATGGGGGTGGGGACGAGCGAGCGCCCCCCCTCCTGAACCGTACCAGGCCGCATGCCCTCAACATGGGGGGGTTGGTGCCTTGGGGGAGCGGGGCGCGCTGCGGGCCCCCCCACCCCAAAGCACCTTGTTCCCATGTTGATGAGGACAAGGGCCTCTTCCCGACAACCCTGGCCGTTGGTTGTCGGGGTCTGCGGGCAGAGGGCTTATCGGAATCCGGGAGCCTCCTTTAATAAGGGGGCCCCCAGATCCCGGCCCCCCACCCTATGTGAATGAGTATGGGGTACATGGTACCCCTACCCATTCACCTAGGGAAAAAGTGTCAATACAAAAAAACACTACACAGACTTTTAAATTAATTTATTAGACAGCTCCGGGGTCTTCTTCCGACTTCGGGGGTCTCTCCGGTTCTTCTCCGGGTCTTCTGCCGGGCTCCTCCGCTCTCTTCTGCTCTTTTGCCGCTCTTTTGCTATAGCGGAGGAGCCCGGTCTGCTGCCTTCTTCTCTGCGGGGGTCTCTCCGGTTCTTCTCCACGCTCTCCAGATCTTCTGCCGGGCTCCTCCGCTCTCTTCTGCTCTTTTGCCGCTCTTTTGCTATAGCGGAGAAGCCCCGTCTTCGGTCTTCTGCCCTCTTCTCTTCTTCTGATGTTGACACAACGCTCTCTCTGGCTGGAATGCTCTCTGTGCGCTCTGCTGTGGCTTATATAGGCGGTGACCCCGCCCCCTTATGCCGTCACAATCCCTGGGCATGCTGGGATTGTGACGGCATAAGGGGGCGTGGTCATCGGGTGATGACCACGCCCCCTAAAATGTCACAGTCCCAGCATGCCCAGGGACTGTGATGGCATAAGGGGGCGGGGTCACCGCCTATATAAGCCATATAGCGTTGTGTCAACATCAGAAGAAGAGAAGAGGGCAGAAGGCAGAAGACCGAAGACCGGGCTTCTCCGCTATAGCAAAAGAGCGGCAAAAGAGCAGAAGAGAGCGGAGGAGCCCGACAGAAGATCTGGAGAGCGTGGAGAAGAACCGGAGAGACCCCCTAAAAGAAGAAGGCAGCAGACCGGGCTCCTCCGCTATAGCAAAAGAGCAGCAGAGAGCGGAGGAGCCCGGCAGAAGACCCGGAGAGCGCGGAGAAGAACCGGGGAGACCCCGAAGTCGGAAGAAGACCCCCGGAGCTGTCTAATAAATTACTTTAAAAATCTGTGTAGTGTTTTTTTTTTAATTGACACTTTTTCCCTAGGTGAATGGGTAGGGGTACGATGTACCCCATACTCATTCACATAGGGTGGGGGACCGGGATCTGGGGGCCCCCTTATTAAAGGGGGCTCCCGGATTCCGATAAGCCCCCCCGCCCGCAGACCCCGACAACCAACGACCAGGGTTGTCGGGAAGAGGCCCTTGTCCTCATCAACATGGGGACAAGGTGCTTTGGGGTGGGGAGGCCCGCAGCGCGTCCCCCTCCCCCAAGGCACCAACACCCCCATGTTGAGGGCATGCGGCCTGGTACGGTTCAGGAGGGGGGGGGGCGCTCGCTCGTCCCCACCCCCATTCCTGACCGGCCGGGCTGCGTGCTCGGATAAGAGTCTGGTATGGATTGGGGGGGACCCCCACGCCGGTTTTTCGGCATAGGGGGTTCCCCTCAAGGTCCATACCAGACCTAAGGGCCTGGTATGCTCTTGGGGGGGGGGGACCCATGCCGGTTTTTTATTTAAAATTTGGCGCGGATTTCCCCCTCAAGATCATCTGAGCACAAGTCGCATGCCAAAGTCGGATCATGCGAGACGGCGATCCGACTTTGATCCGACTTCAATGATAGTCAATGGGCTGAAGTAGGATCAAAGTCGGACCAAAGTAGTACAGGGAGCATTTCTAAAGTCGGAACGACTTGTGTCGGACCAGTTAGGACGGCTCCCATAGGGAAACATTGGATTTCACACGTCATGCGACATGAGCTCCCAATGTCGGAGCGTTTGTCGGACCAGTGTGAACCCAGCCTTTGGGTCAAGGCTTAATTAAACAAGCTGAAGTTAGAAGCTGATTGTCTACCATGCACAGCTGCACCAGATTTTTCACTCTCCTGTTTTAGTAAATCAACCCCTCTGTATGTGTGTGTGAAAGCACTGGAAAGTGGTAGGTTGCTTGCATTAATATCTGATAGTATGACTGTATAATTATATAAAAAAGAGGAAACAAAGAATTGAAGACCTATATTGTTGTTTTATATGGATTATAGGATAATAGCAAAAATGGTGGCAAATAGATCGACGGATGTGATTGATAAGATGATGGGTGAAGAGCATGAGCATACTATGCCAGGGAGAACGATAGCAGAGAGTTTGTGTATTTGAAGGATGCATTATGGTGGTGAAAGGATAGAAAGTAGGTGATGGCTGTGTTTACAACCGATTTGGGCATATGATAGAGTGGTACAGGCATTTCTGTTTAATATTTTTTTAAGAACAGGGAGCCAGATAGGATGGTTTGGTGGGTTAAGTGTATGTATAGAGGAATGGTGTATAGAGTGCAATGGTTGACAAAGAAGATAGATTAGGTGTAAGGCAGGGGCTTCCTCTGTCTCCTGTATTGTTTGTGCGATTGAGCCTTTTTTTCAAATGTTGGAGAAGGACTTGTGAGGGGGTAGAGGTGCCAGGAAAAAGGGTAAAATATCTGAGTGTGATTGGGTATATTGATAATGTGACTGTGAGTTTTGTGGGATTAAAGTACAACTAAAAGCATAACTTTTATCAGCTTTGGATAAAGTGGAGAGGGATTAGAACTCCTGTCAGTTTTTATTGCTGTCTGTGCCCCCATTAGGAAGATTCATCCTCTTTATTCTTCCTATTTACAATTATCATTGAAAGTGAAAGCAAAGAAAATCACTAATTTTGGGTTGTCCCCAGAAAAGTAAGGGGAAGGGAAATTTTCCAATGAGGACATTAGTTCTGGTGACCTGGGGGTCCACCGGGAATTCCCTTAATTTGCAGGGATTTCTTTTCACTTCCTGTTTAGCTATGGGACAGGAAGTGAAGGGAAATCACTGAAATGGGACACAGATGGTGAAAAAACAGGGGTTATAACCCTCCCTTGCTCTATCCAAAATGAAAAAAAAAGGGTTTTGCCTATAATTCTACTTTAAGCAGGGTGAAATTGTGAGTCGGTGTGTTTTGTATGGCGAGTGGTTTTAATAATATTTGGGAAAAGCAAATGTAAATTTTTGAAAAGATTGGAAAGATATCAATCAGTGTGGCAGAAAGATAGAAGAGTGCGCATCAGCCTGGTGCGTTATCAGGCGAAAAACAACCAAAACCACTATTTGTGCCCCCAGATGGGCTATGATGGCACCACAAAGGTCTGCAGAGTTTTGACGCATTTCAAGGGTGTCCCCTCTTCCTTAGAGCTAAATGTCTGCTTCCCCATGTGTTCTTATATACTATAAATCGGGAGTCAGCAACCAGTAGATCGTGGACAGGTGACTGGTAGATCGCAGTCTGGGCTTGCTGATCTGCCATTCCAGAGCATCAAACAGATTGCAATGCAGAAGGACTACTTGTAAAGTTAGAGCTGTAGTAGGGAGCAAGAGCCCCATAAGCTGCCTTCTCTGTAGTGCCCAGCTCCTGTCACATGCAGAGTGATACCAACTGCACTCCACCTCTTATCCCATCTAGTGGTCTCCAGAGTGGTGCGAGCAAGAGGAAATAAGAGATCTTCAGGTCCATGTGAAGCAATACACTGGGAATTATAGTATAGGGCTTTTTTCACATTGATGCCCTGCTGTTTACCCACACCACGGAAGTAGGGTTGCCACCTTTTCTTTAAGTCAAACCCAAACACTTTAGTGGTGCAAAGCGATTTATTTTTTTTATAGTATAAACTATACATATATTTTGCGATTTAAATAACATTTCTAATCATATAAAGTTTAATCACATGAGTCCCCCTTTACATCAGAGTCCACCGGTTCCCCATTTATATCTGAACCCATAGAGTTCCACTTTTACATCTGAATCCGCAGAGTTCCCTTACACTGTAATGCCGCGTACAGACGATCAGAATTTGCGACAACCAAACTGTGGATTTTTTTCCGACGGATGTTGGCTCATACTTATCTTGCATACACACAGTCACACAAATGTTGTCGGAAATTTCGAACGTTAACGCGCTGATGTACAACGAGCCGAGAAAAATGAAGTTCAATAGCCAGTGCAGCTCTTCTGCTTGATTCCGAGCATGCGTGGACTTTTGTGCGTTGGAATTGTGTACACACGATCGGAATTTCCGACGGAAAACTTGAGAACCTGCTCTCAAACAGTTGTTGTCGGAAATTCTGACAGCAAATGTCCGATGGAGCATACACACGGTCGGAATTTCCGACAACAAGCTCACATCGAACATTTGTTGTCGGAAATTCCAATCGTTTGCACGCGGCATAAGGGGGGACTCTGCAAACTCTAATGTCAAGGAGAGCTCTGGGGACTCTGACATAAGGGATGCTCTGGGAATCCTGATTTAAGGGGGGAACACTGAGAACTCTGATGTACGGAGAGGACTCTGATGTAAGGTGGAACACTACGGTCTCTGGTGTAAAGGGGAACTCTGAAGTAAGGGGTGCTCTGAGAACCCCGATTTACCTTAGTGTACTCACTCAGAGGCAGGAGAGAGAAGGGGGGAGACTTCAGTCACAGACAGGGATGGATGGTGAGCTCACTCACCCCTTGGCAGTCAGTACCTCTCATCGAGATGTATCTGAGGCTGCTGGACTTCAAATTTCCCACCCCCACTTTCCTTTTTTGAGGCACAGCGTCGGGAATTGGAGTGTGAGCAGACACAGAGGGCTAGGTTCGAGAGGAAGAGGAGCAGATCGAGCCCTCTCGCCTCTGTCTGTGAATGGGAGGGGAATGTTAGTGCTGGCTTTGAGC
Source organism: Lithobates septentrionalis (assembly GCA_037952835.1). Taxonomy (NCBI): domain Eukaryota; kingdom Metazoa; phylum Chordata; class Amphibia; order Anura; family Ranidae; genus Lithobates; species Lithobates septentrionalis. The sequence goes on along the minus strand of JBBDGP010001605.1, from coordinate 756,350 downwards.
AGTGTGAAAGAGAGTGTAACAGACACTCTCAGCTTAGACAAATTCAGCCAGCAACCCTGCTAGGAAGCCATAGTCTGGTCTGAATAATGTGTCCGGGTTTTTGGCAGTCTGAAACCCGGACGCATGATTCAAAACCCGAACTGTCCGTGTGAATCCCGGACAGGTGGCAACGCTACGTGGGTGCAGTGCAGCATACCTGCAGGTTTACTGTGAGTTTGCTGCACTTAGCCATAGACTTACCGTATATTATATCCTGCATGCAGGCATTTTGGTGCACTTTCAGAAAGTGCACCACACCTGCAGGATATAATAGAAGTCTATGTTAAAGGGCAGCTAACCCAGGAAAGTTGCAGATGCACTGCGCTGCACCTGGGTGTGGGTAAACCACAGCACATTAGTGTGAAAGTAGCCTTATATGGGGCTCAGAACAGTAATGCCGGGTACACACGAGCAGACTTTACGGCGGACTTTGCCCGGCGGACTGGATTTCGTCTGACAATTCGATGTGTGTGGGCTCCAGCGGACTTTGTTTTCTCAAAAGTTGGACGGACTTAGATTTGAAACTTGTTTAAAATTTATCCGTTGAAATCGAGTCCGGTCGAAAAGTCCGCCGTCTGTATGCTAGTTCGACGGACTAAAAAGCCACGCTAGGGCAGCTATTGGCTACTGGCTATGAACTTCCTTGTTTTAGTCCGGTCGTACGTCATCACGTATGAATTCGACGGACTTTGGTGGATTGTGTGTAGGCAAGTCCGTTCATTCAGAAAGTCCGTCGTAAAGTACGTCGAAAAATCCGCCGGGCAAAGTCCGCCGTAAAGTCCGCTCGTGTGTACGCGGCATAAGGGTTCATTCACAAGTGCAGCAGGCACTGCTGCTCCCCTGAAAAGTGATCCGAGTGTGTTTGCCAGGTGCTGAGGAAGCGATATGGTGCATCCTCACCACCTGATTTAAACAATTAGAGGTTTAAATCAGGTGTGAGGAGGTGACCCTGTACCCGATGATCCTTGACTTCTCCCATGTTGTTCAAGTAGATCTCCACCTCTTTAAGGTTGCCTACCCCTGCTATAAATGCATGAAGACTATAACCTCTAGCTCCACCTCCAATTAATAAAGGGGGCTTTAATAATTATCGGGTACTCAAATAGGCTTATCGGGTACTCAAACATAAGCTCACAGGACAAACATATAACCACCAAACCAACAATAGTAAACGGGGCAATACAAAATGAATAAATATAGTATAGCATAATATGAAAACATTTATATTATATGTTATACAGTGCTGTGAAAAGGTTTTTGTCCCTTCCTGATTTGTTATTATTATTTGTTATATTTTTGCATATTTGTCACACAATGATTCAGATCATCAAAAAATTTTAATATTACACAAAGATAACCTTAGTAAATACAAAATGCAGCTTTATTTTTAAAATAAAAGGAATTGTCAAGAACTGCCTATTTTCTTTTTTTTACACTACACATTTTTTGGGTGAATGAGTAAGAGTATTATGTACCCCATACTCATTCACATCGGAGAGCGGGGATCTGGGGCCCCCTTGCCAAAGGGGACTTCCAGATTTCGATAAGCCCTCCCACAACCACCAGCCAGGGTTGTGGAGCAGAGCCCCCCTGCCCCAAAGCACCCCCCCATGTTGAGGTATGTGGCCTGGTATGGTTCAGGAAGGGGGGCTCTCACTTTTCCCCCCTTTTCCTGACCTGCCGGGCTACATGCTAGGATAAGAGTCTGGTATGGATTTTAGGGGGGACCCCACAACATTTTTTTTCAAAAATGTTAGCGTGGGCCTGGTATGGATGGGGGGACCCCACACTATTTTTTTCACTTATTTTTAATTGCCAGCATACTTTTTTTTACATTCAGCTGTCAGTGGGGAAACCTGCTGACATCTGATAAGTCATCAGTTGGTAACGACACGGCGGCCGACTTACCGGCCACTTCCTAACAATCAGCAATTGTTCACACAGAATTCGAATCTGTCGAAAATTGATCGACCTATTCAAATTCTGTGTGAACAATTGCTGGTTGTTCGAAGTGTTCTAAAAATCTGAAATTCGTTAGAAAGTAAAGAAACCAAATGAAACTAAACTAATTTTTCCATTTTGCACGTCTAAGGACATTGTAGAGCACAAATAAAATGATCACATTGGTCAAAGCCAAAGTTGTTACAAAGTTGCATCAAAGTTGCTTGAAACGAATATTGCACAATTTTTAAGTCGTACAAGTGTGAATGGACTCTAAATAGAAGCTGTCTGACAAACTGAAGGATACTCAAAGTTTTCAAAAAGCAACACATCATGCCGCATTCTAAAGAAATTGAAGAACAGATGAGAAACAAAGTAATTGACATGTATCAGTCTGGAAAGGGGTACAAAGCCATTTCTAAGGCTCTGGGACTCCAGCGAACCACGGTGAGAACCATTATCCACAAATGGAGAAAACTTGGAACAGTGGTGAACCTTCCCAGGAGTGGCCAGCCTACCAAAATTACTCCAAGAGCATGACGAGGACGCATCCAGGAGGTCAAAAAAGAACCCAGAACATCTAAAGAACTGCAGGCCTCACTTGCCTCAGTTAAGATCAGTGTTCATGATTCAACAATAAGAAAGAGACTGGGCAAAAATGGCTTCCATTGGAGAGTTCCAAGGCAAAAGCCACTGCTGGCCTGTAGCACTACCCCCGCAGGGGCTACAATTAACTGATCCCCTTACTCCTGCACAGCCAGGCAACAAGCATTTTCCTCTCTCATCCAGACACAAGGAACAGTCTTTGAGCTTGTTTTTTGTTGTTTTATTAGGGGGTATTAATTGGATGGGGAAAAGGAATTATGGGATGCCCAGCTTGACTGAAAGAATAAACGAGGACAACTTCCTCCCTAGGTACAAGATCCTAAACTGTCCTTCCTGAACAGTGACAGTCCAGCGATGAGAGCAAGTGCCTTGGCTGTCCGGTATTCTTTCTCCTGATTGGCTGAGACACCGCAGCGGCACCATTGGCTCCAGCTGCTGTCAATCAAAGTCAGTTAGCCAATGAGAAGAGAGAGGGGTCGGCTCCGTGTCTGAATGGGGCACTCAACAGGAGAGAGGGGCCAGGAGAGCCAGCGAGGGGACCGAGAAGAGGAGGATCCAGGCTGCTCTGTGCAAAACCACTGCACAGATCAGGTAAGTATAACATGTTTATCATTTTTAAACAAAAATATACGAGACTTTAATATCACTTTAAGAGCCAGAAATTCTCAGTCCCTTTTAGAAAATAGCACAGTGTAAGGTAAGCTGTATTCAGGAGTATTTCCAACTCCACCATGCTTGTCTACCAGCCCACCTGGCTGCTCCAAAGGTCTCCCAGGGCAAGGGATAGGAAGGGATAAGCACAGCACTGTCCTCCCTAAAGCTTGCTACACGTGGCAGTCTCTCCCTTTGTAAATCCCTGGGTGTGCTGATGTACTCACACTGTCCTTCTTGCTCCCTGCTGCTCCTTATGCCGCGTACACACGTTTTGCCGTCGGAATAAACTCAGAAGGTTTCTCTGACGGAACTCCGGAATTCCACTCAAGCGGTCTTGCCTGCACACAGTCAAACCAAAGTCCGACCAAAGTCCGACCGTCCAGAACGAGGTGACATACAGCACGTACGATGGGACTAGAAAAAGGAAGTGCAATAGCCAGTAGCTTCCGTCTCGTACTTGCTTCAGAGCATGCGTCGTTTTCGGCCTGTTGAAACAGCATACAGACGAGCAGTTTTCCCAATAGGAATTGGCTCCGTCAGAAATATTTAGAACATGTTTCATTTCTAGGTCCGTCAGAATTTTCGAAAAAAAAGTCAGATGAGGCATATACATGATCGGAATAGACGATGAAAAGCTTCCGTCTGACTTTTTCTGTCGGACATTGTCCGCGTCGTGTGTACGCGGCTTTAGGCAACATCAAACCACACTGCTGTCAGAATCTTCCCAAGCCAGCCCGAACCCAGCCTGGAGGCAGAGCCCCCTCCCGGACATAGGGGTCCCCTCCTGGGCCACCAACAGTCTCTTCAGAACTCCATCTTCCACCCGACTCCACTACTGCCATGGCTCTCCCATATTTAAGAGCTGACCTAGCCCCCTGTCAGGCCCTCTGCCCGAGGATTGGCAAAGTTCCCTCAAGTATGCAGATCAACCCTCCTGCATACCTCCCAGCTTTTTGAAATGGGAACGAGGGACACTTATTAGCAAAAGTATGTAGGCATAGGACTAGTGTTAGGCGAACGGTTCAGCCCGAGCATAAGCTCAGACTGAACATTGGCTGTTCACCCCATTCAGGGAACAACCGAATTTGCAGGGTGTTCAACGGGAGTTCGGCCCGCCAAACGCCCTGCAATTCACTGCATGGCTTCCTTAACAACCGATCATCAGCTATCAATGGGCTTCCCCACTGACAGCTGAATAAAAAAAACATTGCCGGTAAAAATAGTAAACAAAAATGGCGTAGGGGGCCCTTCCTTCGGGTCTGGTATGGATTTTAAGGGGAGCCCCATGCCAAATAAAAAAATATATAGGGTTCCCCCAAAATCCATACCAGACCCTTATCCAAGCATGCAGCCTGGCAGGTCAGCGAGCGAGCCATACCAGGCCACATGCCCTCAGCATGGAAGGGGGTGCTCAGCCCCCGCACCCCAAAGCATCTTGTCCCCATGTTGATGGGGACAAGGGTCTCTTCCCCACAACCCTGGTCTGTGGTTGTGGGGGTCTGCAGGCAGGGGGCTTATTGGAATCTGGAAGCCCCCTTTAACAAAGGGGCCCCCAGATCCCGCTTCCACTATGTGAGTGAGTATAGGGTACATACTACCCCTACCCATTCACCAAAAAAGTGTCAAAAAGTAAAAAAAAAAAAAGACACAGGGACAGTTTTTGACAATTCCATCATCCTGTAAATTCATTGTCAATCACGATGCCCGCCGCACCGCCGACCTGAAAAAAATGTAAAAAAATTAAAATTGCGCCGCCCGCTGTGAAGGCAACCCACCGAATGGCTGGCTTGCCATTTGACAGTTCTTATATAGGTAAGGGCAGGGCCACCTGGCAACATCACTTTGGTGGCACCGTCCCCCTTGTGACATCACCAACCGATGCATGCTGATGTCACAAGGGGGCGGTGGCCCCGTTCTCACCTACTGTATATAAGAACTGTCAAACAGCAAGTCAGCAATTTGGCGGTTTGCCTTCACAGCAGGCAGAGCATTTTTTGGGGGGGGGGTTTTGGGTCGGCGGTGCGGCGGGTGTTGTGTTTGACATCAGGGAACACTGTTTTTTTAATTTTTTAATAAAGGAATTGTCAAAAAACTGTCTGTGTTTTTAATACTTTTTGACACTTTTTTGGTGAATGGGTAGGGGGGGCAGGATCTGGGTGCCCCCTTGTTAAAGGGGGCTTCCAGATTCTGATAAGCCCCTCATCCACAGACCCCCACAGCATTCACACGTAGAGCCGTGGCTTCTCCCCGAACCCTCTCTCTTTTCATTGGCTCACTGGCTGTGATCGACAGCAGCGGGAGCCAATGGTTCCCACTGCTGTCTTAGCCAACGAGGAGGGAGAGTCCCTGGAAAGCCGAGGCTATCGTGCACATCGCTGGATCGAGATGGGGCTCACGTAAGTATTTGGGGGCTGCTTCACAGAGACGGTTTTTTACCTTCATGCATAGAATGAAGTGTCACAAATATGCAAAAAATAAAAAATAAGGAAGTGGGCAAATACTTTTTCACAGCACTGTAAATATAAGAAATCGTTATGGCCAATTGCATATGTGGCACCGTTAGGCACTGTTTTGCTTACGTCTATCTAGCAAGGTTACTTTGCGGTATAAGCAAAGAAACTGAGACCTTTGTAGTGTATAAATATGCTTTTACTGAACAAAAATGCTTTACATACAAAACATAAAGGAGATGATGTGAGGATTGGAAATGTATAGGGTACTGCCAACATCCTTAATTAAATGGAATAGGAGGAGGTATGCAACCAAGGCATAAAGGGTCGCCCCTTAGGACTTTTAAGGCAGAAAAATATAGAGAGTAACAATATGTAAAAAATGCACATAGGTGCCGACTTTATTAATTATAGAAAAAATAATGAAAATATAAATGAATACAAAATTCACTTTAAAATACATCAGTGAATCAGTTGTATACAAGGTAATTATATCAACCCAAAGCTCACAATCCACTGCTTAAATCAAGTTGAGGTCAGACGGATAGATTTACAGCATAGATCCAGACATGTTTCAGAAATTCACATTGATATATAATATTCCTTCATCAGGGGATTTACAGTTGGGTGATTTGATCCTTATCTGTAATATAAATGTAATTAAATAATAGTAGAGATAATAACATAATTTGTATAGTAATATAGGAAAGTGCCAATAGTTACATTTTACACAGTATTCTATATTAAGGCTTGTCATATATACATAGATGAGATTCATTACAAATCATAGCAAGATAAAAACAGTGATCAGGAGGAAACAAGCTGGCTGAGAGGTCCACAGAGATATAGGATGGCTAGTCATGGATCCAAGACCAACCACTGCAGCGCATCCACAAGAGACGCCTGATTGAAGGCTAGCATTCAAGATTATACTGTTCGAAAAATCATAACAAGAGAACAAATTAAATTGGTCCTACATAAAGCATAAAGGGGTGTAAAGAATTACAGCATAAAAACAGGGGAATATATATCCCTGGTTAGCCTATATAAGTAATAAATTTACCTTTAGCTGTACACATCTGAGATGCAGACCTCTGGGCGGCAGTCCAACGACTGACAAACGCCCACTGAGTGTCTGCATCTTAAGTGACACATCTGATGTGAATTTAACCAATCAGTTTAACTCTCAGCAATGTAGGCTTGCCCTGCTTGATCAGCTGTAAGTAAAACAGCTGATTGCGAAGCTCAAAGCGTCTCCCTGACCTGGAGGCGCGCAGCGTATCCATGTCCATAGGGCATGATGACGTCACGCATCACCGGCATGTAAGAAGTCCCCATCTGTCTGGAAAGCAGACAGTGGGGACACAAAGGAGCTCCTCCCTGCACGAGCGGCTTAGGGGACAGCAGGTATGGCGCTGTCTCCCAGAAAAATGCGGGTTGAACTTACCCACCCGCCGGGTGTCTGCGAGCAGGCAGGATGGTCCATGCGATCCATACTGCGCCACCTAATGGACAAATGGTAGTTAGCAGCCAGCTTGTTGTACAAATCACAATATAAAAAACACATCATACAATGTAATACCAGAATGATAATACATAGTAAAAGAAAAAAGCAATAATATATCAAACATAAATAAAGCAAACGTGAAAGAAGGGGAAAAGGATATACAAATGAAAAGAAAAAGAAAAGAAAATAAATACAAAGAAAATAGAATTAGATATAGAGTGATGAAAATAAAAAATAATAATAATTAAATAATAAATAAAAGTGAAATGAAATAAAAAAGGAATGAAGGGGAAGGAAAATAGGTAGATACTGAATAGCGTTACAAAAATCGGATCATTGGGATACATAGAAAAGAAAGATTAACTACAGTACTAGAGAGAGTTATATGTATATGGTAGAGCAGTGGCCACACCATATATAGATAAGCATAGTTCGACATCTGTTTAAGTGTATTGAAGCCGTTAAAACAGTAGTGGAGTGATGGGTCCTTCCTTTGAATAAGCTCAAGACATATAACGTACTCTGTACATAAAAGTACCAAAGAAAGAAAAAAGAGGAACCTTTACAGATTCACTTCACAGACCCCCGAGGTGAAACCGGGGAGAAAGGGTCTGAAATTTAATGCCTCATTGAGGCCAGGTGGAGAGGTTGCCCGTAAATTGAATATCCACCTCAACTCACATTGGAGGAGGCGTTTGTTAAAGTCGCCGCCTCTGGAGTTGAAGTGGATACGGTCAAGAGCAAGAAAATGGACTTTTGGGAATCGGCTCTGGATGAACCAAGGCCATATGACGGCCAATGGGTGCATCAGGGTCACGTTTTCGTATAGTACTGAGATGTTGGTATATCTTTTTCCAGAACTCGTTTTTAGTCTTCCCAACATAGAAGCACCCCCATTCGCATGTGAGCAGATATACTATGCCAGGGGTCCTGCAGTTAACATAATGTTTAGGATGGAATTGTTGCCCATTAGGTAAATTTATATCCCTGCGTCTGTCCATGTATTGACAGTATGGACATCCCACACATGGTAAGGTCCTCAGAGTTTTGCATGCATCACCTCTATGAGATTTATACTCACTGCTGACAACTTTGTCACCCACATATTGCGCTCTCCTGTAGGTCACAGCTGGAGAGCTAGGAACAAAAGGGGCCAGAGTCTGGTCCATAGTTAATAAATGCCAGTATTTGTTTAGAATACATTTGACTTGCTTGTGTTGTAATGAGTAAGTTGTAATAATTCTTGTTGTGTCATCATTAGAGGGTTGTTTTTGTGTTTAGCAGATCACGACATGATAAGTTGATGGTTCTTTTATATTCTTTTTTAAGGCATGTATTAGAATATCCTCTTTCAAGGAGTCTCTTTCTCAAGATATTAGCCTCATTTTTTAAGCCAATATCATCAGAACAGTTTTAACGGGTAAAGAATTCCCTGCCATCTGTTTTCGATATCGTTCGCTTGAGAGACTCCCGTCTAACTGTTTCTTCACAAGCACGTCTAAAAAGGTAATTTCAGTTGGACTATGGGTCATTGTGAATTTTAAATAAAATTTATTGTTATTAATTGAATCCAGAAATTCATATAGCAAATCAATCATCCCAAATGAGGAATATGTCATCTATGTAGCGTCACCATGTTAAGACATGGCACATATACACAGACAGCGATTCATGGGCAAGCAGTGAATGTTGAGACTCCCCCGGGTACAGGTTGGCGTACGATGGGGCACAGCATGTCCCTATCGCAACACCCTGTACCTGGAGGTAGTGGGAACCATCAAAGCAAAAGACGTTGTGGTGGAGTATGAACTGGAGGGAAGCCAAAATAAAGTCAGTATAGTTGGGTTCGCATTCACTAAATTGTGACAAAACATGCCGTATGACCGCTAGGCCCTTGGCATGGGGGATAGTGCAGTATAGGGATTCAACGTCTATGGCAACTAGTTGAGTACCATCCTCGATGTGCAGGTCCTGAATGATCTGCAAAAAGTGGATGGTATCACGTACATATGATGATAAACATGTGACAAGGGGTTTAAGATGGTTGTCTACTGCACGACTGAGATTCTCAGTCAAGCTGCCACACCCAGATATAATGGGTCTACCCAGTGTTTTTTTTTGGTGTTTGTGTAGCTTAGGTAGCGCATAAAAAGTTGCCTCCCTTGGATGGCTAGCCCTAACAAAGTCCCATAGTTGCCTTGATATAAAATTTTGATGGAATGCAGTATCAATCATTAGGTAGAAATCCTGGGTAAATTTATCCAACAAAGACCTAGAGATAGGTCGGTTCCACTCTGAATTATGAAGTATGGTCATGCACATCTCAATGTATTGGTGTCAGAAACTATGAACCAGACCGAGACAGAAGTACAGTAAAATCACACTTGTTTATTAATAAAAATAAAAAGGTAAACAGAGTGTAGTCAAAGCAGAGTCCAGTAACTGGATCGGGTAGTCAGCCAAGCCAGAGTTCAGTAACCAGATCGGGTAATCAGCCAAGCCAGAGTTCAGTAACCAGATCGGGTAATCAGCCAGGCCAGAAGTCAGGGATCCAAGTAGAGGAAAAGCAGGCAGGATAAGGAGCCAGAAGGGATGTCAGCAAAGCCAGTTTTTAAACAGGCGAAGGCAGGAATGAAGTGAGCTGAACGTCTTTAAGTAGGCAGGACTAATGAGCAGATCCACGGCAGCTGGTTAACTGTGGAGAGAGAAAATATCTGACAATTAGCCGACAGCTGAGCGGCCAGCTCAGAGAAGGAAGGGTTGAGCCAGCCCTGACAATTGGACATTGTCCATGACCACGACATTGCCACCCTTGTCAGAGGGTTTGATGACAATGTCGTGGTCACGGACCAATGCCCCCAATGCAGCTCTCTCGTCTCTACTGAGATTCGCATGAGGGCTAGAAAAGTTCTTAATTTTGCTGATATCAGGTGATACCAGCTTGAGAAAAACAGACGCATTGTGGTTGGAACTTGGCGAGGGGTGGATAGTGGATTTCTTCTTAGGTGAGAGATTGGGAGCACATACATTGATTTGTGTGGTGGGCACATCATCCACAGCCACAAGGAGGGCCTCAATGTCAATTGAATCTATAAGGTTCTCAGAGTCATTCTCCTCCAGTAGAACAATTAAATTGTCCAATGCTTGAATCTCCTGGCTAGTTCGACCGGATTCTGATTTGTGTTTTTTAGCATATAAACTCTTTAAAAAAATCTTACGTATAAAGAGATGGATGTCCTCAATGGCCCCAAATCTGTCCAGACTGGAGTCTGGGCAGAAAGTGAGGCCAGGTGCCAGGACAGCCATCTCGTATTGGTTAAGTGGATGTGAAGACAAATTAACCACATTTAATGTGGTTGGTGTCTGTTGGTCTTGTGAATTTTGGACGGATGTGTTTTTGCTTTCTTTTGATGGGTCTGTATACGACCCCTCATTTGATCTAAAAAAGTTCCAGGGGGCAAGGATTGTGATCGTGGGGTGGCATATATGGTAGATGATGTATCTAAAGAATATCCGGAACTGCTAGCCGGAGTGTGTATGTCTGATATGTCACTATTGGTGTTATACTGTGGGTGACTATCGTTACCTGCCTGTGGAGGGAAACCCTCCAAATGGGAAGACTCATGTGATTCGTCGCCATGACGGCGGCGTTTTTGTCGTCTTCGGCCTTTTGGTTGGATAAGAGGCTGTAGAGAGGAAGAAATAGTGAGCTTTGAGGATTGTGAGCTTTGGGTTGATATAATCACATTGTATAGCACTGATTCATTCATGTATTTTAAAGTGAATTTTGTATTTATATATATTTTCATTATTTTTTTCTATAATTAATAAAGTTGGCACTTATGTGCATTTTTTACATATTGTTACTCTCTATATTTTTCTGCCTTAAAAGTCCTAAGGGGCGACACATACCTCCTCCTATTACATACAAAACCATTACAATATTAGGAATACAAATCAGGACTGACAGACACATCAAGCAAGATGCCAAGCAAATAAGCAAAAACTATGGTCTGTAGAAATACGCTTAAAAGTTACTTAACTCCGTTTACTGTGTGTTAGTGAACTCCATTGACAACTAGGACACAGGCTTCTTAATCAGTTGGTGGAGAATCAGGCGAACGAGTCTTTAGGTCTTCTGGCTGGTTACAAACCTTCTACCTGCTATGGTGTTAATGCATGATGAAGTCAATTCCAGCTTATGCCTGACAACCCTTTTATATGTCAGGCTGTTTACCATAACTAACGAACAACAGAAAAACATCTCTGTAGTTTTCAATTAGAAAGGCACTCTCAAATTCTACCTCAAGATTGCACTCTGGTATCATACATGCCATAGGTTATATATTACCTGTTACTAACTAGCTAACAGTTGACAGTTTCAGCAGTCTATTGTCTCTATAGCTACTAACTGTAGCTATAGAGACAATAGACTGCTGAAACTGTCAACTGTATAACACAATGGTAACTTTGTTCCCATTGTATCCAACATCATTTGTTCGAGAAGTATCCACTCAAACTCAGCCTGATTTTCTGTCTATGAAACAGATTGTTATAAAAATCATTACTATATTTTATACCAAATGCAACACAGCACTACAAGCAACTATATACTACATCACTGTGACAGTTGAATGCATCAGATGGGAAAATGCACAAAAATGATATACACATATGTTTATTGCTGTCACTCATGCCTTTAACATCACTTAAGTATTATCCCTGAAGGTCCAAAATGGCCCCCACTGCTCTGAAACACATGCCGGGTCCAACTGGTGGAAGTGCTGCTCTGCTGTGTGTTCCAGCCGACACATCCAGTTTCCTGTATCGGAACTACCCAGATAGCAAGAATAACTTGCCACAAATTTGTGACAGTGTTGAATTGAAAGTCTTGTTAACTTGCTGCACATTTTAACTGGCAAGTTGTACACTTGCAGAGCACTTAATGCACAATTTCTAGTTGACATTTTTCCAATTTGTAGCAAATTTGCGTGGCAAGTCTCTAGCAAGAGCAAAGTTGCAGTGGTGAGTCTACAGCAAGAGCTTTACAAGTCTACAGCATGGAAATTCAGCCACAGTGACCCCTGTGGTGGGATGGCTATTGCACAACATAACTGAAGCAGAACTTGCAACAGACTTGCAGAATGTTTGCAAGGAAAGTTGATCTGGAGTCATGCAATGCGGACTTGCTGCAATTGTGTAACAAACTTGGCAAGTCTAGCAATAGTTTAGCAAGTCATTTTCAAACTTGCAGCTCAATTGCTCGCTATCAGGGTATATCCAATTACTTACTGTAATCTTTGTTGACAATGATGCCACTTTGGCGCATGTCACACTGCTGGTGCAGCTCACATATGCATCAACCCCATTGCTCCTTCACCACCCATCACCGCACAACTGGCATCTCCAGAATAAAACTGTGTGTCTCCAAAGACCACAGTGGCAACAGTAACCGCACTGCCAGAAATCTGCTCCGATGCCACACCCACATCTATAGAAGGAATCACCCATATCAAATAAAAAGAATAAAAATGATTAGATGAATATATATATATATATATATATATATATATATATAATGAAATACAAGAAAATCAAATAAGATCAAATCCATTAGTTACATAGGTGAGGTTGAAAAAAGACACAAGTCCATCAAGTCCAACCTATGTCTGTGATTATATGTCAGTATTACATTGTATATCCCTGTATGTTGCGGTCCTTCAGGTGCTTATCTAATAGTTTTTTGAAACTATCGGTGCTCCCCAGTGATACCACAGCCTTTGGAAGGGAATTCCACATCCTTGCCGCTCTTACAGTAAAGAACGTAGTTTAAGGTTAAACCTCTTTTTCTTCTAAATTTAATGAGTGGCCACGTGTCTTGTTAAACTCCCTTCCGCAAAAAAGTTTTATCCCTATTGTGGGGTCACCAGTACGGTATTTATGAATTAAAATCATATCCCTTCTCAAGCGTCTCTTCTCCAGAGAGAATAAGTTCAGCGCTCGCAACCTTTCCTCATAACTAAGATCCTCCAGGCCCTTTATTTACTTAGTTGCCCTTCTTTGTACTTGCTCCATTTCCAGTACATCCTTCCTGAGGACTGGTGCCCACTACCCAGAACTGGACAGCATAATCTAGGTGCGTGGGACCAGAGTCTTGTAGAGCGGGAGAATTATCGTTTTATCTCTGGAGTTGCATAATGCACGCCAATATTCTGTTTGCTTTTTTAGCAGCAGCTTGGCATTGCATGCCATTGCTTAGCTTAATATCGTCTGCAAATACAGAGATTGAACTGTTTACCCCATCCTCCAGGTCCTTTATGAACAAAATAAATAGGATTGGTCCCAGCAAAGAACCCTGGGGGACCCCACTACCCACCCCTGACCATTGTTACGCTGAATAAATGGATACCCAACATGTCACGCTTCAAAATTGCTTGTGGAATGGCGTCAAGCTTTTACCCTCAAAAAATTCTACAGGTTGCATGTTTTGAGTTACAGAGGAGGTCTAGGGCTAGAATTATTGCTCTCGCTCTAATGATTGCGGCGATAGCTCACATGTGTGGTTCGACCACCGGTTTCATATGCGGGTGCTACTCGCGTATGCGTTCGCTTCTGCGCGCAAGCTCGTCGGGACGGGGCGTTTTTAAAAACAAAGATTTTTCTTATTTATTTTACTTGATTTTATTTATTCTTACACTGTTTTTTAAAAAAAAAATCTGGGTCACTTTAATTTCTATTACAAGGAATGTAAACATCCCTTGTAATAGAAAAAAGCATGACTGGTCCTCTTAAATATGAGATCTGGGGTCAAAAAGTCCTCAGATCTCATATTTGGACTTAAATGCAATAAAAAAAATAAATGAATACAAATTTTGTCATTTGAAAAAATGACAACAGAAAAATGTGCCTTTAAGACGTATGGGCAGAAGTGACGTTTTGACGTCGCTTCCGCCCTGCTATGCTATGGAGACGGGTGGGGGCCATCTTCCCCTCACTCTCTCCATACCCAGCAAGGGGACAAACGCGATTGCCTCCGCCGCTGCCGACGGCTCCGGTAAGCAGCGGAGGGCACCGGATCGCAGCGGGAGGGGGCCGCCACCGATAAAAGTGATCTTGTGGCGAATCCACCGCAGAGACCACTTTTATCTTGTAGCCGACCGCCGGCCAAACACTGGGATACCGGGGTTATGGCAGCTAGCTGCTGCCATAACAACGATATACGTCCCCAAATTAGGGAAATACATCGGCGTGCGGCGGTCGGCAAGTGGGTAATTTGCAGGTATTTCCTCTCACTTCCTGTTTGGCTATGGGACAGGAAGTGAAGGAAAATCTCTGCAATGGAACACAGATGGCGGAAAAAAATCTGACAGGGGTTATAACTCTCCCTTGCTCTATCATGTTCTACTTTAACATGAGGGACTGTATGCAAATAAATAGTCATTTGCTAATACATTGCACATAAATTATGTGCCTATGAAAACATGAGACCTACTCTATAATAGGTAGGGATGAGCTGAACACCCCCTGGTTCGGTTCGCACCAGAACCTGCGAACGGACCGAAAGTTCATGCAAAATTTAGAACCCCATTAAAGTCTATGGGACTCGAACGTTCAAAATCAAAAGTGCTAATTTTAAAGGCTAATATGTAGGGATGAGCTTCGAGTTCGAGTCGAACTCATGTTCAACTCGAACATTGGCTGTTCGCAAGTTCGCCGAACAGCGAACAATTTGGGGTGTTCGCGGCAAATTCGACTGCCGCGGAACACCCTTTAAAAGTCTATGGGAGAAATCAAAAGTGCTAATTTTAAAGGCTTATATGCAAGTTATTGTCAAAAAGTGCTTGGGGACCCGGGTCCTGCCCCAGGGGACATGTATCGATGCAAAAAAAAGTTTTAAAAACGGCAGTTTTTTCGGGAGCAGTGATTTTAATGATGATTAAAGTGAAAAAAAAAAAAGTGAAATATTCCTTTAAATATCGTACCTGGGGGGTGTCTATAGTATGCCTGTAAAGTGGCACGTGTTTCCCGTGCTTAGAACAGTCCCTACACAAAATGACATTTTTAAAGGAATAAATGTCATTTAAAACTGCTTGCGGCTTTAATCAGTTGCCGACCGCCTCACGACAATATACGTTGGCAGAATGGCACGAGCAGGCAGAATTACGTACCTGAATCGGACCCCCCCCCCGGTGCCCGAGGCGGTCGGCATTTCTCCCCCGGCGATCGGAGGTGAGGGGGGAGGCCATCCATTCGTAGCCCCCCCCCCTCCCGATCGCTCCCGGCCAATGAAATCATTCCTCTGCTGCTGTATAGTAAACAGCAGCAGAGGAAATTATGTCATCTCTCCTCGGCTCGGTATTTTATGTTCCGGCGCCGAGGAGAGAAGACATCCGAGTGAGTGCACAACACACACACACAGTAGAACATGCCAGGCACACAATACACCCCCAATCCCCCCCCCCCCCCCCCGTCACACTGACACCAAGCAGTTTTTTTTTTTTTTCTTTCTGATTACTGCATTGGTGTCAGTTTGTGACAGTTAGTGTGGTAGGGCAGTAAGTGTTAGCCCCCTTTAGGTCTAGGGTACCCCCCTAATAAAGATTTAACCCCTTGATCACCCCCTGTCGCCAGTGTCATTAAGCGATCATTTTTCTGATCTCTGTATTAGTGTCACTGGTGACGCTAGTTAGGGAGGTAAATTTATAGGTTCGCCATCAGCGTTTTATAGCGTCGGGGACCCCCATATACTACCTAATAAAGGTTTTAACCCCTTGATTGCCCCCTAGTTAACCCTTTCACCAGTGATCACCGTATAACAGTTACGGGTAACGCTGGTTAGTTAGTTTATTTTTTATAGTGTCAGGGCACCCGCCGTTTATTACCTAATAAAGGTTTAGCCCCCTGATCGCCCGGCGGTGATATGCGTCGCCCCAGGCAGCGTCAGGTTAGCGCCAGTACCGCTAACACCCACGCACGCAGCATACGCCTCCCTTAGTGGTAAAGTATCTGAACGGATCAATATCTGATCCGATCAGATCTATACTAGCATCCCCAGCAGTTTAGGGTTCCCAAAAACGCAGTGTTAGTGGGATCAGCCCAGATACCTGCTAGCACCTGCGTTTTGCCCCTCCTCCCGGCCTAGCCCACCCAAGTGCAGTATCGATCGATCACTGTCACTTACAAAACACTAAACGCATAACTGCAGCGTTCGCAGAGCCAGGCCTGATCCCTGCGATCGCTAACAGTTTTTTTTGTAGCGTTTTGGTGAACTGGCAAGCACCAGCCCCAGGCAGCGTCAGGTTAGCGCCAGTACCGCTAACACCCACGCACGCACCGTACACCTCCCTAAGTGGTATAGTATCTGAACGGATCAATATCTGATCCGATCAGATCTATACTAGCGTCCCCAGCAGTTTAGGGTTCCCAAAAACGCAGTGTTAGCGGGATCAGCCCAGATACCTGCTAGCACCTGCGTTTTGCCCCTCCTCCCGGCCCAGCCCACCCAAGTGCAGTATCGATCGATCACTGTCACTTACAAAACACTAAACGCATAACTGCAGCGTTCGCAGAGCCAGGCCTGATCCCTGCGATCGCTAACAGTTTTTTTTGTAGCGTTTTGGTGAACTGGCAAGCACCAGCCCCAAGCAGCGTCAGGTTAGCGCCAGTACCGCTAACACCCACGCACGCACCGTACACCTCCCTAAGTGGTATAGTATCTGAACGGATCAATATCTGATCCGATCAGATCTATACTAGCGTCCCCAGCAGTTTAGGGTTCCCAAAAACGCAGTGTTAGCGGGATCAGCCCAGATACCTGCTAGTACCTGCGTTTTGCCCCTCCGCCCGGCCCAGCCCATCCAAGTGCAGTATCGATCGATCACTGTCACTTACAAAACACTAAACACATAACTGCAGCGTTCGCAGAATCAGGCCTGATCCCTGAGATCTCTAACAGTTTTTTTGGTAGCGTTTTGGGGAACTGGCAAGCACCAGCGGCCTAGTACACCCTGGTCGTAGTCAAACCAGCACTGCAGTAACACGTGGTGAGTCCCATAAGTGCAGTTGAAGCTGGTGAGGTGGCAAGCACAAGTGGTGTCCCGCTGCCACCAAGAAGAAGACAAACACAGGCCCGTCGTGCCCATAATGCCCTTCCTGCTGCATTCGCCAATCCTAATAATTGGGAACCCACCACTTCTGCAGCACCCGTACTTCCCCCATTCACATCCCCAACAAAATGCAGTCGGCTGCATGAGGGGCATTTTCTTTATGTCCTCCAGAGTACGCCTACCCAACGACCCCCCCCCCCAAAAAAAGATGTCGTGTCTGCAGCAAGCGCGGATATATGCGTGACACCCGCTATTATTGTCCCTCCTGTCCTGACAATCCTGGTCTTTGCATTGGTGAATGTTTTGAACGCTACCATACACTAGTTGAGTATTAGCGTACAGCATTGCACAGATTAGGCACACATTGACAGGGTCTCCCAAGATGCCATCGCATTTTAAAGGAGACCGAACCTGGAAGCTGTTACAGTTATAAAAGTTACAGTTACAAAAAAGAAGTGTAAAAAAAAAAAAAACACACACAAAAAATATATAAAATAAAAAAAAATAGTTGTCGTTTTATTGTTATTGTAGTTATGCATCATGGCAAACCTTAGCAGGAGTAAGATGAACTCCCTCTGTGGGGAGGCCAGTTGGTCATCTCTACCAAGGAAGGTTATTTCAGTTTTTAAAGATCTAGTCTTGAATGATCTGGAAAAATTGAAAATTCGGAGGGATCCAAACAATCAGAAATTTCAGGACGGGTTAAAAACCCTTAAAGATAGGGACGACATAATCGTTCGCCCTGCTGATAAGGGGGGAGAGATTGTTGTCTTGGACAAGGTTGCCTACATCTCAGAGATGAGGAGAATTCTTTCGGATACTGACACATACCTTCCCCTTCCTCATGATCCTACTGTCAGATATAAAAGGGAATTGCAGAAACTTATTGAAAAGGGGTTTAACGAACAACTGATTAACAAAAAAGAAAAAGCCTTTTTGGTCCCTATGGCTCCCAGGATTCCGGTAATTTACTTTTTACCAAAAATTCACAAAAGTTTAGTTAACCCACCTGGGAGGCCCATTATCAGCGGGCTAGATTCTGTCACTTCCCGTATTGGGAAATATATAGATGGATTTTTACAACCCCTGGTATCCCAGACCCCTTCTTTTTTGAGGGACTCTTCCCAGGTCTTACAGATACTGGATACCTTGGTGTGGAAGGAGGGTTACATCATGGCTACTGCCGATGTGTCCTCTTTGTATACCATCATATCCCACTCAGATGGTATGCATGCAGTTGAGACCTTCCTTGGTAGAGATGACCAACTGGCCCCCCCACAGAGGGAGTTCATCTTACTCCTGCTAAGGTTTGCCATGATGCATAACTACTTCTGGTTTGGGGGTTCTTGCTACCTCCAAACCAGAGGTATAGCCATGGGCGCAAAATTCGCGCCCAGTATGGCTAATCTGTTTATGGCCAAGTGGGAGGAGGATGTTGTCTATGCTGACAGACGGCCAGAATTGGTGTACTGGGGCAGGTATATAGACGACATCCTCCTCCTATGGGATGGAGATGAAACATCATTGACCAATTACATGCAGGAGCTGAATCAGAACACCCTTGGTATCTCTCTGCAATTCGAAATGAGCAAGGTTGCTATCCATTTTTTGGCTTTGAATATACAGATCTGTGACAATAAATTTACAACCACCACTTTTTTCAAGGAGACAGATCGTAATGGCTATATTAGTCAGGGGAGTTGTCACCATCCCTCCTGGTTAAAAGCGGTTCCTAAAAGCCAGTTTATTCGCCTAAGGCGTAACTGTACCTTTAAACATGACTTTTTGATGCAGGCCTCTGACATAAAAACCAAATTTGTGGAGAAGGGGTACTCTGCTGCAGACTTGGACAAAACCATAAATGAGGTTGCCGGCTTGGATAGGGCCAATATGATAAAGGGCACAGATAGAATCACTAAGAATAATAATATTCATGAGTTTTCTTTAGTGACCACCTACTCTCGACAACATTACGATATAAAGAAAATTCTTAGAAAACATTGGGCCGTGTTAAAAAACGATAAAGTGTTGGGCCCATCCTTACCTGAACGCCCACAAGTTATCTATAGGGGAGTACCCCCCCTAAGGCTGCAGGTTGCTCCTAATGTTCTTGATGCCCCCAATAGGGTCCCCTTTTTTCAGAACTCAAAAGGTTTTTTCCCATGTCGCAAATGTAAAGTGTGTCGCATAAATGGCGATAAAAATAGGAAAATTTGTCAATTTAAATCTAACTCCACCACAAAGGTCTATGATATAGATACTTTCATCACCTGCACCTCAAAAAATGTTGTGTACTTATTGACTTGTCCATGCGGTCTACAGTATGTAGGCCGCACTATGAGAGCCATGAATGTGCGAATAAAGGAACATATAAAAAACATAAAGAAAGGTTTTCCTAAGCACACGGTCTCACGTCACTATTTAGAATGTCATAATAGAAATCCAGTAGGGACTCTGATTACCGCCATTGATCGTTTCACACCCCATTGGAGAGGTAGTTACACCAAGAGGGAAATCTCGAGGTTGGAAACGCGATGGATACACACCCTCAAATGCTATACGCCATATGGGTTAAACGTAGAGTGGGATGTTAATAGCTTCATTAATAACAGTTAGCATCAATACACTCTTTTATTCGTTCTATTTATTTTTTGTTTTTTCTCCTTTATTTATTTGCAAATCTTGGGTCTTGGTCAGTTTTTTAAAACAATATTTTTTAAAACAATATTTTTTAATGATGTTTACAATCATCTGTATTGATTTTAACACATGTATTGATGTATATTGCATGCATGTATTTTTATTGAATTGTGTGCTATTAATCGCATTCACAATGTCTATTGCTTAGTTGCATGTGAGTCGCTGGTTTGTTATACATAGGTTAGTGTTTTTTCCCATGCAGGCACTGATTTGTTATACAAAGTCTAGCGTTTTATTCTATGCCTTTGATCTATACTGCATGACAGGCGTTAATCTCATAGCTTACCTGTGCGGGTGTTAATTCTCTTCCATTTTTTTTATTGTGTATATTGAGTTATATGATATCAGGTTTTTGTCTGATCAATCAAAAATACATTTTTAGCCTTTTTCATGTCCCTGAGCCGGACCGCACAGCCGGCGCTCTTCCTCGTCGCCTGTTCATGCTTATCTGGCATTTTTCAATTTTTCAGTTCACTGAGAGATAGGTTAACCAATGAGGTGGCACTGAGTCATCTGTTGCCATCCTCTTTTTGTTCCTATCCTCTCTTTTTTCTGATTGGCCGTGCGCTGTCATCAGTTGCTAACCAGGTTTATCCTGTTAGCACCAGGGCGCTCTGCACAAGACACACATCCTACCCAGCTGTTAGTGATGAGTTTGATTATATCCCCTCTGATCCACCCACTAACCATACCATATATATAGCGTGCGGTTGTAGCTGTAGCCATGCCTCTGAAGACATCTGTTACGATGAAACATGTCAGGCAGGCTGACATCCGTATGCTGATTGCTGCAGCCGTTTGTTCCTATCATTGATGCATGCTGTTTTAAGCTTCAACTGTAAGTTACTACAATAAAAGTTTTTTTATCTATCATTACGGGCTTCACTATGGGTCCTTCATTTTCTTTTCTCGGATATATGATGACTACATGCCTGAATGCCTAATTCTGAAGTGACCATTGGGAGATGTTTATATGTGAAGGAAATCCCACGGATGTTGTGGTCTGATGAGGGGTTCCAGTGGGCTGGATTTGCTGGATGCTATTGAGAATTTATCATCTATGCCTAATCCTTAACACCTTCTGGTAAGCAGACTACATTACCACGTGGTGACGAGTGACTCTTTCTACATCTGCACAATATATTTGGTGATTGGATTCCTCCCACTCTTCAATTTCATTTTTGAACTTTTCAGCGCCGCAATAATTTTTATGCATGTGACTTTTTGTTTGTTATCTACGAACTTTGCTGGCCGCTTGCTTTTTTCAGTTCAGCGCGAATTTTTACTTGTTTTACGCCAAGCTATTTGCTGAGAGGCATGTCGAGTCCATAGAATATTTTATATTGTGACACAAGTTGCGGGAAAGACAATTTTTTTTTTTTTTTGCACAAAGTTGTCACTAAATGATATATTGCTCAAACATTCCATGGAAATATGTGAAATTACACCCCAAAATACATTCTGTTGCTTCTCCTGAGTACGAGGATACCACATGTGTGAGACTTTTTGGGAGCCTAGCCGCGTACGGGACCCCGAAAACCAAGCACCGCCTTCAGGCTTTCTAAGGGCGTAAATTTTTGATTTCACTCTTCACTGCCTATCACAGTTTCGGAGGCCATGGAATGCCCAGGTGGCACAAACCTCCCCAAATGACCCTATTTTGGAAAGTAGACACCCCAAGATATTTGCTGAGAGGTATAGTGAGTATTTTGCAGACCTCACTTTTTGTCACAAAGTTTTGAAAATTGAAAAAAGAAAAAAAAATTTTTTTTCTTGTCTTTCTTCATTTTCAAAAACTAATGAGAGCTGCAAAATACTCACCATGCCTCTCAGCAAATAGCTTGGGGTGTCTACTTTCCAAAATGGGGTCATTTGGGGGGGGGTTGTGCCATCTGGGCATTTTATGGCCTTCAAAACTGTGATAGGTAGTGAGGAGTGAAATCAAAAATGTATGCCCTTAGAAATCCTGAAGGCAGTGATTGGTTTTCGGGGCCCCGTACGCGGCTAGGCTCCCAAAAAGTCCCAAACATGTGGTATCCCCGTACTCAGCAGAAGCAGCTGAATGTATTTTGGGGTTCAATTCCACATATGCCCATGGCCTGTGTGAGCAATATATCATTTAGTGACAACTTTTTGTAATTTTTTTTTTTTTCATTATTCAATCACTTGGGACAAAAAAAATTAATATTCAATGGGCTCAACATGCCTCTCAGCAATTTCCTTGGGGTGTCTACTTTCCAAAATGGGGTCATTTGGGGGGGTTTTGTACTGCCCTGCCATTTTAGCACCTCAACAAATGACATAGGCAGTCATAAACTAAAAGCTGTGTAAGTTCCAGAAAATGTACCAGAGTTTGTAGACGCTATAACTTTTGCGCAAACCAATAAATATACGCTTATTGACATTTTTTTTACCAAAGACATGTGGCCGAATACATTTTGGCCTAAATGTATGACTAAAATTGAGTTTATTGTATTTTTTTCATAACAAAAAGTAGAAAGTATCATTTTTTTTCAAAATTTTAGGTCTTTTGCCATTTATAGCGCAAAAAATAAAAACCGCAGAGGTGATCAAATACCATCAAAAGAAAGCTCTATTTGTGGGAAGAAAAGGACGCAAATTTCGTTTGGGTACAGCATTGCATGACCGCGCAATTAGCAGTTAAAGCGATGCAGTGCCAAATTGTAAAAAGTGCTCTGGTCAGGAAGGGGGTACATCCTTCCGGGGCTGAAGTGGTTAATGTAATGTCGGGTCCCGGCAATATGGATGAAAATCAGTGAGACAAACGGCATGGGTACCCCCCCCCCCCCCCGTCAATTACCAGGTCCTTTGGGTCTTGTATGGATATTAAGGGGAACCCGCACCCAAATTAAAAAAAGGAAAGGCGTGGGGCCCCCAGGCCCTATATACTCTGAACAGCAGTATACAGGCGGTGCAAACAAGACAGGGACTGTAGGGTTGTTGTTAAATAGAATCTGTTTGTAATTTTGAACTGGTACATTTTTAACGTGTAGCTCCAGCCAAAAAATCTATTTTTAAGCTTTTCGGAAAACATAGGGAAGGGTTATCACACCTGTAACATTTGTTTTGCTGTCTGTGCACCTCTTCAGAAGATTTCACCTCACTTTCTGTCCCAATGACAAATGTTTTTTGAAAATTTGGGGTTTTTAGTGAAACAAGGATTAGTGATAAAGCATCAGTGAAGAGGAGACACGTTTTTCCCACATTAACTCTTACAGGAGAGAATTTCCCTTCCTAGGGGTAGATTTCATCTCACTTCCTGTTGTCTCCTTCCGTTTGCAAGTAGGAGTTGTTTGTAAGTTGGACAACACTGCAACCTGCACCTCACAGATGCTATAGTTGGAGCGCAGGAATGAGCCCTGCTGCAAAGTATTGCATCAAAAATTGTAATTATACGCTCCTGTTGAACAGGGGCTGAAAAATTGGGCCTTGGGCACTGGTGCTGGTGCCACAACACTACAACCCCTCACAGATACTATAGTTGGAGCGCAGGAATTAGCCCTGCTGCAAAGTATTGCATCAAAAATTGTAATTACATGTCCCTGTTAAACGGGGGCAGAAAAATTGGGCCTTGGCCACTGGTGGCGGTGCCCAGAATCAAAAATGTTCTTACAAGCTATCAGCATGAAAATTGAGGAGGAAGAGGATTGTCACTCAGCATAAAAGGATAGTCACTCAGCATGGGCAGTCTTGAAGGGATCTCACATTAAAAAAAAAAAAAATCGGTTACATCAGCATCAGGTGCTTGGTAGCTGGTGATCCAAGACTGATTCATTTTTATAAAGGTCAGCCGATCGACCGATTCGTGGACAGGCGCACCCTGTGATCGGTTACAAAGCCTCCAGCAGCACTGAATGTGCGTTCCGAAAGAACGCTGGATGCAGGACAGGCCAGTAGCTCAATTGCATACTGTGCAAGCTCTGGCCAGTGATCCATCCTCAAGACCCAGTAACCCAGAGGACTTTCGGTGGGAAAGGTCTCCAAGTCTGATCTTGCCCCTAGGTAATCCTGCACCATGTGAATCAGACGCTGGCGATGGTTGCTGGAACAGATCAGACCTTGGGGCTGTGGACTTAAAAATTGTCTGAACGCATCGGTCAGTCGGCCACCTTCTCCACCGCTCCTTCTGTGACTGACCGAAGCCTCAGCAACACGTTGTCCAGGAGGACCAGGAAATTGTAACTTCCCATTCTCTGGAAACGTGTTGCACAAACCTTTTTGCTAGGCCTCCTATCCTCTTTCATCCTGTTTCATCCTCTGCTCCCTCTGCGACGGCAAGATAAGGTTCGCAACCTTACCCTTGTAACGTGGATCAAGGAGGGTTGCCAGCCAGTAATCATCCCTCCCCTTGATACCCTGAATACGAAGATCCTTCCGCAGGCTTTGTAGGATCAAGGAGGCAATGCAGCGTAGGTTTGCTGAGGCATTCGGTCCAGAGTCCTCTGGGTCACTAAGGACGACATGATCCGCAGCCACCTCCTCCCAGCCACGTACAAGTCCATGGGTTTCTTCAGACTGTAAATGATCCCTTGAAGACTGCTGCTGATGCTGAGTGCCAGGCTCCACCTCCATGCTGACACAATCCTTCTCGTCCTCTTCCTGTGTGATCGGCGGGCACGCTGGAACACTATCTGGATAAAGGGGGCCTTGAGAGGTAAGGAAGTCCTCCTCTTCCTCCCTCTGTTCTGCCTCAAGTGCCCTGTCCATTATTCCATGCAGCGTGTGCTCCAACAGGTGGACAAGAGGGACAGTGTCACTGATGCATGCACTGTCACTGCTCACCATCCTTGTGGCCTCCTCAAATGGTAACAGGACAGTGCATGCATCCCTGATCATAGCCCACTGGCGTGGGGAAAAAACCAAGCTCCTATGACCCTGTCCTGGTGCCATAGTCGCATAGGTACTCATTGATGGCTCTCTGCTGCGTGTGCAGCTGCTGCAGCATGGTCAACATTGAGTTCCACCTGGTGGGCATGCCACAGATTAGGCGGTTCTTGGGCAGGTTAAATTCCTTTTAGAGGTCAGCCAGCCGAGCACTGGCATTATATGACCTGCGGAAATGCACACAGACTTTCCTGGCCTGCCTCAGGACATCCTGTAAGCCTGGGTACCTGCCCAAGAACCACTGCACCACCAAGTTAAGGACATGAGCCAAACAGGGTACATGGATCAGTTGTCCCTGTCGGAGGGCGGAGAGGAGGTTGGTGCAATTGTCGCAAACCACCATACCTGGCTTAAGCTGGCATGGCGTCAACCACCTCTGAACCTGCCCCTGCAGAGCTGACAGAATCTCTGCCCCAGTGTGGCTACTGTCCCCCAAGCACACCAGCTCAAGCACCGCATGGCATCTTATTGCCTGCGTGCTTGCGTAGCCCCTTGAATGCCTATGGAGCACCGCTGGTTCCGAGGACAAATCAGCACAGGGAGAGGCCATGGATGAGGAAGAAGAAGAGGTGGGGGTGGAGGAGAGAGGTATGGCAGAATCACCCCTAGTAGAATTTTGGAGGTGTGGAACAACCTCCAACACTACTGCACCCTGTTCTGCATCCTTCCCAGCTGCCAGAAGAGTCACCCAGTGCGCGGGGAAAGATAGGTAACGTCCCTGTCCATGCCTGCTGGATCATGAGTCAGCGGTAATATGTACCTTACCGCTGACTGCCCCTTCCAGTGAGGCCAAGACATCGCCTTCCGTGAGAATAAGTGGCATTTGGGAACCTGCCACTGAGGAACCGCACATTCCACAAACTCACGGAAGGGGGCAGAGTATGCCAACTGAAAAGGCAGCAGTTGAAGTGCTAGGAATTTAGCCAAGCTAGCATTCAACCGCTGGGCATGTGGATGGCTGGGAGCGAACTTCTTTCGGCGGTGCAGCAGCTGGGGCAGGGAAATTTTCCTGGAACAATCTGACGTTGGTGTAACAATAGCAGATTGCCCGCAAGTACTTGGCTGTGACACACCTAATTCTACACCTTCATTCCTCTCAGTGTAGGTTTCAGAGAGGACTGAAGGTATAGTGGGGTTAGAGATCCCAGCTGATGATGAGCAAGGAGAGGTCCGCTTTGTTCTTTGGTGTGGGTCTTTTAGGTACGCTTGCCAACGAACAACATGGCAGGTCGACATATGTCTGGTCAAGCATGTGGTGCCCAAGCAGGTGATGTTTTGGCCACGCAAGATACGCTTGAGACATATGTTGCAAATAGCAGCGGTGGGATCTGATGCATTCGTCTCAAAAAAGGCCCACACCAAAGAACTTTTGGAATGATGCGCAGAGACAGCAGTGCCCTGCACATGCAGAGCTCTGCGGTGTGATGCAGTCGGTGTGCTGCCCTTAAGCTGGCCCCTGGAGGGCATCCTGCCTCGTTGGAGATGTGCCTCTTCCTCCTCCTCTCTCCTATCAGGCACCCACGTGGAGTCAGTGACATCATCATCCCCTCCCTCCTCATCACTGGAGCAAACCTGGCAGTATGCTGCAGCTGGGGGAACGTGACTGCCAGATTGCTGTCCTTCTTGGGCACCCCCTCTCTGGGCTCACGTTACTGCCTTCCTCTAGCTGGGTACCATCATTGGAGCCTTCAAAATGCTGGGCATCCTCCTGGACCATGTACCCAACACTGTGGTCAAACAGTTCGGGGGACTCCTCAGGAGGACATGGTGGGGCTAGGGAAGGAGTGACTGATGCCATTGAGCCGAGGGAAGAGGCCACGTTGGCAACTGCTTTGCCAGGAAAAGTACCCTGAGCCTGGGTGAGAGAGGATGAGGATGAGGACGGCTTGGTCATCCACTCTACAAAGTCTTCCGCATGTTGCGGCTTAACACGGTCAGCTGCCGAAAAAAAGGACAAGCATGTCACACGGCCACGTGCTGATGAGGATGCACTGTCTCCACGACCAGCACTGTTGCCTCTAGATACAGAGCCTGCTTGCCCTCTTTTATTGACTTGTGACTGTCTGCCTCTCCTTGTTGGCCTTCCAGACATACTAATGGCCTGCAGTGAGATGTAGCTGCACAAAGCTGGGATGTATATATATACTGATACTGCAGCTAGCAGAATCAACTGCCTGCCTGTAGTATTAGTATGAGAACACCAGCAATTGTCTTCAGGTAGCTTTAGGTGCACACTGTGCAGAGGACACAGTACACTAACTGTAAATACCGTAGCTGCCTGCCTGTGGTACTAATAGGATCAGAAGAACACCACCAATTTTTTTCAGGTAGCTTTAGGTGCACACTGTGCAGAGGACACAGTACACTAACTGTAAAAATACTGCAGCTGCCTGCCTGTGGTATTAATAGGATCAGAACAACAGCAGTTGTCTTCAGGTAGCTTTAGGTGCACACTGTGCAGAGGATGCACTACACTAACTGTAAATACTGTAGCTGCCTGCGGTACTAATAGGATCAGAAGAACACCACCAATTTTTTTCAGGTAGCTTTAGGTGCACACTATGCAGAGGACGCACTAGACTAACTATAAATACTGTAGCTGTCTGCCTGTGGTACTAATAGGATCAGAAGAACACCAGCAATTTTCTTCAGGTAGCTGTAAATACTGTAAAAACACCTGCCTGCCTGTCAGTAGGAAGAGAATAACAGGAACGGATCTAGCTAAACTGAATACAGTGTGTGTGTGTATGTATGTATATATATATATATATATATATATATATATATATATATATATACATACATACACACACAACATCTAGGATGCATATATATATACACAATACACTAAGTGCAGCTAACTGACTCGCCTGCCTACTCTATCTAACTTAAATCAAATGACACTGTCTCTCTGCCTATCTCTCTCCACCTCAACACACTACACTAGGCCGCCACGCAGGCGGCCTTATATAGTGTGGGGCCTGTACTAAACCCCCTGAGCCATAATTGGCCAAAGCCACCCTGGCTTTGGCCAATTACGGCTCTCTGTACAGACGGCGCTGTGATTGGCCAAGCATGCGGGTCGTAGTGCATGCTTGGCCAATCTTCAGCCAGCAATGCACTGCAATGCAGTAGTGAATTATGGGCCATGACGCGCCACTCGAATTTGGCGCGAATGGCCCAAAACGCTTGCAATTTGACGAACGGTCGAACATGGGATGTTCGAGTCGAACATGGGTTCCACTCGAAGCTCATCCCTAATAATAGGCATGGACCTCTTGAACAGGAATCTAGAAACAACGCTTAAGCTTGCTCCTATAACTATACCAATTGATTAGTGTGGGTGGAACGTGTGCAAAAGGGTGCTTAAGTATTTGAGGGTGCTTAGTGTTAAGTTTAACCACTTCCTGCCTGCCGGCTGTCAAATGACGGCTGGGCGGTGCGACTCTTGTTCTGGAGGGACGTCATCAGTCTGACACACCGCTACACCGATCTTGGTAAAGAGCCTCTGACAGAGGCTCTTTACCAAGTGATTAGCCGTGTCCAATTATGGCTGATCACGATGTAAACAGCCATGTCCAATTATGGCTGATCACGATGTAAACAGATGCGAGTAGAGGAGAGCCGATCGGCTGCTCTCCTGACAGGGGGGTTCTGTGCTGATTGTTTATCAGCTCAGGACCACCAGGGATGCCATCACACTGGACCACCAGGTATGCCACCCTAGACCACCAGGGAAATGCCAATCAGTGCCCAGGCTGCTGCCAATCAGTGCCCATCCCCAATGCCTGCCAGTGACATCAGTGATCCCTATGAATGCCATCTATCAGTGCCGCATATCAGTGCCCAGCAGTGCCGCCTATCAGTGCCACCCATAAGTACCCATCAGTGAAGCCTTTCAGTGCCCATCAGTGTCACCTATCAGTGCCACCCATGAGTGCCGCCTATCAATGCCCATCAGTGCTGCATATCAGTGTCACCCATCAGTGCCGCCTACCAGTGCCCATCAGTGCCGCCTATCAGTGCCCATCGTCAGTGTACATTAGTGCCACCTCATCGTTGCTGCTTTATCAGTGCCCGTCATTGCCCATCAGTGAAGGAGAAAACTTACATATTTACAAGATTTTATAACAGAAACAAAAGAAAAACTTTTTTCTTTTTCAAAATTTTAGGCCTTTTTTTATTTGTTTAGCAAAAAATAAAAAACGCAGAGGTGATCAAATACCCCCAAAAGAAAGTTCTATTTGTGGGAACAAGATGATAAAAATTCTGTTTGGATACAGTGTAGCATAACCACGCAATTGTCAATAAACAGCGACTGCGCTGAAAGCTGAAAATTGGCTTGGGCAGGAAGGGGGTGTAAGTGCCCAGTATTGGTAAGTAGTTAATCAAGATTTGTATAGTAGAGAGAATTGGTAGGATGTGTGTGAAGACTCAGAGGAAGATACAATTTTGGTGATTAAAGTCCATGTGTTTGCAGAAAAAAATTTCCCTTTTCATTAAGTCTGATTATTACCTTATTATTATTATTATTTTTATATTGTGTTTTCCTGCACTGGGCAGGGTATTAAAAAAAAGGTTGTATAAATGTGTTTTCGTTTTTTGTTTTTTTTGGCCACCTCAGTGGAAAAATTAAGGAGACAGAAAGTGGGAAATTGAAGAATAAATGTTAAGAGCATGGAATTTATGATGTAATAAAGATCTCTCTGATGTTATGGTGTGATAAAGTATTTAACCACTTCAATACAGGGCACTTATACACCTTCCTGCCCAGACCAATTTTCAGCTTTCAGTGCTGTCGCACTTTGAATGATAATTCTGCGGTCATGCAACACTGTACCTAAACTAAATTTTTTATCATTTTGTTCCCACAAATTGAGCTTTCTTTTGGTGGTATTTGATCACTTCTGGGATTTTTATTTTCTGCTAAACAAATAAAGAAAAACCGAAAATTTTTTTAAAAAAATTTTTTTTTGTTTCGGTTACAAAACTTTGTAAATAAGTACGTTTTCTCCTTCACTGATGGGCACTGATGGGGCTGCACTGACGGGCACTGATAAATCGGCACTGATGAGGTGGCACCATTAAGGTGGCACTGATGGGGTTGCATTGATGGGCACTGATGATGGACACTAATATGCGGCACTGATGGGGCACTGATAGGCGGCACTGATATGCAGCACTGATGGGTACACATAGGCGGCACTGATGGGCACTGATAGGCGGCACGGATAGGCACTGATAGGCGGCACAGATGGGCACTGATAGGTGGCACGGATGGGCATGGATGGGCACTGATAGGTGGCACTGATGTACTGTAATGTATGGTACTGATGGTTGCCAATCAGTGCCAAACAATAATGCCTGTCTATCAGTGATGCCCATTGTGGGCACTGATTGGCATCCATTGTGGGCACTGTTTGGCATCCATTGTGGGCACTGATTGGCATCCCTGGTGGTCTAGGGTGGCATACCTGGTGGTGACATCCCTGGTGGTGTGGTAGTTGCATACTATGTGATCTGTGTAAGCCTGTATGGTTAACACATGGTTTTATGGTGGATAGAGAGAGAAGTTGGAAAGTATAATTTGGGCTAGGTAAGGAAATAAATGTGTGGGAGTTAGAAAGTGTTGGGGATAATAGAAGAGAAAAAAGATATGGAGGTGACTGGTGGAATGTGTGAGATGCAAAACCAAACGGTGTGGGGGAATATATGTAATAGGTGTAGCGCTTACCCCCAGTAGTGTATTCAGGTTTTGTGCTACCCTAGGCCTGACAAAACTCGTGCACACCTAATTTAAATATGACCCACCCCTTCCTGTCAAAGCCACACCCCTTGCTGTTTAAGACCCACACTGAAATTTTCGAGTGGGTACACTAGTTCTGAGGGCCTGGGGGGGGGGGCAATGGATTCCCTTAATTTGCATAGCTTTCCTCTCACTTCCTGTTTGGCTATGGAGCAGGAAGTGAAGAGAAATCTCTGCAATGGGACAGGGATGGTAAAAAAATAAACTGACAGGGGCTATAACCCTCCCTTACTCTATCCAAAATGAAAAAAAAAAAGTGTTGCCTATAGTTCTACTTTAAGCACAAATTTCCGATAATTTTATGGGGAGGACTAAGAAGATATAACCATGCCAATGGTGCAGCAGAAAACATATAGCGCAGTGAGGAAGGTTTGTGGTCCAGGATGATAGGACAGTCAAAATTAGCGTCACAACAAGTGGCACCCCCCCCACAGTTGCGGAATGCCGGCTGCCTGCATACCGGAAGCAGTGCGGCCACTTTAGGGGGGCGCTAGACTAATTTGCCTCTCAGCCCAGTCTGCCCCATAAGACTAGCGCTACACTAACAGTGTAGCGCACGCTGGCGGGGACTCTTTCCATGCTGCCCCCCTGCAAAGTGCTGCCCTAGTATCAGCCTAGGCCAGGATATGGCTTTGCTTACCCCCAGAGGCGCCGTTTGGTATGACAGGTTCTCTGTTCTCTGCCATGACTCTGAGAACTGCTTCGTCCCGTCTGATACACATGGTTAGGTAATGAGATGCTGCAAACATCTATGTGAGCTCAAGTATTAGAATACCATTTGCAATTATATTAGTGTATAAGAAATAGGCACCAGGCTACTTAATTGTAAATAAAGTAAGTATATTGTCACAAGCAAAATAAATTGCAATGCACAAATATCAATGATGAGGTAAAAGAATCTGTTTGCACACAGTAAGATAATTGATGTAAGTACTAGGCCAGGCATCACTAAATGGCGGACCGTGGTCCGGTTCTGGACGCAGTAGCCATCCTACCCGGACTGCAGCCAAGCCAAACAGTTGCCTGTGTGTCCTCTCTCTGCTGCCGGTTAGCCTGCCTGCCTGCTGCTGCTATGTTCACAGCATGGCAAGCGAGCACGGGTCTGTCCCTTTGATAAGATTGCTGCACTGCCCCCTCCTCACACTGCCTGTCTTATCCACACAAGATGTTAAGCGCGGCCGCTCTGGACAAAGGGCGGGACTTTTTAAGTTAAGAAGAGGGTGATTGGTTGCTACGCAGCGGGATGGTCCCAGCAATCAATCACTCACCTTTAACATGAAAAGTCCCGCCCATTGTGCAGGGCTGCTGTGCTTTCCGTCTTGTGTCTCTGTGGGGAGGGAAGAGTGCTGTGCAGGACAGGAGCCTACTATTGAGGGGGTCTATGATGGGGGGGTCAGTCTGTGATGGGGGGCCAGTCTGTGATGGGTCAGTCTGTGAGGGGGGGCCAGTCTGTGATAGGGGCCAGTCTATGATGGGTCAGTCTGTGATGGGGGCCAGTCTGTGGTGGGTCAGTCTGTGATGGGGGCCAGTCTGTGGTGGGTCAGTCTGTGGTGGGTCAGTCTGTGATGGGGGCCAGTCTGTGATGGGGGCCAGTCTGTGATGGGGGCCAGTCTGTGGTGGGTCAGTCTGTGATGGGGGGCCAGTCTGGGATGGGCCAGTCTGTGATGGGTCAATCTGTGATGGGGGGCCAGTCTGTGATGGGTCAGTTTGTGATGGGGGGCCAGTCTGGGATGGGCCAGTCTGTGATGGGAGGCCAGTCTGTGATGGGCTAGTCTGTGATGGGTCAATCAGTGATGGGTCAGTCTGTGATGGGCCTGTATGTGATGGGTCAGTCTGTGATGGGGGACTGTGATGGGTCGGTCTGTGATGAGCCAGTCTGTGATGGGAACCTGTGATGGGGGGGCCTGTGATGGATCAGTGTGTGATGGGGGGATCTGTAATGGGTCAGTCTGTGATGGGGGGCCTGATGGGTCAGTCTGTGATGGGTGGTCTGTGATGGGTCACTCTGGGATAGGGGAAAAAAACAAAAAAATAAGAAAAGGGTAATACCTATAAATGAAAATTCCAGGACAGGTAATGTGTGTAGATACGTGTATCACATCATATCACAAACCCATAACTGGAAATAAAGCCAAATACCTGCTGTCAAAAAACATATGAGCAGGTGCGCTCCTCTAGACCATTGCATATGAGAAAAAAGGGGACCAGAGGGTCAAGGGACAGGGTCAATCAATGAGGATCACACTGGCTGTAAATATTAATAGAAACAATTTATTGCCAAATATATATGTAGCGCTGGTAAATTTTCAATCTACTGCTTATAGGTAAATTTAGTGGGTTATCTGTTTATACATAGTCAGATTTGCCTCTGTTCTAGCTTGGCTGAGTTGCATGCAGTTTTACACTGTGCCTGTGGGTGTCGTTGTCACCATGGGTCGGTGTTGGAAAGTGGCCCCCCCCCCCCCCCTCTTTGACAGCCACCACCTGGATTGCACTTATCCCCTACTTTATTCATGGTGTGCTCTTGCTCCCCCAAGTACATGCTGTTTGAAGAACTCTTTAGGCGGTATGCTAACACTGGGTCATGCTTGTCTTCCTGTTCCTCCACGCCCTTTCCAGCTGCGATCCCATCAGAGACTTTAACATCTCATTACCAACATATCTAGCCGAGCTGTGTTGCGGAGCGTCCCACTTCAGCTGAGTGCAGCTAGTGTTGTTCACTGCTTTCAACGCCGTACGGCTGTGGTGCCTGGCGACATCGACGAAACACTAGAAGATCAGCAAGGGGCGTTGCTAGGTGGCAAAAAGACCAGGGGCTTTAGCCCGAAGTCCAAGGCCGGCACAGTGGAGGGGGGGTGGGCAGGTGTTTCTAGTGGCGCTGGGTTTTTTGGCTGGGCGGTGGGGTTTTGTGGCAGGGGTAAGCTCACTTGCTGGTTGCTGCCTGGCTTACCAGTGCCCATCAGTACTGACCACTAAACTGACCTACCTACCTGACATACACACACTAACCTACACTGACCTACCTGACATACACACACTAACCTACACTGACCTACCTGACATACATACACTGACCTACCTGACATACATACACTGACCTACCTGACATACATACACTGACCTACCTGACATACATATGCTGACCTACCTGACCCACACTGACCTACCTGACACACATTGACCTACCTGACACACACTGACCTACCCGACATACACTGACCTACCTGACACACACTGACCTACCTGACATACAGTCAGGTCCATAAATATTGGGACATCGACACAATTCTAATTATTTTGGCTCTATACACCACCACAATGGATTTGAAATTAAACGAACAAGATGTGCTTTAACTGCAGACTTTCAGCTTTAATTTGAGGGTATTTACATACAAATCAGGTGAACAGTATAGGACTTACAACAGTTTGTATATATGCCTCACACTTTTTACGGGACCAAAGTTAATAGGACAATTGGCAGCTCAGCTGTTCCATGGCCAGGTGTGTGTTATTCCCTCATTGTCCCATTTACAAGGAGCAGATAAAAGGTCCAGAGTTCATTTCAAGTGTGCTATTTGCATTTGGAATCTGTTGCTGTCAACTCTCCAAATGAAATCCAAAGATCTGTCACTATCAGTTAAGCAAGTCATCATTAGGCTGGAAAAACAAAAGAAACCCATCAGAGAGATAGCAAAAACATTAGGTGTGGCCAAATCAACTGTTTGGAACATCCTTAAAAAGAAAGAACGTACCGGTGAGCTCAGCAACACCAAAAGACCCGGAAGACCACGAAAAACAACTGAGGTGGATGACCGAAGAATTCTTTCCCTGGTGAAGAAAACACCCTTCACAACAGTTGGCCAGATCAAGAACACTCTCCAGGAGGTAGGTGTATGTGTGTCAAAGTCAACAGTCAAGAGAAGACTTCACCAGAGTGAATACAGAGGGTTTACCACAAGATGTAAACCATTGGTGAGCCTCAAAAACAGGAAGACCAGATTAGAGTTAGTCAAACAACATCTAAAAAAGCCTTCACAGTTCTGGAACAACATCCTATGGACAGATGAGACCAAGATCAACTTGTACCAGAGTGATGGGAAGAGAAGAGTATGGAGAAGGAAAGGAACTGCTCATGATCCAAAGCATACAACCTCATCAGTGAAGCATGGTAGTGGTAGTGTCATGGCGTGGGCATGTATGGCTGCCAATGAAACTGGTTCTCTTGTATTTATTGATGATGTGACTGCTGACAAAAGCAGCAGGATGAATTCTGAAGTGTTTCGGGCGATATTATCTGCTCATATTCAGCAAAATGCTTCAAAACTCATTGGACGGCGCTTCACAGTGCAGATGGACAATGACCCGAAGCATACTGCGAAAGCAACCAAAGAGTTTTTTAAGGGAAAGAAGTGGAATGTTATGCAATGGCCAAGTCAATCACCTGACCTGAATCCGATTGAGCATGCATTTCACTTGCTGAAAACAAGACTGAAGGGAAAATGCCCCAAGAACAAGCAGGCACTGAAGACAGTTGCAGTAGAGGCCTGGCAGAGCATCACCAGGGATGAAACCCAGGGTCTGGTGATGTCTATGCGTTCCAGACTTCAGGCTGTAATTGACTGCAAAGGATTTGCAACCAAGTATTAAAAAGTGAAAGTTTGATGGATGATTGTTAATCTGTGCCATTGCTTTTGGTCCCTTAAAAAAGTGGGAGGCACATATACAAACTGTTGTAATTCCTACACCGTTCACCTGATTTGGATGTAAATGCCCTCAAATTAAAGCTGAAAGTCTGCAGTTAAAGCACGTCTTGTTTGTTTCATTTCAAATCCATTGTGGTGGTGTATAGAGCCAAAAAGATTAGAATTGTGTTGATGTCCCAATATTTATGGACCTGACTGTACATAAACTGACCTACCTGACCCACACTGACCTACCTGACACACACTGACCTACACACACTGACCTACCTGACACACACTGACCTACACTGACCTACCTGACATACACACACTGACTGACCTACCTGACCAGGAGGAGACAGATTTCATGTACGGTGGGGAGCTCCAGTCCAGGGGTCGCAGGCCAGGCCCCATGAGCACTAGCGCGGAGGAGGAAGTGCAATCCTCCTCCACTTTGAATGCTGGGCAGTGTGGGCACAGTGGGCAGGAAGGAAGTTGCGGCTGTGACATCACTGGTTGCTAGTGACCAAGAGTACAGTCAGGTGGTGGCGGGGTGGAGCTGGAGTCGGAGCCAGCGCTACCACGGCTCAGTCTTCCCCCGTCCTCTGCATTCCTTGGACCGGGACAAGAGACTCGGGGCTATGGGCCCCAGACTCGGGGCTGTAGCCCCAATAGCCACCCCCTAGCGACGCCTATGAGATCAGCTATTGGGACCCCACAGTTACTTTTCCTTTCAAGTGCCGATCACCACGGACCCTGGGATCGGGTCGGGCGGCCCCTACATTGAAGGAAACCATCTGAACACCACAGCCAGCTACCGCTCGTATCCTTAGATCAGCTGTTTTTCCTCCCCCCTCCTTCACACGGCTCTGCAGAGAGGGTAGAGGACGGAAGGTACGTGTCTGGCTGCACTTCATTTGTTCTACACAAGCCGCTTGTTACACCTTTTAATGTGACTATTACATATCTATGACCGAAGCCTCAGCAACACGTTGTCCAGGAGGACCGACCAGAAAATTGTAACCTCCCAGGCTCTGGAAACGCGTTGCACAAACCTTTCTGCAAGGCCTCCCGAAGATATTTCATCCTCTGCTCCCTCTGCGATGGCAAGATAAGGTCTGCAACCTTACCCTTGTAACGTGGATCAAGGAGGGTTGCCAGCCAGTAATGATCCCTCCCCTTGATACCACGAATACGAAGATCCTTCCGCAGGCTTTGCAGGATCAGGGAGGACATGCAGCGTAGGTTTGCTGAGGCATTCGGTCCAGAGTCCTCTGGGTCACTAAGGATGACATGATCCGCAGCCACCTCCTCCCAGCCACGTACAAGTCCATGGGTTTCTTCGGACTGTAAATGATCCCTTGAAGACTCCTGCTGATGCTGAGTGCCAGACTCCACCTCCATGCTGACACAATCCTCCTCCTCGTCCTCTTTCTGTGTGATCGGCGGGCACGCAGGAACACTGTCTGGATAAAGGGGGCCTTGAGAGGTAAGGAAGTCCTCCACTTCCTCCCTCTGTTCTGCCTCAAGTGCCCTGTCTATTATTCCAAGCAGCGTGTGCTCCAACAGGTGGACAAGAGTGACAGTGTCACTGATGCATGCACTGTCACTGCTCACCATCCTCGTGGCCTACTCAAATGGTGACAGGACAGTGCATGCATCCCTGATCATAGCCTCATCAAGTTAAGGACGTGAGCCAAACAGGGCACATGGGTCAGTTGTCCCTGTCAGAGGGCGGAGAGGAGGTTGGTGCCATTGTCACAAACCACCATACCTGACTTAAGCTGGCGTGGCTTCAACCACATCTGAACCTGCCCCTGCAGAGCTGGCAGAATCTCTGCCCCAGTGTGGCTCCTGTCCCCCAAGCACACCAGCTCAAGCACTGCATGGCATCTTTTTGCCTGCATGCTTGCGCAGCCCCTTGAACGCCAACGGAGTACCGCTGGTTCTGAGAACAAATCAGCACAGCAAGAGGCCACGGAGGAAGAAGAAGAGGAGGAGGTGGAGGAGAGAGGTGTGGCAGAATCACCACTAGTAGAATTTTGGAGGCGTGGTAGCGGAACAACCTCCAACACTACTGCACCCTGTCCTGCATCCCTCCCAGCTGCCAGAAGAGTCACCCAGTGCGCGGTGAAAGATGGGTAACGTCCCTGTCCATGCCTGCTGGACCATGAGTCAGCGGTAATATGCACCTTACCGCTGACCGCCCTGTCCAGCGAGGCCAAGACATTGCCTTCCACATGCCGGTAGAGAGCCAGAATCACCTTGCGTGAGAAAAAGTGGCGTTTGGGAACCTGCCACTGAGGAACCGCACATTCCACAAACTCACAGAAGGGGGCAGAGTCTACCAACTGAAAAGACAGCAGTTGAAGTGCTAGCAATTTAGCCAAGCTAGCATTCAACCGCTGGGCATGTGGATGGCTGGAAGCGTACTTCTTTCGGCGGTGCAGCAGCTGGGGCAGGGAAATTTGCCTGGTACAATCTGACGTCGGTGTACAGATTGCAGATTGCCCGCAAATACTTGGCTGTGACACACCTAAATCTACACCTTCATTCCTCTCAGTGAAGGCTTCAGAGAGGACTAAAGGTATAGTGGGGTTGGAGATCCCAGCTGATGAGGAGCAAGGAGAGGTCCTCTTGTTCTTTGGTGTGGGTCTTTTAGGTACGCTTGCCATCGAACTGCATGGCAGATCGACATATGTCTGGTCAAGCATGTGGTGCCCAAGCGGGTAAGGTTTTAGCCATGCAAGACACGCTTGAGACATATGTTGCAAATAGCAGCGGTGGGATCTGATGCATTCATCTCAAAAAAGGCCCACACCAAAGAACTTTTGGAATAATGCGCAGAGACAGCAACGCCCTGCACATGCGGAGCTCTGCGGTGTGATGCAGTTGGTGTGCTGCCCTTAAGCTGGCCCCTGGAGGGCATCCCGCCTCGTTGGAGATGTGCCTCCTCCTCCTCTCTCCTATCAGGCACCCACGTGGAGTCAGTGACCTCATCATCCCCTCCCTCCTCATCACTGGAGCAAACCTGGCAGTATGCTGCAGCTGGGGGAACATGACTGCCAGATTGCTGTCCTTCTTGGGCACCCCCTCTCTCTGGGCTCACGTTACTGCCTTCCTCTAGCTGGGTACCATCATCGGACCCTTCAAAACGCTGGGCATCCTCCTGGTGCATGTACCCAAAACTGTGGTCAAACAGTTCGGGGGACTCCTCAGGAGGACATGGTGGGGCTAGGGAAGGAGTGACTGATGCCATTGAGCCGAGGGAAGAGGCCGCGTTGGCAGCTGCTTTGCCAGACAAAGTACCCTGAGCCTGGGTGAGAGAGGATGAGGAGGATGAGGACGGCTTGGTCATCCACTCTACCAAGTCTTCCGCATGTTGCAGCTCAACACGGCCAGCTGCCAAAAAAAAGGACAAGCGTGTCTCACAGCCACTTGCTGATGAGGATGCACCGTATCCACGACCAACACTGTTGCCTCTAGACACAGAGCCTGCTTGCCCTCTTTTATTGGCTTGTGACTGTCTGCCTCTCCTTGTTGGCCTTCCAGACATACTAATGGCCTGCAGTGAGATGAAAGCTGGGATGTATATATATACTGATACTGCAGCTAGCAGAATCAACTGCCTGCCTGTAGTATTATTAGTATGAGAACACCAGCAATTGTCTTCAAGTAGCTTTAGGTGCACACTGTGCAGAGGACACAGTACACTAACTGTAAATACTGCAGCTGCCTGCCTGTGGTACTAATAGGATCAGAACACCAGCAATTGTCTTCAGGTAGCTTTAGGTGCACACTGTGCAGAGGACACAGTACACTAATGCCGCGTACACACGAGCGGACTTTACGGCGGACTTTGCCCGGCGGACTGGATTTCGTCGGACAATTCGATGTGTGTGGGCTCCAGCGGACTTTGTTTTCTCAAAAGTTGGACGGACTTAGATTTGAAACTTGTTTAAAATTTATCCGTTGAAATCGAGTCCGGTCGAAAAGTCCGCCGTCTGTATGCTAGTTCGACGGACAAAAAGCCACGCTAGGGCAGCTATTGGCTACTGGCTATGAACTTCCTTGTTTTAGTCCGGTCGTACGTCATCACGTACAAATTCGACGGACTTTGGTGGATTGTGTGTAGGCAAGTCCGTTCATTCAGAAAGTCCGTCGGAAAGTACGTCAAAGTCCGCCGGGCAAAGTCCGCCGTAAAGTCCGCTCGTGTGTACGCGGCATTACTGTAAATACTGCAGCTGCCTGCCTGTGGTATTAGGATCAGAAGAACACCAGCAATTGTCTTCAGGTAGCGTTAGGTGCACACTGTGCAGAGGACACAGTACACTAACTGTAAATACTGCAGCTGCCTGCCTGTGGTACTAATAGGATCAGAAGAACACCAGCAATTGTCTTCAGGTAGCTTTAGGTGCACACTGTGCAGAGGACACAGTACACTAACTGTAAATACTGCAGCTGCCTGCATGTGGTACTAATAGGATCAGAAGAACACCAGCAATTTTCTTCAGGTAGCTTTAGGTGCACACTGTGCAGAGGACAGGTTTCTTGGACCTTCTTATACAGGATATTGGAATTATACTGGTGAGTGTGACAGCCTTGACAAGCTCTCCCGCCTCTCTTTGTATTGTTTGCCCATCCCTCCCTTCTTTGTAATGTTTGCCCATTTGTTATTCTTATAGAGTCATGACTTCTATATGTAGCTCCTTTCTTTTGTTGTGTTTATGATCCAGGTTATTACTGCTATAGAAAACTGTGAGAACTTTGGAACGCTCCATGGCAGTTTTGTCCTATCACCACCCTAGCTCCCACACCTGCCCCAGAGTATGATAACATATGCTTCTGGCCATACATTTGTGCCTTTCTTTCTTTGGTGTCAGATCTCCCCAACTCGGTGAGCTTTATGTTTAATCTTTTGCCAATGTATATATTTAAAATTAATTTTGTTTTTGCTTTGTACTTTGAATTGTTCGATCTTCTGTTTTTGTTGCCCCCGTCACCTCCTGACTAAGCAGGGTGTTCCCATGAAACAGTTTGAGGAATTGAGAAACTACCTACCCATCTATTAATTTGCTCCAAGAATTGTATCTATTGTAATTGTGATTTGGGTTGGTGTCACTAATTCAATGGGAGGTAATTGTGGGAGTTTTTTTTATGTATACATTGTATAAGTCCATGTTTTTTATATTTGTTCATTGTTGGCACCTCAAAAGTCCAACTTGCTTTCTTTCAATTTTTGGCTATATAAATAGGATATTGGTGCCTTAGTTAGTCATTTGGTTTATCAAACTTTATCATTTAATAAAAGCAAAGTTGCTCATGTATTGCCAGAGTTAACTTTTCATTATAGCATTTTTGTTCATTTTGGATATAGATGAGAAGGGATAAACTTATTTCAGGGTCCCAGTTACAACCGTATTTCAGATTTTTTTTTACTGTCTGTTCCTACAATGGTAAGATTTTCCTGCACTTCTTGTCCTTGTGAGAGTGAGTATGGTATAATTTCCTTAATCAAGATGTAGCAATAATGAACAAGTTTATAATCCTTTCCAACTGTAGCTGGTAAAAAAACAATTTGGCGTGAGATCCCCCAAAAACTTCTTCCAGAGCTGGCCAGCTCAATAGATTGTTTAAAAAAAAAGTCTGGGTACCAGTGGCGGCTGGTGCTAAAAAATTTTGGGGGGGTGCAAAAAAACTGAAAAAAATGTGAAAAAAAAACATCAAACGCAACCACTGTGCCCATCAAACGCTACGACTGTGCTATCAATTACAGCCAGTGTGCCCATCAAATGCTGCCACTGTGTCAAATGCTGCCAGTGTGCCCATCAAATGCTGCCAGTGTGGCAAATTCTCCATACCCCCCCCCCCCTCACTTGCCCACAATAGGACCTACAGATAGATAGACACTGGGTGAGAGAGATAGACAGATAGATATTGGGTGGGAGGGGGAGAATGAGTGGGACGGACGGACGGACGGAGGTACAGTGGTGGGAGGGATGAGAAGGGGGTTCAGCGGTGGGACAGAAAAGCAGGGGGGTACAGTGATGGGGCAGATGAGCAAGGGGGGATTCAGTGTTGGGTCAGATGAAGGGGGTTACAGTGGTGGGAAAGATGAGCATGGGGGTCAGTGTCAGGGCAGATGAGAAGGGGAATCAGCGGTGGGACAGATAAGCAGAGGGGTACAGCGGTGGGGCAGATGCGTAAGGAGGTGCATTGGTAGGACAGATGAGCAGGGGTTACAGTGGTTGGGCAGAAGAGCAGGAGTACAGTGGTGGGACAGATGTAAAGGGGGGAACAGTGGCGGGGCAGAGGAGAAAGGAGGTACGTTGATGGGACAGATGAGCAGGGGGTTACACTGGTGGGGCAGGTGTGCAGAGGGGTGCAGAGAGAAAGGAGGTACATCTGTGGAACACATGAGCAGGGGGGTACAGAGGTGGGATAGATGTGCAGGAGGTATATTGGTGGGGCAGATGAGAAAGGGGGTTACAGTGGTGGTGCAGATGAGCAGGGGGGGGGTTCAGTGTTGGGCCATATGAGAAGGAGGTTACAGTGGTGGGAAAGATGAGCAGGGGAGGTTTAGTATTGGGGCAGATGAGAAGGAGGTTCAGCGATGGGACAGAAGAGCAGGGGTTCAGCAGTGGGGCAGATGTGAAAGGAGGTGCATGGGTGGGACAGATGAGCAGGGGGTTACAGTGGTTGGGCAGAAGAGCAGGGGGTACAGAGATGGGGCAGATGTATAGGGGTGTACAGTGGCGGAGCAGAGGAGAAAGGAGCTACATTGGTGGGACAGATGAGAAGGGCAGGGGCGGACTGACCATTCGGGCCCTCGGGCACTGACCGAGGGCCCGACGGCCACTACGGGGCCCCATCAGGGCTGCCAGCCTCAGCAAAAGCAGGGGCAGTTTGTAAAAATCTGTATATTTTTACACCTGTCCCTGAAATGGCCACTACCGACATCATTTTTATATACAAATCTCGAGATTGTAGCTGCCCCGCCTCTCCACTGCCTCCTCAGCCAATGGGAGCACAGTGTACACGCCCCCTTCTCCAGTGCGGCTTTTTTGACACAGGAGCAGGAGATGCCGACAGGTGGAGGAGAGGAGAGGCAGGAGGGGACAGCCTGCAGTGTGGGTACGGACTGCTGCCTGATAGAAGGTAAGCTAGCTGAGCTGAACCAAATGTATTCTTATCAATGCTTACCCTGGTGAGGAGGGGGAGGCTGTTTTACCTTTAGCAGAGCTGCTGTTAGATCGATGTTCTGTGTCTGAGAAGTGCCATGCTTCTGTGGGAAGGAGGT
This sequence comes from Lithobates septentrionalis, assembly GCA_037952835.1. NCBI lineage: Eukaryota > Metazoa > Chordata > Amphibia > Anura > Ranidae > Lithobates > Lithobates septentrionalis. The sequence continues at coordinate 713,654 of JBBDGP010001605.1, read as the reverse complement.
GCTGAACTTATATAATCTCTGCTACACCTCCCTACTCATCACCTGCCCACCAGTACACAGGTACAGTCTCCTCTCCTGTACAGTATTACCACATCCATTGTCTGTGAGCTTCTGGGGCACTACAAGTCCCAGCATGGCAGGAGAAGGGGGCAGCAGCAGTGTGTTCTATCAGGATGATTTTTGGGTGAAAAGTGCTGGTGTGTGTATATATGTATAATATGTATGTATACTGTGCATTTGTGTGTATACCAGGGGCCGCCCATCCATTAAGGGTGCCGCCCTCTCTATCACGCCACCCCCTATATGTAGAATGGGTAGATTTATGCATAGCATAAATCTATCCATGGCCACTGCGGCCACCCCCTATTCAGGCATCCGGCTCCTTTCAGGACGCCGGGCGCCTGAATTACAGCGGCGGGGGTGTTTTTTTTTTTTAAACACCTGATTAGAGACATAGGCTTTAATAGACTTCAAAACAAGGTGGCCTCAGAGCGCAGAGTGCTCGGAAGCCCATCCAGGTGTGTTGGAAAAGCAAATTAATATTTGCTTTTCTAACACTGAACAGCCTCTCTGCCAATCAGTAAATGTGGGTCTTATACCTACCACGCGATTGGCTGAAAGGACAGGCGCTCCTATTGAACGCCTAGCAAGAGGAAAGAAGAGACGCAGGGAGTAAGCATGGAGGACACAGCTCAAGGCTGCCCGACCCATAGCTTGCCGCTGCCCGTCCCACATCTTACCGCTGCCTGACCCGCCACCAAGATGGGGTAAGTGCTGGTCAGACAACGGGCGTCAGTGCTGGTTAAATGCCACCGGGGGGGTCACAGTGGCTGCATTTGATGGGGCACAGTGGCTGCATTTGATGGGGCACAGTGGCTGCATTTGATTGGGCACAGTGGCTGCATTTGATGGGGCACAGTGGCTGCATTTGATGGGGCACAGTGGCTGCATTTGATGGGGCACAGTGGCTGCATTTAATGGGGCACAGTGGCTGCATTTGATGGGGCACAGTGACTGCATTTGATGGGGCACAGTGGGGCTTCAATTGATGGGTTTTTTTCCAGTATTTTTCAGCATTTTCCTATTTTGTTTGCGCCTCCCCCCAAAAAAATTTGAGCACCAGCCGCCACTGATGTATACTGTGTGATCAATGTGTGCCCACTGCTGCTCAATAGAAGTCGCTCTAACAATCCCATGCCCGTGAAAAATCCACTTGTTGCCATTCGGGGCCATCTGAATAGTGCTCTGCTGAGCCCGGCCTCATATCAGGCAGCAGAGCAGGTCTGGGTGCATGCCTGTGCAGTAATATCATGGCACACATGAAGCATGGCTTTTATTCACATGCCCCACTGCCCGATCTGAGGCCAACCTCAGCAGTTCACTATTTCGCTGGCTCTACGACTCACTTGCGCAGTTCAGAGCCTGCAACAAGTGGATTTTATTTAAAAGCTTTTTTCCACCAGCTGCCTACCACAAAAGCACCAAAGTGCAAAGGTGTGTGTAAGGAGACACTGATGGAAGGTGACACTTTGGGGCTGTGCCATAGGGTGGGACTCTGGGGGCTCTGCCACAGGTTGGGATTCTGGGGGACTCTGCCGCAGGGTGGGACTCTGCCGCAGGGTGGGACTCTGCCGCAGGGTGGGACTCTGGGGGGCTCTGCCGCAGGGTGGGACACTGGGGGCTCTGCCGCAAGGGTAGCGCACTGGGGTGCTCTGCCATAGGGTGGCACACTGGGGGGCTCTGCCGTAGGGTGGCACACTGGGGGGTTCTGCCTTAGGGTGGCACACTGGAGGCTCTGTCGTAAGGTGTTACTCTGGGGGCTCTGCCGTAGGGAGGCACACTGGGGGCTCTCCCGTAGTATGGCACTCTGTGGACTGTGATATATAGGGAGAATGTTAGAACTTTGATGTAAGGGAGGATTCTGATGTGAGCGTGGCGCTCATCCTGACTGCTGTACTCTATATGTTGTTTTGTTTGTTACTTACTCATGACCCACGTACTCTGTACATTATACTGTACATAGACCTGACCAAGGTGTTCATTGTCTCAACAGTTGCTGGTTTTAATTAAGTTCTTCTGTAAGCTGTAATGTTGCCTCAGTAAGCCAAAAAAAAACTTTTTTTGTGCATAAAAAAACATATATATATATAATGGAAACATTTATTTTAAAAACAAATGATCCTTTGACTGAGATTCATTTGTGTCTGAGATTATCAGCTGCGACACAGTAATTAGAATTTTATGGGTACAAGGTCTGTGGTAATGTTTGCATTGTATACAGCAGATGCAGATTCTGTTCAATCCTCCTTTAAGACTCTCCCACTGGTCATGCCCATTGTTTGCTATGGTGCACTATGTATGCCACAGGTCATCATCTTCCTGTTAGGGATCCCAGTGCAGTATTTTGCCCAGAGACCCATGATGCTGTTAAGGTGGCAATGCCCATGAGAGGCTCCTGGTGAATTTACTGGGTCACGAGCTCTAAGTCTCCTGCCACTCAGCATGTTGCCAAGCTTGGTGCCCCTCCCCTCAGTGGGTATGCCCACATTCATGTTGTGTCAAGAAAAGATGGCTGCCACATGGTGGCCATCTCTAAGCCTGGGGGCCCTATAATCTCCTATTGCCCAGGGGCCCCATGAGTTGTCAGTCCGCCCCTGGAGAAGGGGTTACAGCGGTGGGGCAAAGGAGCAGGGGGGTACAAAGGTGGGGCAGATGTTCAGAGGGGTGCAGAGAGAAAGGTGGTACATCGGTGGAACACATGAGCAGGGGGTTACCGTGGTGAGGCAGAAGAGCAGGAGGAACAGAGTTGGGACAGATGTGCAGGAGGTACAGTGGTGGGGCAGATGAGAAAGGGGGTTACAGTGGTGGGGCAGAAGAGCAGATAAGTTCAGTGTTAGGACAGATGAGAAGATGTTTCAGCGGTGAGACAGAAGAGCATGGAAGGTAGGGCGGTGGAGCAGATGTACAGGGAGGTACAGTGGTGGGGCAGATGTACAAGGGGTTACAGTGGTGGGACAGATGAGCAGGATAGTGCAGTTGGGGGGCAGATGTGCAGGGAGTTACAGTGGTGGGGCAGATGTGCAGGAGGTTACAGTGGTGGGGCAGATGTGCAGGAGGTTACAGTGGTGGGGCAGATGAGATAGGGGTTACAGTGGTGGGGCAGATGAGATAGGGGGTACATTGGTGGGGCAGATGAGCAGGGAGCTACAGTGGTGGGACAGAAGAGCAAGGCGGTACAGTGGTGGGGAAGATGTACATGGGGTTACAATGGTGGGACAGATGAGCAGAGGGGTACAGAGGTGGGGCAGATGAGCAGGGGGGTACAGAGGTGGGGCAGATGTGCAGGGGGTACAGAGGTGTAACGATGAACTGTTTTACTGAATTAGGGCACTTTCACACTGGTTTGCTTTAAAACTGCCAGTAAAATGCCTACGCGTTAATGGAGTGTTTTTGGTGCGTTTTTTAACCACTTCAGCCCCGGAAGATTAGGCTGCTCAATGAGCAGAGCACTTTTTACAATTTGGCATTGTGCTGCTTTAACTTATAATTGCGCGGTCATGCAATGTTGTACCCAAACGAAATTTGTGTCCCTTCCCGTCTTCTTTTGATGGTATTTGATTGCCTCTGCGATTTTTATTGTTTGCGATATAAACGGAAAAAGACCGAAATTTTAAAAAAAATGATATTTTCTAATTTTGTTATAAGAAAAATCTAATAAACTCAATTTTAGTCATAAATGTAGGCCAAAATGTATTCAGCCACATGTCTTTGGTAAAAAAAATGTCAATAGGCATATATTTATTGGTTTGCGCAAAAGTTATAACGTCTACAAACTATGGTACATTTTCTCAAATTTACGCAGCTTTTAGTTTATGATTGCCTATCTAATTTCTTGAGGTGCTAAAATGGCAGGGCAGTACAAACCCCCCCCCCCCCCCTCCCAAATGACCCCATTTTGGAAAGTAGAGGCCCCAAGGAAATTTCTGAGAGGCATGTTGAGCCCATTGAATATTTTATTTTTGTGTCACAAGTGATTGTAAAATGACAAAAAAAAAGAAGAAAAAATTACACAAAGTTGTCACTAAATGATATATTGCTCACACGTGCCACGGTTATATGTGGAATTACACCCCAAATTTTTTTTTTGCACAAAGTCATCACTAAATAATATATTGCTCAAACATGCCATGGGCATATGTGAAACTGCACCCCAAAATACATTTTGCTGCTTCTCCTGAGTACGGGGATACCACATGTGTGAGACTTTTTGGGAGCCTAGCCATGTACAGGACCCCGAAAACCAATCACCGCCTTCAGGCTTTCTAAGGGCGTAAAATGGTGATTTTACTCCTCACTATTACAGAGGCCCTGAAATGTCCAGATAGTGAGGAGTGAAATCAAGAATTTACACCCTTAGAAAACCTGAAGGCGGTGATTGGTTTTCAGGGTCCTGTACACGGTTAGGCTCCCAAAAAGTCTCACAAATGTGGTATCTCCATACTCAGGAGAAGCAACAGAATGTATTTTGGGGTGCAATTTCACATATGCCCATGGCATGATTGAGCAATATACCGTTTAGCGAAAACTTTCTGAAAAAAAACAAAAACAAATTAATTTTCCAGAAACTTGTGGCAAAATATAAAATATTCCATGGACTCAACATGCCTCTCAGAAAATAGCGTGACGTGTCTACTGTCCAAAATGTGGTCATTTGGGGGGGGAGGGGGGGTTGTGCTATCTTGACAATTGAATGGCCTCTGAAACTGTGATAGGTAGTGAGGAAGCGAAATCACCATTTTACTCCCTAATGCCGCGTACACACGGTCGGACTTTTCGTCTACAAAAGTCCAACGGACGCTGACGGACTAAAGCTGGCTGGTAATCCGATCGTGTGTGGGCTTCTCCGGACTTTCAACATACTTTTTTAGCCTCAAATCCGACGTACTTTAGATTTGAAACATGCTTCAAATCTTTACTTCGTAACTACGACGGACCCCGAAATCCGCTCGTCTGTGTGCTAGTCCGACGGACAAAAAGCCACGCTAGGGCACCTATTGGCTACTGGCTATGAACTTCCTTATTTTAGTCCGGTGTACGTCATCACGTAAGAATTCGACGGACTTTTGTGTGATCGTGTGTAGGCAAGTCTGTTCGTTAGAAAGTCCGCCGAAAGTCTGCCGGAAGTCTGTTGGACAGGCTGTCTGACTTTTGTAGACGAAAAGTCCGACCGTGTGTACGCGGCATTAGAAAGCCTGAAGGCGGTGATTGGTTTTCGGGGTCCTGTACACGGCTAGGCTCCGAAAACGTCTCACACATGTGGTATCCCCATACTCAGGAGAAGCAACAGAATGTATTTTGGTGTGTAGTTTCACATATGCCCATGGCATGTTTGAGCAATATATTATTTAGTGATGACTTAATGCAAAAAAAAAATTTTGTAATTTTCCCGCAACTTGTGACAAAATATAAAATATTCCATGGACTCAACATGCCTATAAGCAAATAGCTTGGGATGTCTACTTTCCAAAAAGGGGTAGTTTGGGGAGGGGGGGGGGGTTGAACTGTCCTGGCATGTTATGCACAACATTTAGAAGCTTATGTCACACATCCCCCACTCTTCACTCTTTCTTTTGCAAGAAAATTACTTTGAACCCCCAAACATTATATTTTTTCAAAGCAAAGGCCCTACAGATTAAAATGGTGGGTGTTGCTAATTTTTTTTCATACAGTATTTGCGCAGCAATTTTTCAAATGCAATTTTTTTTGGAAAAACACACTTTTTAATTTAAATGCACTAAAACATACTATATTGCCCAAATGTTTGATGAAATAAAAAAGATGATCTTATGCCGAGTACATGGATACCAAACACGACATGCTTTAAAATTGCGCACAAACATGCAGTGGCGAAAAACTACATACATTTTTAAAAGCCTTTAAAAGCTTTTACAAGTTACCACTTTAGATTTACAGTGGAGGTCTACTGCTAAAATTACTGCTCTCGATCTGACCTTCGCAGGGATACCTCATATGCATGGTGCAATTGCTGTTTACATACAGTGGGGCAAAAAAGTATTTAGTCAGCCACCAATTGTGCAAGTTCTCCCACTTAAAAAGATGAGAGAGGCCTGTAATTGTCATCATAGGTATACCTCAACTATGAGAGACAAAATGTGGAAACACATCCAGACAATCACATTGTCTGATTTTTGAAAGAATTTATTTGCAAATTATGGTGGAAAATAAGTATTTGGTCACCTACAAACAAGCAAGATTTCTGGCTCTCACAGACCTGTATCTTCTTCTTTAAGAGGCTCCTCTGTCCTCCACTCATTACCTGTATTAATGGCACCTGTTTGAACTTGTTATCAGTATAAAAGACACCTGTCCACAACCTCAAACAGTCACACTCCAAACTCCACTATGGTGAAGACCAAAGAGCTGTCGAAGGACACCAGAAACAAAATTGTAGACCTGCACCAGGCTGGGAAGACTGAATCTGGAATAGGCAAGCAGCTTGGTGTGAAGAACTCAACTGCGGGAGCAATAATTAGAAAATGGAAGACATACAAGACCACTGATAATCTCCCTCGATCTGGGGCTCCATGCAAGATCTTACCCCGTGGGGTCAAAATGATCACAAGAACGGTGAGTAAAAATCCCAGAACCACACGAGGACTTAGTGAATGACCTGCAGAGAGCTGGGACCAACGTAACAAAGGCTATCATCAGTAACACACTACGCCACCAGGGACTCAGATCCTGCAGTGCCAGACGTGTCCTCCTGCTTAAGCCAGTACATGTCTGGGCCCGTCTGAGGTTTGCTAGAGAGCATTTGGATGATCCAGAAGAGGATTGGGAGAATGTCATATGGTCAGATGAAACCAAAGTAGAACTCATCGTGTTTGGAGGAGAGAGAATGCTGAGTTGCAACCAAAAAACACCATACCTGCTGTGAAGCATCGGGGTGGCAACATCATACTTTGGGGCTGTTTCTCTGCAAAGGGAACAGGATGACTGATCCGTGTACATGAAAGAATGAATGGGGCCATGTATCGTGAGATTTTGAGTGCAAACCCCCTCCCATCAGCAAGGGCATTGAAGATGAAACGTGGCTGGGTCTTTCAGCATGACAATGATCCCAAACACACCGCCCAAGCAACGAAGGAGTGGCTTCGTAAGAAGCATTTCAAGGTCCTGGAGTGACCTAGCCAGTCTCCAGATCTCAACCCCATAGAAAACCTTTGGAGGGAGTTGGAAAGTCCGTGTTGCCCAGCGACAGCCCCAAAACATCACTGCTCTAGAGGAGATCTGCATGGAGGAATGGACCAACATACCAGCACCAGTGTGTGACAACCTTGTGAAGACTTACAGAAAACGTTTGACCTTTGTCATTGCCAACAAAGGATATATAACAAAGTATTGAGATGAACTTTTGATATTGACCAAATACTTATTTTCCACCATAATTTGCAAATAAATTATTTCGAAAATCAGACAATGTGATTGTCTGGATTTGTTTCCACAGTTTGTCTCTCATAGTTGAGGTATACCTATGATGACAATTACAGGCCTCTCTTATCTTTTTAAGTGGGAGAACTTAAACAATTAGTGGCTGACTAAATACTTTTTTGCCCCACTGTATGAGACTAGACCAAAGCTTGCATTGGCCTTTGCGCGTAAGCATGGGGGACAGGGGTGCTTTTTTAAAAAAAAATATTTATTTTGCTTTTTTATTTTATTTTTAAAATGTTCCTTTCATTTTTTTTTTTTAATAATTTTTATGGTTATCTCAGGGAAAATATCTCCTATGATAGCAATAGTTAGTGACAGGTACTCTTTTTAAAAAAAATTAGACCCTAGATCTCTCCTCTGCCCTCAAAGCATCTGACCACAGCAAGATCGGTGTGATAAAATGCTTTCCAAATTTCCCAATGGCGCTGTTTATATCCAGCCAAACCAAAGTCATGAAATGCTCGTAGCTTCCGGTTTCTTAGGCCATAGAGATGATTGGAGTCATCCTGGTCTCTGATCAGCTCTATGGTCAGCTGGCAGAACCACCAGCTGCATTCTCGGTTTCCCTGTTGGGACAGGAGAGCCCAAGAAAATCATGGAAGATGGTGGGAGGGCATTCCCTTCCACTGCTTGTAAAAGCAGTCTAGAGGCTAATTAGCCACTAGGATTGCTTTTACATGAAAGCCGACCGCTGGCTGAAAAGAATTATACCAAGATGATACCTAAACCTGCAGGCATCATTCTGGTATAACCACTCAAAGTCCAGGAACATACCAGTATGTCACTGGTCCTTGTTGGGCATACATTGTAATGTTATTTTTTTCATGCAGTCTGTGGGCTGAACGAAAAAAAGAGATTGATCGGTGGGTATGCCCACCATTAGAATACTGCCCTTCATCCACCCACTTCTAATGATGGGCATACATGCACTATTTTTTTTTTACTGTGGTGGCGAAATCACCTTCTACAATGCTGGAGTCGCTGATTTACATATTGTGGGAGCAAATACTGTTGCTGTCAACATAAATAAATCAGTGCTGCAGCTGAATGGCGTACCTGCTAAGCAAATGATACTTAACAATAAAACAAAGTAACATTACAGTATAACAGTAAGAAATACCATACCTGCAAAGCAAATACAATAAAACATAGTAAAAATAAAACATTTTTTAATGCAATCTGTGCTTAAAAAATATATGCCGGGGGGGCGCATGCGCGAGGCTTAACATGGAGGACGCTTCCTCTTAGAGCTCCGCACTCCCCGCCGCAGACTCGAGACCCTACACCGCTCTCGGACCGTCTAGACGCTCCAGCTATCAAGCGATCCTCTCCCGCAAGTCCCGAGATACAATCGGGATGGTTTTAACGGGACACAGGGGCAAAAACAAGTCCAAACCGATTAAGGAGGCCCTGGCCCGCGCCTCGTCCAAGATGGCGGCGAAGGCTCTCGCCGCACAGCACGCTGCATCTCCAGCCAGATCTGATCGAGCGGACAGCGAGGAGGATGAGGACACACATCCAGCATACAGCGGTTCTCCCACCCCCTCACAACCAGGTATGTCACAGCCTGACTTTTTGAAACACATGGAAAAGATGCTTAATAAGGCCCTGAAAGTCACCTCCGACCAAATCACTAACAGACTATCACGTGAGATAAGGGAACTAGGACAGCGCACTGCAGATTTGGAAACAAGGGTAGATGACATAGAGCTTACTCTCCAAGAGCATGCCCAGGAACAGGCAGCCCTCCGCGAAGAAAATGCCACATTACTTTCACGTCTGGAAGACGCAGAAAACCGTTCGCGTAGGTCCAACTTACGCCTCAGGGGTATCCCTGAAGTGGTTGAGGACATACAATCTTTCGCCACAGCTCTCTTCCAAGAACTCTGCCCTTCTATTCCCATCGAACGTCTAGAATTCGATAGAATTCACAGAGCGCTTACTCGTCGCCAGCAAGACGGCCCTCCACGAGATATAATAATTAAACTACACTTTTTCCGCACAAAGGAACAACTCCTCACTGCTGCTCGTAACAAGGACGCTCTCCAGTTCCAAGACCATAACTACCAGCTTTTCTCTGACCTGGCACCCCTTACTATAGCTAAGCGACGAGCCATGAAACCACAACTACAAATTCTGATACAGCATCAAATAAAATACACCTGGCGTTTCCCTTTCTCCCTTCAATTTACATACCAGGGGCAGCAACACTCCTCCACCACTCCAGAATCGCTGCAACGCCTCCTCGAAACGCTTCACCTGTCCTCTCCTCAACACCAATCTGAGACTGCCTTACCACGCACCCCAGCACGCTCATCATACCACCCTTATACCACCACACCGAAGCAGAACCAGCAAGGCCCATCCTCGATTCGCAAAGGAACTCCATCTCGCCAAGCAAACCTGTTTGATCCAAAGTCTCATACATCACGTTGATTGATTTTTGACTAATCTCGGATCATCTTTCACACCACAAGTGAACTTCTGGTCATATTGGTACTAATATATTGACCGGAAACAGATGTGGTTTTACCTTATTAGGTGATCTTATACCTGTGAGAACTCTTGCCAATCTGAGACGCTTTGAATACGTCCCCCTTACTTTTATATACTCTTTATTATTTTTTTTTTTTTTTTTTTTATCAAAACCTTGGGATATATCCTTTTTGATATACCCCACTCAATTTTGTTTCCCCCCCCCCCCCTCCCCTCTTTTGGTTTGCACATCCCATTCCCTGTAATCTTAGGCACTGGTGTTATTAACCTTTAAATGTTGTATTATATTTTGTTTATTATTTATTTTTTCCTTATCTTTTAGATAGGATTTAGGAGGTGATAGCTACTGAAACTTAGAGAATTTAAAGAATTTTGATAAGAGGACCTCCTCTACATTTCTGCAAAAGTACTGGTAATCTTCAGTTTAACGGTGCCATCTCTCCCTCTTTTACTTTCCTCCCCTCTTCCCTTTCCCTGCTTCCCTTCCCCCTTTATTTTTTTTTTTCCCTCCCTTCCCGCTTGACCGCCTTCTCTTACCCCCCCCCCCCCTTTTTCTTCTTTTTTTTTTTTTTTCCCCCTCTTTCCCCCCCCCCCACCCATTCCCCCCCTCCCCTCATGTCTCTGCCTTTTTACCAGAATTGCGACATTGAGTTCTCCCACTAAGTGGGTACGTTACCTAAATGTTATATTTGTTCTTTTTATATATACCGGTAATTCTCTAATACGAGCTGTTTGGACTGTTTGAGATTTATGTTGTTTCTATTTTTTCCCCAGTCTGCGGTGGGGAACTGTCACTGCTCCCCCCTACAAGATGCACGTGCTTCCATCCCAGCCGGCTGGTTTGGGGGTACGGACATCTACCTGTTGTACTGAGAAGTCCAACACACCAAGTGTTTTGACACTTACCTTCTCCTTCTACAAAACTTTCTCTCTGTTTCTTATTTTCTCTCTCTCTTCTTTTCTTCACTTTTCTCTCCACCTCTCCTTTCCTGATTGTTTCTCACTGGGTCGGGGGGATCGCACGATCCATACATATCTTCCCAGTAGTCGTCCTCCCAAATTGCTTAAATGGCCCCTTTGAACATACTTTCCCTTAACGTAAAGGGACTTAACTCTCCTAACAAGAGGGTTAAGGCCTTCCGTACTTTTGCATCCCTGAAGGCTAGTATTATAGCTCTACAAGAAACTCACTTTTCTAATCAAGCAACACCTAAATATTTTAGCTCCAAATACCCCCAAGTGTTTACTGCATCTGCAGCTACTAAGCAACGGGGTGTCCTTGTTGCGTTCCACCACACTCTTCCGTTTATCTTAACTAATGAAATTAAAGACCCTGAAGGCCGTTATATTATTTTAGTTGGGCATGTACAAGATGTGACAACTACTGTTGTCTCTTATTATGCCCCCAATACTAATCCCAACCCCTTTTTCTCTCACCTCCTACAAATTATACGAGCACACTGTAAAGGTACCCTCTTTCTATGTGGCGACTCAAACCAAGTACTACACCCACACCTAGACAAATCTCCCTACGCCCCAGAACAATATTCCTCTTCTCTATCTTTTCGCAAACTGTTCCAACAAGCCTCCCTACTAGATACTTGGAGAGAATGCAATCCAGCTAAGAAAAACTATACCTTCTACTCCTACCCACATAAATCCTTCTCAAGGATTGACCATATTTTTATACCAGTTTCATCCTCCCCAACCCTGCTCCATTCAAACATACATCCAATCACTTGGTCAGACCACTGCACAGTAGTAACAACAGTCTCCTCCCTGATCCCCCAATCTAAAGACCGTACATGGTGCATTAATGAGGCGCATTTGACCAATCAATCCTATTGTTTTGACATACAACTAGCCCTTAAAGAATACATACAACATAATGCCACACCTGGCATCTCGCCTATCCTGTTATGGGAAGCCCACAAACCCGTGATTAGAGGGACCTGTATATCTACATCCACCCATCTCAAAAGAGATAAAAAACTTAAAACACAACAACTAGAAGCTGAATATCATCGTCTCTTCCTCCAATTCCAATCCACCCCAACTGAACCCCATAGGATCTTACTTGAAAAAACGAAAACTGAGCTAGATTTAATTTTAGCAGAATCAGCAGATAAAACCATTCGAAGATTCAACCATACAATCTACACAAAAGCCAATAAACCTGATTCCTTCCTGGCACTAAGACTTCGCCGACCGGAAAGGGCGCATAATCCTATCAGACTCAAACTGGCCAAAGATAACTTCACGAGTAGGGATGAGCCGAACACCCCCCTGTTCGGTTCGCACCAGAACATGCGAACAGGAAAAAAATTCGTTCGAACACGCGAACGCCGTTAAAGTCTATGGGACACGAACATGAATAATCAAAAGTGCTAATTTTAAAGGCTAATATGCAAGTTATTGTCATAAAAAGTGTTTGGGGACCCGGGTCCTCCCCCAGGGGACATGAATCAATGCAAAAAAAAGTTTTAAAAACGGCCGTTTTTTCAGGAGCAGTGATTTTAATAATGCTTAAAGTCAAACAATAAAAGTGTAATATCCCTTTAAATTTCATACCTGGGGGGTGTCTATAGTATGCCTGTAAAGGGGCGCATGTTTCCCGTGTTTAGAACAGTCTGACAGCAAAGTGACATTTTGAAGGAAAAAACACATTTAAAACTACCGCGGCTATTGCATTGCCGACAATACACATAGAAGTTCATTGATAAAAACGGCATGGGAATTCCCCACAGGGCAACCCCGAACCAAAATTAAAAAAAAAAAATGATGTGGGAGTCCCCCTAAATTCCATACAAGGCCCTTCAGGTCTGGTATGGATATTAAGGGGAACCCCAGCCAAAATTTAAAAAAAAAATTGACGTGGGGTTCCCCCTAAATTCCATACCAGACCCTTCAGGTCTGGTATGGATTTTAAGGGGAACCCCGCGCCAAAAAAAAAACGGCGTGGGGTCCCCCTAAAAATCCATACCAGACCCTTATCCGAGCACGCAACCTGGCAGGCCGCAGGAAAAGAGGGGGGGACGAGAGTGCGGCCCCCCCCCCCTCCTGAACCGTACCAGGCCACATGCCCTCAACATTGGGAGGGTGCTTTGGGGTAGCCCCCCAAAACACCTTGTCCCCATGTTGATGAGGACAAGGGCCTCATCCTCACAACCGTGGCCGGTGGTTGTGAGGGTCTGCGGGCGGGGGGCTTATCGGAATCTGGAAGCCCCCTTTAACAAGGGGACCCCCAGATCCCGCCCCCCCCCTGTGTGAAATGGTAAGGGGGTACTTACCCCTACCATTTCACTAAAAAACTGTCAAAAATGTTAAAAATGACAAGAGACAGTTTTTGACAATTCCTTTATTTAAATGCTTCTTCTTTCTTCCTTCATCTTCTTCTTCTTCTGGTTCTTCTGGCTCTTCTGGTTCTTCCTCCGGCGTTCTCGTCCAGCATCTTCTCCGCGGCGTCTTCTATCTTCTTCTCCTCGGGCCGCTCCGCACCCATGGCATGAGGGGGGAGGCTCCCGCTCTTCTCTTCATCTTCTTCTCTTCTTCATCTTCTTCTTCCTTCTTCTCTTCTTCCTGTCTTCTCCGGGCCGCTCCGCAGCCATGCTGGCATGGTGGGAGGCTCCCGCTGTGTGACGGCGTCTCTTCGTCTGACGGTTCTTAAATAATGGGGGGCGGGGCCATCCGGTGACCCCGCCCCCCTCTGACGCACGGTGACTTGAGGGACTTCCCTGTGACGTCACGGGGAATGCCACAGGGAAGTCCCGTCATGTGTGCGTCAGAGGGGGGCGGGGTCACCGGGTGGCCCCGCCCCCCGTTATTTAAGAACCGTCAGACGAAGAGACGCCGTCACACAGCGGGAGCCTCCCTCCATGCCACAGCATGGATTGCGGAGCGGCCCGGAGAAGACAGGAAGAAGAGAAGAAGAGAAGAAGGAAGAAGAAGAAGAAGAAAAAGAAGAAGAAGAAGAAGAAGATGAAGAAGAAGATGAAGAAGAGAAGAAGATGAAGAGAAGAGCGGGAGCCTCCCCCCTCATGCCATGGGTGCGGAGCGGCCCGAGGAGAAGAAGATAGAAGACGCCGCGGAGAAGATGCTGGACGAGAACGCCGGAGGAAGAACCAGAAGAGCCAGAAGAACCAGAAGAAGAAGAAGATGAAGGAAGAAAGAAGAAGCATTTAAATAAAGGAATTGTCAAAAACTGTCTCTTGTCATTTTTAACATTTTTGACAGTTTTTTAGTGAAATGGTAGGGGTAAGTACCCCCTTACCATTTCACACAGGGGGGGGGCCGGGATTTGGGGGTCCCCTTGTTAAAGGGGGCTTCCAGATTCCGATAAGCCCCCCGCCCGCAGACCCTCACAACCACCGGCCACGGTTGTGAGGATGAGGCCCTTGTCCTCATCAACATGGGGACAAGGTGTTTTGGGGGGCTACCCCAAAGCACCCTCCCAATGTTGAGGGCATGTGGCCTGGTACGGTTCAGGAGGGGGGGGGGGCCGCACTCTCGTCCCCCCCTCTTTTCCTGCGGCCTGCCAGGTTGCGTGCTCGGATAAGGGTCTGGTATGGATTTTTAGGGGGACCCCACGCCGTTTTTTTTTTTTTTTTTGGCGCGGGGTTCCCCTTAAAATCCATACCAGACCTGAAGGGTCTGGTATGGAATTTAGGGGGAACCCCACGTCAATTTTTTTTTTAAATTTTGGCTGGGGTTCCCCTTAATATCCATACCAGACCTGAAGGGCCTTGTATGGAATTTAGGGGGACCCCCACATCATTTTTTTTTTTTTTATTTTGGTTCGGGGTTCCCCTGTGGGGAATTCCCATGCCGTTTTTATCAATGAACTTCTATGTGTATTGTCGGCAATGCAATAGCCGCGGGTAGTTTTAAATGAGTTTTTTCCTTCCAAATGTCATTTTGCTGTCAGACTGTTCTAAACACGGGAAACATGCGCCCCTTTACAGGCATACTATAGACACCCCCCAGGTACGAAATTTAAAGGGATATTACACTTTTATTGTTTGACTTTAAGCATTAATAAAATCACTGCTCCTGAAAAAACGTCCGTTTTTAAAACTTTTTTTTGCATTGATCCATGTCCCCTGGGGCAGGACCCGGGTCCCCAAACACGTTTTATGACAATAACTTGCATATAAGCCTTTAAAATTAGCACTTTTGATTTCTCCCATAGACTTTTAAAGGGTGTTCCGCGGCATTCGAATTTGCCGCGAACACCCCAAATTGTTCGCTGTTCGGCGAACTTGCGAACAGCCAATGTTCGAGTAGAACATGAGTTCGACTCGAACTCGAAGCTCATCCCTATTCACGAGTAATCCTGTTAAAGTTCTTGCAGAATTCCGTAAGAAGTTAGCTGAATTATATACCCCGACACGCACATTCTCGGCAACGCAAGCGGAGTCACTATTTCAAAATATCACCCTACCAAATCTATCAGAGGCCCACAGAGAGTCTATGGAATGCCCCATTACGTCTGAGGAAGTCCTTCTTGCCATAAAATCTCTTAAACCCCATAAAAGACCAGGCCCCGACGGTTTATCTAGCTCTTATTTTAAAAAATTTGCCCCCACTTTAGCCCCCCTTCTTACTAATACTTTTAACTCTCTCCTTAAACAATATTCCTTTGGTCGAGATACGTTGACAGCCATTATTTCCATGATACCCAAGCCTAACACAGACAACGCCTTATGGTCCAATTATAGGCCCATATCCTTACTTAACTTGGATATAAAGATATTAGCCAAGATTATGGCATTACGCCTCAATCCAATTATAGGTAGCCTAATCCACAAAGACCAAGTTGGCTTCATACCAAAACGTCAAGCCAGTGACAATATTCGACGCGTCATTCTGCTCCAACACCTAGCCCGAACACGCCAGATCCCCATGCACCTACTCTCTCTTGATATTCGTAAGGCGTTCGACACAGTCTCATGGCCCTATATTAACTATGTACTCCAGAGATGGGGATTTGGACCAAATTTTTTGCAATGGGTTAACTCCCTATATCATCAACCACAAGCTTATGTCAAATACTCAGGATACCGTTCGGACTGTTTCCAAATTTTACGAGGTACTAGACAAGGATGCCCCCTCTCTCCCCTTATATTCGCACTGGCGATAGAACCCCTTGCAGCCCTCATAAGGGCAAACCCAAATATCAAAGGCCTTGATATAGCTTCTACATCACATAAGTTATGCTTATTTGCAGATGACGCGCTGCTATTTGTCACATCACCTAGAACTACACTCCCCAACCTACTTCATCTCCTTGACAAATTTGCCCGAATATCAGGCCTGGAAGTTAATCAGTCTAAATCAAGAGCTCTCAACGTATCCATACCACAACCTGAATTGGTACACATAAAGGAATTCTTCCCTTTCATTTGGGCCCCAGCTTCAATTCCTTATCTTGGTATTAAACTAACTAGTGACCCAGACCAGCTTTTTAAAACCAACTATCTCCCCATGTTAAAACACCTAACAGCCTTATTGGAAGCGTGGCGCCCAATATGTACCTCTTGGCTAGGCCGGATAGCGGCTGTAAAGATGTCCCTACTTCCAAAACTGCTTTACCTATATAGAGTCCTTCCGATCCCAATCCCCCCATATTACCATCGAATCATTCAAACGCGAGTATCCAAATACATATGGGGCCCAATTAGACCCAGAGTTTCCAAAACAGTACTGCTCCGTAGTAAAACCAAGGGCGGGTTGGGTCTACCTAATTTCATGGGATATTATCACGCCGCCCAGCTGGCCCAGATTACATTATTTCATGCACAGAATGAGATACCACTTTGGGTCAGTTTGGAAGCTATTGATCTATACCCGCTCAAAATATCTAATATACTATGGTTGCCCCCCACAACTCGTGGCCCAATTAGTAACCCCATAACGGGACATTCTCTTAAGCTGTGGGACAAACTCCGAGGTCCCTTTAAATTACAATCCCCACACTCCCCACTACTTTCTTTTCTAGACCATCCGAATTTCTACCCAGCCCAAGTCAGTCTGAACTCGTTTCAAATCTGGCACAGGGCAGGATTATGTCGCATACGCGATTTTGTTTCAGGATCAGATATAAAGACGTTTGCCTCTCTACAAAACCTAACTGATATTCCCAACACAGAAATCTTTCAATTCCTACAGATATCCCATTTTATCCGAACGACGATTGGTACACATACGTCACTAGACGACTTATCTCTTTTTGAAGGAATTTGCAACTCTGACCCTCACGCCCCTGGTCTAATATCTCTTTTATATGCTCACCTGACCTCTCCCCCAAACAACCTTCCTCCATATACTGCACAGTGGTCTGCGGATCTTGCATTACACCTTGATACAGAGGACTGGTCTGACATTTGGTCCAATACGAAAATATCCTCTCAAAACATAATTGCACAAGAGGCAAATTATAAAGTACTTATGAGATGGTATCTGGTTCCTGCCAGGATTGCCAAATTTCTCCCAAATTACCCAGCCAATTGCTTCCGTGGCTGTAACGAGCAAGGAACCCACGCACATATATGGTGGTCATGCTCTATAGCACAGGAATTTTGGGCTGCGATCTTTCAAATAGCCTCTACCTTATTTCAACATCCAATTGAACCAGATCCAGCTATAGCGTTGCTGAACCTAATCCCCTCAGACTTCACCAGATCTCAGACCCGCCTCCTTCTTCAGCTAACAACAGCAGCTAAACAGACGATAGCCAGGGCCTGAAAAACCCCGAAACTCTCCCTAGCTGAGGCCAAAAATAGGGTCACCCAGGCTATGATCCATAGTAAAATAGAAGCCACGATACTTGATAGGATCCCTCAACATCTGAAAATTTGGAATCCCTGGACTGAACATTTTCTACCCCCAGACTTTGATAAGAACCTCCTTAACCCCTAATGACCCAATATCACAATAGATAGACCTGGTGGTGAGCCGGATTCTCGTGCGCTCCCCCCGACCCCCCTCCTCCCTCTCCCTATCCTTCTCTAATCTTTCTCTATCTTCCCTATCCTTCTTTTCTTTCTGATTTCCCTTTCTTTACTCTCTCCTTCTTCTTGCGCTCTTTTTACAGGTAACTTTATTGAAGATTATATAAAGTCTACCAACTTTGATCCTTTATATGTTCGCAGACTTACTATCCATAATTAAATGCTATCACCTTACTCTTGACATTGATCTTATTATCTTATTTTTTTTAATTTTTCTTGATATAAACCCTGTTTTGTCATCTAGACGTAACAGGAAACCGTTATATTTTGTTCTCACTCAACTCTGTGAAAAATTTGTCACTGGACCGTACCGCATAATTTATTCCTGAAAATTGTTATAACACAATCCCCACAGGGGTATTTATGTACAATGACAAACCCAACTATGTGACATATGTATTGCCTGTTAAACCTTATGTCTTACTCTCAATAAAAAATTTGAAAAGAAAAAATATATGCCGAAGCATGGGGGCAATCCTCCCCTTTTGTTAGGAGCAAATCGCTCCTCCACCTCTGCCCCCATGCTTCGGCATATATGCTCTTTTTTTTTAACTGTGGTGGTGAAATCACCTCCAACAGCGCTGGAGTCACAGCTTTACGTATTGTGGGAGCAAACGCTGTTGCTGTCAGAATAAATAAACCCGTGCTGCAGCTGAATGGCGTACCTGCTAAGCAAATGATGGTTAACAATAAAACAAAGTAACATTACAGTATAACAGTAAGACATACCATACCAGCAAAGCAAATACAATAAAACATAGTAAAAATAAAACATTACCGTTCTAAAATACAGTAACAACAGAGAGAGAACAATAGTGAGTGCACAATAGAGCGGAGAGTAGAGAGCGAACATAAGAGAGAGAGAACAATAGAGAGAGAGAGAAGAAAATAAAACCAAAACTAAAAACTAATAAAAACAATTTTTGGCTTTTTTATTTTATATTTTTTTTTTAGTTTTTATGTGTGTGTTTTTTTTTCACTTTTATAAAAACTGTAAACTGTGAACGTTCCAGATTAGGGTCTCTCAAAATGTGATGACCATCTCATCTTTTGAGACCCTGTGTTAGTGGGCCCTAGGACTGTTTAGTGCTGTACCCTATGCTAATACTCCACTAGTGTGTAGTAGTGTTTGAAACAGTCACCGATGAAGAGACCAGGTTGGTCAGGACAGGAGGGACAATAAAAGCGGGTGTCACGCCTAAATCCGCGTTTTCTGCAGACACAACATCTTCTTTGGGGTGTTCTTTGGGTAGGGGTACCAGGGAGGACATATGGAAATGCCTCTCATGCAGCCGGCTCACTGCATTTGCATTGGGAAGGTGGGCCATAGCACCATCTGGAAACAGAAGGGCTGTGACGATCTCTTCCTGGAATTTTAGGAAGGATCCAGTTTGTTCTTTGTATAGCACAAAAGCGTTCAGCAGAGCCAATTGAAATAAGTATTCAGACACTTTTTGTATTCATGGACACAGAGGGGTTTCTCCACAACACCAGTCACCTTAGGAATTTGGATTGTCGTATCTGCATGAAGAAAGGACAGAATGAAAACATTCCATGAATCCCTCCACTTCACTGCTAACAAATTATTACACTTCAAGCAGGCTCTCTCCCCCGTCTAAGTCGGGATTCTTCAAGCCGTTGGGGGAAGCCCCGGCGATTAGATCGCACGGTGCCACAAATGCGCCAATTTCATAATCAAAAAGGTGACTAAAAAGTGGTATGCTCATGTAATAATTGTCCACGTACAAGTGGTACCCCTTTCCGAATAAGGGTGACACCAGGTCCCACACAATCTTACCAGCGCTCCCTATGTAGTCTGGGCAGTTCTCCAGCTCTACGTGACTATCTTTTACCTCGTAAATCATAAAACTATATGTATAGCCTGTTGCCCAGAACTTATACATCTTGACACCATATCTGGCACGCTTGCTGGGAAGATACTGTTTGATAGACAAGCAGCCAGAAAACTTAATCAGGGACCCATCAACTCATGGTTGAAGTGGTTTACGAGGGGCCGAATTTTGTAGAGCCGATCAAATCCAGGGTCACCCCGAGGAAGAGTTCATTATCATTGAAGTGCATGAACCTGCAAGATCTGCTCGTATCGTGTCCTGGTCATGGAGGCAGAGAACATGGGCATATGGTGAATTGGGTCAGTGTGGACCGATATGACCGCAACTCACTCTTTTTAGTTATGCCCATGAGGAGGGATAGGCCCAGGAAGGTCTTAAATTTGGAGACCGTAATAGGTCTCCAATCTCTGGTAAGGGTCAGCTGGGGATTAGCGGCAATTAATTGACCAGCATACAAATTGCTTTGGTCCACAATAGATCTATAGAGATCTTCCGTGAAAAACAGCGAATAAAAATCAAGTGACGTAAAATCAACTGTTTCCACCTGAATTCCGGGTTGGCCAGTGAATGGGGAAAGTGCGGGTGCTGCAGAAGTGGCGGGTTTCCAATTAGGATTGCAATGCTTATGCAATGCTATGCAATGCATAGAAATGCAGCAGGAACGGCAGTATGGGCTTGACGAGCCTGTGTTTGTCTTCTTCTTGGTGGCAGCAGGACACTACTTGTGCTAGCCACCTCACCAGCTTGAACTGCACTTATGGGACTCGCCACGTCACCAAGGGTTACTGCAGTGCTGGATGTAAGACCAGGATGTACTAGGCCGCTGGTGCTTGCCAGTTCACCAGAAGGATGAGCGGCACTAGTACTGGTTCTCTGCTCCGAATGAGAGCCCTGCAGTTCTGGCACCTCAACGACAGCAGAACAGGTTCTGGTGCGCCTGACCTTGGCAGGGACCACTACTCTGTCGTCATAGCTATCTGTCAGGGTGCCGCTGCTGTCTACCATTTCATATTCTGAGCATGAATCTGACAGATGGGTGACTTCCTCTTCAGTATCTGTCTTGCTCAGAAACGTGTAGGCCTCTTCATTACTGTACATTCAATTTGACATTTTGGTCTCTAAATTTATTAGTACAGTAGTGAGACTCAGAGGAAAAAGAGCTCCTGACTGTCAGTGACTGCTTTAAACGCTACAAAAAAACCTGTTATGCTATGTACACATGATCGGACATTCCGACAACCAAACCGTGCATTTTTTTCTGACGGATGTTGGCTCAAACTTGTCTTGCATACAAACGGTCACACAAATGTTGTCAGAAATTCCAATCGGCAAGAACGCGCTGACATACAACACATACAACGGGACTAGGAAAAGGAAGTTCAATACCAAGTGCGCCACCCTTTGGGCTTCTTCTGCTAATCTCGTGTTAGTAGAAGTTTGGTGAGACATGATACGCGCTTTTCAGTTCGTTACTGCTCTTCAGTTTGTGCTTGTGGGTTCATATCTGTTTATCATTGGGTGTTGTCAGTTCGTATCTGTTTTTCAGTGCATTCTTGTCTGCTCGTTTCTGATTTTCAGATCATTCTTATCAGGTTCTTTCTGATTTTCAGTGCGTTCTGTTAGTTCGTTCTGACCAGCCGACCGTTTTCTAGCCATGTTGCAGGTACGTACTCATCGTAGAGTTTGTGCTGTGCACGGGCTTGGTGCTGGGGTTCTTACTTTGACCCAAGCCCAGTACATGAACAGGGCGAGGAGGAGTTCATGGACGAAGAATTAGTTGCTCCAGCATGACCAATTCTCTCACATGCCTTTGTTGCGGGAGATCTGTGAGAATAATCCTGATGATTTCAGGAATTATCTCCGGATGACGGACCCCGTTTTTCATCATCTGTTGGCTTTGCTGTTCCCTTATATTACCAAGCAGGACATCTGCATGCGGCAAGCCATCACTCCTGAGCAGAGGCTCGTCACCACCTTGCGGTACTTGGCAATGGGGGGAAGTCTGCACCACATCAAGTTCTCGACAGGCATCTCCCCCCAGGCTCTGGGAATCATTATTCCAGAGACCTGTTCTGCCATCATTCAGGTCCTGCAGAAGGACAATATTAAGGTAAGTTTTATCCTTTAACATCACATTCTATGTATTTAATGTTTGCTAATGTATTGCATTTATTTCATCATTCCATAATTACCATGATTGTAATATGCTGTGAATTTCCTCTTTGTCCTCATGCATGCTGGAAGCTTTTAAATTTCCTTTTTTGTCCTTCATGCATATTTGCCTTCACTAACCGCAGCATGCTATCCTGGGCCCATACACACCTAGCCTAGTCACTTAACAATGTATTTTGTCAGATCCCCCTAAAATGTGTACAAATGTGATTTTTGTCCTTAAATTTAGGCAGAGTGCAAGAGGCTTGTTTTTTTTTGGGGGGGGGAACTCATTTTGAACCCTCCCCCAACCGCTAAGTCAGCTGATACCAATACTCTATCTGCTGACTTTGCCAAACCCATACACACTATACCTACCTCTTTTGTGGTCAGATTTATGGATTAATTCACCAAAGCATCTAGTGCAAGGGCCTGCCTGAATACTTTCAAATGGTACTGTTTAAAGTTTTTTGTTCTCCTATTATCTTGATAGGTAATTACAGAATGTAAAAATGTGCTTCAATTTGTACAGTGTGTACTCATATTTTTGGATTATGACACTTCTTACCTGTCCAGTGGGCTGCCCATAGTGTAATAAGGAGGGTCTGGCGAAAGTAAAAGACAGTATTTATGCATTCAGCTCTCAATGAAGTGGAGAGGGTTACCTGTCCAAAACATCTCCCCCCCACCATAAAATTTTTACAATGGGCCATCAGAGGGGGTGAGGAATCTGATAAGAGGACCTTATACTTTTGTCTTAAAAAACTAATTTCAATAAATGTTATAATTATATTGGCAAAGAATGTTTGTGTCTAATCTGCTTGCAATGTTTATGTGCAAAAGTACTATTTTTTTTTTTCTTGTTTGACTCCACAGTTTCCTTCAAACCCACAGGAATGGTAGACCGTGGCATCCCAGTTTGCCCAGCAGTGGGACTTCCCAAACTGCGGAGGGATAATTGATGGGAAACACGTCCACATCGTCCCATCCCCCAACTCGGGGTCATACTATTATATATATATATTATTATAAGGGATTTAATAGTATTGTGTTGTTGGCGGTGGTGTCGGCGACATACTAGTTTTTGTATGTGGATGTGGGGAAGAATGGCCGGATGTCGGATGGTGGAGTCATCGCCCAGACAGAGTTTTACAGATGGCTCCAGAATGGTGGCTTGGGCTTGCCACCTGCGGAAGACAACGTGGCTGGTCTTCCGTTTGTGTTCATCGCTGATGAAGCGTTTGGGCTAGGTGAACATTTGATGAGGCGATTTCCCATGAGGACCCTCACCCGGGACCAGAGGGTTTTTAACTACCGGCTGACCAGAGCCAGAAGAGTGGTGGAGAATGCTTTCAGAATAATGACCAGCCGGTTCCGCCTATTTCTGACACCAATCTACATGGCGAAATATGAACCATATTGTGCTTGCCTGCTGCATTCTACACAATTATCTCAGCAAAAAATGCTACAAACTATGTGGCCTCAGTTGGGGCTGAGGCCGGATTACCAACTATTAATTTGACGGCACTTGAAGCTGGCCGTCCTGGCTTGCCCTCCCAAAACTCCCGCGAAGTGAGAAAAAATTACTAGTACTTCGCGGGTAGGGGGGCCATTAATCTGCCAGCAAGTGTGAAACATTTTTTAAATACATTTTTATTATAAACTGAACTAATATTTCATTTGATTTACTGCTTGTGTTTATTTTATCTGTCTCCTAAGTTCTCCAATGGGCTTTTCTATTTGGCCATATACTTTAATAGTGCAAACGTAATTTATTTGATACATGAGGTGACAATCTCTTCTTCAGCTATTAAGTTGTGGGTCTGCTACACACACACATTGTTTTTGCTGTTAATGTATGTAATGCATTAATGATAAAAATAATCATCCTTTTCAGCACATTGTTGAGTATAAAACATTTTACTCCGTGCACATTCACGTGTGCGTTAGAAAAGGGTTTTTGAACAAACCAACATCTTTGGTGTATAACATTTTTATGGTTGACATTAGAAATAGCCTTTTTTGGTTAAACAGGCATGTTTAAAACCATAATAACATACACAACTCAGGAACTTACAAAGTTCAACTTTGAAAAAGTGAAGGCAATATCAGACATTAGTATGCCCAAACTGTGTTGCTGTTGCCTTCATCAGATAGGGTGATGTCACCCCTGTAAAAGCCAAATTTTGAAGATGCACACAAATTAGGAGTCAAAATGTGGATTTCCCTCCTGATTCCATGCCTAATGTCAACATGTGCTAGCTCCCATTATGAGGGATCAATGGACGTGTTTCGGGGGTGCAACCCCTTCCTCTCACCTACTTGAGTTGCGAGGAAGGGGTTGCACTACATTGATATCCTGTGATGGCAGATAGCACATGTTGACACACTGTGTGCATCTTCAAAATTTGGCTTTCAAATTACTTTAAAACTTGATTTAAAAGAAAAAATTCCACGACAAAACGGTACAATTTTTGTGTGTTTTTAGATTCTGCCTAAAACATCAATGATGTTCTTCATTTTTTGTTGAACATCATCGATGTTTTCCTTTATCTTTTCTAAATCACGATTGCACACCATGATCTCCCCGATGAGGGCGTGTGCACTTGCAACATCCACATCCCCTACAATAAAAAAAACACACCATGTATTATAAATATGCATGCATACAATAGGTGAGTCTCAGACACTCACCTATTGTGGTCACTATTTTGCCCACTTCATGTACCTCGGAATCCACATCCTCAGGTTGTGCTGTGGGGATTTCCCCTTTTTTAGCAGATGTGGTGTTCTTGGTGTCCTCTGATGTCCAGAGTCTTTTCTCCCCTATGTGAATAAAAAAAAAAAGTATACTTAGCACACAGATATTTGAGGCAAGAAATAGGAATATGAAACATTGCTTGGAAGTGTCGTATAATTGTCTGTTTTGGCAGAGTTCCAAGCTGAAGACATGATTTTTCCCCTTTCTTAAAGCTGGAATACTTACCTTTTTTGTTAAATTTTCACACATGGAGACACCCCTAATATCCACTAGAGCACCTGTGTGGGACACCCTAAAAAGGGTGTTCTGGTGTCCTACACTAGTGCTCCTGCGTCCAGATGTGCAAACAGCTGCTGAGTGTCCTCTCCTTAAACTGAATCAAGTTTGCATTTCATACTAGTTACAAACCCATCTAGACAACAATGTAATAAACTTCTTTTAATACAAATAGGCCTGAACAAATGTAGGTAACCTGCATCTGTCAAAAACATCGTATTAGTGGGCGAACGAACAATGTTTACTACGAACGATTACTGTCTCCACGAACCGGAAACTTGCCATTTTAAACGCCATTTTAAACTGTACAACAGTAAAGAAAAGCACATGGAGCAGCATGCAAGTAATAATAAAATAGGAACACACAACAAAATACTTACTTTTTTGCAGCACTCTCTTGATCCTTCTGTACTGATCCTGCTCCCTCAATTTGAGGTCTAACCATCGTTTCCTCAGTTGCTCCTTGGATCGTCGTACCCCAAAATTCTTCTGCAGACTTTTCACAACTTTAGTCATGATTTTGGCCTTTCTCACATTTGGGTTGCTGTATGGTCCATATTTCCCGTCATAGTCGGCCCTCTTCAAGATGTCCACCATCTCAACAAAGGCCATATTTGACGCCCTAAATCTCCTCCTGGATCGGGACATTTCTGGCTCTGGGCTTTCCTCATCGTTGCCGCTATTATCATGCACCTGTTGTCTCTTCGCCATGTGCTCTCCCACTGCGCCGAAAGAGAAGGGGCGGGGAATATACTAAATATACTAAACTAAAAAGAAGGTCAGTGGGGGAGTTTCACGCATGCACAGTGTATATAAAGCATTACACGCGTGCGTCGTACATACGATCTGTGAGTGGAGAACGGAGTAGCGTAAGCGCCGATCGTGCAAATGAAGGTACTTTGTTAACTTGGGGCATCAGTGGCCTATATTGGGACAAGATTAGGACAGTTTAGCCTGATATTATTATTTGTCTTATGTTGTGTCTTGCAAAGAATATGGATAAATTCAATGACCATGACTTCCTCCCCAACTTCATTGATAAATACAGGGAGCTGCTCTGTGTGTGGCAAGTGAAACAAAACAAACTAAAGAGGAAGTCAGCGCTTGATCAACTGTTGGAATTGGTGAAGCCGGTGATTCCCACGGCAAACATCAACTATTTTTAATAGGGAGCGCAAGAAGGTCCAGGATTCCATGAGATCAGGAGCAGCAGCAGATGACGTTTATGTCCCCATGCTCTGGTACTACAACAGACTGCAGTTTTTGTCAGACCAGACTGAAATCAGGCAATCACTCTCAACCCTTCCTTCCACACTTTCTTCCACCTCAGATGAGGCTTCTGATGTACAACCTGGGACTTCCACCCAGGAAGATGTGGAGGAGCCCAGCTTGAGCCAGGTATAGCATTGTTCAACATATTTCTTGACCAAAAATTAATGATGTTAACTAGATGTTATTATTGATCACTAATTTCAGATTTAACAAAGTGGTTTACATATCAATAGACAGTAGTAGCCAAAAATGATTGGAACAAGAATGAAAAATGCTGTGGTCAGAAGGATATCTTTTCTATTTGTTAACATTCAATTTGCAAACAGTCATGAGCTCTAAATTGTGTGTGATTGATGACCAAAAACCTAAAACTATGTCCCATTTTCATACACAGGAAAGTCTCAGCCAGGAGGAGGCCGAGGAAAGTCTCAGCCAGGAGGTTGCAGGGGAAAGTGGCAGCCAAGAGGTGGCCGTGGAAAGTGGCAGCCAGGAGGTGGCCGTGCCCAGTAGCCTGACCGAATTATCCTTTTTTTCTTCAATATATTTTATTTTAAAATAGAAATCTCTCTTGCTAATACTTACCCCTGAGGAAGGAGATACGTGTACTCTGAAACGCGTTGGATGCAAGAGTACTGTATACTATTGTATGTACACTGGTGAAAATGTTATAAACGCATTCCTTATGTTATATGTTTAAACTCTTTATATACAATATATTTAATAAACTACCTGTATATAAATACTTTTTTATTCTTTACGTGCCTTAAAAGTCCACCACTAGGGGTTTTTGTTCTTTAGCTTCAAATACTGGATGTGGCACTAAAAAAATGCATGAAATTGCCGTTCTATATAAATTTATTCATTTTCATACACAGGAAAGTGTCAGTTTAAGCACTTGCCGACCAGCCGCTGTCATTATACTGCGGCAAGTCGGCACAATCCCGTGAACCGTCGTAGCTGTACGTTTGTCCTTTTAAGTGGGATAGCAGGCATGCGCTGCACAGCGGGGGTGCCGATGCTTGTGACCGGCGGTCGCGAAGACCACCGGCCACTAGCGATCGCGGGCACGAGAGGCAGAACAGGGACGTGTGTGTGTGTGTAAACACACAAATCCCTGTTCTGTTACCTGAGGAGAGAGAGATTGTGGGTTCCTAAGAGCTGGAAACCACAATCTCTCATCTCCTATAGTCAGTCCCATCCCCCAAAGTTAGAACACACACATAGGGAACACAGTTAACCCCTTGATCGACCCCTAGTGTTAACCCCTTCCCTGCCAGTGACATTTATACAGTAATCAGTGCATTTTTTTTAGCACTGATCACTGTATGATTGTCAATCGACCAAAAAATGTGTCAAAAGTGTCCGATGTGTCCTCCATAATGTTGCAGTCTCAATAAAAATTGCAGATCGGCACCATTACTAGTAAAAAATAATAATAATAATAATAAAAATGCCATAAATCTATCCCCTATTTTGTAGGCGCTATAACTTTTGCGCAAACCAATCAATATACACTTTTTGCATTTTTTTTCACCAAAAATATGTAGAAGAATACATATTGGCCTAAACTGAGGGAAAAATTAGCTTTTTTTAAAAGAAAATTGGGGCTATTTATTACAGCAAAAAGTACAAAATATTGTGTTTTTTTCAAAATTGTTGGCATTTTTTTGTTTATAGCTCAAAAAATAAAAACCGCAGAGATGATCAAATACCACCAAAAGAAAGCTCTGTTTATGGGGAAAAAAAGGACATCAATATTGTTTGGGTACAGTGTCGCATGACCGCGCAATTGTCAGTTAAAGTGACGCAGTGCGGTATCAAAAAAATGGCCTGGTCATTGAGCAGCCAATTCTTCCGGGGCTGAAGTGGCTAGAGGAGTTCTTTGTATTTGGATGGCAGAAAGCATCTCTAATTAGATTTTTTTTTTAATGCACAAAAAAATAAATTGTGTAGAATAATACTTGGCTATGTGTTTTACTTCAAATGACAGTTTGGGAGTAGGCAGTTACATTTTAAAAAATACAATGTAAAATTAACAAGGGACACCAACATAGCTGTATCTTTGATCTTAAACTACAGGATAATGGTGTTGTGGTAACTTGCCCAAAAATAAAACAACAAGCATAATAAGAATATTCTTAATATCACTAGAAAAAAAAAGCCTTTTAAAATACGTTTGCCATAACTACACCAGTATCACCAGCAAAGCAGCTTCATTATTATCCCATTAACCTCCCTGGCTGTATTCCCGAGTCTGGCTCGGGGTGGAATTTCAGAACCAAAAGTGGTAACCCCGAGCCAGACTCGGGATCGCATCGCAGGATCCAGGAAGAGCTTACTTACCTTGTCCCCTGGATCCTGCGATGTCTCCCCGCAGTGTGAGCAGCTCGTTCTCCGCTCGATTCATCACAGAGCCGATCTCCGTTCCCTGCGAGCGTTGCGACACACATGGGGACGGAGAATGGCGCCAAATTCCAAAAGTGAAACACACACAATACATATACAGTATACTGTAATCTTATAGATTACATTACTGTATGAAATTATTTCACATCCCTTTTGTCCAGTGCCCTGCATGCAGTTTTATATTATACAGTGCCTTGCAAAAGTATTCGGCCCCCTTGAACTTTTCAACATTTTGCCACATTTCAGGCTTCAAACATAAAGATATAAAATTTTAATTTTTTGTGAAGAATCACCAACAAGTGGGACACAATTGTGAAGTCGAAGGAAATCTATTGGATATTTTAAACTTTTTTAGCAAATAAAAAACTGAAAAGTGGGGTGTGCAAAATTATTCGGCCCCTTTACTTTCAGTGCAGGAAACTCACTCCAGAAGTTCAGCGAGGATCTCTGAATGATCCAATATTGTCCTAAATGACTGATGGTGATAAATAGAATCCACCTGTGTGTAATCAAGTCTCTGTATAAATGCACCTGCTCTGTGATAGTCTCAGGGTTCTGTTAAAAGCGCAGAGAGCATCATGAAGACCAAGGAACACACCAGGCAGGTCCGTAATACTGTTGTGGAGAAGTTTAAAGCCGGATTTGGATACAAGAAGATTTCCCAAGCTTTAAACATCCCAAGGAGCACTGTGCAAGCGATCATTTTGAAATGGAAGGAGTATCAGACCACTGCAAATCTACCAAGACCTGGCTGTCCCTCTAAACTTTCAGCTCAGACAAGGAGAAGACTGATCAGAGATGCAGCCAAGAGGCCCATGATCACTCTGGATGAACTGCAGAGAACTACAGCTGAGGTGGGAGAGTCTGTCCATATGACAACAATCAGTCGTACACTGCACAAATCTGCCCTTTATGGAAGAGTGGCAAGAAGAAAGCCATTTCTCAAAGATATCCATAAAAAGTCTTGTCTAAAGTTTGCCACAAGCCACCTGGGAGACACACCAAACATGTGGAAGAAGGTGCTCTGGTCCGATGAAACCAAAATCAAACTTTTTGGCCACAATGCAAAACGATATGTTTGGCGTAAAAGCAACACAGCTCATCACCCTCAACACACCATCCCCACCGTGAAACATGGTGGTGGCAGCATCATGGTTTGGGCCTGCTTTTCTTCAGCAGGGACAGGGAAGATGGTTAAAATTGAGGGGAAGATGGATGCAGCCAAATACAGGACCATTCTGGATGAAAACCTGTTGGAGTCTGCAAAAGACCTGAAACTGGGAAGGAGATTTATCTTCCAACAAGACAATGATCCCAAACATACAGCAAAATCTACAAAGGAATGGTTCACAAATAAACGTATCCAGGTGTTAGAATGGCCAAGTCAAAGTCCAGACCTGAATCCATTCGAGAATCTGTGGAAAGAGCTGAAAACTGCTGTTCACAAACGCTCTCCATCCAACCTCACTGAGCTCGAACTGTTTTGCAAGGAAGAATGGGCAAGAATTTCAGTCTCTCGATGTGCAAAACTGATAGAGACATACCCCAAGCGATTTGCAGCTGTAATCGCAGCAAAAGGTGGCTCTACAAAGTATTAACGCAAGGGGGCCGAATAATTTTGCACGCCCCACTTTTCATTTTTTTATTAGTTAAAAAAGTTTCAACAATCCAATAGATTTCGTTCCACTTCACAATTGTGTCCCACTTGTTGGTGATTCTTCACAAAAAATAAAAAATTTATATCTTTTTATGTTTGAAGCCTGAAATGTGGCAAAAGGTTGAAAAGTTCAAGGGGGCCGAATACTTTCGCAAGGCACTGTATATACTATTCTTTCTGCCTGGAAACTGGAGATTGTCCATAGCAACCAAAACCATCCCTTTACATCAAAAATGGTTTTAGACCAGCTAGAAAACAGCGACAATAAATTAGAATTGAGCCATAGTGATTTGTGGGGAGATCCATCATCAAACACTGAAAAGTAATGACAGCGACAATTCTGCAACTGAGCAAATTTCAGTGTTTTTGATTTGATTACATTATTAAATAATTTTTATTATTTTTATATTATTATTTGGTATAATTATTTATAGTTATTTATTATATTATAATTTATGATTTTGTGTTTCAAACTTTATCATACCCAAGATGTCTACTAGACTGGTTTGGACAGATTTAAGTGAGTTATTCTTAAGAATTACAGGCCTACAATATAAAACGCCAAATTTCCATGCAAAATAATGGTACAGCTTTCAGCATCAAAAATATGAAATAATCATACCGCCAGGGAGGTTAAAATGCGCTGCATTTCGAGATTTAATAATTTGCCGCATCACGAATGTTAATTCTCCATTACGAACGCTAGTTTATAAGACCAACGCTTCTGGCTTATCCTTGCTTCCGTTTGTACTTTCGACTTTTGTGTGACGGACTTGTGTACAGATGATACGAAAATCCGACAACAGACCGTTGTCCACCGAAAATTTACTAGCCTGCCATCCAACATTTGTTGGCCAAAAGTTGGACAACAATTGTTTGAAGGAGTGTACCAACCAGTGGCGGCTAGTGCTCCAAAAAAATTTTTGGGGGGGGTGGGCGAAAAAAATCTTTGAAAAAAAAACATCAATTGCAGCCACTGTGCCATCAAACACTGCCACTGTGCCCATCAATTGCAGCCTCTGTGCCATCAAACACTGCCACTGTGCTCATCAAATGCTGCCACTGTGCCATCAAATGCTGCCACTGTGCCATCAAATGCTGCCACTGTGCCCATCAAACGCTGCCACTGTGCCTATCAAATGCTGCCACTGTGCCCAAAAGCTGCCAGTGTGCCCATCGAATGCTACCAGTGTGCCCATCAAATGCTGGCAGTGTGCCCTTGGATGCCGCCAGTGTGAGCCCCACCCGCTAACCGTCTGCCCGGTACTTACACTGTCTTGTCGGGGCAGCGGGTGACAGCAACGAGCGGGGTCCTTAATGCATCTCCTGCCGTCCTCATCTCCTCTCCTCCTGACAGGCGTCCAATAGCGGCGCCTATTGTTTCAGCCAATCAGGTTACAGGTAACAGACCCGAGCACCTGATTGGTGGATCGGCGGTTCAGTGTTATGCCGCGTACACACGGTCGGACTTTCCGGCATACTTGGTCCGGCGGACCAGAGTGTGCCGGACAATCCGCCCGTGTGTAGGCACCGGCGGACTTTTCCGGCGGACTTTTTCCCAAAAGCCTGCCGGACCTAGATTTGAAAAAAGTTTTAAATCTTTCCGCCGGACTCAGTTTCGGGCGGAAAGTCCGCTCGTGTGTGTGCTTGTCCGACGGAAAGCCCGCTCGTGTGTATGCTGGTCTGACGGACCAGATGCAACACGAGGGCAGGGTATTGCATCTCGCGCTCGCTGCAATAGGAAAAACAAATTTTCCTATTGCGGCGAGCGCGGGGCATACCAGGCCCTTGGGTCTGGTATGGATTATAAAGGGGAACCCCCTACGCCGAAAAAACGGCGTGGGGTCCCCCCAAAAATCCATACCAGACCCCGATCCGAGCACGCAGCCTGGTCAACATGTGGTCAACATCACCCAGTGACCACGCCCCCTAAAACGTCACAGTCCCAGCATGCCCAGGGACTGTGACATCAAAAGGGGGCAGGGTCTCCGCCTATATAAGTCACAACGCAGCCCTCGGAGAGCAGTCCAGCCGGAGAGAGCGTCGTGTCAACATCTGGAGAAGAGAAGACAAGAAGCCTAGAAGTCCGGACCTCTGCTGGCAAGAGAGCTACCTGAAGACAGCAGAGGAGCCGGCCGAAGAACTGGAGAGAAGAGAGCGGAGAAGAACCAACTGGACGCCGGGAGAAGATGAAGCGGAGGGACCCCCGAAGCCGGAAGAAGACCCCCGAAGACGGAGGAAGATCCCCCCCCAGAGCTGTTTAATAAAATATTTTAAAAACCTGTGTAGTGTGTTTTATTACTTACACTTTTTCCCTAGGTGAATGGCTAGGGGTACCATGTACCCCATACTCATTCACATAGGGTGGGGGGCCGGGATCTGGGGGCCCCCTTATTAAAGGGGGCTCCCAGATTCCGATAAGCCCCCGCCCGCAGACCCCGACAACCAACGGCCAGGGTTGTTGGGAAGAGGCCCTTGTCCTCATCAACATGGGGACAAGGTGCTTTGGGGTGGGGGGGCCCCGCACGGCGCCCCCCTCCCCCAAAGCACCCACCCCCCATGTTGAGGGCATGCGGCCTGGTACGGTTCAGGAGGGGGGGGCGCTCGCTCGTCCCCACCCCCTTTCCTGACCGGCCAGTCTGCGTGCTCGGATCGGGGTCTGGTATGGATTCTAGGGGGGACCCCACGCCGTTTTTTCGGCGTAGGGGGTTCCCCTTTATAATCCATACCAGACCTAAGGGCCTGGTATGCCCCGCGACGGGGCTCGCAAGGTGTCAATCTCGCCGATAAAAGCGGCAAGATTGACATCCTTTTCTAGTCCCGTCGCACCTGAGTCACGTTCAAAATGAACGGACTTGTCCGTGTGTGGGCAAGTCCGTTCATTCTGAAAGTCCGCCGGAACTCCGGCGAAAGTCCGTCGGAAAGACGGGCGGACTTAGCCCGCCGGAAAGTCCCGGCGTGTGTGGGCAAGTCCGTCTGTTTTAAAGTCCGGCGCACCTGGCGGACAAAGTCCGTCGGAAAGTGTGCCGGACCAAGTAGGATAGAAAGTCCGACCGTGTGTACGCGGCATTAGGAAAGCGAATATTCATTCGCTTTCCTAAAACAGCCGAGTGACCTGCAAGCACTGTTTACCTTTTTTGACGCCTATTAGAGCCTAGGGCTAATCAGGTGCTTCAAAAAAAATACCCCGCCGCTGTAATTCAGGCACCCGAAAAGGGGCCGGACGCCTGGATAGGGAGGTGGCAGCGGCAGCCATGGATAGATTCATGCAATGCATGAATCTATCCATTGGTGATAGAGGGGTGGCTGGAGAGAGGGGGCGGCGCCCGTGCGCCCCTATGGACGCACCGCCACTGGTACCAACGCTCTGATTTTAGGACAACAGTCTGTCAACAGACAATCCCCTGCCTACCAATCAGATAATGTTTACGAGGCTTTAGAGTGTGCAATGCTGGATAGGTTTACTTTAAAGGATAACACAAATAACCCCCACTGCCTGTAGTAATATTAACCCCCAACAGCAATAATAAACCACAGAAATAATATCTCCCAGCAATAATGACCCCCAGCAGCAATAATAACCCCAATTATGCCAAGAAATATTAAAGCCAGCAATGATAACCCCCAGCAGCAGCCAAAGAAATAATACTAGGGACACTGGCGAGGCTGCTTTGCTGGGGACACTGGTGAGGCTGCATTTCTGGGGACACTGGTGAGGCTGCATTGCTGGGGACACTGGTAAGGCTGCATTGCTAGGGACGCTGGTAAAGCCGCATTGCTGGGCACTGTTTAGGCTGCATTGCTGGGCACTGGTGAGGCTGCATTGCTGGGCACTGGTGAGGCTGCATTGCTGGGCACTGGTGAGTCTGCATTGCTGGGCACTAATCAGGCTGTGTTGCTGGGCACTGGTGAGGCTGCATTGCTGGGCATACTGGTGAGGCTGCATTGCTGGGGACACTGGTGAGGCTGCATTGCTGGGTACATTGGTAAGGCTGCATTGCTGGGGACACTAGTTAAGCTGCATTCCTGGGCACTGATCAGGCTGCATTGCTGGGCACTGGTGAGGCTGCATTGCTGGGCACTGATCAGGCTGCATTGCTGGGCACTGGTGAGGCTGCATTGCTGGGGACACTGGTGAGGCTGCTTCGCTGGGGACACTGGTGAGGCTGCTTCGCTGGGGACACTGGTGAGGCTGCTTCGCTGGGGACACTGGGGAGGCTGCTTCGCTGGGGACACTGGTGAGGCTGCTTCGCTGGGGGCACTAGTGAGGCAGCATTGCTGGGGATACTGGTGAGGCTGCATTGCTGGGGACACTGGTAAGGGTGCATTGCTGGGGACACTGGTAAGGCCGCATTGCTGGGCACTGATCAGGCTGCATTGCTGGGCACTGATGAGGCTGCATTGGATGGGCACTGGCAAGGCTGCATTTGATGGGCACTGACAAGGCTGCATTTGATGGGCACTGATCAGGCTGCATTTGATGGCACTGACTAGGCTGCATTGCTGGGCACTGGTAAGGCTGCATTGCTGGGCACTGGTAAGGCCAAATTCCTGGGCACTGGTAAAGCTGCATTTGATGGGCACTGGTAAACTGCATTTGATGGGCACTGATAAGGTTGCATTTGATGGGCACTGGCAAGGCTGCATTTGATGCGCACTGATCAGGCTGCATTTGATGGGCACTGATCAGGCTGCATTATTTTTTTTTAATTCTTTATTTTTCATGGGTTTCACAATACAATTCATTGCACTCATATAGTGCCAGCTTAATACATCTTAAGTAAATCTTTTCATCTGCACATCATATGTTACCTTTAATTGACACTTTAATTCCTTGTGAATTCCCTTTTTTTTCTGCATTTGATGGCACTGACCAGGCTGCATTGCTGGGCACTGGTAAGGCTGCATTGCTGGGCACTGATCAGGCTGATTTTGATGGGCACTGGTAAAGCTGCATTTGATGGGCACTTGTAAGGCTGCATTTGATGGGCACTGGTAAAGCTGCATTTGATGGGCACTGGTAAGGCTGCATTTGATGGGCTCTGATCCAGCGCCATTTGATGGGCACTGAGGAGTGAGCAGCCAGGGGCCTGGGCCCCACTTTGCACAATCAATACAGGCAGCTTGAGGACATTGGGGAGGATTTACTAAAACTAGTGCACACAGAATGTGGTGCAGCTCTGCATAGTAACCAATCAGCCTCCAGGTTTTATTGTCAAAGCATAATTGAACAAGCTGTAAAGCTGGCCATACACCATACGATTTTCCTGTTCAATTTTCTTTAGATTTACCTTCAACTATGTAGTACAAGGGCCTGCCTGATTGCATCCAAATTGAAAGTGTTTAGGTTTGACCTCCTATTATATGGTTTTGGTAAATCTAAAGGAAAGTTGAACAGGAAAATTGAATAGTGTATGGCCAGCCTTAGTTAGAAGCCGATTGGTTAGTATGCACAGCTGCACCAGATTCTGCGCACACCAGATTTAGTAAATCTCCCCCATTGCGTGTGTGTGAATATATATATATATATATATATATATATATATATATATATATATATATATATATATATATATATATATATATATATATATACACACACACACACACACACTTTTTTATTTTTGAGGTGCGGGGGGGATTTTGGGTGAGTCCCCACACTTTTTTCCCAGGACTTGACCCCTGCCAGCAATAATAACCCCAGGAATAATATCCATCACTGCTCCCTACAATGATTTTGTCCACTGTTGCAAGCAATGATAACCACTAGCAGCAATAATATCTCTAGCATTAATAACCCCCACTGCAATGATAACCCCCAGCAGCAGCCAAAGAAATAATACTGGGGACACTGGCGAGGCTGCTTTGCTGGGGACACTGGCGAGGCTGCATTGCTGGGGACACTGGCGAGGCTGCATTGCTGGGGACACTGGCGAGGCTGCATTGCTGGGGACACTGGTGAGGCTGCATTGCTGGGGACACTGGTAAGGCTGCATTGCTAGGGACGCTGGTAAAGCCGCATTGCTGGGCACTGATTAGGCTGCATTGCTGGGCACTGGTAAGGCTGCATTGCTGGGCACTGGTGAGGCTGCATTGCTGGTGACACTGCTGAGTAGGGATGAGCTTCGAGTTCGAGTCGAACATCGGCTGTTCGCAAGTTCGCCGAACAGCGAACAATTTGGGGTGTTCGCGGCAAATTCGAATGCCACGGAACACCCTTTAAAAGTCTATGGGAGAAATCAAAAATGCTAATTTTAAAGGCTTATATTCATGGTATTGTCATAAAAAGTGTTTGCGGACCTGGGTCCTGCCCCAGGGGACATGGATCAATGCAAAAAAAGTTTTTAAAACGGCCGTTTTTTCGGGAGCAGTGATTTTAATAATGCTTAAAGTGAAACAATAAAAGTGTGATATCCCTTTAAATTTCGTACCTGGGGGGTGTCTATAGTATGCCTGTAAAGGGGCGCATGTTTCCCGTGTTTAGAACAGTCTGACAGCAAAATTACATTTCAAAGGAAAAAAAAATCATTTAAACTACTCGCTGCTATTAATGAATTGCCGGTCCGACAATACACATAAAAGTTCATTGATAAAAACGGCATGGGAATTCCCCACAGGGGAACCCCGAACCAAAATTTTAAAAAAAAATGACGTGGGGGGTCCCCCTAAATTCCATACCAGGCCCTTCAGGTCTGGTATGGATATTAAGGGGAATCCCGGCCAAAATTTTAAAAAAATAATGGCGTGGGGTCCCCCTCAAAATCTATACCAGACCCTTCAGGTCTGGTATGGATTTTAGGGGAACCCCGCGCCAAAATTTAAAAAAAAACGGCATAGGCCCCCCCAAAAAATCCATACCAGACCCTTATCCAAGCACGCAACCTGGCAGGCCGCAGGTGTTCCTCCAGTGTTCTCGTCCGGCATCTTCCTCCGCTGCGTTGGCGTCTTCTTCCCTTCTTCTCCGGGCTGCTCCGCATCCATGATGGCGTGGAGGGAGGCTCCCGCTGTGTGACGCTTCTCTCTTCATCTTCTTCTCTTCATCTTCTTCTCTTCATCTTCTTCTCTTCAGCTTCTTCTCTTCAGCTTCTTTTCGGGCCGCTCCGCATCCATGATGGCATGGAGGGAGGCACCCGCTGTGTGACGCTTCTCTCTTCATCTTCTTCTCTTCATCTTCTTCTCTTCATCTTCTTTTTGGGCCGCTCCGCATCCATGATGGCATGGAGGGAGGCTCCCGCTGTGTGATGCTTCTCCTCTTCTGACGGTTCTTAAATAACGGGGGGCAGGGCCACCTGGTGACCCCGCCCCCTCTGTTGCACGGTGACTTGACGGGACTTTCCTGTGGCATTCCCTGTGACGCCACAGGGAAGTCCCGTCAAGTCACCGTACGTCAGAGGGGGCGGGGTCACCGCCACCCCAGTTATTTAAGAACCGTCAGAAGAGGAGAAGCGTCACACAGCGGGAGCCTCCTTCCATGCCATCATGGATGCTGAGCGGCCCGAGGAGAAGAAAGGGAAGAAGATGCCGATGCCGCTGAGGAAGATGCCGGACGAGAACACCGGAGGAAGAACCGGAAGAACCAGAAGAACCAGAAGAAGAAGATGGAGGAAGAAACCAAAGGAAGATAGAAGATAAAAGATAGAAGAAAGAAGAAGCATTTAAATAAAGGAATTGTCAAAAACTGTCTCTTCTTATTTTTAAAATTTTTGACAGTTTTTTTGTGAAATGGTAGGGGTACTTTTGTACCCCCTTACCATTTCACACAGGGGAAGGGCCGGGATCTGGGGGTCCTCTTGTTAAAGGGGGCTTCCAGATTCCGATAAGCCCCCCGCCCGCAGACCCCCACAACCACAGGCCAGGGTTGTGGGGATGAGGCCCTTGTCCTCATCAACATGGGGACAAGGTGTTTTGGGGAGCTACCCCAAAGCACCCTCCCAATGTTGAGGGCATGTGGCCTGGTACGGTTCAGGAGGGGGGCGCTCTCTCGTCCCCCCTCTTTTCCTGCGGCCTGCCAGGTTGCATGCTCGGATAAGGGGATAAGGGTCTGGTATGGATTTTTAGGGGGACCCCACACCATTTTTTTTAAAATTTTGGCGCGGGGTTCCCCTTAAAATCCATACCAGACCTGAAGGGTCTGGTATAGATTTTGAGGGGGACCCCACGCCATTTTTTTTTTAAATTTTGGCTGGGGTTCCCTTTAATATCCATACCAGACCTGAAGGGCCTGGTATGGAATTTAGGGGGACCCCCACGTCATTTTTTTTTTTTAAATTTTGGTTCGGGTTCCCCTGTGGGGAATTCCCATGCCGTTTTTATCAATGAACTTTTATGTGTATTGTCGGACTGGCAATTCATTAATAGCCGCGAGTAGTTTTAAATTACTTTTTTTCCTTTGAAATGTCATTTTGCTGTCAGACTGTTCTAAACACGGGAAACATGCGCCCCTTTACAGGCATACTATAGCCACCCCCCAGGTATGAAATTTAAAGGGATATTACACTTTTATTGTTTCACTTTAAGCATTATTAAAATCACTGCTCCCGAAAAAATGGCCATTTTTAAAACTTTTTTTTGCATTGATCCATGTCCCCTGGGGCAGGACCCAGGTCCCCAAACACTTTTTATGACAATAACTTGCATATAAGCCTTTAAAATTAGCACTTTTGATTATTCATGTTCGTGTCCCATAGACTTTAATGGTGTTTGCGTGTTCGAACGAAATTTTTTCCTGTTTGCAAGTTCTGGTGCGAACCGAACAGGGGGGTGTTCGGCTCATCCCTGCTGGTGAGCATTGCTGGGGGCATTAGTGAGGCAGCATTGCTGGGGACACTGGTAAGGGTGTATTGCTAGGGACACTGGTAAGGCCGCATTGCTGGGGACACTGGTAAGGCCACATTGCTGGGCACTGATCAGGCTGCATTGATGGGCACTGGGGCGGCTGCATTGATGGGCACTGGTGAGGCCACATTGCTGGGCACTGGTGAGGCGGCATTTGATGGGCACTGGCAAGGCTGCATTTGATGAGCACTGACAAGGCTGTATGTGATGGGCACTGATCAGGATGCATTGCTGGGCACTGGTAAGGCCGCATTGCTGGGCACTGGTAAAGCTGCGTTTGATGGGCACTGATCAGGTTGCATTTGATGAGCACTGGCAAGGATGCATTTAATGGGCACTGATCCGGCTGCATTTAATAGGCACTGGCAAGGCTGCATTTGATGGGCATTGATCAGGCTGCATTTGATGGGCACTGGTAAGGCTGTATTTGATGGGTACTGATCAGGCTGCATTCCATGGGCACTGATCAGGCTGCATTTGATGGGCACTGAGGAGTGAGCAGCAAGGGGCCTGGGCCCCACTTTGCACAATCAATACAGGCAGCTTGAGGACATTGGTGGGGGGATTTACTAAAACTAGTGCACACCGAATCTGGTGCAGCTCTGCATAGTAACCAATCAGCCTTCAGGTTTTATTGTCAAAGCATAATTTAACAATCTGAAGTTAGAAGCCGATTGGTAATTATGCACAGCTGCACCAGATTCTGTGCACACCAGATTTAGTAACTCTCCCTCATTGTGTCTGTGTGTGTGTGTGTGTATATATACATATACAGGGCTTTTTTTCTGCCGGAACTTGTCAGTGTTCTGCCGAGAAAGTTCCGCTCGGCGGATAAGGACCCCCCTCTACTGCGCAGGCGCTGCGCCTGCGCAGTAGGATCCGGCGGAAATAGCCGAAGATAAATAGGGGAAAATCAGCTGTACACGACGCCTGTAAGAGGGCCCCTCGCGGGCTCGTTTTGCTCGCCACGCTTCGGGCACGGCCTCGCTTCGCTCGGCTCTTTTAGATTCCCCCTCTAGGTCCACTTGGATGGTACAGGGGGGGAACTTATCCGCCGAGGGAACTTTCTCGGAAAGACACCGGAACGCAGTTCCGGCACCTCAGGCAGCCCTCTCCTCTGCAGTCTGTCACATAGAACAGAAGCCGATAGAGGAAGTTTTCTATACCACTCACTTCCTCCACCAGCTTCTGTATGCTAGGCATCCAGGGAATGTGCTCCACAGCTGACTGATCGGATTTCAGAGGCAGCTCTCCCCGCCTGCTGTCTGTCAGATCAGTAGATCAGTGTAGCACAGAGCCGAGCTCTCTGAAACTCCTCCTCGGTTCTGTGCTACACTGATCTACTGATCTGACAGGCGGAGCTGCACGGAGGAGA
Organism: Lithobates septentrionalis; assembly: GCA_037952835.1. NCBI lineage: Eukaryota > Metazoa > Chordata > Amphibia > Anura > Ranidae > Lithobates > Lithobates septentrionalis. Next base: position 673,048 of record JBBDGP010001605.1, on the reverse strand, counting down.
CTGCACAGTGAGCCGAAGGGGGGTCCAGCACGGCTCTAATGAAGGTGCTGTGGAGGGAAAGGGGGAGGAAGGGGGGCTGGTTGTGCAGAGAGTGGAGACTGAAGTTGTGGATGTTCTGCAGAGGTCAGAGCTGGGGGGGTTAGATTGTGCAAAGTGTGAGTTGTGAGCAGGGGAAATGTATACAGGGTCAAAAGTGCTGGGGGGGGGGCTTGGGGTGCAGAGGTGGAAGATGAGGGGTTGTAGAGAGTTATAGCTGTAGATGGGGGCGCAGAAGTGAAATGTGGAGGGGGGAAGATAGGCTGTGGATGGGAGTGCAGAGGTGATTGTGGACTGGGGGTGTAAGCAGTGGATGGGGGGGTGTGCAGAGGTGACATGTTTACAGAGGTTAAAAGGGGAATTGTGGATGGGGGGAGGGGACTGGCATGGTAATGTGAATTGTGAAATGTGGGGGTGGAGGGGGTGAGCTGGCTGTGGATGGAAGGAGGTGAACTGTGGAAAGGGTGAGCTGGGGGGGGTGAACTGTGGAGAGGGTGGGCTGGGGGGGGGGGAGGCGAACTGTGGAAAGGGTGAGCTGTGGAGGAGGTGAACTGTGGAGAGGGTGAGCTGTGGGGGGGTGGACTGTGGAGAGGGTGAGATGTGGGGGGGTGAACTGTGGAGAGGGTGAGCTGTGGGGGGGGGTGAACTGTGGAGAGGGTGAGATGTGGTGGGGAGGTGAACTGTGGAGAGGGTGAGATGTGGGGGGGTGAACTGTGGAGAGGGTGAGATGTGGGGGGGTGAACTGTGGAAAGGGTGAGCTGTGCGGGGGTGAACTGTGGAGAGGGTGAGATGTGGGGGGGAGGTGAACTGTGGATAGGGTGAGCTGTGGGGGGAGGGGAACTGTAGAGAGGGTGAGCTGTGGGGGGGGGGTGAACTGTGGAGAGGGTGAGATGTGGAGAGGGTGAGCTGTGAGGGGGGAGGTGAACTGTGGAGAGGGTGAGCTGTGAGGGGGGAGGTGAACTGTGGAGAGGGTGAGCTGTGGGGGGGTGAACTGTGGAGAGGGTGAGATGTGGGGGGGTGAGCTGTGGAGGAGGTGAACTGTGGAGAGGGTGAGATGTGGGGGGTGAACTGTGGAGAGGGTGAGATGTGGGGGGGTGAACTGTGGAGAGGGTGAGATGTGGGGGGGGTGAACTGTGGAGAGGGTGAGATGTGGGGGGAGAGGTGAACTGTAGAGAGGGTGAGATGTGGGGGGGTGAACTGTGGAGAGGGTGAGATGTGGGGGGGAGGTGAACTGTGGAGAGAGTGAGATGTGGGGGGGAGGTGAACTGTGGAGAGGGTGAGATGTGGGGGGGAGGTGAACTGTGGAGAGGGTGAGATGTGGGGGGAGGTGAACTGTGGAGAGGGTGAGATGTGGGGGGGTGAACTGTGGAGAGGGTGAGCTGTGGGGGTGAGGTGAACTGTGAAGAGGGTGAGCTGTGGGGGGGAGGTGAACTGTGGAGAGGGTGAGCAGTGGGGGGGAGGTGAACTGTGGAGAGGAAGGGGGAGAGGGTGAGCTGTGGGGGGTGAACTGTGGAGAGGAAGGGGGAGAGGGTGAGCTGTGGGGGGTGAACTGTGGAGAGGAAGGGGGAGAGGGTGAGCTGTGGGGGGTGAACTGTGGAGAGGAAGGGGGAGAGGGTGAGCTGTGGGGGGGGTTAACTGTGAAGAAGGGGGGAAATGTGGAGAGGAAGGGGGAGAGGGTGAGCTGTGAGGGGAGGTGAACTGTGGAGAGGAAGGGGGAGAGGGTGAGCTGTGGGGGGAGGTGAACTGTGGAGAGGAAGGGGGAGAGGGGGAGCTGTGGGGGGAGGTGAACTGTGGAGAGGGTGAGCTGTGGGGGGGGGGGGGGAGGTGAGCTGTGGGGGAGTGAACTGTGGACGAGAGAAGAGAAGGTAACCAGAGGGAGGAGGGGGTGAGCTGTGGAGAGGGAAGGGGGTAAACTGAGAAGAGAAGGTAAGCTGTGCATGGAGGGAAAGGTAACCTGTGTGTGTGTGGGGGGTGAGCTGTGGACGAGAGAAGAGAAGGTGACCTGTGGATGGGGAGGTGAGCTGTGGACAGGGAGGGAGAAGGTAAAGAACACTTTACTTCTCTTTCCCAAGGAGTGGCGGTATTGGGGGCGGGAATAGGGGTGGAGTTGGGGGGGTAAGGGGGCGGAGAGTTGACTGGGGAGGGTGGGTTCCTGCACCTATTCTCTGAGAAAAAAAGCCCTGCACATATATATAGGAAGGCCTGTTTACTGGCCTGAAATTATGGGAGGAGCCCGGAGGGTATTTAACCAGACCATCCACGATGGTCTGTGTCGGTTCCAGTGCGCGGTATTACGTCACCAGGCCGACTTTCCGAAAAATCACTGCACGTTTGCGAGTTCCTACCCTCGAGTTCCAGCGTCGCTGTTCCCCGTTCGCAGTTCCCGAATTTCGATCGTTGCACTCGCTGTCGCAGGTAGGAGCTATTATTACCGTTTATAGAATCGTATTGTTATGTTATCCATACGGAGTCACGTACGGGTCAAGTCACGCACAGTCCCAAAACCTTGTTCCACACATCACCCCACCCCTACTACCAACCATACACCTTCTACGAAAACTCCCCACTGTCATCTAAAACTAACTCTCTACACCTCTCACTCCACAAGCACTCACCAACAGTGTGCTTCTTTCATCCGACCGATCCGAGTCCAGTCGCATACCGGCTCAATGATTCAGGATCCTCGGCATTACAAAACCCCACCATCCCATCCGAGTCCAGTCGTAGCACAGGCTCAACGATTCGGATCATCGCCAATTTAACTTTCACGGACCGATCCGAGTCCAGCCGCATACCGGCTCAAAGATTCGGATCCTCGGCATTTTTCAACCCCTCCAACCAATCCGAGTCAAGTCGTAGCACCGGCTCAACGATTCGGATCCTTGCCAATCCAACTTTCACCGACCGATCCGAAGTCCAGTCGCATACCAGCTCGATGATTCGGGATCCTCGGCATTACAAGCCCCACCATCCAATCCGAGCCCAGTCGTAGCACCGGCTCAATGATTCGGATCCTTGCCAACCCAACTTTTCCCTGACCGATACGAGTCCAGTCGCACACCGGCTCAATGATTCGGATCCTCAGCATACAAGCACTCACCAACAGTGTGCTTTTTTCATCCGACCGATCCAAGTCCAGTCGCAATGATTCGGATCCTCGGCATTTCAACCCCAACAACCAATCCGAATCCAGTCGTGTCACCGGCTCAGCGATTCGAATCTCTCACAAACAAATACTATAAAACACACAACTCACACCATCTATTTTGTACCAATGCTGGGCACGGTTATTCCTACATAATCAAATTTCTGCTAAAAACTTTCTTTCGCCTTTCAAAGGCTGCTTATTTGCAATCGCTGCAAACGTTTACGAAATGGCTTCATACAGCCACTCATCTCCAGTAGCAACACGGCTACTCATCGATTTCTCTATCCCTTCCCCCTTTTCAGGTCAGTAGAGTTCTCCAGTTGGTCCATCCTGCACCAGGTGTGGACAGTATCTTGCTCAGGTAAAAAAAAAAAAAAATATATATATATATATATATATATATATATATAGATAGATAGATACAGTATATATTTTGTTGAGGGCTTGCATCTCTTCACCAGGGGGCCAACTTCTGCCCCAAACAGCTCTTTAGCACTCCCTCTCAAAAAAAAAAATCTTTCTATGTCACCCCTACTACAGGTTCCCGGTCGACCCAAGTCTCGACCCCAATCCAAGACTCCACTACTAGGGCTTCAAGGCAGGTGCGTAATTCAAAGGGTCCCCCCCCCCTTTTTTCAGAATACACCTTTCACGACATTTTTACTTCACATACACAATTCGATTCATTTCCGAGGCGTTAGCAACTGTCACATACTTCTGTACACTTCACTCTGTTTTCGGAGAGCCATCCGAGATCCTTCACCACGCAGACAAGGTCGCCTAACGTCCAGCTTGCTGGCAGTGCAAGCGTTAGCAGACCGAACACACAACAATTAACTACAGATCGCAACATTCTTACTTAGACTTCAAAATACTCGCCCCAGTCCGCCCTGGGGGCTCTGGTTCAGTAGTCTGTGCCGAGCACAGGCGACGCCCGAGCTATCGGTTACCTAGCCAGTCACCTCCTGGCTCACCTCGGTTGTCACGCATTCTTTCGAGTTTTCTAAAATCACACTCAAAGGCACTCGTACGCAAACTAGCTGTCACTACGGCTGTCGCTCCTTCTCCTATTCTTAATTTTCTTCTAACTTCCGTCTCATCTACCTAAAAATCTATCCCCTCCTACCTTTTAAACTTGTCTAAAACATATGCATTTCCCCCCTATCTTAGCGGACGCCATGTCGCAGGCCGTCAGCGAGGACTTCGCCTCCACCCCGTCTACACCCGGGGCAGGCTCACCAAAGGACGGCTTACAGTCTCTCAGAGCTTGGACCATGTCCAAGCTTACAGCTGAACTACGGCGCAGGGGTATTCCCTACCCTGCGACTGCTAGGAAAGCTGAGCTCTTTAGGTTGCTGTTTCCTCCGCCAGCGGCAGCCCAACCAGGCACCCAGGCGTCACTACAGTCAATCTCGTCAACAATCACTCAGCTGCACTCCTTGGTGACCACACTGTCGGCAGCAGTCACTGACGTCCAGACAAGAGTGGGAACCCTGGAGGTACATCAAGCTGCACCCTCACCATCTACAGTAACCAACGTCACCCCCATGCCTCTCCTTACAGGTACGCCGGACATCTGTACATACGTCTTCCCCGCACATCTCGTCCCAGCAGGCATCAGGAAGGACATCATGGATGGGAAGGACATTAACTTAGCATCCCTCCTCATCGCAGTACATGACCCGGCTAAAAACAAGTCCTATTCATGGGGAGATGTTTCCGTCGTCCTGAAAGCTAAAGACTATAGGCTTACCCGCAAACTCAATATTGCAGAGTTTGTGCTAGCATTTGGCATGTTCAGAGATGTGCTATGCACGGTCAACCCCAACAGGAGGGAGGAGCTGGATCTATACTTGCACGCAGTAGTAGATCTAGGTTATAAATATGGGGGATGCTCGTTTTATAACTATCACAGGTCATTTTCAGCAAAAGCAGCAGCCAGACTTTCCCAGTTCCAGGCAACTACCAACTGGAGTACCATCGATACAGAGCTGTTCTGTCGCCATTTCGCTCGCCTACGTTCCCCACTCTGTACTTACTGTCAGTCGTCCACCCATATGGCTAACTGGTGCTCCGAGTCAGGTGGCAGACGCCCCCCCAACCTTCCCTCCTTCTCCAGTGCCGCTCACAACTCAACGGCATTTACTCAGCCGGCCCAGGCAGACAGATTAGGACGACCCGTCCGAGCACTAGGGGGAGCAGCCATATGCAATAACTTAAACTTCGGGAGTTGTAAATTCCCCCACTGCAAACTCCTTCATGTCTGTCTCACATGCCACAAAGCTCACCCCAGGTACGCCTGCGCTGTGAAACAGCTTAAACCTGCATGACTAAGCCGAGTGCACGTCGGATGGCTCGGGTTTTACCTCTCCTCACACCCAACACCTTCACTGGCAGCCTTCCTCATTCAGGGGTTCAGAACAGGCTTTCACACCGGACTTATCACACTCCCCAACACAACTCACGAGTGCAAAAACCTGCTTTCAGCCGCTACCGACGAGGAAGCCATCACCACCCTGCTGCAGACAGAACTAGACCGGGGATATATAATCGGTCCCTTTACACAATCACCTTTCTCTGTATGGAGAGTCAGCCCTATCGGGCTTGTGAAGGGCAAGTTTTCAAATAAACTCTGTTTAGTTTATGATTTGTCCGCGCCTCATTGTTCCCACATACCCAGTTTAAATTCCCTAATACCTTCAGAAGAGTTTTCACTTAAATATTCATCTGTAGACTCAGCCATTCAATCTATCATTTTTGCAGGAGTAGGCACCTGGTTGTCTAAAGCATACATCTCGGATGCATTCAAGTTGTTACCAATTCATCCGTGCCTATGGCGATGGCACGGAATCAAATGGAAAGGCCTATAATATTTCGCCACCAAATTAACTTTCGGCTCCAAAAGCAGCCCGTGGCTATTTGACACTTTTGCTCAGTCCCTTTCCTGGATTCTCTCACAACACATGTCCTGTCAGAAAGTGATTCACTACTTAGACGACTTCCTACTCATAGAGAAGCCTAACGAGCCTCCAGTTGATCTAAACAGCCTAAGAATAATCTTCCACAATCTTAACATGCCTTTAGCGGATAAGAAGGTGGAAGGCCTGGCACAAATCGTCACCTTCTTGGGTATCATACTCAACACTCGCATCATGCAGGCTAGCCTACCTCCAGACAAATTGACCCGCATCAGGACAGTCATCCACACGTTTACTAATACTCAAGGCTGCACGAAAAAGCAACTACAATCCCTTGGCATGCTTAACTTTGCCATAAGGATCATCCCTCAAGGGCGATCCTTCGTCTCACGCCTCCTGGTGTTCCTTTCCCAGGTACAAGACCCTGACCAAATATTTAAACTAGACAAGGCAGCCGTAGCTGACTTGGCCATGTGGGACGATTTTCTAACAAATTGGAACGGCATTTCGATGTTTATTCCATCAGCGTCTCCCACTTCACCTAAAATAATCACGGACGCCGCAGCCTCCACAGGCTTTGCAGATATTTTTGGCCATCACTGGTTTGCAGCACCATGGCCGACAGAAATACTCTCGATCCCCGGGTTCAGTCAATCCTCCTCGAAGCGACATCTTCATGACGCCACTAGTCTGATTAACCAGTCACTATCTCACAATACCCTGAAAGCCTACCACACTGCCTGGAAGATCTATCACAGGTTTCTAACTGTTAACCTCGGGGCAATACCAGGAGATCTCCATCACATCCTGGCCTTCATATCGTACTGCCACACTCAGCTGGTGCTATCCCACATTACCATTAGACTCTACCTAGCTGGCATCCAGCATTTCACCTCCTTACAAGATCCTACCAAACCATCTTTGTTCGCTACCCATGCGGTCAAGGCCATCCTGCGAGGTATCCACAAGCAAAAGCCCCAAGTCAGCGGTAAACGCTTACCGGTCACCAGTGCCATGTTTCGAGACATGTCCACTATCCTTTCATGTTCCCCTTTCGGCTTATTGCGCAGCTTGGTCATCCAAGCAGCCATCTACCTGGCATTTTACGGCTTTCTACGACCCAGCGAATTCACAGTCAGCAGTCCCAGTCATAGGACTTTATGTAGACGCCCCCTCACGCGTCACCACAGTCATTTCACAATACACCTTGAGGTGTCCAAAACGCAACAGTCCGGTCCAGGGGTTGACATCAAGCTCTTCGGAACGCACAATGCCTGTTGCCCCGTAGCCATCCTAGATCAGCTATTATCCCATCTATCTGATCCCTCGCAGGACAGCCCATTGCTACCATTCCTTGTCAGCCCGCTTAGTACCAACCAGTTCACTACTCACGTCAGGATCCTTCTGCGCAACTTAGGCCTTGACCCCAACCGTTATTCTGGACATTCTTTCCGCATTGGAGCAGCATCAGCAGCCTCACGAAACGTGATCAGGAAAATGGGTAGGTGGAAATCCACCTGCTTTGCTCGCTACATTCCCCAATCCACAAGCAGAAATGTCACGAGCCTTTGGCAAGCTTGCCCTGTAGTATGTCCATAAACTCAAATAAATCATTACCTCCCTAACCAAGTCTTTTGCGCATACCGCCCAGCAGATCTGGGTTTACCATACAGCAGGCCAGGGCACACTTCAGGTCTACTTTATGTTGTTAGTCTTGTGACGTGTTTATGTGCTTCATATCTGTCAGGATGGAGGGTTCCGACCATAAATAGGAAGGCCTGTTTACTGGCCTGAAATTATGGGAGGAGCCCGGAGGGTATTTAAGCAGACCATCCATGATGGTCTGTGTCGGTTCCAGTGCGCGGTACCCACCCACCCATTCCCCTTCTCAGGGTACTTCTCTTCAAACAATTTCTCTACAGAAACATCCATTATTTTCTTAAGGTATGCGCCCTTCTCTGGCATACCGCCCAGCAGATCTGGGTTTACCATACAGCAGGCCAGGGCACACTTCAGGTCTATTTTATGTTGTTAGTCTTGTGACGTATTTATGTGCTTCATATCTGTGAGGACGGAGGGCTCCGACCATAAATAGGAAGGCCTGTTTACTGGCCTGAAATTATGGGAGGAGCCCGGAGGGTATTTAACCAGACCATCCATGATGGTCTGTGTCGGTTCCAGTGCGCGGTACCCACCCACCCATTCCCCTTCTCAGGGTACTTCTCTTCAAACAATTTCTCTACAGAAACATCCATTACTTTCTTAAGGTATGCGCCCTTCTCTGGCATACCACCCAGCAGATCTGGGTTTACCATACAGCAGGCCAGGGCACACTTCAGGTCTATTTTATGTTGTTAGTCTTGTGACGTGTTTATGTGCTTCATATCTGTCAGGACGGAGGGCTCCGACCATAAATAGGAAGGCCTGTTTACTGGCCTGAAATTATGGGAGGAGCCCGGAGGGTATTTAACCAGACGCAATAACCCCCAGCAATAATAACTCCACAGCCTCTAGCAACATTAACCCCAGGTAGTGATATCCGCCACGGCCCTCTGCAATAATTATACTCACTGACCCCAGCAATAATAATCCCTAGCAATTTTAAATCCCACTATATGCAGCGGTGATAACTCCCAGTAATCCTTGTACCCCTTTCAACTGAGTGTGCGTAGAATAAATTACAGCATCTTGGAAAACTGTTCTCTTCTGCAGTCAGAAACAAAGCAGCATGTGGCTTATTTATGCCAAATCTCATGTGTGTACACAGCCAGAAAGTTAAAGATCACTGCTCAAACACAAGCTTTATATAACGGTGTCATATATGAGAAATAATATTAGCCCAGGAAGAAGATGCTGAACCTTGATAAGAAAAGATGAAGTAAAGACGAAAAAAGCTGCTGTACTGTGAACCCTATACAGGGGGCTGCACATACAGGGGGTTCTTCCAAAGAAGTGGGGTTCTTTAAATAAGTGGCACTTCTGCTCTTGCACCATCCATCTGAACATCTTCTTCTCTCTGCACAAATGCATATTTGGTAAACCTGCGTTTATACCTCCACATACCTTAAAACTGAATATTGACTGACTGCACAAATGCATATTTGGTAAACCTGCGTTTATACCTCCACATACCTTAAAACTGAATATTGACTGACTGCACAAATGCATATTTGGTAAACCTGCGTTTATACCTCCACATACCTTAAAACTGAATATTGACTGACTGCACAAATGCATATTTGGTAAATCTGATTGTCACCACTGTTTTAACTCCATCTGTAGCCATGCTCACATTATTTCAATGTTTATTTAGCCATTAAGTCTTACCTAATACGAGCGAAGGGTATATAAGAATGATTGCCTAACCGTATAGCCAATCCCATGATTAAGTCCCTGTGATGAAACATGTCGGAGCGTGGCTATACGGCAATCGAAAGCGCATTACGTAGGACGCTGTGACGGAGAGCGCCATACGAGGAAGTGGGGAAGCTCCAGGAAACTCTAGGGGACGGGTGAGACTGTCATCAGAGAGTGCATTACCTGGGTCCGCCATGACCACCATACGTTGATCTTGCTGTTTGGAGTGTTTGAGGTGATTATCGATTTTGCTGTGCCTCTTTGCCTGATGTGAATTTTAAAAATGTGAGTTCAATGGTGGAGGAGAATGTTGTTTTAATAAATTTCATTACCTTACTGCACTATTGGATCGCTTCCTTTTTTTACATGTGGAGAGAGCACTCAATTGATGTACTCTGGATATATAACGGTGAATCATTGGAGGTCATCATTTTGCCCCCTTCTGTGTGGGATGAAGCCTTAAAGCCGAACACGAGAGTGTAAGGCAAGAGGAGCTGGTGAGTTTATTCGCCTAAGGGGAGTGGAATCACAAGTCACAAAGGTGTGGTGGAAGATTAATTCATTGAAGATCTGCACCATATCACATTATGGATTATCACTAATGATATTACGTTCTACCTATCACTTATTGTTGGACTTTCTACAAAATAATATTATTTATATTATTTTTTTTGATTTATAATTTTTTTACAGCACACTTTTTTTGTGTTTATAGAGACCCCTCACTCACGTAATGGACACTGTTTTCCTGGACACAGTTCACATTGTGTTGATATAGTTCACATTGTGTTGATGTATTTTAGTGTAGATTAATATTTACATTCTCACTGTTATTATTTTAGGTTAATTGATTAAGACCCCGTTCACACAGAGACGACTTGTCAGGCGACCTAGTCGCCTGACAAGTCGCCTCCCGTTCTGTGCTATGGAACTGTTCTAAGGGGAGCAACGCAAGTCGCTCCGACTTAGAAAAAGGTTCCTGTACGACTTCGGGGGCGACTTGCATAGACTTCTATACAGAAGTCGTTTTGCAAGTCGCCCGGGCAGTCGTGTGCAGGTCGCCTCGGTGAGGCGACCTGCAAGTCGTGTTGCCCCTGTGTGAATGGGGTCTGAGCGCTGCTATTTGATTTCACTATTGGTTGGGGCAGGGCTTGACAAATTTGCTTGGAATCTAGAAGCCAGCTAAAAAAGTTAGGAGCCAGGTTTTTTTTTTTTTTTTTTTTAAACGACCGACAAAGCTTTATTTTCAATATAAAAATGAACCAATCTTAAATTTACACAGAGACGACTAGAACGAATGTGACTGCTTTTATTTCCTGCTATGCAGGGACATAAGACCGCCATATTCCCGCTAAGGATCCAATCAGGTCCGCCTGAAAAACTGACAGGCGAACCTGATCAGACAGCCCGTGTGAAAGGGGCAAAGCAGGGAGATGACAAATAATAAATTCATTTTAATTAACCACTTCCTTCCCGCAGGACGACTATATACGTCCTGTCTTTGAAGAGAAATACCGGGGTTATGGTAGCAGTTAGCTACCATAACCCCGGTATTCTCTTCAATATCCGGTGGTTCTCTTTCAGATAAAAGTGGTCTCTGCAGCAGATTCGCAGCGAGATCACTTCTATCAGCGGCAGGAGAGGGCCCCCCTAGCGCCGCGCTCCGGTGCCCTTCACCGCTTACCGTGGCCGTTGGTAACGGCGGAGGCGATCCAGATCTGTCCCTGGCCTGACATGGAGACGAGTGAGAGGAAGATGGCCCCCCGCCCATCTCCAAGTCATTGCAGGGCGGAAGTGACGTCAAATCGTCACTTCCACCCATAGCTCTTAAAGGGACATTTTATTATTTTTTTTTCAAATGACAATTTTTTTTTTTTTTTAATGCATTTTAGTGTAAATATGAGATGTGAGGTCTTTTTGACCCCAGATCTCATATTTAAGAGGTCCTGTCATGCTTTTTTTCTATTACAAGGGATTTTTACATTCCTTGTAATAGGAATAAAAGTGACTTTTATTTTTTTTTTAAAAGAACAGTGAAAAAATAAAAGTTAAAATAAATAAGAAAAAAATTTTTTTTTTTAAATGTGCCCCATCCCTTGTAATAGAAATAAAAGTGACACGATTTTTTTTTTTTTTAAAACAGTGTAAAAATAAAAAATAAAAAGTAAAATATATAAGAAAAAAAATAAATTTATTTAAACGCGCCCTGTCCTGCCGAGCTCGCTTGCAGAAGCAAACGCATATGTGAGTAGCGCCCGCATATGAAAGCGGTGTTCAAACCACACGTGAGGTATCGCCACGATCGGTAGAGCGAGAGCAATAATTCTAGTCCTAGGCTACCTCTGTAACTCAAAACATGCAACCTGTAGAATTTTTTGAACGTCGCCTATGGAGATTTTAAAGGGTAAAAGTTTGTCGCCATTCCACGAGCGAACGAAATTTTGAAGCGTGACATGTTGGGAATCAATTTACTCGGCGTAACATTATCTTTCACAATATAAAAAAAATTGGGCTAACTTTACTGTTTTCTTATTTTTTAATTTAAAAAAGTGTTTTTTCCCAAAAAAGTGCGCTTGTAAGTCCGCTGCGCAAATACGGTGTGACAGAAAGTATTGCAATGACCGCCATTTTATTCTCTAGGGTGTTAGAATAAAAAATATATATAATGTTTGGCGGTTCTAAGTAAAGGGAAGGAGATGAGCGGGCAGTGAAAACAGGCAGGGGAAGCTCCATTAGCATTGGTGGATGTCTTGTCATACCAACGGCCACCACCAGAGGGCGCCCGATTGCAGAAGGAACCATAGGACTGCAGTAGGCCGCAAAGCCGGGGCCTCAATTACCGGCGCGGCCCAACGCGATCGCGCCGGGAGGGGGGGTGTCGAATGGACACAGGATACCCCAGCTGTGCCGCCCCAGGCGCCAGGTCGCTAATTCTAGTCGCAAATGCGACCTGGCGCCCGGGGTTTGTCAAGCCCTGTGTTGGGGCTAGTTTATGGTGAATCATTTATTGTTTTTCACATATTTAAACACATTATAAGCGGCTGCTCATTTTTAGGCTTTGTGTCCATGAGCGCAGCGTTGGGCATATAGGAGGGGGCGGATTTCCTATGCACCATAATATAACCGACATATCTGTATGGATGTCACACCACTTCCTCAAACTCAACTTGTCCAAAACCGAGCTTATAATATTCCTCCCCCACGTGCCTCTTCCCCTGACTTCTCTGTCAAGAGCAATGGCAAAACCATCCATCTGTCCCCACATGTCAGGGTGCTAGGTGTTATCCTGGATTCTGAACTCTCCTTTCAGCCCCACATCCAATCACTTTCCAAAGCTTGCCGCCTCAACTTCCGCAACATCTCTAAACTACGTCCCTTTCTAACCAGTTCACTCCCTGGTTATCTCTCGCCTTGACTACTGCAACTCACTCCTCATTGGCTTACCTTTAAATAGACTATCCCCCCTTCAGTCCATCATGAATGCTGCTGCCAGACTCATCCACCTTACAAACCGCTCAGTGTCTGCTACCCCTCTCTGCCAATCCCTCCATTGGCTACCACTCGCCCAACGAATTAAATTCAAAATACTAACAATAAGTTACAAAGCCATCCACAACTCTGCCCCCAGCTACATCACTAACCTAGTCTCAAAATACCAACCTAATCGCCATCTCCGTTCCTCCCAAGACCTCTTGCTCTCTAGCTCCCCCATCACCTCCTCCCATATCCGCCTCCAGGACTTCTCCCGAGCCTCGCCTATCCTCTGGAATTCCCTACCCCAATCTGTCAGACTGTCTCCAAATTTATCCACTTTTAGGCGATCCCTGAAAACTTTCCTCTTCAGAGAAGCCTATCCTGCCTCCATCTAACAACTGCACTATTTTCTCCATTAGCTCATCCCCCACAGCTATTACCCTTTTGTATAACTTGACCCTCCCTCCTAGATTGTAAGCTATAACGAGCAGGGCCCTCTGATTCCTCCTGTATTGAATTGTATTGTACTTGTACTGTCTGCCCTAATGTTGTAAAGCGCTGCGTAAACTGTCGGCGCTATATAAATCCTGTATAATAATAATAATAATAACTTTTTCAGAAGTATTAAAGACCTAGAGGTGTTACACCATGGGAAAAGATTTCTTAGGGCTTGTTCACACCATCTTGCAGTAGCATTTTGAGTGGCACTCCGAGGCACAGACACAATTCACATGTTGGTGGCGGTGGCAACGCACTGTAACACATTACCGAGCATTGAGGTGCACTGCTTTGCCAAAAATGCTTCAGGTACCATTTTCGTTCCAATGCAACACATGCTAACTCAGAAGAGAAGAACCCCTGGGGGTGGGATTTTTAAGGCACTACTAGCAGACAATGCAAATAAAGAATAAACATTTTAATAGTTATATAGAAAAATACATAGAATATTATCCAAAGTCATGGACATAGAAATATCAAAAATATGCAAATTTATGATACAATTATCCTATACCCAATGCGTTTCAGAGATTAATGTAGTCGCCTTCATCAGGGGTTAACAGGAAATATATCATCTTTTAAATTCAAATGCAAATAGCCAAAATCAATTAGTATATTCCACCCAAAATGCATTGCCCATAAAAAAGGCCTAAGGTGCTAGTAACTTTCATCTTATTCAATTGCACATGCATGAAATCGTCCATATCCATGTTAAAAGAAAGACACTGTCACATGGAGCCATCCTGACATCCTATCCACACCGTCACTGCTTAGAGTAAGTCTCTATAGAATAGGTGTCTCCAGCCCAAAGTGTGTACCAAAAAAAGCATATGGACTGTGCCCCCAATTCTAAAGAATACAATGTCACCATCACAATTAAGCCAGCTGATAAGGGAGGGAACATTGTCCTTGAGGAACAAAAATTGGTACAGGAAAATCACAATATAGTAGAAAAATTCAATCAGGAATATTATCAACTGGTCGCCTTGGCATACTTCAAAAATGTGATTAATAAAACACATGGGAATATATTAGAACCAATTTCCCTATTCTACCCACATTTTACTCTCTCCCAAAAATCCACATGTTTCGAACCCTACGGGGAGACCTATCATATCGGGGAGAGGATCAATAAGCGAGAATGTCAGTCGCCTAGTTGATGGAGATTTAAACCACATGTTGAATGCTTGCATTCATACGTGAAAGATATAATTCATTTCCTCCAGATCATTGACAACTTGTACATTCCAGAACATGCCTATTTGGTGACAATGAATGTAGAAACTTTATACAGCTCCATTCCTCATGACAAGGGAATGGCAGCTGTGAAACACATCATTTACCAAAGAGGAGACGAGAATTGGGGCTACAATGAGATCATCCTGTCTCTTCTGGACTACATTTTACACCACAGCGGCTTTACCTTTAGAGCCCTTGCACACTGGGGCGGGGGGCGGCGTCGGCGGTAAAACGCCGCTATTATTAGCGGCGTTTTACTGCCGGTATGCGGCCGCTAGCGGGGCGGTTTTACCCCCGCTAGCGGCCGAGAAGGGGTTAAATACCACCGCAAAGCGCCTCTGCAGAGGCGCTTTGCCGGCGGTATAGCCGCGCCGTCCCATTGATTTCAATGGGCAGGAGCGGTAAAGGAGCGGTATACACACCGCTCCTTCACCGCTCCGAAGATGCGGCTAGCAGGACTTTTTTTACCGTCCTGCCAGCGCATCGCTCCAGTGTGCAAGCCCTCGGGGCTTTCACACTGGAATGCAAGGAGCGGCACTTTCGGGTCGGTTTGCAGGCGCTATTATTAGCGCAATAGCGCCTGCAAACCGCCCCAGTGTGCAAGGGCTCTTAACGGCTCCTACTACCTCCAGGTGCAGGGTGTAGCGATGGGGACATGCTGTGCCCCGCCCTATGCAAACCTGTACCTTGGGGAGTGGGAGAATATGTTTCTCACCGATGAGGTCTTGTCAATATATACTGACCACTTTTTGATTTGGTTTAGATATATTGACAAAGTTTTTGCTGTGTGGGACAGCCCCCTGGAGTTGTTGTCTCTGTGTCTGAAGAGAATGAATAAAAACAAATTTAATTTGACATTCACTATGTCCTCCAGTTCTAGCAGGATTTTCTTTCTTGATGTTGAGATCTCGAGAGGTAATGGGGGCACCCTCTGCAGCAGTCTGTACCACAAGGCCAACTCAGGCAACACTATATTACACGCTTCAAGCTTTCATCCAGTCTCTAGTCAGATCTATACCTTACAGTCAGTACGTTAGAGTAAGACGGAACTGTACTGATGACCATACATTTGCCGTGGAAGCTCGCAGATTGTGTGACAGACTCTTGCAGAGGGGCTACTCCCATACTTCGCTCAAGAAGGCCTTCAGACGAGCCACTTCGAGCACTAGGCAGGATCTCCTGTATTCCCACAAACCCCCATTACATCCTCCAGAGTGCCCCCTTACGTCTTCCAAAGTGTCCCCTTAGTAATGCTGTACTAAGGGGGGTACTCTGGAGGAAATAAGGGGGCACTCTAGAAGCACTAAGGGGTACTCTGGAGGAGTTAGTACCTTCAGTGTGCCCCCTTATGTTATCTTGCTCCAGGGTGTCCCTATTTAAGCACTTGCCTACTGGTCACTTTTACCTTCTTCTTGCCCAGCCCAGTTTGTAGCTCTCAGAGCTGTCGCACTTTGAATGACAATTGCGCGGTCATGCAACACTGTACCCATAAGAAAGTTTTATAATTTTTTTTAACATAAATAGAGCTTTGTTTTTTTTTTTTTTTACAAGAGAAAAACAAATAGAGCTTTCTATTGGTGGTATTTAATCACCGCTGGGTTTTTTATTTTTTGCTAAATAAACGAAAAAAAGACCGAAAATGAAAAGAGAAAAAAAACGTTTTCATAGTTTGTTATAAAATTTAGCAAACAGGTCATTTTTTTCCTTCACTGATGTGTGCTGAGGCTGCACTGATGGGCACTGACAGGCTGCACTGATGGGCGCTGATGAAGAGGCACTAATGGGCACTGATAGGCGGCACAGATTGACAGCACTGGTGGGCACTGTTGGAACTGCACTGATAATCAGTGCCCTGATTATCAGTGTACATGTCCCTTTTACAGAACCTGGTCAGCATGAGGAAAGAAAAGCTGATAACCGGCTTCTGTTTACATGGTGATCAGCTGTGATTGGACATAGCTGATGATGTGGTTAAAGACGCAGATTGGCTCTTTACCTCATTCTGTGATCAGTAGTATCTGGAGGATACTGTAATAACAAAGCGTGGAGTGTGCGATCATGGGAGGAGGTCATATGATGGCCTCTTAGAACTGTTTCTGTAGCCGTCATTCGGCTATAGTGTGGTTGTCAAGTGGTTTAATACCTCCTGGCATAGTAACAACTCAGGAGCTGCTGCTGATAAAACACTTTAGAAAAACAAATCCTTGTCTGTGATCCTGAACAATGCATGTGCAGTCTGGATCCAGCCGATTAGTGAACTGTCGAGCTTGGTCTCTACTTGTGTGGCGTGAATGTGTGTGTATGACATTAAGCCACATCCCACTGCCTGATCTGAGGCTGAGCCCAGCACTTCTCTAATGGGCTGGCTCCAGACTGTGCATGCACAGTTCAGAGTCACCAACAAGGATTTATTTTTCTAAAGTATTTTTTTTACTTCCAGCCACTTGTGAGTTGGGGGCTGTAAGGGAGCCAGATGTACTCGCTGCTAGCTTCCCCTTTGTTTTTCCCGCAGAACTCACAGGTGCAGCAGAGTGCAGGTAGCAGGGCCAGAAATTGTAATGACAGACCAGTCTACTGCTGAGCAAGACAGGTGCTCTTAATGTGCCCCCTTTCCTATTGTGGTGTTTGAGGGAGCTCAGGAAGATTCACAGCACAAGGCAAGCATAGAACTCAGGAATGGTAGCAGTGGCGGCTGGTGGGTTTCTTCTTTTCGAGGGGCAGCAAACAAAGAACACCCCCTGGCAGCGTGGTACGGCACTAACTGAAACCCTCCCCCCAGGCAGTCCAGCACTTACCCACGAGGCTGTGGTTTCCTCTCCTGGAGTGTGGTGCAGTGGCTCTGGTGTCTGCTCCTCCAGCGGCTTCCTCCGGCGTTTGTCTCCTCTTCTGCCAAAGCACTAGGCATCCAATAGGATCGTCTGACGCTTTGGTCAATCGGGAAACAGGTCTCACAGATCTGCCTCCTGATTGGCAGGGGGGAACTTTAGTGTGAAAATAGTGAAAATTCATTCGCTATGGTCACACAACTGGGTGGCCTCGGAGCGCAATGCTCTGCGCTCAGAGGCCACCCTTTTTTGAAGCCTATTAGAGCCTCTGGCTCTAATCAGGTACTTAAAAAAAACACCCAACCCCGCATTAAAATCCATGGTCCGGCGCCACTGATATGTACATCAGGGGGCTGGACGCATAAATAGGGGAGGCGTTGCCCTTGTGCCCTCTATGGAAGGGCCGCCACTGGGTGGGAGGTGTGCTGGCTGGAATTCTGAGAAGGAGCCAGCGCAGTGATCTCTGTTATCATGCCCCAGAAGAGGAGGGGGAGAGCACGGGAAGGATCAGAGAGGCAGCGTGCACTGGCTGGGAGACCAGAAGAGACAGTAGCTGGCCGAAGCGGACTTCACCTCCACCATCAAGCACAGGAAGAAGAGGGGGAGCAGGGGAGGGATCAGAGAGGCATCTGTGCTGCGGCTGCAGGGCTAGAAGAGACGGTGACAGGCTGGATCAGTGTGAGAGCAGGTGTACTCAAGGCTCTTCCACTTGTTATGCCCAAAGTAGTGCTGCAGGGAGAGCAGAGTCAGCAGAGTCAGCAGTGTGCAGCTGCCCTGGAAATCTGCAGATCAGGCGGTATAAGCTGACAAACAGCAGAGCTCTCTTACCATGTGTCTGCTCTGGATGTTTGGCAAGAGTCAGCGGAAGGCCCACTACCCCCCTACTGGCCTCGGGCAGCTCCCGATATGCCGAATGGTCAGTCTGCCCTTGCTCATCACCACCTGTTTTAACCTTGTGAATGCAGCATCACCACATTGCAACCGCAGGCAATGCACACAGTTGCAGGGTGGTTGCAGTGCAAGCCCATTTACCCTGTGTATACCCCCAGCTGCTGCCTCTGCAGCTAAAGGGCAAGCAGCTGTGGGTGGTAAAAACAGCTCAATAACATGCTCTTAGTGCCCCTCCAACCTCACATGTTAACAAACCCTTTATTCACGTCTGTGTGGATGCATTAATTTCATTGGGCTGCCCTACCCGCAGAAATACAGGGAAAGAAGTCCCCAACCCTTTTTTTTAAATTGCGCTGCACCAAAAACACCCCACGTTTGCCAATGTGTGGGGTACCATTAAGAATTAATGGCACCCCTAAAAGCAGAGCATTTGTTTGTGTGTCAGGAATGAGCGTGATTTTGCATGCCTTCCGCGATGCACAGTAGCGTGAACCAAGCCTTGGACAGGGGTGCCTCATTACTGAAAATTCTTTTCAAGGCCGCCCGACTGGAAAAAGGTTGAGAAACACTGGCCAAACGAATGACGTGCATGGTGGGGGTCGGCCAGTCCTTTTTAAAAAATTAATAAATAAAGTCAGAAAAAAAGAATTCTCTGCGTTAGACCCCTTTCACACTGGGGCGCTTTGCAGGCGTTAAAGCGCTAAAAATAGCGCCTGCAAAGCGTCCTGAAAGAGCCGCTCCTCACACTCCAGGCTTTCACACTGGAGCGATGCACTGGCAGGACATACTGGCAGGACAGTAAAAAAAGTCCTGCTAGCAGCATCTTTGGAGCGGTGAAGGAGTGGTGTGTATACCGCTCCTTCACCGCTCCTGCCCATTGAAATGAATGGGGCAGTGCGGCTATACCGCCGGCAAAGCGGCTTTGCAGTGGTTTTAACCCTTTCTCGGCCGCTAGCAGGGAGGTAAAACCGCCCGCTAGCGGCCGAATACCGCCGCTAAATCGACGGTAAAGCGGCGCTAAAAATAGCGACATTTTACCGCTGGTGCCCGCACCGCCCCAGTGTGAAAGGGCTCTTAAGGTAAAAAACCTTCAGTGATTAGCTCCACCCCAGCCCTCCTAAATACTTTTTTTTTTACAAGAAAACATTTTTTTATCCAAGGTATTTAACAGTACAAGCGATGTATAAACACAGTTAGATTTGGTAAGATTACATATGTAGTCACAAAGTAGGTGATTCATTGTTCACATAAACACTAGAAAGAAGTATGACAGCATTACATGATATTGCAGCAAAATATTGGTGTAGAGACAGTAGATTAAAGCGAATCAACCAAGGAGGTCTTGTGGGAGGGGATGGGGGGAGGGAGGATGGATAAAGGATAGATAGAAGAAGGGGGGGGGAGACAAGGAAGGAACCACAAATACCTCATTAACTTACGGTAACTTAACAAACATAACATGTGCTGATTAAAGAGGGCTCAGTTGTGGTGTATAATCATAGAGCTGGTACTTCAGCATCCTCTTGGATATCGTCTACAGCCTCAGCACCCCATGCGTCTATCGAACCCGACCATATCTTGTCAAATGTTGTGGGGCAAGCCCTCCTAAATACTTACCTGAGCCCAAATTCAATCCAGTGCTGTGCCCGAGGGCAGCAGCGCTGCTCTCTCCTCACAGGGACTGAGGCAACAGTGGTAGCCATTAGCTCCCCATGCAGCCAATCAAAACCTGTGAGGAGAGAGCGGGGGGGGGGGTTTGGGGCCGAGCCACACTGTGTGCGTCAATAGACAAACATAGGCCAGCTCAGGATCGAGCCCACACATGTGCCTCCATAGGAAGCGGCTTCCTATGGTGGCACATGGATAAGAGGAGGAGCCGAGAATGTCAGCGAAAGACCCCAGTAGAGGAGGGTCGGGGCCACTCTATGCAAAACCATCGCACAGAGCACGTAAGTATAAAATGTTTGCATATATAAACATATGAACTTTAAATATCACTTTAAGGTTGATGTCAAAGCCTCACAAAATTTGTCTACAGAAGTCTTGGATAAAACATTGAGCATGTACTCTATATGGTCAGAGATAGCTAGAAGCAGTAGTACTTGGCACAGAGTTTACAAATTAGCTGTTTTGGACCAAGCTCCAATAGATAATATTTTTATATAAAATATTCTTTCTGTTTTAAAAAAAATACCCACTTTTTAAGGGACCAAAAGTAATGGGTCAGATTAAAAATCATCCATCAAACTTTCACTTTTTAATACTTGGTTGCAAATCCTTTGCAGTCAATTACAGCCTGAAGTCTGGAACGCATAGACATCACTAGACGCTGGGTTTCATCCCTGGTGATGCTCTGCCAGGCCTCTACTGCAACTGTCTTCAGTTCCTGCTTGTTCTTGGGGCATTTTCCCTTCAGTTTTGTCTTCAGCAAGTGAAATGCTTGCTCAGTCGGATTCAGGTCAGGTGATTGACTAACATTCCACTTCTTTCCCTTAAAAAACTCTTTGGTTGCTTTCGCAGTATGCTTCGGGTCATTGTCCATCTGCACTGTGAAGCGCCGTCCAATGAGTTCTGAAGCATTTTGCTGAATATGAGCAGATAATATTGCTCGAAACACTTCAGAATTCATCCTGCTGCTTTTGCCAGCAGTCACATCATCAATAAATACAAGAGAACCAGTTCCATTTGCAGCCATACATGCCCATGCCATGACACTACCACCACCATGCTTCACTGATGAGGTGGTATGCTTTGGATCATGAGCATTTCCTTTCCTTCTCCATACTCTTCTCTTCCCATCACTCAAGTACAAGTTGATCTTGGTCTCATCTGTCCATAGGATGTTGTTCCAGAACTGTAAAGGCTTTTTTAGATGTTTGGCAAACTCTAATCTGGCCTTCCTGTTTTTGAGGCTCACCAATGGTTTACATCTTGTGGTGAACCCTCTGTATTCACTCTGGTGAAGTCTTCTCTTGATTGTTGACTTTGACATACATACACCTACCTCCTGGAGAGTGTTCTTGATCTGGCCAACTGTTGTGAAGGGTGTTTTCTTCACCAGGGAAAGAGTTCTTTGGTCATCCACCACAGTTGTTTACAGTGGTCTTCCGGGTCTTTTGGTGTTGCTGAGCTCACCAGTGCATTCTTTCTTTTTAAGGATGTTCCAAACAGTTGATTTGGCCACACGTAATGTTTTTGTTATCTCTCTGATGGGTTTCTTTTGTTTTTTCAGCCTAATGATGGCTTGCTTCACTGATAGTGACAGCTCTTTGGATCTCATATTGACAGTTGACAGCAACAGATTCCAAATGCAAAAAGCACACTTGAAATGAACTCTGGACCTTTTATCTGCTCCTTGTAAATGGGATAATGAGGGAATAACACACACCTGGCCATGGAACAGCTGAGCAGCCAATTGTCCCATTACTTTTGGTCCCTTAAAAAGTGGGAGGCACATATACAAACTGTTGTAATTCCTACACCGTTCACCTGATTTGGATGTAAATAGTCTGCAGTTAAAGCACATCTTGTTTGTTTCATTTCAAATCCATTGTGGTGGTGTATAGAGCCAAAAATATTAGAATTGTGTCGATGTCCCAATATTTATGGACCTGACTGTATGTGGGACAGGTGTTTTTAATGTGGGGTGACACTGTTGTGGGGACACTGGGCTGGTGATCAGTGTGTTAAAAAGCTGTAAAAAAAAAGCTCATGCTCACTGATTACCGCCAGCTGCAGCGATCTGCTCTCCCTCTCCTCACTGACAACTTCTGTGTAAGGAGAGGGAGAGACGATCACCTAGCAACCGGCTCTCTATTTACCTAAAATGATGGCTGTGATTGGACACAGCCATCATGTGATCAGGAGGGTCAATCACAGAACCCTCCTGACAATCTGAGATGCGCCGTGTCTGGGTGACACAAGCGCATCGGGATTGCGCGTCTGCGCAGGCACGTGGCCGCGCAATCCCCCTCCTTCTCAGGGATGTTCCTGAACATCCACTAAGAAGGAAGAAGTGCCCACCCGGCCGTATATGTGCAGTGGCCAGGTGGGAGGTGGTTAATAGAGATGGACTGAACGACCCCCTGAAGCTAAATGATGAACCCCATTGAAGTTTATGAGACCCAAACTGGAAAAATTAAAAGTGCCCATTTTGAGGGCTTAGGTGCAAGGTATTGGGCATACAAAGGGTATGGGGGTCTGGGTACTGCCTTGGGGGGACATGTATCAATGAAAAAAAAGTTTGTAAAAAAACATCATTTTTAAATGAGCAGTGATTTACAGATGCTTAAAGTGAAATAATAAAAAAAAAAATTCCTTTAACCACTTGAGGTCCGGGCCATAGCCGAATGACTGCTACAGCGCGGACCTCAATCTCCGGGAGGATGTCATAGGACGTCATCCCCTGTACACGCGCACCGCGCGCTCCCTGCAGGGCGCGCGGTGTGCGGGCTGTGATCACCGAGTCACGGAGACTCGGATGATCACAGATCCGAGTAAGGGGCCGGTCCCGGCCCCTTACCATGTGATCAGCTGTCAGCCAATGACAGCTGATCACATGATGTAAACAAGACTCGGTGATCGGTTTCGTTTTCTCCTCACGCTGAGAGCGTGAGGAGGAAAAAAAAGGCGATCACCGGCTTATGTGAAAGGGACATCGGTCCCGAAGAGGAAGGAGGCACAGATGCCTCATCTGTGCCTCCAAGTGCCATTTGTTATTGCCACCTGCCAGTGCCCACAGTGCCCACAAGTGCCACCAACAATGCCCCACAAGTGCCACCAACAATGCCCACAAGTGCCACCAACAATGCCCACAAGTGCCACCTATCAGTGCCACCTAGCAGTGCTGCCATCAATCAGTGCCCAACACTGCCACCCATCAGTGCCCATCACCGCCACCCATCAGTGCCCATCACCGCCACCCATCAGTGCCCATCACTGCCACCTATCGGTGCCCATCAGTGCCGCCTCATCAGAGTACATCAACGAAGGAGAAAAATTACCTGTTTGCAAAAATTTATAACAAAATATAAAAAATATATAATTTTTTTTTTTTTAATTCTGTCTTTTTCAATTTTTTTAACAAAAAATAAAAAACGCAGAGGTGATCAAATACCATCAAAAGAAAGCTCTATTTGTGGGAAAAAAAGTATAAAAATTTCATTTGGGTACAGTGTTGTATGACCGCGCAATTGTCATTCAAAGTGCAACAGCGCTAAAAGCTGAAAATTGGTCTGGACAGGAGGGGGGTTTAAGTGCCCAGTAAGCAAGTGGTTAAATATAGTGCCTGGGGGTCCCCTTAGTCTGCCTGTAAAGTGGCACATCTTTACTGTGTATAGAACCTGATGCAGCAAAAATAACATTTATAAAGCCAATAAAATGACACCCTGCAAGCTTTCTTTATTTTATAAACAATGTCTTGGGGAGCCAGTCTGTATGATGAGGCCACAATTTTAGTGCACTCGGAACAAGATTAGAGATTTTTTTGGATAAATTCTGGTGTCTGTTTCGCAGATTTTGGATAGAAATAACAGGTGCTGAAACATTGGTCTTTGGGTGTCGGTGGTGCCTTTACACCGTAATCCTATAGAGGTACTCTTAATAAAAGCAAGAATTGGCCTTGCTGTCAAAAATTTAAATGCTATGCACCTGTCAAACAGGTGAGGAAAAACTGGTCCTTGGGTGTTAACCGCTTATGGACTGCCCGCTGTCGGTATAAGTACGTACTTTGACGTTGTTATGGCAGCAGCTAGCTGCCATAACCCTGGTATTTTTCAAAACAGCCGGCGGTCCTCTTTCTGATAAAAGTGGTCTCAGCGGCAGATTTGCAGCAAGATCACTTTTATCGTAGGCGGGAGAGGCGTGCCATGTTGGATATCAATTTACTCGGCATAACATTATCTTTCACAATATAGAAAAAAATTGGGCTAACTTTATTGGACTAACTTTACTGTTTTATTTTTTTTATTAAAAAAGTGTATTTTTTCCAAAGAAATTGCATTTGTAAGACCGCTGTGCAAATACGGTGTGACATAAAGTATTGCAACAACTGCCATTTTATTCTCTAGGGTGTTAGAAAAAAAATATATAGGGGTTGATTTACTAAGGGCAAAAAGACTGTGCACTCACAAAATGCTCTCTGCAAGTGCAGTTGCTCCAGAGCTTAGTAAATGAGGAAAAACTCTGCTGCCTTCCATCATCCAATCATGTGCAAGCAAAAATGCAGTTTTTTAATTTACCTTGCAGGTGATTGGGTACTCTTTGCAAAGTGAAGCCTTACCTCATTTACTAAGCTCTGGAGCAACTGCACTTGCAGAGGGCAACTGTACTTTGCAAAGTGCACAGTCTATTTGCCATTAGTAAATCAACCCCATAATGTTTGGGGGTTCTAAGTAATTTCTAGCAAAAAAAATGAATTTTAACTTGTAAACAACAAATCTCAAAAAGAGGCTCGGTCCTTAAGTGGTTAATTGTGCCCATGAAATCTATGGCCTTACATGCAAAGAAACTACCATTGTGGTACAGCACATTTTGCAAATTCACAGAAGCGGGCAGAATCCACCAGACGGAAAGGCAGCAGCTTTGACAAGCTTGAATGTAGACGCTGGGCATGTGGGTGGCAGTGACTGTGTTTTTTTTTCTGCTGCAACAGCTGGGGCAGAGAAATTTGCCTGCTATAGTCTACAGTTGGTGGTGTGCTGCTGGCAGACATGCTGCAAGGACCTGTAACACCCTTCGCTATACCATCATCCCTGTCAGTTGAGGCTGCTGAGAGGTCATGAGATAGAGCAGGAGTAGACCTGAAAGGTAAGGAGTGAGGAGAATTGTGTCCCTTTTGTGTGGCTTTCAGGTGCTCTTGCTAACAGGCTAAGTGGTGGGAGGTTAAATGCCTTGTCAAGCATGTGGTACCCAAATGGCTGGTGTTTTTGCCACGCTTGATCTGCTTGAGACCAAGTTTGCAAAGCGCAACAGTGTGATTGGTTGCACATATGCAAAAAAGGCCCAGACAGCTAAACTGTGGGAACTTGGCCGGGAGAATACAGCTCCACAATGTGATGGAATATGGTGGCTGTTCTCTACTCTTCCATGATGGCTGCCTCGTTGGGGTTGTGCCACATCCTCACTTTTTTCCTCTGCTCTATCCAGCACCCAAGTCACATCAGTGACCTCATCATCATCATCCCCTCCATCCTCATCATCACTGGAGCCAACTTGGCATTACGCTGCAGCTGAGGGAACATGACTTCCGATTTGTTGTTTACCAGTGTTCTAACCTCTATGTAGGATATGTTCCTACCTTCCTCAACCTCAGAACCAAGATCTACTCAAGCAGCAAGTGGCTGACGCTGTGTTCAAATAACTCAGCTGACTCCTCCATGCATGATGCTGGGGCTATGGCAGGAGTAGCTGTGGACAAGGAGGCAGAATAAACTGATCTGGCAGCTGTGGTGGACTGCGCACTAGTCTCTGCTTGGGTGATGGAGGATGAGGAGGATGAGGATGGTTTAGTAAGCCAGTCCAGCACCTCCTCTGCATACTGTGGCTGCACGTGCAACAATCACTAAACAGCGGAAATGGTTCCCTGCCTGAGGACAGACCACATCCACCTTTGCCTGTGGACACAGTCACTGCTGGCACCCTCATAGTGCCATGGGAACGTATGCCTCTCCTTGTTGGCCTCCCAGACATGATGGGGGGGGGGGGCTTATTACCGAAACGTAATAGAGAAGGGGAAATGTGTACTTGGATGCACTTCAATAAATGAAAAGTGGTGTTTGATGCACTTTAACTTGTTTACTCATTACACTGACACACTACAGTATACTGCAGTAAAACTGCACTAATGCACTTCAATATACTGCAGTAAAAGTGCACTAAGGCACATCAATATACTGCAGTAAAAGTGTACTAACGCAATTCAATATACTGCAGTAAAACTGCACTATCACACCTCAATATACTGCAGAAAATATCCATTAGGGCGTTTGTCACACCAACATTTTGCAGTAGCAATTAAATGGCGCTCTGAGGCACCTACAAAGAGCATTTGTTGGTATCAGTGGAAACAATAATTACCCTCCGCACTGGTGTTAGTTCCAGAAATGATCATCACCAGCGAGTGTCGAAGCCAGCACCATAATCCCTGGCAATAACTCCCATTAAGTTTTTAGACAAATAATAACCCCTAGCAAGCATCGGAGCAACCTCCAACAATAACAACCCCATGGTCCCCAGCAATTTTGACCCCCCGGAAAAAAAATCCCTCACTGCTCCCTACAATATTTATACCCACTGTTCCCAGCAATGATAACCACCAGCAGCAATAATATCTATAGCAATAATAACCCCCACTGCCTGTAGTAATATTAACCCCAACAGCAATAATAAACCACAGAGATAATATTTCCCAGCAATAATAACCCCAATTATCTCCAGAAATATTAAAGCCAGCAATGATAACCCCCCAGCAGCAGCCAAATAAATAATACCCCACTGTCCCCAGCAATAACCCCCAGCAAGTGTCAGGGCAAGCAATAACCCCAAGCAATAATAACCTCAAGTAATAAAAACCCCACAGCCCCTAGCAATATTAACCACAGGTAGTGATATCCGCCACGGTCCCCTGCACTAATTATACTCACTGTCGCAAGCAATAATAACCACCAGCAGCAATAATAATCCCTAGAAATTTTAACCTCACTGTCTGCAGCGGTGATAACTCCCAGTAATCCTTGTACCCCTCTCAACTGAGTGTTCTCTTGCTGTCAGGAAGAAAGGAGCATGTAGTTTATCTATACCAAACCTCATGTATATACACAGCCAGGAAGATAAAGATCACTGCTCAAGTATAGGGTTTATATAACTGTGTCATATATGAGCCAGAATATTAGCCCAGAAAGTAGATGCTGACCCTGGGTAAGAAAAGATGAAAATAAACATGAAAGAAGCTGGGAACTCTTTGAGAAGTATTAAAGAATGTTAAAAGTGTTACACCATGGGAAAATATTTCTTAGGGCTTGTTCACATCAACATGTTGCGTTAACATTTTGAGTGGCACTCCGAGGCACCCACACAATGCACATGTTGGTGTCAGTGGTAATGCACGGTAACACATTACCGTGCATTGAGGTGCACTGTTTTGCCAAAAAAATGCTTCCAGTACTATTTTTATTCCAATGCAACACATGCTAACTCACGACACTCAAGGCTTGGTATTGTGTGAATGGGCTATCAGTCTAGTCTGTGTCAAATCTAAATGTCATCCAAATGTGATTTCCCTGTTCAGGGTGGAATGGGGGGTTCACAATCTCCCATGTGGTTTTCATTGCTATAAGGGACCTTATTAGCAGGGAATATTCCACCAGTACTTTGGCAGCCATAACAGATTGAGAGATCAACGTTTGTCTTCAATTTTATATTTATGAATAAGAGTCCCACACTTCTTCCTGTATCACAATGCGGTGAAAAACACATGAGGTGATCTTCATATAAATGTGCCCAACAATGTGAAATCCACTCCACCACTGTGCCATACAAACAGGCTTACCAGAGAGCCATGACCCCCATTTACTGACTGGTCAAAAGAGAAAAAGAAAGAGCCAAGCACTTCTAACCTTTATTAAAACGTTACAGTGGGCAGAGCCAAAGATTGTGACGTCATCATGCAACTGGAAGTGTAACGATTAAGTCCCAAGATTCTATGGATTCAAAGAGCTATTTCTTTTATCTATGTGAGTGGCTTTAAAGTTTTTTTTTTTGTTTTTTGTTTTTTTAAATAAAAGCTACCATAGATTTTATACTATTGAATGTGTCTGGTTCCTACTTTTTCTCTTTTCCTATACATTTAAGATTCTTGATGAGGCTGTAAGGGGAGATGCAATCCAAGATGATAATAACAACCATGCCCATTTTGATCACTCACTAAGAGCCGGTTCACACTGGGATGACTTGTCAGGCGACTTAGCCGCCTGACAAGTTGCGTTCCGTTCTGTACAATGGAACCGTTCTAATAGGAGCGACTCAAGTAAAAAAGGTTCCTGTACTACTTTGGGGGCGACTTGAGGCGACTTGCATTGACTTCTATATAGAAGTCGTTTTGCAAGTCGCAGCTGCTGTGGTGTGTAGGTCGCCTGAGGCAGTCGCGCTTCAAGTCGTGCTGCCTCAGTGTGAACAGGTGTCTTGCCGAGAAAGTTCCCCCGGCGGATAAGGACCCCCCTGTACTGCGCAGGCGCAGCGCTTGCGCAGTACGAACAACTACTGAGCCGCCGAAAATAGCCGAAGCTGAAAACCTTGAGTCAGCTGTACACGGAGCCTGCGCCCTGAGTCCAGGTTTAAGCCCCACCATCCAAGTGGACATAGAGGTAGAATATAAAAGTGCTGAGCGAAGCGAGCCGTGCCCGAAGCGTGGCGAGCGAAGCGTGGCGAGCGGCCCTGTTACAGGCGCCATGTACAGCTCACTTACAGCTATTCAGCTTCGGCTATTTCCGGCGGCTCCGGCTGCGCCTGCACAGTACAGGGGGGTCCTTATCCGCAGAGGGGAACTTTCTCAGCAGAACACTGGCTCTAAATGGGAATCATGACTCTCTGGTAAGCCTGGTTGTATGGCACAGTGGTGGAGTAGAGTTAACATTGTATATGTGCACATATACATTTGATATAAAAAGTCTACACAAAAAATTGACAAAGATAAACCATTTCAGAACTTTTTCCACCTTTAGAGCCCTTGCACACTGGCGCGGGGGCGGCGTCGGCGGTAAAACGCCGCTATTATTAGCGGCGTTTTACCGCCGGTATGCGGCCGCTAGCGGGGCGGTTTTACCCCCCGCTAGCGGCCGAGAAGGGGTTAAATACCCCTGCAAAGTGCCTCTGCAGAGGCGCATTGCCGGCGGTATAGCCGCGCCGTCCCATTGATTTCAATGGGCAGGAGCGGTAAAGGAGCGGTATACACACCGCTCCTTCACCGCTCCGAAGATGCTGCTGGCAGGACTTTTTTTGCCGTCCTGCCAGCGCATCGCTCCAGTGTGCAAGCCCTCGGGGCTTTCACACTGGAATGCAAGGAGCGGCACTTTCGGGTCGGTTTGCAGGCGCTATTATTAGCACAATAGCGCCTGCAAACCGCCCCAGTGTGCAAGGGCTCTAAATGTGACCTATAAACTGTACAACTCAATTGAACAATAAACTGAAATCTTTTAGGTGGAGGGAAGTAAAAATAAAAAATGAAAAGAATATGGTTGCATACGTGTGCACACCCTTAAACTAATACTTTGTGGAAGCACCTTTTGATTTTTTTACAGCACTCAGTCTTTTTGGATATGAGTCTATCAGCATAGCACATCTTGACTTGGCAATATTTGCCCACTCATCTTTGCAAAAACACTCCGAATGAATGAATGAATGAATGAATGATTTGTAGAGTGCTGCAAATGCGAACTGAATCGCCTCAAGGCGCTAGATGCGTTCTCTGTTGTCAGCTTCTTAGAAAAGGAAGGTCTTTCGTTTTTTCCTGAAGGCCTGATGGTTTTCTTCCATGCGGATGTGGGTCGGAAGAGCGTTCCATAGTCGAGGTCCTTGGACTGCGAATCTTCGTTCTCTCTTTGCTTTGTAGCGGTATTTGGGAATGATGAGGAGGTTTTGGTTAGCTGATCGAAGACTGCGATTAGGTGTGTAATATTTTATATCTCCGGAGCGTTTCCTTGTATGCATTTGTGGGTGAGGCAGAGGGTCTTGAATGTGATCCGATTCTTTACGGTTAGCCAGTGTAGGCACTTTAGGGAGGGGGAAATAGATTCCCAGGGTTTTTTTCCTGTTAACAGTCTTGCCGCCGTGTTTTGGATGAGTTGCAAGCGCGCAAGGAATTGATGATTGTTCCCACAACTGCCGCTTTGTCCTCTTCTGGGATGAAGGGGATGAGTCTACGTAGCAGGCGGAGGAGATGGTGGGATCCGCTAACTACTGATCCTATTTGTGCATTCATTGTCATTCCTGAGTCAAAGATGACTCCGAGACTCTTGGCTTTGGTGCTTGGAGAGATGGTCTGTCCGAGGATGGTGGGAGGTGCCCACAGAGTCTTAATTTTGGAATTTTTGTTAGCGTGTAGGAGAAGAAGTTCTGTTTTTGAACCGTTGAGTTTGAGGGAGCTGATGGTCATCCAGTCATCTATTAAAGTGAGGCATTTCTCTAATTGCTGATAATGTTTTTTTTGTCCGGTGATGCGAAGGTAGAGTTGGGTGTCATCAGCGTATGAGTGGAAGCAGAGGTCCGTTTTCCTGATGATATTGAGAAGTGGGCGGATGTAGATGTTGAATAGCACTGGTGACAGGGGTGAGCCCTGAGGGACTCCGCAGGTGATTGCCCGGGTTTCCGAGGTGAATGTTCCTAGTTTCACTATCTGAGAGCGATTCTCTAAGAAGGATGCAAACCATTTTAGATCAGGAACTGTAGCTCCTGCAACTTCTGAGAGGCGGACAAGTAAAGTATTGTGGTCCACTGTATTGAATGCTGCGCTGAGGTCTAACAGTACCAGGAGACATGATTCTCCGTCATCTGCTGCTTCAAGGGCGTCGTCCCATATTTTGAGGAGTGCTGTTTCTGTGCCATGGCCTGGGCGGAAGCCTGATTGCAGAGGGTCCAGGAGTTGGGGTGTGTCCAGGTGGCGCTGTAGCTGCTGTACTACTGCTTTCTCCATAATCTTGGAGATGGTGTTGAGGCTTGTTATCGGTCTGCGGCAGTTAGGGTCCTTAGGGTCGAGATTGGGTTTCTTTAGCAGGGGTTTGACGATGCCTTGCTTCAGGGAGGTTGGCACAGTCCCTTCTTTGAATGATTGATTTATGAGGTGTGTTAGGGTAGGGGCCAAGATGTCAGAACATTCTTTCAGGAGTTTTGTGGGAATGATGTCGTTTGGTGATGTGCTGTCTCGAAGGCTTCTGATGATGTTTATAGTCGTGTCAGTGGTGATTGGGGACAAAGAGAAATTCAGTGGTTGTGTGATGTTCGGGTCGATATCCTCTTTTTGCTTTGGTTGAGTGAGGTTGGTTGTTATTTTCTGATGAATTGATTTCCGAATGTTGTCGATTTTGTCGATGAAGAAATCTGATAACTCATTGCAGAATTCTTGAGTATGGTTTGCTGGGGGCTCTAAGCATGTCGGGTTCATTGACTGAGCGACTATCTGTTGGATTGTGAGGGCATCTGCTGTGCACAGCCCTCTTCAGATCACCCCACAGATTTTCAATCAGATTCTGGTCTGGGGTCTGGCTTGGCCATTCCAAAACTTGAATCTTCTTCTGGTAAATCCATTCCTTGATTTGGATGTATGCTTTGGGTCGTTGTCATGCTGAAAGATGAAGTTCCTCTTCATGTTCAACTTTCTAGCAGAAGCCTCAAGGTTTTGTGCCAATATTGACTGGTATTTGAAACTGTTCATAATTCCCTCTACCTTGACTAAGTCCCCAGTTCCAGCTGAAGAAAAACAGCCGCAATGCTTCACTGTGGGTATGGTGTTCTTTTGGTGATATACAGTGTTGTTTTTGCGCCAAACATATCTTTTGGAATTATGGCAAAAAAGTTCAACCTTGGTTTCATCAGACCATAACACATTTTCCCAAATGCTTTTGGGAGACTTCAAATTTGTTTTTGCAAAATTTAGCCGGCCTTGGATGTTTTTCTTTGTAAGAAAAGGCCTCTGTCTTGCCACTCTACCCCATAGCCCAGACATATGAAGAATACGGGAGATTGTTGTCACATGTACCACACGGCCAGTACTTGTCAGATATTCAGATATGTCAGATATTCCTGAAGCTCCTTTAATGTTGCTGTAGGCCTCTTGGCAGCCTCCCTGACCAGTTTTCTTCTCATGTTTTCATCAATTTTGGAGGGACGTCTCCAGTTCTTGACAGTGGCGTAACTAGAAATAGCAGGGCCCCATAGAAAAATGTTGTATGGGGCCCCCCTGCAAACAGCCCCCCCCACAGCTGCTCTAGTGTCAATGCAGCATGACCTGTGCCCAATGCAGCGTGACCTGTGCCCAATACAGCGTCACGCTGCGCCCAATACAGCATGACCTGTTCCCCATACAGCATGACCTGTGCCCAATACAGCCTGGTCTGCCTGTGCCCCATACAGCCCCACCTATGCAGAGGAAGAGGCAAGCCACCCGGATCAGCAGAGAGCGGGATTGCCCGCTGTAATATCTTTCATTTGAATTTCCTGTCTTCCCGGGGCTCATCGTCACATAGCCCCACCTCTTGGCCCGACGCCTTTGATGACGTCACATGTCCCGCATTGGATCGGCGTTCTGTCTATCAAACGCACCGGGCCAAAAGGTGGAGCTATGTGACGTGAGCCCCGGGAACACTGGAAGTTCTAATGAAAGCTCTTACATCGGGCAATTCAGCTCTCTGCTGATACGGACAGCTCGCCTCTTCCTTTCCTCTCTTTTCCCCTGGCTGGGAGACTGTGCCGGCGGTACTCTTATACTCACTGGGCCCCACTCGGCTGCGGGCCCCATAGCGCCCGCATTGGTCGTTATGGTGGTAGTTACGCCCCTGGTTCTTGGTAATGTCACTGTTGTGCCATATTTTCTCCATATTTTCTCCACTTGATGATGACTGTCTTCACTGTGTGCATCTAATGCCTTGGAAATTCTTTTGTACCCTTCTCCTGACTGATACCTTTTAACAATGAGATCCCTCTGATGCTTTAGAAGCTCTCTGCAGACCATGGCTTTTGCTGTAGGATGCGACTAAGAAAATGTCAGGAAAGACCTACTAGAACAGCTAAACTTTATTTGGGGTTATTTAGAGGCACTTTAAATGATGGCAGATGTACTGACTCCTATTTAACATGAGTTTGAATGTGATTGCTTAATTCTGAACACCGCTACATCCCCAGATGTAGAGGTTGTGCACCCTAAAAGATTGCAGTTTGTTTTTCAATTGAGTTGTACAGTTTATAGGTCACATTAAATGTGGAAAAAGTTCTGAAATGATTTATCTTTGTCTCATTTTTTTACATCACAGCAACCTGACTTGTGATACAGGAAGAAGTGAGGGATTATTGCACAGACTTTTTAGGCCTCATGCACACTGGACGTTTTTTGAAGTTTTTACAGCAGCTGTTTTTGGCTGTAGACGTTTTTTTCTACAGTCATTAAACTCTCCATCATGTTATCCTATGTGTCCACGCACACATAGGCTGTTATCAGCAGTTTTGGGCAGTGGTGTTTTTGAGCAGTAAAACAAACCCAAAACTATTGGGTTCCGAGAGAAGTTTTTCAGCTGATAAACACTCAAAAACGTCGCTCACCAGCACTTTTTTACGTTTTTGATCCATTGAAAAACGCTCTAACGCTGATAAACACTCAAAAACGTCACTCACCAGCATTTTTTAAATTGTATAACAAGTGAGTGTAACCCCCCCTTCTCTGTGTCTTGCTACCCCTCCACCCTGGACGTCACGGAATTGTACTATATGCTGTCCATTTTTTTTTTGTTTTTTTATATGCCATCCTGCATACTCAACCATCGTTACCCATTGTACAACTAGATTTCTTTATTCGCTGGCCATTCACAACACAAGCTGTATACCTTACAGCAGTAAGGTAAGCGGCCTGCGAACACGGAGGTGCCCTCACTGAAGAACTCCCCCCTCCCCCTTCACTATTGCAATTGTTTTTTATATGGAAGTGTCACATTTGGTGGTGGGATTGGCATTATCTCACTTTATGGACTTGTCACTTACAGGTTTTGTAAGTCGCTACGTGCTGGTGTGATACTAGCACACACTTACTCGGACTATTTTTATTGCTTTCATTTTTTCATTTTCTTGTATGTTATCAGCTGTTTGCAGTGTTTTCCACTCATGCTAGTATTTTGACCAACTCTATATTTATGAGCCTAATGTCTGCTGGGCTTATGCACCCTCCATTTTGATATACATATATATTTTGTATTGTTTGTTTGCATTTTTATTGATGCCAGTATTGCTTGTTTGCACTATTATACCATTTTTTTTAGTATTTAAGTGCCCTTATATGCTTTTACACGCATTCTTACACTTTATATATATGCTAGTTCTTCTCTGCATCTGTGAGTCCTCTTTATATACCTGACTCATGCACTTAGGTTATCTGGCATTTATCTTTTGTCTTCTATGCACTTTAGTTTAGTCCCACCCACTTCTTCCCTGTTCCCCTTTTGTTTATCACAGCGCAACCACCATTCCCTATTTTTATGCCCTATCTGCCTGTTTGGATCAGTCTTTAGGTGTTGCAGCAGTGTTCCTTTGGGTTAGGCCTTCTTTAACAGCGCAGGAGTTACCACTTTCACGCATTAATAGGATCAGAACACCAGTAATTGTCTTCGGGTAGCTTTAGGTGCACACTGTGCAGAGGACACAGTACACTAACTGTAAATTCTGCAGCTGCCTGCCTGTGGTACTAATAGGATCAGAAGAACACCAGCAATTTTCTTCAGGTAGCTTTAGGTGCACACTGTGCAGAGGACACAGTACACTAACTGTAAATACTGTCAATACAGTAAAAACACCTGCCTGTCAGTAGGAAGAGAATAACAGGAACGAATCTAGCTAAACTGAATACAGTATATATACATATATATATATATATATATATATATATATACACAACACCTGGGATGCATATATATACACAATACACTGTAAGTGCAGCTAACTGACTCGCCTGCCTACTCTATCTAACTTATATCAAATGACACTGTCTCTCTGTCTATCTCTCTCCGCCACTGCAACACACTACACAAGGCCGCCATGCAGGCGGCCTTATATAGTGTGGGGCATGTACTAAACCCCCTGAGCCATAATTGGCCAAAGCCACCCTGGCTTTGGCCAATTATATTTCTCTGTACAGACGGCGCTGTGATTGGCCAAGCATGCGCGTCATAGTGCATGCTTGGCCAATCATCAGCCAGCAATGCACTGCGATGCCGCAGTGAATTATGGGCCGTGACGCGCCACTCGAATTTGGCGTGAACGGCCCATAACTTTCGCAATTCAACGAACGGTTGAACAAGCGATGTTCGAGTTGAACATGGGTTTGATTCGAACTCGAAGCTCATCCCTAGTCAGTAGGTTGTTTTTTTTTACAATTTATTTTTTTATTCTTTTTTTACAATGCTTTCTTTTTTGTAAAAGTGGACAGTGTCAGTGTTTTTCTTTATTATTATTTTTACAATTTAACTTTTAAATATTTTATTACAATTCTTTCTTTTTTTTATTATATATATTTTTTTATCAGTCCTGTTGGGGGGGGGGGGGCTTTGGTGATAGATCAGGGGTCTAAATAAACCCCTGACATCTCCCCTTTGAGACAGAGAAAAGGACTGAGGACACAGATTCCCCAGTCTCTTTCTCTGCAGCCTCAGCTGCACTGAAGATGAATGAACAGGAGACAGAGGCTCCTCCCCATTTATAAACTGAAGCATCGTAAACACAGTTTAAGATGCTCAGTTATGAATTGACAGTCAGTGATCACTGACTGACTCTGCTCTTTTAAAAAAGGAAGGATTTGGTAAATGACACATTTACCGGCTCCTTCCTCCGCTCTCCATCCTGACAGATCCGGGACGGGGAGCACAGAGGAGACACAGACGGGGACACAGACAGGGACCAGAGGAGGACACGAGGTGGGACTTGGGGAGCTAGAGGACAATACAGGGGACAGTCAGGGGTGATCGGTGAGGCGGTGGGGGGAGTTACAATCACCAATCTCCCTGTGTGGCTTTCAATAAACCAGCTGAAAGCCGCGGGAGGAGAAGCGGCTGTCAGCTGCTTTATTGAAGGCCACACAGAGAGATCGGTGATTGTAACTCCCCCACCGCCGCACCGATCATCTCTAAGGCTGCCCAGGTATCGGATTAGGCAAATGCTCGGTATCAGTTTGAATACTAGTATCAGTATTGGTGCAACCCTACTGTATGAATTTGAATGTGATTTTTATCCCAAAAAACGTTGTAGCTTTTCAAAAATTATAATGGGACAGTGGTGTGTATTATGTTGTTTCACAAATAGTGCAGTTTTGTAGTTTAAAAAATCCATAATAAAATATCTATTTCTGTACACAGGAAGGCATTTGGATGGGGTCATCTCCGCAAAAAGTTATCAAAGCTCTCTTCCTCGCTCTCATCTTTATTATCATATTAATTAGTTACGATTTCCACAAAAGTCAAAAACCCAAAGTTGTCACCACTGCCAAGCATGTCCATCTCAAACCTATGTACCCCTACCTTATAGAAGAGGACCAGAAATGTGCAAGTGGACCTCCATTCCTGCTGCTGCTTATCCCTTCTATACCAGAAGAGACCCTAAATAGAGATATCCTGAGGAGGACGTGGGCAAATGAGACCTTAGTCAATGGTGTTAATGTAACAAGACTTTTTCTCTTAGGGAGACCATCCAGTCAAGAAATTCAGGAGAGCATCATATTGGAGAGCTCCAATTTTCATGACATAATACAGCAAGACTTTATTGACTCCTACAACAATCTCACCCTCAAGACATTGATGGGCATTGAATGGGTCAGTCGCCTATGCCCAAATGTGAGCTACGTTATGAAAGTCGACTCTGACATGTTCTTAAACCCTTGGTTTCTAGTGGAGAAGGTCTTGCAGCCTTCCAGTCCTGCCAAAGTGAATTTTTATACTGGGCTGCTGATGCTTAACGCTTTACCCCAGAGAGACAAAAACAGCAAGTGGTATATGCCATTGTCACAGTACTCCAAAAATGTCTATCCACCGTATTGCTCTGGCACTGGCTACATCTTCTCAGGGGACCTGGCAGGAAGGATATACAAGAAAGCCGGTAGCTTCAACATATTCCCATTTGAGGATGTTTTTATAGGAATGTGCTTGGAAAGTATTGGAATTAAAGTCTCTAAACCAGCAGGAAATTGGTTCAATGGAGATAAAATTAATTATGACAGGTGCCAGTTTTCTAGTATTGTCACAGTCCACCATTTTATGCCACAAGAGTTGCTGAAGCTCTGGCCTGATTTCATCAACTCCCTGGAGACCTGCAACAAGCAGGGAAAATAATGGAGCTGTAATAGAAACAATTCAAACTCCACTGATTTGGCTGAGTGTGAATTAGGAGATATAGGGAAATGCTGCTTACCTCTATTGTCACAACCGGTCAGTTGGTAGGGCCCCTTTCAAGATAACTCATCTTCAACTTGGTCTATTAATAGAGAAAGCCCCTGATTCAAGAAGCTGCAATGGTACTTAGGAAGTGCTAGATAACTGTTAAGGCAGACCATATAGATGGCTTGCAGGAAATAAATTTGCATGATTCCCCCATCAACACAGACAGTGCTGACAGGGGAAGCCCCCCTGCCAGAATAAGACAGTGATTATTGCTAGTGTCTATAGCAGCTGCTAGTGATAATCGCAAGTGAATCCAGCTGGTTGTACCCAAGTTGATCGATCGATCAACTTGGTACATTAGGTTTGCCCACACACTGTTCGAATCTCAGTTCATGAGCCAAGATTTGAACTGTCTATGGCCAGCCTAAGTCATTGCACAATGATATATGATAATATTGAGGGACCACTTTAGCATGCCCTTAACCCCCCCTAATGATGCCTTAAAGCAAAACCTTACGCTCCCTACCTCCCATTTTTTTAACTCCCACTTATCTGGTTGCAGGTCCTTCACATTTAAGGTACTCCCCTGCCCAGCAGATCCAGTGTTGTCCTGCTGAGATCCGCTTCTTCTCTGCACTCCCCTCGGTCCCGTGCCGCCATTCTGTGACCTTCTCGGTAAGCTACCTTTTCCTCCCGTTTAAGCTGATGGCTTCACCCATGATGTGTCGCCTGGCCCTATCCCCTCCTCCTTTCCCAACGAAGGACTAGGACATGAGAAGTACATAATCCAGGAAGAGACATGGACAAAGTGCATGCCATTCTCCTAGATCAGCCTTTCTCAACCGGGGTGCCACCAGAGGTCCTCAGGGGTTCTGCGGGATCATAGTAGAGAAAGGCTGTCAGATGAGCCCGAGCTCCCGTTCCCCAGCCAAACTGTACATTGACACTGGGAGGGAGCTCGGTCAGACTCAGCAAAGTGAAAGTAAAGGGAGGGGGAGTGTGCTTTGCTCTCTGCTTCCCTCTACAGTGCAGTACCCGGCTGTGTGGAAAAAAAAATGGAGGAGAGAAAGGGTGGATGGGAGGCAACATTCCCTGGAAGGTGAAGTCCTGCTCTAAGTGCTCCTTTAAATTGATTGTATAGGCTGCATTCCCTGCATAAGAGTAAAAAAAAAAACCTTCTGTGATTAGCTCCCCCAGCCCCCTTAGATACTTACCTGAGCCCAATCTCAGTCCAGCGCTGTGCCTGAGAGCAGCAGCACTGCTCTTTTTCAGCTCACAGGGACTGAGGCAGCATTGGGACCCATTAGCTCCTGCTACTGCCAATCAAAACCTGTGAGGAGGGAGCGGGGTGGGGCCAAGCCAAACTGTGTGTGTCAATAGACGCACATAGCACAGCTCAGGATCGAGCCCACACACGTGCCTCCATAGGAAGCGGCTTCCTATGGTGGCACACGGATAAGAGGAGGTGCCGATAGTTACAGCGAAAGACCCCAGAAGAGGAGGATCAGGGCCGTTCTGTGCAAAACCATTGCACGGAGCAGGTAAGTATTACATGTTTGCATATATGAACCTTTAATATCACTTTAGGGTTGATGTCAAAGCCTCATAAAATTTGTCTACAGAAGTCTTGGAAAAAACATTGAGCATGTACTCTACGTGGTCAGAGATAGCTGGAAGCAGTAGTACTTGGCACAGAGTTTACAAACTAGCTCATTTGGTCCAAGCTCCAATAGATAATATTTTCATACGTGTGTCACCAATCCCATCCCAATTTTCTATTATTTTATTGCTTTTTAAACTGTAGTGATAGGTTGAATATACAATTTGTTCTAAGAATGAGTGGCAATATAAGAAAATTACTTTTTTAGTGGCTTTTCTCCATATTTTACAATGTATTCTGCTGAAGTGTTATGGACAGAAAAACTTCAGTGTGTAATTTTTGGAGATGTATAGACTTTGTTCCTTCTGAGGGAACTTTGTGAAGATCTGTGAAAGAGCATGCCTGCAGCACGCTGAGTAAAATAAATTTTTAAGTGCCCTAGTCCTCTGCCCAGGCCGGGCATGCAGAAGAAGATACTCAAAGGGAAGGTAAAGTAGTCCTATATAGGAATTTTAAATTAGATCGCATATGGTTGATTTCTATCCCAAATTCCTCTCTTTCATGCCTGAAACCTGTACTCAATTACATGAAACTGACCTGAAACCTAACAGAATAATAAATTATTTGCCTTGGAAGAATACTGGTTTATTTAACCCTGACACCAAAAGAGAAAGAAAATGTGCAGAGGGACACCTACTTAAAGAGGAGTTCATGTAGATAAACTGGTTTGACATATGGCAGTCTGGGGTAATAATACCCCTATGCGCTAATATGAAAAGTGTATAGAGCTACCCCTTGCAGGGACCACTGGATTTCTGCCCTGTTCCTTCCTATACAGTGCAGAGGCAGCCAGGCACCCAGCAACAGTTCACGAAACAGTCTAGGGCGAACCTTGGCACCCCAGATGTTTTGGAACTACATTTTCCATGTCGCTCAGCTACATTGCACAGTGCACGAGCATCATGGGAAATGTAGTTCCAAAACATCTGGGGTGCCAAGGTTCGCCATCACTGGTCTAGGGGATGTCTTTTTTGCTGATGTTTATTGCTGTAAACTTAAACTGAAGGAAACAATGGGGAATGGAATACTCCAAACGCTTGAGTGCAAATGCAGGCTGAGGACACTTCTCTCCATAGCAGCAGCACAGTCACGCTTGAGTGCAAATGCAGGCTGAGGACACTTCTCTCCATAGCAGCAGCACAGTCACGCTTGAGTGCAAATGCAGGCTGAGGACACTTCTCTCCATAGCAGCAGCACAGTTACTACTGAAGACCATAAACAAAGGTGTTTTAGCGTAGTTTAAAGTGGACTGGAACAAATTAAAACACTCTCAGCCAAGGAACACAAAGAATTTTGAACCTGTTAGATACTTCACATACTGTAACATTGTGCCAAAACATTTATTGTAAACAACCCATATCTACTCACAAATAGGGATGAGCTTTAT